>BSBM01000299.1:51265625-52551250 GCA_027924585.1 Larix kaempferi | reverse complement strand
TCATAACTCAAAGAATAATGTTCACAATCTCATTATAAACGTAAAGTAGTAAGGATATCAATCATCAAAAGGAAATGTCAAGATGCACAACAATGGGGTGATAAGAGATGAAATTGATAAAAAAAATTGAGATATTGGAATGAGAAATGAAAATTTTGGAAGAGGTTGCTTGCCATAAAAATTGACCCTAGGAGAACCAGAGGAAGTATGGACAATATTTTATGTTAATGAAGCTAAATAAGTATAACTATTACACGAATAATGATACTACCCACCATGGGTGGCTAAATTCTCTAGATACTTGCCGGCGAATTAAAAAGAATTTAGTAAACCGAATCCAAAAGCATGGTAGACTAGTCAAAATCTTTGGGAAATACAAACACAATAGGAGGCACCATCCAAAAAAGAAAACATCATGTATTTCCAAGAACCAAATACTCTTGTAAATCTATAAGTAGGTAATCAAGATTTTTGATGTTATATTTGTGGCATGCGGGGGAATGCAACACAAAATTGCATCTATATCATTTTTGGTTATCCAATTTGTATGAATTCTTCTCCTAGTGATCATGAAACAAATGTGTTATAGGTTGAATTGTTTTGCAGAAGAAAAGGACTTGTTGACACTCTTTCCATGGCAGTGAAGAAAGGTACATCAATTATTCAAAATATGCTTTTTAGGGGGGTTCAGAAGGTAATTACACTCTTTATTAAAGTGGTGGTTTTCCCCTAATTTTATTAATAGATATGTTCTCTTCAAATATAGACCTAGTAAACACTAAAACATAAAGGAAATAGATACACACATGAGAACTTGAATTCTAATTTAACCAAAGCATAAACACTTGACACTCTTTTAGAAGATTTTGAAACAAAATAATTATGTGTTGACAATAACTTTAGATTGCAAATATTTAACAACAACAATGACGATGACGACAACAACAACAACAACAACAATATTATAATTTTAAGGTCATGGGTATGAGACCCCTTTATATGTGGGATGAGGGTCCCCCTCTACATAGTGATTTGGATACTAAAGGATACAGATGTGTACATACCCTACCCCTCTACTGATTTGAACAATAGGTCTAATCCAAACACGTGTAGCATTATCTTTCACTAAAAGTTAAAGGCTACATGAAAATGGGACCAAGTAGCAACAACCCAAAGATTATAACAAGAATTTCAAATTTTCACTCTTATTGTTCCACAGTTAGAGCGTACCTTCATAGATTGATGCAAGATTAAAGATCTTCATCCATGCATTCAAAAGAATGGTAACATAAAAATAAAAACATGCCAACCTAGTCACTTAGATTTTTTTTGGGACTCTTTCATTCAATCTTAAAGGGAATAGAGAGGAAGTAGACTAAGATTTAGTTTTAACAAGAAATCAAAGATAATTGTAAAAACAATAAATCCTCTTCTAGTTTTCCAAGGAAATCATAAGTATCATTAAGATCCCCAAAAAAATCACTCTAGAGTATGAGAAATATGTCTACTTGTAAGAATAACAACAAAATCCTAATGACATAAATAAATGATTTTAAATGATTTTGAAAAGGTAAAGCTTGGATGGGGCTCCCATTGACCAACCAAATATTTAAAATACCCAAAAGAAGAAAAACTACTGGCATATATGAAATTAGACAAAAGAATAGAATTAAGAGATGAATAGTTTTCTATTTACTAATAGAAATAGAGCTAGGCTTCCCTTTGTAGCTACCTCCTTTCATCCTTGGAATGGAATTTACAATATTGAGGCTAGTTTATGGATTTAAGGAGAAGCTCTAAATGTTCATTTGCGTGTTAATCTTGAGCTAGATTTACATCCAAGGCAAATAGTTGATCAAACCAACTTCTTATAACCCCCACCTTAGATTTACATCGGGCCTATTTGTGTCCCTCCTTTAACCCCCACCTGTCTTAGTTCCTACGCAAGTTCATGTAAAAAAATGAATTTCTTCATGTAAAAAAAATGAATTCTGTCCCACAATGGAGTTGTTCACTACTTCAACAATAACAAATTTATCCAACCATCTCTGTATTTCTAATTGGTAGGTACATGATCTAATTTACGTAGGCATTTCTCTCTGCTTATTTACTTTATGCTTTAAATATTGATCAGTAATGAGGAGGAGCTCTTGAATGAGGTCGTGCAAGGTGTGTTGAAAAATGTTTCAAAACCACCATTGTATGTGGCTAAATATCCAACAGGTGTGGAGAACAAATTACAAGATTTTGAAATGAAAGGTTTGCAGCGACAAGTGGGAGCCAAGGTCGTGGGGATTGTGGGTTTAGGCGGGGTTGGAAAAACTACACTGGCAAAAGCATTCTTCAACCGTAAGAGGTCCGATTACAAAGAATCCTCCTTCTTATTTGATGTTAGAGAACAGTCCATAAATTATTTGGAGACTAAGCTCATTGTGGACTTGAAACATACAAATATAAAAATCCAGAGTCCTGATGAAGGTCTAGAGATACTGAAACGGCATCTCTCATCTTGTGAAGCTCTTGTAATTTTAGACAATGTAGATAAAGCCTATCAGCTCGAAGTGCTTTTGCCAATGAAAGATATCCTTAACCCAGAAAGCTTGATTTTGGTTACCACTCGTGACAAGCATGTCCTCAAACAGTGGGAAGTGTTAGAGTCATCGATTTATGATCTGACCGGGCTAAATACGACACACTCCAAGGAGCTCTTCTGTTCATATGCTTTCTTTAAGCGATTTCCACCACCAAAATTTGTAGATCTAGTAGATCAGTTTGTAACAGCCTGCGGTGGATTGCCACTATCATTGAAAGTGATAGGGGCCCTCCTCTGTGGAGAAAATGACCAACTTTACTGGAAAGAGCAATTCGATCGGCTTCACCGATCACTACCTGAGGATATACTGAAAACACTCAGAATCAGTTATGACTCACTCGTTAAACAGGATCGGGAAGTATTCTTAGATATTGCTTGCTTCTTTCTAGGAGAATTCAGAGATAAGGCAATAAGAATATGGGGTTTGGTAGGGGTTCGCAATCTAGAGAACAAATGCCTGTTGGAGGTGGACAGTGAAAGTAAAATAAGAATGCATGATCACATTAGAGATTGTGCAAGGAATATTGCCGAGGAAGAATCCATGCCCCGTCGTCTTTGGCATCGGACAACCGATATCATTGATGATTTGTTGGAACAATCCCCATATGCAAGTGCTTCAATTATATTCAGTTTAATTAAATTTCAATCTTTGAAGTTTCTTTATTCAGCATATAGAAAGATTGGTTTGCTCTAAAATTCTCATCGATGGGCAGGTAATAAACGAAGTTCGCGAAATCACCATGGTTAGTTCCTCTTGGGATTTCTTCCGGGAGGTCAAGGGCAATCGAATTTTCAATCCGAGATTTGTAAATAATTACATGTCAGAGGTGCTGCATAATACAAAAAAATCCCACATTCATGGTATGAAGAATTTGCAATTTGTTGCAACTGAATATGGTTATTTAGAAGGTATATTGAGGAGGGTGCGTTCCCCACATCTCATATGGCTCCGCTGGTATGGATGTTCTGACTCTTCCCTGCCTGACTGGATTCCGATGAAGAATTTAAAAGTTTTGGAAGTGCAGGGGAGAAGATTGAACTTTATGTGGTCACATCGATCTCAGGTAGGCAAATCTGCATGCCTTTATTCTTTTTCATTTAATTTCATTTTGTAAACTACAATCATCACATAAAAAACGTCAATGTTGCAGGTGCCTCTCCAGTTGCGAGAGTTGAATATCGAGGCTCCTCTCTCACAGTTTCCAAAGTCTATCGGGCAGGAGAAGTACCTAGAATCGATTTCCATAAATGCTATACGTGATTTCTCAATTGAAATTCAAGTTGAAACTTTACCCCAAGAGTTTTGTCAATTGTGCTCCTTGAAATACTTGCTGTTAAAAAGGTTCTCAAAATTGATGTCTCTGTCTGATTCCTTCGGAAAGCTAACAAACCTCCAGTACATCGATTTGGAAGGTGCTGACAGGTTGCAGATGCTTCCAAACTCTTTTGGGGATTTAAGTCGAATCAAGCATCTATCTTTGAAAGGTTGCTCCAGTTTGACCATCTCCAACGAAACACTTGGAAATATTACAACGCTGGAATATTTAAATCTAGAAGGCTGTCGTAATGTGAAAGAATTGCCTCCTCAAGTCGCACATCAACGGTCCTTGGAAAAAATATATTTGCTAGAGACAAACTTAAAAGCATTGCCCAGTGGTATTGGAGACCTGTGCAATTTGGAAGTCCTTGAAATAGGTAACAGTTCGTTTGAATTGCTACCCCCTTCGGTCGGTTACCTCGAGAGCTTAAAGTATTTCGAAGCCTGCGATTTGCAGAAATTGAAATTGCTGCCCGATTCCTTTGAACTGCTGACTCAGTTGAGAGAGTTGAGGTTAGTGCGATGTGGGATAGAGTCCTTACCAGAAGGCCTTTTGAAGCTTAACAATCTACATTATTTAGAAGTAACGGAATGTCCGTTGCGGGAACTTCCATTTAAAACGGTTGAAGGAGAGGCAGAAACATTACTATTGAAAGGCGGAAAAGCGTGGAATAAATTGGACTCCGCCAATGACAAGTGCATGTTTGGGCTCACGTGGTTAAGGCTTCACCACACAAAAATATCGGAGGTAGCCTTTCCGGAAGGCGTTTGCCCTAACCTTCAACGTCTCTATTTGAGAGTGTCCGGAATTAAGGCAAATACGAGGGCTGCGGGGCCTGTCAAAACTTAATTTTCTCTACATCGAATGCTGTGTAAAAGTAGGTCTAGTAAGTCTTGAAAATTTGAGATCTTTGGGGCAGGTCACAGTTGGAGAGTGTGACCAGCTCAAGAGCATACAAGGATTGGCGCAGCTCACAAAGCTTGATAATCTGGAGATATTTAGATGCCCTGAGATAGTAAGGTTAGAAGGTGTGGAACACTGCAGGTCTTTGAAAACCCTTAGTGTTCGGAACTGTCCCAAGCTCAAGTGCATAGCAGGGTTGGGGCAGCTCACAAAGCTTCAAATGCTACATGTTCTCGGATGCCACGAGATAGTGGGGTTGCCAGGTATGGAACATTGCATGTCGTTGTGGTGCTTGATTGCCAGTGACTGTCCCAAACTGCAGTGGGGTGGAGGAGTACTTCAGCAGCTGCGCCGACGGTTATGAGAAAACCTCCTCATTGTTGGAATTAATTCGCAGCCACCACCTCACCTCTCAAGTCTAGGTTTCACGTGATCATTTCTCTTCGAGCCGTGTGTTCACGCGATTGTTAGTTGGCACTGTAAACGTGCAGTTAATGCTGTGATGTTTCTCCGAGAAGGCATTTGATAGATTTTATATCTCGATCCTTCGAGAGAATTCATGATGTATAAAATCTTTTCTTTTGGTTAATGAAATCAAGGAGGTTTCTGGGCAGTTTGGGCCCTGTGGTATTCTGTCATGGGCTGCGTTGTTTTGGTGAGGGTTAATACTGTGTTGTACATTTCTCCCATTGTCCGCTGCGCCTCTCACAATTGGTATCAGAGCCAATCGCTCTGTCATCCTTCTTTATCAGAGCAGAGTTGTTGTGGCTTCCATATTCTTTAGTGTCCATATGTCGATGTGTGATATTATTAGTCTGTGCTTCCTCTGCTCATGGTTGAACTAACACCTTTCAACCCCGTTCGCTAGTTGCAGCCTGAGATCATCCCTGTAGCGTCACGAGAGGAGAAAAAAAAAAGGAGATGAAGCTCATTTTTGTTGCCGCACAGTCCTTGGGTAAGAAAGTTTAAGGGAGCCCATCTTTGAACTAGTCTGGGATGTGTGTAAGGTAAAGGAACCCTGAGTAAAAGGGATATTCTGTGTGATGAAGGAGAGTTGCCACTGAATATTTCTCCTTGCTGTTGGATGGGCCTTCCGAGGCAAGCCGCCTCTTGTGACAGTCTATCGAGGTTCTAAGCAAAGTGAACTTTATTGGTTTTTGAAATAGGTTTGATTTGTTTGACATTGCAACTGTCAATGGAGAAACCTTTACTATCATTGTGGAGGTAGTGCCCTTGGCATGAAAGTAGTGTGGTTGAGCGTGTGCCTGTGCAATTTGGAAGCTAGTCTTTCCATGTTGTCTAATGTGGACGCTTGAAAGGCCATGTTTCTTTTGAGAAAGAAGTGCTGTATCTTGTGAATGAAGTTAGAATATGTGCAGGTGCTCCCTCCAATAGAGGTTGAGTAGTTGAAATGAAGACTTCCTTCTATGTTGTAACAATTGTTAGCTCCCACAGTTTAATGGTAGAGCATTGTGAAGGTGAGTGTGGTCGAGTTTGACTCCCGCTGTTTGAGAAGTTCATTTGCTTTGAGAAGTTCATCCGGTTTAAGCAAACCCTCGCCGAGGCTTGTGTTGCTGTTGAAGGTTGGATCCTAGTGTGTGAGCTAAAGCTCTCTATGCACGAAGAAAGACGAATAGTGTTGCGGTGAAGCAGTCAAAGTCCTTGGAGCTGTTAAAGTCCCTAGTCCTCCTCAGTTCTGATGTGTTAATTGTTATTGTGCTCCCATCGGTTTAATGGTTGAGCAACCTGTTGTTTATCCCGCCCTTTGTAACCAAAATTGTGGCCACGGATGATTCTTCTGAAGGCTGTAGCCTGAAGAATCTTGTGGAATGGTTAAAACCCACAAAAGTGGTTCTCTCTGGTTGGTGTTCCCACAATATAATGGTTGAGCTGGTTGCAAGAAGTCATTGTGACTACATTGACTGATTTTTGGGCATCTTCTGAAGAAAGCCCAGGTGTTCCTGCACTGGCCGAGTTTTGTCGTGTAGAAGAAAAGGGTTGTTTCCCGTGTTTAAAGAAATTGAGACCAGTTGAGCAGAAGCTCAGTATTTCAAGAAGAGTACCAGAAGTTGGAGCAGCTAAAGCAAAAAATAGTGTCTTTTTATGCAAAATTGAAGCTTATTGCAGACTTGCTTGAAAATCCAAGGAATCCAATTGAAAAGGTGTTATGGGTCAACAAAGACGTCTTAAACAGATTAGAAGAATGAATAGAAGGGCAGAAGCGATTTATTTTGTAGAAATTTATGGTAATGGTTCCACTGTAGCATAGCCAAGGATTGAAGAAATCTATGATGAACTGCTACCAATTCCATTTTTCTCAGGTAAGAATTTAGAATTTTGGGCTATTAAAATGAAAACTTTGTTTCGCGCTAAAGGTGTGTTGAGTGTAGTTGAAAATGGATTCAAGGAACCTCCAAACCAGGCAGCCTATGAGGTTTTGCCCCAATGTCAAAAGATTGACCTCATGGAAAATAGGAGAAATGATGATGTAGCACTGTTCCTCATTCGACAAGGCTTGAATGAGAGGATTTTACCCATGATTGCTAATGCAACCAATGCTAAAGAAGCTTGGGAATGCTTGAGAAGAGAATTCGATGTAAGGGGGAGCAACATAAATTAGCAACAAGTTGAGGTTCAGACTATTGAAGAATCAATAGAAAATTCTGCAGTAGTAGTTGAAGTCAGTCAATCCATTGGTGAAACCCACTATGTTGATATACCTATGGATGAAGATACTAAGTTTGAAGTTGATAATGAGCAACAACTCATGCAAGATCTGCCCGAGAAATCTGAAGTTACGACTGAGAATGTGAATGTTTCAAAGTCTATAAAGGAGGATGGTATTACAGCTTTAACAAAGAGTGCCATGACTTTACCTGGAAGTAATTGTAATCCTAGTCCAGACTTTGAGGATGAGGACATATTATGTACACAATTGAGTATAGAAAAAAAGCATGAAACTAGTTCAAGGAATTTTGATGATGAATTCCCACCAAACACAGCTGAGAAGAAATCAAAGGACTTGCAAAGCAAAGTGGATGATACTAAGAAATATGATATAGAGAAATAGGTCAAATCTAGAAGAAAAATGTCATCCAAGCATGCTATTTTGGATTATGAGCAAGAAGCTTCTGCTAGAGATGTGAATGGTGAAACTCAAATTACTGAGCACAATCCTCTTCTAAAAAGTGAACGTATCACTACAGAGGAAACACAAGGGGTTTCAATTGCATTGAAGGAAAATGGTCAGCGAAAGGATCCCAAGAATGTATCTGACAAATATGCTGATAGCTCAACTCATATGGACAATAATCAGCCTTGTAATATCTCAGGAAAGAAGAAAAGCAAACGGTCAAGGAATGATTTATTGAGGCCCGATAATCCTGAAAGAATTACCAAAGAGAGGGTACCAAAAGATGATCTAGTTATTAAATCCGGAAAATTTGAGGTTAGACGAAAGCACACCAGATGCCGGAAAGGAAAAAACAACACATACTTCAGGTGAGAATGGAGGAATTGCATATTTGAGTATAGATATTTTAGAACAGAACGCTATCATGGATCCAAAAGCAAGAGGAATGGCACCTATAATCAATAAGGAGGCCTACTCTGACAGTGATATTGGAATGGAGAATAGAAATAACGAGAAATTTGAAGTTACAGATTGTGGAAATGATGCACCATGTCAATCAAAGGTTGAAATGGGATTGAAAAATGTGCCAGAAAGCACGAATGTAGTTGTTTTTGCTGACAATGTATGTATATTTCAAGATGAATGTAGTGAAGCTAAAGACTCTACAGGTAAAAATGTTGAAGATGATGATAATAGCAGTCCTTTATATGTTGCAAGACTTTTTGAATCTGAAATTGAAAAAGGGCCGATTTATGATGAAGAATTTATGGGTGAAGCTGAAAAGATTGCACTTGAAAATGAAATTAAATTAATTTTTAATATGATTAATGGTGAAGAAGGTTCACTTTCTGTAGAATGCAATGAATATGGAAATGCAGTAGATGTTTTTGATGAAGTGAAATTTAGGATTGCGGCTAAGGCAGTACATAAGACAATTCAGAAGTAAAAGTTTCAGAATCTGCAGAAGCCGATGAAGAATTATGTATAGACGATGAAACTCTTGAAAATATGATTGAATAAATGCTTAAATTGGGTATAAAGTTGAAATCAACAGAAAGACTGTTGAATGGGGAAGAAGAAAATGTAAATAAAGATGATATGAGTTTAATTGCAGCAAAAATAATTAAAGAAATTGAAGCTAAAATGAATGGTTATGATGAGAATGGAAGCACTAATGCTGTAAATAATGAAGGAAATGTACATATTGGGCAGACGAAAATTGAAGAACAATTTGAGAATGAAATCTTTGCAAAATGGAGTCCTAAACAGATCAGGCACTACTATCAGTTCATTGCATGGCAACAGCCTGTTAAATGTAAGATGGATATGTTACAGCTTAAAAGTTTTGAGTACAGCTAGAAGAAAGCCATCAAAAAATTTGAAGTTGTTGATGGAAGAATGAGGCCAAAGGATGTTGACGATAGTAGATATGAAGAATCAAAGAAAACAATACAGCTGAAAAAGAAAGTGAAAATGAAGAAGCCAAAGCACAACTGGTTCAAGGTTCAAAGCCAACAAAGATGAAAAGCTGCTAACAGGTTTAAGTTTTTTGATATGTGTTTTTGAACAATTGTGAATGCTTGTAATCCTAGCCGAGACCAAGACCGGCAGAGATGTTTTTCAAATATGTATTTTCGAAATCTGTATTTTGAAAGTATGTCATCATGTATGTAAACTCCAAACTCTGTATATGAATTTTGTATGTGGCTGTTGAAATTAAGGGGGAGTGTTGGAATTAATTCGCAACCACCACCTCACCCCTCAAGCCTAGGTTTCACGTGATCATATCTCCTGGAGCCGTGTGTTCACGTGATTGTTAGTTGGCACTGTAAATGTGCAATTAATGTGGTGATGTTTCTCCGAGAAGGCATTTTATAGATTCTTTTAGATATCTCAATCCTTCGAGAGAATTCATGATGTATAAAATCTTTTCTTTTGGTTAATGAAATCAAGGAGGTTTCTAGGCAGTTTGGGCCCTGTGGTATTCTGTCATGGGCTGCGTTGTTTTGGTGAGGATTAATACTGTGTTGTACATTTCTCCCACTGTCCGCTGCGCCTCTCACACTCATTGATGTAAAACAATACAAAAGACGCAAATTGTGTATAGAATATACATAGCAATGAGTGGTAATGTTTATTAGAATTATCTAAATAATGGAATTATCTAAAAAATGCTAGACACCATTCTAGCTTTCTTTACGTATTAAATGGCTTTCACAGAATGTAAATTTTATAAAGATTGCATACACAAAACACAAGCAATTAATAAGAATTAAAAAAGAAAACATGAACAATAGATAGAGCAGTTTTTGTAATAGAAATTGCACAAAAGTCACTCAGAAACAGTATCGATGTCTTCAAATGCGACACTCTCAGCCCACTGAATGAAGGTTTCACGCTCAGATCTAGTGGGTATAGCCCAACCATTCTTGCCTCCAACTATGAAATCAGTGCTCTACACCATTTGCAAACCTACTAGAAACTTTTTTCATGTAAAACAAAAATCATTCTCATGCAAAACACATACTGAGTACTGAAACGACTTCAAAGTGGAAATTAAAAAGGCTTGGAAGTGTAGAAAAAGAAACTTCATGGGTAACGTGGCATATTATTCACTAATCAACACTCATGAAATGAATAATGCTCAAACTCTCCCAAGAAGCAAGTTATTCAAATAGTGACAATGCATTTTGTTGGTGTATGATTGCCATTACACCAAAACCCACAAGCATTAATTTCTGATACAATTGCTAAAGTTAGGATCCATGAGAGGGGGTTAATCCATGTTGCAAAGCTCATGTGGAGCGTTGGTCACAAATGCCAACAATCTCCCCCTCAATGTTATCTGAGTGAGTTTCAAACTCGAGACCTGTCATTGATACCATTTGTTGGTGCACGATTGTAATTAGACCAAAACCTGCAAGCCTTAATCTTTGATACAATCACTAAACTTAGGATTCACGAGAAGGGGTTAACACATGTTGTGAAACTCACAAGGAGTGTTGGACGCAAATTGAATCACAACAAAGATATTAAACACTTAAATTTCATAAATAAGCAAAAGACATTCACCGTAAGAATAACACCAAGATAGACCCATTGTTGATACCATTTGTTGGTCCACGATTGCCATTAGACCAAAACCTGCAAGCATTAATCTATGATACAATCACCAAACTTAGGATTCACGAGAGGGGGTTAACCCATGTTGAGAAACTCACAGGGAGTGCTAGACACAAATTGAATCACAACAAAGGTATTAAATACTTAACTTCAGAAATAACCAAAAGACATTCACCATAAGAATAACACTAAGATATAGAGAAACCCTCAAGGTAGGGTAACACCATCAAATATTCCTTAAGGAAGGAATCACTCCACAAGTCATGCTTGTACAATAAGAATCTTCAACATGACTAACATAATGATACTCATGTATATTTATACTTTCTCATGAGTATATAAAGGGGTCTATGCATTATTATTAAACTATTTCTTTTAACTAACCCTCAACCACCAAGTGGACCATATTCCATTATTAATAGCCACATTATTGGGATCTATAATGATGTCAGCACGACTTTATTACTTCATTAGCAATGAAGGGCCATAAGCTTATCATCATTGTGAGGACACACAATGACCATGGAACTAATGTGGCACCTCCAGTGGCTCCATATTTGGGGTCATCTCTTGGTTTTTTGCTTGCCACATGGTTTGTCGACAAGGATTCACTCACATTGTTGCCTCTAGGGGCCCCTGCTATAGCTCTCGTCGGCCATGATTCCACTCCTATGGTGATATCTCTTGTGGCTCCCCTTGCAATGGCCCCCTCCCATGCCCCTCCCAATGTTGCTTAATTCCTAGTACTTTAGATTTGTAGTTCCTTGGTTACCCTACTCCGACAATGAGAGTTGTTGAGTTTTTGTGATGAGGCATTGACATTTTTTGGAGGGTAATTTATTATTAATTTCATTGTTATGGGTTTATGTAGTGTTTTTAGGCTTTACAACATTAGATGTTTTGTTGTTGCTACGCAGTGGTGGATACATAAATACATAAACCTTGTAAATAAGGATGTTGTGTTGGGTTGTTGTTTATTTTATTTAAAATTTGTTTTTAATGGATGGAGTGGAGATGAAAGTCTATACATTTTTCTAATTTGAATAAAAACAATGAATGATGTAATATAGTAGCATTCTGGAGGGAACTATACCAGGATGTTCGCTTTACACTTATGAAAATTGACGCCATGGCTAAGAAAATGGGGATGCCCTTCTTCCCGAAGGTCAATGAAGATGGTGCCTGGTTCGGTTCCAGTAATGCAACTTCGTCGAAGGATGACATTGACAAACAGGTTCCATAGTTTTTATTGGTTTCAATCCAGTCACTTAAATGCTAAAGTTTTCTAATCCTTTGATAGGTCTAGCCCGCAACACCTTTAGTGCGATGATTTTGGTTATTAGTACAGTTCTTTCAGAAGTTTCATACATGTTTCTTAATACAGTATATTACAACCCTATTTTCTCCTTCCGAGAGAGGGGTTTTGTGTCTTTTTGGATGACTGTAATTATACTTTGGTCTCTTGGTCATTTCTGCAAAACTATAAAGGCTCTTCTGTCTCAATGGTCGGATTTCCCTGTTTTCTCCTTCAGGAGAGGGGAGTTTTGTTTGGAAATACAGTCAAATCTTCACTCTATGTACTCTGCAGCTTATATCAATATATAGTTTTTCTTACTTAAAAAAAAAGACAACAATATTTTATTTTATTTATTTAGTTTTATGGTTTAGGAGACCAAACTCACAATAGATGGAATTAATGGCCATTAAAAATAATTTAATATATTTAATAGTAAAAGATCAGATATTATAATATTTAAAAATATTATAATTATATGATAAATTTATGTAAATATTATTTCATAATGTTTTATGAGAATTATGTAAAAACTATATCGTTATAAATATATTTGTGATGAGCATCGTGATCATGGTCATGATCAATGATTGAGCAATGAGTCATCTCCAAATCACAATCAACTTATAAAAGATAAAATAAATAATAAATAATTTTTTTTCTTAACTTGTTTTTTAATATTAAAAAACTATACAATATATAAAATAAATGATTGATTTTTGAACTTTTTTATAAGAATTTGTAAAAAATATGAAGTGATACAAAGTTGTTGTTTATTAAACAATTGATATCCATTACATGACATACCATAATGGATAATATTATCTACAATTTTTTTCAAAATATCTCAATGTCATGTTAAACGTAAGGCATGATATGGTTAAAGCCTTCTTAAAGCTTATTGGTAAATGGGAAAACAACACTTGTAAACCCCACCAAATTACATCTACTATGCATGTACAATCATAGGAACCATCAATGTCATGTCAAACATAAGGCATGATATGGTTAAAGCCTTCTTAAATCTCATTGGTAAATGACAAAACAACACTTGTAAACCCCACCAAAGTACATCTACTATGCATGTACAATCATAGGAACCATCGAACATGGGATACCAATCTTGCTCTCATTTAACATATATCTATAACATAAAGTAACAGAATCCTAAATATAGTCCATTTGAACTATATTATGGATTTGAACATAAAACCTATAAACATTGTGTTTCTTTCACTCATCATTGTATGCACTTTTATATTAAGTCAAAACGAATTTAACAAAGTATTGTGTTGCATTAAATAAATCAAGAATGTACAATGTGAATGAAGAGGTTGTGATGTAGAAAATTCATTAATATGATCATTAGACATACTCATATATTAATATGATGATTAGACATACTAATAGTAAGGCCTTCCTACTCATTGATATTATTAAGAGGGGGAATTTCACACTTGAACAAGTGCACTAGAAGTGCATCACTTGTTGATCAATCCAATGGGGATCAATTCTTCTAAGCCTCTTATCGATGTGATAGAGACCATCCCTACCTAATCTCTGATCCATGGACCACATGGTTGTCATTTGTGCCAAATTTCAAGAGCACCTTATCATGCAAAATAACCTTTGAGACCACAAAATCAAGGCCACCTATATGAAAAAAGACTTACATTATATAATCCTTGTGCACTATGCCCAATGCTACAACCTATAGAAGGGTTAGTTTTCTCACTCATTCATCATGGTTAGATAATGAGAATATTTCCATTGTATTTTCAACACCCCCTCTAGATATGTAACAAACAAGAGATCCCATTCTCTATTATCAATATTACATCCACATGCTTTACTATTCAATTTAGGGCCAGCCTAAACAATAAACAAGAAATAAGGCCTTTCCCACACTAGCCATATAAATAGATTTTTTAGATGTTGGTGTTGTCCACAAAGAATCCACCTACAACCAAGAAATGAATAAGTAAACTTGTTTTAGGGTAAATGAAAAGGTGTAGGGTGAAATAGTGATGAACCAAGGCAACAAGAAACAATTGTAAAAGGTCAATGATGAGCTTAATGGCCATGCTACCAAATTATAGAGGTTGAGATGTTGCTTTCCCCACAGTAAATAATTCATTGGGCTAAAGTGTTAGATTGCACATCCATGTGAGTGATTTATCTCTTTTTCTGGGTGAGAGAGTCTATGTGCCTCTTAGGTTGGCAATTTTCTTTTTTGGTGTGTTGTTTATTGAGAATACTAAATGAAGCCATCACTCCTTTGTTTCAGAAAACTGAAGTC
Source organism: Larix kaempferi (assembly GCA_027924585.1). Lineage (NCBI taxonomy): Eukaryota > Viridiplantae > Streptophyta > Pinopsida > Pinales > Pinaceae > Larix > Larix kaempferi. Next base: position 52,536,586 of record BSBM01000299.1, on the reverse strand, counting down.
AATGAGGTTGAAGGTTGCAGCCTCCTTGCATTATGAGGTGAACATTTTGTCTCATTTGTTTGTTTCAGTTACCCCTTCATTTACCTTCCTTACAAAACTTGTTCATGTTTTGAAGAGGGTACAGTACCATGTCTACACCAACTCATTTTAGTTTCCTACAAAAACCTATCGATATATTATTACACCTTCTTAGGGCAATTGCTTTACTGAGAAGCCACAGTGTAGAGATATTATAAACATGGATAGACTCATGGGGACAGGTCGGAGTCGGAGAAGAGCATGTGCACCAAAGACAAACCTCCTTCTACCAATGGCATGTCGATCGACACGCTACTGCCCTCACAAATGTCACTGTTCTCCACTGACGGCCATTCAAATCTACTTTCCCCTCCATTGACTTTGCATGCTGTCGGCATTTTGCTTGCGTATGCGCAGAATTGGCCAGCGCTTTTCACCTCTAATTCCACCCAATTCCACCCAGTCTTCCCCATATTTCACTCCTTGAATTCCACCTCCACTGTTGTACATGTTGACTAGCCCAATTGGTGCAAATTTGAGCCCCTCCATGCCAAGCACTGGAACAATGGTGAAGACCTCAAATGAAGATCGTTGTATTGTGATTGCAAAACTTGATTGGTGCTGCATGATCACAAGCTTGTTGGATTGGTTCAGATAAACTGCATACTCTTCTGCATTACCCATTGTAGCTGTCTCATTTCTCTGTGTCCATTCAACATCCTTGGGAGATACAATTCCAGAAACGGCCTGTAAAATTGTGGGAAAGCTTTGATCTTTCTTTCCTTTGGAAACCACCCAGCTCCTTGGCAGTTGAATGCACCCACTACTCCTCCAAACTGCTCAAACAAAACAACCACAAATTCAATTACACTTCGTTCTATTACATAAATCTCTTTGAATCAAATCCTTGCCAGAAAAATTGCATCACCTTTAAAATTGAATCTCACAGAACACTAATAATGTTTTTAAAATTGAATTTCACAGAACACTAATAATGCTTTTAGTTTCTAGGATGTAAGACAGTTACATTTTTAAATTTTATTACCATCTCCTCCATACTAAACTGTATAAATATCCTGTCATTACAAAAAAATATGACCAAAATCACGAAGCCCCATAAGCACACAATTCCATTCCCTACAAGCAATTCCATACCCTAAAAGCACAGTGTACCAAATGGTAACGTTATGCTACTTACGTTGTTCAAGTTCCAAAGCTTCAACATAGTAATTGTAATGTCCCCATTTTGACCCCCTTTGTATTAAATCGTAAATGATGTAAATATTGTAATTTAATCATGGTGAGGAGCTCAAGGCCAAGGCCCCACCATTGATTTAGCGTTTCATGTATCGGCAATTAAAAATAGATGCCTATGGTTCTTGTGCGAGATGGGCACAATGTAAATAAGACATCATGTAAATACGAATTTTAATGGAAAAACCCCAACTAGCTATGCAATGCAACAAAGAGATGGGGCATTTTTCTACAAGGAATAGGGAGGGAAATTGTTCAAACCCTTGAGCCAATGGTGTCAGCCCATGTGGAAATGAGAAAACCCATGAACTCTTAACTATCCATTTTGTCTCATGCACCCAATCATTTAATTCTTCCAAAGAATGGTTGGGGCAGTTAATATCTTGGGATTGGAGAAGTATGGCAGTCAGATTTTCGTGCATGGGCAAGCCATCAACCTGGGAATCGTATTTTTGGCTTGCTGGGCAAGAAAACCCCCACGAAATGCTGCCTAAGGCAATTCCTCATCCATTACATTCTTCCTCTCACGCAGACTGAGCTCACTGGAATTTACCCTCACGTTTTTCACCATAACCCTGCGTTTTTCCATGCCTAGGAATTCGTTTTTGGTATTGTGCAGCAGCTGGGGAAGGAGGGACGCGATTTGGGACTGAGGGAGAGGTCGTTTTTGCCCCTGGGGCATTTTTCTGGAATGGGTTTTGCTCTCCCAGTCAAATTTTACAAGTGCCAATACGTTTTGAGTCTACCCACGTTTTTTTTCTGAAGCTCAGGAAACCCCATCTCATGCATCCCATTGTTGCAACGTTTTTCTCATGCTCAGCAAGTGTAGTTTTGCTGCTATGTGTATCCTTGTTTGGTTTGAACCTGTAAGCAAGAAACTGGAATGGTAGTGGATAGAATTGGCTTGATAAACCTAGTGTAGGGAGTAACCTCTCAAGAAGATCAAGAGGGCTGGCTACTTTTCTATGCACACCCTGAGAGCACTAGAAATGAAGGTATGGCTTGAGGGACTGTGTGGAAGTGAAGAGAATACTTCCTTGTGTTGGGTGTGTAGGCATTGTGAGTACCAAGCTGAATAGATCTGGGAGGGGTACGCATAGCTCTGTGGTTGAGCTCACTAGCTTAGCAATTCTTCCTTCCCATTTCCTAGCAGCCTGATAAACCCAATTGCAGATTGTCTTGGCTCATCTTGGTGTATGCTTGGCTATGTGTGAGTCTACTGTTCCCTGGTTCCTTGTAGTAATCATGCCTAGCTCAGGGGTGGCAGTTGTATCAAGAGGTTGATAAGCACAACTGGCCTATGGTTGGGTGGAACGTTGCAGTTGCATAGCCAGTTGCTTGGGACTACCTTATTGAGATAAGTATTCTCTTGTGTAAAATTGCAATTATCATTTGATGAATATTGGAATGAATGATGGATGTGCTAATGAATTTAATTCTGCTGTGTTTCCTTATAATTTTACATTTCCATATGAATTTTTATACTGTGTGAATGCTTGGTTAAAAGTTTATGCGGCTAGATGCCCAGATTTAGCGTCACGATCCTCCCTATCATGCTGGTATGATAGGAGGGGACGTTACATTTTGGTATCAGAGCTGCTGGTTGCAGCATTGGACCTCTATGGGCCAAATCCAATCATCACTGAAAGAAGGGAAGATTTTGAATTTTCCTAAGAGTTTTTGAAAAATTTTGGTTTAAGTCTGTTTCGGGAAGTTGCCCCGAAACTGCGGAAGCATTCCGCCAGTCGTCCCGAAACTGCGGAAGGATTCCGCGAGTTGTTCCGCAACGCGGAAAATTTTTCTAAGTGTCGGCGTTGAAAGGAAATTTTCGGAAGGAATTCTCTTCCGAAATTGCGGAAGGATTCCGCGAATTGTTCCGCAACGCGGAAGAGTTCGGCGAGTCGTTCTGAAACTGTGGAAGACTTCGCCGAATCGTTCCACAACTGCGGAAGACTTCACCGAATCGTTCCGCAACTGCGGAAGACTTCGGCGAATCATTCCACAATTGCGGAAGGCTTCCGCGAACCTCCCCGAAATTTCGGAAGCATTCGGCGAACCACCCCGAAACTGCGGGAGCCTTAGCCGAATGGCTCCGCAACTGCGGGAGCATTCGCCGAATGGCTCCGCAACTGCAGGAGCATTTGTAATTTCCCCACCTTGACCTTATTGCATTAATATTGTGAATGATGTAAATATTGTTATTTAGTCATGGCGAGGAGCTCAAGGCCAAGGCCCCGCCATTGATTTATCGTTTTATGTATCGAAAATTAGAATAGATGCATATGGTTCTTATGCTAGCTGTGCACAATGTAAAATCAGACATCATGTAAATATGCAATTTTAATGAAGAACCCACAACCAGCTATGTAATGCAACGAAGAGATGGGGGCATGATCTTTACAAGGAATAGGGAGGGAAAATAACCAAACCCTTGAGCCATGGTGTTAATCCATTTCATTGAGGAAACCCATGAACTCTCAACTACCCATTTGGTCCCATGCACCCAATCATTTAATTCTTCCAAGAATTGGTTGAGACAATTAATGCCTTGGGATGAGAGAGGTATGGCTGTCAATTTTCGTGTATGGGCAAGACAGCAACCTGGGAAATCGAGTTTTGGCTTGCTAGGCAAGAAAACCCCCACGAAATTATGCCCAAATCCACTCTTCACCCATGGCATTCATCCACTCACGCAGTTGGAGCTAGCTGGGTCTTTCCCCTACACGTTTTTCATCCAAATCCTGCATTTTTCCATGCCTGGGAGTTCGTTTTTGCATATACAGTAGCTTGGGAGAGAAGGGCTACGATTCGGGGACTGTATGGAGGTTGTTTTTGCCCTCGAATGTCCAAGGATGTGTTTCTAAAAAATGGATTTGGCTTCCTAGGGTTGTTCCCCATCTTCCAATTTCGTTTTTGTCTGTTCCCATGTTTTTCTGAGTTAGTTGAAACCCCATCTCATGCATCCCACTGTGGAAAACGTTTTCCTCATGCCCAGCAATTGTGGTTTTGTTGTTAAGTGCATCCCGTTTTGGATTTGAACCTGTGAGTAGGAGCTTCAAGAGTAGAAGATGACATCTTTGGCTTGATGAGCCCAATGAAGTATCCATAGCTCCAGGGTTGAGCCACTAGCCTAGTAATTCACTTCTGCCCATCTCTTAGCAGCCTGAGAACCCAACTGCTGGTTAGCTTGGCTGATTCTGGCGTATCTTTGGCTATGTGATGAACCTGTTTTTCCCTTTTCATTGTGGAGATCATGCCCAGCTCGGGGGTGGCAGTGGTGCTGAGAGATTAAGGAGCACACTGGCCTACGGTTGGATGGAACGTTGCAGAAGCGTAGCTGGTTGCTCAGGGATTACTTGGTTTAAGATAAGTATTCTCATTTGCAAATTTGATATTGCTTAAATTGATGAATGGCATAAAAATCTGGAATGTATGATGGATGTGTATTGAAATTACTTCCGCTATGTTTTAAAATAATTTTGCATCTTCATATGTCTTCTATATTATATGAATGCTTACATAATAGTTCATGGGGCTAGATGCCCGATTTAACATCACGATCTTCTCCATCTAGCTGGTATGATGGGAGAGGACATGACGGAATGGTATCAGAGCTGTTGGTTGCAGCATTGGGCCTCTATGGGCCAAATCCAATTACAGTCATCTCTAAAAGAAAGAAAATTTTCAAATTTTTCCTAAGTCTGTTTGAAAAATTTGTTTTGAAAAATTCGTTTAAGTCTGTTTCGGAGAGAATTCCCGAATGTCTTCCGAAACTGCGGAAGCATTCGACGAATTGCTCCGAAACTGCGGAAGCATTCCACGAGTTTTTCCGCAACGCGGAGGAGTTTGGGAAGTCGCCCTGAAATTTGCGGAAGGAATTCTCTTCTGAAATTTGCGGAAGGAATTCTATTCCGAAATTTGGGGAAGGATTCCGCGAGTTGTCCTGCAACGCAGAAAAATTCGGCGAAATGCTCCGAAAAAACAGAAAATTTTTCTAAGTTTTTGACGTCGAAAGGAAGTTTTCAGGAGGAATTCTCTTCCGAAATTGCGGAAGGAATTTTCTTCTGAACTGCGGAAAGATTCCGCAAGTCGTTCCGCAACTGCGGAAGACTTCGCCGAGACGTTCCGCAACTGCGGAAGACTTCGGCGAATCATTCCGCAATTACGGAAGGCTTCCGCGAACCTCCCCGAAACTGCGGAAGACTTCACCAAATCGTCCCGAAATTTCGGAAGCATTCGGCGAACCGTTCTGAAACTGCGGAAGCATTCCGCGAATGGCTCCGCAACTGCGGGAGCATTCGCCGAATGGCTCCGCAACTGCGGGAGCATTCGCCGAATGGCTCCGCAACGGAAGCGTTCCGCGAATGGCTCCGCAATTGCGGGAGCGATCGGCGAACCAACCCGAACAAAAAAAAAAAAAAAAAAAAAAACCTTGATTTTTGGATAACAGGAACATCCGGGCTCAGAATGGAATGATTCCTGTGGGGCTCAGAGGCCATTGATGAATTCCATGAAAGAACCAGTGAAGACCCCAAGCCCATTACACTCCGATTTGACAGAAAATGGATAATAGTGACTTTTGAAGGACGGAGTCCCGAAGCTTGACGGAAGATCGGTTTGAGCTGAAATTGATCAGGCGCGGCCATGAAGCAGGCACGATGTTAAGTTCAGAATCTTGGAGCCAAACTCCAAAGGATGTGGAGTCGGGGTGAGTAAGAAGGCCAAAAAGCACTGTTCCGGGCCACTTTTTCGGGATTTTGAAAAGCTCGTGGGCAGTAAAAGTGACCCTAGATGTGGGAATCAAAAATTTTACTGAACTAGACATTTCATATTCTAATTAAGACGGACAGTTTCCGTTAGAAAAAGATTTTCCAGAAATGCACCGTTTGGGAGATAGCCATTTTTGGCCCAAAACTTGGAATTTTGTAAAAATGTGAAAAGTGATAAGTAGTAAAACCCAGAAATTCATGGAAGATGAATGGTGCATCGGAATTGAAATCCGTGAATTACTGAGTGTTCATTGTTATATGGACTAACTTCCCCTGATAGATAAGTTTTTTTGATTCCTCATATATTTTCTTCCACAGGTGGCTAAAGTTGGCATTCTGAACCAAAATGCAACTGTGTAAAATGTGCAGAATTGTAGTGAAAGTTGTCATTTTTAAAGAGATGTAGTTTCCGAACCTGATGTCGGAATGGAGCATGAAGACAGGCATTGGAAAGCTTGTCCAGCAGGGAACAATGATGCATGACCAGAGTTTGAATGAGGTCTACATATATCATAGATATTTAGTGCAGAAGAGTGCCAGCAGCTGTTTTGACAAACAAATTTTGTTGTCAATATGGGCAATTTCTACAATTGCATGATATGGAAGAGGAATTCCATGTTACGATGAGGGACCGAAAAGGGAAGAATTCCTTAAACCCCTGTTTGTTATCATACTTATAATTATGAAATTGTCATATGGCATAAAAATGTTAAAAATGTAAGAGATTACATAGATGTATATGCACTAGATGACATCTTAACAAACATTGCATAGTACATATGGAAATGTTTGTGCATAAATGAGATATTGCATATTGGTAGAATAATGGAGTCTGCATATGCAAGGAACCACTAATGGAGAATATTGTGGTTGATAATCACTATTGATGTTGGTATTGGTTGTAGGACCAAAGATAACAAAGAGCATGGCTGCAGATGTGGATGATGATTGTTGCATACGACCAACAACCGTATGAGGAAGGGATGGTGCAACAAATCTATGATCATGAGGTTGGCGAAAGGACTGTGTAGCATTGGTAAGAAGCCAACTAATCAAGTAACATCAAGTGATGTAAACGACAGCCATACAGGTATGGTTATTGGTGCATAAATTGCATGAATAAGGAAAGAGGATTTGGTAAGATTCCTTCAACTATGTTTGAATTATGTTGAAAGCATATGCAAGGTAGCATTGAGGAAATGTGCATTAAGATATTATGCACAATCTTGTGGTTATGCATTGAGGGAACACACATTAAAAGATTATGTGAGTGATGTAAATGTGCATGCATAGATGAGATGCATTGTCAGAATGCATGAGTGTGATGTATGTTTCATTGCAATTAGATAATAGATGGAATGGTGAACTATTATCAATCTTAAGATCAAGAGAATAATTGCATAAATTGATGAAATCGAACCATGCAACTCTAGTATGGTAATAATTCACGGGAAGTAGATGGTTTTGGTGATATTAAAATGCTTCCGTGACTGTGGCAGCAATGAAGTTATTATATGCATAGAAACTTACAAAGAATTTGGTTGATTGAAGTTTCAGATTTCAGGTAGATTTCTCTGGGCATGGCAAATATGGATAAGTCCATGATGAAGATTGGAATCTACCGTGAACAAGAGCCAAACAATATGAAGATAGCCTCATTGCTAAGCAAATCAATTTCTGTAGGAGACAGAATTGTAAAATTCATGTTGAATTTAATTATTAATGTTATTGATTGGTTATGAAACAGTCATATTTGAAGCTTATTGCTAAATGTTGCTGACTGTTTGGCTATTTGATGAAGGGTGCCAGGATGACACGTTGCAAGAAGACCATGCGTGATGGCCTGCAGAAGCCAAACTAGATGGGAAGGATCCCATGCTTTGAAAATGGGTTACGGGTGAAACGCCATTGATAATGTCTCAGCCAAATCGCATGTCGGTAAACCATGAAAGTGAAATGGTAAAGCTATGCCTAGAAGGCATGTGAGACACATCTGCAAAATAAATGAGTATTCTGTGACCCTAGACAAGAACATTCATGTCTAAATTATTAGGGTTAATATGCAGAGCATGCTCTATATTATTTATATCATTGCAGACTACTTGAGTATGATTAGGGCCTACATGGCGCACATCAGAAAGGGGGTGCACACCTTTTCTGGTACTGGGTCATGATAGGGTTTTCAATATTGACTACACCCTAAGGGAATGGACGCACTCCTGGTGTTTCAATACTTGGTAGTGAATGATATGGAATATGGTTAAGAATTGAACAACCATACTAATGAGCTTGCTTATCCTTCTTGTGTTGTCATCCTACACAGATGCAGATTGATACTGCACATTAAAGGGCAAAGTGAAGAAGGGTACACAAAGGGACTGTATGGGAATTGGAAACCTTTCTATGCTCACGTGAAATATTACCAGATGGGATGGATAGGCCCGAAGAGCTGTGTAATAAGAGAAGGTATCATCCTTGTGTGAGTAGGGGTCATGTTAACCTACAGTCAAGAAAGTCACCTATAAATTTCCTAAAAGGAACCACCGATTTGCACAAGAGAAGGAGTGGCGTCCTTTGTATAAACCAAGAGTTGATGTGTGTGAAGGGTTACAGTGCAAGAGGTGTGGTGACATTGGTAAATCCCTGAAATCTCTATTGGGTCAGCCGGGGGAGGGCGGGCGCCGAGGACTGACTGAAAACCCTGAGATGCCTATTGGGTCAGCAGTGGGAGGGCGGGCGCCGAGGACTGACTGAAAACCCTGAGATCTCTATTGGGACAGCAGTGGGAGGGCGGGTGCCGAAGACTGACTGAAAACCCTGAGATACCTATGGCTCCATAGTAGAGCCTTGACCTATAATGGTCGGTGGCGCAGTTTCCTTCCATTGGTCGATGACCCAGACGAATGTGCTGGCTCGGCACTGGAGAGGGCCAACCAGGTATGGGACCGGTTGGGCACCACCAAATGCTTGGTAAATCCAGCCGATGGGGAGGCGTACTGGTTAAGCATTAACTATATCCAAGTCCATAGGCGATCCCAAGGCTTGCAAAGCGAAGCAGGATCCTGTGGACCAGAGGGGAAATGCACAATACAGATAAGTATTTATTTTCATTTATGTCTTGTTTGGAATAATGAAGATTTCAGCTATAAGTCTTCTAACAGCTAAGCTGATACACTATTGTTTCTTTGTTGGAAACCTTGGTCATTGCAAGAAGGCAAGACCCTGAAAGACTATAAATTGCTGGTAAATCTAGAGAGTAAATGAGTGGGCGATATAAATTGCTGGTAAATCCAGAGAGTAAATGAGTGGGAGATATAAATTATTAAGAAATCCAGGGAGTAGCTGGTTGAACACTATAAAGTTCTTGGTAAGTCCAGAGAGTGACTAGTTGGGCATTAACCACTTGATGCTGTGGAGCAGTCGGCGTGCTGGCCAAACGTTCCCTTAAACAATTGATAAAACCAGTCAGCGTACTGGCCTGACATTGCCTATTCGAATGGTTGTGGAGTAGCATGCATACTGGCCCAACCTTCATTGTTGTATCCAAGGGAAATCCAATACTTGGAAAGCAGAGAAGGATCCCGTGGAATAAAGTGAAGACATCCAATACAGATAAGTATTTCGTTACCTTGCAGCTTCATGCTTATGAATATACGTGTGTATATGATTTGGTTATGATTTCCTAAACTCTTGTTTAGAGAAAAACCCTATGAAAATGAACTAAACATGAGAATTGATTCAATGTTTGAGTGTAGGTATTGCTGGAAGCAAGGACTATGAAGGCATCCTAAAGATGCATGTGGACATGTGACCGTCCTAAAGAGCTCAGTATGAGAAGTAATGAAAGACGGTGCTAGTGGATACAAGTGGATCCTAGCAACCCAAGACTCTGTAGGCAATAATGGGAGGGGTGCCCTAGCTGAAAATCCATATGCTGACCTTAGACACTAAGTGTCATAGCCAAGAAAGGAAAGTCAAAGCATTCACATTGAAGTGAAAGAGACTAAGGAGCATGAAACCACAGCGATGGTGTAGCTCCATAATAGAACCATACTAAGAGGGAGAAACCCCTACTCTTCTCTTTCCTTTTGATTGATGCATTTATAAAACAAAAGATTGTTGAGTGCATATCATGGCTGGAAAAAAAAAATGTATTTAATTGCTTGAGATGAATTGTGAATGCTGAAATACTAAATTTCCTGTGAAAGGATGAACATGAATGAGTTCATGTGTATGTTGGGAAAGCATGAAAGTATGGAAGTCCCATGAATAAAGCATGGACATTCCATGTCAATTGGGAAAATAATTGACTAATCTTAATGTTTATATTATACTTGTCCTAACAAAGAATTCCCATGATGAATTTCACAGGTAAGAAAGTGAAACCATTGTTTGCAGCCAACACAAGAAAGTGTTGCTAGTAAGCAAGGTGTGTTCAGTTGTGCCCATTGACCATGGCAGCAGACCGAGGGCTATTAGAGTTGGTTGAAAGTCTTCTTCAAACAATTGCCAGGACCCAAGAGAATCTTAGGGAGATGCTCAAGCTACAGAGGCAACAGAATGAGATAAACCATGAGGCTTTGCAGGACTCTATTCGTCTGCAAAAAGAGGTAAAAAGCATTCTAGGAGCGATCAGCAAGGGAAAGGAAAGTGGGTCAATGAAGAAGCATTCATCCAATCGTCCGATTAAGAAACGTCCCAGGTGGGAAGAGTCAAAGGAAATGGACCGGGAAAAGGTAAAGCCGCCGATGAAATGTTGGGGATGTGGAGGAAATCATTGCCTCCGTGACTACCCAACAAGAGAATATCAAGGGGGTAGCAACCGTAAATTCCCCAGGTTCGTGGACCAGTTGGAAGGAAAAGAAAAGGAAGGAATTGTTTTGGAACGATGTCCTCATGCAGAGCTAGAAGGTCCCAGCCAACAAGAGCAGGTTGTAAAGACCAAAGGACTTAGTCCTGAAAAACCCAAGTAGAGGGTGAAATGCAGGACAAACCTACCACATTTTGTGAATTTTGGACATATTTAAAGTGGGAATTTATTTCCAAAGTGTTGGAACACGGAGGACGGTGTTTTTCCAAGGGGAGGGGAATGTAATGTCCCCACCTTGACCCTATTGCATTAATATTGTGAATGATGTAAATATTGTTATTTAGTCATGGTGAGGAGCTCAAGGCCAAGGCCCCGCCATTGATTTATCATTTTATGTATCAGCAATTAGAATAGATGCATATGGTTCTTGTGCTAGCTATGCACAATGTAAAATCGGACATCATGTAAATATGCAATTTTAATGAAGAACCCACAACCAGCTATGCAATGCAACGAAGAGATGGGGGCATGATCTTTACAAGGAATAGGGAGGGAAAATAACCAAACCCTTGAGACATGGTGTTAAGCCATTTCATTGAGGAAACCCATGAACTCTCAACTACCCATTTGGTCCCATGCACCCAATCATTTAATTCTTCCAAGAATTGGTTGAGACAATTAATGCCTTGGGATGAGAGAGGTATGGCTGTCAATTTTCGTGTATGGGCAAGACAACAACCTGGGAAATCGAGTTTTGGCTTGCTGGGCAAGAAAACCCCCACGAAATTATGCCCAAAGCCACTCTTCACCCATGGCATTCATCCACTCACGTAGTTGGAGCTAGCTGGGTCTTTCCCCTACACGTTTTTCATCCAAATCCTGCATTTTTCCATGCCTGGGAGTTCGTTTTTGCATATACAGTAGCTTGGGAGAGAAGGGCCACGATTTGGGGACTGTATGGAGGTCGTTTTTGCCCTCGAATGTCCAAGGATGTGTTTCTAAAAAATGGATTTGGCTTCCCAAGGTTGTTCCCCATATTCCAATTTTGTTTTTGTTTGTTCCCACGTTTTTCTAAGTTAGTTGAAACCCCATCTCATGCATCCCACTGTGGAAAATGTTTTCCTCATGCCCAGCAATTGTGGTTTTGTTGTTAAGTGCATCCCGTTTTGGATTTGAACCTGTGAGCAGGAGCTTCAAGAGTGGAAAAGGACATCTTTGGCTTGATGAGCCCAATGAAGTATCCATAGCTCCAGGGTTGAGCCACTAGCCTAGTGATTCACCTCTGCCCATCTCTTAGCAGCCTGAGAACCCAACTGCTGGTTGGCTTGGCTGATTCTGGCATATCTTTGGCTATGTGATGAGCCTGTTTTTCCCTTTTCCTTGTGGAGATCATGCCCAGCTCGGGGGTGGCAGTGGTGCTGAGAGATTAAGGAGCACACTGGCCTACGGTTGGGTGGAACGTTGCAGAAGCGTAGCTGGTTGCTCAGGGATTACTTGGTTTAAGATAAGTATTCTCATTTGCAAATTTGATATTGCTTAAATTGATGAATCGCATAAAAATCTGGAATGTATGATGGATGTGTATTGAAATTACTTCCGCTGTGTTTTAAAATAATTTTGCATCTTCATATGTCTTTTATATTATATGAATGCTTACATAATAGTTCATGGGGCTAGATGCCCGGTTTAACGTCACGATCCTCTCCATCTAGCTGGTATGTTTTGCACATACTAGTCCAAAACATATTTTGTTAATATATTTTTCCTATGCTTATTTTCATATAAATATTTGTCATTTTTTCATTTCTTAGGAGCATTGCTAAAATTCTAGAGGAATAATGATGAGATCTCTGAAACACCCCAGTAGGGATGTCAAAAAAGGTGTACCATGAGATGGTCAAAGAAATTAACATAACCACATCGTAGGGGGAGCCATCCCAGCATCAACGTGCATCAAACGTATGTAATAATTGTTTTATTTTTAATGTGCATAGAGAATAGCATAAAATACTAATTTTCAATTGTTTTGTTGTAGTAGAAACAAAAAGAAAATGACACTCATTCAACGCATCATATGGGATGACAAAGCAAAAAAGGGTTGATCACAAAGTTTGTGAGTGGTTGTGGTTTGCTTCACATTTCTTATTTTATATGATATTAATATCATAATTAATTTAAATCGTACATGGATGTTTTTCACGGGTGCTAAGATATGGTGAAGATCCATCTGATCATTTGATTGACATTGGATTAAGTGATGGTTTTTAGTATGTGTTGGGTTATCAAGGGTTAATTGAACAATTTTTAAGCAAATATATTGTTTTATAATGTCTCTTATTTTATAATTAATGGAACAATAATACAACTTTAATTATATCTATGATTTTTCATGACGTATGAAACTAACAAGAAACAAAGTATGGAGAGCCAACATATGATTTATTGAGGACTAGCATGAGGAATGGTTTCCAAAATATGTGTGAAGTTTATGATTCACTTGTTGAACTGGTACATTTTTCCATTTACGCAGTACTGTATATTATGTTATCTATAAATGTATATATACTCATCATATTTTATTTTTATTCTTGTAGATGGAATGAAATGAAGTCAATGAACAAAGCATTTCAAATAACTCGGGAAGAATATACCTTGGAGATGATGTAGATATGGGGTGTGGAAACATCTCGAGTGACTACATCACTTCAAGCGATGATTGATGATCAATACATTTGAATGTTGTTACTGCAAGTTGTATATTTTGGAATTTTTATACGTGAAAAACAAACATTCTTTGTAATGTGGACATATCACCCCAATTGGATGAGCATAAGTAATCAATAATTGTAACTATTCCAAACTGACATTTTGATTATCGACAACCTTTATGTTGTCCCATAATTTGGATTATGATTCATATATAATAAAATTGGTAAATTTCTTCTTCTACTAGATTGTCTAATGTTGCAAAATGTTGCATTATTGATTAAATATATGGATTATTTTTACATTTTGATATCAACAAAGGTGTAGCCAACACACTAAACACAATATTTAAAACATGAAAATAAATATTACTATAAAAATATTTGGTTCTCAAATAATTAATTGAAAATTTGTAAAAATAAAATAAAATAAAATAAAATAAATAAAAAACTATATTTACGTAACAACAACATGGAAAAATTTCACAACACCATATAAAATCTATAAAATAAATAAAAAATACATTTACATATCCACAGAATGAAAAAATTCACCACAACAACATACAAAATCTATTTAAATTCACCACTACAACATATAAAATCTATTTAAATTCACCACGACAACATACAAAATCTATTTATTTCAACTAACCAGTGTCATTTATTCATTTCCATGAACCTATTCAAATTTGAGCCACTGATGCTCTTTCACATAATAAATGTATATGTGCTCTTTACATACAATACGCACTGGTGATCTTTACATATAATACGCATCGGTGGTCATTGTTATAATATATGCACAGATACTTATTTATATAATAAACACATCGATGTTTATTGATAAAGTAAACACGTCGGTTAGAATAGTGCATAATGTACATCTGCGTTGATCTATTTGCATATACAAAAGCACCAATTCTTTATTAAAATATATGTAAAACCAGTGTGGTAAGGACATCACACCGATGCTATAGAAATGTACTATATGCACTGGTGTGTGTGCAATAAAGCATATTGACTAATGCATTGTATATGAATGTACACATCGATGAGTTTTATTTATAATATACGTACCGGTGTGTTTAAGTTATTTTTATGCACCAGTGCACGTTTTATAAATATAAAGCATGGATTGAAAATTATCCGCTAAAACCTTCGGCCGCCCAATTTTTTTAGTTACAATGAATATTTGTTATAACCTCTGCAAAAACATCTGCTACCAAAAATGGATGTTGTTGCAGAGGTTTTTTGGACGTTTTTTCCAATCTTGTAATACTAAAATTCTCCACTATAACCTCCACTAGAAGGTGTTTTCCTTGTAGTGAATTGAGGTTGAATTTTGGGTTGAAAATAAAGTCTTTAGATTCCACTCAAAGGAAGTATGGTTAACCTTTTATCTTTTAGGGGGGTATATTGATGTTGTTGATTCATAGGTCTTAGTACTTGTAACCTTTCAGTTAACAAGTGGGAATACATTGATGATGACTATCAGACTTCAATTTTTTTGGACTTTTTTGCCAATCTTGTAATACTAAAAACCTCCACTATAACCTCCACTAGAAGGTGTTTTCCTTGTAGTGAATTGAGGTTGTGTTTTGGGTTGAAAATAAAGTCTTTAGATTCCACTCAAAGGAAGTATGGTTAACCTTTTATCTTTTAGGGGGTAATATTGATGTTCTTGATTCATAGGTCTTAGTACTTTTCACCTTTCAGTTAAAAAGTGGGAATACATTTATGATGACTATCAAACTTCAAGTTTGGAATTCCACTTATGAGTTTTGAAGATTACAATTTATTCGAAATGATGGAATGAGTATTTTATGCATTTGACATGGAGTTTCTGGATTGGTTAGTTCGCACTTTAGAGGATATTCATCAAGGTAGTTCAACACTTGGCATATTTTAGGATTACATTTGAGGATATTGTGAAGGATGATATTTTGATGGATGGTTTTCCAATTTGGCATTTGAGGATTCAAGCACTTACTGCAAATGTGGCTTGCATGGTTTTTTGAAATTTTTTATGGACGTGTTATTTTAAGGTTTTGAAGCAATACCAACAATTCACCTAGTTCACTTCTTAGTGGGTTTTTGGTAGTATTGTGATTGATTCCTTGTTTAATCATTCACATGTTTTTATGGATAGAAGATTAGGATGTTAATTGATAATTTTTTATGTTATGTGGGTTATTGATAGTTTTATTATGTGTCATTTTTAGAGTAGTTTTGTAAATATATATTTTCACTTGAAAGTATTTAGACTTTACAAGGATGGTCCTTTGTCTCTTTTGCATTTTTTGTTGGCGCATTGGATTGTCAAGCATGATTTGGGATGTGTTGGATTTACAACCAATTCACTTCTCATTAGGGTTCTCTTTCATTGGTTTTGGGCTCACATCAAGGAACACTTATAGATATACTGAGTATTCAACATCCAACTTTAATGTTTTTTCAGGCATATGTTCCTTGATACTCACGACGTTTTAGACCATGGGTATCAAGTTAAATATTTAGAGATTATTGGTTTTTGTATATATCTTTGTTTCCTAGTTGATACACTTGTACCAACTTTTGATTAAGGAGGAGGGGGTTTTGATATCCTTTCGACTCACTCTAATGCTATGTCCTTAACCACCTTATGCATACCTTAGGATATAGTTCTTATACTTAGTATCATGTACTTAGTTATGTGTTGGTGTCATGGTACTAATTTTATTGATAAGTACCACTTATTAGAATTTGGTGATTATTATGATTTTACTATTTATTGTACATTATTATGTCAATACAATTGATTTAGCTTTAGAACTTTTTCACCATTTCTTGATCTCATTAAGTCTATTACTTCTCTTTATTTTATTTTAGGAACAAGTTATAGAAATAAAGAAGTTGAAAATAATACTTGTTGAGGTGGAGGATATTCTAAATCATCAGCCATTGTTTATTGGGGCCCACTCTATTCAAGCCTGGACGATGACCCAAAGGATGTTTCTAAAAAATATTCAAACATCCATCCTATAAAAGAATTAAAATTATAGACGTGAGAAAAACTATTGTTGGAAACTTGGAAGAATGAATAAAATTATTTGTCAATATTCAAGTTTACGCAGGGCTTTGGCGTATGCTCCATCTTCCGTTGTCCATCGGAGCTGGTAAGGCTCGACTTGGTAAAAGACTGGAAGAATGGTAGTCTTCGACTTGAGCATGAGGACCAGTTCATCCAGGCACCATTTGGATTCCGCATAGCTTGGAGAGAAGATCGCGACATGAACAGAGGTGACTTCAATAGCGGCCCGTATTTGAGGAGTAATCTGGTGCCCTTGTAACAATTCGGGCTTGTCCAAAAACACTCGTAATCCATGGTCAAGAAGTCGACGGTACCTGAACCTGACGCGCCTTAACTCCCTGGAACCGCTGGGCGTAGATCTGATCGTAATGAACACCCCTGGCTCGTCCTTCGCCACCCATTCCATATCTTGATCGCTTGCATTGCTCGCTGTAACGGACACGTCATCGGATCGATCCACGTCTCGGGAAGAACTGGACGATGTCTCCGCCTTGGTAATCGTGCTCGACAAATTGGGCGTCGCCGCTAAACTACTACTGTGGTGCTCCATGGAGTCCGACGAAGAATAACCTACGGCCATGCTTCAAATTTGAAGCCTTCAGTGCCCTTCAAAGGCCCTTTTACCCGTCATAGAAGGTCAAGGTGAATTTTACAGTGCAAAAAAAAATTAATTTCATGCAGAGCCCATCATTAATGAAATTAAGTTGAGCTGTGCAAATTTACAATGGAAGGGCAACTCCAAATTATGCACGTCTCGGAGTTATCAATGGTTGTGGGACTGGGAGACTCGGAGTCTGGAGAGTCGGAGACTACCCCAGTGCCCATGGAGAGTTTGACCTAGGTCCCAGTTGGCAATGGCGGGCTCAATGAGTAGGTGACATGGTGTCAGCCTTCATGTGACTCAGTTACGGTGTGAAAGCATTTAATGTTATCACCAAACCTCGGTTGAGACTGGACTCCACAATGCACATAGTAAATACGTGTAACGTGTTGCTCGCATTCGGAAGGTGTGATTACCATGAGCACATTAACCATAACCCACAATCCATTGAATTTTCCTGTGCCATCACTGATTAGCCATGTGACTGTGGAGTCCGCCCAACGAGTACATTAATGCATCATGCAATTATGAAAAATGGGAAATGGAAATTGGAATGGAGCCTGTCCTGAGTCTTAACTCTTGGAGTCTTGAGTGACAACAATAATCTCTACCCATGTAAAACAAATTTACGAAATGCTGCCAATTTAAATCCATGACTGGCAAAATTTCACGAATCCGCCATAATAATTACCAGATTGAGTATCTTTTGGAGGTGGGAAATGGCTAATTCAATAGCTGAACAACATATATATGTGGGTTTTCTCCATTGAATAGTTATGGCTCAGTGTTAAGTAGTTGTCAAGTTTCACTATCTAGTCATTTTCGTCTTGGGTTGTTGGCAAATGGAGAGTTCGGAACAACCAACTATAACTATACAGAGGTATGCCAAGAATTTTGTATTTGATGTTTCTGACACGTTTTCAACTGAGTAATCTAGTAAAAAAAACCATTATAGGTAGAATGGAATTTGCATGATTCTGAATCTCAACTCCAAGATTTATTAATTAGAGAAATTTGCGAGGCAGATTCTATCAAATGATCACTCCCGCTTTCTCTTTCTCTGCTTTTCATTTATGAATTGTTTCCCTAAAAAATGCTTTATCAGTTTTAGAATAAGTTCAAAGAATGCCACTCTTGTATTTCCAGAGCCTTACGTTTATGCAAAATGCAGCATTGCAGATCATATTTTAAACCAAAACAAACCCCTCAAAATCCAGTTCTAATGCGCGTTTGGACTATGGAGATTGCAAAGCTCAAAGTTGCATTATTGAGTCCTTACAAACATCTTGTGCAACATTTGCATCTATGATTCGTACAACAGGCTCCTTACAAACATCTTCTACAACATTTTCATTCGTAATTCGTCCAACAAGATCCTTATATGACTGGGTTGATGTTAATTTACAGGTACGTGCAGCATTTTGCACTGTGGATTTTCAAATATGTGTAGCAATTCGTATATGGAGAACATAGTTACATGCATTGCTTGTTGGATTTTCTTCTAGTGCAATAAATATAAGGGTTTTAACTTTCCACATCCAAATTTTTTGAAACTTGTAATGCATTATGCCACTGGTCACTGGAGGCAAACTCTTGAATGAACCACACCCATGAACCGACGTAAAAATCACACTCCCTAGATTGTACAACCTCACAGCGATTTTCGCAATTTCCAAACCTTGAACAGTAAAATTCTCATTTCCTCCTTCAAAATCATGTCGGGATATTTCATTTCTCTACTCCTTCTGCAGATATTTCAAACACAATTTGTCCCCTTCCAACACTCTGGATCCCTCTTGACCTACAGTCTACAAACCACTTCACCGTCGAAAATATAGCTTCATCTCTAGTCATCTCCCTTGGACATCAAGTTTTGGATCAAGTAATATTATTCAATGCTCATGGGTTGCCCTTGTTCGGGAGTCTAATAGTTAGCAGAGATCAACCTGTTGGGATTATTGTAAGTCTCTTTCATCAGAATAGGAGTGTTTTTCAGGTAGCTTTCACCGATCTTCAGGGATGCTTTGGACCTCCATTTTGATTGTATTTCTTATGGACAAGAATACCTTAATGAAATGAGTAGCAGTTTGTAGAGGGAAATGCAGGGTTCCATATGACTTTATTATTTTATAGTCATTTTAATGGGAATAACAATCTAGTTGATCAACCCATCACGTGGCTCTTCTGCCAATGCGTTCATCATTAGGATTTGAACCCCGAGTGCTGGATTTGGTTCAGTCCCATGCATATTTGCAATGTGACCCTTATGAGAGGTGCTCCTCCTTTTGGAATGATGCTTTCTGCTATAGAGGTCTTGAAAATCCATTTCTTCTGGAAGAGGGCTTGGCTTGAGTGAGGACGTAATCTTCGTTGCAGACAGACTTATTGCCAGTCCTCCGTGCTAAGACAATCTTGGTACCTCTGAAAACGTTTTTCCGAAAGGTTCGAAACACTCTTCAGATAATCCCGCTTTTGACTACCATAATTATAAGGCCATTCATGCTCATCATTATCTCAATCAACGAGATAGGATAAATTCGAGTTTCAACAAAAGAAGACAAAAATAGAAGCGCATTATATCTTCATAAGTGGATTTCTTTGGTTTGGATTTACCTCTTCTTCACATTGAGGCATGCATTTATCTTTTTGCTTGAGGGTTCTTCACAATAGAGTTCAAATCTATTGAATATGTAGATAACATTCTCCATTTAATTACGCCATGGTTTATGAGTTACAAAAGCTTATGCATGAATCACTAGTCTTCTTTTTTTGACCCCTCCATATAATCTTGGACTTCTACTCCAATGTGGATTGGTAAATGCCCTAATTTCATGAGTCTTAAGTTTTAGCGATACTAGCCACTAGTCTCCATAAAAAATGATTGGGGAATATTCATTTATGCTTCACATAAACATGCCATAAGCATATAATGAAAACATATGAGGCTGTGTGTAGAAGTATACTTCACAATGGCTGACCTAAAAGGTAGCTTAGTGTTGAGCCCAGAATTGGCCCTTTTTGACCATCATTTATCATCTTCCCTTCCCTTGTCTTACACCAATTACCTTGGCAATTTGACTTATTGTCCTTATCTTATTCCCCAAATTACCAAGGTATGGCCGATTATTGTTTTATTGTATTAATACTTATGATTGTGATGATTAAAGCTGTGCATCTCTTAATTTGTGCTAACATGATGCGATTTATGAAGGTAGTGAGACAAATAGACTGCAGGAAGATCGGAGCTGAACAAGTCACGAAGGAAGGGACGTTCATTGCTTGTAGAAGGTTCCTTGGGGCTCGTATCGTCGATCAAGGCACAGTCGTGACGGGTCAGCTGTAACAGAAATGGCTATCTTAAGTATGTCACTGCTCGAGTCCAGCTGTGAGCTGGAAGGACCGCCACTCTTGGGGCAATTGATAACTCTCTTATATTTGGATATTTCAGTTCTGCCACGCATTGTAACAGCTAGATTATTTAGGGCGCCTGAAGATCAGAGATCTTCATGGCTGCCCAATTATAGGTTTAGATGTTGCAAATTGTATGTATATATATGGGGAATTGCCTCGACCGAGGGGTTGGACAGCAAACAATTAAATTATCTTGTATTAGCAGCCAAGCCAACTGTGTACTCGTTCTTCTGTTAATATAAGGGGTTACTTCTGAGTTAAGAAGAGTGTTGTTCAACCAGCGTCTCTGTGTGAAGGCTGGGCCCGTCTTCCACGGAGATTGCTGAGTTAAATTAGGATTTCATCTTTCTTGTTGTGTGATGTTTTGTTCTTTCTTTTGTGCGCAGCAGCAATAATTGTTGTGTGGATTTTTCAGTAAAAGATTATAATTCTGTAAGATTGGTAAATGGTATAGAATATCAGTCGACTGAGTCAGGTTTATTTTATGCATTTCAATTTCTGTTCACACTACTGTGTTCATCCTATAGTTGAGACGTGATCCCAGAAGTTCTTATAAATTGGCTTTCCTATTATGTGTTGATTGATCTTTATTTCACAATTCAGTTTCTTAGAACAGTTGCTTCAGTTCCTTTCATTTGAATTTTAGAGTAATGTTCAGTTCATGTTTTATGATTTCCAACTTGACCAGATTAGACGAGTGATTATTTTAGAATACGAATGAGATTTCCTTTCTGCAATTGTTGATTAGATCTGATATCATTTCTTCCTGGTGCATAATAGAAAAGAATTATAGTATAGCAATTAGAAGGCATTTGGGATTGCATAGATTCTTGGGATGAATATGGATGATAGAAGGTAAAAGTATTCACTTCTAATGGTTTGGTGTTTAAGCATATATTGTGCACTTATCCTTTGAAATAAAAAGACTTTCTCGGGTTGACAATAAATTTCATATACTCTGTGTGTTTGATATTTAATTATCTGCAAATAGAGTGCTTGACACTTAGAAGTCAAAACAACTATTAGGTATGAGCAATTGGCCTTTAGATGTAGATCATGGTTTGAGTATGGTCACTTTGAAACCTCCCATCCAAAGAAAAATGTGAGTGAGGAGACTACCAAGCTCTCCCAGAATCCCATTGGAAGAAAACTCAAAAAGTAGGATCAAAGACTCACTTGATGGAAAGGTGCTAAGAATCATTGCCATCTAATAGATGTGGAAGACTCAAAAGAGATAGAATCAAAAGATGAAAAATCAAGTCCTCTCATTAAAATCTACCCTAGAGATGAGCAAATTATGAAAAAACCCTCTTAGCATCCCTAGAGGGGATGCTAAGAACGATGCCATAAGATTAGGAAATCTAGATGGGAAAAAACTTATGTTTTTAGTTGGAAAGATAATAATACAATTATTATAATAGCATGCATAAAAGTTCATTTCAAAACAGGTAAGATTTAATGTCATGGAAAAGTTGATTTTCTATTTTTTTTCTCTTGTCTTATTTCTTTGAACCATTGGCTATGGTAATGATCAATTGGTCACGACAAGGATCAACAATTTTAAATCTCTGAAGGTTGTACAATGTTAGAGGGACACTATTTTTGGGTGGATACATTGGCACAGGACAAAAAACATCTTTTCAATTTTTTTTATTATTGTTAGGGATCTCAAGCCTGACCTCTTTTGGCTCTTGGAACATAACACTTCTAGTAGTGGATATTTTCTCAAAACAATGCTAGACACAAATAAGCTTTAGTACCCGATGAGGCCCTATGTACATCTCCAACTTCATATTATGCACTCAAAAAAGTTGTGAGTAGTTCTCAACTACTCTAATCACTTTTGTAGGATAGGCAACAAACATTTTCCTTCACAAAAATAAATATGCCAAAGAACAGTGTAATACAAAAAACCAATACTCCTAATGTTTATCACTATGTTCACATTAACAAAACAAGAGCGCCAATCTCTTTCTGAATGGGATTTTTCCCAATCTCATCTTCCATCACCGGTAAAGGTTTTCCATTCTCCACCTTTATTTTAGTCTCTCCTCCTCTACATTCTTGAGTAATCCCCCCTAAAAGGTAGTTGGAAGTGATAAATCATCATGCACATGGTTTACCTCACTAATTCTGTGTAAATGTTGAATCACTTCCAAGTACCTTACTTAGTCAACTCATCATGTACATGTTCCAACTCAAATGAATATGTAATACATTCCAAGCAATCACATGTCTTATGATCACTAGAAGTGCATAATCTAATGAAGTTAATATCATCCTCAAAATATTATCTTGGTATACACAATAATAATAATGTCTCATGATGTTTGTAATATCAAAGAAGTTAACCATCTATAGTTAGGTGAATAAAGTATGAAATTTGCAAAATAGGGTGTTACAACTCTTTCCTCTAAAAAAGGTTACGTCGCTCGAGTTGAATTGTCTACAAATAAATAAGGATAAATTCCTTTAATCTTATAATTTTGCATTGTAGATGTTACAGCTTCCTACCTAGTTCCTATGATCATTAGGAGTTTGGTATCGAACTCCCTAGTGTCCTTCATGAGGTACATACCTCTCAAGTAATGATACATTAAATACATTATGAAAGTCATGATAGCAAACATGGTTCCTTATCCCAACACACTACTAGCCAAGACAATGCTCCCTAGTGAAGATGATTGATCCTTCCATGAGGGGCTATAGTTCAAGATATACAACATTAGCTTATTTAGTGATCTAGTTAAAATAGATGTCTCATTCCAACCTTATGTTGCATGCACTAGCATAATGTTATTATTTTGCATTAGTTTATTAGTTTATGAAGGCCAGTTAATTAGATTGTGGACTCATTGTAAGACTACAAGAGTGGTCCTTTGCCAAATCTATGGAATAATTATGCTTTCCATTCTAATCTATCTTAATGTTCCTTGGCCAAATCTATGGAATTATGCTTTCCATTCTAATCTATCTTCATGGTTGGGCTTCATGGATCAACTACACATTTTCTGAGGAATTTTATTCTTGACAGACAATGTTCGATTGTTGGAAAACGTGGTGACGTGCAGAGAGAATAGCACCTTCATGGGTCCCGGTAATAGATACTCGTTTACACCCCATGAATGCTCCATTGCCATCCACTCATATGAATCCTTCTATATCATTAAATTCAGGCACACTCCAACCGCATTAGTATTACACCAGGAAACTAGCAGCGGAATGAAATTAGGACGTCAAAACTTTACATTTGAATCACAATGCACCTCTTTTAGATTGAATGCTCGCACATCCCCATCTTCGTCTTTGTATTCGATGAGTATGGAGACCCAGTACGGCGTTGAGTCTTTGTTCACATGGAAATTTACGTTCTTCCCTGGAAGTTTGCACAATGTACTACAATACCACATACCATTCAAAGCTTATTATAAGTTTGGACAAACAAGTTACAACTTCAAATCCAAAAGAGGGTTCGGACAATGAGACACTAAGTGTTGTAATACCATCTGTATAGAACTGAGATCACTCCATTGTTTAGAATCGTCGTGGTTTTGTCAGCAATCACTATTCGCCCAAAAGCATATCCACTCAAATCAAAATGCATTCTACCAAATGCACAAGGTCCTTTGGGCCATTCAAATTAGTCACCACAAAGGTCATTGCTCGTTTCATACACAAACTCTCGTCCATCCATTTCACCGATTTGAGATAAATAAAATACATTCCAATGCAACGATGTAGATAAGATGTTCCATCCACTATTTGGAACAATGCATGAATCACCATAATATTTTCTTGTCTCCTATTTTGTGTACTTCTTGTGTGGGTTTTTGTGTAAAAAAACAATCCTATACACTTATCTATTGTTGAGTGTATATCAAAAAACAATTTGATACACTTATAGATTACACAAACACTATGACTAATCTAACATAGGTTGATGTTTCTGAGCATAGGGATTCTTATGAGATCCTCTATTGGATAAGCATTGTTTCTTTACAAAGCCAGTAATCCTTTTCATTTGGGATTATGACATGGAACATAATATTTCCACCAACCCATTAAGATCAATAGACTTCTGCTATGACGATGAATTAGAGGAGACATATGTTGTTTCTGATGATG
The DNA here is from genome assembly GCA_027924585.1 of Larix kaempferi. Classification (NCBI taxonomy): domain Eukaryota; kingdom Viridiplantae; phylum Streptophyta; class Pinopsida; order Pinales; family Pinaceae; genus Larix; species Larix kaempferi. The sequence continues at coordinate 52,511,820 of BSBM01000299.1, read as the reverse complement.
TTGATACCTGTGGTGTTGGATATCTGCGAATACCTACTTCATTGTTGTGGTTGGGACTGAGCGTCGATGAGGGCGTTGGATATAAAAGAGCTACTCCCTTCTTATGGTTGGGACTGAGCATCAATGAGGGCATTAGATATCGAATACCCACTCCTTTCTTGTGGATGGGACTGAATGTCGATGGGGGCATTGGATATCAAACATCAACTCCTTAGATATCGAATACCCACTCCTTTCTTGTAGTTGGGACCGAGTGTTGATGAGGGAATTCTCATTTTGAATGGCTTCACTCATCCTCTTCAAACAATATTTGATGCTCTCTGAGGGCACGCCTATGTTATGATGTTCAAAGGAAGTGGAGATATCTTGTAAAAGGACCTTCATACGCTCTAACTCATCTTGCAGTAACTCATTGTTTTGATCCTCATGAATCAGAGCATCTATTTCTTGTATGATTTTAGCAACAAAACCCTTCTATATAATAAACTCGCCCAAAACTTGACTTGTAGTTTCGATTGATATCTCCTTGGCCATGGCATTACTCAAAGTGCAGAGAGAAGCAGAAGAAAGGCGTGTGAAAACATAGAAATATGAGCTTGAATGTATTCCTTGAAATCTGATTACTTTTGGAAATCTCCTTGTTTCTTCACTAGATTCCGCAATTATTATTATAATATTTTGGTAATTATTATTTTTTGCCTTAGGACCTTGATCCAATTCGAAATTCGAATAGAGGGATCAATTGCATTTTGTGTGCTTGAATATCATTGTACTCTTGTTGTTTTTTTTGCTAGCCATTACTTCATATTACAAAACAAAATCATTCAAAGATTAAAAGTAACTTAACTCAATTCAAGCACAAGTAATCAAAATTTATGTTATTCAAATATATAATCAAGCACAAGCATTCAAACAATTTCCACTCATATTCAAACATTCAAGTTGCCATCATTTCAGCAATGGATAAATATACATATTATCAAGCATTAAAGATGGCTAGGTATGCAAATTTTGTAAGCATGTGGTTTGAACATTCTGCTTTGTTCTATATGTTGCCCACAAATTTAGCCCTTAAATAGACAATTCTAAATATTTGTTGTGTGGATTTAGGAATAATTTGAACTTGAAGATTAAAATTTATGTGTTGTTATGTTTTATTTATCTTCTATCTTCTTTAATAGGGAGACATCGGCCCTTTTGTATTCCTTGGTTCTTCTTCCTGGATTTGAGTAATTTTGTCCCACGAATAGCGAGCAGATTTCAGAGCAGGAAATTACCTGGGATCTTTCTTCAAAGACTCCTCGACTGAAGCCACCACATTCACCCAAGTCCAACCATGAACATGCAATCAAAAAATAACATTAACACATCCAAAGTTATTGCAATAACAACTACACAGGTGAAAAATAAGAGCTCCTTGTAAAAGTTATACATTTACCATCGACAAAAAGATGCAGGTATTTTGAGGCACATTGCCACATTTGGAAATAATGAACCTAACTTCAGAAACAATGATGCAAATAACTGTCAGAACTCAACCCCAAATCTGCACACACTTTTGTGCAAATTTATTTCATAGTTCACTGGTTTTATTTCATTTTCCCTGCCGCAAGTGGAAATCTTCTCTACATATGTCAACCTATTTATTAGAAACTAAGACTTTGAGATTAAGGGACCCATCCATTTACACGTTATATGCGATGTGTTCCTACACTATATAGGCCAGAATTTATCATGATTCATGACTAAATACAATTTGACTTTTTTATTATTAATATTCATTAAATAAAACAAATATGTATAATACATTTTTGTTAAACAATCAATTAGAGTAATGTTCATAGTCACAAACACAAGGAAAAAGTTATGATAAGCTTGGTAATTAATTGTGCAGGGTACAAAACTTTGTGATAGAAGCTTAAGGTGAGTTTTGTTTCCAAATGAGTAGCCCTTAGGTGTGTTTTGTTTTCAAATAGTCAACCCAAATAAAAATGTTAGTGAGCATGTACATGAATAATTCCAAAGGGTATTTCCAACTATATTTTAGTCACACTTGGATGAATAATCTTCCATATTTTAACAAGACACTATGCAAAGTCCTACTAAATAAGAAGATATTCATCTTCTCTTCACCCACCCACCATTGTTCCTATTACTTTTGTGAAGAATTCCAAGCACTACATCGTTGCTTCAATACTTCTTTGGATGGATTCTAGGGTAATAGTAGACTTATCAACATAATTAGCATTGGGAAAAAGTAAATAACATTAGGAAGAATAGACACACTAAAGTCTTATTGTTATCCTGATCAAGAAGAGTTTCTTCCAGGTTGATAAGCTTAAAAAGAATATTACTTGTTACAAGAACAAAAAGATCCTTCAACATTGCTTTAGATGAATCCTAGGGATCAATAGGCTTATCAACAAAATGAACATTAAAAAATTGTTTATCATCATGAAGAAAAACCATAAACCCAATCCAACATATAAACATAAATTGCACAGGAAATATCCACTAAACAAGAAAATGTTAAATTGAAATATTATGACCATCAACTAGCAAAACAAATATTGCTATATATAGGGAAGTGAGTAATTTTATCCTACAATTTATGGGTCCAATTAGGATTAGTAACTAGAGCACTTGGATTGGTCATGAAAATTGTATACACACCTGGATCTACCCCTCTTACGATACCAACCTATGTTGTCGTGGCATTTGATAGTTACATTGGGCCTCCACGAGACCAATCTCAACCAAACCATATACCAATTCCACCCATAAATCAAAGTAATAAGAAACAAATCCCCCTAAAGATGGATTGGCAATTGACTATCCATAAATCCCAAGGATTGACATTAACAAGGTCAACCATTGACATTGGTAACAAAGAACATAAGGATTGACCTTCACAGTGAATGCCACGTACTACAACATTAGAATTCCAATCCGAATTATACCACCAATCTCCTTAAAACGCTATGCAAAGATGAAAGACACTTCATATGTCTCACTTCGAAAAAAGAAAGAGGCATGCCTTCATTCTCTATCCCTTTCACACTTAAAATTGCAATTCTCAATCCCTGCACGCCCCCTACCAAATAAAAATACCAAATATATTTATTTTACTACGCCTTCATTTTGGTATGACAAATTAATGTACAATTCATTCATTTTATTTTCCATCTATTACATAGGTTTCTATTTATTGCTTATTAGTACTTGCAACATACTTTTCCTTTCAATTTCATCGAATACAATCCCTACAATAAATTAGCTAAACTTTCTTTCAAACACACAAAATTATATTGTCTAAGTACACACAACTTTCTCTCATTTTACAACATATTGAAATTCTTCTCGGCATTTCATTTCCCCGTTTTGGGGGTATTCTAGTATATACTTTGGTTGTTTTCTATCTAACCATATTGGTCTTTAGGTGTGACGAATCCAAAATGATGCCACATCAACCACAAAATTCCAAGTTTTCTAGCACTAGTGTATTTTAGTGTATTTTTGCTTGGCACCAATGGGTGAACATTGATGTGACTTAAAGTGGATGTGACTTAAAATGGGATTTTAAATTTCAAATATTCATGTTATTTCAAATTGTAGAAGAAATTTTTTTAATAAGTAATTTTAAAAACATGAAAATATTGACATTGACTTGTACATAAAGTACTTTTATGAACCACTTATGGTAACTAGTTTTTCCACTCCTATATCCACTACTAGTTACCCGTTCACATACTGGCTCATTGTTCTTAGGCTCATTGTTTGTCATTGGATATCTCAACACCTTGAGATTCAACGACAAGCAAGGTCGGCAAGGACCCTGCGGTAGCAATCATTACTCTGCTGCGGGCTGGTTAATTTTAATGTCTCCAACTAGTTGCATGTGAAGGACGTTCCTCCCATCCATAGGCATTGTCAAGCCAAATCTTACTTTGATAGGCCACCCTCAAGCTGTGAGGCACCTGCAACAATCACTTAATGAAAATATGCGAAATAGCAGAAATGACAGAACTCAGAATCACTTTATATTGATCACGGGCCACTTCGAGGGGGCAACCTCCTTTGAGCAAGCTCAATACAAATAACTTCACGGTGCCTTCATAGGTCTCAACACACACTTATATACTAATTCTAGGCGCCAATACTATGGGTCGAAACCATGGGCCGTTACAAACTATGGATCAACAATACTACGGGCGACTTACAAAGCATATGCGCCAACAACAATAACACAAACTATTGATCAACAAATACTACGGGACGACTTACAAAGCATATGCGTCCAATAACAACATACTAACAAAGTAAAGACATGGGTTCCTAACATCCCCTCCCCCTTGAAAAAAGCTTTGTCCTCAAAGCTTTAGATGTGGAAATTGTTGTTGAATCTGAAGGAGTGGTTCCCATGTAGCATCCTCTGGTTGCATGCCGTGCCACTGAATTAAGACCTCTGTGATAGAGCGAGAGCGAAGCTGCCGCGTGCGCTGATTGAGGATGGCCTCTGGCTCCAAAAGGATGGATCCTTCATTATCCAGTTCGGGTAAAATCGTTTGGCCGCTGATGTTGGTGCCAAGAACTTTCTTCAGACAAGAGACATGAAAGACTGGATGAATGCGGGAAGAAGGAGGAAGTTCCAATTTATAAGCGACGGACCCAATTTTCTGAAGAATCCGATATGGCCCATAGAACTTTGGAGCGAGCTTATGACGTCCTTTGAGTTTCAAGGAGGATTGTTTGTACGGCTGGAGACGAAGAAAAACCATATCGCCGACTTGAAAGGTGCGCTCTGAACGGTGCTGATCAGCTTGTTGCTTCATGCGATTCCTTGCCATGTGAAGATTATCCCGCAAAATGCGAAGAATCTGATCTCGATTGCGAAGGACCCTGTCAACTTCCTGAACTGGTGAATTGGTGGGGGTGTATGGAAGAAGAGCTGGAGGTGCCTGACCATAGACTGCTTCATATGGGGTCATTTTGGAGGCAGTGTGGTAAGAGGTATTGTACCACCATTCAGCGAGAGGAAGCCACTTTGCCCACTGATGTTGTTGTTCCGAGGTGAAGCAACGAAGATAAGTTTCCAATAATTTATTAACAATTTCAGTCTGACCATCTGTTTGTGGGTGATACCCTGAACTCATCTTCAGTTTGGTGCCAGTGTGATGAAATAGTTCTGTCCAAAAATGACTAGTGAAAGTCGCATCACGATCCGAGACAATGGAAGAAGGGATGCCATGAAGACGAAAGATCTGGTCCATAAAAATTTGAGCGACGGAGGAGGCTGTATAGGGATGGCTGAGAGCACAAAAATGACTATATTTGGAGAGACGATCAACCACAACGAGAATCACTGTCTTTCCGCCAGATTTAGGGAGCCCTTCGATGAAATCCATAGAAATATCTGTCCAAATCCGTGTAGGTATGGGCAAGGGTTCAAGCAATCCTGGAAGGAGTGTTGTTTCACCCTTATTGCGCTGGCAGGTATCACATTCGGCCACCATCTGTTGAATTGTCCTTTTCATGCCTTGCCAAAAGAAGTTACGCCGTGCTCGTTCATATGTTTTGAGGAACCCAGAGTGCCCGGATGATGGAGAAGCATGGAGTTCATAGAAGACAGCCTGTTGAAGATCTGTGCTCTGGGGAAGCACCAGACGACCCTTGTATCGCAGAGAAGCACCATCCCAAGAGTAATGTGGGACCGCAGAAGGATTGTTGGTCAAGCGCTGGATGATCTGAGATAAGGAAGAGTCATTGACATAACCCTGTTGAACAGATTGCAACCAATTGGGAACAGGCATAGAAATAGCTGAAAGAGAACCTTGGGCATCAAATGTACGAGAAAGAGCATCTGCCACAATATTGTCTTTACCCTTCTTGTAAGTGATCTCATAGTCATAACCCATGAGTTTGCTAACCCATTTCTGTTGTGCCGGGGAGGAGACACGCTGGTCCAAGAAATATTTCAAACTCTGGTGATCAGTCTTGATGCAGAAATGATTCCCTAATAGGTATGGACGCCACTTCTGTACTGCATGCAAAATAGCCATCATTTCCTTCTCATAGGTAGAGGCAACTAAATTCTTACCGGAAAGGGCTTTGCTGGTGAATGCAATGGGGTGTTCATCTTGAAGGAGAACAGCACCAAGTCCATTGCCGCAAGCATCACTCTCAATCGTGAAGGGCTTGGAAAAATCGGGCATAGCTAGCACAGGTGTAGTACACATAGCTTGTTTGAGTTTGTCAAATGCACACTGAGCAACAGGTGTCCATGTAAAAGCATCTTTTTTCAATAGGGCAGTTAATGGAGCTGCAATCTTCCCATAATCCTTGACAAACTTGCGGTAGTAGCCAGTCAACCCCAAAAAACCACGAAGGCTCTTGAGTGTCTGAGGATGTGGCCAATTGTTCATGGCATCGATTTTGGCAGGATCCACGCGAACCCCTTGTGCTGAGATAATGTGCCCGAGATACTCAACTTCCTTTTGTCCAAAAACACATTTAGACTGCTTGGCATGGAGATGATGGTCAGAGAAAAGTTGCATGACAAGATCCAGATGCTGGAGATGTTCATCCCATGTTTTACTGTAGATGAGGATATCATCAAAGAATACCAGAATGAATTTCCGCAAGTAGGGTCGAAATATTTTATTCATTAAGGCCTGGAATGTGGAAGGAGCATTAGTGAGGCCAAAGGGCATGACCAAAAACTCATAATGGCCATCATGTGTACGGAAAGCTGTTTTAGGAATATCCTCCTCATGAACCCGAATTTGATGATACCCAGAACGAAGATCCAACTTGGAGAAAAAGTGAGCCCCATGAAGCTCATCAAGAAGCTCATCAACAACAGGAATTGGAAACTTATCCTTGATGGTGAGGTGATTAAGTGCTCGGAAGTCAATGCAGAGGCGCCATGACCCATCTTTTTTGCGGACAAGAATAACTGGAGAAGAAAAGGAACTAGTGCTTGGGCGAATAATACCTTGCTTCAATAAGTCCCGCACGAGCATTTCAATCTCTGTTTTTTGGTGAAATGGGTAGCGATAGGGCCTGATGTTGGGAGGAACGCTGCCAGGAAGGAGCTGAATACGATGGTCTTCTGGCCTGGAAGGTGGTAATCCCACTGGTTCAGCAAAGACACCTGTATATCGATTCAGAATTTGTTGTAGATCCAAAGGAGTAGTGGAGACCGCGGATGGTTGCATCTGGATGGAACTGATCTGAGTGATGACACCATGTGAACTCTTCTTGAGGAGTTTCTCCATGCGATGTGAACTGATGATGCTGAGAGAACCGGGTTGTAATCCTGTCAATGTGTGTTTGTGTCCATTGAGGGAAAACTGCATCCAAAGTTCGGCAAAATCCCATAAGATAGGGCCGAGTGTGCGTAGCCATTGAGCGCCCAAAACCACATCACATCCGCCTAAGGGCAAGGCAAACATGTCAGAGCGCAGGATATAATCTCCCATAGAGATACGCACATTTCGACACTTCCCTTTGCAAGGTAAGGTGCCCCCATTGGCAATCATGACTTCAAAGTTGGAGCAAGGATGGATAAAACAATCAGCTTGTTTGGCGATCGGAGGGTCGATGAAATTATGAGTGCTACCAGAATCAATGAGGATTGTAAGAGGAAGCTTCTTGAAGTAACCCCTGACCCGCATTGTTTGGGGGGTGGTGATTCCAGCTAAAGCATGGAGAGATATCTCTGGATGGTCATCCTGAGACGGAGGGTCAATAGGCGGTTCCTGAATGTCGACCGGAGCATCCAGTGTTTCTGGATCTTCGTCCCCCATTTCAGAGGCAGGCGGAGACTCCACATCCAGGAGATAGAGCTTTTGCTGAACACATCGATGTCCCCGAGTGAATTTCTCATCACAATTATAGCAAAGCCCCTTTTCTCTGCGTGCTTGCATCTCTGCTTCAGATAAACGCTTGATAGGAGTCGGTCGAGGAGCCTGCGGTATAGGTGGTCGCTGAGAACCCATATTTCTAAAGGGAACAAAAGTGGGCTTGGAGCGTTGCTGGGATGCAATCTTGTATTCTGCCAACTTAGCCAACCCGAGTGCTTCCATAATTGTGTTGGGACAGAACATTTTGACCTCAGAGCGAATGGCATCCTTTAGACCACTGATAAAACAACTCCGATAAAATTCATCAGTCAATCCTTCGGTGTGGTTGGCTAGATTCTCAAATTCAGTTTGATACTCTCTCACAGTGCCAGTTTGGCGAAGTTTAGTGAGGGCTCCTGTGAAGTCATCAAAAGCACTAGGACCAAATCGCTGCAAAAGGAGCTGACAAAAGTCTGGCCATTTGGGCTCTGGATGAGCCTTGATGTACCAACGGTACCATTGAAGAGCTTCCTGTTCCAAATGAAAGGATGCCAACGGAACTTTGTTGACATCAAAAGTATTATGCAGACTGAAATACTGTTCTGCACGATAGATCCATCCAGTTGGATCGGTACCATTGAAGCGAGGAAAATCAAGCTTCGGACCACGGAAATTGCTGGAAGAAGAGAACCCATTGTCTACTGAAGACTCGGACTGCCGTTTGTTGTTCATGGCTGAATGTTCAAGATGGAGACCGAGAAATTTTTCATCCAGATCCTGGAGTTTGGCTTGGATGGTTGCAAGTGCTTCCTCCATGGTTTTTGCTCCTGCACGGGTGACAACCATAACTGGGATTTTTTTTTTTTTTGATTGGGTAGGAAAACAAAAACAGGAACTACTTCAGTAAGGGAAAATTTGGATTTGGGAAAAAATCAGAATGGTAATTGGGGTTTGACTAGGTTTTGGACACTGTTGGATAGACAGGGAGGCAAAAATGAGGATTTCAGAAGCGGGGTGAAAGAATGAGAAAATTGGGCAGAGGGGAACAAAGAAGCAGAATTCAGAAAGGAACTCTGTGGTAAAATTTGAGGGTGATTGGGTGAAATCTGAGGAAGTTATGGCAAACCCTAAAAATAGACAAATGTGGGATTTCGGGCTGTAGGAAGGGGAACTTAGGATAGGGTCCTCAGGGATGAAAGATGCAGAATGGAATGACAGGGGTTCCCTGAAAATTTCAAGGGAAACAGAGGTAAAACAAGGGAGATATGGAAAAAAAACTGATTTTTTTTTTTTTTTTTTTTTTTTTTTTTTTTTTTTTTTTTTTTTTTTTTTTTTTTTTTTTTTTTTTTTTTTTTTTTTTTTTCAGACTAGAGCGGCTACGGCTCTTTTTTACAGACTGGAGCGGCTACGGCTCAGAAGGAATCTGGAACAACGCCGACCTGCTGGATCTGGAACGGCTTGCAAAATGGATCTGAAACGGCGCAGCAGTGATCGACAATAGTTCAACTGAAAGTAGATATGGATCCCAGGTATGTGCGGCTTCCTAACAGTTCAGGGTTTTCACTCGGCCACCAATGCTGTCTGATGGCTTGCGTATTGGGGCAATACCCCTCACTCCACGGCTCAGGTAAAACTGATAACCGCTTTGCCACAAACGACAGCTCTTGGTTTACCTCACGGGTGGGAACTAGTCAATTAGGTAGGGGTCGTTGCCATTTTCGCTGGCAGGTCCTCTCAATGGGCCAGCTACTTCGGGGTTCCTGTGGTACTCCTCACAATGAGTTTTAGGGCTTATGCCCAAGTACTTCCCACAGTTAAGCGGATAGGGATTATTCCCAAATCCGAACCTGCAACAGATGCGAAAAAAATTTTGGCAGAAATTTCACCCAGCGAGCCCAAGAAAGTGCTCTGATACCAGATGTGAGGCACCTGCAACAATCACTTAATGAAAATATGCGAAATAGCAGAAATGACAGAACTCAGAATCACTTTATATTGATCACGGGCCACTTCGAGGGGGCAACCTCCTTTGAGCAAGCTCAATACAAATAACTTCACGGTGCCTTCATAGGTCTCAACACACACTTATATACTAATTCTAGGCGCCAATACTATGGGTCGAAACCATGGGCCGTTACAAACTATGGATCAACAATACTACGGGCGACTTACAAAGCATATGCGCCAACAACAATAACACAAACTATTGATCAACAAATACTACGGGACGACTTACAAAGCATATGCGTCCAATAACAACATACTAACAAAGTAAAGACATGGGTTCCTAACACAAGCTAAGGCTGTCAATCCATAAGGGTACAACTCTCCCTCAATCCCAATTACTTAATTGAATCTCTCATGCAACCCAATGATGAAAAGGTATCAATTTGTTCTCTTCCAAAAGATTTTTTTATATAATCGAATTCGCATAGAAAATCCATAAACGAAGTAATAATTTCATATAATCAATAATTAAATGATATAATTTTATTTATATTTTTTTAACTGTGAAAATACATCCATTTCCTTTGCATCCATTTCAATGGGAAAATTATAATCGAAGGATAGGGATCACTTAAAAGAAAGAGAGCATTAACCATATATCATTTTAAATGTTTAATATTTTATCCTTCTCTTAAAAGTATTACTTTGTTTTTGTTTTTTTATTATTTTTATAATGTAAAAATATTTATATTTATTTTAAGGAAAAAATTTAATGACAAAATACTTTTTATATGAGAAAAAGAAGTTGAAACTTCAAAAATTGGGTTCCCGTTTACAAGAGATTGTTTAAATTTCAAGGTTGTATTCTATTACTCCATTGGAATGATCAAAATGCTATATGACAAGCCAAAATTATGTATGATGTGTATATTATGTGTAGTGAAATGTATCGGTGAAGAACTTTTCCAAGGCAAATTTCAAAGGCAAAAAAAATGTGCATAATTTTTATTGAATTTCTTTCTTATGAATGGATTGATTATTTTTGAGAAATCAAAATCTATTTTGAATACTTTTATAGGTAATATTTTATGAGTTGTAAATATGAAATAACTAACTAAAATTAACATCAAATTTCACATAGCTATTTATATAATTCCATTGCTAATAAGTATTAAAGATATGATAAAAAAAATTATCAGTTTGAATAATTATTTCAACTCATATAAAATTTAGTAAAATTAATTGTATAGTTTTAATTATCCTTTATGAGATTTGCATTGAGTAACTAGGAATTTTTTTAAAAGTCATTTATTTCAAGACTTTTTTAACTCAAATACATTTAATTATGAGTAGCAAGTTAAGTGGGAGTAAGCTAATCTTGTAGTAAATAGATCATTTGTAAATGACAAATATGATATGAATCTAGTAGAAATTTCATGTATGATTTGAGTTCGACTACGATCCAAGTTTGGTGCGTGGTGAAATGATGTCCTTAAGGGTTTTGCTCAATTAAATGATATCTTTAAGGGTTTTGCTCAATATTGAATCAGATGAAAAATATGATATGAATCTAAAAGAAATTTCATGTGTTACTATGATTTAAGTTCCACCATGATCCAAGTTTATTGCATGGTGAAATGTTGTCCTTAAGGGTTTTGCTTGATTTTGAATCAACTCAAACATCGAAACTTTGATCATAGTTCACGATCGATGAGAACTTTGACTTTGTATATTGTTGGATTCCAACAACTAGAGGAAGGTTTGCTACAAGATTAGAGGGATCTAGTTAAGTGTGATAGTATCAAGTTAGTCAAAGATACTTAGCTTTCTATCTATCATGAAGCACTCTTGATCTTAGGATGTGTGACCTTCTCAAGAAAACATGGTTTCCTAGTGCAAATCCCAAAAGTGATTATTGATGGTATTAACCATTCACTATAAACTTCAATGCACTTCTTCGACTCTATGAACATCTAATAATGCAATGCAATGAGTGTTAAATAAACTATTCAAACTCATAAACAAAAAATAATATTTCAAATACTTTGAAAGCCTTTACATTGTTATAAAATTTATTAAATTTTTAAAAATAATATTCACTATTTTTATTAATAATAATATTAAATATCATATTATGAGAGGCTTTAGATGGATGAAAAACATTGCTAACTAAATTATAATATTATTATGATATTTATAATTTCATAATTCCTCTTCCTAAATTATAATATGTATGATTTCATAATTCCTCTTCCTTTTACTAACTTATCTTGTTGAATCGAATTGAATTTACTTTTAAATTCTCTTACTCACGCATTCCTTCTCAAAATAGCAAGGGACAGAAGATATATTATTCTAATAAAAACTATTCGAAGATGGATATTCATTATTCATACACGCCCACCACAAAAATGAGAGTTCACTTCTTAACATAAAGTTAATAAAATATTTTGTTTCAATTTTTAATTAATAATATTTAATTGCATCAAGGGCAGTTGTAAGATTTTACATGTCTGTCATATATATGTATGTAAAGTAAAAAGTTTAAACTTGCATCCATAAAAATAAAAGTAATATCCATTTGCATGAAAAATATAGAATATTGTTATAGAATATATATATATATATTTTTTCGTTACTACTTTATTTTGTTTAATTATATTTAATTCAATATAATTGAATATTCCACATATATTGTTCCTTTATGTCGGAAAAAATTAAATAAATAAAGAATTTTTTTACAAGACAAAGTATCTCGCTAGCATGCATTGTCTTAGTATTCATTACTATGCACTGTATCTCGCTAGCATGCATTGTCTTAGTATTCATTACTACGCACTGTATTACATTGTGACGCACACACAAATGGTGGGACTTCCTTGTTCATGAAAGATTTTACTTTGTTTATTATCTCATGATTCATTATTCATACACTAAGACTCACCAAATGGTAGGACTTCCTTTTTCAAGAAAGATTTTGTAAGATTTTGTAATTGTGTATATTTTATGGATTAATGATTTTCTTAAAGAGGAAATGACTTAGACATGAAGTGAAACTTTATTATAATTAAAAAACACTTAATATAATAAAAGTAATGAGAAGTGACAATATAAAGATAGAGAGTAAGTAAACATTGTTAGACTGAGGTGGTAGAGAAGAGCATGTGCACGAGTGAAGAACTATCCTGTGTTCATGGAATTTCAATCGAGAAGCTACAACTCTCTTAAATATCATTATTTTGAGTTTTTTAAATCAATATCAGTATTCTTCACTAATCTCCATTCAAAACTGGTTTTTTGTCCATTCAATTTGCACAATGTGAACAATTTTCGTTTATATTAATAGAATTGACTAGAGCCCTTCGTCTCCATTTTTACCAAGCCTCCCATGTATTTCACTCTTTGAATGCACCATCTATTATTGTAGATGTTAAGCTTGCAAATAGGTGCAAATTTGAGTTCCTTCATGTTGTGCACTTCATGTTGTGCATTGGAACAATGGTGAAGATCTCAAATGAAGATTGTTCTAATGTGATTGTAGAACTTGAGTGTTGTTGCATGATCACGAGCTTGTTGGATTAGTTGCGATAAATTGCATACTCTTCTGGGCTATGTCCACACTGAAATTGCCAGTCCTTATTATTATATCATCCAACAAATGAAGGGATACAACCTGCAGCACATCCGCTGCACTTCCTCTTCACTATCTCACAGTCTCTCTTCACGATCTCAGAGATCTTTACAATGCATAATACCTAATACATCATACACTAGCCGTATTACAATGTCTTTCTTTTATAGGGGAAATACAATGGGAAAATACCACGGGATACCCAAAACCACGGGTCCGCAAAACTGTTGGCCAACAAACATCCCAAAAAAAAATTCTCAGGGGCTTCGCTGGAAGATTTGGCTCCACAACCAACAATCTCCCACTTGGAGACTGATCATAACAACTCCACCACTGCTGTACTTGTTGGAGCAAGAACTCAGTTTCTCTCTGGTCACTACCTTTGTAAACATGTCTATAGGATTCTGGCTAGTATGTATCTTTTCCAGCTTCAACAGTTCATCTTCCAGAACAGAGCATATGAAATGGTACTTGAGTTGTATATGTTTAGTCCTGGAATGGAATGTTGAGTTCTTTGCAAGATGAATGGCACTGTGGCTATCACTATACAACCTGCTATCCTTCTGCTTCTTACCCAATTCCTCCATAAACCTCTGCAACCAAATCATCTCTTTACTAGTCTTTGTAACAACAACATACTCTGCTTCCGTTGTTGAAAGTGCAACTGTTAAATTTTGAGCATTAATTCACAATACTCTTGGATCTTTACTGAGAGAATAACATATACAGTGTATCAATGCATAACAATTACAATAAGCATGACAAGCATCACAAGAATCAAAAGCATGAGAGACAAGAGACACAGAGTTTTCGTGGGGAAAACCCTAAGGTGAAAAACCCCACAACTTCCTCAGAGATAGAGAGAGCAATGGCTCAACCAAAATACACTTGAGATAGTCTCCTAGTAGCAGATGATCCTCCTCCTCACTAGTGCGCCACTTTCTGAGTGAGAGAAGTGTGACTTTTTGAATGATTCAAATAGAGATCTCCCGATCTCTATTTATACTTAACCTGTTTACCCAGTTACACTATGGGGCCGACTTGTCTATCTAGATACATCCACAATATAATATATATTTCAGGGCCGACCCCACACATGGTGGTCTAATAACCCATCGGCAAGTACACACACTTGCGACATTTGTCAATCCACATGACGACACTTCCTTATAGAGGAATAACACATCTCTTATAAGGGTACAATAAATATATATGAAATACATTCCAAAGCTACATATACATCAACACTCCCTCTTAACTAGGAAGGTATTTCTCGACACAAATCTGCTAGACAAGTCTTCTTCTCGGGATCATCGTCATCGATACATCGTCATCATCATCGTCACTGTTGCTGCTATCTCAACCAATCTCTGACTCTACTCGTCATAGGAAGTTCTATAGAGCCAGTCCTTTTTCATACTGGATGTAGGCCCACCACCTGTAAGTCTTCGTCATCACTGGCCATACTGTGGAATCCTTAGGACTTAGTACGTGCATCACAAAACCTCGAAAGAGCATCCCAGGCTGTTACGAGTACACGGCTCTACCTATAGGATCTCCCAGGGCCATATTATATGTGACCTCACCACAAAACCTCGCAAGAGCATCCCAGGCTGTTACGAGCACACAACTCTACCTATAGGATCTCCCAAGGACAGATTATATGTGGTCACCACAAAACCTCGCAAGAGCATCCCAGGCTGTTACGAGCACACAACTCTACCTATAGGATCTCCCAGGGACAGATTATATGTGGTCATGGAAAAACCTCGCAAGAGCATCCCAGGACTTATTACGAGCACACAGCTCAACCTATCGGATCTCCCAGGGACATATTATATGCCATAGGACAAAACCTCGAAAGAGCATCTGCTAGATATCCCAGGGCTAGATTATATGCCATAGGCAAAACCTCGAAAGACTATCTGTAGATCTCCCAGGGCCAAAGTATATGTCCTCCCAGAGCAAAACCTTGAAAGAACATCTGCCAGATATCCCAGGGCCAAATTATATGCCATAGGAAAAACCTCGAAAGACTATCTGCAAATCTCCGAGGGCCAAATTATATGCTCATCTGCACAACCTGATCCACGGCCATAGAGTATCAACCTGATACTCACCATACATCATCCTGATGTACACATGATCATCCTGATCATCCTCACTGCAACATCCTGCTGCATGTCATCTGGAGCAACATCCTGAAGCTCATCATCCATGATCATCATGATCATACAATGCATCTACCTGATGCATACTATAGGACCCCGGTCCTGGATTTTCTTAGTTTATCAATAACTACTCATTTAAACTTGGTGTACAAACTGTGTCAAACTTCAATTTCTATTTTGTGGTTTATGTTTAAGTTTCATGTCTGTAAAAACGTAAAGTTTACATTTAAATTCTAACATTTACTTCTCATGTGCAGGTGCAACTACATATAGCATATAACTGGAAATAATAATTTGATAGAGTAGAATGATAAATATACCTGCTAGAAAAATACCTGCAGATAGCTGGTAGATCCCCTTTTTGTTGTTGCGTCTTTTGTTGCCCTGCTTGCTGTTTCCCTACTTGCTGCCCTGCAACCAATATCTTCCCAAACCCTCGAAACTCAACCTGCCCAAACAAGTATGCCACCCTGCCAACTAGCGAGGTCTCGCCGACCACCCAGCTCCAAAGGTACCCCTTTGGACCCCCGAGCCCAAACCGAGTACAAGCCAACCGGTATCTCCCTTCTGCAAACTCTCCAACAAGAACCCCCATTCTTTAGCTGCTCTCTCCTGCTGTCTCTGCTCTCCCTCCTCTCCCAAAAGCTGCAAGGTGAAGAAGACCCCTTCTCCTCCTCCTCCTCTCGACCTTATCCCCCCCCTTTTCCTTCCACCGACACCTCCTATCATAACTACCCCTATCTTCCCCATTAATTTTATCCAACCCCCCATTCCTCCTCGAGCCCCCAACTTTTGACTCATAAACCAAGACTATATTATTTTATTATTTAATTTAAGTTTGGGTTGGTTCATCTTTGAACCTTAAGGACTTTCCACTCAGCCGACAACCTCTCGGCAATATTCTAACATTCTTTCCCTTTTTCAAAATAATAATTAATAATTAATAAAATGTTATATTATAAAATTAAAGTTTTACACCAATCACAAATGTTTTACACATACACGTTTTTCCCCAATAATTACTAGTCCACTCTCGGTGACCTCATAATTAAATGTTTCATAATTAATTTATAATTAATTCCTCAGTTTTATTAAACAACTACAAATGTGCATTCCGACACTTGTTTATAAATTGCATAACATATCTATTGGCAATTTACCCTAGGTTCTAATTAACTTAGACATGATCATAATTAAATTAATTAGTTATCAATTAATCCTTATCCATATGTTTTAATTAATTAACTAACCTTGTAATTAATACTAACCTATGAGATTATTATTACTTAAATTAATATTACAATAACCATTAAACATTTTAACCCTTACCCTTGACTAATTAAATTCATAAATAATCAATCAAGCATTACTAATCAATTACATTAGTTGTTACTTAGGTTAATCCATATTTCGTTCATTAATCAACACTATTAATCATTAACTCATAACGATTAACATTAATCAACATTACTAACCTTAATCGACAATATTTAACATTATTATTCAGTATTATTAACATTAATCAATATTCTTAACATTAATCGACAATATTTGACATCAATCAACAATATTAATCATTAATCAACAATGACTAACCTTAATCAATGTTACTAACATTAATCGACAATAATTAACACTATTACTAAACCATCTTTTATTACCACCTAATTCCTCTATTACCTTATTCAGTTATTAATCCAAAATTTACTAACTCGACGTATTAACTTAATCTCCTATTTAGGTAGGTAGTAACAACGTAATTAATGCCTAAACATTATAGTTCACTTTTATTTCACGCAACTTATAAATATGTAAGCGAGTTATGTAAGCATAGCTACTGCTTACATACCTCGCGTAAGTACACTAACAGTAATAATCGCACACACATCAATCAAAATCACGAAACTTATTGTTTACCAAGACAGGTTTAAACATAGTTTGCGAGGTGCATTCTTTTACTAACTGAAATTTTATTAAATTACGACAATTCATACATTACTGAGTTACGACACATACTCAATCCAGGGTTTTACACACATACAGTTAGATCTTGTTTTCACCCCTACTTCAAGCTACACCTATTTACCTACATCATCACTAACTTCCACATCCTATCCTATCCTCTGCTGGACTACCCTGAAATGTCAAGTCATGACCGATTCCAGCTAGAACCCATAAGCGGAAGTGTCGACTACATCGACCAAGCTTCCCCAGCAGGCAACCACCAGTCATCATCACACACCTTGGGGAGCGCGCCGTAGCACAGCCCTCCCATGACTCTGGGTTTCGGGGATAAATGGTGGGTAAAGCCTCCACCCCCCTAATGGAACAAGGGACTATGTCTACCCAACATAATAACCGCGTTGCACTTGTACTCGGTTTGTCATCGTATAACCAATCTGGGTGGTTGAGTTTCATGAAACCCTACCCCACCCATACATCATAATAAACAACATAATAATCATGCGAAAGTAAATAATGCATCACCTGCATACTGTTTATCCTTCGGAGACCATGTCCTCGAGGCTCTCCCACCTCGTAGGCCCTAGCTATCACTTAGCCATTTTAACTTGTAAGTCAGTCCTCGAAATACAATCTCGAATATCGTGCACAAATCCTCAACATGTATACATGCATTTCATCATAACATAACAACAATAATCCATTCATTATTTTCACCATACACTTGATATATATAACATTCTTTCGTTCAACAATAACTTTAACGGTATCCACGTACCCATCATTCATTAACTTGCATATATGAGACATAACTAACACATGATACATATCTAACATGACTACGTATCCTAATACTAACATCGCACACACACATATTTATATCCACAAAATAATAGAACCACCTGTCCACAGTGTCGTCAAACCGTCGAAGTCTCATAATCAAACATATACAACATATAATAATATTCCAAGTAGTAATGTCAAAACGGGGCGTTACACATACCAAGTATCTACCTGATACATATCATCATACATGATCCACCTGATCATACAGTGTATCCACCAGGTCATACAATGTATCCACCTGATACATATACAGATACATGGTCCAAGCATCCAACATGATGCATATACAAAATACATACAAATGATCCTACTGATCATATCCAACATCCAACATGATGCGTACATTTATATAAATGATCCAACTGATCATATCCAGCATCCAACATGATGCATACATACATATAAATGATCCAACTGATCATATCTAGCATCCAACATGATGCATACATACATATACATATAAATGATCCAACTGATCATATCCAGCATCCAACATGATGCATACATACATATAAAAATGATCCAAGTGATCATACAAAGCAGAACCAGAACATCATCCTGATGCTCATCATCCAGCGCTTACATCCACAGCCATGTGAAGGATCCTCCTTCCAACATGCTTGGAATGGCTTCAGCAAATGTGTACATCACTTCTTCCTCGAAGTGTCATCAATCTAAAGAACGCCAAGCCTCTCCCTGAAGTACTCGAACTTCACCCTGGCTAGTGGCTTCATCAGCACATCTGCAATCTACTCGTCCGTCGCAATGTACAGGAGCTTCACAACTCCTCTCTGCACCATATCCCTGATATAATGATATTTGATCTCTACGTGTTTCGACCTGTCATGAAACACTGGGTTCTCGGACAACTTCACACAACTCTGGTTATCACAAAAGATACTAGTAGCATCCAACGGGAGATCAAATAACTCATACAGTAGCTTTCGTAGCCATACTGCCTCACAACTAGCTGAACAGGCTGCAACATACTCTGCCTCAGTTGTACTCAGTGCTATGCATGACTGCTTCCTGCTAAACCAAGAGATTACACCTGATCCCATACTGAAGCAGCACCCAGATGTGCTCTTCCTATCTGCAGCACTGCCAGCCCAATCTGAATCAACATAACCCTGCAGGTTAAACTTTTGATTCGTTTCATACTTGAGACCATAATCCACTGTACCCTTCAGGTACCTCAGAACATGCTTTACAACAACCAGATGAACACTCCTCGGTCCGTCAGAAACTGGCTGAATGTGTTCACCGCAAAGCAAATATCTGGTCTCGTGTTTGTCAAGTACATCAAGGACCCAATCATCTGACGGTACATAGAGACATCAACTGGCTCAAATGGAGCATCACATAGAAGCTTCAGATTCGATGCCATAGGTGTGGCCATGGCCTTGCAATCCATCATCCCAAATATCTTCAAGATATCTACTGTGTACATCCCTTGACCAAGGAAGATCCCACCTGCACTCTGCCACACCTCCATACCTAGGAAATAATGCATCATTCCCAAATCATTCATATCGAACTCGGCAGCAAGCTTCCTCTTAGTATCTGCAATCAATCTGTCATCTCCTGTTACAAATAAGTCATACACATACAGGAGTAGAATCAAAGGATTCCCTTCCTCAACCTTGTAGTAAAGGTTGGAATCCACTTTACTCTTGGTAAAGCCCAAACTAGATAGGAAACTGTCCATCCTACCATACCAAGTTCTGGGAGCTTGCTTCAAGCCATACTAGGCTTTCTTCAATCTGCACACATATGACTCCCTGTCATGTATTTCAAAACTGAGTGGCTGCTTCACATATACTTCCTCTTCAACTACACCATTCAAGAAAGCAGTCTTGACATCCATCTGGTGTATTTTCCATTTCATTGTTGCAGCCAGGGCAAGTACTGTTCTGATGGAAGTATACTTGGATACAGGTGCAAAGGTTTCTTCATAATCTATTCCCTCTTTATGAGAGAAGCCACGAGCTACGAATCTTGCTTTGTATTTCTCTACACTGCCATCTGCAGTATGCTTGATTTTGTAGATCCATTTGGAAGTCACAACATACTTCTCTTTAGGTCTTGGGACAACATCCCAAACATCATTCTTCATTATTGATTGGTATTCCTCAACCATGGCATCCTTCCATTCTTTCTTTTCCGCTGCTTCTTCATAACTGGAAGGCTCTTTGTTCATAATGTCATAGAGTAAAGCAACATAGCTGGTATGTGATCTGGTTCTCTTCTTTGCTTTGTGTTCTTCTTCTGGAATGCCAAATCTTTCTGCATCTTGAATGAGCCCTCTAGCCCATGCAAGTTTCCTCTTGTGAGAGTTATCCTCACGGGGTGGATCTACAGGTTCTTGCGGATCTTCAAACTCACGAACAACTTCTGGAACTGCTTCAGCCATGGTAGTGTCTTGAAATCTAGTTTCCTTAGGTTCTTCATAAACTTTGATAGGTGCCTTCCTTGATTTGATGAATGCTGAGTTTTCATCAAATGTTACATCCCTGCTGACATCAATCTTCTTGAACCCTGGAAAGTATATTCTGTAAGCCTTCGAGCTTTCACTGTAACCCACAAAGATACCCTTCTTTCCTGAAGGATCTAGTTTAGTCCCCTTTTCCTTTGGGACATGAGTGTATAATGGACAACCAAATATTCTGAGATGGCTAACTTTAGGTTTCTTACCAGAAAAGAGCTCTTCTGGTGTCTTGTTGTCCAATATCTTATGGGGTGTGTTCTGCACATATACAGTTGTTCTAGCTACTTTTGCCCATAGATGCATAGGTAGATCTTGATCATGCAGCATTGCCCTTGCTGCTTCCATGATAGTTATGTTCTTCCTTTCTACAACTCCATTCTGTTGAGGATTATAAGGAGCAGTCAACTCCCTCTTAATCCCTGAATCACTACAAAGCTTCTTGAAGTCACCTGAGGTGAATTCTCCACCATTGTCGGATCTGAATGTTTTGAACTTCTTGTCAGTTTGATTCTCCATCAAGGTTTTGAATTCCTTGAATTTATCAAACACCTCATCTTTGTTCTTCAAGAAGTATACCCAAGTCTTCCTGGAGAAGTCATCAATAAATGAGACATAGTAAACATACCCACTTAGAGAACTGGATGACATAGAACCACATACATCTAAGTGGATGATTTCCAGGATATCTTTTGCCTTGCTTTCACTGCTTGGGAAATCCTTCTTAATATTCTTACCTTTTGCACATCCTTTGCAAACACCTTCATGTTTGGTCTTGATTTCAGGAAGACCCTCTACAACCTTACTTGCAATTGGAAGTGCCCTATAGTGCATATGAGCAAATCTTCTATGCCAAAGTTCACTTGGCTCCATGGATTCATGCACCATGGCATGTTCAGGTTGTCCCTTCAATTTATACAAACCTCTCTCTTGCTCTCCAATCACTACTGCATCATCGTTGGTCTTTCCCTTTAGCCACATTAGGACTTGGCCATCCA
The DNA here is from genome assembly GCA_027924585.1 of Larix kaempferi. NCBI lineage: Eukaryota > Viridiplantae > Streptophyta > Pinopsida > Pinales > Pinaceae > Larix > Larix kaempferi. Next base: position 52,489,936 of record BSBM01000299.1, on the reverse strand, counting down.
CAAATGCAACCCTCATACCTTTTGCATCCAAAGCAGAGATGGAGAGTAAGTTCTTCTTGAGCCCAGGTACATAAAGGACTTCTTTCATCTTCAAAGATTTGCCAGAATCTAGGTTGTAGGAGGCTTCACCACTTCCTTTGATTGGGTATTGATAATCATCCCCAAGTTTCACCTTATGGGGTGATTCATGTTCAGATAGATTCACAAAAGATTCCTTAAACCCAGTCATGTGTTTGGAAGCCCCACTATCAATCAACCAATCATTACAACCATGGGAGATAGTACCTGTGAGAGCAGAGATTAGAACATACTCTTCTTCACTTGATGAGTCATCATAACTATCATCACTTTCTGCCCTAGACTTCTTCTTTGGAGGTTCATCATCCTTGGCAGCATGAGCATGGAACTTTCTTTTGCTGCCCTTCTTCTTCTTGCTGGAGTTGTTGTTATTATCCCTTTTGTTCTTGGGACAATCTGAAGCAAAGTGACCCTTCTCATTGCATGTGAAGCATCTTAGATCCCTCTTATTCTTTTGATAGGATCTCTTGTAGCGAGAGTGCTCCTTCTTGGGCTTGCTTCTTTTGGTGTGAGCTGCAAGAGATTGATCTTCAATCCCCATCTTTTCTTCTCATGCCACAAGCCTTGCTTCTTCTTGTGAGCATTCTTCCCGTAGTCTATTGAAGGATACCAACTTCTTTCTTGCACAGATTCCTTGAATAAAGGAGTCCCATGACCTAGGTAGGCCATTCAGAGTGGTCATGACAACTTCACCATTCTCCACTATTTCATCTACTGCTTCCAGTTGTTCCTTAATCTGGGAGACCTTAGAAAAATAAGATTGAATGGTTTCTCCATTCTGAAACTTTACTCCTTTCAATTGGTTCTGCAGGGTCATCTTTCGATTTATGTTCTTCCCTTCAAATAGCTTGGTCAAAGAGTCAAACATCTCCTTGGGTGTCTTTAGAGAAGACACATGGGGTATGAGATAGTCTTTAATAGAATCAACAATGATTCTCTTTGCCTTGACCAAGTTCTTCTTATGCAATACCCTGGCATCTTCATCCTCTGGGATAGGGATGTCTTCTTTTATATATGAGTCCAACTCATTCTCTTCCAAGATTAACCCAATCCTATACTTCCAAGTTTGGAAGTTATCAGCCCCTTCAAGCTTATCCTCAAGCTTGGTGTGGTGAGACATCTTAAAGAGTAATTCAAATGGAAATAGAAAAGATTTAGGTCTTACCACTTGAAATGCTGAAAAATGGATCTGGTCCTGGATTAGGGTTTGTCGAAAAAACCCTAAAAATTCAAAATGTGAATTTCAACTTTCTAAAAGGATAGAAAGATGCGCCTTGATGAGATGATCAGCCTGGTGCATTCAGAATTTGAGATCAGTAAAGTTTTACCCTTCAGATTTGCCTTTTTGTCCTCCCGGGTTCACTGGGGAGAGCCCTGAATTAGGGTTTGAGTTTCCTGGAGATCTACCCAGCCAAAAAATCTCGATCCGAAGCTCTAAACTTCAATTTTTTCAAGGAGCTTCCAGCTATGTCTTCAGATTCCAGAAATTCCTATTTTTGTGGAAACCCTAATTTTTAGGGCCAAATCTGAAAATGCTCAGAATTGAATTCTGATTGGACAGATAGATTCTACTTGATGAGTAGAGTCAATCTACTATGCTGCTTTTCCAAAATCTGTGGAGAGAAACCCAATAAATAAGAAACTCAAGTTTTCGTCACTGCAAAATGTTTTCTTCTCAGGTTAGCTCTGATACCATGTTAAATTTTGAGCATTAATTCACAATACTCTTGGATCTTTACTGAGAGAATAACATATACAGTATATCAATGCATAACAATCACAATAAGCATGACAAGCATCACAAGAATCAAAAGCATGAGAGACAAGAGACACAGGGTTTCCATGGGGAAAACCCTAAGGTGAAAAACCCCACAACTTCCTCAGAGATAGAGAGAGCAATGGCTCAACCGAAGTACAACCAAAATACACTTGAGATAGTCTCCTAGTAGCAGATGATCCTCCTCCTCACTAGTGCGCCACTTTCTGAGTGAGAGAAGAGTGACTTTCCGAATGATTCAAATAGAGATCTCCCGATCTCTATTTATACTTAACCTGTTTTCCCAGTTACACTATGGGGCCGACTTGTCTATCTAGATACATCCACAATATAATATATATTTCAGGGCCGACCCCACACATGGTGGTCTAATAACCCATCGGCAAGTACACACACTTGCGACATTTGTCAATCCACATGATGACACTTCCTTATAGAGGAATAACACATCTCTTATAAGGGTACAATAAATATATATGAAATACATTCCGAAGTTACATATACATCAACAGCAACAACCTTTTGAAGTTTCGAAATCCAACTTACTGTTGTTCCACCTACAGTAAACACATACCCTGTGGTGCTCCTCCTACTATCCTTATCACCTGCCATATATGCATCAACATATCCCTGTAGAATAGCGTCTGAACCTCCAAAACATAATGCCTGAGTGGTAGTACCTCTCAAATACCTAAAAATCCATTGTACTACCATCCAATGTTCTTTACCTGGATTGTTCATATATCTGCTCACAACTCCCACTGCATGTACAATATCTGGTCTTGTGCACACCATGGCATACATCAAGTTGCCAACTGCTAATGAATATGGAATCTTGGACATGTAATCTGCCTCTTCCTATGTCTTGGGACACATTTCCTTACTTAGATTGAAATGGTTGGCCAAAGGTGTATTAACTGGTTTTGCATTCTGCATTCTGAACCTCTCCAACACATTTTGTATGTACTCACCCTGAGACAATGTCAATTTGCTATTTTTCCTGTCTCTTGTTATTCTCATACCAAGGATTTGCTTTGCAGCACCCAAATCCTTCATCGAAAATGAATTAGCTAGCTTCCTTTTGAGTACATTTATATCATGCATGTCAGACCCTGCAACAAGCATGTCATCCACATATAATAACAAGATAATATATCTTTCATTGTCTAGCTTCTTGAAATAAACACAGTGGTCAGAATGACATCTACTATAACCTTGTTTTGTCATAAACCTGTCAAATTTTAAATACCACTTCCTTGGAGCTTGCTTCAGGCCATACAAGCTCTTCTTCAACCTCCATACCAAATCCTCCTTCCCTTTGACCTCATACCCTTGTGGCTGCTGCATATATATCTCTTCCTCCAAATCCCCATGGAGAAAGGCTATTTTTACATCTAACTGGTCAAGATGCAAATCTTCTACTGCCACTAGACTTAAAATAGTCCTAATTGAAGTCATCTTAATAACAGGAGAAAATATTTCATCAAAATCTATACATTTATTCTGTGCAAACCCCTTTACAACAAGTATGGGCTTGTACCGCTTCTTACCTCCTTCTTCTTCCTTCAACCTATAAACTCATTTGTTCTGCAATGCTCTTTTACCAACAGGCAATTGAACCAAATCTCAAGTTCGGTTTACTACTAATGAGTCCATCTCCTCATTCATGCCTTACTCCCACTTCTTTTTAGTTTCCACTTGCATTGCTTCTTCATAACATTCTAGTTCACCAGCATCAGTCATCAATAAATAATACATTGAAGGAAAGTATCGTTCAAGGAGTCTACTTAACCCGATGGATCTTCTTACACTTGCAAGAGTTTCACGTACTTGTTGTTTTTCTTGATTTTCTGGCACCTTTGGAACTTCATTTTCTTCAATTTCATCAAGTACTGTGTAGTATGTGTTTTCCTTTTCCCGTTTCTTTTCCTGCAACTGATCTTTATATATGACATTTTTATTGACTATCACATCTCTACTCCTAATGATTTTGTTATTTTCATAATCCCATAAGTGATAACCAAAATCATCAACCCCATATCCAATAAAGGTACATTTCCTGGATTTAGCTTCAAGCTTTGTTCTATTTTCTTTATCAATATGGACAAATGCTTCACAATCAAACATTCTCAGAAATGAATAGCTTACATTTTTACCTGTCCATGCCTCCTCTGGAATACCACCATCCAAAGCATTAGAAGGCCCCCTGTTTATTAATTAAACAACCGTATTTACAACATATCCCCAAAACTGTAAGGGCAACCCTGCATGCAATCTCATACACCTTGCACGCTCCATGATCGTTCTATTCATCATTTCTGACACACCATTTTCTTGTAGTGTTCTTGGGACTGTCTTCTCTCTACGAATCCCATGGTATGAACAGTAACTATCAAACTCCTTGCCGCAGTACTCACCTCCATTATCAGATATGAGACACTTCAACTTTTTTCCTGTCTCATTCTCAACCAAGGCTTTCCACTTCTTAAAAGTAGCAAACACATCAGATTTATGTCTAATGCAATAAACTCAAGTTTTTCTAGTTACATCATCAATAAATGTAACATAATAATGAGAGCCACCAAGAGGTTGTACCTGAGCGGGTCCCCATACATCTGTATGCACAAACTCTAACTTTTCATTCTTCTTATGTTTTTCAACCCTGAGAAATCTGACTCTCTTCTGTTTTCCATAAACACAGTTCTCACAGAATTCCAAACTTACCTGCTTCAAATCTGGCAGCAACTTCCTCGAGTGGAGAATCTGCATCCCCTTCTCACTCATGTGGCCAAGCCTATGATGCCACAATGTTGTATCTGTTCCTATGGAAGCTAAAGAGATAGAATGGTCAGTATTATGAGGACATAAATACAACGTACCTACCCTGTCTCCTTTTGCTATCACCATTGATCATTTAGTGATCTTCCACCATGTTTCTCCAAAGGTAGATAGACAGCTGCCATCTCCCAACTGCCCTGTTGATATCAGATTTCTTTTCATAGTAGGAATATTCCTAACATCTTTTATCAGCCATTCAGTTCCATTCTTAAATGTTATCCATACCTTACCCATTCCAACAATTTTACATGGCTCATCATCACCCAATAAGACATGTTCAAAATCACCTAGAACATAATCATGAAAATATTCCTATGGAGTGTAGCATGACATGAAGCCCCTGAATATACTACCCAATAATCACTAGTAGTATCTAATGCAAGAATCTAAGCATCTTGTAACACATCACCTACTACATTTGCTTCTTGGATAGTTTCATGTTGTCCATCTCCTTTCTTATTTAGATATCTGTAGTCTTTCTTCAAATGTCCTTTCTTTCCACAGTTCCAGCACTCTATCTTTCCTAGTCTAGATGTTGATGTATATGTAACTTCGGAATGTATTTCACATATATGTATATTTTATTCCTATATAGATGTTATTATTCCTCTATACGGAAGTGTCGTCATTTATATTGTAAGTGTTGTAACTTATACTTAATGGTTTATTAGACCACCTTGTTGGGGTCGGCCCTGTATAAGTCATGTGGGTCAAAGGATTATTAGACCACCCTATTGGGGGTCGGCCATGTGGGTCAAAGGGTTATTAGACCACCCTAGTGGGGGTCGGCCCAGTCAGCATTATGTTAAGTGGTTAAGTTGAGGCCGACCTAGTTGAGTAAAGGTCAAGTCAAGTTAGTGTATAAATAGAGAGTGTGTCTCTCTCATTTTACACATTCTATTCTCTCACACACACTTTGGAGAGTGGCGCACTTATGGAGGAAGAGGCTCTGCTGCTAGGAGAAGACTATCTCTTGTACTTTGGTTGTATCATTGCTCTATCTATCTCTGAGGAAGTTATTGGGGTTTTTCACCTTTATGGTTTTCCCCAAGTAAACGTTGTGTCTCTTGTGTGCTTGCTTTATTGTGTCCATGATTGATATAATGTAGATATGTTGTACATGTTGTTCTCTCAGTTAAGATCCTAGATCAGATTGAAGTAAATTATAAAAATTTAACATGGTATCAGAGCTAGCCTGAAAGAATACATGATATGGCATGTATGACACTTGTTGCACTTATGATGCTAGGGCTTGATATAGAAAAAACCAGTCATCGTAGCACTTTCTCTATAAATCCGTTTTGGCAAAGTTTTTGGATCTGAAACTTTTACAGGTCGAATATCAGATCCCCATGTACCTTGTGTCCAAAGGAAAACCTCTAATTCATTGTACTCTGTGATTTATGATCTGTACAATATAGGGTTTCTGCCTCTTCCAGATCTGAGTCAAAATCAGGTGACCTTGGGAAAAATGTCATAACTTGGGCTAGGAAGCTCCGAATGAAATTTAGTAAAATGTGATAGGTAGTACACACACTGTACTATCTTAGGAAACATTTTCAGAGGCCGAAGTTGAACTCGTGACACGTGGCATGCCGTACAAGTTCGCTCTCCTGTATTATCCCATAAACAGGTCACGTTGCGACACTTGGCATAACTCTCTCTCAGAGAATCCAATTGAGGTCAGACCTATCGAGATGGAAAAAGAACAGGTCAGACTATCTCAATAAAAATTTTCAAAGACCGAAGTTGAACCAGTGACATGTGGCACTCCATACAAGTTCGCTCTCCTGTATTATCCCATAAACAGGTCACGTTGCGACACTTGGCATAACTCTCTCTCAGAGAATCCAATTGAGGTCATACCTGTCGGAATGGAAAGATAACAGGTCAGGCTATCTCAAGAAAATATTTCAGAATATGTGGATTGAAAATTTTGGAGTTACACCAGAAACAATCAGGTACATATTTCTGTCAAAACAGAATTATTTTTTAGTACCTTCATTCATGGCTTCCGGAATTTAGGGTTTCGGATAAAGTTGGAATTTTTGTAATCGGAGACCACGGCTGAGTGATACTCATCAAAATCAAAATTTAGAGACCAAGATCAGAATTTTTGGTTGGGAAGAAGGCCAGACTTGATCAGACCCTGGTTCGGGACTTTGATAAAAAAAGTGAAAAATTAGGGCTTCTACAAAAATGAGAATTTTTTAAATCTGTGACCACGGCTGGAAGCTCCTCATAAAAATAGAAGCTTAGAGCTTTGGATCAAACCTTTTGATGGGGCAGAAGAGTGGGCTTCATCAAACCCCAGCTCGGGGTCATGTTCAGTGAATCCAGAAGTTTCAAAGGAAAAATTGAGGAGTGAAACTTTGTAGTTTTCAAATTTTGAATATACCAATTTGATCAGCTCATCAAGGCGCATATTTCTATCCTTTCGGAAGTTTGAATTTTTGGGGTTTCTCTGACAAACCCTAATCCAGCTCCAGGTCCAGTTCTTGCAAATCAAGTGGATTGGGTTAATCCTAGAAGAAGATGGATTGGTCACCTGCATAAGTGAAGAAGTTCCTGTCTCAGAGGGAGATGAGGCTAAGGCCTTCCATAAGAAGATTACAAGCAATCAAGATTACAAGTAATCTTGACAGGTATGGCTTACAGGTATGTTTCGAATTCTATTCATGGTTAAGTTTATGATATGTTTGTCTTCATATCATTACAGTACAATCTTGATTAATTATTAGACTTGTCATATCACCTTAATAGAAGATATTCATTGATTAAGGTTTTGACACTTATGATTGTACTAATGCATTGTGATGTTGTATGAGGTTTATGTTGTTCTCTAACATAAAAGGTACACCAAGAAAGACAAATCATGTTCTACTTCAAGAACATATGATCATGGTGACATGAAGACAAAGATTCATCCATTGTCATGGATCGCATAGAAGATCTACTTACGAGGTATGTATAACTTGGTTCTACAATGGTTAACTTATGAGACATGCAAGTTACTAGCACAAGTCACTGAAAAGAACCAGAAGACATTATGCGGGTATGTTAGACATAACTAGCTAACATGCTAATCCAAGTATGTTTTTCCTATATCAAGCTAGAATCCTACCTTGTGTTAGGATCTTATACTGTTGTGTTGTTGATAATGATTATTCATGAAGTCATAGGTTTGAATAGTCATGGTTGTATGCATATTATGTTTCTTACCATAATTGATGATATGACTAACCAGAAGAATCATGAAGGTATAGGTTTGAGTAATCACGGGTTTATGCATTGATGATTTAACTAATCAGAAGAGTCCTATGATCAAATAAGAATATGTATGAGTAAAAGAAGACTTCCCTGAAACCTTGAATACTAATGTTTATTATCTGTGAATGATCATGAATATACATGTTTAAGATTATTGTGTTTTGATAGTATTAAGATTATACTAATAAATGTGTGATTATGTATGAGACCTCAAGGATATCACAATGATGATACTAATAAGCATGCATAGTGATTAAGGATGGATGTAAGTTCAAGGACATGTAATCCAGGAAGCAAAGATCAAGAGGGAGCACACTCCAGTGGTTCCTGCAAGAAAGCAAAGGAGCACACTTCAGCAGTTTCTGCAAGGATGCATATATTCAGAGGGAGTTGACCACTTCTCACAATCCACATCAGAATGGAGTTGCAAAGATTCAGAGGGAGTCCACCCAGCAACCAAACAAAGATAAGTATTTGAATTGTCATTTCTTACATAATGTTATTCAATGATGTATATGCTTATGTTCCTAGAATTAGGTTGTGTATTATGCATATTAGAATAGTTGCATTGATGAACAATATACTACTAATATACATGGGTAAGTGGCCTATGGAACTGTACAACATTCCATTGCTACTTATCTAGAATGAAACCTCTTTGCTGACATGTTAGGAGTTGTGCACACTCTTAACAATGTTCTGGTAGAGATTGGAAGGCATCTAGAAAGTTACGGAATATGGATAAATGTTGTATTGAAGCATTGGCTAAGATAATTGCATGACTGTATGACATATTTCTTTATGTGTAAGAATTTGTTCTAAAAACTATGAGATATTTTCTAATCATGCAATTTAACTTGTTGTGTAGGAAAGATTGTATACCATCACCTACAAAAGAAGGACTACACCATTTGTTCAACAACAAAGTTATCTATTGAAAATATTGAAGTTCCAAAGATCTGGGAAGAATGCCATGATCGAGGAGTACCAGTTGATCATAAAGATGTTTGGGATGCAGTCCCAAGACCTGAAGTGGAGTCTGTAGTGACTTCCAAGAGGATCTACAAGATCAAGCATGCTGTAGGTGGTAGCATAGAGAATTTTGCTCCTGTAGCCAGATACACTTCCATTAAATCAGTACTTGCTCTGGCTGCAGTGATGAAGAGGAAGATACACCAGATGGATTTCAAGACAGCCTTCTTGAATGGTGTAGTCATATATGTGTGCAGAACTTGGTAGGATAGACAGATTTCTTTCCAGTTTGGGCTTTACCAAGAGTAAAGCGGATTCCAACCTTTACTACAAGGTTGAGGAAGGCAATCCAGTGATACTACTTTTGTATGTGGATGACCTGTTTGTTACAAGTGAGGATAGATTGATTGCTGACACGTAGCGGAATCTTGCTACCGAGTTAGAGATGAAGAACTTGGGTATGATGCACTACTTTCTTGGTATGGAGGTGTGGCAGAGTGCAGATGGAATCTTCCTTGGATAAGGGAAGTATGCAGTAGAGATCCTGAAGAGGTTCGGGATGATGGACTGCGAGGCTATGGCATCAAACCTGAAGCTTCTTTGTGATGCTTCATCTGAGCCAGTTGATGTCTCTATGTATCGTCAGATGATTGGGTCTTTGATGTACCTGACGAACACGAGACTAGATATTTTCTTTGCAGTGAACACATTGAGCCAGTTCCTGACGGATCCGAGGAGTGTTCACCTGGTTGCTGTAAAGCATGTTCTAAGGTACCTGAAGGGTATAATGGATTATGGGCTCAAGTATGATGCGAATCAAAAGTTTAACCTGCAGGGTTATGTTGATTCAGATTGGACAGGTAGTGCTACAGATAGGAAGAGCACTTATGGGTGTTGCTTCAGTATGGGATCAGGTGTGATCTCTTGGTTTAGCAGGAAGCAGTCCTGCGTAGCACTGAGTACAACCGAAGCAGAGTATGTTGCGATGGATGAGCAGGTTGCAGATGTATTGACCAAGCCATTGGCCAGAGTGCATTTTGAGTACTTCAGAGAGAGGCTTGGTGCACTTCAGATCGAGGTTCCTTCCAAAGGGAAGTGATGAGTCCGGAAGATGCAGATGCACATGAGCTTTTCTGACATGGTTGATGTGTTCTCCCATGGTCGTGATGTAATTGTTGAGCCATTCTCACATGGTGGTAGATGTGTTCTCCCATGGTATAGATGTAAGGGCTGAAGCCATTTTTCACATGGTGGTAGATGTGTTCTCCCATGGTGAAAAAGTAAGGGCTGAAACCTTCCCCGAATGGTGGTAGATGTGTTCTCCCATGTCGGTGGTGTAAGTGTTGGATGATGTGCATCTGGGCTGTGCTTCGTGGACGATGAGATGATCTGAAGAGGACGATGCTATGATGATCAGGAGGATCATGGATGATGAGCATCAGGACGATGCTCCAGTTACTGCTTTGTATGTGCATCAGGATGATGCTGGATATGATCAGTTGGATCATTTATATGTATATGTATGTACGCATCATGTTGGATGCTGGATATGATCGGTTGGACCATTTGTATGTATTTTGTATTTGCATCATGTTGGATGCTTGGACCATGTATCTATATATGTATCAGGGGGATACATTGTATGATCAGGTAGATCATGTATGTTGATATGGATCATGTATGTTGATATGTATCATGTATTTGTATTTGTATCAAGTGGATACACTGTATGATCAGGTGGATCATGTATGATGATATGTATCAGGTAGATACTTGGTATGCATTAGCTGGATGCATTGTATGATCAGGATGATCATGATGATGAGCTTCAGGATGTTGCTCCAGATGATATGTACCAGGATGGTACAAGTGATGATGATCAGTATGATCATGGGTATCAGGATGATGCCTCGTGCAATGATGATCCGTTGGATCATGAGTATTAGGTTGATACTTGGAGGTCAGAGATGATATGTGGTAGGTTGTGCAAATAGCATGTAATCAGTCCTAGGAGATCTTGCTGGTCGTGCTGCAGCACATAAATGTTCCTGGGGTACTCTTTCCGGTATTACTATGTAGTATGTAATCAGTCCTCAGATATCTGATAGGTTGAGCTGTGTGCTCGTAATCAGTCCTGGGATGAGGTATTACTACGGAGACATGTAATTAGTCCTGGAGATCCGAGAGGTTGAGCTGTGTGCTCATAATTAGTCCTGGGATGCTCTTTAGAGATCTTGTCGGTCGTGCTGCGGCACATAAATGTTCCTAGGATGCTCTTTAAAGGTTTTGTCTATCCACATGTAATCAGTCCTAGAGATCTGAGAGGTTGAGCTGTGTGCTCGTAATAAGTCCTGGGATGCTCTTTAGAGATCTTGACGGTCGTGTTGCGACACATAAATGTTCATGGGATGCTCTTTAAAGGTATTGTGGAGGAGATGTATGTAATCAGTTCTGGGAGATCTTGACGGTCGTGCTTAGGCACATAAATGTTCCTGGGATACTCTTTCCGATATTGCATCCGCACATAAAATTAGTCCTGAGAGGCCACCTCTATCAGACCGTTCGCACAGATGATGAAGACCTGTAGGTGGTGGGCCTGCATCCAGTATGAAAAAGGATTGGCTCTGTAGAACTTCCTATGACGAGTAGATTCAGAGATTGATTGAGATAGCAGCAGCAGTGACGATGATGATGACTCAATGACGATTATCTAGTGACGATGATCCAGAGAAGAAGACTTGTGCTAGAAGACCTGTGTCGAGAAATACCTTCCTAATTAAGAGGGAGTGTTGATGTATATGTAACTTCGGAATGTATTTCACATATATGTATATTTTGTTCCTATAGAGATGTTATTATTCCTCTATACGGAAGTGTCATCATTTATATTGTAAGTGTTGTAACTTATACTTGATGGGTTATTAGACCACCTTGTTGGGGTCGGCCCTGTATAAGTAATGTGGGTCAAAGGGTTATTAGACCACCCTATTGGGGATCGGCCATGTGGGTCAAAGGGTTATTAGACCACCCTAGTGGGGGTCAGCCCAGTCAACATTATGTTAAGTGGTTAAGTTGAGGCCGACCTAGTTGAGTAAAGGTCAAGTTAAGTTAGTGTATAAATAGAGAATGTGTCTCTCTCATTTTACACATTCTATTCTCTCACACACACTTTGGAGAGTGGCGCACTTGTGGAGGAGGAGGCTCTGCTGCTAGGAGAAGACTATCTCTTGTACTTTGGTTGTATCATTGCTCTATCTATCTCTGAGGAAGTTATTGGGGTTTTTCACTTTTATGGTTTTCCCCAAGTAAACTTTTTGTCTCTTGTGTGCTTGCTTTATTGTGTCCATGATTGATATGATGTAGATATGCTGTACATGTTGTTCTCTCAGTTAAGATCCTAGATCAGATTGAAGTAAATTCCGAAAATTTAACACTGGACTTGGATATGCCCATTTTAGACTTGCTGCGATTACCTTGGCTCTTTCCTCTCTCCTTTTGTCTTCCCCTGCTCTCCATGGTCAACGCATTACCTGATGTCTCACCTGTGCTTTTTCTTCGCATTTCCTCACTAAGAATAACACTAACAACATCATCAAATATCAAGGTGTTTGAACTAGAGACAAAGTTATTTACAACCATGACCAAGCCATTCCAGCTTTCTAGAAATGAACACAAGATTAGAAGAGCCCTAACCTCATCATCAAATTTCACACTTACATAACTTAGTTGATTTGTAACCGTATTAAATTCATTTAAATGATTAGCAACAGATCCACCTTCAGACATCTTCATATTAAATAAACGCTTCATCATAAATACCTTGTTGGAGGCCGAGGGTTTTTCATACAGCTTACCCAATGCGCTCATCAAACCCTCTGTTGTCTTTTCTTTTGAGATATTGAAATCCACCAATGAAGTCAGGGACAATCATATTGTTCCCAGTGCCTTTCTGTCAAGAATCTCTCATTCTTCGTCCTTCATAGTCGTTGGCTGCTTTGCTCTTCCTCCCAGCGGTAGGAATAGATCCTTCTGGTACAGATAGTCCTCCATTTGCATCTTCCATAACTGGTAGTTTTGGCCATTAAATTTCTCGGCCTTAAACTTTCCTTCTTCCGCCATTGCTCCCATTCGAACCAGAAACCCTATTTTCCTGTGGGTTTATCTGCCAAGTAGACCTTTGGCTCTGATACCAATTGTTAGAAAAACAGGATCGCAGAGCAATAACAATAAACAGAAGTGCAAATATAATCACACAAACACATTACAAGAGAGACACCAATATATCGTGGTTCATCCAAGATGGGCTACGTCCACACTGAAATTTCCAGTCCTTATTATTATACCATCCAGCAAATGAAGGGATACAACCTGCAGCACATCCGCTGCACTTCCTCTTCACTGTCTCACAATCTCTCTTCACGACCTCAAAGATCTTTACAATGCATAATACCTAATACATCATACACTAGTCATATTACAATGTCTTTCTTTTATAGGGGAAATACAATGGGAAAATACCACAGGATACCCAAAACCATGGGTCCATAAAACTGTTGGCCAACAAACATCCAAAAAAAATTTCTCGGGGGCTTCACCCCCGAACCCCAAGGTTGGGGAACGAGTGTACAGTCCTTTTTCATATCATATAAAGCTGGGGTACACGGCTCAGACAATATCATCTATGAGACTAGAAGATCTGAATCCACAACCAACACTTCTGTCTCTGCTTACATTCACATCCATGCAAGACACAAATCTAGAAAACAACTTGCATGTGGGAAAAGGTTTGAGAACCTTGAACAAGGAGCATATTCAGGTTTAAATAGTAATATTATGTTGACTATTCTTAATAATCTAGCTCTAATGGAATAAATATTAACTTCATTTACTTAAAAGAGAGTCTAGGGTATCCTCAACAATAATTGAAGGTATCTTTAGTAGTTAAATTGGAATCCTAAAGTGTTATGCTAAAAAATAATTCAAATTTTGTTTTGCAATTAGATTGGAATCACATTGTGTTATGTTTTATAAAAATGGAAGGTTAATTTAACAATTAGCATTGGAATTTTATTGTAATTATTAGGGTATGCTCAACAATAATTGAAGGTCCATTTAGTAGTTAAATTCAAATCCTAATGTGTTATGTTAAAAAATAATTGAAAATTTGTTTGGTAGTTAAATTGGAATCACAATGTGTTATGTTTTATAATAAAGGGAGGTTAATTTAATAGTTAACATTGAAATTTTATTGTGATTAATGATTGTAGAGAAAACACATGAAGGTAATAATGATTAAGGTTTAAACTTTAACAAGTATGTATAAATATATTAAGTTTGACAATATTCAGTTTTTCATTAAATTTACAAATAGGAAGTGTGCATTTTTTTTTTTCATGTTGGTTAATTCTAGTAAGTTTGAAGGGAGCATTGAATGCAACATGTGAGCGGTATGGATGAAGAAGTTACGTATAGGTAGTACATAGCACATGGCAAACATATAATCATTCTATATAATAATCAAGGTGAGATACAATTAGGGAATAACACAGTTGTACATTAATATAATAAAATATTGAAGTTCTGATTGAGAAAAAAATAATTGAGGTATTGTAGTATGCTTATCCAATACCATTACTAAACCTTTAAGAAAAGGCAAGTTTGTAAAGTTTAAAATGATTCTCCCTATGAGACAAAATGACTTCTTTAAAAAAACTATTATAAAGTAATAGAAAATTTGAGAACAATGAAGTTAACTATGTAGGAACAAGTGGGTATTGAACACAATTTAGCATAAGCACAATCGAGACCAATGTTAGTTAGCGGAACACTTATGAATTAAATGCAATATGGTCAAGCATGGGTACATACATAAAGAAATTAAAATATAAAGAAAATAATATGGTGAAAGATGAAATACACTAAGATTGGGTTTGGTGCATTATATTTTGTTTTTCAAGGAAGGGTTTTGAAACCTTAACAAAAACTATGTTTCGAGCATGTCATTTTATGATCCTATGAATATTATGAATATGAATGCTTTTGGATTTGTTTCGAAATACATATCAATTTTTTAAGGTTGATTTTAAATTGTTTATTATTATTAGTTTTTACTTTAAAATAAAATTAAATGAATTCAATATAAAAATGATTAATATATACATTAATAACTTTAATATCATATAATCATAATATATAATCTATTATAGATGGTTTAAAAATAAAATATTAATATATAATATATTATTGATAGTTTAAAAATAAAATATTAATATATAATATATTATAGATAATAGATAATTTTAAAATTAATTATATATATATATATATATATAACATTAATTTGTTTAACTTAATCACATAAATAATAGAGTATCGACCTTCTTTTAATTGATGTGAACAAACATTCTCACCATCCCCTTCTCCCACTCATACTATCCCCTTCTTACACTCTCATTAATTATAATTCAATCCACACTACATATTACATTTAACATATCACATGCTAAATTTTACATGATACACTTTACCTTTTAATATTACTATAAATTATATTAAAATTATATCACACTTTTTTAAGAAACGATGGGATAATAAGTAATTTATTCTCTTATCTTCAAAATACAATTACAATCCTTTAAATATTATATTTAAATGCGTAATAATTAGTATAAATACTTGGGATAAGTTTGATTATATTTAAATGCTTAATAATTAGTATATATACCTGCGATAAGTTTGATTACACTATTTTGTTATTTATTTATTTTTATTTACTAATAATTTTATAACCATTTTTAATTGTATAGTCTTAAATTATGATTCATAATTTTGTTGAAGGTGTTTATTCAATGAACACCTTGTATTTTCATTGTTGCATATTCTTTGTTTTTTTATCCAATAAAAGTGTTACACATGTATTTTTGAAAAGCCACGTATTGTGTGTTCCTCAAGTTTTTCGATCGTCGCTTTACCCATATCGTGCAAGCCTACATGTTATTCATCCATCCACAGCTCATCGGTCTCACTTGTCGAAGATTGGCAAGATTTTTGTGCCATATTTATATTTACCCTACCATGCCCTCCGCGGAGTTGATTTCTTCGGAGATTGCAAGGAGGAACAATGTTTTAGAGCTACATGTTAGGATAATTAATACTCCATCCTTGTCCTACCTAGCATTATTTCTTTCTCCTAGTAGTTGATGATGTCATTTCCCCCTAGTGCTGTGCAGATGTCATCTAGGATCCATCAGCCGCCTCATGTGCCCTGCATGCATCATTTTAGGACCACTTGAGTCAGTTCCCTATATTTTAGGAGCCAACTCAGTGTTCCAGTTCAGTCCACCTGAGTTAGCTGACTCTTGTGGGGGCTTTATGCTCTAATTTCCACTGATTGTGGCCTCATGTGCCCTTTTTTGAGTGATTTGCATGAAAAACTCACTTCCTAGTAGTTGATGATGTCATTTCCCCCCTAGTGGTGTGCAGATGTCATCTAGGATCCATCAGCCACCTCATGTGCCCTGCATGCATCATTTTAGGACCACTTGAGTCAGTTCCCTATATTTTAGGAGCCAACTCAGTGTTCCAGTTTAGTCCACCTGAGTTAGCTGACTCTTGTGGGGGCTTTATGTTCTGATTTCCACTAATTGTGGCCTCATGTGCCCTTTTTTGAGTGATTTGCATGAAAAACTCACTTCCTAGTAGTTGATGATGTCATTTTCCCCCTAGTGGTGTGCAGATGTCATCTAGGATCCATCAGCCGCCTCATGTGCCCTGCATGCATCATTTTAGGACCACTTGAGTCAGTTCCCTATATTTTAGGAGCCAACTCAGCATTCCAGTTCAGTCCACCTGAGTTAGCTGACTCTTGTGGGGGCTTTATGCTCTAATTTCCACTGATTGTGGCGTCATGCGCCCTTTTCTGAGTGATTTGCATGAAAAAATCACTAATGTTCCCTCCTCGGTCAATTAACTGACTGTGTCTTCAGTTAATTGATTTTTGGTTCAATTGAGTTGAGTTTGGGTCTTCCGGAGCACTCTAGTGGGGACAATTCCTATGCTAGACAGAATGAGACTCAAATTCTCCCAGGTGATTTGAATTCTCTCCATTGTAACATCATTGTTGACTATACTGATTATTGGATCATGTGACATTATTCTGTTCCTATCTGGGTTCTCATGCATGATTAATTGTCTGCTCATTTTTACTGCAATTTTCACTGTAATTCATATTTTCTGCTCATTCTTTCTCTGTGAGATATACTCACCTCCATGATCTTCTGTGATTTAGAATTTCACATGGTATCAGAGCTTAGTGAGTGTAGTTTGAGTAGTTGCTTTTAGTAGTGCACCAAAAGCCTCTGGATTTCCACAACAAATTCTGGTGCCATTGCATTGAATTCATTGAAGAAATCCTTTGAGGTCTATCCAGGTGTGAAGGATCTAGAAAAATGTGCCTATTGTCCTAAAGGAGTGCTCAGTAGTATTCTATCTCCAAAATTGAGAGTTTTTTGCAGGATATTGAAATTTTTTTAGTGCAACAGTAGAGGTAGTACCACATTATATTCGCTCCAGTAGCTCTTAGGGAGAATTTGAATGCTCCTGTCTCTCCCAAGATCCTGACACCCTTCAATTATCTTGATTGGAGGGTTGATATGCAGATGGTGTTGTGCAACAAGTCACTGTACAGGGTAACAATGGGAAAGGAGGTTGAACCTGAAGCAGTTGTTGAGAAGGCCAAGTATCTAAATAGAATGGATGAAGCATTTGGTTTCATGTGTATTCATATTTCCAGATATCTACTCTTCCACCTCGATGGATTGAAGACTCCAAAACAAATTTTGTTGAATTTGGAGACCCTCTTCGGCAAAAAAGATGACCTAAGGGGCCATATTCTATAGAATGAGTTGATTGCTCTTCAACCCAACAGTTTCGAAACAATCCAGCAATTATTTTCCAAATTCAAATATTTGGTCATGCAGTGCAAGTAGTGTCGCATTGAGAAGAACGATGAGCAGTTGGTGCTATTCATTCTGAGCAAGCTTGGTCCCGAGTTCTCCATCTTTGTTTCTACCTTCCATTCAAAGAGATTGTCAATCCTTGGTTGGAAAATGCCATCCTTAGATGTTTTCACCAAATTTCTCATCCAAGAACAAGACAAATTGATTTAGATGGGCGGCCTGAAGGCCTCCAAAAATCAAGCTCTTATGGCTAAAAAATCAAAAAGTGAAAATGAAAAAGCAAAGCAAAAGGGAAAAGAAAAGAAGCAATTTGAACGCAAGAAAAATGCCAAGTCTATTCCATCGGAAGGAGCCTCCAACTCCAAGAAGGAAAAGAAAAAGAAATTTGAGAAATCCAAGTGTACATACTGCAAGAAGGTTAACCATCTTGAGAGTTCTTGTATGAAGAAGACCATAGATCAAATGGAAAAACTCCTTGAACATCATAACATTTCCCTCCCTGAAGGCACAAGGAAGACTGATCCAAGTAGAAAGTCAGAAGATCATGAGAGATGGCATGCATTGAAGGCTGGATTCTCACAATCCCAAGCCTTTCTTTTTTATTTTGGAGCATCCAACCACATGGTTGCCTCCAGAGATCCATTTTCTTCATTGGATCTCACCGATGGCCCTGGCATACACATGGGAGATGACTCTCAAATCTTTGTTGAAGGGAAGGGAACAATACATATTGAGCATGGAAAGTTCAACAATGTGCTATATGTGCCTTCTCTAGTAGCTAATTTGTTGTTTGTTTATCATATGACACACACAGGTTCACCAAAGAAAGTAGTATTTGAACCTGACAGTTGCGGTTGCAGAGATCTCATCTAGGAAGCTGATAGCCAAAGGAGTTGCAAACCATGCCTCCAAGGCATATTAGTTCTCCTGCTTCTTTCCATACTCACATCAAAGTGTTCGCTTGACTCATGAAAATGAAACAAGTAGACTCTGGCATGAAATATTCAGACACCTAAACTTCAAAAACCTACAGCAGTTGCACAAGGAAGAGATGGTTGAAGGTTTTCCAGACATAAAGTTGTCTCAAGGAATCTGCAAAGGTTGCTTGGTAGGGAAGCACCCAAAGCAAAAGTATGATGTTGGGAAGGAAAAGAGAGCTTCCTCCATACTAGATATGATTCATAGTGATGTTTCAGGACTGATGCCCACTGCTTCAATGAATTTATCCAGATACCTTCTGACCTTCATTGATGACTACTCCAGGTTCTACTGGATATACTTTCTCAAACATAAATATTAGGTATTCGAAAGCTTCAAAGTTTTCAAAGCCTTAGTTGAGAACACTGCTGGAAGGAAGATCAAGGCACTAAGATCATATAATGGAGGGGAGTACATCAAGAAGGAGTTGCAGTAGCTATGTGCTTCCGAAGGTATTCAAATGAAACATTCTGTCCCATACACACCACAACAAAATGGTGTAGCAGACAGGAAGAATAGGTCATTGAAAGAGATGACTACCTACTTGCTTGAAGCAAGAGATCTCCCATCAAATCTCTAGGCAGAAGCAATGAACTGTTCCACGTACATTCAAAATAGGGTACCCCACAAATCTGTTGATGGGGTCACTCCATTCGAAGCATTGAAGGGACACAAACCTGATGTCTCTCACCTGAGGGTTTTTGGATCCAAGGCATGGGCCAAAATCCCCTCCAATAAGAGGAAAGCACTTCAACCTCAAAGTAGAGAATCCATTCTTACTGGATATGCAAAAGAAGCAAAAGATTACAAACTAATGGATATTGCAACTAAGATATGCTTCATTGAAAGAAGTGTTCAATTCAATGAGGATCCATTGCATGATCTACAACCAGTTGAAGAACAAGGTATAACTGATTTATCTATTCCATTTGCTCCTAATGATGTCTCTACGGGTGATCTACATTCATATTTCGAAGAAGAAGATCAATATGATTTAGATCTAGATATTGAGTATGAAGATCTAGCAGATCTAGATCCAGATCCAGCACCTACTCCCAATCCAAATCTTAAATGGGCTCAAAATATTATTGAGGCAGCTGGGAACATTGTTGGAGATCCATCTGACTACAGAAAAACAAGATCCCAATACCAAGATGCAAACATTGCACTTTTCCATACAGATCACTTCTCCCTGAGAAGTTCTTCATGATGGTGGGGTATGATCCACAATATTACAGGGAGGCTTGCCATGATCTGATATGGAAAGCAACCATGGATGAAGAATATGAGTCACTGTAGAACAATGATACATGGGATCTTGTCTCTCTTCCCCCAGGGAGGAAACTAGTTCAATGCAAATGGATCTACAAAACAAAGGTTGCATATGATGGATCTACAACCAAGTACAAGGCTTGCTTGGTTGCAAAGGGGTACTCACAAGTTCAAGGTTTAGACTACAATGAGACATTCACTTCCGTAGTAAGAATGGATTCAGTAAGGGTTGTTTTGGCCATTGCAACTTCAAATGCATGGGAAGTACATCACATGGATGTAAATAGGGCCTTCTTGCATGGTGACTTAGAAGAAGAGATCTACATGAAACAACCTGAGGGGTACACTGATGATCCTTCCTTGGTATTCAGACTGAGGAGATCACTGTATGGGCTCAAGCAAGACCCAAGGGCATGGTAGGCAAAGATGGATTCCTTCTTACTGTCAAAAAGTTTGAAAGATGCAAATCTGATTGCAATGTTTACATGCAACATAAGGGAGGATGTCTACTATTGATTGTTTTGTATGTGGATGACTTGCTCATCACTGGTGGATCTGCTACTGGGTTGAAGCACATCAAGTCTTCCTTGAACGAATCATTCTCTATGGCGGATCTAGGACTGTTAAAACAATTCATTAGTCTTGAAGTAACTCAAAATGATTTAGGGATCATGATTTCATAGTCAAGGTATGCATCTGATTTACTGACAAATTTCCATATGGATGATTGCAAAGCCACATCCTTTCCCTTCTTATCTGGCATTAGATTGGAAGAAGGTGGTTCTACTCCCTTGGTTGATATCACTCTTTACAGATAGTTGATTGGTAGTTTGTTGTATTTGACACATTCGAGACCAGATCTATCATATGTTGTTGGTGTTGTGGCTAGGTACATGCAGGAGCTACATGAGCTGCATTGGAAAGCAACTAATAGGATCTTACACTATGTGCAAGGTACGATAGATTTTGGTATTCATTATTCTGCTGGTGCTAAACTAGATCTGGTTGCTTTTACTGACTCAGACATGGCTGGAGACAATACTGATAGGAAATCTACTTCAAGGTATGTATTCATGTTGGGATCAGGACCAATCTGCTGGTCAAGAAAGAAGCAAGTAGTACTCGCACTTTGTTCAGCAGAGGCATAGTACAAAGGGGCTATGAATGCATCTATCCAGGCAGTTTGGTTGCATCAGATGTTGACAGAGTTTGGAATTCGCACTTCTCCTTCAGTAGAACTTTTTTTGATAATCAAAGTGCCATCAGGATCTCTGGTGACTCAATTCAGAAGGAAAGGACCAAACATATTGAGGTTCACATGCACTACATCAGGGAGCTAGTGCACAACAGGACCATCTCAATGCATTATTGTCCTATAGAGGAGATGATTGCAGACATTTTCACTAAGTTTTTCACTCATAAGAGATTTGTTTATCTCAGATCTCTACTTGGTGTGAAAGTTGTTTGAGCTCCCTGTTGTCCTATTTTGAGGGGGGGGTTTCCCACGAGGTTTTCCCTATTACCTTGTTTCATGGACAATTATTTTATTTTCATCATTTATTTGATTGTATGGGTGACCTTTGGTCTTAGTAACTAGGGCCCAGGATGCACAAGTTTGGATTAAGGGGTGGTTTAAGGATAATTAATACTCCATCCTTGTCCCACCTAGCATTATTTCTTTTTCCTAGTAGTTGATGATGCCATTTTCACCCTAGCGGTGTGCATATGTCATCTAGGCTCCATTATCCACCTAATGCACCCTGCATGCATCATTTTAGGACCACTTGAGTTAGTTCCCTATATTTTAGGATCCAACTCAGTGTTCCAGTTCAGTCCACCTGAGTAGCTGACTCTTGTGGGGTGTTTATGATCCAATTGCCACTAATTGTGGCCTCGTGCTCCCTTTTTTTAGTGATTTACATGACAAACTCACTAATGCACCATCTTTGGCCAGTTAACTAACTGTGTCTTCAGTTAACTAAGTTTTGGTTCAGTTGAGTTGAGTTTGGGTCTTCCAGAGCACTCCAGTGGTGACAATTCCTATACTAGACAGACTAAGACTAGAATTTCCCAAGTGATTTTAATTCTCTCCATTGTAACATCATTGTTGAATATACTGATTATTGGATCACATGACATAATTTTGTTCCTATTTGAGTTCTCGCACATGATTAATTATCTGCTCATTTTTACTGCAATTTTCACTGTAATTCATCTTTTCTGCTCAGTATTTCTCTATTAGGTATACTCAGCTCCATGATCTGCTGTGATTTAGAATTTCACACTACAGGCCACTGCACCTTAGATGATTTCTGACTGTTTTTATACAAACATTTGTTCAAACCCCCTGCTAGAAGAAAAAATAACCCCAAAAAGCACGGAAACAAGAATCCATCCATTGTGGTCACATGGAATATGAACAACAGTGTTTTTGATATTCCCATGGACGTCGTGGCAGTGTTGGATGAAGAAGAAATAATCATCCCATTCCATCCCCCGGTAACAAAGATGAGGCCCTACTAACATCCTCTCTATGGAGAATCACCATGTTCCCTTGACGTTGCTCTCCATGGATTCAGTTTCCCACGAGGATGAGCAATACAAGCCCTTGGAAATCGATTGAGAAAAGTTCCCCACCCTTGTCTTCTTGGATAGGTGGCTATGAAAACTTGGATGTAGCCCTCGGCTCGTCCCATATCCAGGAGACTAGGGGATTGCTAAACCTCACCAAGGTCGATG
This sequence comes from Larix kaempferi, assembly GCA_027924585.1. Lineage (NCBI taxonomy): Eukaryota > Viridiplantae > Streptophyta > Pinopsida > Pinales > Pinaceae > Larix > Larix kaempferi. The sequence goes on along the minus strand of BSBM01000299.1, from coordinate 52,467,055 downwards.
GCGATGACACTAGAGGAGGGAGCCGCATATGTGCATGGCGGGTGGATTCAATCTTGGGTGCCTGGTTTTTCTTCACCTTCTACTTCAATCCCGCCCTGACCAACAAGGCCAAGAACTAGCTTGGCACTAACCCTTCCTCTGTCATACCCATGGTCATCTTCGACCAGAAAATAGATGTTTCCTTTTTATGTCAAAAGTGAGTGTGACATATTCAATATTTTAATTATAAGGTCTCTTCTCACATCCCCACTCAATCTAATGTATTCTCAAACTAGTCATATGGAAATTGGTATTCCAATCAGTTTTCGTTGCAATATGCCCATGAGACAACTCAAATAATCCACAAAAGATCAATCTCCACACATGATGCAACGCTCCAAAGGGCATACATCTCTCCAAAGGGTATAATCTGGTCATATAAGCTCTCAGAAGGTAATTGTTTTTACGTGGTTATCGATTAAGGTTAAGCTTCTATGTCCATGCTACTTGTAGACTTCGAGACATTTGATCTAGGAGTTTGGCACAATTTTTCTAAGAGAAACATATCTATCGAAAATTACAACTTTAACATTATATTGATCACATTACAGGGCTGTCAGTTTTTTACTTAATCCGTTGGTGCAAAAGAGCTTTTAAATTTATATTTCAGAGGTCAATTTTTAGCAGGCTGCAAGTTATTGGACTTCCTTCTAGCATATGTTGGTAGACAAAAGATTTTTTATAGAGGCAGGCCACCCAAGGGCATCAAAACAAACTCGATTATGCATGAATATCGTCTTGCTAAGGGAATATCAAAGCCGAGAATTTGGGATAGCAAGAAGGAATCCTTGCATGTAAGTAGACAAATTTAACCCATCATGAAGAACCTTTAGTTTGTTAATTCCCTTTTTTTTGCTAAACCTCTGTTGTTTTCAAAATATTTGGTTTTTAGCTCTCTAAAGCTGCTAATTATCTGATTTTTCTCAGGAATATATTGTAGGTCAGATATATAAGAGGGGGAGTAACCAGAAATGTCTCTGAGCGCACGCAAAAGCTTGGAGTTAATCCCTTTATCATTAGTGTCATTGGAGAAGACATAGCAGGTGTGGTTGTGTAGTTTTAACATTTTAGCCACCTATCTGACCACTTTTCAGTTTAATTGAGATGTTCTATGGATTCTATCTGTATTGTCTTGTCAAGGAGATTCATTAGTTGACCACTGGAAGTCTCTTGTATTGTCCATAGATGGTAAGCTCAAACTAACCCTCATCCTTACTTTGCTTAGCCATTAAGTCCAGAAAATGATAAGCATTTGGTCGAAGATGCATTTCTGCCTTGATAGCATCATTGTTCTCTATTTACTTGCGTATGAATTTAGTCACTAGAATTGAACCCAAGATTTTTGAATTCATTACTTGTCAAAGTTCCTAGATTCACACTATGAATAACAATTTGCTACCGCGGTCATTTTCAAGTATGCAACAACTTTTGACATTTACAAGTAGGAGTCCAAACATGTTATTTTGTATTGGAATTTCAGGAATCCGCAGGTGTAACAATGTAGAAACCCCTGTTGTACCAAACATACTTGACAGTGCATGAGAAATTACAACCGCAGTTGCAAATGTGCAGGCAGTTGTAAGTTACAACTGACCATGTATATTATTCAATTTGGTAGAAATTCTCTATTAAGCAGTCTAGGATAGTGTCAGGGAGAGAATAGTATGACTAAATTCACAATTAATGTTTTTCATGACCATTTCAAATAACAGGAAGAATCCTTGAGAGTAGAATGGATAAACTAGTTTAAGAGCTATTTTGGCTCTGCACCTTTGTTGATGGTTGATGCAAATTTACATCCTCTAGCCCTTGAGGCAGCTTGCAATTGTAAGGTTACAGAATTTGATGCAGCTATACTTACATCCAAATGGGTAACAATTCGCTTATGAATTAGACTTATCTTGATTTGTAGTGGCCAAAGAATCAAAGACACCAGTTTGGTTTGAGAATGTACCAGTTGCCAGATCTGTTAGAGTTAGAAGTATTGTAAAATATGTATGTAATGATTCATTTTTTGTATTGCAAATTTTGTTTTATTGAGGTTGTTGAAGCTCTCTATTATTGGTGCATATTTGCATCTCAGAGAAAATATTTAGTATGCCCCACCTCATTTCTTGGATTGTTGTGCAGGTCACTATGGTTTCACCTAATGAGTCTGAACTTATTGCTGTGGAAGAGGCATATTTTGTCTTTCTTAAGACTGAAGACAAAATATGCCTGTCTTCAGTCTTAATAAATGTTTTTTAATCAATTAGCTCCTGAGGCTGCTAGCAGACTTTTAGACATTATGCTATACCAAGAGCCAAAATTTATTTTGGGGTGGACTTAAGTTAAAACAAATTAGAGAGAAAAGAAATGTTAAATTCAATTTGAACAATAGAAAATGTAAAAGAAACATTCGGATGGACTATGATGTCGATAAACCATTGACAGAAGATGTATATGTAGCACTGCTACTCGAACCCAATTGCATGATGATACCTTTATTTAAAATGAATATGAAGTTGGGATTGTTCTTAGTGTTAGTGCAGATCGAAACCCTACCCCAAAATACCTGCCAGTCATTCTTGACAGAAGTGCAGATCGAAACCGTACCCCAAAATACCTGCCTGCACCATTAATAATGTCATTATCTTCGAAAAAATTCAAACCTCAATGCAAAGAAATGCAACACATACGAAGATACCAATGAATATATCCGTGCCAGGCCCTTCTTACATATTCAAGAGGGATCCAGATTCCATGCCTTCGAGATGGGATAGCATCAGAAATCAAATGTTTTCATATGAAAAATATAATTTTTTAACTAATCAAACCTAGTTTCTTTGCACATCTTCCCATGATAATGTGATTTTGTATTTTTCTTTCTTAGCTGCATTATTGTGTTCTAGGTGTGAAGTTGTGACAATGGATTCACCCATTGTTAATTTGATTGTCTTTTCATAATTATCCTAAATAGTTCCTTATATTAAAATCTTACTGTATCTTTTATTTTTTTCTTTATTGATTAAAATAAAATATATCAAAAATGCAGTTTGATTACATATATATATTTATATATTTTCTCCTTATGTTAGGATATAGAGATTAAATAACTCATATTTAAATTATGAAATGGAATTGGTTATATTAAAATAGCAAATCTGTAATACCTAATTATAGGAATGAAATAATTTGTTTTTTATGAAGCCAACTTAATATACATGATTTAAGGAAAAGCCTATATTTCATAACAAATCAACAATATTATATAAGTAATTATTGTAATAATTGTTTCTATAATGAAATAATCAAAAACCAGAAATTATCAAAAGTATTATATAAAACCCATGAAAATTGAAGAAATTTTTTTACAAGGTATGTTGTGAGGAAATAAGACCTTTAAATACAAGTAAAAGTAGATTTTAGAATTAACCCTTATATTAAGGTTATTCTTGATGTAGAAATGCCAAATAACTTATGTGTCAAAATGTTGCTCTTTAGGTACATAATGGCTTTGTAAAAAAAAAAATGATGCAAAGCATGAGTTGAGGGATTGTAGGCACAACTTAATTATATTAAGTTAGATTTTGGTGTAAGAGTTTCTAATTAGAGAATTAATGATAAGCTAAGATTTTAACTAGTAGTCAAATAAGAAGTGTGATACAATTGAAATTGTGAAGAAATAGTGAATTTTTTTTATGATTATGAATATATTGTGAAGGATCATAATTTTGGGACAAAGTTTCTTAAATTGTGAGTATATGTAATGCCCACATTTTGAATTAGGTATTAAATTTTTTTTTTCCCATCCTAGTAATTCATTGCTTGGTATCCATTTGGAACTAACTAAATTGATAAAAACAAATTTATATTACTAATATATATAACAAATGTAAGACAAAGTGTAAATAAACACATGTTTCTTTCATTGCTTAGTATTCATTTGGAACTAACTAAACTGATAAAAAGAAATTTATATTACTAATATATATAACAAATGTAAGACAAAGTGTAAATAAATACATGTTTCTTATTTGAATCACAAAACATAATAGGCCTTATCACGTAGAAAAATAAGAAGAGAGGAGGAAGTGATGAGATTATATTTTCTTCTTTCAAACAAAATTTTTAGAAATTGATTTCTAGGAAATTCTTCCATCCATTTCTAATTGAACTTCTCATATTCACTTTTACATTGAAAAGTAAATTATCTATTTTTTTAGCATTTTCCTTATCATATAAATGATTTATCTTCCAAATTTTTCAATGTTTTTTCTCAAATTATTATAAGAAATATTTAAAGATAATATTTCTTATTAATATAATAATTAAGTGAACTAAATTACTTTGATCTTACTTTCTAAATAATATGTTTAAATTATTTTGTTAACTTAATTTAAATACATTATTATATATATAAAAAAGAAATATGACGAGAATCAAATTGTTACTCTTACTCTCTAAACAAAATTGCTAAAAAAAAATAACATTCACTAAAAAGAAATATGCATAAATCAAATTGTTACTTTCTAAATGAAATTGTTAAAAAGTGACATTCCAAAAAAAATGTTGAGAATCAAATTATGACTCTAAACAAAATTGTTAAAAAATTACATTCAAGTGATTCCTCCAATTTAAATGAATCATATCATATATCATATTTATGATTATTGTATAGGATTCTCTTTCTAAATATTATGATTTAAAAAAATTGTTTTTGTCAATTTTATATAATTATACTATTACAAATAAGAAAAAGGAAATGACGAGAAGTATATTATCACTCTTCAAACAAAACAAACATTTAAAAAAATGACTCTTAAAATAATTACTTAATTTAAATGAATCTTAACATATTTCATATTGAGAACTATATTATCACTCTCCAAACAAAACAAACATTTAAAAAAATGACTTTTAAATAATTACTTAATTTAAATGAATCTTAACATATTTTATATTTATAAATTATTTTATATGAATTCCAATAGTGAATTGGGTAAATGGGTTATGGTTAAAACAAATGTTTTCATCTCAATGGTTTCAATATTACTATGATTTATTCAAAATACAAATATATTTTAGATTAAATATGTCGATATCCATACATTTCAATTGGGTGTTGTAATATCTCAATTTTGACCCCATTACATTAAACATGTAAATGATGTAATATCATTATAAAATCATGGTGAGGAGCTCAAGGCCAAGGCCCCACCATTGATTTATTGTTCTCGTATCCGAAATTAAAAATCTATGCATGTGGATCGCGTGCTAGGATGGCACGATAGAAATTGTAAAGATGATGTAAATGAATTTTAATAAAAAATACCCACAACTAGCTATACAATGCAACAAGAGTATGGGGGCATGATTTTTACAATAAATAGGGAGGGAAATATTAAAACCTTTGAATCCAATATTGTCAATGAGAGAACCTATTAAGACAAGTAAATTTTTCTCCATTTTTTGATTTATTTTCTCAAGTTTTGGTTTGTTTTTCAATCTACCTCGGTTAAATTTTTGGTTTTAAGTTTTAGTTTTAGTCTCCTTAGAAACTCTATGGGTGATTGAATAAGTTTTGAGCCCATTCTTTTTTATTTTATCTGATTTTTGTTGATCTTTTATATTTTAAAGGGGGTTAAAGAAAGTCATATTTTCAATAGTTGATTCATTAATGTGTTTAGAGACCAGTTAGACTTGTTTCTTACACCAAATAACTTTTAAAACCTCCGACAAATTAGCAGAAAGTTGAAAAACTGCGAAATTCTGGCATGGCAGCTATTCTTGTAGCGCTAGACAAAATTTTAACAAAGGGCGCGCTACAGGAATATCGCAGCCCTTCGTTTTTTCAAATTTCAAACGGATTTCAATCATGATGCAGTATGTGAGTGACTAATCGCCTTGTGTGAGTGTTTTAACACGTGTTTGCTGCAGTTTAAGCATGATTTTAGTTGGTTATCAGTCACGAAGCAGAACATGCTCATCATTGCATGGTATGCGGAATCAGTTGCACAAAAAACCAGCAAATCCCGGTCTAAGCTGTCAAATTTCTCTTTCTACACGCATTATTATAAGAGAGGAGTGTTCGTGAAGGAGAGTTAACTGCTAAAAAGGTGGATTGTGTTGCTGTGAAGAGAAGACAAGTGTTTTTTAACGCCAGCGAGAATTAGGGCTTCCGAATTCATTTACCAGCAGCCAAAGAAACGATATGAAGACACCTATTCTCATAAGAGGAGACCATTGATACCCCAAAACGAAGCTTTAAGCCACGACAGATGAGTAATTGACAGGTATTCCGATACAAACCCTTATAACTGGAAAATTTGGGTCTTTTTCGCTGCACGATTATCTGGAGAAATTGGTTGCTAGAGATGATAGAATAGATCATAAAATAAACACTTCACCACAGAAATAGCTATCTGAAGCTAGTATGAGGAATTTGCATGAACAGAGCAGCAAAGTAGTCTTAAACTTAAAGTATTCAGCCTGGGAAATTTTAATGATAGTTTGAACGAAGATTGTTTATCATTTGCTCTCCTATACATTCAAAACTCTGGTAGTGATGCAGATTGGTTATAATGAACTAATTGAATGGGTTTTTCTCATGACCTAATGCCATTTTAAATCAGAATCTACAGGAAATAGTATTGAGAGGACTCACAGATTGATTTGTTATGCTCATTTCTTACACAGAAGGTGTTTTGTTGGTTTGTTTAAGTGGTTTAAAAGCTGTTAAAAATTGTTATGATTCGTGAAATCACTTACTTGGAGAACCATGTTCAATTGCTTGGAAAACATGTCGTCTTTCTTATACAGACCTAGTTGTATGGTTGAGATAAGAGAACGTTGAACTTGAAGGCCTGTCCAGGAATGTGTAGCAAATTTTGAAGGAGCCCAAAGCACAAGAAATCAGTTTACAAAATATTTTTGAAACCTAAAGTCAGAACTGTTTCTGTTTTCTAAAAAGAAGAATATGGGGAAAAGTGGCAAAAGTGGTAAGGTCAACAGGGCTGAGCCCACAGACCTAACCTGGATTCAGAAGCTTCCTGACTGTGCAGAACTGTTTCAGCAGGCAGGTTGGTTGAAGTTTTTCAAGAAGATCGATGGCTTCAATACTCAGGTCTCATGCAAGTTTGCTAAGGGACTTAAAAATGATATGATTATGATGGATACTTTGAAATTCAAATTGACTGTGGAATTAATAGCAGAAGCTACTGAGATCAGCAATGAGGGTGAGCACTGGTTTAAAAAATCACCTTTCGAGTTTGAACCCCAAAGGTACTTGTTGCCTAATGTGACTCCTGACTGGAACAAGGGTATCTTCATTCAAAATTTCAGGAAGGAGTGGATTGAGCCCATAAGGATACTTCAAAGTTATGTGACCTGTGAAGGAAGATATTCATTGGTATTTAAATATCATCTCAGGTTCCTTCAACACATGGCAGGAGTTTCTAAAATGAATCTGCCCTTCTTTTTCTTTAAAAGCCTGCAGAAAATGTCAAGCAAGATAAAGCAACATGATGATCACACTTTCCAGTCACTTTTTCACCATGGTCTCATTAAACTGATCATCACCACAGTGCTGCAACATGAGGGAAGGACTTGGGATTTCTTTTTGTTCTGGTCAGATGTTCATCCTAAAAAAGAAGACCAGCAACCAAAGAGACAGACTGATAAGGGGAAGGTAATGATGAAAAAGTTAGGTCACTCAGTCAAATCTGCAAGTAAAGATGATGTTAAAGCCAAGAAGGTGACAAAGCAGGTAGCAGAACAGAGACAGGATGACAGTCAGCTCAAAGCAGTTTCAGATTACCCTAAAAGCAAGTTCACACTGTTTGAAGACAAAAAGGAATTGCCTGAAAAGAATCCAGCACCTATAGCAGATCCTCAGGAGGAGAAAAAGGTTGACATTGAAATGGATCCTGTAGCTAAAGAAGAGATCCACATTCAGCCAAGAAGCCCCATCACAATTCTTTCGGATGATGAATGATACATGTTAGAAGAAGAACAACCTATTTCTGAGATTAAAGTCAAAACTGAAATTGAAGAAGTTCAAGTTGCAGATGGCAAAACCACGAGGCCTAACAAGAAAAGAAACAAGCTGGAAGTGGTGGAATTAGCTTCTGTTCAGTACCAAGGGAAAGAACTGAAGATGATGGGAGAGGCAGCTACATTCTGGAGACCTAAAACTAGGTCAAAAAATAAGCTGAGGTTAAACATGAAAAAGTTATTAAATCCTAAATTGAACACAGATAAGGTGACTATCTTAGATGAAGGGTCCATAGATGATGAAAAATCAGAGATAGACAAATTGCAGCCATATAAAAAAGAAGAGATTAATTCAGTGAAAGCAGCAGATGAAGAAAACCCAAAGCTCAGCATTGAAGACACTTCTGAGAAACTGTTGATAGAAGAAGCAGAAATCTTTAAGAAGTTTGACATTCCTTGGAAACCTAATGAAGAGCAAGATTCTGCAATAGAGAAAATGGCTAATTCTGACAGGGAAAACTTACAGAAGACTGTCAAACAATATAAGCACCAAATGAATTATATGCAGGAGGTCAACGATGGTTTGATGATGGCCAATAGAAGATTAAGAGAAGATCTCCAGGATGTTCATGACAATTTTCAGGAACTAGTGGCTGATGCAAAGGAAGCACTTAGAAGGAAAAGGGCTTCTGATATGCACTATTCAGAGCTGGAAAAGACAGTTGAAACTTTACAGCAGGAAAATGAACACCTTCAGAAAAAGATAGCTGATATGGAGAAGAAGCATAAAAGAACAAAGACAAGGTCTTCAAGTCCAGATGGTATATCTCTTCTTGTGGAGGCAGCGAAGGAGATATGAGGCAGTTATTAGTTAGGGGTTATTTAAGATAAGCATTTTTGTTTTAGTTAAAGAATTTGCTATTTTTAACAACCTTGTAATTTTGTAAAAAGTGTAAATTTTACTTTACCTAGCCTAGTGATTCGATGGAGAGTTAGGAGGAAAAACCTAACTGTTTTTGGGAAGAAAACTATTTAGAAAGGGAGGCAAAACATTGTAAGGGTTCGGATTTTTGGGAGCATCAGGAGGTCTGCTGGCTGCTTGTACTTTCAGACTTATTTAGAGATAGGTACTGTAACTCTTATATGCATTTACTGATGAAATTATGAATATATGACTCTTTCCCCTTCATTTGGTCTGTGTTGGCTTCATGTTTGAACTTGTTTAGTTTCATGAATGACAAATTCATTGCTGGTTAATGTGTATTTTCTAGTAGTGCTTATCCTTTATGTGTGAACTTCAGTACAGTCTTTTGTTGGATTTTTGTGATATATATGCATCTTTATCGATATATGTGTATGATTTAGTTGTTGCTTATCTGCTGAATGTATTCCCTGCATGCTCTTGAAGTTTATGACCAAAAACATATAAAACAAAACCATAAACCCTAGTTTGATTTGAGTTTTACTCTTGAGATTGTGTTGGCTTGTTACCCTAGCCTTAGTAACAATTTCTAGCACAAACATCTTTGGCGCCGTTGCCGGGGACGAAGCTGAAGCATATCTTCCCTGGGATACTCATCATTTTTCTGGTTTAAGAGGTGGACTTGAACCAGCATTTTTTGAAGGCTATTTTCACCAGAAAGTTATCACAGTGGCTTCTAACAGAATTGGAACCAGGAGCAGACCTACTTCTTCATTACAGCTGGGTGTGACAGACCCTGAAAAGATCATAAAAACAGCAAGAAAGCTCAGAAGGTCTCAATCTTTACCAGCCTCTTGTGACTCTCACCAGTTGGGTGAATCATTAGACCCAGCTGAAAACTTACCTTGTGCAAAACCCACCATCTCTGAGAGCACTTTCCAGGTTTTTACTAATCCTCGAAGTTTTTTGAAAGCTAAAACTTCTTCCCCTGATAAAATACCAATCTTTCAGCTGAAATTAGGAAGGAATCCTTTTCAAAAAAGTTCTAGTCAAATTTCTTCCTCTTCAAAACCTCAGTCTAAACCTCAGTCCACAATGGCAACCCAAAATCCACCTATGGATATGATGGACAGAATGGTAGCAGCTAGGTATGCACCATTAGTATTACCTCAGCCCTTACATGCCTTGCCTACACATGATTACCAAAAGTATATGCCCCGATTCAATGGACAAGGTGAAACAACTGCAGAAGAACATTGGGAGGCTTTCGAGAGTTATGCAGATAATCAGAACATTGAAATTAAAGATGTATGGATGAGGGTATTTGTACAAAGTCTTGATGGGGATGTGAGAAAATGGTTCAGAGAACTGCCTGCTAATTCTATCACCATAATTGAAGAACTCAAAGATCTTTTTCTGAGACAGTGGGGAGACACCAAGGATCACACTTATTACATAACTGAGTTTGGAGCTTTGAGAAGAAAGAAGGATGAGACTATTTCTGACTTTTCCAAAAGATTTAACAAGATGTATAGTAGGATTCCTGCAGAAATCAAACCCACTGAAACATCAGCCAAGTTGACCTATGCAAATGCTTTTGATCATGAATTCTCTTTATTACTCAGAGAAAGAAGACCTATCACCCTGCTGAACATGTAAGAGGCAGCATTGGAGGTAGAGTCCAATTTGCTGGCTTCTAACAGACTCAAGAAAGAAACACCTCAGCAGCAGTATGAAAGAAAGGGAAAGAAGGAAGTTGTTTCCACAAGTGCTGCACCTCAGTCTGCTGAAGCTAAAATAGATGAAATGGCTAAGCTTGTAAAGATTCTCACTACCAAGTTGAATAAACTAGAACTTGAAAAGAATTCTGCTAAACCTACCCCAGAAGCTGATCGAAATTCAAATAACCAAAATCAGTTCAGGAGGTAATTTGCTCCTAGATTCATGCCAAGAGAGCGCAGAAATAATGATATTCAGCGAGAAAGGAGGGAGAATGAGGATCAGAAAGTGCCCCCGCCTTTTCAAAATAATTTGGTGGATGAAGAAGAAATTGATCAACAGTTACTGTTTGAAGAAACTGAAACAGATCAGGGTGTGAACCATTTTGGAGATGGTTTATCTGAAAGTTTTGTAACAGAAGAAGATTTTCTAAATGCTGAGTACTATGATGCAGATTTGTATGAAGTTGAATATGACTTGGAATTTGAAAAAACTACTGTAAATGCTGCTGCTAATCAAAATGGAATTAAGAAGACTATTAATCTCAGATCTGGCCCGAAACAGGTAGTCCAAGCTCCTAAGAAGAAAGCTGTTGTTCCTGCTCCAGTTATTCCTGATAAATCAATTGTTGATCCTGCAACAGAAAAGAAGCAACCTGCAGAAAAATCCAAGAAGAATGTAGAAATTGAGGAGGTAAACAAGTCAGTTCAAAATTTCAGTTTGGAAAATGAGTTAGGTAAACTAAAAATTCCTGTGCCATTTTCTGAGCTTATCAAGAATCCACCATATAAACAAATAGTCCTAAAAGTTATGAATTCTGCTAGTGGCCAGCCTGTTTCAGATACTGTCAATTTGCAAGAAGAAAGTCCAAAGATATTCATTGGATCTGCCTTAGCTGAGAAAATAGAAAATGAAGCTGGTGCTTCTCCTCCATTCTATGTTACCTTAACTGTCCATGATCAGATGATCCATAATTGTCTATTAGATTCTGGAGCATCCCATAATCTAATGCCCAAAGCTGTGATGGAAGCCCTGGGTCTCAGTATTACCAAACCTTATCATGACTTATATGCCTTTGATTCCTGAGCGGTCAAGTGTCTAGGAGTGATTAAAGATATGGTTGTCAACCTTGCTCAGTTGCCAATGAAGAGTGTCATAATGGATGTTGTAGTGGCTGATATCACCCCAAAGTTTGGCTTGCTTCTTTCAAGATCCTGGGCAAAGAAGGTTGGAGGAACCTTACATATGGACCTCTCTTATGCCACCATTCCTATTTTTGGTGGAGAAAATAGAAGACTTTACAGAGAGCTACAACTTGCTTACATAGTCACAGATGATAAAAACCCTAGCAATCACCCAATGTACTCTGTGGATAAAGACATTGATTCATGCATATTACAGTTTAGTGAAGAGGATAATTCTGCTGGTCTGTTACAAGTGGAAAAAGATCAGCCAATAAAACATAGCATAGAGGAAAAAGATGCAGTGTGGCAGTTATATTTTGATGGATCTTCATGCAGAGAGGGTGCTGGAGCTAGAGTTTTACTTATTTCCCCTGGCGGTGAAACAATGAAACTCATGTATAAATTGGATTTTGTTACCACTAACAACACTGCTGAGTATGAGGCTTTGCTATTGGGATTGAAAGCTGCTAAAGATTTGGGAATTCAGCAAATTTCTGCATTTGGCGACTCCGAACTAGTTGTTCAACAGGTGAAGAACAAATATCAAGTAAAGCAGGGTTTGCTGAAAGTATATCGAAATGAGGTATGGGATATGCTTGAAAACTATTTTATAGCATTTAATATCACTCATATTCCCAGGAATCATAATGAGACTGCAGATTCTTTAGCCCTGGCTGCCACATATTTTAGAATCCCTAAAATTACTCAGCTAAAGTATCCTATAGAAGTGAGGTATAGACCTTGTGTTCCTGATAATATAAAGCACTGGAGGGTTTTTGAAGATGACATTGAAATAAAAAAATTTCTTGAGCTTGTAGATGAGTTTTCAAATACTCAAATTGATCAGGAAGAAGATGAAAGAGATGAACAGTTAGATGAGTTTGCTGCAGAAGAGATAGCAGGGCATAAAATCATTGATTTGAAAAGCAACTTCATTCCGAAAGGTCTAGTACCTTTAGAAAGAATATTCACCAAAGATGATACACCTTCAAAGCCAATAATTCAATCTTCAGAAGACAATGTAGAAGACTACAATATTGGTTCAGCAGAACATCCAAGAATGGTAAAACTGTCTGAATTCTTAACAGTGGAGTAAAGAAGTAGATATATTAAGCTGTTGAAAAAATATATAGATGCATTTGCATGGTCTTATAAGGAACTAAAAACTTATGATACAGCAATTATTCATCACAAGGTCCCTTTGAAACCTAATGTCAAACCTTTCAGGCAGAAACTAAGAAGAATCAATCCAGCCTTGTTCCCTGTAATTGAAAAAGAACTAAAGAAGTTGTTGGATGCAAAGATAATAGTGCCTCTTAGGTATTCTTCTTGGGTGGCTAATCTGGTTCCTGTTAGAAAGAAGAATGGGGAAATTCGATTATGTGTTGACTTCAGAAATCTGAATCGATCATCATTAAAAGACAATTATCCTCTCCCCAAGATTGAACAGGTTTTGCAGCAGGTAGTTGGAGCTCAAAGGATTTCTATGCTAGATGGTTTCTCAGGGTACAATCAGATTGCCATGCACCCTGATGACAAAGAAAAGACAGCTTTTACAACCCCCTGGGGGACATTTATGTATGACAAGATGCTTTTTGGTTTGATGAATGCTGGAGCAACCTTTCAGAGAGCCATGGACATTGCATTTGTGGGTGAGAAAGATAAGTTTGTGGTTATCTATCTGGATGATATTACTGTCTTCTCAAAATCTGATGATGAACACTTGAAGCATTTGGAGCAAACCTTCATAAAATGCAGAAAATTTGGTTTATCCCTGAACCCCAAAAAATCACATTTTGCTGTGCAAGAAGGTAAATTACTTGGTCACTTGGTGTCAGCTGATGGTATTAGAATTGACCCTGAGAGAGTCAAAGCAATACTGAAGATTAGCTTGCCCAGAAGTAAAAAGGATGTTCAATCTTTCATTGGCAAGATAAACTTTCTGCGGTGGTTTATTCCTAATTTTGCTGAGACCATTAAACAAATCACAGTAATGTTAAAAAAGGACCAAGAAGTCAGGTGGACTGTTGAAGCAAAGGCAACTTTTGAGAAAATCAAGGTGGCTCTGACTGAAGCACCTGTTTTGGTAAGCCCTGATTTTGCCAAAGAATTCCTTACTTTTTCTTTTGCTTTAGAGGATACTATTGCTGTTGTCCTACTTCAGAAGAATAATGAAGGATTAGAGCAACCAATTGCCTTTTTCATTAAAACATTTAGAGATTCAGAGCTGAAATACAGTATCTTGGAGAAACAAGCCTATGCTCTGGTGAAGGCTTTAAAATTTTTCAGAATTTATATCTTACATTCCAAGGTTATTTCATTTGTTCCAAATGCTGTAGTGAAAGACGTTTTGACATAGCCTGATAGTGAAGGAAAGAGGGGAAAATGGATTGCTAAAATTATGGAATATGAAGTGGAAATCAGACCTACTAAGCTGGTCAAAGGACAAGGATTGGCCAAACTGCTGGCTGACTCAAATTATCAAGCATTAGGATTACATGTTATGGCAGAAGAATCAGCACCTGAAGAAAAGAAAGCATTCCTGGAGAAAGAAAGAATCATGGACTCTTATTCATCTTCAGATTGGTATGTTGATATTGTTCGTTTTTTGTTATTTTTGCAATGCCGAGAACACTTAGATAGGAAGGCTTCCAGATCTCTGAAATTGAAAGCTACTAAATACTGTTTGATAGAAGATCAATTGTTTTGGAAAGACCCAGGAGGAATCTTATTTAGGTGTTTAGATCAGGCTGAAATAGAAGAAGTAATTTCAGAATCTCATGAAGGAGCTTGTGGAGGACATAAATACTGGAAAACAACAGCCTATAAAATTTTGAGAGCTGGTTACTATTGGCCTTCCCTCTTCTCAGATGTTTACCAGCACGTAAGAGCTTGTATACCCTGTCAGAAATTTGCAGGTAAACAGAAATTATTATCTTTACCTTTGAAGCCTATTGCAGTCAATGCCCCTTTTCAGCAGTGGGGTCTGGATTTTATTGGAGAAATAAATCCAGCATCTTCAGGCCAGCATCATTGGATTTTGACTGCCATAGATTTCTTTACAAAATGGGTGGAAGCTATTCCACCAAGAAATGCTACAGATAAGGTGATTATGGAGTTCATTGAAGATAATATTCTGAGTAGATTTGGCTGTCCACAAAGATTGATTACTGATAATGCCAAAGCATTTAAATCCAAGGCAATGGTGGCCCTTTGTGAGAAAAATGGTATTATTTTGAAGCACTCAACTCCCTATTACCCTTAGGGAAATGGTCAGGCTGAATCATCTAACAAGAATATCATTCAATGCATCAAGAAGCTGTTGAAACATAATAAAAGGTCTTGGGATTCAATGTTGAAATATGCATTGTGGGAAGATAGGATTACTGTGAAGCAAGCCATTGGTACTTCTCCCTTTCAGCTGGTGTATGGAACAGAAGCAGTATCTCCAGTTCAGTTGGGGATTCCAATAATGAAGTCCCTTCAGAACTCTCAAGAGGAACCGGATGATTTGCAAAGGAGAATCTTCGAAATGATTGAGTTACAGCAAAATAGAGAGAAGGTAGACAAAGAAGCACAGCTGTACAGAGCTAAAATGAAAAACAGGTTTGACAGAAATATTAAAGAGCACATTTTTTCAGAAGGTGAGTTGGTTTTAAGATGGGATGCAAGAAAGGAACAGAAGGGTAAGCATGGCAAATTTGATAATCTATGGTTTGGCCCTTTTCTGATATCTAAAGTTTTGGAAAATAATACATTCATCTTGCAGTCCCTTGAAGGTGAGGAGTTGCTCAGCCCTGTCAATGGGCGATTCCTCAAGCATTTCTACAGTTAATTAGGATCATTGTCACTTTTCATTGTATATACCGGTGTGAATGAGATTGAATAAAGACTCCATAGCCCAATGGAAGTTTGCAAGTAGTTAGATTGAAGACAGAAGGCACTAGTCTACAGGTTCTTGAAGCCTCACAGGGAGAACTTCATCCCGCAGCTGGAGCTAGATGTTAAGACAGTAAATTTTTCTCCATTTTTTGATTTATTTTCTCAAGTTTTGGTTTGTTTTTCAATCTACCTCGGTTAAATTTTTGGTTTTAAGTTTTAGTTTTAGTCTCCTTAGAAACTCTATGGGTGATTGAATAAGTTTTGAGCCCATTCTTTTTTATTTTATCTAATTTTTGTTGATCTTTTATATTTTAAAGGGGGTTAAAGAAAGTCATATTTTCAACAGTTGATTCGTTAATGTGTTTAGAGACCAGTTAGACTTGTTTCTTACACCAAATAACTTTTAAAACCTCCGACAAATTAGCAGAAAGTTGAAAAACTGTGAAATTCTGGCATGGCAGCTATTCTTGTAGCGCTAGACAAAATTTTAACAAAGGGCGCGCTACAGGAATATCGCAGCCCTTCGTTTTTTCAAATTTCAAACGGATTTCAATCATGATGCAGTATGTGAGTGACTAATCGCCTTTTGTGAGTGTTTTAACACGTGTTTGCTGCAGTTTAAGCATGATTTTAGTTGGTTATCAGTCACGAAGCAGAACAGGCTCATCATTGCATGGTATGCGGAATCAGTTGCACAAAAAACCAGCAAATCCCGGTCTAAGCTGTCAAATTTCTCTTTCTACACGCATTATTATAAGAGAGGAGTGTTCGTGAAGGAGAGTTAACTGCTAAAAAGGTGGATTGTGTTGCTGTGAAGAGAAGACAAGTGTTTTTTTAACGCCAGCGAGAATTAGGGCTTCCGAATTCATTTACCAGCAGCCAAAGAAACGATATGAAGACACCTATTCTCATAAGAGGAGACCATTGATACCCCAAAATGAAGCTTTAAGCCACTACAGATGAGTAATTGACAGGTATTCCGATACAAACCCTTATAACTGGGAAATTTGGGTCTTTTTTGCTGCACGATTATCTGGATAAATTGGTTGCTGGAGATGATAGAATAGATCATAAAATAAACACTTCACCACAGAAATAGATATCTGAAGCTAGTATGAGGAATTTGCATGAACAGAGCAGCAAAGTAGTCTTAAACTTAAAGTATTCAGCCTGGGAAATTTTAATGACAGTTTGAACGAAGATTGTTTATCATTTGCTCTCCTATACATTCAAAACTCTGGTAGTGATGCAGATTGGTTATAATGAACTAATTGAATGGGTTTTTCTCATGACCTAATGCCATTTTAAATCAGAATCTACAGGAAATAGTATTGAGAGGACTCACAGATTGATTTGTTATGCTCATTTCTTACACAGAAGGTGTTTTGTTGGTTTGTTTAAGTGGTTTAAAAGCTGTTAAAAATTGTTATGATTCATGAAATCACTTACTTGGAGAACCATGTTCAATTGCTTGGAAAACATGTCGGCTTTCTTATACAGACCTAGTTGTATGGTTGAGATAAGAGAACGTTGAACTTGAAGGCCTGTCCAGGAATGTTTAGCAAATTTTGAAGGAGCCCAAAGCACAAGAAATCAGTTTACAAAATATTTTTGAAACGTAAAGTCAGAACTGTTTCTGTTTTCTGAAAAGAAGAATATGGGGAAAAGTGGCAAAAGTGGTAAGGTCAACAGGGCTGAGCCCACAGACCTAACCTGGATTCAGAAGCTTCCTGACTGTGCAGAACTGTTTCAGCAGGCAGGTTGGTTGAAGTTTTTCAAGAAGATCGATGGCTTCAATACTCAGGTCTCATGCAAGTTTGCTAAGGGACTTAAAAATGATATGATTATGATGGATACTTTGAAATTCAAATTGACTGTGGAATTAATAGCAGAAGCTACTGAGATCAGCAATGAGGGTGAGCACTGGTTTAAAAAATCACCTTTCGAGTTTGAACCCCAAAGGTACTTGTTGCCTAATGTGATTCCTGACTGGAACAAGGGTATCTTCATTCAAAATTTCAGGAAGGAGTGGATTGAGCCCATAAGGATACTTCAAAGTTATGTGACCTGTGAATGAAGATATTCATTGGTATTTAAATATCATCTCATGTTCCTTCAACACATGGTAGGAGTTTCTAAAATGAATCTGCCCTTCTTTTTCTTTAAAAGCCTGCAGAAAATGTCAAGCAGGATAAAGCAACATGATGATCACACTTCCCAGTCACTTTTTCACCATGGTCTCATTAAACTGATCATCACCACAGTGTTGCAACATGAGGGAAGGACTTGGGATTTCTTTTTGTTCTGGTCAGATGTTCATCCTAAAAAAGAAGACCAGCAACCAAAGAGATAGACTGATAAGGGGAAGGTAATGATGAAAAAGTTAGGTCACTCAGTCAAATCTACAAGTAAAGATGATGTTAAAGCCAAGAAGGTGACAAAGCAGGTAGCAGAACAGAGACATGATGACAGTCAGCTCAAAGCAGTTTCAGATTACCCTAAAAGCAAGTTCACACTGTTTGAAGACAAAAAGGAATTGCCTGAAAAGAATCCAGCACCTATAGCAGATCCTCAGGAGGAGAAAAAGGTTGACATTGAAATGGTTCCTGTAGCTAAAGAAGAGATCCACATTCAGCCAAGAAGCCCCATCACAATTCTTTCGGATGATGAAGGATACATGTTAGAAGAAGAACATCCTATTTATGAGATTAAACTATGAACTACCCATGTTGACTCATGTACACAATCATTTATTTCTTCCAAGAGTTGGTTGAGGTAGTTATTGTTTTGGGAAATGGAGAGTATGGATGTTCCAAATTTTGTGTATGGGAAAGCCACTATTGTAGAAAAAATTGCACAGTGCACTCTTCCACTTGGTAAGGGGCTAAGCCTTTAGGTTGCAGCAAGGCATTAGTTCGTGCATCCCCTTTTGATTTGGTTGGTATTCCTCCAAGTGATCCTGCAAGAGATTGTTAGTGTATTTCACATTCCAACATAAAAATATTGATAAAAACAAAGTGAAAGAAATGGGGGGAGAATGAAAACTTCAACAACAACCAAATATATGCTAAACCACTCTTGCATTTCCCAATGGAATAGTTGTACAATACCTAGGAGGTGTGGGCTTGAAGGGAAGCTGACAATCTCCCTTAGGGAGGCCTTTCTTGTCCAAACTAAATGCTAAGTAGATGGAAGAACAATGGAAAGAAACACTTTCCCCTAGATCGAATGTGGCAAGGAAGATTGAGAATACTTACAATGGTAGGAAATGGTGGGCTATGATGAAGCTCCAACTCAAATCCAACAGCATAACCTTACTCTGATTTCTCTCTACAAAATGCATGACAATGGCTTTCTTTTATAGGCCAAGAGGTGACCAACAAACAACTAGATCCAAATGTGAACTATCCTCCTTCATGAACTAGCTCCAAGGTACACAAGGGGAGCTGATTAATGCCACCAAGTGTGTGAGGAGTCGGATTCAGATCTTTGGGGAGGACTGAGTCTTCATTGTGCTACTGGGAGTGAGTGGTACTATCGTTTTGACAGTAGCGCGGCTATCAAAGGAAAAGCTGCACGGGTGTAGCGCAGGTGTTGTTTAGGTAACATGCTCTATAGTGCGGGTCAATTGTGTATTACCCATGCTACCCTTTGTTTTGAGTGTTCCTTGGCACTCACGGAATCATGATGTGTTTTGGATCTGTTTAGGATTCCTATTGTGATATGCATTCTTTATGTTGATGATGCCTAAATGGATGAATCGTCAAAATGTTGCATGTGAGTGATTTTTAGGCGTTAACAGATTCCCCCTGATGTATGAGGTTTGGAGGGTATTGTAGAGTCGATAATGCATTATGTTTTATGTTGTTTCTCTCATGTTATGTAGGACAAAGCATATGTGGAAAAATAGGGTTCTCCCATGGGGGAATATTATTGGCGATGACCGTTGGATCTATAATAAAGAATATTTTTTATACAAACGAGGCGGGTATACCCATGCTTGTGAAATGTTGCTAAAGTGATTACAATGAGAGAGGACCAAGGTGTCGAATCCACTATACCATTGGGACATGGATGAAGGCGGCTTCAATCCATGTGTGATTAAATAAACCAGGAACTTATGCGATGTGTTGAAGAAGTGGAACTATTGGTGACCATGACAATCCCATTGGGGTGGGGGACCAATCTGCTATGCAAATATGCTTGAGAACTTCACTTATACCAAATAGACTACTACCATGATCTCCAAATGTGAACATTGATACCTTCAAAAGTACGTTTCCCCTTGATGCGATGATGTGTTGACGTCGAGCATAGGGTAAACCACTTAGTTAGGGAGCACTAATGACTCTCCCTACTAAGTTTGAGGTGATCCCTTATAGTGATTTGAAAGGGATCCCAAGGTACAATTGCGACTACTGCAACTCTCGGAATGTAGTGTTTTGATGTCGAAGAGAGATGAAGCACATGATAAAAAGAGAGTCTTATATCGAGAACTAAGATCGTATTGTAACCGACTGGTGGAAAAATAGAGCTGACACAACACTGGTTGATAAGCATGGAGCTCATAACTTCCTTTGATCGATGTAAACATGGGGAGTAGGGACGACATATTTTCTTTCGAAATGGAACATATTGAAATGGATGGAGTCAAACTGCAAATGAAATGGCTTTGATGGAGATGCAAAACGATGAATGATGGTAACCGAAAAAACAAATATTGTTGAACATATGGAGACTCAAATACATCGATCAAAGGCGACCATGGGTTGCTGCCAAAATAATATGGTGTTCCCGCGATGTGAGGTGACAAGAGAACATGTTTGTACATAAAGAATAATGGTGGGGGTCCCCACATTTTTGGGTGTGTTGGGGAGCCAATTTGATGATGGGAGGAGTCCCCACAATTTTGAGTGGGTCAAGGGATGCTTTCCAAAATGAAGTGGGGGTTAAATTGTAGACACAGACTCATGGGTGCCCCATGAATTAATTCCATACAATATATACCTGTGGGATAACTGAAGAGAACTGGTTAATTATGAGAATGGAGGCCCCATAGGTTTTTTTGCGAGGCCGATGATACGAGGGAGATTACGAAGGGAAAAGTGCTCATGGAGGTATGAGGGGGATTTGTGAATTGTTCTCGTAACATGTGCCAAAGAATCTGACGAATTTCTACTTGATGCAGTAAATGCCTAATTGCAAAATGATACTCTAAGGGAGGGTCTCTTCATGCTGGGTCAGATTCCTCGGACTTGTGGGGGGTCGACATCATGGATGTCAAATATCGATGACAAGGATGGAAATGGTGCACACACCCATGGGGGAACATGTTATTCATGGTCATGATGTTGATGGCACATTAAGGTCGTGAATGAGGGCCCTATCGTTATCAGTGGGAATACTGGGTAATGCATTATAAACAGAAGGTAAATAGTGTCTACATGCCAGTTGCAAAATGATACCTGTGGTAGGGTGTGTGACTCATGTTGTTGTAGGGTGGTGTCTTGTTCTTATAGTAGAAAATTAATAGTCTTTGAGATTGTCCTGGTCGGGATCCTGCAAACACGACACACATACCCAAGTGTAGTAAAGAACATAACCAAGGTATTGACAATGCATAAATCATACAACCATAATGTTGGTATAATTTATGTCTACCAAATTTCCAATATTTAATTTATCGACCGAGGTTTGTACACTTAGAGTTGTGACATAATATATGTTGAGGTAGAAGGAAAACTAGGATGTTTGTTATGCAAGTCCTATGAGATGTACAAAATGAAAATAACTTTCATGAAAAACCAAGTCACTAAGAAATAACTTTCAAAATGAAAAACCGAGTCACTTAAACAAGAGTATTTAAACTATGATCTATCAAACGGATCTTCTTATGATATTGCATTCAGACTCTAACTAAAATTAATAAGAACTGCTGAGATATTAATTACATTCTTGAGATAGTGAGATGCAAAATTAAACAATGAGATGCAGCTTAAAGAAACTAAAGCAAATATATCTGAACTATCTAACTCTACTCTTCTTGAAAAACTGTGTGATCCGTATTTATGTGGGAACGAAATAAAAGAGCATATACATAATCATATACAGAGATACATTGCAAATAACACAGTGATACAGTACACAAATATTCTATTAAATAGTGGAAATAGAATAGCCTATAAAATACAACAACTAGAATGGTGGTAGCTATCTCTGAGAAGAGATGTGGCCACTATGCTCATTCGTGCCAAGATGAATACAATGAGGCTCTGAAGGCCCTTTTTATAATACCCAAAATCCAAAACCCTGACCCTGGAAGATGAAAAGCCAACAGTTTTGTGGACCCCGTTTTGGGTAGTTTGGTGTATCAACTTCTCGGGGTCATAAATTTGGCATACAATCTCCGTTTGGGGCGCACAATAGCTTGTTGGAAATATTTATCGTTTAGGACCTCAAAACGACTCCGGAAGTTCAGGACCCGAAAAAATGCTAAAAATAGTAAATTACCAAAATTTCCAGAAGACTGTTTTGATCTAGTTGGAAGAGGTGGGTCGCCACCGATATCCACCTAGATCAATCCTCCCTCCTTAGGAAGCAATGGTCTCCATTGTGTCGAATCTCTTATCATATGTCGAACTGTGTGTTGATTTGAGCTCCTGGTGTGGCATTTGCTAAAGCGAAAAGGTTGCCTTTCTTTGAAATCTTCAGAGGGTTGTAATTGTTGTTGTTGGATGCGCTGGAGCTGTTCAACAGTTTTGGTTGTTGTGGTATCCTTGGTCTTCACTGGTGTGGATAGTTTCTTTTTGGAGGAGCACCTTGAGTGTGTGGCCTTGCATTGCAGAGGTACTCGAATAGGCGATGCTGCACTGAATTTGTGTTTTCTTGTTTCTCCTGAGTAGAGGGATAATGTGCAGAGGTTGTGGATGTCTCTGCGATATGATGTTCTCCTTCAGTGGCAATTGCGAATAGGGAGAATTTTCCAATGTGGGAGATTATCTTCCTTCCCTGCTTGGTTGGGGTAGGTGCAACTATCTCTGGTATCCGATAGAGTTGTCCTCCCAAAGTGACAATGACACTGCGAGGTCGTGATTCATATATAGCATGACGCTTCCACATATATGGTTGTCCTAAAAGAACATCACATACTTCAAGTGGGGCCACATCACACAATACCTAATCTTTAAAGGGCTTGATGCCATATGGTAGGCAACATTGGTGACTGACGCGGATTTCTTGTCCTTGGCTTAGCCATCCAATGGTGTATGATTGTGGGTTTGGTGTTATTGGTAGCTCCAATTTCTTAATGACTTCTGCTGAGATCAGGTTCTTTTAGCTACCGTAGTCCACAACAAAGTGTAGGTGAATTCCCTTAACCCACATTTGTGAGTGGAAAAGGCACTCCTCTGCCTCTGACTCTTCAGGTTCCTTTGGTTGAATTTATGTGGTGGAAACAACGACACTGGGTTCTGCATCAATGATTTGCTTCCCTTTTTGCGCGGCTGTGAATTTAGGTTTTGAGTCAAAATCAGAACTGGGATCTGATTTTGAAGCTTTGATCTCAACCACCAATGACTGTTTTGAGCAACATTAATCAGTGTTGTGCCAGGGGCTTTGTGGAACTCGCACCACTTCTTGGTGTCCTTCTTTGTCTTGTCATTACCCTTATTCACTTGTGGTTGGGACTGGTTGTCCTTTCCTTGCCCCATGTTCTGCGAGCCAGAGTTTCCCTTGCCCTACTTTTGCGCAGGTCCGAAGTCACGCTTGGTCTTTTGCTGAAATTTCTGCTTGATTTTAACAACATATCGATAGGCGGATCTGAGTGAAGAGATGTCCAGGAAATCCATCTATGTTCATATGCATCGGTGTATGCCACTGTGATATTTTAGTACTAGGTGTCGCTCAGAGTCCTTGATACCCAGCTTTGTGCGTGAGGTATGAAAGTTGTTGGTGTACTCTGACACCGTTTGGTCCCTCTCTTGACGCAAAATGGTCCATTTTGTGTACTGGTCATCATAGTTTCCAACAAGGTAATATTGTTCCTTGACGACATCTATAAAAGAGGCCCAAGTGGGATTGGTATATTCAAACAATCCAGACTCGTCTGATGCGTTTTGCTCACAATAAGTTTCCCACCAATTTTTGACATGGAGGACGGCCTTGAGGAGTGCAAAGATGATCTTTTCCCTGTCGAAAAATTTGTGGACAGAGAAATACCCTTCTAGTAGATTCAACCATTTATCTAGGGCATCGACATCGATCTGGCCTTCAAATAAAGGGATATCAAAATTAACTTATACCTTGAAGGGAGTCGCATCTCCGAAATGGTTACGCGTTGAAGGTGTACTTGCTACTGTCGGCATGCGTCAAAGGATCTGGGCGAAATTATCCATCATCTCGTTCCTTTGTTGCGCGAGGGCTTCCTAGAACAACAACTTGATAGGATCTCCTGCTCGGTCGTCTCTCTTTTCGTCCGCCATGGTAGGCCGTTTGGGGCGGTGAGACTGATCTTCCCCAAGTGAAACTAGTTCGAGACCCAACTTTTTATATCCTGACCTCGTCGAGGACATGCACTGAGAAACAATCAAAGAGAAGATTGCGCTGATACCACTTATCTGGATTTATGTGGGAACGAAATAAAAGAGCATATACATAATCATATACAGAGATATATTTCAAATAACACAGTGATACAATAAACAAATATTCTATTAAATAGTGGAAATAGAATAGACTGTAAAATACAACAGCTAGAATGGTGGTAGCTATCTCTGAGAAGAGATGTGGCCACTATGCTCGTTCGTGCCAAGATGAATACAATGAGGCTCTGAAGACATTTTTTATAATACCCAAAATCCAAAACCATAACCCCAGAAGATGAAAATCCAATAGTTTTGTGGACCCCGTTTTGGGTAGTTTGGTGTATCAACTTCCCGGGGGTGTAACTTTGGCATACGATCTTCGTGTCTTCCCAAGTTCTATTACTAGATTCTCCTAATCCCATAGACCATCGAAGAGCAGAGTCTTTTAATGTGACAGGAAAGAGTTTTAGTTTTTGACCATCTTGGAGGTAATTATAACTCCTACACAAGATGTCAAACTCAAATAAGAATGTATCCGGATCCTCACTACTCTTCCCATAAAATGTTGGTAGTGAGGAGGGAGGGATTTTTTTCATAGTAACATCTTGTGCAGTGTCTAAGATGGGGAACCCGAAGGTACCTTCAATTCTAAACTCTCCTTCTTCTACATCTTGTTGGACATGATCTTCATTTTCATCCCCCATGAAGATTTGATTTCCAAAAAGAGAATACCTAGGTGGTTCCTTCCTTGGTGAATATGGGATGTCCCAATGTTCTGTTTCAGGAAGAGTATTCTTCTTTTTAGGAAGAGAATTACCAGCTACGTGAGAGTCCAATTTTGAAGGTCCTACTGTTGTCATCTCGATCTATGAGATAACTATGTTCACAAAATTCTCAAAAAGAGCATCTACTTGTGCAAGATCAACAAAATCTACTAAGTTTGGACCACCTACTATTGAAAAAGTAGTGTCTTTGGGTTTTTGGACTAATGGAGAGTTGTGAGGTTCTGAAGTTTTATCCTTTTGAGTTTCCTTTTGTCTAAGTTCAGTTTATATATGAGCTTGAGGTTCTTCTAGTGGAATTTCTTTATGAACATAATTTTTTGATGTCCATGTGGTTTCCCTTAAATGGTTTCCAAAAAGGATTTCCTTAGCTTTCCAAGTAGGACTATCCCCTTTGGGTGTCTTCTGATACCTTTCTGCTGAGTTAGTAGTTGGGGTGGCACGCCCCTGTATATGTTAGTAGGAATTTTAGTAGGGATTTTAGTTTTAATAAATCTACCTTGTGAGTCTCTAGACCTATTCATGAAAACAAAACTATAACTGAAACAAATTCTAACTACATCACTACTATTGTTGGGTTTTGGGGATGCCTGTTATAAAAGATGCGCAAAATCTTACCTCTCATCTTACCGCTCACCCGCCACCAACCTATTCTAAATTTCAAAAGAGGAAAATTCAGATCTATCCTAAGTTTTTAGGAAAAGGTTCTACCTACCCACAACTGAATTCTACCTATATTCAACTGAATTCTACGTATTTGCAACTGAAAATTCTACCTATCTTCAACTCCCCGATAATGGCGCCAACATGTTGGGTGTGTGAGCTATCTCAAACAAAACACCTAATATTTAATTATCGACCAGGTTTGGTAATATTAGAGTTGTGGCAAAGTATATGCTGAGGTAGAGTGGTACCTAAGATTTCGGCTTGTCAGACCTTAGAAATATTTAATAAAGAAAAGATTGAAAGATCTTTCAAAATTAAAAACCAAGTCAAACTTCAGAAAATACAACTACTGAACTAATTAAATCTAATTAAGCCAACAGATTAGAATAGTATCAGACTATAGTACTCTACTCTATGATTGAACAATGGGGACAATAAAAACAAATACTGAAAAGCAAACTACTTCTTATAAAATGGAAACTACTTAATTAAACCTTCAAATTCTAATCTAGAAATTAGAAATGACAATTATGAACAAAGTCAGAACTATAAATATGGGATAATTAAACTTGCAACTAATCTATGAAAAGAACTTATAACAAAAATCACAAATACTGAATGAATCTGCAATGTAAATTACTCATGTGTTAATAACTAAGCTAAGCTACCTAATTCCATTCCCCTTGATTATGTACATCAAATGTGATAGGAATCAAGGTGAATGTATCGTAATGAATTTCAAATGTAACAAAGAAATAGAACGGAAGCAAATCTAGTTTAACTTCTACAAATAAATGCAAACTAAAGATTATCCAACTACAATTAATTTTAAACATTATGATCTACCTTCTATCCATACATAAATAACATGAAACTAATGTAACTTAGAAGCAAGTAGAAAACTTAATAAAGATATTTTGATTGAACTGAATTTGATTTGGAAACAAGTAGAAAAATTGATAAAGATATTTTATATAAGAGCAAGTAGAAAACTTGATAAAGATATTTATTTTTTAACCAAACTCTGTTTCATGAACATCTTCATTATCTGTGTGAATGGGAAAAATTGATCCTATGCTTAACAAAGAAACTATCAAAACTGAAATAACTTGGAGAGTAGAATTATTAATTCTTATATGAAATGAATCTTATGTTGATGTATATGTAACTTCGGAATGTATTTCATCTATGTATTTTATTGTACTCCTATAGAGATGTATTATTCCTCTATACGGAAGTGTCGTCATTTGTATTGACAAGTGTCGCAAGTGTTGTAACTTGCCTATGGGTTATTAGACCACCATGTGTGGGGTCGGCCCTGATTAAGTTAACCTGGGGTTATTAGGCTGAGTTAGACAAGTTGGTCCCATAGGTTTATTAGGATGCTCAGAACAAGTATAAATAGAGAGTGGGATCTCTCTATTTGATCACTTCATTACTCACTCATCCATCACTCGAAAAATGGCGCACATGTGAGGAGGAGGATCAACTGCTAAGAGGAGACTATCTCTGTGTACTTGGGTTGTACTTTGGTTGTATCATTGCTCTATCTATATCTGAGGAAGTTGTGGGGTTTTTCACCTTAGGGTTTTCCCCACGGAAACTCTGTGTGTCTATTGTCTCTTATGTTTGCATCTTGTGATGATTGGTATGCTTTCTATGATTGATATGCATTGATATACTGTACATGTTATTCTCTCAGTAAAGATCCTAGAGTATACTGAATTAATGCTCGAAAATTAACATCTTAAGAACTTATAATAAACTATACTAAGAATAAAACTGATAGATTCTGGAACAATAACTTATTAGCAAATCAGACATGAGAGACATAACTTCCAAAGATAGTTAAAGCAAAGTTAAAGAAGATAGTATGGAAATTGAAATGATGACAAAGCTCAATTAAAAATCTATGCAATATAAAACAAGGTCTTAATTACATCTAAAACTGTTAATTAGAAGCAAGAAATATTATAGTAAAAAATACTAAGAAATGAAATTCTGAATAAGCATAAAAACAATGCAGAAAGTATTAAAGTCCGAATGACGATCCGAATGACTATCCAAATGGCAGTCTGAATGACGGTACGGATGGAAGAAAACGATTTAAACTAGAGAAAGAGAAAGATTGGATGATTGTAACTACCAGCTGGACGATGCATATGATCCCATAGTTCAAAGGAAGCAATAGGTCGACTGATTAGAAGTTAAGGTAACAAGAAACCATCTATACTAATCATTATCTAAAGGAAATGAAATATTCCTAGCTAAAACAAGACTGAGATGTAAGATAGAATTAAGCTACAACTACATGAAAAAGAAACTAATGGAACTATTCTAATTATAACCAAAATTGAAACAACATCTAACTAAGCTCTATTGATTATGAAAGACTGAAAGCAAATTAAAAAGAACTATGCTTGGTCGGCCATGATTAATTCTAGAAAATGTAAATTAAGTTAGTAGCAAAATACATATTACAAGAAAATAAAGAAATAACATCTACAAGAAACAAAAATAATTAGATAACTGAAAAAGGAACTATTTACTTGCAGAAAATAAAATACAAAATATACACAAAAAGAAACCTCCGGTTGATGAGGGGTCCTTCCCAGCAATCAGAGATTGAAACTAAATCAACTTTGTCACCAACAACAGAACATCAACAGCTACGAACTGGAACTTCCATTAACTGGTAAAAATTATACTACGTTTATGCAAAAACAACTGCTATATTTTGTATATTCTATATGTTATCTGTTGATCAACGTTTCTCTATATGAGGCATCTATTTATAAGTTTACAATGGGAGAGAAGGTCGACATAGTCGACCTCTCTAAAAATAGGAGTCTTTAAGACTGTCAAACGACTGCCTGGTGGTTTACAACAACGTAGAGGCCGCCTACTTGCTTTCACGACGTCAATCCTATTTGACGCGAACAACTGTGTGTTGGTTTCTTTCAACTGTGGGCAGAAACATGTGCTGGAAGGTCAAGCGTGGAAGGATGGAGCTGCTGGAGCGTCGACGTGGGCGGAGCGTGTGCTGGCAAGCTGAACGGATGGAAAAATGAATCTTCTAGAGCTTTGACATGGGGAAAAGGTGTGCCGTCAAACTCGACGGGAAGGGAGGTGAATATTCTAGAACTGAGGCTCACCAACAATAACCACCACGTTGCTAACAGAACCCATGTTTCCGTTTCTGTCTTTAATGGCCAGGAATATGCCAACCGACGATTCTACGAGTCGAACACAGGGCTGAATGGCGGGCTGGATGCGACTGAACATTGGAAGCGTAAACATGCGTTTGAATGGAGGTCCGTTTGAAAACCGCAGCCTGTAGAACAAAAACTAAATGCCAAGCATGTCGAGAAATGTCACTTTAAACATTAATAAATCATAATATGGTGAGATTTGACCAAAACTCATATGATAAATGAATACATGCATACCTGGTCTGTTTGATGGTCTGAATGGCGAGAAGAATGACTTATTATAACAAAGATGGTGAAAATGATACCACTCAGAGTACGTTTGATGATAAAAAATAGTGACAAAATGGACACTAACACTTGCTCTGCCTGTGCAGGATTTTGTGCTACCAAACCCAGCACTATGACTCTGTGCCCTGCCGAATTAAATATGTCTCCACATTCTGGGCATACCATTTCTCCTTGTTCTTCATTTCCCAAGACCGGAGATAAATTTTCTAACAGATTTGCAGCCTCCACTAATGTATTCAAATTCTTCTCTGCCTGTTTTCCAGCCACTTCCTTCCATTTCTCCAATTCATTCTGAAACATTTGCACCTCCTCCTTTAGCAGCTCATTTTCAAAAAGAAGGTTTCCATTTTGGGGTTTTTCCACAACAGGTTCTTGTGTAACCGGCGATGATTTTGGGTTTAAAATAGGAATTTCTATGCCTACCTCAGTTGCACATCCTAGTTCTGTTGTGGGAATTTCACTATTTGCCCCAATTGCACATTTTGTTTCGGTTGCTGCAATAGACCAAGTCCTTCTTTTATTCACAACTCCCGATGGCTGGCCTTCATTGCATACTGTTGTTGCTACTGTAGCAGCTCTGGTTCTTCTCTTCTTTGATAAGGTAGATGTCTTACCCTTACTCCCTGACCTTTTTCTTCTTTTCTGTGAAACAAGGGTTTCTAAATTTTCAGAAAGAGGGATGAATTCCTCTTCTTCAATGATGGTTCCCCTTCTTTCAGGGGAGGATTCGATATCCAACACATCCATATTTCATCCTTCTACCACCTCTGCATGATGCTCTTCCCCTTGCATTGTAACTCCTGCAGCTACAACTTCCACTGTCACAGCTTTAACAGTTGCTCCAGTTTCAGCTTCCTCTGTTGCAGCTACTAATGACACCATCCCTACTGCTCAGCTTCCACACTAACTACAATTTATATTGGGTATGCTTCTTCCTCTATATGATTTGTTGGTGTTGTAGCTTCCAATATCACTGCCTCATTCGCCACTGGCTCCATCATATCCCCTTCTGCAATAAGGTTCATTGTTGTCGTAGCTTCCCCCATATTTACCTCTTCCACCTGGTTTGCCAATGCTCCATCCCTCCCCCCAACTGAATTGAAGGAACTCCGGTCCTCATTTACCATTTCAACACCTCCTATTGCCAGGGCAGGTGCTCAGGGTACCCTTGGCCGAGCAACAAATTCTTTTGATGTCAAATTCCGGTGCACAAGGGCCCTTAAGATTAAGAGTTTAATCAACCCGTGGTTTGAGAGGGAAGATAAGGGATGTCGAGCACCCTTGACATACACAGCCATAGTTTGTAGAGATTGTAAAAGATAAAATGACATATTTAACAATCTACGGTGTTGTAAATGTGAAAGGAGGAAGAATTCATATATGTAAACCACTTTGTACCTACCTTCACAGGAAATGTCCTTCTTTATGAAGGTCACCACCTGGTTCCAAGGATTTGGCAAGGATTCCAATGTTATGCCTCGGCCATGCAGCCGAACAACTTCTCCAGCAGCCAAAAATTATTCTGCTGTAGTTGGATTATGGAACTTCTGACTAAACCATTGCATCCTGGTTCTGGGAAATCCTGTTACCTCTGCCATGATGGCTTCTAAAACATCTATTCGGATACCTCGAACCTCTGAATGATGATGGTTAGATTTTGAGTAAACTCAAGTGCAGTTTCTACATGAAAATCATTCAAACGTTGGAAATAGTCAATCCAACCAGCTTCCTGGAAGATAGTAAAAACCTCTCTGTTTGCACGCAAAGGCGCTATGCTGACAGGCTTGTGTCGTACCGGGATACCCATATTGTGAAGCTTACTGTAAATTTTGCTACCGATGGGATAAGCCATAGTCTTAAACATCAAGCTATTGCATGCAGAACGAGCGATGGATAACCAAAGGTTGGTTTGGGTATTTTGGTAAAGGTGGCACAATTATTTTTGGGAATTGGCACGACTATTTTTGGTATAAAAGTGGTGACAGGTTGTCACATGGGGCAGGTCGAATGGCAGTTAAAAACCAAAAGCGAAGGATAAATCAGACGTAGTTGCTGTCTCAGCGGATTGGGTAAGGATAACTGGCATGGACTAATGACAACATATATTCATTATTGATTACTGCATTTAGTCATGCCTAATGATGTTTATGATTAAGAATTCGTACCTTTAAATGTAATGCCAAACCGTCGCATTGCAAGGTGGCTCCTTTCCACGGTAACATCGTTGATAGGATCATCAATTCGCACATGCGCCCACGAGTTGGACGTTGTCGAGTGGCAAATAGAGTATATCCACGTTGGCGTAGATCATAAGAACATGTGGCAAACATGTAAGCTTTTTAATGTTCATTGTGGAGGATGGAGAGTGCTGATACCAATGAGCAAAGAAATAATGAGGATTCAATGAGGAATTAGCGGGGTCACATTGCCAAAAGTAGGAAAAATGGACAACTTTAGCGGTGTCAATGCTGCTAAAAATAGGAACAATGGACAAATTTAGGTGTTGCAGCTGTTCAAAATAGGAAAATAGGCACTTTGGGAGGTGTCGCAGCTGCTCGAAATAGGAAAAATAGGCAACTTGGCGGTGTCGCAGCTGCTAAAAATAGGAACAATGGACAAATTTAGGTGCTGTAACGTCCCCTTCCATCATTCCCGTGCAAGGAAGGAAACGTTAACAACACACGGGCTTATTGCAGACTTAGCCCCAATAAGTTTTTCCCATAAATTCCTAACAATTTAAAAACTTCTATATGCAGATTCGTCTCAATATAAACACAACGGAATGAACATACTAGCAAGCACACAAATAGACTGTAATTGCATAACCTATTTATCACAGCAGAGAATGATTCAACATAAAGAAGACCCAATCTCATTCGTATGCCATGCATGGATTCTATACTAAGACAATTAAATTCATTTCATTAAACATGGACAATTTAACATATTGCAGAACACAAAATGCAAATAATTTATAATACACAGAATACTTATCTTGAGAAGTTGATGTCCAACGACTGGCTACGTGAAGGCAACGTTCCTCCCAACTGTAGATCTCTATCCATCCTATATTCCTTCAGCTGAGAGATCACCCCCGAGCTGGGCTGTGTATCCACTAAGGAGGACTAGCTGGGTTCACTCACAGCCATGGTTTCAGTCAAGCATCCAAGAAGATAGAGGAGGGTAATGCTAAGCCAGTGAGCTCAACCACAGAGCTACAGGCCTCTCAAGTGAGTTCAACAGTCAGGCACCCACATTACCTACCACATCCAACACAAGGAAGATCCCCTTCTCTGTTACACAGTCCCTCAGGAAACTCTTCCCTCCAGTGCTCTTCAAGATGGGCATAGAAAGGTCCAGCTGTTAATCCTTGAGATCTTAGCCTTCACTGGGTTTATCAAGCACACCCAACCTCTGCATAGTCATTTCCAACTTGATTTCTCACCATCCTGCTCACCAAGTAGCTCAAATCCGTCACTCGTTTTCTGGGCTGCAAAACCTAGGTTATCCTATTGATTTCGGGGTAGTTAGTGCTCTAGAATTCGCCCCAAGGTTCATGCCAATGGATTCCCCATTGGATTTCACTGTCCAATGCCAAATCTGGGCGTTTTTGGTCTTTCAAAATCTGGGTTCTCTCAAGGTCGCGATTTTCTGGATTCCTCACTGCTGGCACTCGTTTTTGGATGCAGAATGATGCTAGGTAGTTTCACAATCGAATGGGGTGAGAATGAAGCAACCTCCCATGAGGTTGAGTGACTTCTTGCCCAAGCAAACAGAGCCCATGCCCACCCATACGAATTTCAGGGCTGCCCATGCTCCATTGAAGCCATGGACTGAAATCTCAACCACTTTCTTACAACAGGTATTAATGTCACCTAGGGAAGTCAATGGGTTCTCATAATGACAAATGGAAGCCTAGGGTTTAGTCCCTTAGCCCCCTCACCACTCCCTAGTGGATACACGTGGCCCCTTCTCATTCGTTGCCTCCATAGCCAGTTTTGGTATTTTATTTCAATGTTAAATATTTACATCAATTTACAATATCCCATGGCTTAATAGCACGTGGGTAACAAAACATCAAGCGGGTCTAATTTAAAATAAAGTTCGAGTATAAACTAGCGGGGCCTTGGCCTTGAGCTCCACGCTAGGGAAACATACAACGTGTGTATACAATATTTACATTAGAACCAATATTTCCTAAGGGTCCAAATTGGGGGTATTACATTCCCCTCCCCCTTAGAACAACACCGTCCTCGGTGTTCTCAAAACTGAACAAAAATGGGAATGCCTCCCTCATGGCATCCTCTAGCTCCCATGTAGCCTCGTCGGGACTAAGGTGCTCCCATTGGAACTTTACCTGCCCGATGGATCTGTTCCGGAGCAATGTGACTTTCTTGTCGAGGATGCGCATAGGTTCTACTTGGAACTCTCCCTCGGGTTCCACCTGTATCACATTCCAATCAATCATATGATTAGGATCATGTACATACTTCTTAGGCAAAGATACATGGAAAACATTATGAGCTCTTATGATAGCAGGCAATGTAATTCTATATGCAACTGGCCCTATCCTATCAAGGACTTCAAATGGACCACAATATCTTGGTGACAACTTGGCACAACTCCCCAACTTGAGGGAACTCTTCCTTGGTTTCACTCTCAAATAAACATGATCCCCAATTTGAAATTCATTATGTACTCTTTTCAAATCTGCATAACTCTTTTGTCTGTCCTGAGCTGCCTTTAAATTCTGCCTGATCTTAACAATTTCCTGTTCCATTTCCTTGATCATCTCGGGTCCAAGCACTACCCTGTTCACTGGGCCGTCCCAATTCACTGGCGTCCTGCATCCCTTGCCATACAATGCTTCAAATGGACTCATTCCCAAGGAGGCATGGTGTCCATTATTGTATGCAAATTCAACCAAGTGTAAATAATCTTCCCACTTGGATGGTTTGTCCATCACATACATTCTCAGCATGTCTTCAAGAACCTGATTCACCCTCTCGGTTTGGCCGTCCGTTTGCGGATGGTAAGCTGTACTGAAATTCAATTTAGTTCCTAATTCCTGAAATAATCCCTTCCAGAAATTGGAGGTGAACTTTGTATCACGATCAGAAATTATTGCCTTAGGCAATCCATGCAATCTGAATATCTCTCTCATGAAGATGTTCGCAATGTCACTAGCCTTGTGAGTGGACTTTACTGGAATAAAGTGAGCTACCTTCGATAGCTTATCCACTACAACCATGATTGAATCATGTTTCTTCACTGTCATGGGCAGACCTGTTATAAAATCCATGGAGATCACTTCCCACTTCCATTCTGGAATGGGTAAGGGCTACAATAACCCTGCTGGATGTTGGTGTTCTGCCTTGACTTGTTGGCACTTCTGACACCCAGCAATGTACTCAGCTATGTCCTTCTTCATGCCATTCCAAAAATAATGATTTCTTGCCGCTGTTATAGTCTTCTGATATCCTGGGTGTCCAGAATAGGACATTTGGTGTATTTCATTCATCACTAGTTTCTTCAAATCTGCATTATTTGGAATGTACAACCTATCTTTGTAGATGAGGATACTGTCTTCACCCAGCTGATATCCTGCACACTTTTCATCCACTTTACCATGCTGCAACTTCTCTTTAATTTGAAGGCAAGTTTCATCACCATTTTGGGCTTCAAGAACTCGTCTTCAAATCTGATTTGCACATACTTACTGCTGAAACATGAAATTTTCTGCTAAGAGCATCTGCAACCTTATTCTCCTTCCCTTTTACATGTTTAATTTCAAAATAAAATTCACAAAGAAATTCCATCTATCTAGCTTGCCTAGCATTCAAGTTTGGCTGCTCAAACAAATACTTCAGGCTCATGTGGTCTGTTCTAAGCTCGAATTTTCTTCCCATCAAGTAATGCCTCCACATCTTAAGGGCATGCACTATGGCTGTTAATTCTAAATCATGTGTGGCATAATTCTTTTCATGCTCTTTTAATTTCCTGGATTCATAGCAAATCACAATTCCTTCTTGCATGAGAACCCCACCTAGTCCTTCAATGCAAGCATCTGTGCACACTACAAAATCCTTCCCTGGATCTGCTATCTTCAAAACAGGAGTGCTGGTAAGTAACTCCTTTAATTTCTGAAAACTTTTCTCACATTTTTCAGACCATACAAATTTGATGTTCTTCCTTTGCAATGAAGTGATCGGATGAGCTATCCTAGAGAATCCTTCAATAAACCTTCTGTAGTAACCAGCAAGGCCCATAAAAGATCTAACATCTGAAACATTTCTTGGAGTTGGCCAATCCATGATGGAATTAATCTTCTCTGGATCTACTGCAATTCCTTCTTCTGAAATGACGTGACCCAAATATTGGATCCTCTTTTGATAGAATTCACACTTGCTTAACTTGGCATACAGCTGATGTTCTCTAAGAACTTGCAACACCATTCTTAGATGTTCCTCGTGTTCTTCTTCATTTCTTGAATAGACAAGAATGTCATCTAAAAACACAATCACAAACTTATCCAAATATTTGCTGAATACACTATTCATGAGACACATGAATGTGGCAGGTGCGTTGGTAAGGCCAAATGGAACCACAGTGAACTCATAATGACCATATCTAGTTCTGAAAGCCGTCTTGTGAATGTCTTCTTCTTTAATCCTCACTTGATGGTAGCCAGACCTCAAGTCAATCTTTGAAAATAATATGGCTTCCTTCATTTGATCAAACAAGTCATCAATTCTTGGTAATGGATACTTGTTCTTAACTGTCACTTTATTGAGCTGCCTGTAATCAATACACAGCCTTAAAGTCCCATCTTTCTTCTTGACAAATAACACCGGTGCTCCCTAAGGGGACACACTAGGCCTGATATACCTTTTATCCATTAATTCTTGCAGCTGCATTTTCAATTCCACCAACTCCGGTGTACTCATTCTATAAGGAGCTTTGGAATTCGGCGCTGCCCCCAGAACAAGATCAATGGTAAAATCAATATCTCTTGTCGGTGGAAACCCTGGTACCTCATCCAGAAACACATCTTGGAATTCTTGCAATATCCTGAAGTCTTCTAGTCTTGGCCCTTTGTCCTCTAATGAATCTGCATATGGACTGCATATAATTGACAACCCTTCTTATAAAACTTTTTCAACTGCAGGGCTGAAATCTGTCTTACTGAAACTTGCTTGGGAATTCCTTTTACCAATATTGGCCTCTCTTTTTCATCAATGCACTCAAGTGCTTTCTCATAACAGTCCAATTTGGCTCTATGTTTTTCTAACCAATCAATGCCAATTAATGCATCATAGGATCCTAATGGTAACACATTCAATTCAGCATATGTGTGGAGTCCATTCAATTCTATGGGACACTCCATCACTACCTCACTTACTTTTCTCTTGGTTCTCGTGGCTAATTGCACTAGCCAAGACCTATTATGCTTAATTTTTCTAAGAGAACAACCTTCAACCACTTTTGGAGAAACATAACTATGAGTAGATCCTGGGTCAATCAAAACGGAAATAGACTGTGTAGCAATCTTACCTTCGACTTCCACCACTGATGATTGATGGTCTGCTTGATGATTATCCAACGCTGCATAAATCCGAGGTGCTGCCCTTGCCATGTCCTCCACCGTAGCTACTCCCTTCAGGTTGTTCAACTTTCGAGAATTGTTTTTCCGATGTGGACAATCCTTCAACATGTGGTTTTCTCCACATCCCCAACACTGAAGTGGTCCCTTTGATGCTCTGTCTGCTGCCACTGCTGGTTTGAATCCACTCCTTGCTTGTTGCCCTGGTGGAAAGGTTCTAGGTTGACCTCTGAATGGTGGCTTGAAGCCATCCTTCTTCTAATCAAACTTCCCTCTTGGCTTTCCTTTCCATGCTGGGTTAGCCTCTATTTTTCCTTTATTTTGCTCATAGCAGTGCATTGCCATCCTAATGGCTTCATCCAAACTTGGTGGATTAACAAACTCAATACGATCTCTGAAACTCTGAGGTAGACCCCCAAGAAAGCATTGGATTTTTACTCTCTCATCTTTGATATAGTCAACATACCTCAGTAATTCCAAGAATTTGTGGACATGCTCTTCCATAGATTTTTGTCCCAACCTGAGTTCATTAAACTCTTTTCTCTTACCGTCATAATACCTAGCAGAAAGGTATTTCTCCTTGAAGTGCCTCTTAAATCTTTCCCAACTGATCCTTCTTTCATTGATCCCTTTCACTTGCAAGAGATTGTCCCACCAAATGGAAGCTCTGCCATTTAATTTGTAAATGGCAATTCTGGCTTTCTCATTTCCTGAGTAGTCTTGAATTCTGAAGTATTTCTTCATTCCCAGAAGCCATGCTTCTGCCTCTTGGCCTGTCTTGCCTTCCCCATCAAATGTGGGAGGTCTTTCCTTCCTGAATTCTCCCTGTGGAATGCCCTTGAACTTCTTTCTTCCATCCAATCTCTTAGGTGCATGTCTTGGACTTCTTCTAGAACATTTGGAGTCACACGACCTGCTGGAAGAAGACCTTGATGAAGATGTTTTATGTTTTCTGCTCACCGAACTCTTCCTTGGGCTTGGAGTCCTCCTCCTCGAACGGCCTCTAGAATGACTCCCTGCATCTCTTCCTTCTTCACCCATATTGCTTGGGTTGGACCTAAGGTTTATCTTATGCTGTATATCAGTGAGGCTTTGTAAAATAGCAGCATTGAGTTGGTGTTGTTCTTCTTGAGCCTTCATCAATCTTTCATTGAAGCTCACCATGGTTTCAACCAAATTTTGAGGATTCACCTGCTCCCTTCTCCCATTGGATTCAGTCTCCGCATTGCCTTCATGCACATTTTCTCCTAGAACGTCTTCTTCGTGTTCATAAGGATCTTGAGCATCATTTATGGTCACCATCTTACCTCTGCTACAATTATAAATTTTATGAGCTGCAAACACTGTGCATTATGAAATATTTGTCAGACATCATAAGAATGCATATAGAAATATACACAATCAACATTTAACATAATAGAACTCATGGAATAATTCACATAGCTGTTACTTATTCAATTCTTTTGCCCATTCATGCAATTCTGAAAATTGCCCATATTGTCATTAATTTGACAAAACAGTGACCGACACTTTTCTGCCCTGATTAT
Source organism: Larix kaempferi (assembly GCA_027924585.1). NCBI lineage: Eukaryota > Viridiplantae > Streptophyta > Pinopsida > Pinales > Pinaceae > Larix > Larix kaempferi. The sequence goes on along the minus strand of BSBM01000299.1, from coordinate 52,428,655 downwards.
CTATGATGTCTGATAACCCAATTCAAATTCCGGTCATACTCCATTATTCCTTGATAGACAAGCTTTCCAATGCCTGTCCCCGTGCTCCATTCCGACATCGGGTGTGGAAACAGCGTTGTTTCAAAAATGACAACTCTTACCAATAATTCTGCACAGTTTACACAGTTGTATTTTGGTCCCGAAGGCCAACTTCATCCACCTGTGGAAGAAAATCTATGAGGAATCACAAAAACTTATCTATCGGGTGAAGTTAGTCCATATAACAAGGAACACTCAGCAATTCACGAATTTCAATTCCGATGCACCATTCATCTTCTATGAATTTTTGGGTTTTACTACTTCTCACTTTTCACATTTTTTCAAAATTCCAAATTTTGGGCCAAAAATGGCTATCTCCCAAACGGTGCATTTCTGGGAAATCTTCGTCTAACAGAAGTTGTCCGTCTTAATGAGAATATGAAATGTCTAGTTCAGTAAAATTTTTGATTCCCACATCTAGGGTCACTTTTACTACCCACAAGCTTTTCAAAATCCCGAAAAAGTGGCCCGAAACAGTGCTTTTTGGCCTTCTTGCTCACCCCGACTCCACATCCTTTGGAGTTTGGTTCTAAGATTCGGAACTTAACATTGTGCCTGCTTCATGGCCGTGCCTGATCAATTTCAGCTCAAACCGACCTTCTGTCAAGCCTCGAGACTCTGTCCTTCAAAAGTCACTATTCCCCTTTTTATGTCAAATTGGAGTGTAATGGGCTCGGGGTCTTCACTGGTTCTTTCATGGCCCCCGTCAATGGCCCCCGAGCCCCACAGGAATCATCCCATTCTGAGCCCCGGTGCTCCCCCTATCCAAAAATTGAGTTTTTGGCACCTTTTTTTTTTTTTTTTGCTCTGTTGTGCGCCGCCGTTGCGGGCCAGTTCGCTGAATCCTGCCGCATTGGCGGTTCGCTGAACACTCCCGAAATTGCAGGGCGGTTTGCTGTGGCCTTCCGCAATTGCGGGGCGCTTGGCTGAAGCCTTCTGCAATTACAGGGCGCTTGGCGGAATGCTTCCGCGATTGCGGGGCCATTCGGCGAAGGCTCTCGCAGTTGTGGGGCCATTCGGCGAAGGCTCCCGCAGTTGCAGAGCCATTCGGCGAAGCCTTCCGCGGTTTCGGGGTGATTCTCGGCTCGCCTCCGTTACGAGACGGTTCGCCGGACGCTTCTGAAATTTCGGAGAGGTTCGTGGAAGCCTTCTGCAATTGCGGAACGATTCGGCGAAGTCTTCCGCAGTTGCGGAACGATTCGCCGAAGTCTTCCGCAACTTTGGAACGACTTGCCGAACTCTTCCGCGTTTCGGAACGATTTGCGGAATCCTTCCGAAATTTCGGAAGAGAATTCCTTCCGCAATTTCGGAACAGAATTCCTTCCGAAAATTCCTTTCGACGCCGACACTTAGAAAATTTTTCACTAAAAAAAAAAAAAAAAAAAAAAAGAATTTTTATCCGCTGTTTCGGAGCAGTTCGCTGAATTCTTCCACAATTGCGGGAAGGTTCGTCGAAATCTTTCGCAATTGCGGGAAGGTTCGCGGAACCTTTCCGCAGTTTCGGGACGACTTCCCAAAACTGACTTAAAACAAAAATTTCCAGAAACAGACTTAAAACAAAAATTTTCCAAAACAGACTTAAGAAAAAACTTTTTTTCTTGTAATTGCTATCAGATTTGGCCCATAGAGGCCCAATGCTGCAACGCAGCTCTGATACCAAACTGTAACATCCCTTTCCATCATTCCCGTGCAAGGAAGGAAACGTTAACAACACACGGGCTTATTGCAGACTTAGCCCCAATAAGTTTTGCCCATAAATTCCTAACAATTTAAAAACTTCTATATGCAGATTCGTCTCAATATAAACACAGCGGAATGAACATACTAGCAAGCACACAAATAGACTGTAATTGCATAACCTATTTATCACAGCAGAGAATGATTCAACATAAAGAAGACCCAATCTCATTCGTATGCCATGCATGGATTCCATACTAAGACAATTAAATTCATTTCATTAAACATGGACAATTTAACATATTGCAGAACACAAAATGCGAATAATTTATAATACACAGAACACTTATCTTGAGAAGTTGATGTCCAACGACTGGCTACGTGAAGGCAACGTTCCTCCCAACTGTAGATCTCTATCCAGCCTATATTCCTTCAGCTGAGAGATCACCCCCGAGCTGGGCTGTGTATCCACTAAGGAGGACTAGCTGGGTTCACTCACAGCCATGGTTTCAGTCAAGCATCCAAGAAGATAGAGGAGGGTAATGCTAAGCCAGTGAGCTCAACCACAGAGCTACAGGCCTCTCAAGTGAGTTCAACAGTCAGGCACCCACATTACCTACCACATCCAACACAAGGAAGATCCCCTTCTCTGTTACACAGTCCCTCAGGAAACTCTTCCCTCCAGTGCTCTTCAGGATGGGCATAGAAAGGTCTAGCTGTTAATCCTTGAGATCCTAGCCTTCACTGGGTTTATCAAGCACACCCAACCTCTGCATAATCATTTCCAACTTGATTTCTCACCATCCTGCTCACCAAGTAGCTCAAATCCGTCACTCATTTTCTGGGCTGCAAAAACTGGGTTATCCTATTGATTTCGGGGTAGCTAGTGCTCTAGAATTCGCCCCAAGGTTCATGCCAATGGATTCCCCATTGGATTTCACTGTCCAATGCCAAATCTGGGCGTTTTTGGTCTTTCAAAATCTGGGTTCTCTCAAGGTCGCGATTTTCTGGATTCCTCACTGCTGGCACTCGTTTTTGGATGCAGAATGATGCTAGGTAGTTTCACAATCGAATGGGGTGAGAATGAAGCAACCTCCCATGAGGTTGAGTGACTTCTTGCCCAAGCAAACAGAGCCCATGCCCACCCATACGAATTTCAAAGCTGCCCATGCTCCATTGAAGCCATGGACTGAAATCTCAACCACTTTCTTACAACAGGTATTAATGTCACCTAGGGAAGTCAATGGGTTCTCATAATGACAAATGTCCGCCTAGGGTTTAGTCCCTTAGCCCCCTCACCACTCCCTAGTGGATACACGTGGCCCCTTCTCATTCGTTGCCTCCATAGCCAGTTTTGGTATTTTATTTCAATGTTAAATATTTACATCAATTTACAATATCCCATGGCTTAATAGCACGTGGGTAACAAAACATCAAGCGGGTCTAATTTAAAATAAATTTCGAGCATAAACTAGCGGGGCCTTGGCCTTGAGCTCCACGCTAGGGAAACATACAACGTGTGTATACAATATTTACATTAGAACCAATATTTCCTAAGGGTTCAAATTGGGGGTATTACAGGTGTTGCAGCTGTTCGAAATAAGGAAAATAGGCAACTTGGAGGTGTCGCAACTGCTAAAATTAGGAAAAATAGGTGATTTTAGCGGTGTTGCGGCTGCGGTAAAATAGGAAGGATAGGCAACTTTGGCAGAGTCTCAGCTACTAAAGATAGGGAAAATGGGCAATTTTAACAGTGTTGCAGCTACAGTAAAGAGAAATAATCCATAGTTAGCGGTGTTGTAGCTGCACGAAATGGGAAAGATAGGCGATTTTGACGAAGTCGCGGCTGCTAAAAAATATGGGAAATAGACCACTCAGCAGTGTTGCAACTGCGCAAAAAAAGAGACTTGGGCGGGATTTTAGTAGTGTTGCAGCTGCGAGAAAAAGAGATAAGCCAGGTGAAGCGGTGTTGCAGCTGCAAAAATAGAAATTTGGGCGGGATTTTGCAGTGTTGCAGTTGTAGGAAAAAGAGATAAGCTAGGTGAAGCAGTGTTGCAGCTGGAAAAGTAGAAATTTGGGAGGGATTTTGCATTATTGCAGTTGCAGGAAAAAGAGATAAGCCAGATGAAGCGGTGTTGCAGCTGCAAAAGTAGAAATTTGGGTAGGATTTTGTAGTGTTGCAGCTGCGGGAAAAAGAGATAAGCCATATTTTGCTGAGTAACTATTGCTACAACATTCTTTTCTTCCAAGGAGTTATTCATAGAAAGGAGGATAAACCAGAATGCCACAATCATTTGGCCCGAGTTGCCACTTCCTCCATTCTAGTGATCTTCCATGCAAAAACCTGTTCAGAGTTCTTAAAAAGACAAAAACCCATCAAAACTGAAAAAATAAAATCAAATAAAAGAAAAGAAAATGATTTATTTATATACAAAAAATTTATGCAGAATTGCAACAACCTTTTAAAAATTAGCAGGGATAGGGAAAATTCCTTGCTCCCGAATCAGTTGGTAACCTGGATCAGCTACTACATGCGAAAGAAATGCATCCCTTGAAACTGGTTTATGATACAGTCGCAGCCGATGGCCATTGGAAAATAATGGTGTTTTGTTTTCATCAATGGTGATCATGGGGGATTCACTCAATAAACCGCTATCATAGCACGTTCGATCATGGCATATGAAACAATACCCCTAATTTCACTAAATATTGGAAAATACCTTCCAAAATCGTTTTTTTTAACCCCCTCCCAATATGCCTTCCCAATTTTAAAAAACCCTTATTTTCACTAGATATTGTATGTATCAATTTTTTCATTAACATTTTTTATACCCCTTTATATTTCTACCTAGTATATTGATATGATGCCCCTCTTATGATCCCACATGCATTATACAATGCACCTTACTTCTTTCGATGTATATTGTGGATGCACATTACTTCACCCATAATGCAATTACTCAACCACATATCATTATGATTTGCAACATCCAATGGTCTAATGAAGAGATAGGAGATCACTTCTTGTATGTCACTAGAGCCAATGCACATAGTACAACATTTAGATTGCATGTTACAATTCCCCAATCGCTAACTAACTAAGCCTGTTGTGGGCTAGGTATCCAAGCCCCCATGGCCTGTAACAACCTCTAGGAGGCTGAATAAACCTCCCCAAGGCCTGTAATAGGCATGAGTGGTTGGGTATTCAAGCCCCCAAGGCCTATCGAGGGCCTATAACAGGCCTTGGAGTCTTAGATCCTCCTAAGGCTATTGGTAACAACTGGATGAGTGCTATTGGTAACAATTGGCTGTCATTGACCATTGTCTCTTGACTATGATCGACTGGAAACCCACTTCACCATGAAACCCCCTGGCCTCAAGCATGCCTCAAGACATGATTTCCCTGCATACTGGTAAGCCTAAGCCTTGCCTCAACCCGATTTCTCATCCAACCGTGATCCCGCCATCTCCATTTGGTAGATATTTGTCATCCTGCCCATATAAAAAAGACCCCAAAGTATTTTTGTATTGTTGCATTAAATAAAAAAACCCTTTGCCCCTTAATATATAAGCAATATAATTTTTAGGTTTTCATGAATATTTAATACCGCAATATGAATGAACGTGGTATTATATTTCCTTCTAGTGAATCCCCCGTGATGGTGATCAACCGAACTGTTCCATTATCAAATACTCTATCTATCTGGTAGGGTCCCAACCATCTTGTACATAATTTGCCTTTGAAATCCCTCTTAAATCGTAAATCGTACAACAGAGCCTAGTCTCCTTCACAGAAAACTTTCTTCTTTATAAATTTGTCATGCCACTTGGAGCGTTGTTGTTGGATCAAGGTTGCATGATGAACTATAGTTGTGCGCTTCTCATCCAACTCGTTAAGTTGATTCAAATGGTTCCTCTGAGATTCTGTTAAGTCAAGGTTTGCTTCTATGGCTGCCTTCAAAGTTCTGATTTCAAATTCAATCAGGAAGACAAAATTCTTGACATACAACAATTCATATGGGAAAAAACCAGTAGTGTTGCACCATTTAGTGCGATAAGCCCATAGTGCCTCTGGAAGTCTGTCAGCCCAATCTTTACGGTGGCTTTTCACTGTTTTTGTTAAAATAACCTCAATGACCTTATTTGTGCTTTCCACTTGGCTATTGGCCTGTGGATGATATGGTGAGGTTATTTTTTGCTGAATGTGAAACTTTTGTAACAGGGATTCCAATTTGTGAGACACGAACTGTGGTCCACCGTCTATAATGATTTCCTTGAGTACTCCAAACCGAGTAAAAATATCTTCATATAAGAAATCAATTACAGCCTGATCATTGGCTTTGACCAATGCTACAGATTCCACCCATTTGGTCATGTAATATGTGCAAACTAATATGTAAACTTTCTTCTTTGAGGGAGGGTTGATAGGCCCAACGAAATCCAGAGCCCATCTGTCAAAAGGTTCAACCACAAGTTGTGGTTGAAGAGGCATTTCATCTAATCTGTTAGGCTAGCCCATCCTCTGGCAGCTATCACAATCTTGAACATACTTTTTCGCATCCCTGAACAATGGAGGCCAAAAATATTCCATCCTTAAAACCTTATGGCTTGTCCTTTTGTCAGCAAAGTGTCCCCCACAGGGCTCATCATGGAGAGCTTTCAGGATACTGAAAAATTCATCTTCTCTTACACATCTTTTGATTTCCAGATCAAGACCTGTGTAGAAAAGATGCCCATTGATCCAGTAGTATCGAACACTCTGCTATATAATTTTTCTTTTTTCTTTCTTTGACAGATGTGCTGGAAGCTTGCCTACAGCCAAAAAGTTAGAAATATCCCCGTACCAGGGGGAATGAGTTGATACTGCAAACAAATGTTCATCAGGGAAGGAATCTTTGACTGGTAAACTGTCATCACTGTTAGTAAGTCGAGATAAAAATTTTGCAACAACGTTTTCCTTCCTTGGTCTATCAATAATTGTGATGTCAAATTCCTGTAACAATAGCAGCCATCTAGTTACTCCAGCATTCATGATTGGTTTATTCATTAAATACTTGATGGTTGAATGATCAGTGTGCACAAAAGTGGAATATCTAGTAATGTAGTTTCTAAATTTGTTGATGGCATAAACTATGGCAAGGAATTCTTTCTCTATGAAAGTATAGTTTAGTTCAACAGGGGCCAGGTTCTTACTGATGTAATAAATTGCATATGGAGCATGACCTTCCTACTGTCCTAAAAATGCGGCAATGGCAGTGTCTGAAGCATCTAAGGAGATATGAAAAGGCAGATCCCATTTGGGCCCTCGTAAGATGGGTGTTCTAGACATCATTTTCTTAAGTTCAGTGAACGTTGTTTGGCATGCATCATTCCAATCAAACTATGCATCCTTCATCAACAAGGTGAATAAAGGAGAAGCTAGTTTGGAAAAAATTTCTATGAATATCCTATAATAACCAGCATGCCCTAAGAATCTACGTACATCTTTTTGTATTCCAGGAGTTGGTATATTTTCAATTACCTTGATTTTGGATGGGTCTACCTCGATACCATCAGCAGAGATGAAGTACCCCAGAACTATGCCCTCGCTCATCATCATATGACACTTTTCAGTGCTTAAAGATAGTTGGCCTTGTTCACAGTGTTTCAAAACCTTTTCTAAATTTTCAATGCTTCTTCGAAACTACTACCGTATGGAGTGAAGTCATCCATAAAATTTTCCATGCAGTCATTTACCATCTCTGAAAAGATTCCAATCACTGCTCTTTGAAATGTGGTTGGTTCATTGCATAACCCGAAAGGAAGTACCCTGTATGCAAAAGTTCCCTAGGGATAGGTGAAAGTGGTTTTGTCTTGGTCTTGTGGTTCAATCTGGATTTGGTTATAGCTACTAAATCCATCCAAAAAGGAAAAATACTTCTTCCCAGACAAGGTATCCAGGACCTGATCAATAAAAGGTAAGGAAAAGTGGTCTTTTTGCGTTGCTTTATTTAATTCTCTATAATCCACGCAGACCCTCCATTTCCCATTCTTTTTTGGTACAATCACGAGTGGAGAAACCCACTCGCTGTCTGAGATTGGGTATATATGTCACATACCCAAAATTTCATAAAAATTTAAAACTTTTCTAAGTGTCTAAAATGCCACTAAAATATATGCGGAACCATAAAGTGTGAGTTTACTTTCTTTAAATATTGCTTACAAATAATTATAACTCTTCGAATACATAACTCTTCTAATTTCAAAACATGGTTTTCTTCCTTTGAACCAATTAACTCTTCTTATGTGTGCACCAGATACAACCTTAAAAACCATAGAGCAAGAAACCATAGACAACTATATTTAAGCCCCATATTTCTTTTAATCCATTCATTCAGTTATTCGTCAAAATTATAAATTGCACTTCAAGATGTTAATTCATTTTCAAGAAGCATGTACATCTTTTATCCGATAATTGTACCAATACAACAACCTAAAAAGGTAACAACATAATCATAATCATAAGGGAAACATATTAGCAATATACATCATATAAACAACCCAACTTTCTAACTGAATCGTATACTTCAAAGTAATCATAAACATTTTAAGAAAGAAGCAAGTACTCAAACATAAAGACACATTGAGGAACATCATAAGAGACAAAAATATAACGTGGTTCACCCGTACACGGGCTAGTCCACAAAGGTGTGTGTGCATCTTTTATTATTCTTTAAAGGAATCAGGGATTACAATCCAGCAACATTGTTGCGATAAATATCCTTCTAAAAATCTCGAAGCCTTTCATCACAAGGCTGCAATAATTACAATTTCCTTGAGAGTTTTCCAAAATAAAAACTCCCTTAAAAGTTTATGTGGAACATCATAACTTATTAACAACACTCATGTTGCAAGTGTCGCAATTCACTTTCTCCAGGGGATCTCTCTCCCTCTTAGAGATATTTCTTGCATCCAAAATAAAATCTACACTAAAAGGTAAATACCTACATAGGGAGGTATTCCAAAACCCTGCGCAATTCTTAAAAGCGTTCATATTTTAATATATAGCATAAAAAAAAACTATAAAGGGTTGTAATTCCATATCCTGGTACATCTTTCACTGACATTCAACCTTCATTATAATATTCAATATTTTACTAAGAGACAACTCTCCTTACTTTAACCATACATTTAAAATATATATTCTGTTTGAATGTTTAACTAAGGAACACTTCTCCTTACTTTAATCTTATAGTAAGAATATATATTTAGACTAATTTACATCTCTCCTTTCTTTTAACATACATTAATAATTACATGAGGAGTTTTTAAATGTTTTAAGGAAAGTTCCTCCCCTTCTTGCACCCTAATAAATTTATTCTTTGTACTTGATACTATTTTTATTGAGTATTGTCAACATATATTTATATATATAAGTGACAACCTTTATGCATATGTATCAACTATATGTGTTTATGTAGAAATTTTTTCATAATCTTCCACTTATGTATCATATATGAAATTACAAGTTCACTCATAATCTTCGTACTTATGTTTCATCAACATAACCATGTACATATAAATATAAGTCCTTTCATGATCTTTGTAATTTAGTTTTTCTTCATTTATTAAAGAAATATAGAACTAAACTAAACACTAAAAATACATGCTAACTTGTAAAACCATAAATATGTATATACAAACCATAAATATGTATTATATACATTGGAGGTGTCTCCTAAAGATGATGTTAGGCTCAATCTCCATATGTATGCCCAAGGAATGATACAATATATTCTACTTTTAATAATTTAATGTGATTATAATATCTTCTTTCATTCTGACGAAGCCCTTATACTCATTCATATAATTAAAAGTATCAAACCTTTATATTCCTATATATATATAGTCAAAGTTTAACCTATCGTGAAACTATTTAATTTCTCCATCATTATATTTTCAACGAATTAATTTCAAACCTTATGAACAATAAGAGACTGCGATTTTGGAAAAATACATACATATATATACTAACAATCAATGCCTAAATAAAACTATCGCAACAAAACTAAGCTTAGTAGGGTATAAGTTATACGTCATACTAAGATCCGTGCTATCTTAAAGCTATCATCGTTTTGAATAAATGTACAGGGTTTGGGAATTAAATCAAGCTATCCCTTCTCAATTATATAGAAAGGAAGTATACGTTTATATAAATATTAAAGGTCTATGGCTTAATGATCATTATCGCAGAAAAACTAGAATGCAACAGATAAAAAAAAAGAAATCAACGGGAGTGGTTTTATATAATCTGCGGTTACTAAAAGATTTTAAGTCCTACGACTCTGTCAATGCCGAGCTATGAAGAAAACTATCTCACTAAAGAGGGATTCATCAATACATAAATAAAATGATGAACTACGAGCGGTCTGGCTACGCAGAGGTAAAAGAAAACTGTATATAAGGTAAAAATAACTTATAGATACTAAGACCGAACTGGAGTAGGGTTCGTCCGCAGATAGTGTATCCTAAAAATAATGTAAACAAAACTTGGGTTTTCAAGAGAAACTCCAGACTACATCGCCTACACAGAGATCAGAAACTATTTACGGTGGTTCTGTACACAAAGAGAGCAAGGCTGGATGTTATCTTTTACGAAGAAATGCACGATTTTGGCAAACGAAAATCAACTGAACATACCATTTTTATCCTGCAACACTAATGAACATCGTGATCATAAAGCCACTAATTTCATGAATAATAGACAGAGGCGTCTATTCCCGGAGTAAGCCATCAACCATTACTTATACTTCGTTATCTGCACGGGTTTATTTACGAGCTAGTTTTATCTACAAGGATAGCGATCAGAGCTGAGATCGCAAGTAGGGTAATACCTTACTAAAAATTTCTTTGGTGAAAACGCCTTCCACAGACATACGACTCTGCTATCAGTAAGATACTGTATTTTCTAAAATAATAATAATAAAATACTGAGCTTGGAAAAGTTATGATTTCGGAAAACACAGGTTCAACACCGTGTATAAATCTTTTGGCAGAGGACGACTTTGTTTAAACTAAAAGTACGGGTATCTGAACCGATACCATGCTCAGATCTATAAAAAAAATAAAAAAATGAAAGCATCGATAATTAAATCTAGCCACATTCAGTTCTCTAAAGGAAAACATATATATATTCTGTGGATTCCTAGCAGAGAACGATTAAGCTTAAAAAGAGAGTTTCAGCGTTTAAAAAAAAAATAAGATATGAATTAACCAGATATCAGTTTAAGTGAAACAATTCAAACCTCAAACATTGGCTGCTAGCTATCTCCAGAAATGTGCTAAAAAAAATCCGAATCCCTCCAACGATGTGCTACTTCTTGCTTCGTAAGAACCAACTCTCTGCTATTCTTCATCAAACATCAGTATATTCTCTCTCACAGCCGGATCACTCCCCCTTTTCACTCCGTCATTGCCTTTTTAAGAGGGCGAATTCTTTCTGAAATCTCGCAGTGAGTGTGAACGTGGGTTCATTAGTGATAACAGGTGGCGGTAGTGAGCTTGGAGTGCTCCACCCAGTATAATGATAATACGGTTATAATTTAAAGGCAAAATGGTCGAGAGATCCATTAAGGGGACAGCCTCCTCAAAAGTCTCAAAGGCAACCGACTTAGATGTTTTCGATTTCCCTCCAAATATTTTATGGTTGTTAATTCTTTATGACACTCCCCTTTTCCAAAACAAACTGTAATGTATATAAAATATCCACTATTATGACAAGGAACCGGTGTATAATCTTAGGATTCTCTAAGAACGGGTGACAGGTGGTGTTTCCCACAAAGACTTGGAGTTGAGTAAAAATACGTGGTAAGTGGGGTGGTTAAGTTCCTTTACACCGAACCCTAGCTGGTAGTGGAGGTAACGACCAACTAAGATATCATGCAGCAGTTTAACCGTTCAAGAGTCGAGATCATGGGAATCAGCAGAAAATCTTCACCATAAACTTTATGTGGATCAAGGGGACAAACACCCCATGATCTCTCAAATGATTGTCCACGTTCCTTCAAACGGTTGGAAAATGACAGCTAAGGGATTTTTGGTTCCTCTTCCACCTTGGAAGACATCACCCAAGGATCTCTCACGGTTTTCAAAAATAAAACGAAGTAGTGTTTGATCTCGAGTTTGATATTCTAAATAATCGACACCTTATGTAAAACAACCCTTCATACCACTTCCAAAGATGCTCTTAAAATACCCTTTGTATATAACAATCGGCAACACCTAGTAGTGAATTAAATAGGTATAAGTATATATAGTTTCTACCATTATATATATATATATAAATGTATATATATATTAAATCTATCTTTATGGCTTAATCATTTTAGGATTATAATAACTTTAGCTAGACTTTTAAGGTGGATAACAATCCCACTTTATCACGAACTTATATTTCCACCTATCATAATGATAAATCATGACCTGGTCCACCAACACGTGGCTCTCCTCTAAGCTTAAACTAAGACTTATAAACATACCACTAGTTAGAGGTCCAATGGTGGGGCCTTGGCCTTGAGCTCCTTACCCTCTCCACTTACAAAATTCATAATTACATTTACAAGATTAATAATAATAGAAGTCGAATTTGAGGGATGTTACAATATAAATCCTGCTTCTAGAAGCTTTTGGATTTCCTCTTTCACTATGTCCCTTAGATTCGGGTTCATCATTCATTGTGGTTGGCATACGGCCCTGGAGTCGCTCTTGATATAAATGTGATGGGTATGTAGATTAGAAGGAATACCCTTCATATCTGTGTATTCCCATGTGAAGGATCCTTGTGTTTTTTCAGCAAAGTGATCAGTTGTTCTAGCTCATTGGGCGCAAGGTTCGGATTGATGTTCAATGTTTTTCCTTGCTCAATTTCTGCTGGGATACTTTTCAAATTTTTAAGTACTGGAATTATATTGGCATCACTGACTAGAGTCTCTTCCGTAATATTTTCTTGTTCTTTCTCATCTAAAGTACTGTTCAAAATCTGGTAAACATGTTTATTGACAGACATGGGCTCACTGATGAAACTGTTAATAGTATCGTCCTATGTTTCATCCTTAAAGGTTAAGGCTCTCCCTATCATTAATAATGGTTGAATGCCTTCTTCCTCCTCCAAATCCACCCAAAGTGGAGTTTTAGCTTCTGAGCTTGGTCGGGCTGGAGGGTATAAATTTAGGATTTTAATATCAGTCTTATCTGAGATAGTCATGGACCCCGACCGATAGTTGATACAGGCATCCGCTATGGCTAACCAAGGTCTTCCCAGGAACAACAGGTGTCCCCCCAGCTGCGACTTTGGCTGTAACACCAAAAATTCCGCAGGGTATTCCCACTATTCGATAGAGATTACCAGGTCATCCAGTATTCCCTCAGGCTTGATTGTTGATCTGTCAGCAAATTCTAAAATGGTAGGGGTTGGCCAAAGATTAGTGAGTCCAAGTTTCTTCGCAGTTTCTATGGTCATAACATTGATAGCTGTGCCTAAATCTACCAATATGTTGGGGATATGCGTGTTTCCTATGTGAACTGTAAGGGTTTCCAAGGTCATCATATTTGGCCAAAGGTGTCTTCCCCATTATTAATTTGGAAAGTTTTCCCAATAAATGGACAGTGGGAGGATCCCTAGGCTTTCTTCTTAGTTTCTTTACATATAGATCTCTGATGGTCTTGCCATAAATGGGCACGTCATGGAGGGCTTGTAACAATGGTATTTTGACATACAAATTCTTTAATTCTCCTAAGATATTGAATTGAGGTTGTTCCACTATTTTCTGCAGGGCCAATCATTCAAGATATGGCGGTTCTCTTATCAATTGTGTAGGTTGTGCTTCATTGTGTATTACTTCCTGAGTTTCAGCTATTGTTTCAATAGGAATATCAACATCCTCAATGATGGGGATTGTTGAGTTGATCGTATTCTCAAAGTGATTCACTCCAGTTTCAGTCACTGGGGATGTCAGAACCCGAAATTTCTGAAAAATTTAAAATTTTTATTATAACAATAAATGTTAACTAATTGCGTTCCTGGTCCTGTTTAAATTCAGTAACTAATCATAATTTAGTTAACCAGGTTCTGTTTAATACGAATGTAATTTTTCTGATTATAAAAGTTGACTGTTTTCTTTCAATCTCCAAAGGGAGAGCTAGCCAAAGCTGACTGGCTTACTTAGCTTACGAGCTAATGCATAATTTGTCTTTTGATCGCAGGTACACCAGGGAAGTATGCATCACTGAATTTTAATCTTTGTAAGTATCAAGCTCCTTTCCCTGCACTGTAAAAACTTAAAGAAGATCTATTTACTATTACTGGTTGTCGTGTAAGACAGTAAAGTTCTTTTCATGTAAATTTATAATTGAATAAAGACTGATAGTCTGCCTCGACATGATATCTCTTAACCCGGACAGTATCATCAGGTTTACAATGTATTACAAAGTTTCCGTCGTATCCATTGCGATATGAACATGACCTTATATTAATGATGTAACTATCACTGTAACAAGTTGTTTATATCATGTTTACTGTTTGCATATAGTGACGTTTGCGTTTATGTGATATAATGTCGACTATTACCGGTGATTACTGCTGTGTTCACGTGTTATTAGCATGAGTGGGAGTTGTGACGCCTCTAGCGATGTTCCATTATATTCATCTATGTTTTCAAGATTCCAACGTCCGCTTAACGTTATTGTTTAACTTGTGCCATCTAACTCTGTCTTTGTTTAAATCTATGTTCATGGTATGGACTTGTAGATGAGTTTATATTTAGACCTCATGATAATGAATATTGTTATTTTCATTGTTGTTTAATTAACAATAGTATCGAGAGGATATCATGATAGGATATAATAACAATCGTGTAACTCATCATAAGGTTATGGTAACATTTCAATGTTTAAGTTATATGGAGTATTCATTGAAACTTTGACTATAACATTGTTTTAAATGACTGTAGGTAAAAATATGATGCACCCTTGACATATGGATGACTTGGTTTTTAATATATATATACATTACATTGATTGTGCAACAATCATAGTGTTCCCATACGTTGGGCAAACTTTATATCCATTGCAAATGATTTTAAATCGGTGAACAAGTATTTGAATGGCAACCAAACTATATGAACTCGACCCATGCTACGTTGATAAATTTTATTGCTACGTGTTTGGCTCTCCTCCATGCATTTGGCGATATATAAGCTAATAATGAAACCCTACCAGGTCATTGTCTTTGCCTTCGGGCTCGGGTTCTAAGGGAGAAACCCTCCATGTCTGAATTTGGTAGTTGGGCACTGTAAAAATGCAAATGCTAGTTGGGCACTGTAATGACTCTGTTATTCTGTGTTGTGACAACATGGCTGTAAATACTATAGTATTAGTTTTTTTTAAAGTCAAAAACAATTTATAGTTTCAGTGTTTGCATTTGACTATGATTTGAATGAGAGTGTAGGGAAAGTTTTTTTTAAACAATGAAACATTGTTGCAGCTACATCTTTTGGATATTTGATAACTGTCAATTATATTCTGGGAATAGATAAATATAATGATATGTGTTTTGTTTTCCTTTAGCTCGATACAAAGAATGACCTGTATCTATAGTTGACTGAAATATGAAACAAATATATATACAGGTATATTGCTCTAATAGAAACTATTCCTGTACATCTAATAGAAAATATCTTACAGTAAATCTAAGATTTATCTATGTCTATTCTTATGATTGTTTAATAAATATAATTCTGGAATAACTACTGTTTAATATTCTGTCTATTATTTAACTATTAATAGAAATTCTAGAAATACATAAACATGATATTTGATAACTGTAACAGTAACAAATATATTCTGCATAGGATAATTACTCTATTTAAATGATAATAGGGAAAATTCTAAAACATCTGAGTTCTGAAATTTATACCAAAATACAATACAGAAAGACTGATCTACTGAAAATGAATACAGTCAAAACACAGTTGAAATAGTCTATTCATATGAAAATTAATTTAACAAACAGCAGGAAGAGTGACAGAACCTGTAGCTATGGTAGACGATACCAGCAATGGGAGGCTGTTCCTCCCTACCAATTCCTGGAGAGTGCCCAGACAGCACTTCTCAGGACCCCCGAGCTTGATCTGGTCTAACTGGCTGGAATCTAGGTACAGCCAACAATTCCCTCAGCCAAAGCAGCTACACTGGAACCAAGTTACTGCAACTTCCTGACTCAAAACACTTCCTTACTGATTTTCCCACTTCCTCAATGGGACTCCTGAATAGCATTCACCTGAATGTATTCTCCCTCTAGAACAATTGCTGAACCCCCAGCTCAGTTCATTGAGTAGTATTTAAAAGATTGCCTAGGTCTTAGTTGGGCTAACTGTCATTAATGAGCCACCTGCTCAGATTCCACTTTCTTGGGGAATCATGACCCCAAAATATAGGGAAGTTGCCACCTGCAACTCAAGAAGTGTTTGAGGATGCTGCCACTTGTCTTTTGTCCTTCCACCTAATTCCATCCACCAGTTAGACCAGTAACCTCTTTTAACAGCTCTCCCATGCTGTTGTCTCCATAATTTATTTATTAATAATAATTATTCAGAATTTACATTCCATTTCTGGAGACTCTGCTGAGTCATCCATTCCTACTTAGCATTAAATTTAACATAATGTCTCAGGAATATTAAAAATAATTACATTATTTTAATAAAATTGGGGTATGTGACATACACACCCCCTTAAAATGTAACATCGTCCTCGATGTTACTTATTCTTCTTCTTCAGCCACCTGCTGGAATAGATGGGGATATGCTTCCCGCATCTTACTTTCCAGCTCCCAGGTAGCTTCTTCAGGACTAAGGTGCTTCCATTGCACCTTCACTTGTCCAATTATGCGGTTCCGTAGAGTAATTTCCCTCCTCCCGAGGATACAATCCGGTTCCACCAGAACTTCCCCTTCTGGTTCTACCTGTACAATGTTCCAATCAATAACATGAGTAGCATCATGAACATACTTTTTCAAAACAGAGATATGAAAAACATTGTGTACTTTTAAATTTGGCGGTAATGCTAACTGATAAGCAACTTGACCGATTCTAGATAAAATTTCAAATGGACCGCAGTAACGTGGTGCTAATTTTGCACAACTTCCTAATCTTAGGGAGCTCTTCTTTGGCCTTACCTTGATGAACACATGTTCACCTACCTGGAACTCTTTAGGAGTTCTTTTCAAATATGCTTGACTCTTTTGCCGATCCTGGGCAATCTTCAAGTTCTCCTGCACTTGTTTCACAATCTGTTCCATTTCTTTCAATAAATCAGGTCCTAACACTAATCTATCTACTGGATTACTCCAAGAGATAGGAGTGTTGCATTTTCGTCCATACAAAATCTCAAAAGGACTAAACTTAGCTGATGTTTGATAGCTGTTATTGTATGCAAATTCAGCTAAGTGTAGATAATCCTCCCACTTACCTGGTTGATCTTTAACATACATCCTTAACAGATCTTCTAATACTTGATTAACTCTTTCAGTTTGTTCGTCCGTCTGAGGATGGAAAGAGGTGCTGAAATTCAAAGTGGTGTTTAATCCTTTGAACAAAGATCTCCAAAAATTTCCTGTGAATTTAGGATCCCTGTCTGATATAATGACTTTCGGAATACCATGTAACCGAAAAATCTGTTTTAAAAAGATATCTGCTATGTTTGCAGCCTTGTATGTGGTTTTAACAGGAATAAAGTGTGCTGATTTACTTAATTTGTCTACCACTACCATAATCGAATCATTCTGATGTTGATTTTTGGGTAAACCCGTAATGAAATCCAGGCTGATTATTTCCCATTTCCAGCTAGGAATAGGTAAAGGTTGCAGCAATCCAGCTGGATGTTGGTGTTCTGTTTTTACTTGATGGCAGTCCAAACACTTAGCTAAATATTCAGCTGTTTCAGATTTCATGTTAGGCCAAAAATATTCTTTTCTCAACATGGTGACAGTCTTTTGATAGCCTGGATGCCCGGAGTAAGGGGTTTTATGAATTTCGTCTAAAATTAACAGCTTAACTTTAGGTGCATTAGGAATATACAGCCTGTCTTTAAACAACAAAAATCCGTTTTCATTTAAACTATACCCTTTTATCAAACTTTCTGTGGGTTGTTCTTTGGCTGCAGTTTGTAAATGCTGATAATTTTCGTCAAATTTTATCCCTTCAGCCAGCTGTTCATTTAAGTCAGAGGTATAAGTGCTGCTAGCTGATATAAAATTTAGTTTTGCATTTCTGCTCAAGGCATCAGCCACCTTATTTTCCTTCCCTTTTATGTGTTGGATTTCAAAATCGTATTCACTTAGGAATGCCAGCCACCTGGCTTGTCTTGCATTTAAATTTGGCTGATCTAAAAGGTATTTCAGACCTTTATTATCTGTTAGTAAGGTGAATTTTCTGCCTATTAGGTGGTGTCGCCACATCTTTAAAGCATGAATTACAGCAGCTAATTCTAGGTCATAAGTGGCATAATTCTTTTCATGAATTTTCAGCTTCCTAGATTCGTAAGCAATGACATGTCCTTCTTGAGTCAGCACTCCGCCTAAACCATCATTACAAGCGTCGGTGCAAACTACGAAATCTTTGTTTGGGTCCGCTATTCTAAGAATAGGTGCGGTTGTCAATAAGGTCTTAAGTTTCTTGAAACTTTCTTCACACTTCGCATTCCAATCAAACTTCTTGCCTTTCTTTTGCAAAGAAGTGATTGGGTTGGCTATTTTTGAAAAGCCTTCAATAAACCTCCGGTAGTAACCGGTAATCCCCATGAAAGATCTAACATCCGTCACAGCTTTAGGTACTGGCCATTCTTCAATCGCCCGAATCTTTTCGGGATCCACTGAAATCCCTTCCTTAGTGACTACATGTCCTAAGTACTGGATTTCATCTTTGAAGAAGTCACATTTACTGAATTTCGCAAAGAGTTGTTGTTCTCTCAGTTCTTGTAAGACTATACGTAAGTGTTCTTTATGCTCCTCCTCGCTCTTAGAATAGACTAAAATGTCGTCGATAAATACAACAACAAATTTATCTAAGTACTTATGCATTATGTTGTTCATTAAGCACATAAAAACAGCTGGGGCATTAGTAAGTCCAAATGGCATTACGACAAATTCGTAATGTCCGTACCTTGTTCTAAAGGCTGTTTTGAAAATGTCTTCTTCTTTAATTCTTACCTGATGATAACCTGATCTCAGATCGATCTTGGAGAATACCGTAGCTCCACGTAGCTGATCAAACAGATCATCAATACGAGGTAACGGATACCTGTTTTTAATCGTCATCTTGTTTACTTGACGATAATCTATGCAAAGTCGCATAGTTCCGTCCTTCTTTTAACGAAAATCACTGGTGCTCCCCAAGGGGATACACTGGGTCGAATATAGTTCTTGTCTATTAACTCCTTTAACTGAGTTTTCAACTCGTTAAGCTCCAAAATATTCATACGATACGGGGCTTTCGAACTGGGAACAGCACCTGGTACCAGCTCAATTGTAAAGTCTAGCTCCCTCTTGGGAGGTAATTCTGGGATTTCCTCAGGAAAAACGTCAATAAATTCATTGACTACAGGGATGTTCTCTACTGTTTTCTGGTTGCCTTCAGACTTATCTGTCTCATCTGTAATAGTTACAGCATAGGTCTTGCACCCTTTTCTGACTGCTCTTTTAAGTTGTAAGGCAGAAATCTGCCTAACTACTGTTTTCCTAGGGATACCCCTAACAGTTACAGGCTGTCCACTACTGTTTATACACCTAAAAGTTTTGTCAAAACAGTTTAAAACGACCCTATGTTGTTCCAACCAGTCCATTCCGATAAGTATGTCATAAGAGCCAAGTGGTAAGATGTTCAGTTTGACTGTAGTTCTAAAATCATTCATGTTTAAGATGCATTCTTTTACATAGCAGTTTACTTTCCTCTTTGCCCCAGTAGCTAATTGTACCGACCAAGAATTATCAAACCTTTCAACAGTCAAATTACATTTTTCTACCAGCTGAGGTGAAATATAACTAAGACTAGCACCTGGATCTATTAAAATAGTAACAGGGGTTTTGTTAATCATACCTCCTACTTCCACCATGGAAGTTTGGTAGTCAGCCTGGCGGTTTTCCAATGCTGCATTGATTCGGGGCATAGTTCCTGCAAAATCCCCGACTGTCATTTCATCTTGAACAGTATGAATGTTGCTGATTTGTTTCTTTCTGTTTGGGCAAACTGAAGCGTAATGTGGCCCATTACACTCCCAGCACTTGACAGGTTCTTTTCGCTCAAAGTTTTTAGTGTAGTTTCCATGGTTATTAGGAGTCTCCTTGCTGTTTTTTGTAATTGTTGGAATGGCTGACAGCTCCGTTTTTGTTTCCCTGGAAGCTTTTACCATTGAAATGGTTTCCGTTTTTGCCATTCTTGAAACTTTTATGGGGGACAAATTCCTTTTTCTTGTACTCGATCAGATTGCTGTTCTTTTTGGCTTTCCAGCTGGCTATCCCCTCTTTCTTTTTATTCTGTTCGTAACAGAAATTGGCTTTGCGCATGGCTTCTTCCAGTGTTTTGGGGTTGTCATATTCAATTCTGTCCTTGATGTGATAGGGCGGGAAACTAAGAAACCGCTGTATTTTTGGTTTCTCTTCGACAAAATACGGTACATACCGCAACAGACTTAAGAATTTACTGTTTAAGTCCTTCATCGTCATAGATCCGAGCTTTAGTTCATAAAATTCCTTGGCCCTCTCTTCATAATACTATTCGGACAGAAATTTCTTCTTCAAGTATCTTTTAAAAGTACTCCAATTAACTTCTCTCTCTTTAATCCCCTTGACCCTTTTCAGGTCTTGCCACCATATGTCCGCCTTTCCCGAGAGGTTGTAGATGGACATTCGTGCCTTCAGCTGATTTGAGTAGTTATAGATCTGAAAATATTTTCTCATCCCGGATAACCAGGATTCTGCCTCTTCTCCAGTTTCAGATTCTCCATTGAAAGTTGGGGGCTTTATCTTCTTAAACTCCCCAGAAATCTCTTCATAAGGCCTGTACTTTTTCCTTCGGTTGTGCAGCTCAGTTTCACTGCTGTCACTGCTTGTGTGGTAACTGGGTTGTCCCTTTCTTTCTACATAGGATGAACTGCTGTCGGACTTAGCCGGTTTTGTCCTTTTTGACCCTCTTTGATGACTAACTTCTTCTGAGTCAGCTCGTTTGCTCCTTCCTTCTGTCTGAAATTTTTCTATCAGTAGCTGATTTAACTGCTCCTGGGTCTTTAGAATTCTTTCATTATCCTTCTTGACTGTTTCCATCTCTGTCTTTAATCCTCTTATGGTCTGCATCAGCTCAGTGGTGTGAGCAATTACTTCTTCTGTCTCAGGTTCTCTTGACATCTGTCTTGTCACTGCATTTGGAGATTCCTCCTCAGTGTATTCTCCCAGTTTTTCCATACCTGTCTGAAAAATTCAGAAAAAAAGAAATTTTCTGTTCTGTTCATGAAACCGAAATATATGTTAGTACTTTATATAAAAAAAAAAATCCTCTTTTATGGTCACTGTTTTGCGGAAGTTTAGTGGAGTCACATCCAAGCCTAGTGTCTGAACCTGGCTCTGATACCACATGTCAGAACCCGAAATTTCTGAAAAATTTAAAATTTTTATTATAACAATAAATGTTAACTAATTGCGTTCCTGGTCTTGTTTAAATTCAGTAACTAATCATAATTTAGTTAACCAGGTTCTGTTTAATACGAATGTAATTTTTCTGATTATAAAAGTTGACTGTTTTCTTTCAATCTCCAAAGGGAGAGCTAGCCAAAGCTGACTGGCTTACTTAGCTTACGAGCTAATGCATATTTTGTCTTTTGATCGCAGGTACACCGGGGAAGTATGCATCACTGAATTTTAATCTTTGTAAGTATCAAGCTCCTTTCCCTGCACTGTAAAAACTTAAAGAAGATCTATTTACTATTACTGGTTGTCGTGTAAGACAGTAAAGTTCTTTTCATGTAAATTTATAATTGAATAAAGACTGATAGTCTGCCTCGACATGATATCTCTTAACCCGGACAGTATCATCAGGTTTACAATGTTTTACAAAGTTTCCGTCGTATCCATTGCGATATGAACATGACCTTATATTAATGATGTAACTATCACTGTAACAAGTTGTTTATATCATGTTTACTGTTTGCATATAGTGACGTTTGCGTTTATGTGATATAATGTCGACTATTACCGGTGATTACTGCTGTGTTCACGTGTTATTAGCATGAGTGGGAGTTGTGACGCCTCTAGCGATGTTCCATTATATTCATCTATGTTTTCAAGATTCCAACGTCCACTTAACGTTATTGTTTAACTTGTGCCATCTAACTCTGTCTTTGTTTAAATCTATGTTCATGGTATGGACTTGTAGATGAGTTTATATTTAGACCTCATGATAATGAATATTGTTATTTTCATTGTTGTTTAATTAACAATAGTATCGAGAGGATATCATGATAGGATATAATAACAATGGTGTAACTCATCATAAGGTTATGGTAACATTTCAATGTTTAAGTTATATGGATTATTCATTGAAACTTTGACTATAACATTGTTTTAAATTTTAAATGACTGTAGGTAAAAATATGATGCACCCTTGACATATCGATGACTTGGTTTTTAATATATATATACATTACAATGATTGTGCAACAATCATAGTGTTCCCATACGTTGGGAAAACTTTATATCCATTGCAAATGATTTTAAATCGGTGAACAATGATTTGAATGGCAACCAAACTATATGAACTCGACCCATGCTACGTTGATAAATTTTATTGCTACGTGTTTGGCTCTCCTCCATGCATTTGGCGATATATAAGCTAATAATGAAACCCTACCAGGTCATTGTCTTTGCCTTCGGGCTCAGGTTCTAAGGGAGAAACCCTCCATGTCTGAATTTGGTAGTTGGGCACTGTAAAAATGCAAATGCTTTGGTTCAGGTCTCGTCGTTTCATTCTGTGGTAGGATAGAGGTCCTCGGCTCTGCTAATAGCGTCTGCTACAGTTTCGTTGTTTCTTGGTCTCGTTGTCATTCTAAGTTTGAGTCTCAGCTACTTACTGTCTTCCACTGTCGCTGGTGTGAGTATGAGGCAGGTTTTTGCTATTTGTTTTTATTCCAGAGGTGATTGTGTATCTGGGTTTGGGATGTGCTTCTCGACTGGTTCAATCCCAGCTTAAGGGTTTCGTCTGGAATGCTGCCTGTCGCGGCTGTCAATAGAAAGGTTATGAGAGTTTCCCTTGCTCCTCCAACTGACGAATGTGATGGGGTTCTACTGCTTGTTCCCACTGGTGGCTACCAGGTTGTCCACGAGTTGCATTCCTCCATGGGCTCAGGTAAGGTAATGTCCATATTTTCATAGTTTGGTTTTACATAGAATGTTTAGATTTACACTATTATTTAACAACTCTCGACATTGATAGTGTGGCTAACATCTCTCGACATTTGAATATATGCAGGTCACGCTGTTCTGAAGGTGCACAGGGCTTCATCTCCAGCACTGGCTCCTCCGGGTAAGCCTGGTTATCCACGGCTGTCTCTTCCTTTGTTGGTTTTGATGTGTTAGGGTTAAGTTTTGGAGGGAAACACCTGTGTAATGGGGTCGTTATTACTCTTTTGACATGGGTACAGTCACCTGTATAAATTGTTTTGTTTGTATATAAAGGGTTTGATACCCCGTCATGTTTTAGGAAGAACCATCTACGGCTCAAACTGTATAAGGCCAGGGGATTGGTTATTGTCGTTTTGTTTTCTATATGTAGGGTTTTACTCACACTGTATAAGTTAATGTTTAAAGTAATATTGGGTCTGTCATGGCCGTGTATCACCCTGCGTTTTTGTTAAATGAATAGAGTGTTTGAAATATAAGGATGATTGAGTTCTCCGATACCTGCACGGGATGATAACTCTACTGTAGGGAATCCATGTATCGTCTCTCTGTGTTTTCTTGGATTTTGAATGTTTAATAAAAAAATGTGGATGTTTCGACCATAACTGTAATAGTTAATTAGTATAGGGTTAACCTGGCGAGTTGGGGTTCTGTTCTATGTTCAAAACATATATATGGAAATGTTGAATTCGCTGGTGACTGGAACGAGTTGCGAAAATTTTGTTTTGGTTCTTGTATAAATAGTTAATATAACTGTGGATAAAATTTATATACATAAACTATGTATAAATCTCCTGTAGGTTCTGTCTGTCATATAAGGCATTCTTTTCTTTTGTTTTCAGTCTGTCAAATGAGTGTGATCAGGCTACGGCCATGTTAGGTTTGTGGTCTACTCTTAATGAGAAATATTTATAATGAAATAAATATTATTATAGTGAATAATACGAGGGTTGGTAACAGCCAATAATGGTTGCGTTCGTTGATAGTTTCTCTGCGTTTAAATATGTGACTATAAATAATACAACCTACGACAGAGTTGTGTATTTTATATAATACCAGCTCGGTAAGAACAGTGATTCTATGCTTATGATTGGGATAGGGAAACATTAAAGTCTTTATGTACCAAGACTTGGCTTCGAGCCAGTCCATATATTTGTCTTGTTTTATAATGACTCTGTTATTCTGTGTTGTGACAACATGGATGTAAATACTATAGTATTAGTTTTTTTTAAAGTCAAAAACAATTTATAGTTTCAGTGTTTGCATTTGACTATGATTTGAATGAGAGTGTAGGGAAAGTTTTTTTTAAACAATGAAACATTGTTGCAGCTACATCTTTTGGATATTTGATAACTGTCAATTATATTCTGGGAATAGATAAATATAATGATATGTGTTTTGTTTTCCTTTAGCTCGATACAAAGAATGACCTGTATCTATAGTTGACTGAAATATGAAACAAATATATATACAGGTATATTGCTCTAATAGAAACTATTCCTGTACATCTAATAGAAAATATCTTACAGTAAATCTAAGATTTATCTATGTCTATTCTTATGATTGTTTAATAAATATAATTCTGGAATAACTACTGTTTAATATTCTGTCTATTATTTAACTATTAATAGAAATTCTAGAAATACATAAACATGATATTTGATAACTGTAACAGTAACAAATATATTCTGCATAGGATAATTACTCTATTTAAATGATAATAGGGAAAATTCTAAAACATCTGAGTTCTGAAATTTATACCAAAAGACAATACAGAAAGACTGATCTACTGAAAATGAATACAGTCAAAACACAGTTGAAATAGTCTATTCATATGAAAATTAATTTAACAAACAGCAGGAAGAGTGACAGAACCTGTAGCTATGGTAGACGATACCAGCAATGGGAGGCTGTTCCTCCCTACCAATTCCTGGAGAGTGCCCAGACAACACTTCTCAGGACCCCCGAGCTTGATCTGGTCTAACTGGATGGAATCTAGGTACAGCCAACAATTCCCTCAGCCAAAGCAGCTACACTGGAACCAAGTTACTGCAACTTCCTGACTCAAAACACTTCCTTACTGATTTTCCCACTTCCTCAATGGGACTCCTGAATAGCATTCACCTGAATGTATTCTCCCTCTAGAACAATTGCTGAACCCCCAGCTCAGTTCATTGAGTAGTATTTAAAAGATTGCCTAGGTCTTAGTTGGGCTAACTGTCATTAATGGGCCACCTGCTCAGATTCCACTTTCTTGGGGAATCATGACCCCAAAATATAGGGAAGTTGCCACCTGAAACTCAGGAAGTGTTTGAGGATGCTGCCACTTGTCTTTTGTCCTTCCACCTAATTCCATCCACCAGTTAGACCAGTAACCTCTTTTAACAGCTCTCCAATGCTGTTGTCTCCATAATTTATTTATTAATAATAATTATTCAGAATTTACATTCCATTTCTGGAGACTCTGCTGAGTCATCCATTCCTACTTAGCATTAAATTTAACATAATGTCTCAGGAATATTAAAAATAATTACATTATTTTAATAAAATTGGGGTATGTGACATACACACCCCCTTAAAATGTAACATCGTCCTCGATGTTACTTATTCTTCTTCTTCAGCCACCTACTGGAATAGATGGGGATATGCTTCCCGCATCTTACTTTCCAGCTCCCAGGTAGCTTCTTCGGGACTAAGGTGATTCCATTGCACCTTCACTTGTCCAATTATGCGGTTCCGTAGAGTAATCTCCCTCCTCCCGAGGATACAATCCGGTTCCACCAGAACTTCCCCTTCTGGTTCTACCTGTACAATGTTCCAATCAATAACATGAGTAGCATCATGAACATACTTTTTCAAAACAGAGATATGAAAAACATTGTGTACTTTTAAATTTGGCGGTAATGCTAACTGATAAGCAACTTGACCGATTCTAGATAAAATTTCAAATGGACCGCAGTAACGTGGTGCTAATTTTGCACAACTTCCTAATCTTAGGGAGCTCTTCTTTGGCCTTACCTTGATGAACACATGTTCACCTACCTGGAACTCTTAAGGAGTTCTTTTCAAATCTGCTTGACTCTTTTGCCGATCCTGGGCAATCTTCAAATTCTCCTGCACTTGTTTCACAATCTGTTCCATTTCTTTCAATAAATCAGGTCCTAACACTAATCTATCTACTGGATTACTCCAAGAGATAGGAGTGTTGCATTTTCGTCCATACAAAATCTCAAAAGGACTAAACTTAGCTGATGTTTGATAGCTGTTATTGTATGCAAATTCAGCTAAGTGTAGATAATCCTCCCACTTACCTGGTTGATCTTTAACATACATCCTTAACAGATCTTCTAATACTTGATTAACTCTTTCAGTTTGTCCGTCCGTCTGAGGATGGAAAGAGGTGTTGAAATTCAAAGTGGTGTTTAATCCTTTGAACAAAGATCTCCAAAAATTTCCTGTGAATTTAGGATCCCTGTCTGATATAATGACTTTCGGAATACCATGTAACCGAAAAATCTGTTTTAAAAAGATATCTGCTATGTTTGCAGCCTTGTATGTGGTTTTAACAGGAATAAAGTGTGCTGATTTACTTAATTTGTCTACCACTACCATAATCGAATCATTCTGATGTTGATTTTTGGGTAAACCCGTAATGAAATCCAGGCTGATTATTTCCCATTTCCAGCTAGGAATAGGTAAAGGTTGCAGCAATCCAGCTGGATGTTGGTGTTCTGTTTTTACTTGTTGGCAGTCCAAACACTTAGCTAAATATTCAGCTGTTTCAGATTTCATGTTAGGCCAAAAATATTCTTTTCTCAACATGGTGACAGTCTTTTGATAGCCTGGATGCCCGGAGTAAGGGGTTTTATGAATTTCGTCTAAAATTAACAGCTTAACTTTAGGTGCATTAGGAATATACAGCCTGTCTTTAAACAACAAAAATCCGTTTTCATTTAAACTATACCCTTTTATCAAACTTTCTGTGGGTTGTTCTTTGGCTGCAGTTTGTAAATGCTGATAATTTTCGTCAAATTTTATCCCTTCAGCCAGCTGTTCATTTAAGTCAGAGGTATAAGTGCTACTAGCTGATATAAAATTTAGTTTTGCATTTCTGCTCAAGGCATCAGCCACCTTATTTTCCTTCCCTTTTATGTGTTGGATTTCAAAATCGTATTCACTTAGGAATGCCAGCCACCTGGCTTGTCTTGCATTCAAATTTGGCTGATCTAAAAGGTATTTCAGACCTTTATTATCTGTTAGTAAGGTGAATTTTCTGCCTATTAGGTGGTGTCGCCACGTCTTTAAAGCATGAATTACAGCAGCTAATTCTAGGTCATAAGTGGCATAATTCTTTTCATGAATTTTCAGCTTCCTAGATTCGTAAGCAATGACATGTCCTTCTTGAGTCAGCACTCCGCTTAAACCATCATTACAAGCGTCGGTGCAAACTACGAAATCTTTGTTTGGGTCCGCTATTCTAAGAATAGGTGCGGTTGTCAATAAGGTCTTAAGTTTCTTGAAACTTTCTTCACACTTCGCATTCCAATCAAACTTCTTGCCTTTCTTTTGCAAAGAAGTGATTGGGTTGGCTATTTTTGAAAAGCCTTCAATAAACCTCCGGTAGTAACCGGTAATCCCCATGAAAGATCTAACATCCGTCACAGCTTTAGGTACTGGCCATTCTTCAATCGCCCGAATCTTTTCGGGATCCACTGAAATCCCTTCCTTAGTGACTACATGTCCTAAGTACTGGATTTCATCTTTGAAGAAGTCACATTTACTGAATTTCGCAAAGAGTTGTTGTTCTCTCAGTTCTTGTAAGACTATACGTAAGTGTTCTTTATGCTCCTCCTCGCTCTTAGAATAGACTAAAATGTCGTCGATAAATACAACAACAAATTTATCTAAGTACTTATGCATTATGTTGTTCATTAAGCACATAAAAACAGCTGGGGCATTAGTAAGTCCAAATGGCATTACGACAAATTCGTAATGTCCGTACCTTGTTCTAAAGGCTGTTTTGAAAATGTCTTCTTCTTTAATTCTTACCTGATGATAACCTGATCTCAGATCGATCTTGGAGAATACCGTAGCTCCACGTAGCAGATCAAACAGATCATCAATACGAGGTAACGGATACCTGTTTTTAATCGTCATCTTGTTTACTTGATGATAATCTATGCAAAGTCGCATAGTTCCGTCCTTCTTTTAACGAAAATCACTGGTGCTCCCCAAGGGGATACACTGGGTCGAATATAGTTCTTGTCTATTAACTCCTTTAACTGAGTTTTCAACTCGTTAAGCTCCAAAATATTCATACGATACGGGGCTTTCGAACTGGGAACAGCACCTGGTACCAGCTCAATTGTAAAGTCTAGCTCCCTCTTGGGAGGTAATTCTGGGATTTCCTCAGGAAAAACGTCAATAAATTCATTGACTACAGGGATGTTCTCTACTGTTTTCTGGTTGCCTTCAGACTTATCTGTCTCATCTGTAATAGTTACAGCATAGGTCTTGCACCCTTTTCTGACTGCTCTTTTAAGTTGTAAGGCAGAAATCTGCCTAACTACTGTTTTCCTAGGGATACCCCTAACAGTTACAGGCTGTCCACTACTGTTTATACACCTAAAAGTTTTGTCAAAACAGTTTAAAACGACCCTATGTTGTTCCAACCAGTCCATTCCGATAAGTATGTCATAAGAGCCAAGTGGTAAGATGTTCAGTTTGACTGTAGTTCTAAAATCATTCATGTTTAAGATGCATTCTTTTACATAGCAGTTTACTTTCCTCTTTGCCCCAGTAGCTAATTGTACCGACCAAGAATTATCAAACCTTTCAACAGTCAAATTACATTTTTCTACCAGCTGAGGTGAAATATAACTAAGACTAGCACCTGGATCTATTAAAATAGTAACAGGGGTTTTGTTAATCATACCTCCTACTTCCACCATGGAAGTTTGGTAGTCAGCCTGGCGGTTTTCCAATGCTGCATTGATTCGGGGCATAGTTCCTGCAAAATCCCCGACTGTCATTTCATCTTGAACAGTATGAATGTTGCTGATTTGTTTCTTTCTGTTTGGGCAAACTGAAGCGTAATGTGGCCCATTACACTCCCAGCACTTGACAGGTTCTTTTCGCTCAAAGTTTTTAGTGTAGTTTCCATGGTTATTAGGAGTCTCCTTGCTGTTTTTTGTAATTGTTGGAATGGCTGACAGCTCCGTTTTTGTTTCCCTGGAAGCTTTTACCATTGAAATGGTTTCCGTTTTTGCCATTCTTGAAACTTTTATGGGGGACAAATTCCTTTTTCTTGTACTCGATCAGATTGCTGTTCTTTTTGGCTTTCCAGCTGGCTATCCCCTCTTTCTTTTTATTCTGTTCGTAACAGAAATTGGCTTTGCGCATGGCTTCTTCCAGTGTTTTGGGGTTGTCATATTCAATTCTGTCCTTGATGTGATAGGGCAGGCAACTAAGAAACCGCTGTATTTTTGGTTTCTCTTCGACAAAATACGGTACATACCGCAACAGACTTAAGAATTTACTGTTTAAGTCCTTCATCGTCATAGATCCGAGCTTTAGTTCATAAAATTCCTTGGCCCTCTCTTCATAATACTATTCGGACAGAAATTTCTTCTTCAAGTATCTTTTAAAAGTACTCCAATTAACTTCTCTCTCTTTAATCCCCTTGACCCTTTTCAGGTCTTGCCACCATATGTCCGCCTTTCCCGAGAGGTTGTAGATGGACATTCGTGCCTTCAGCTGATTTGAGTAGTTATAGATCTGAAAATATTTTCTCATCCCGGATAACCAGGATTCTGCCTCTTCTCCAGTTTCAGATTCTCCATTGAAAGTTGGGGGCTTTATCTTCTTAAACTCCCCAGAAATCTCTTCATAAGGCCTGTACTTTTTCCTTCGGTTGTGCAGCTCAGTTTCACTGCTGTCACTGCTTGTGTGGTAACTGGGTTGTCCCTTTCTTTCTACATAGGATGAACTGCTGTCGGACTTAGCCGGTTTTGTCCTTTTTGACCCTCTTTGATGACTAACTTCTTCTGAGTCAGCTCGTTTGCTCCTTCCTTCTGTCTGAAATTTTTCTATCAGTAGCTGATTTAACTGCTCCTGGGTCTTTAGAATTCTTTCATTATCCTTCTTGACTGTTTCCATCTCTGTCTTTAATCCTCTTATGGTCTGCATCAGCTCAGTGGTGTGAGCAATTACTTCTTCTGTCTCAGGTTCTCTTGACATCTGTCTTGTCACTGCATTTGGAGATTCCTCCTCAGTGTATTCTCCCAGTTTTTCCATACCTGTCTGAAAAATTCAGAAAAAAAGAAATTTTCTGTTCTGTTCATGAAACCGAAATATATGTTAGTACTTTATATAAAAAAAAAAATCCTCTTTTATGGTCACTGTTTTGCGGAAGTTTAGTGGAGTCACATCCAAGCCTAGTGTCTGAACCTGGCTCTGATACCACATGTCAGAACCCGAAATTTCTGAAAAATTTAAAATTTTTATTATAACAATAAATGTTAACTAATTGCGTTCCTGGTCTTGTTTAAATTCAGTAACTAATCATAATTTAGTTAACCAGGTTCTGTTTAATACGAATGTAATTTTTCTGATTATAAAAGTTGACTGTTTTCTTTCAATCTCCAAAGGGAGAGCTAGCCAAAGCTGACTGGCTTACTTAGCTTACGAGCTAATGCATATTTTGTCTTTTGATCGCAGGTACACCGGGGAAGTATGCATCACTGAATTTTAATCTTTGTAAGTATCAAGCTCCTTTCCCTGCACTGTAAAAACTTAAAGAAGATCTATTTACTATTACTGGTTGTCGTGTAAGACAGTAAAGTTCTTTTCATGTAAATTTATAATTGAATAAAGACTGATAGTCTGCCTCGACATGATATCTCTTAACCCGGACAGTATCATCAGGTTTACAATGTTTTACAAAGTTTCCGTCGTATCCATTGCGATATGAACATGACCTTATATTAATGATGTAACTATCACTGTAACAAGTTGTTTATATCATGTTTACTGTTTGCATATAGTGACGTTTGCGTTTATGTGATATAATGTCGACTATTACCGGTGATTACTGCTGTGTTCACGTGTTATTAGCATGAGTGGGAGTTGTGACGCCTCTAGCGATGTTCCATTATATTCATCTATGTTTTCAAGATTCCAACGTCCACTTAACGTTATTGTTTAACTTGTGCCATCTAACTCTGTCTTTGTTTAAATCTATGTTCATGGTATGGACTTGTAGATGAGTTTATATTTAGACCTCATGATAATGAATATTGTTATTTTCATTGTTGTTTAATTAACAATAGTATCGAGAGGATATCATGATAGGATATAATAACAATGGTGTAACTCATCATAAGGTTATGGTAACATTTCAATGTTTAAGTTATATGGATTATTCATTGAAACTTTGACTATAACATTGTTTTAAATTTTAAATGACTGTAGGTAAAAATATGATGCACCCTTGACATATCGATGACTTGGTTTTTAATATATATATACATTACAATGATTGTGCAACAATCATAGTGTTCCCATACGTTGGGAAAACTTTATATCCATTGCAAATGATTTTAAATCGGTGAACAATGATTTGAATGGCAACCAAACTATATGAACTCGACCCATGCTACGTTGATAAATTTTATTGCTACGTGTTTGGCTCTCCTCCATGCATTTGGCGATATATAAGCTAATAATGAAACCCTACCAGGTCATTGTCTTTGCCTTCGGGCTCAGGTTCTAAGGGAGAAACCCTCCATGTCTGAATTTGGTAGTTGGGCACTGTAAAAATGCAAATGCTTTGGTTCAGGTCTCGTCGTTTCATTCTGTGGTAGGATAGAGGTCCTCGGCTCTGCTAATAGCGTCTGCTACAGTTTCGTTGTTTCTTGGTCTCGTTGTCATTCTAAGTTTGAGTCTCAGCTACTTACTGTCTTCCACTGTCGCTGGTGTGAGTATGAGGCAGGTTTTTGCTATTTGTTTTTATTCCAGAGGTGATTGTGTATCTGGGTTTGGGGTGTGCTTCTCGACTGGTTCAATCCCAGCTTAAGGGTTTCGTCTGGAATGCTGCCTGTCGCGGCTGTCAATAGAAAGGTTATGAGAGTTTCCCTTGCTCCTCCAACTGACGAATGTGATGGGGTTCTACTGCTTGTTCCCACTGGTGGCTACCAGGTTGTCCACGAGTTGCATTCCTCCATGGGCTCAGGTAAGGTAATGTCCATATTTTCATAGTTTGGTTTTACATAGAATGTTTAGATTTACACTATTATTTAACAACTCTCGACATTGATAGTGTGGCTAACATCTCTCGACATTTGAATTTATGCAGGTCACGCTGTTCTGAAGGTGCACAGGGCTTCATCTCCAGCACTGGCTCCTCCGGGTAAGCCTGGTTATCCACGGCTGTCTCTTCCTTTGTTGGTTTTGATGTGTTAGGGTTAAGTTTTGGAGGGAAACACCTGTGTAATGGGGTCGTTATTACTCTTTTGACATGGGAACAGTCACCTGTATAAATTGTTTTGTTTGTATATAAAGGGTTTGATACCCCGTCATGTTTTAGGAAGAACCATCTACGGCTCAAACTGTATAAGGCCAGGGGATTGGTTATTGTCGTTTTGTTTTCTATATGTAGGGTTTTACTCACACTGTATAAGTTAATGTTTAAAGTAATATTGGGTCTGTCATGGCCGTGTATCACCCTGCGTTTTTGTTAAATGAATAGAGTGTTTGAAATATAAGGATGATTGAGTTCTCCGATACCTGCACGGGATGATAACTCTACTGTAGGGAATCCATGTATCGTCTCTCTGTGTTTTCTTGGATTTTGAATGTTTAATAAAAAAATGTGGATGTTTCGACCATAACTGTAATAGTTAATTAGTATAGGGTTAACCTGGCGAGTTGGGGTTCTGTTCTATGTTCAAAACATATATATGGAAATGTTGAATTCGCTGGTGACTGGAACGAGTTGCGAAAATTTTGTTTTGGTTCTTGTATAAATAGTTAATATAACTGTGGATAAAATTTATATACATAAACTATGTATAAATCTCCTGTAGGTTCTGTCTGTCATATAAGGCATTCTTTTCTTTTGTTTTCAGTCTGTCAAATGAGTGTGATCAGGCTACGGCCATGTTAGGTTTGTGGTCTACTCTTAATGAGAAATATTTATAATGAAATAAATATTATTATAGTGAATAATACGAGGGTTGGTAACAGCCAATAATGGTTGCGTTCGTTGATAGTTTCTCTGCGTTTAAATATGTGACTATAAATAATACAACCTACGACAGAGTTGTGTATTTTATATAATACCAGCTCGGTAAGAACAGTGATTCTATGCTTATGATTGGGATAGGGAAACATTAAAGTCTTTATGTACCAAGACTTGGCTTCGAGCCAGTCCATATATTTGTCTTGTTTTATAATGACTCTGTTATTCTGTGTTGTGACAACATGGCTGTAAATACTATAGTATTAGTTTTTTTTAAAGTCAAAAACAATTTATAGTTTCAGTGTTTGCATTTGACTATGATTTGAATGAGAGTGTAGGGAAAGTTTTTTTTAAACAATGAAACATTGTTGCAGCTACATCTTTTGGATATTTGATAACTGTCAATTATATTCTGGGAATAGATAAATATAATGATATGTGTTTTGTTTTCCTTTAGCTCGATACAAAGAATGACCTGTATCTATAGTTGACTGAAATATGAAACAAATATATATACAGGTATATTGCTCTAATAGAAACTATTCCTGTACATCTAATAGAAAATATCTTACAGTAAATCTAAGATTTATCTATGTCTATTCTTATGATTGTTTAATAAATATAATTCTGGAATAACTACTGTTTAATATTCTGTCTATTATTTAACTATTAATAGAAATTCTAGAAATACATAAACATGATATTTGATAACTGTAACAGTAACAAATATATTCTGCATAGGATAATTACTCTATTTAAATGATAATAGGGAAAATTCTAAAACATCTGAGTTCTGAAATTTATACCAAAAGACAATACAGAAAGACTGATCTACTGAAAATGAATACAGTCAAAACACAGTTGAAATAGTCTATTCATATGAAAATTAATTTAACAAACAGCAGGAAGAGTGACAGAACCTGTAGCTATGGTAGACGATACCAGCAATGGGAGGCTGTTCCTCCCTACCAATTCCTGGAGAGTGCCCAGACAACACTTCTCAGGACCCCCGAGCTTGATCTGGTCTAACTGGATGGAATCTAGGTACAGCCAACAATTCCCTCAGCCAAAGCAGCTACACTGGAACCAAGTTACTGCAACTTCCTGACTCAAAACACTTCCTTACTGATTTTCCCACTTCCTCAATGGGACTCCTGAATAGCATTCACCTGAATGTATTCTCCCTCTAGAACAATTGCTGAACCCCCAGCTCAGTTCATTGAGTAGTATTTAAAAGATTGCCTAGGTCTTAGTTGGGCTAACTGTCATTAATGGGCCACCTGCTCAGATTCCACTTTCTTGGGGAATCATGACCCCAAAATATAGGGAAGTTGCCACCTGAAACTCAGGAAGTGTTTGAGGATGCTGCCACTTGTCTTTTGTCCTTCCACCTAATTCCATCCACCAGTTAGACCAGTAACCTCTTTTAACAGCTCTCCAATGCTGTTGTCTCCATAATTTATTTATTAATAATAATTATTCAGAATTTACATTCCATTTCTGGAGACTCTGCTGAGTCATCCATTCCTACTTAGCATTAAATTTAACATAATGTCTCAGGAATATTAAAAATAATTACATTATTTTAATAAAATTGGGGTATGTGACATACACACCCCCTTAAAATGTAACATCGTCCTCGATGTTACTTATTCTTCTTCTTCAGCCACCTACTGGAATAGATGGGGATATGCTTCCCGCATCTTACTTTCCAGCTCCCAGGTAGCTTCTTCGGGACTAAGGTGATTCCATTGCACCTTCACTTGTCCAATTATGCGGTTCCGTAGAGTAATCTCCCTCCTCCCGAGGATACAATCCGGTTCCACCAGAACTTCCCCTTCTGGTTCTACCTGTACAATGTTCCAATCAATAACATGAGTAGCATCATGAACATACTTTTTCAAAACAGAGATATGAAAAACATTGTGTACTTTTAAATTTGGCGGTAATGCTAACTGATAAGCAACTTGACCGATTCTAGATAAAATTTCAAATGGACCGCAGTAACGTGGTGCTAATTTTGCACAACTTCCTAATCTTAGGGAGCTCTTCTTTGGCCTTACCTTGATGAACACATGTTCACCTACCTGGAACTCTTAAGGAGTTCTTTTCAAATCTGCTTGACTCTTTTGCCGATCCTGGGCAATCTTCAAGTTCTCCCGCACTTGTTTCACAATCTGTTCCATTTCTTTCAATAAATCAGGTCCTAACACTAATCTATCTACTGGATTACTCCAAGAGATAGGAGTGTTGCATTTTCGTCCATACAAAATCTCAAAAGGACTAAACTTAGCTGATGTTTGATAGCTGTTATTGTATGCAAATTCAGCTAAGTGTAGATAATCCTCCCACTTACCTGGTTGATCTTTAACATACATCCTTAACAGATCTTCTAATACTTGATTAACTCTTTCAGTTTGTCCGTCCGTCTGAGGATGGAAAGAGGTGTTGAAATTCAAAGTGGTGTTTAATCCTTTGAACAAAGATCTCCAAAAATTTCCTGTGAATTTAGGATCCCTGTCTGATATAATGACTTTCGGAATACCATGTAACCGAAAAATCTGTTTTAAAAAGATATCTGCTATGTTTGCAGCCTTGTATGTGGTTTTAACAGGAATAAAGTGTGCTGATTTACTTAATTTGTCTACCACTACCATAATCGAATCATTCTGATGTTGATTTTTGGGTAAACCCGTAATGAAATCCAGGCTGATTATTTCCCATTTCCAGCTAGGAATAGGTAAAGGTTGCAGCAATCCAGCTGGATGTTGGTGTTCTGTTTTTACTTGTTGGCAGTCCAAACACTTAGCTAAATATTCAGCTGTTTCAGATTTCATGTTAGGCCAAAAATATTCTTTTCTCAACATGGTGACAGTCTTTTGATAGCCTGGATGCCCGGAGTAAGGGGTTTTATGAATTTCGTCTAAAATTAACAGCTTAACTTTAGGTGCATTAGGAATATACAGCCTGTCTTTAAACAACAAAAATCCGTTTTCATTTAAACTATAGGCTTTTATCAAACTTTCTGTGGGTTGTTCTTTGGCTGCAGTTTGTAAATGCTGATAATTTTCGTCAAATTTTATCCCTTGAGCCAGCTGTTCATTTAAGTCAGAGGTATAAGTGCTGCTAGCTGATATAAAATTTAGTTTTGCATTTCTGCTCAAGGCATCAGCCACCTTATTTTCCTTCCCTTTTATGTGTTGGATTTCAAAATCGTATTCACTTAGGAATGCCAGCCACCTGGCTTGTCTTGCATTCAAATTTGGCTGATCTAAAAGGTATTTCAGACCTTTATTATCTGTTAGTAAGGTGAATTTTCTTCCTATTAGGTGGTGTCGCCACGTCTTTAAAGCATGAATTACAGCAGCTAATTCTAGGTCATAAGTGGCATAATTCTTTTCATGAATTTTCAGCTTCCTAGATTCGTAAGCAATGACATGTCCTTCTTGAGTCAGCACTCCGCCTAAACCATCATTACAAGCGTCGGTGCAAACTACGAAATCTTTGTTTGGGTCCGCTATTCTAAGAATAGGTGCGGTTGTCAATAAGGTCTTAAGTTTCTTGAAACTTTCTTCACACTTCGCATTCCAATCAAACTTCTTGCCTTTCTTTTGCAAAGAAGTGATTGGGTTGGCTATTTTTGAAAAGCCTTCAATAAACCTCCGGTAGTAACCGGTAATCCCCATGAAAGATCTAACATCCGTCACAGCTTTAGGTACTGGCCATTCTTCAATCGCCCGAATCTTTTCGGGATCCACTGAAATCCCTTCCTTAGTGACTACATGTCCTAAGTACTGGATTTCATCTTTGAAGAAGTCACATTTACTGAATTTCGCAAAGAGTTGTTGTTCTCTCAGTTCTTGTAAGACTATACGTAAGTGTTCTTTATGCTCCTCCTCGCTCTTAGAATAGACTAAAATGTCGTCGATAAATACAACAACAAATTTATCTAAGTACTTATGCATTATGTTGTTCATTAAGCACATAAAAACAGCTGGGGCATTAGTAAGTCCAAATGGCATTACGACAAATTCGTAATGTCCGTACCTTGTTCTAAAGGCTGTTTTGAAAATGTCTTCTTCTTTAATTCTTACCTGATGATAACCTGATCTCAGATCGATCTTGGAGAATACCGTAGCTCCACGTAGCAGATCAAACAGATCATCAATACGAGGTAACGGATACCTGTTTTTAATCGTCATCTTGTTTACTTGACGATAATCTATGCAAAGTCGCATAGTTCCGTCCTTCTTTTAACGAAAATCACTGGTGCTCCCCAAGGGGATACACTGGGTCGAATATAGTTCTTGTCTATTAACTCCTTTAACTGAGTTTTCAACTCGTTAAGCTCCAAAATATTCATACGATACGGGGCTTTCGAACTGGGAACAGCACCTGGTACCAGCTCAATTGTAAAGTCTAGCTCCCTCTTGGGAGGTAATTCTGGGATTTCCTCAGGAAAAACGTCAATAAATTCATTGACTACAGGGATGTTCTCTACTGTTTTCTGGTTGCCTTCAGACTTATCTGTCTCATCTGTAATAGTTACAGCATAGGTCTTGCACCCTTTTCTGACTGCTCTTTTAAGTTGTAAGGCAGAAATCTGCCTAACTACTGTTTTCCTAGGGATACCCCTAACAGTTACAGGCTGTCCACTACTGTTTATACACCTAAAAGTTTTGTCAAAACAGTTTAAAACGACCCTATGTTGTTCCAACCAGTCCATTCCGATAAGTATGTCATAAGAGCCAAGTGGTAAGATGTTCAGTTTGACTGTAGTTCTAAAATCATTCATGTTTAAGATGCATTCTTTTACATAGCAGTTTACTTTCCTCTTTGCCCCAGTAGCTAATTGTACCGACCAAGAATTATCAAACCTTTCAACAGTCAAATTACATTTTTCTACCAGCTGAGGTGAAATATAACTAAGACTAGCACCTGGATCTATTAAAATAGTAACAGGGGTTTTGTTAATCATACCTCCTACTTCCACCATGGAAGTTTGGTAGTCAGCCTGGCGGTTTTCCAATGCTGCATTGATTCGGGGCATAGTTCCTGCAAAATCCCCGACTGTCATTTCATCTTGAACAGTATGAATGTTGCTGATTTGTTTCTTTCTGTTTGGGCAAACTGAAGCGTAATGTGGCCCATTACACTCCCAGCACTTGACAGGTTCTTTTCGCTCAAAGTTTTTAGTGTAGTTTCCATGGTTATTAGGAGTCTCCTTGCTGTTTTTTGTAATTGTTGGAATGGCTGACAGCTCCGTTTTTGTTTCCCTGGAAGCTTTTACCATTGAAATGGTTTCCGTTTTTGCCATTCTTGAAACTTTTATAGGGGACAAATTCCTTTTTCTTGTACTCGATCAGATTGCTGTTCTTTTTGGCTTTCCAGCTGGCTATCCCCTCTTTCTTTTTATTCTTTTCGTAACAGAAATTGGCTTTGCGCATGGCTTCTTCCAGTGTTTTGGGGTTGTCATATTCAATTCTGTCCTTGATGTGATAGGGCAGGCAACTAAGAAACCGCTGTATTTTTGGTTTCTCTTCGACAAAATACGGTACATACCGCAACAGACTTAAGAATTTACTGTTTAAGTCCTTCATCGTCATAGATCCGAGCTTTAGTTCATAAAATTCCTTGGCCCTCTCTTCATAATACTATTCGGACAGAAATTTCTTCTTCAAGTATCTTTTAAAAGTACTCCAATTAACTTCTCTCTCTTTAATCCCCTTGACCCTTTTCAGGTCTTGCCACCATATGTCCGCCTTTCCCGAGAGGTTGTAGATGGACATTCGTGCCTTCAGCTGATTTGAGTAGTTATAGATCTGAAAATATTTTCTCATCCCGGATAACCAGGATTCTGCCTCTTCTCCAGTTTCAGATTCTCCATTGAAAGTTGGGGGCTTTATCTTCTTAAACTCCCCAGAAATCTCTTCATAAGGCCTGTACTTTTTCCTTCGGTTGTGCAGCTCAGTTTCACTGCTGTCACTGCTTGTGTGATAACTGGGTTGTCCCTTTCTTTCTACATATGATGAACTGCTGTCGGACTTAGCCGGTTTTGTCCTTTTTGACCCTCTTTGATGACTAACTTCTTCTGAGTCAGCTCGTTTGCTCCTTCCTTCTGTCTGAAATTTTTCTATCAGTAGCTGATTTAACTGCTCCTGGGTCTTTAGAATTCTTTCATTATCCTTCTTGACTGTTTCCATCTCTGTCTTTAATCCTCTTATGGTCTGCATCAGCTCAGTGGTGTGAGCAATTACTTCTTCTGTCTCAGGTTCTCTTGACATCTGTCTTGTCACTGCATTTGGAGATTCCTCCTCAGTGTATTCTCCCAGTTTTTCCATACCTGTCTGAAAAATTCAGAAAAAAGGAAATTTTCTGTTCTGTTCATGAAACCGAAATATATGTTAGTACTTTATATCAAAATAAATAAATCCTCTTTTATGGTCACTGTTTTGCGGAAGTTTAGTGGAGTCACATCCAAGCCTAGTGTCTGAACCTGGCTCTGATACCACATGTCAGAACCCGAAATTTCTGAAAAATTTAAAATTTTTATTATAACAATAAATGTTAACTAATTGCGTTCCTGGTCCTGTTTAAATTCAGTAACTAATCATAATTTAGTTAACCAGGTTCTGTTTAATACGAATGTAATTTTTCTGATTATAAAAGTTGACTGTTTTCTTTCAATCTACAAAGGGAGAGCTAGCCAAAGCTGACTGGCTTACTTAGCTTACGAGCTAATGCATAATTTGTCTTTTGATCGCAGGTACACCGGGGAAGTATGCATCACTGAATTTTAATCTTTGTAAGTATCAAGCTCCTTTCCCTGCACTGTAAAAACTTAAAGAAGATCTATTTACTATTACTGGTTGTCGTGTAAGACAGTAAAGTTCTTTTAATGTAAATTTATAATTGAATAAAGACTGATAGTCTGCCTCGACATGATATCTCTTAACCCGGACAGTATCATCAGGTTTACAATGTATTACAAAGTTTCCGTCGTATCCATTGCGATATGAACATGACCTTATATTAATGATGTAACTATCACTGTAACAAGTTGTTTATATCATGTTTACTGTTTGCATATAGTGACGTTTGCGTTTATGTGATATAATGTCGACTATTACCGGTGATTACTGCTGTGTTCACGTGTTATTATCATGAGTGGGAGTTGTGACGCCTCTAGCGATGTTCCATTATATTCATCTATGTTTTCAAGATTCCAACGTCCGCTTAACGTTATTGTTTAACTTGTGCCATCTAACTCTGTCTTTGTTTAAATCTATGTTCATGGTATGGACTTGTAGATGAGTTTATATTTAGACCTCATGATAATGAATATTGTTATTTTCATTGTTGTTTAATTAACAATAGTATCGAGAGGATATCATGATAGGATATAATAACAATGGTGTAACTCATCATAAGGTTATGGTAACATTTCAATGTTTAAGTTATATGGAGTATTCATTGAAACTTTGACTATAACATTGTTTTAAATGACTGTAGGTAAAAATATGATGCGCCCTTGACATATCGATGACTTGGTTTTTAATATATATATACATTACAATGATTGTGCATCAATCATAGTGTTCCCATACGTTGGGCAAACTTTATATCCATTGCAAATGATTTTAAATCGGTGAACAATGATTTGAATGGCAACCAAACTATATGAACTTGACCCATGCTACGTTGATAAATTTTATTGCTACGTGTTTGGCTCTCCTCCATGCATTTGGCGATATATAAGCTAATAATGAAATCCTACCAGGTCATTGTCTTTGCCTTCGGGCTCGGGTTCTAAGGGAGAAACCCTCCATGTCTGAATTTGGTAGTTGGGCACTGTAAACTTGCAAATGCTTTGGTTCAGGTCTTGTCGTTTCATTCTGTGGTAGGATAGAGGTCCTCGGCTCTGCTAATAGCGTCTGCTACAGTTTCGTTGTTTCTTGGTCTCGTTGTCATTCTAAGTTTGTGTCTCAGCTACTTACTGTCTTCCACTGTCGCTGGTGTGAGTATGAGGCAGGTTTTTGCTATTTGTTTTTATTCCAGAGGTGATTGTGTATCTGGGTTTGGGGTGTGCTTCTCGACTGGTTCAATCCCAACTTAAGGGTTTCGTCTGGAATGCTGCCTGTCGCGGCTGTCAATAGAAAGGTTATGAGAGTTTCCCTTGCTCCTCCAACTGACGAATGTGATGGGGTTCTACTGCTTGTTCCCACTGGTGGCTACCAGGTTGTCCACGAGTTGCATTCCTCCATGGGCTCAGGTAAGGTAATGTCCATATTTTCATAGTTTTGTTTTACATAGAATGTTTAGATTTACACTATTATTTAACAGCTCTCGACATTGATAGTGTGGCTAACATCTCTCGACATTTGAATATATGCAGGTCACGCTGTTCTGAAGGTGCACAGGGCTTCATCTCCAGCACTGGCTCCTCCGGGTAAGCCTGGTTATCCACGGTTGTCTCTTCCTTTGTTGGTTTTGATGTGTTAGGGTTAAGTTTTGGAGGGAAACACCTGTGTAATGGGGTCGTTATTACTCTTGTGACATGGGTACAGTCACCTGTATAAATTGTTTTGTTTGTATATAAAGGGTTTGATACCCCGTCATGTTTTAGGAAGAACCATCTACGGCTCAAACTGTATAAGGCCAGGGGATTGGTTATTGTCGTTTTGTTTTCTATATGTAGGGTTTTACTCACACTGTATAAGTTAATGTTTAAAGTAATATTGGGTCTGTCATGGCCATGTATCACCCTGCGTTTTTGTTAAATGAATAGAGTGTTTGAAATATAAGGATGATTGAGTTCTCCGATACCTGCACGGGATGATAACTCTACTGTAGGGAATCCATGTATCGTCTCTCTGTGTTTTCTTGGATTTTGAATGTTTAATAAAAAAATGTGGATGTTTCGACCATAACTGTAATAGTTAATTAGTATAGGGTTAACCTGGCGAGTTGGGGTTCTGTTCTATGTTCAAAACATATATATGGAAATGTTGAATTCGCTGGTGACTGGAACGAGTTGCGAAAATTTTGTTTTGGTTCTTGTATAAATAGTTAATATAATTGTGGATAAAATTTATATACATAAACTATGTATAAACCTCCTGTAGGTTCTGTCTGTCATATAAGGCATTCTTTTCTTTTGTTTTCAGTCTGTCAAATGAGTGTGATCAGGCTACGGCCATGTTAGGTTTGTGGTCTACTCTTAATGAGAAATATTTATAATGAAATAAATATTATTATAGTGAATAATACGAGGGTTGGTAACAGCCAATAATGGTTGCGTTCGTTGATAGTTTCTCTGCGTTTAAATATGTGACTATAAATAAAACAACCTACGACAGAGTTGTGTATTTTATATAATACCAGCTCGGTAAGAACAGTGATTCTATGCTTATGATTGGGATAGGGAAACATTAAAGTCTTTATGTACCAAGACTTGGCTTCGAGCCAGTCCATATATTTGTCTTGTTTTATAATGACTCTGTTATTCTGTGTTGTGACAACATGGCTGTAAATACTATAGTATTAGTTTTTTTTAAAGTCAAAAACAATTTATAGTTTCAGTGTTTGCATTTGACTATGATTTGAATGAGAGTGTAGGGAAAGTTTTTTTTAAACAATGAAACATTGTTGCAGCTACATCTTTTGGATATTTGATAACTGTCAATTATATTCTGGGAATAGATAAATATAATGATATGTGTTTTGTTTTCCTTTAGCTCGATACAAAGAATGACCTGTATCTATAGTTGACTGAAATATGAAACAAATATATATACAGGTATATTGCTCTAATAGAAACTATTCCTGTACATCTAATAGAAAATATCTTACAGTAAATCTAAGATTTATCTATGTCTATTCTTATGATTGTTTAATAAATATAATTCTGGAATAACTACTGTTTAATATTCTGTCTATTATTTAACTATTAATAGAAATTCTAGAAATACATAAACATGATATTTGATAACTCTAACAGTAACAAATATATTCTGCATAGGATAATTACTCTATTTAAATGATAATAGGAAAAATTCTAAAACATCTGAGTTCTGAAATTTATACCAAAAGACAATACAGAAAGACTGATCTACTGAAAATGAATACAGTCAAAACACAGTTGAAATAGTCTATTCATATGAAAATTAATTTAACAAACAGCAGGAAGAGTGACAGAACCTGTAGCTATGGTAGACGATACCAGCAATGGGAGGCTGTTCCTCCCTACCAATTCCTGGAGAGTGCCCAGACAGCACTTCTCAGGACCCCCGAGCTTGATCTGGTCTAACTGGATGGAATCTAGGTACAGCCAACAATTCCCTCAGCCAAAGCAGCTACACTGGAACCAAGTTACTGCAACTTCCTGACTCAAAACACTTCCTTACTGATTTTCCCACTTCCTCAATGGGACTCCTGAATAGCATTCACCTGAATGTATTCTCCCTCTAGAACAATTGCTGAACCCCCAGCTCAGTTCATTGAGTAGTATTTAAAAGATTGCCTAGGTCTTAGTTGGGCTAACTGTCATTAATGAGCCACCTGCTCAGATTCCACTTTCTTGGGGAATCATGACCCCAAAATATAGGGAAGTTGCCACCTGAAACTCAGGAAGTCTTTGAGGATGCTGCCACTTGTCTTTTGTCCTTCCACCTAATTCCATCCACCAGTTAGACCAGTAACCTCTTTTAACAGCTCTCCCATGCTGTTGTCTCCATAATTTATTTATTAATAATAATTATTCAGAATTTACATTCCATTTCTGGAGACTCTGCTGAGTCATCCATTCCTACTTAGCATTAAATTTAACATAATGTCTCAGGAATATTAAAAATAATTACATTATTTTAATAAAATTGGGGTATGTGACATACACACCCCCTTAAAATGTAACATCGTCCTCGATGTTACTTATTCTTCTTCTTCAGCCACCTGCTGGAATAGATGGGGATATGCTTCCCGCATCTTACTTTCCAGCTCCCAGGTAGCTTCTTCGGGACTAAGGTGCTTCCATTGCACCTTCACTTGTCCAATTATGCGGTTCCGTAGAGTAATTTCCCTCCTCCCGAGGATACAATCCGGTTCCACCAGAACTTCCCCTTCTGGTTCTACCTGTACAATGTTCCAATCAATAACATGAGTAGCATCATGAACATACTTTTTCAAAACAGAGATATGAAAAACATTGTGTACTTTTAAATTTGGCGGTAATGCTAACTGATAAGCAACTTGACCGATTCTAGATAAAATTTCAAATGGACCGCAGTAACATGGTGCTAATTTTGCACAACTTCCTAATCTTAGGGAGCTCTTCTTTGGCCTTACCTTGATGAACACATGTTCACCTACCTGGAACTCTTTAGGAGTTCTTTTGAAATCTGCTTGACTCTTTTGCCGATCCTGGGCAATCTTCAAGTTCTCCTGCACTTGTTTCACAATCTGTTCCATTTCTTTCAATAAA
This sequence comes from Larix kaempferi, assembly GCA_027924585.1. NCBI lineage: Eukaryota > Viridiplantae > Streptophyta > Pinopsida > Pinales > Pinaceae > Larix > Larix kaempferi. The sequence continues at coordinate 52,383,706 of BSBM01000299.1, read as the reverse complement.
TCAGGTCCTAACACTAATCTATCTACTGGATTACTCCAAGAGATAGGAGTGTTGCATTTTCGTCCATACAAAATCTCAAAAGGACTAAACTTAGCTGATGTTTGATAGCTGTTATTGTATGCAAATTCAGCTAAGTGTAGATAATCCTCACACTTACCTGGTTGATCTTTAACATACATCCTTAACAGATCTTCTAATACTTGATTAACTCTTTCAGTTTGTCCGTCCGTCTGAGGATGGAAAGAGGTGCTGAAATTCAAAGTGGTGTTTAATCCTTTGAACAAAGATCTCCAAAAATTTCCTGTGAATTTAGGATCCCTGTCTGATATAATGACTTTCGGAATACCATGTAACCGAAAAATCTGTTTTAAAAAGATATATGCTATGTTTGCAGCCTTGTATGTGGTTTTAACAGGAATAAAGTGTGCTGATTTACTTAATTTGTCTACCACTACCATAATCGAATCATTCTGATGTTGATTTTTGGGTAAACCCGTAATGAAATCCAGGCTGATTATTTCCCATTTCCAGCTAGGAATAGGTAAAGGTTGCAGCAATCCAGCTGGATGTTGGTGTTCTGTTTTTACTTGTTGGCAGTCCAAACACTTAGCTAAATATTCAGCTGTTTCAGATTTCATGTTAGGCCAAAAATATTCTTTTCTCAACATGGTGACAGTCTTTTGATAGCCTGGATGCCCGGAGTAAGGGGTTTTATGAATTTCGTCTAAAATTAACAGCTTAACTTTAGGTGCATTAGGAATATACAGCCTGTCTTTAAACAACAAAAATCCGTTTTCATTTAAACTATACCCTTTTATCAAACTTTCTGTGGGTTGTTCTTTGGCTGCAGTTTGTAAATGCTGATAATTTTCGTCAAATTTTATCCCTTCAGCCAGCTGTTCATTTAAGTCAGAGGTATAAGTGCTGCTAGCTGATATAAAATTTAGTTTTGCATTTCTGCTCAAGGCATCAGCCACCTTATTTTCCTTCCCTTTTATGTGTTGGATTTCAAAATCGTATTCACTTAGGAATGCCAGCCACCTGGCTTGTCTTGCATTTAAATTTGGCTGATCTAAAAGGTATTTCAGACCTTTATTATCTGTTAGTAAGGTGAATTTTCTGCCTATTAGGTGGTGTCGCCACATCTTTAAAGCATGAATTACAGCAGCTAATTCTAGGTCATAAGTGGCATAATTCTTTTCATGAATTTTCAGCTTCCTAGATTCGTAAGCAATGACATGTCCTTCTTGAGTCAGCACTCTGCCTAAACCATCATTACAAGCGTCGGTGCAAACTACGAAATCTTTGTTTGGGTCCGCTATTCTAAGAATAGGTGCGGTTGTCAATAAGGTCTTAAGTTTCTTGAAACTTTCTTCACACTTCGCATTCCAATCAAACTTCTTGCCTTTCTTTTGCAAAGAAGTGATTGGGTTGGCTATTTTTGAAAAGCCTTCAATAAACCTCCGGTAGTAACCGGTAATCCCCATGAAAGATCTAACATCCGTCACAGCTTTAGGTACTGGCCATTCTTCAATCGCCCGAATCTTTTCGGGATCCAATGAAATCCCTTCCTTAGTGACTACATGTCCTAAGTACTGGATTTCAACTTTGAAGAAGTCACATTTACTGAATTTCGCAAAGAGTTGTTGTTCTCTCAGTTCTTGTAAGACTATACGTAAGTGTTCTTTATGCTCCTCCTCGCTCTTAGAATAGACTAAAATGTCGTCGATAAATACAACAACAAATTTATCTAAGTACTTATGCATTATGTTGTTCATTAAGCACATAAAAACAGCTGGGGCATTAGTAAGTCCAAATGGCATTACGACAAATTCGTAATGTCCGTACCTTGTTCTAAAGGCTGTTTTGAAAATGTCTTCTTCTTTAATTCTTACCTGATGATAACCTGATCTCAGATCAATCTTGGAGAATACCGTAGCTCCACGTAGCTGATCAAACAGATCATCAATACGAGGTAACGGATACCTATTTTTAATCGTCATCTTGTTTAGTTGACGATAATCTATGCAAAGTCGCATAGTTCCGTCCTTCTTTTAACGAAAATCACTGGTGCTCCCCAAGGGGATACACTGGGTCGAATATAGTTCTTGTCTATTAACTCCTTTAACTGAGTTTTCAACTCGTTAAGCTCCAAAATATTCATACGATACGGGGCTTTCGAACTGGGAACAGCACCTGGTACCAGCTCAATTGTAAAGTCTAGCTCCCTCTTGGGAGGTAATTCTGGGATTTCCTCAGGAAAAACGTCAATAAATTCATTGACTACAGGGATGTTCTCTACTGTTTTCTGGTTGCCTTCAGACTTATCTGTCTCATCTATAATAGTTACAGCATAGGTCTTGCACCCTTTTCTGACTGCTCTTTTAAGTTGTAAGGCAGAAATCTGCCTAACTACTTTTTTCCTAGGGATACCCCTAACAGTTACAGGCTGTCCACTACTGTTTATACACCTAAAAGTTTTGTCAAAACAGTTTAAAACGACCCTATGTTGTTTGCAACCAGTCCATTCCGATAAGTATGTCATAAGAGCCAAGTGGTAAGATGTTCAGTTTGACTGTAGTTCTAAAATCATTCATGTTTAAGATGCATTCTTTTACATAGCAGTTTACTTTCCTCTTTGCCCCAGTAGCTAATTGTACTGACCAAGAATTATCAAACCTTTCAACAGTCAAATTACATTTTTCTACCAGCTGAGGTGAAATATAACTAAGACTAGCACCTGGATCTATTAAAATAGTAACAGGGGTTTTGTTAATCATACCTCCTACTTCCACCATGGAAGTTTGGTAGTCAGCCTGGCGGTTTTCCAATGCTGCATTGATTCGGGGCATAGTTCCTGCAAAATCCCCGACCGTCATTTCATCTTGAACAGTATGAATGTTGCTGATTTGTTTCTTTCTGTTTGGGCAAACTGAAGCGTAATGTGGCCCATTACACTCCCAGCACTTGACAGGTTCTTTTCGCTCAAATTTTTTAGTGTAGTTTCCATGGTTATTAGGAGTCTCCTTGCTGTTTTTTGTAATTGTTGGAATGGCTGACAGCTCCGTTTTTGTTTCCCTGGAAGCTTTTACCATTGAAATGGTTTCCGTTTTTGCCATTCTTGAAACTTTTATGGGGGACAAATTCCTTTTTCTTGTACTCGATCAGATTGCTGTTCTTTTTGGCTTTCCAGCTGGCTATCCCCTCTTTCTTTTTATTCTGTTCATAAAAGAAATTGGCTTTGCGCATGGCTTCTTCCAGTGTTTTGGGGTTGTCATATTCAATTCTGTCCTTGATGTGATAGGGCAGGCAACTAAGAAACCGCTGTATTTTTGGTTTCTCTTCGACAAAATACGGTACATACCACAACAGACTTAAGAATTTGCTGTTTAAGTCCTTCATCGTCATAGATCTGAGCTTTAGTTCATAAAATTCCTTGGCCCTCTCTTCATAATACTGTTCGGACAGAAATTTCTTCTTCAAGTATCTTTTAAAAGTACTCCAATTAACTTCTCTCTCTTTAATCCCCTTGACCCTTTTCAGGTCTTGCCACCATATGTCCGCCTTTCCCGAGAGGTTGTAGATGGACATTCGTGCCTTCAGCTGATTTGAGTAGTTATAGATCTGAAAATATTTTCTCATCCCGGATAACCAGGATTCTGCCTCTTCTCCAGTTTCAGATTCTCCATTGAAAGTTGGGGGCTTTATCTTCTTAAACTCCCCAGAAATCTCTTCATAAGGCCTGTACTTTTTCCTTCGGTTGTGCAGCTCAGTTTCACTGCTGTCACTGCTTGTGTGATAACTGGGTTGTCCCTTTCTTTCTACATATGATGAACTGCTGTCGGACGTAGCCGGTTTTGTCCTTTTTGACCCTCTTTGATGACTAACTTCTTCTGAGTCAGCTCGTTTGCTCCTTCCTTCTGTCTGAAATTTTTCTATCAGTAGCTGATTTAACTGCTCCTGGGTCTTTAGAATTCTTTCATTATCCTTCTTGACTGTTTCCATCTCTGTCTTTAATCCTCTTATGGTCTGCATCAGCTCAGTGGTGTGAGCAATTACTTCTTCTATCTCAGGTTCTCTTGACATCTGTCTTGTCACTGCATTTGGAGATTCCTCCTCAGTGTATTCTCCCAGTTTTTCCATACCTGTCTGAAAAATTCAGAAAAAAGGAAATTTTATGTTCTGTTCATGAAACCGAAATATATGTTAGTACTTTATATAAATAAAAAAAAATCCTCTTTTATGGTCACTGTTTTGTGGAAGTTTAGTGGAGTCACATCCAAGCCTAGTTTCTGAACCTGGCTCTGATACCACATGTCAGAACCCGAAATTTCTGAAAAATTTAAAATTTTTATTATAACAATAAATGTTAACTAATTGCGTTCCTGGTCCTGTTTAAATTCAGTAACTAATCATAATTTAGTTAACCAGGTTCTGTTTAATACGAATGTAATTTTTCTGATTATAAAAGTTGACTGTTTTCTTTCAATCTCCAAAGGGAGAGCTAGCCAAAGCTGACTGGCTTACTTAGCTTACGAGCTAATGCATAATTTGTCTTTTGATCGCAGGTACACCGGGGAAGTATGCATCACTGAATTTTAATCTTTGTAAGTATCAAGCTCCTTTCCCTGCACTGTAAAAACTTAAAGAAGATCTATTTACTATTACTGGTTGTCGTGTCAGACAGTAAAGTTCTTTTCATGTAAATTTATAATTGAATAAAGACTGATAGTCTGCCTAGACATGATATCTCTTAACCCGGACAGTATCATCAGGTTTACAATGTATTACAAAGTTTCCGTCGTATCCATTGCGATATGAACATGACCTTATATTAATGATGTAACTATCACTGTAACAAGTTGTTTATATCATGTTTACTGTTTGCATATAGTGACGTTTGCGTTTATGTGATATAATGTCGACTATTACCGGTGATTACTGTTGTGTTCACGTGTTATTAGCATGAGTGGGAGTTGTGACGCCTCTAGCGATGTTCCATTATATTCATCTATGTTTTCAAGATTCCAACGTCCGCTTAACGTTATTGTTTAACTTGTGCCATCTAACTCTGTCTTTGTTTAAATCTATGTTCATGGTATGGACTTGTAGATGAGTTTATATTTAGACCTCATGATAATGAATATTGTTATTTTCATTGTTGTTTAATTAACAATAGTATCGAGAGGATATCATGATAGGATATAATAACAATTGTGTAACTCATCATAAGGTTATGGTAACATTTCAATGTTTAAGTTATATGGAGTATTCATTGAAACTTTGACTATAACATTGTTTTAAATGACTGTAGGTAAAAATATGATGCGCCCTTGACATATCGATGACTTGGTTTTTAATATATATATACATTACAATGATTGTGCAACAATCATAGTGTTCCCATACGTTGGGCAAACTTTATATCGATTGCAAATGATTTTAAATCGGTGAACAATGATTTGAATGGCAACCAAACTATATGAACTCGACCCATGCTACGTTGATAAATTTTATTGCTACGTGTTTGGCTCTCCTCCATGCATTTGGCGATATATAAGCTAATAATGAAACCCTACCAGGTCATTGTCTTTGCCTTCGGGCTCGGGTTCTAAGGGAGAAACCCTCCATGTCTAAATTTGGTAGTTGGGCACTGTAAAAATGCAAATGCTTTGGTTCAGGTCTCGTCGTTTCATTCTGTGGTAGGATAGAGGTCCTCGGCTCTGCTAATAGCGTCTGCTACAGTTTCGTTGTTTCTTGGTCTCGTTGTCATTCTAAGTTTGAGTCTCAGCTACTTACTGTCTTCCACTGTCGCTGGTGTGAGTATGAGGCAGGTTTTTGCTATTTGTTTTTATTCCAGAGGTGATTGTGTATCTGGGTTTGGGGTGTGCTTCTCGACTGGTTCAATCCCAGCTTAAGGGTTTCGTCTGGAATGCTGCCTGTCGCGGCTGTCAATAGAAAGGTTATGAGAGTTTCCCTTGCTCCTCCAACTGACGAATGTGATGGGGTTCTACTGCTTGTTCCCACTGGTGGCTACCAGGTTGTCCACGAGTTGCATTCCTCCATGGTCTCAGGTAAGGTAATGTCCATATTTTCATAGTTTGGTTTTACATAGAATGTTTAGATTTACACTATTATTTAACAGCTCTCGACATTGATAGTGTGGCTAACATCTCTCGACATTTGAATATATGCAGGTCACGCTGTTCTGAAGGTGCACAGGGCTTCATCTCCAGCACTGGCTCCTCCGGGTAAGCCTGGTTATCCACGGTTGTCTCTTCCTTTGTTGGTTTTTATGTGTTAGGGTTAAGTTTTGGAGGGAAACACCTGTGTAATGGGGTCGTTATTACTCTTGTGACATGGGTACAGTCACCTGTATAAATTGTTTTGTTTGTATATAAAGGGTTTGATACCCCGTCATGTTTTAGGAAGAACCATCTACGGCTCAAACTGTATAAGGCCAGGGGATTGGTTATTGTCGTTTTGTTTTCTATATGTAGTGTTTTACTCACACTGTATAAGTTAATGTTTAAAGTAATATTGGGTCTGTCATGGCCGTGTATCACCCTGCATTTTTGTTAAATGAATAGAGTGTTTGAAATATAAGGATGATTGAGTTCTCCGATACCTGCACGGGATGATAACTCTACTGTAGGGAATCCATGTATCGTCTCTCTGTGTTTTCTTGGATTTTGAATGTTTAATAAAAAAATGTGGATGTTTCGACCATAACTGTAATAGTTAATTAGTATAGGGTTAACCTGGCGAGTTGGGGTTCTGTTCTATGTTCAAAACATATATATGGAAATGTTGAATTCGGTGGTGACTGGAACGAGTTGCGAAAATTTTGTTTTGGTTCTTGTATAAATAGTTAATATAACTGTGGATAAAATTTATATACATAAACTATGTATAAACCTCCTGTAGGTTCTGTTTGTCATATAAGGCATTCTTTTCTTTTGTTTTCAGTCTGTCAAATGAGTGTGATCAGGCTACGGCCATGTTAGGTTTGTGGTCTACTCTTAATGAGAAATATTTATAATGAAATAAATATTATTATAGTGAATAATACGAGGGTTGGTAACAGCCAATAATGGTTGCGTTCGTTGATAGTTTCTCTGCGTTTAAATATGTGACTATAAATAATACAACCTACGACAGAGTTGTGTATTTTATATAATACCAGCTCGGTAAGAACAGTGATTCTATGCTTATGATTGGGATAGGGAAACATTAAAGTCTTTATGTACCAAGACTTGGCTTCGAGCCAGTCCATATATTTGTCTTGTTTTATAATGACTCTGTTATTCTGTGTTGTGACAACATGGCTGTAAATACTATAGTATTAGTTTTATTTAAAGTCAAAAACAATTTATAGTTTCAGTGTTTGCATTTGACTATGATTTGAATGAGAGTGTAGGGAAAGTTTTTTTTAAACAATGAAACATTGTTGCAGCTACATCTTTTGGATATTTGATAACTGTCAATTATATTCTGGGAATAGATAAATATAAAGATATGTGTTTTGTTTTCCTTTAGCTCGATACAAAGAATGACCTGTATCTATAGTTGACTGAAATATGAAACAAATATATATACAGGTATATTGCTCTAATAGAAACTATTCCTGTACATCTAATAGAAAATATCTTACAGTAAATCTAAGATTTATCTATGTCTATTCTTATGATTGTTTAATAAATATAATTCTGGAATAACTACTGTTTAATATTCTGTCTATTATTTAACTATTAATAGAAATTCTAGAAATACATAAACATGATATTTGATAACTGTAACAGTAACAAATATATTCTGCATAGGATAATTACTCTATTTAAATGATAATAGGGAAAATTCTAAAACATCTGAGTTCTGAAATTTATACCAAAAGACAATACAGAAAGACTGATCTACTGAAAATGAATACAGTCAAAACACAGTTGAAATAGTCTATTCATATGAAAATTAATTTAACAAACAGCAGGAAGAGTGACAGAACCTGTAGCTATGGTAGACGATACCAGCAATGGGAGGCTGTTCCTCCCTACCAATTCCTGGAGAGTGCCCATACAGCACTTCTCAGGACCCCCGAGCTTGATCTGGTCTAACTGGATGGAATCTAGGTACAGCCAACAATTCCCTCAGCCAAAGCAGCTACACTGGAACCAAGTTACTGCAACTTCCTGACTCAAAACACTTCCTTACTGATTTTCCCACTTCCTCAATGGGACTCCTGAATAGCATTCACCTGAATGTATTCTCCCTCTAGAACAATTGTTGAACCCCCAGCTCAGTTCATTGAGTAGTATTTAAAAGATTGCCTAGGTCTTAGTTGGGCTAACTGTCATTAATGAGCCACCTGCTCAGATTCCACTTTCTTGGGGAATCATGACCCCAAAATATAGGGAAGTTGCCACCTGCAACTCAGGAAGTGTTTAAGGATGCTGCCACTTGTCTTTTGTCCTTCCACCTAATTCCATCCACCAGTTAGACCAGTAACCTCTTTTAACAGCTCTCCCATGCTGTTGTCTCCATAATTTATTTATTAATAATAATTATTCAGAATTTACATTCCATTTCTGGAGACTCTGCTGAGTCATCCATTCCTACTTAGCATTAAATTTAACATAATGTCTCAGGAATATTAAAAATAATTACATTATTTTAATAAAATTGGGGTATGTGACATACACACCCCCTTAAAATGTAACATCGTCCTCGATGTTACTTATTCTTCTTCTTCAGCCACCTGCTGGAATAGATGGGGATATGCTTCCCGCATCTTACTTTCCAGCTCCCAGGTAGCTTCTTCGGGACTAAGGTGCTTCCATTGCACCTTCACTTGTCCAATTATGCGGTTCCGTAGAGTAATTTCCCTCCTCCCGAGGAGACAATCCGGTTCCACCAGAACTTCCCCTTCTGGTTCTACCTGTACAATGTTCCAATCAATAACATGAGTAGCATCATGAGCATACTTTTTCAAAACAGAGATATGAAAAACATTGTGTACTTTTAAATTTGGAGGTAATGCTAACTGATAAGCAACTTGACCGATTCTAGATAAAATTTCAAATGGACCGCAGTAACGTGGTCCTAATTTTGCACAACTTCCTAATCTTAGGGAGCTCTTCTTTGGCCTTACCTTGATGAACACATGTTCACCTACCTGGAACTCTTTAGGAGTTCTTTTCAAATCTGCTTGACTCTTTTGCCGATCCTGGGCAATCTTCAAGTTCTCCTGCACTTGTTTCACAATCTGTTCCATTTCTTTCAATAAATCAGGTCCTAACACTAATCTATCTATTGGATTACTCCAAGAGATAGGAGTGTTGCATTTTCGTCCATACAAAATCTCAAAAGGACTAAACTTAGCTGATGTTTGATAGCTGTTATTGTATGCAAATTCAGCTAAGTGTAGATAATCCTCCCACTTACCTGGTTGATCTTCAACATACATCCTTAACAGATCTTCTAATACTTGATTAACTCTTTCAGTTTGTCCGTCCGTCTGAGGATGGAAAGAGGTGCTGAAATTCAAAGTGGTGTTTAATCCTTTGAACAAAGATCTCCAAAAATTTCCTGTGAATTTAGGATCCCTGTCTGATATAATGACTTTCGGAATACCATGTAACCGAAAAATCTGTTTTAAAAAGATATCTGCTATGTTTGCAGCCTTGTATGTGGTTTTAACAGGAATAAAGTGTGCTGATTTACTTAATTTGTCTACCACTACCATAATCGAATCATTCTGATGTTGATTTTTGGGTAAACCCGTAATGAAATCCAGGCTGATTATTTCCCATTTCCAGCTAGGAATAGGTAAAGGTTGCAGCAATCCAGCTGGATGTTGGTGTTCTGTTTTTACTTGTTGGCAGTCCAAACACTTAGCTAAATATTCAGCTGTTTCAGATTTCATGTTAGGCCAAAAATATTCTTTTCTCAACATGGTGACAGTCTTTTGATAGCCTGGATGCCCGGAGTAAGGGGTTTTATGAATTTCGTCTAAAATTAACAGCTTAACTTTAGGTGCATTAGGAATATACAGCCTGTCTTTAAACAACAAAAATCCGTTTTCATTTAAACTATACCCTTTTATCAAACTTTCTGTGGGTTGTTCTTTGGCTGCAGTTTGTAAATGCTGATAATTTTCGTCAAATTTTATCCCTTCAGCCAGCTGTTCATTTAAGTCAGAGGTATAAGTGCTGCTAGCTGATATAAAATTTAGTTTTGCATTTCTGCTCAAGGCATCAGCCACCTTATTTTCCTTCCCTTTTATGTGTTGGATTTCAAAATCGTATTCACTTAGGAATGCCAGCCACCTGGCTTGTCTTGCATTTAAATTTGGCTGATCTAAAAGGTATTTCAGACCTTTATTATCTGTTAGTAAGGTGAATTTTCTGCCTATTAGGTGGTGTCGCCACATCTTTAAAGCATGAATTACAGCAGCTAATTCTAGGTCATAAGTGGCATAATTCTTTTCATGAATTTTCAGCTTCCTAGATTCGTAAGCAATGACATGTCCTTCTTGAGTCAGCACTCCGCCTAAACCATCATTACAAGCGTCGGTGCAAACTACGAAATCTTTGTTTGGGTCCGCTATTCTAAGAATAGGTGCGGTTGTCAATAAGGTCTTAAGTTTCTTGAAACTTTCTTCACACTTCGCATTCCAATCAAACTTCTTGCCTTTCTTTTGCAAAGAAGTGATTGGGTTGGCTATTTTTGAAAAGCCTTCAATAAACCTCCGGTAGTAACCGGTAATCCCCATGAAAGATCTAACATCCGTCACAGCTTTAGGTACTGGCCATTCTTCAATCGCCCGAATCTTTTCGGGATCCACTGAAATCCCTTCCTTAGTGACTACATGTCCTAAGTACTGGATTTCATCTTTGAAGAAGTCACATTTACTGAATTTCGCAAAGAGTTGTTGTTCTCTCAGTTCTTGTAAGACTATACGTAAGTGTTCTTTATGCTCCTCCTCGCTCTTAGAATAGACTAAAATGTCGTCGATAAATACAACAACAAATTTATCTAAGTACTTATGCATTATGTTGTTCATTAAGCACATAAAAACAGCTGGGGCATTAGTAAGTCCAAATGGCATTACGACAAATTCGTAATGTCCGTACCTTGTTCTAAAGGCTGTTTTGAAAATGTCTTCTTCTTTAATTCTTACCTGATGATAACGTGATCTCAGATCGATCTTGGAGAATACCGTAGCTCCACGTAGCTGATCAAACAGATCATCAATACGAGGTAACGGATACCTGTTTTTAATCGTCATCTTGTTTACTTGACGATAATCTATGCAAAGTCGCATAGTTCCGTCCTTATTTTAACGAAAATCACTGGTGCTCCCCAAGGGGATACACTGGGTCGAATATAGTTCTTGTCTATTAACTCCTTTAACTGAGTTTTCAACTCGTTAAGCTCCAAAATATTCATACGATACGGGGCTTTCGAACTGGGAACAGCACCTGGTACCAGCTCAATTGTAAAGTCTAGCTCCCTCTTGGGAGGTAATTCTGGGATTTCCTCAGGAAAAACGTCAATAAATTCATTGACTACAGGGATGTTCTCTACTGTTTTCTGGTTGCATTCAGACTTATCTGTCTCATCTGTAATAGTTACAGCATAGGTCTTGCACCCTTTTCTGACTGCTCTTTTAAGTTGTAAGGCAGAAATCTGCCTAACTACTGTTTTCCTAGGGATACCCCTAACAGTTACAGGCTGTCCACTACTGTTTATACACCTAAAAGTTTTGTCAAAACAGTTTAAAACGACCCTATGTTGTTCCAACCAGTCCATTCCGATAAGTATGTCATAAGAGCCAAGTGGTAAGATGTTCAGTTTGACTGTAGTTCTAAAATCATTCATGTTTAAGATGCATTCTTTTACATAGCCGTTTACTTTCCTCTTTGCCCCAGTAGCTAATTGTACCGACCAAGAATTATCAAACCTTTCAACAGTCAAATTACATTTTTCTACCAGCTGAGGTGAAATATAACTAAGACTAGCACCTGGATCTATTAAAATAGTAACAGGGGTTTTGTTAATCATACCTCCTACTTCCACCATGGAAGTTTGGTAGTCAGCCTGGCGGTTTTCCAATGCTGCATTGATTCGGGGCATAGTTCCTGCAAAATCCCCGACTGTCATTTCATCTTGAACAGTATGAATGTTGTTGATTTGTTTCTTTCTGTTTGGGCAAACTGAAGCGTAATGTGGCCCATTACACTCCCAGCACTTGACAGGTTCTTTTCGCTCAAAGTTTTTAGTGTAGTTTCCATGGTTATTAGGAGTCTCCTTGCTGTTTTTTGTAATTGTTGGAATGGATGACAGCTCCGTTTTTGTTTCCCTGGAAGCTTTTACCATTGAAATGGTTTCCGTTTTTGCCATTCTTGAAACTTTTATGGGGGACAAATTCCTTTTTCTTGTACTCGATCAGATTGCTGTTCTTTTTGGCTTTCCAGCTGGCTATCCCCTCTTTCTTTTTATTCTGTTCATAACAGAAATTGGCTTTGCGCATGGCTTCTTCCAGTGTTTTGGGGTTGTCATATTCAATTCTGTCCTTGATGTGATAGGGCAGGCAACTAAGAAACCGCTGTATTTTTGGTTTCTCTTCGACAAAATACGGTACATACCGCAACAGACTTAAGAATTTACTGTTTAAGTCCTTCATCGTCATAGATCTGAGCTTTAGTTCATAAAATTCCTTGGCCCTCTCTTCATAATACTATTCGGACAGAAATTTCTTCTTCAAGTATCTTTTAAAAGTACTCCAATTAACTTCTCTCTCTTTAATCCCCTTGACCCTTTTCAGGTCTTGCCACCATATGTCCGCCTTTCCCGAGAGGTTGTAGATGGACATTCGTTCCTTCAGCTGATTTGAGTAGTTATAGATCTGAAAATATTTTCTCATCCCGGATAACCAGGATTCTGCCTCTTCTCCAGTTTCAGATTCTCCATTGAAAGTTGGGGGCTTTATCTTCTTAAACTCCCCAGAAATCTCTTCATAAGGCCTGTACTTTTTCCTTCGGTTGTGCAGCTCAGTTTCACTGCTGTCACTGCTTGTGTGATAACTGGGTTGTCCCTTTCTTTCTACATAGGATGAACTGCTGTCGGACTTAGCCGGTTTTGTCCTTTTTGACCCTCTTTGATGACTAACTTCTTCTGAGTCAGCTCGTTTGCTCCTTCCTTCTGTCTGAAATTTTTCTATCAGTAGCTGATTTAACTGCTCCTGGGTCTTTAGAATTCTTTCATTATCCTTCTTGACTGTTTCCATCTCTGTCTTTAATCCTCTTATGGTCTGCATCAGCTCAGTGGTGTGAGCAATTACTTCTTCTTTCTCAGGTTCTCTTGACATCTGTCTTGTCACTGCATTTGGAGATTCCTCCTCAGTGTATTCTCCCAGTTTTTCCATACCTGTCTGAAAAATTCAGAAAAAAGGAAATTTTCTGTTCTGTTCATGAAACCGAAATATATGTTAGTACTTTATATAAAAAAAAATAAATCCTCTTTTATGGTCACTGTTTTGCGGAAGTTTAGTGGAGTCACATCCAAGCCTAGTGTCTGAACCTGGCTCTGATACCACATGTCAGAACCCGAAATTTCTGAAAAATTTAAAATTTTTATTATAACAATAAATGTTAACTAATTGCGTTCCTGGTCCTGTTTAAATTCAGTAACTAATCATAATTTAGTTAACCAGGTTCTGTTTAATACGAATGTAATTTTTCTGATTATAAAAGTTGACTGTTTTCTTTCAATCTCCAAAGGGAGAGCTAGCCAAAGCTGACTGGCTTACTTAGCTTACGAGCTAATGCATAATTTGTCTTTTGATCGCAGGTACACCGGGGAAGTATGCATCACTGAATTTTAATCTTTGTAAGTATCAAGCTCCTTTCCCTGCACTGTAAAAACTTAAAGAAGATCTATTTACTATTACTGGTTGTCGTGTAAGACAGTAAAGTTCTTTTCATGTAAATTTATAATTGAATAAAGACTGATAGTCTGCCTCGACATGATATCTCTTAACCCGGACAGTATCATCAGGTTTACAATGTATTACAAAGTTTCCGTCGTATCCATTGCGATATGAACATGACCTTATATTAATGATGTAACTATCACTGTAACGAGTTGTTTATATCATGTTTACTGTTTGCATATAGTGACGTTTGCGTTTATGTGATATAATGTCGACTATTACCGGTGATTACTGCTGTGTTCACGTGTTATTAGCATGAGTGGGAGTTGTGACGCCTCTAGCGATGTTCCATTATATTCATCTATGTTTTCAAGATTCCAACGTCCGCTTAACGTTATTGTTTAACTTGTGCCATCTAACTCTGTCTTTGTTTAAATCTATGTTCATTGTATGGACTTGTAGATGAGTTTATATTTAGACCTCATGATAATGAATATTGTTATTTTCATTGTTGTTTAATTAACAATAGTATCGAGAGGATATCATGATAGGATATAATAACAATGGTGTAACTCATCATAAGGTTATGGTAACATTTCAATGTTTAAGTTATATGGAGTATTCATTGAAACTTTGACTATAACATTGTTTTAAATGACTGTAGGTAAAAATATGATGCGCCCTTGACATATCAATGACTTGGTTTTTAATATATATATGCATTACAATGATTGTGCAACAATCATAGTGTTCCCATACGTTGGGCAAACTTTATATCCATTGCAAATGATTTTAAATCGGTGAACAATGATTTGAATGGCAACCAAACTATATGAACTCGACCCATGCTACGTTGATAAATTTTATTGTTACGTGTTTGGCTCTCCTCCATGCATTTGGCGATATATAAGCTAATAATGAAACCCTACCAGGTCATTGTCTTTGCCTTCGGGCTCGGGTTCTAAGGGAGAAACCCTCCATGTCTGAATTTGGTAGTTGGGCACTGTAAAAATGCAAATGCTTTGGTTCAGGTCTCGTCGTTTCATTCTGTGGTAGGATAGAGGTCCTCGGCTCTGCTAATAGCGTCTGCTACAGTTTCGTTGTTTCTTGGTCTCGTTGTCATTCTAAGTTTGAGTCTCAGCTACTTACTGTCTTCCACTGTCGCTGGTGTGAGTATGAGGCAGGTTTTTGCTATTTGTTTTTATTCCAGAGGTGATTGTGTATCTGGGTTTTGGGTGTGCTTCTCGACTGGTTCAATCCCAGCTTAAGGGTTTCGTCTGGAATGCTGTCTGTCGCGGCTGTCAATAGAAAGGTTATGAGAGTTTCCCTTGCTCCTCCAACTGACGAATGTGATGGGGTTCTACTTCTTGTTCCCACTGGTGGCTACCAGGTTGTCCACGAGTTGCATTCCTCCATGGGCTCAGGTAAGGTAATGTCCATATTTTCATAGTTTGGTTTTACATAGAATGTTTAGATTTACACTATTATTTAACAGCTCTCGACATTGATAGTGTGGCTAACATCTCTCGACATTTGAATATATGCAGGTCACGCTGTTCTGAAGGTGCACAGGGCTTCATCTCCAGCACTGGCTCCTCCGGGTAAGCCTGGTTATCCACGGCTGTCTCTTCCTTTGTTGGTTTTGATGTGTTAGGGTTAAGTTTTGGAGGGAAACACCTGCGTAATGGGGTCGTTATTACTCTTGTGACATGGGTACAGTCACCTGTATAAATTGTTTTGTTTGTATATAAAGGGTTTGATACCCCGTCATGTTTTAGGAAGAACCATCTACGGCTCAAACTGTATAAGGCCAGGGGATTGGTTATTGTCGTTTTGTTTTCTATATGTAGGGTTTTACTCACGCTGTATAAGTTAATGTTTAAAGTAATATTGGGTCTGTCATGGCCGTGTATCACCCTGCGTTTTTGTTAAATGAATAGAGTGTTTGAAATATAAGGATGATTGAGTTCTCCGATACCTACACGGGATGATAACTCTACTGTAGGGAATCCATGTATCGTCTCTCTGTGTTTTCTTGGATTTTGAATGTTTAATAAAAAAATGTGGATGTTTCGACCATAACTGTAATAGTTAATTAGTATAGGGTTAACCTGGCGAGTTGGGGTCCTGTTCTATGTTCAAAACATATATATGGAAATGTTGAATTCGGTGGTGACTAGAACGAGTTGCGAAAATTTTGTTTTGGTTCTTGTATAAATAGTTAATATAACTGTGGATAAAATTTATATACATAAACTATGTATAAACCTCCTGTAGGTTCTGTCTGTCATATAAGGCATTCTTTTCTTTTGTTTTCAGTCTGTCAAATGAGTGTGATCAAGCTACGGCCGTGTTAGGTTTGTGGTCTACTCTTAATGAGAAATATTTATAATGAAATAAATATTATTATAGTGAATAATACGAGGGTTGGTAACAGCCAATAATGGTTGCGTTCGTTGATAGTTTCTCTGCGTTTAAATATGTGACTATAAATAATACAACCTACGACAGAGTTGTGTATTTTATATAATACCAGCTCGGTAAGAACAGTGATTCTATGCTTATGATTGGGATAGGGAAACATTAAAGTCTTTATGTACCAAGACTTGGCTTCGAGCCAGTCCATATATTTGTCTTGTTTTGTAATGACTCTGTTATTCTGTGTTGTGACAACATGGCTGTAAATACTATAGTATTAGTTTTTTTTAAAGTCAAAAACAATTTATAGTTTCAGTGTTTGCATTTGACTATGATTTGAATGAGAGTGTAGGGAAAGTTTTTTTTAAACAATGAAACATTGTTGCAGCTACATCTTTTGGATATTTGATAACTGTCAATTATATTCTGGGAATAGATAAATATAATGATATGTGTTTTGTTTTCCTTTAGCTCGATACAAAGAATGACCTGTATCTATAGTTGACTGAAATATGAAACAAATATATATACAGGTATATTGCTCTAATAGAAACTATTCCTGTACATCTAATAGAAAATATCTTACAGTAAATCTAAGATTTATCTATGTCTATTCTTATGATTGTTTAATAAATATAATTCTGGAATAACTACTGTTTAATATTCTGTCTATTATTTAACTATTAATAGAAATTCTAGAAATACATAAACATGATATTTGATAACTCTAACAGTAACAAATATATTCTGCATAGGATAATTACTCTATTTAAATGATAACAGGGAAAATTCTAAAACATCTGAGTTCTGAAATTTATACCAAAAGACAATACAGAAAGACTGATCTACTGGAAATGAATACAGTCAAAACACAGTTGAAATAGTCTATTCATATGAAAATTAATTTAACAAACAGCAGGAAGAGTGACAGAACCTGTAGCTATGGTAGACGATACCAGCAATGGGAGGCTGTTCCTCCCTACCAATTCCTGGAGAGTGCCCAGACAGCACTTCTCAGGACCCCCGAGCTTGATCTGGTCTAACTGGCTGGAATCTAGGTACAGCCAACAATTCCCTCAGCCAAAGCAGCTACACTGGAACCAAGTTACTGCAACTTCCTGACTCAAAACACTTCCTTACTGATTTTCCCACTTCCTCAATGGGACTCCTGAATAGCATTCACCTGAATGTATTCTCCCTCTAGAACAATTGCTGAACCCCCAGCTCAGTTCATTGAGTAGTATTTAAAAGATTGCCTAGGTCTTAGTTGGGCTAACTGTCATTAATGAGCCACCTGCTCAGATTCCACTTTCTTGGGGAATCATGACCCCAAAATATAGGGAAGTTGCCACCTGCAACTTAGGAAGTGTTTGAGGATGCTGCCACTTGTCTTTTGTCCTTCCACCTAATTCCATCCACCAGTTAGACCAGTAACCTCTTTTAACAGCTCTCCCATGATGTTGTCTCCATAATTTATTTATTAATAATAATTATTCAGAATTTACATTCCTCTTCTGGAGACTCTGCTGAGTCATCCATTCCTACTTAGCATTAAATTTAACATAATGTCTCGGGAATATTAAAAATAATTACATTATTTTAATAAAATTGGGGTATGTGACAGGGGATGGAACATCCTCAGTGATGATGGGTTCTGACTACCCTCCCTGATCGTAATTGTATGAAATTGCAGGGAATTTTGGAAATGGAATACGCATGCATGTTGGCAGTCTCAAATTGATGAACTGCTTTATTATTCGGATTTGGGTTAGGTTGTGTAGGTAGTTGTGGTCGCAATGGTGCATTCATAGGTGCGGCGTTGTTTTGGAATTGCAGTTGTGGTTGTTGATACTGTTGGTGAGGATACTGTTGAGGAGGATACTATTGATATTGAGTCTGGTGATGAGGAAAATTATTTCCTTGGTAAGAATTTCTCTAGTTAGGAGTCCAGGGAGCTTCCTGGTTCGATTGTTGTGACCATGGTGTCCAAGAGTTAGGATTTTGCATTGGGTTTGTAGATGGATGCCATTGGTTGTTAGAATAATGTGAAAGGAATTGTGTATTCATAATATTCATATTATTCATACCATTCATATTATTCAAGAAAAATGATGGATCTGGATTCATACCTTGATTCCAACGCTTCCAAGGTTTCTTCTGTGCAATAAAGTAAGCTTGTTCCACGTTTGATGTGGATGCCTGTAGGACTGCTTTGACTTTGGGTAATGAAGGAAATTCCTTGGTATCATGCTCCAATTCACATATCCTACATATATCTGCCTTGTCCAGCGGGCATTCTTTCAATGGGTGATTTTTTCTGCATTTAGGACAGAATACACCAAGTGTCAAATCTTCTACTGCTTGCCTCTGTTTAGCTTTCAATACATCTAGTTATGAGGAAATGGATCTCATCATATCTATTTTGAAATTCTCCAGTAGGTTTCATATTTCTGCTTGGGTGGCTCCTCTACTAGATGACTTTTTTGTTCTAGTGAAGACATCCTGATCTCAATCTTTGTCCCGCTTGTTGGTTCTAGAGGATACCCTTGAATACCTTCGACATAAATCAATGATCCTGTCAAAGGGTTCTTTTGAAATGTCCCATTTTCCTAGCAAATTTAGTATATCTAGGCAATCTTCTCTAATCCCTCTCAACAAGATGATCTTAAGTACATACTTTCCTATCTGTGTATGACCAAACCTCTGTAAATTGTACAACAACCTTTCAACAAAATCTTCCTGGCTCTCTTATTCCTTCTGAACCATTTTAAATAGCTCTTCCTTTCTATCTCTGGTTCTACAATATTCTTGATATTTAGAAAGGAAAGTTTGTTTCATTTGATCCGAAGTAGTGATGGTCTCACGACCTAGACTCATGAACCAACGTAGAGCATTTCCTTTCAGGGTGGCTAGGAATAGTTTCAGTTTCTGAGCACTGGAGGTATAGTCGTAACTGCGACAGAGGATGTCGAACTCAAAAATAAATTCATCAAGATCTTCAGAGGACTTACCATGGAAATGCGGGAGAACTGATGGTGAAATATTTTTCATAGGAGCTGCTCTTGGTGTTTGGAGGATAGGGAATTCAAGTGTGACAATAGTGTCACCTTGCTGATTATCTTCCACTTCCTCCTCAGGGCATTCATTCTCTCCTTCATGTTATCCATTAACCATGTTGGTCCAAAATTTAATTGATTCCTTCACTCTTTCTTCCTCTGCTCCTGCTTCTTCTGCTTTCCTCCTTTCCTCTTCTCGCCTTCTCTCTTCCTCTGCTTTTCGGCAAGTATCTAACCACACTTCTTTAGTAACTCTGGTCTTGTCAATATGATAAATCTCCTCTCTATTTGGTGCACCCACAACACTTTCCTTGTCTTCAGGAGGTTTCATCTCTGCAATGGGAGTAGAGGGTCCCTTTGTGTTCTCCACAGTTGATGTCGATGTCTCAATATTGGGAGGAACATAATTTCCCCTTCCTGTAGATGTTCACGGTAATCTAGTAGAAGAATCATCTCTAGCAATTATATCATCGATAAATGTTTGTCTTCCCAGACCTGTGTTACAGCCACGACCTCTTCCACCTGCAATGTTAGTATTCAGATGGGGTTCCAGATTTGTTTTTCTTGTATTCATGCATGCTTCAAATAATCAAAACTAAAATGAAATCAATAAACCAACTACTATCTATGCCTATAAATTACCATCCCCGACAACGACGCCAAAATGTTGGTCACCCTATATGCCAATTAATTACAACTGACACACAAGATGCTCAATATGAATTGTCAACCCATGTAGGTCTTTTATTTCAATGGAAATAAGCACAATCTATGCATAAAAAATTTCAAGTAGTTGATTAAACAAATGGAGATAAATTTTCCTGCCTATCTGCTCAGGGAAAGTTATCTCATAGTTAAAACTAATCTAGCTTATCCATCTAGGCATTCAAAATACAATTATCTTCCTACAAATATCAATCCAGCAGTTATTGATCTAGGAATAAAATAAACTAGACTTAATTTTGCAAGAAGTTAAATCCTATAATTCTCAAACTACAGTATTCAATCTCTACTGATCTAACTCATCTAGCAGCTACTGTAACTCAATCATAATCTGTCCAATCTAATGAATTCAAGAAAGATAAAACATCAACCAGAAACTAGAAGTAAGCTTGAACTCTAATTTGATTAATATTGGAAATCCTAGAAATAATAAATGTCTGAAAAGAAACAGAGCTGAGCTTGGCTGTAACAGTTGATCTAACACACCATGCATCAAATAAACTAACCTACACAGTCGACTGTCACACCACACAGTTGCAGCTATTCAGGATGCAATCATAAACTACCAAAGAAGAATGCAATTATCATTTCATTGTTGCAGCTTGCAGTAACACATCTAATGCAATTCCACACCACACAACAGGAAAGAAATTAAACTACCGACTTAACTCAGCGATCTCTGTGAGAAGGCGGGCCCTGGCCTTCTAACAGAGATTTCGTGTCCTAACATAAATTAAAACACCAAGATATAAGAAACTCTGCTCCTTGTATTAGAAATAATGAATTACAGTCACCGCTCTCTGTTTCAGCTTATACAATTATAAATTCTCCAACCCCCTGGCTCAGAACGCATCTTTACATTTATACCCTGATGACATGAATTTATTTCACAAAATATCGGGCAGCCATGAAGATCTACGATCTTTAGGCTGTCGATTTACAATAGAACTGTTACATCCATAAGTAGTCTTGAATGAAATCGTTGCATTCAGGCCTGAGCTGTTGCATGCTGTCATAGCCTAGAATAGATTTGAGCTGATTGAACTGGCAGGTACTCGGATGCTTTGTTGTGACTGAGTCACAGCTAGCTATGTGGAGGAATGCTCGAATTGTTGCAGCGAATTGTGGAACCGAACTCAAGAAGGGACAACTAGCGCCACGTATGCATATTCTCCAAGGGTTAGGAAGCTGCTACACCTACGGTATTCTAAAGGATTCTGGGCTATCTTTATCGAATCAATCAATATTAGCACAAACTTAAAAGATAGAGTGCAAAACCATAAACAAATCAGGAATTAATGATATAAAACAATAATAGAATATACCTGTTGCAATCCATGTTCTGCTTGGGAAGATATCTGCTTAGATCAGGGAATAGTGAGGCAAAAAAGGGAAAAAGGTGTAGATAGGTGTAGGCAAAAAGGGGCTATTTTGGGGCCCAACAAGGAATAGGGGACAACCTTGCTTGACTACTATGATATAATTTATTTTGACCAACTTGTAGAGTTCCTAAAATTGGTACTAACATTCTCGTACAATCTTATTGCAACAACTCTCAACTCGAAAGGAATTTTTAACTCTTCTAATATATTACAAAGGTTAGTTATTGACATTATGTCTAATGTTTTTCTAAATCAACACAAAATATTGGCTTTATATTGTGATGCTCCTCAACAATGATCCTAATCACATCAAGGTGGTCTAGAGTTGAATGATAGCTTCTAATTGAATAATGCCTGGCCGTTATCTCTTTTTCCATGAATTTCTAGCCATATGTTAATATTCTTTTCTCAAAAGAATTTCATATAAATTGGATAAAAGAGGGCTTTATATAATTGTGAAATTCTATGTCACAGCAGATCTAAGAGTTGATGGATACCTCACAAAGAAAGAATGAGCAAAAAATTAGAATAAGAGTGAAAACTACGGTAAAAAGAGTAGAAGAATAATAATGCAACATAACTCAGATAGGAGAAGAATAATGTCACATATTCCAATAATCAGTATAATCCACAATGATGTTACAATGGAGAGAATTCGAATCATGTAGGAGAATTAGAACCTCAGTTGGTCTAGCATAGGGATTATCACCACTAGAGTGCTCCGGAAGACTCAAAGTCAACTGAACTAAACCTAAAACCAGTTAATTGAAGTCACAATCAATTAACTAACTAAGGAGGGCGCAATAGTGAGTCTGTCATGCATTCCAATTAGAAAAAGGCGCATGAGGCCACAAGCAGTGGCATCTGAAGCTCTAACCCTCCAGAAGAGTCAGGTAACTCAGGTGGACTGCACCAGAACACTCAGTAGGTTTCTATAAAATAGGGAACTAGCTGAAGTGGTCCTAAACTAATGCATGCAGGGCTCAGAAGGTGGTAGATGGATCCTTGATGACATTTGCACACCACTAGGGGGGAAATGACATCATCAACAACTAGGAAGAATAAATAATGCTAGGTAGGACAAGGATGTAGTATTGAAATATCCTAACACCCCCCCTTAATCCATACTTTTGCATCCTGGTCCCTAGTTACTAAGACCAAAGGTCACCCATACAATCAAATAAATGATAAAAATAAAGAATTTTCTATGAACCAAGGAAATGGGGAAAAACCTCATGGGAAAAATACCCCCCCTCAAAAAAGAACAGCAATAGGGAACTCAAAGAACCTTCATACTAAGCAGAGAAGGAGAACAATTTCCTCAGTGAAATCCTTTGCAAAAATATTGGCAATATGCTCCTCTGTAAGATAGCAATGCAGGTGCTAGATCTGGATATGCTCCTCTGATGTGCCTCCCACTGTGTAGAAGTTGTATTTTCCAAAACAAGTCTTTTAGGAACCCTTCTTGCTACTGGAGTGAATGGATCATTGTGGTCCAAATCATGAACCTTTGAGTACCTTTTGTCAGACAAACAATATTGTTTCTTGGTTGTAGATCCCCCATGGAAAGTCTCTCCAAGATTGTGGATCAAACCCCACCATCATGCAACATCTCTATGAGAGAAGTGGATCTGCATGACATAGTGCAAGTTTTTCATGATACTGAGATTCGGTGGTTGTATGGTCAGATGGATCCCCAACTATGTTCCCAGCAGCTATAAGGACTTTGTGAGCCTATATTGGCCTTGGACATGGATTGGGAGCATGTATTGGATCTGGATTTGAATCTGAATCTTCTTGAACTTTATTCTCAACATCAAGATCTTGATCCTCATCTTCATTAGAAGAGGAATCAATCTGATCTTCATCAGATTCCGATGGGTTAGGAAGAGAGTATGGAAAAAAATGTGAGAATTCATATGCCTTGGAAGCATGGTTTGCAAACCCTTTCGCTATAATATTCCCAGTGGATATCTCTGCAATCTCAACTATGTCAGGACCAAAGACCACTTTCTTCGGTGAACCTGTGTGAGTCATCTGATATACAAACAACAAATTTTTCGACAAAGAAGGCACAAATAGAACATTCTTGAACTTCCCATGCTCCATATGTATTGTGCCCATCCCTTCAGCAGAGATCTTGGAGTTGTCTCCCATGTGAATAATCGAACTATCTTTGAGATCTAGAGAAGAAAATGATTCTATGGAGGCAACCATGTGGTTGGGGGCTCCTGAATATATGAGGAGGGCTTGTGAATTCGAAAATCCATCCTTTAGTGCATGGCATCTCTCATGACCATCAAACTCACTTCCAGAATCAGTCTCTCTTGCACCTTTTGCGAGGGAAATGTTGTGATGTTCAAGAAGCTTGGTCAACTAATCTATCTTCTTATGCATGCAAGATATCTCTGTAATACCCCAATTTTGAACCCTTAGGCAATATTGGCTCTAATGTAAATATTGCAAATACGCGATGTATGTTTCCCTAGCGTGGAGCTCAAGGCCAAGGCCCCGCTAGTTTATGCTCGGATTTTATTTAAATTAGACACGCTTGATATTTTGTTACCCACGTGCTATTAAGCCATGGGATATTGTAAATTGATGTAAATATTTAACATTGAAATAAAATACCAAAAACTGGCTATGGAGGCAACGAATGAGAAGGGGCCACGTGTATCCACTAGGGAGTGGTGAGGGGGCTATGGGATTAAACCCTAGGCTGCCATTTGTCATTATGAGAACCCATTGACTTCCCTAGGTGACATTAATGCCTGCTGTAAGAAGGTGGTTGAGATTTTCAGCCCATGGCTTCAATGGAGCATGGGCAGCCCTGAAATTCGTATGGGTGGGCATGGGCTCTGATTGCTTGGGTAAGAAGTCACTCAACCTCATGGGAGGTTGCTTCATTCTCACCCCAGTCCATTGTGAAACTACCTAGCATCATTCCCATCCAAAAACGAGTGCCAGCAGTGAGGAAAAACCAGAAATCGCGACCTGGAGAGAACCCCGTTTTTGAAAGACCAAAAACGTCCAGATTTGGCATGGGACAGGGAAATCCAATGGGGGATCCAATAGCATGAACCTTGGGGCAAATTTGGGAGCATTAGCTACCCCGAAATCAATGGGAAAACCCAGTTTTTGCAGCTCAGAAAACGAGTGACGGATTTGAGCATTTGGTGAGCAGAATGGTGAGAAATCAAGTTGGGATTGACTATGCAAAGGTTGGGTGTGCTTGATAAACCCAGTGAAGGCTAGGATCTCAAAGATCAGCAGCTGGACCTTTCTATGCCCATCCTGAAGAGCACTGGAGGGAAGAGTTTCCTGAGGGACTGTGTAACAGAGAAGGGGATCTTCCTTGTGTTGGATGTGGTAGGTAATGTGGGTGCCTAACTGTTGAGTTCACTTGAGATGCCTGTAGCTCTGTGGTCGAGCTCACTGGCTTAGCACTACCCTCCTCTATCTGCTTGGATGCTTGACTGAAGCCATGACTATGAGTGAACCCAGCTAGTCCTCCATAGTGGATACACAGCCCAGCTCGGGGGTGATCTCTCAGCTGAAGGAATATAGGCTGGATAGAGATCTACGGTTGGGAGGAACGTTGCCTTCACGTAGCCAATTGTTGGACGTCAAATTCTCAAGATAAGTGTTCTGTGGATTATAACTTGTTCCATTTTGTGTTCTGCAATATGTTAAATTGCCCATGTGTAATGAAATGAATTAATATAGAATCCATGCATGGCATATGAATGCGCTTGGGTCTCTGTAGGTGGAATCATTCTCTGCTGTGATTGATATGATTGCAATTACTGTCTGTTTGAGTGCTTGTTAGCATGTTCATTCCGCTGTGTTTTATATGGAAACGAATTTGCATATAGAAGTTTTAAAATGTTAGGAATTTATGTGCAAAAATTATTGGGGCTAAGTCTCCGATAAGCCCGTGTGTTGTTAACGTTTTCCCCTCCTTGCCTTTGACGATGGAAGGGGGCGTTACAATCTCTGGGTGGTTTCCTTTCTTGCAATAGGAACACTTGGATTTCTCAAATCCCTTCTGTTTTTCCTTCTTAGAGATAGAGGATCCTTCTAATGGACTTGACTTGGAATTCAACTTGGTTTCAAATGGCCTCTTGTCCTTGTCTTTATGCATCCCTTTCTGATTCTCACTTTTTGCCTCTCCAACCATAAGAGCTTGATCTTTGGAGGCCTTCATTGCACCCATCTGGATCAACTTGTCTTGTTCTTGGATGAGAGATTCAGTGAAAAATTCTAAGGAGGGCATCTTCTAACCAGGGAATGACATTCGCCCATAATGGAAGGAAGAGACAAAGATGGAGAACTCAGGACCTAGCTTGCTCAAAATGGATAGCACCAATTGCTCATCCTTCTTCTCAATTCCACACTGCTTGCATTGCATAACCATACATTTGAATTTTGAAAATAATTGTTGAATGGTCTCGAAACTGCTTGGTTGTAGAGAAATCAACTCATTTTCTTGAATATGACCTCTTATCTCATCTTGTTTGTCAAAGAGAGTCTCTAACTTCAACCATAACTCTTTTCGAGTCTTCAATACTTCGATGTGGAAGAGTAGATCTCTGGAAATATGAATACACATGAAACCAAATGCTTCATCCAATCTATTCAGATACTAAGTTTTCTCCACGACTGAATTTGGTTCAGGATCCTTCCCCATTGTCACCCTATACAATGATATGTTTCCCAACACCATCTGCATATCAGCCCTCTAATCAAGATAATTGAAGGGTGTCAGGATTCTAGGAGAGAGAGGAGAGTTCGAATTGTCCATTACAACTGTTGGACAGAATACAAGGTGAAACTGCTACTACTATAGAAAAATCTGTTGCAACTGCAGAAAACTGTTGTAACTGCTGCAACTACTGCTGCACTCAAAAACTCGAATAATCTGCAGCAAAAAACTCTCAACAATGGAGGTAGACTACTACTAAGCACTTCTTTAGGACAGTAGGCACTTTTATCTGGATCCTTCACACCTAACTAGACCTCATTGGATTTCTCCAATGAATTCAATGCAATGGCACTAGGATTTGTTGTGAAAATCCAGAGGCTTCTGGTGCACTACTGAAAGCAGCTACTCAACCTATTCGCTCAACTGGCTCTAATACCATGTGAAATTATATGTCACAGCAAATCTAAGAGCTTATGGATACCTCACAAAGAAAGAATGAGCAGAAAATTAGAATAAGAGTGAAAACTGCAATAAAAAGAGAAAAAGAATAATAATGCAGCATAACTCAAATAGGAGCAGAATAATGTCACATGTTCCAATAATTAGTATAATCAACAATGTTATTACAATGGAGATAATTTGAATCATGCAGGAGAATTCAAACCTCAGTTGGTCTAGCATAGGGATTATCACCACTGAAGTGCTCCGAAAGACTCAAAGTCAACTAAACTAAACCTAAAACCAGTTAGTTGAAGTCGCAATCAGTTAACTAACTAAGGAGGGCGCAATAGTGAGTTTGTCATGCATGCTAGTCAGAAAAGAGAGCATGAGGCCATAATCAGTGGCATACAGAGCTCTAACCCCCTACAAGAGTAAGGCAACTCAGGTGGACTGCACTGGAACACTTAGTAGGTTCCTATAAAATAGGGAACTGACTGAAGTGGTCCTAAAATGATGCATGTAGGGCTCAGAAGGTGGTAGATGGATCCTAGATGACATCTACACACCACTAGGGGGAAAACGACATCATCAACAACTAGGAAAAATAAATAATGCTAGGTAGGACAAGGATGCAGTATTGAGATATCCTAACAATAATAATGGTCTTATAATTAGAGGGATTGTTTTTATCTCTGCTTTTAAAAATATAAAAATGAGTCTTTGTGCCCATGGTTTAGGGAAACTTTGCTTGATTGATAAATTGAAGATGTTGTGGATGAGGATGGGATCAACACTTTTTTATGATTTCTTCTTGGTATCCTTTGATATTCTTAGCTTTCCCTTTTGTGAGTCGCTTAACCCAAAACTCTATGTCTTCTAGGAAAAAAACTTCTTTGTTTGTAGAAAGGGTTTAAATATTTTCCACAACATCAGAAGATTCGTAAATCTTTTTAAGATAGGAATTCTAGTTCCTAAATGGACTCATATTGTTTTCTTTAGTTTTACAACTTTAAATTCGCCTCTAGAGTTTCTTAGGATCTATCTTAGAGAGATGCAAAGCTTCCCTTGCTTTATATTTATATAGTACTTTTTTCCCTTGTAATTAAGGCTTTGTACATATATATCTTGTTGGATTTTAAGGACTCGTTAAAAGCATCACTGGTGGATTTTCTAGCATGCTTGCACTCTTTATCATACCAAGGGTTGGTTGTTCTATTCTCCTTTTTACATGACACTTCAATAGAGAACTTGTTCATGGAAGTAGAGAGGGTTAAGGTAAATTATGATAGAGGTCTTCAATATTGTCCTTATTTAATAGTATATTTTACTCACTATTTAAATCCGTTAAAAATATTAGTTTTATTTTTATCAAAGATTAAGTGCTTTTGATTATTAGAATTATCTATTATGGAGCCCTCATAAAGTTTCGAGTTAGGGTTAAAGATCTATGTTTAGAGTCATATAAGATGTCAAAATTTTATATTTGATTGTATATGGGGATATAGACCTCACATAATCTACAACACAAGGGAAATTTTTGGGGTCTTTATCCCATGGGTTAGTTTTCAATATTTTTTTCCAAAAAAATAAATTCACCAATTTCCTGTTTTTTTAATGATTCACCCAAATTCCACAAATAAAAATATTTTACTCTGAACAAAGCCAAAATTGTCCATAAACTGTATAAAATCCTTAGAAATTTGAATAATTTTACAAAAATATCACCAAACATTTTATGGTTGGAAATTTAAGAATTAGTAAGATTCACCAAGGTTTCTACACTTTAAGTAAATTACAAATCCTTAAGATTTTCTATGTATGGCATTGTTGTCAAGCCCATGAACACAATTCATCTCGTTGGATTTTGGTCATTTCATAAGACTATTGAAAATTATTAGATCTCGAGAATTGCATAGATTGATCAACTCGGTACCAAACAAATTCTCAACCAAGTCTTCAAAGTTTCTTTTGTATGTGCTAGCTAAAACAAGGTCATCATCTAACCATAGAGGATTAGGTTTATAATCATTACTTAAGATAATAGCTTGGTGAGTTGTTGTTCTAGCATTAAAGTCTCCTAGTAAGAGGATATTGCCTTCATTTTTATAATAGAATATATTATTCTATACAAATCACAACACACATATTTCTATGTTAAAGAACTCAGATTCATCATACTCCCAAATTTTAACAAGTAATAAAATATCAATTTTACTCCAAATCCAACTTAACATGGGATCTTTACTCCATAAAAAATCACAACAATTCATGATTTACATAGTATAAATCATTAAAGATCATTGATCATTTTAATTAATAATAATTTTATATTGAATGGTAAACACCCCACATATTTATAAGATTTATTGAGTTTTAAAAAATCGGCATTTTAATTAGTTGTGATGTTAATTATCATGTGGTAAGGTACTTTAGTAATTAGATAGCATTTCCAATGTATATCATGTTGTCATAATAACAATATCACATCTAGAATAATATTATTCTTGTCCATTTTAACTAACTTATTATGTCCCCGACATTAAGTTTTCAATCGAGGACAATAAGCGGAGGGCAGCTTCTGTGATATGGTCTCTCTTGAAGGTTCAACCATGGCAATGGATAAATTCCTGAGTTTTCAAAATATTTAAGTTTTTGGAAGTGTGTCGTGGAGGGTTTTGAGTGGCGTCGTGCGTGGTGATGCGCGCCTGGGTTCCTGTTCCTCAGGACTCGATGGCTCCAAGTCGTCATCTATTTTAATTTTTATTGCGGTTTTTAAAAGTTGGGTGATGGTTGATGTTGTGCGAAGGTTTGAGCGATATGAGGGTTTTTGACAGAGTGTCTCTTCTATGATGGAGCGTCAGTCTGATTCGGTGCAGAGTGAAACGACTGTGGGCCTTCCCCTATTCTGGTGTGTTCTTGTTCAATGGATGTTTTGGGCCATGTGGGTGTTGCGTGCTGCAAATGGTTCTCACCAATGTGGTCGTTTCATGCTGGCCAGGATTTTGGAGGATGGAATGCCCTTGTCTCTTCATCGATTAAATGTTGTGGGCCTTCCATCAGGTGTCTTCGTTATTGTTCTTCCTTGCTTTCATGTTCTTCAGATATTATGGGTGATGGTATGGGCGCTTGGCATGGTTGAATGCAATTGTCTTTCATACGTGACCAACCGGCTTGGATTTCGTGATGTTATGGAGTCTCTCTACCTATAGGTTCTTTTGATTTATTTTGGAATGGTGGACTGTCATGGATTCTACTGTTCATGTTGGTTTATGGCTTCGGGTTCGGCGTCGTTGGACAAGTACTCAATGCCTGTAACTTTTTTTTCTTGCAATTGTTGTGGAAGAAAAAATCTATTGTTCTACTCTTCTTATGTCTATTTTTTCTGCATTTTGAAATCATTTCTAAAATACGTGGTCTGCATTTGGTTCTCTTCCTCTGTCGGGATGAATTGGGAAGGGTTACTAAAGCTAGTGTATTCACACCAACTAGTGCAAAAGGACAACTACTAAGGGTTATGGAACCCTTAGTAGCAATTAATTAATGGGTAGTATGTGAGTGTAAACAAAATAAAAAATGACTAAACTAAATTATTACTACAGTAAAACAAGAAATAAACTAAAACCCATGAATCAAATGATGATTTTATATTATGTTGTAAAAATGGATTCACATTAGATGGTTAGCTCAAAAAGTGAGTAGATGTAGGGGGGCCTCGCAGTCATACGAAGAGTGGTGCTTCGGGTCTCCAATGTTCCTTTCTTTTCTCTAAATGCTCCAATGTGAGGAACCTCCACCAAATAATTGATAAAATGCACAATATATGGGATCGTAGAATATTTTTATTGATCACGGGCCACTTCGAGGGGGTAACCTCCTTTGAGTAAGCTCAATACAAATAATTTCACGGTGCCTTCATTGATCTCAACACAAACTTATATACTAATTCTAGGCGTCAGTACCATGGGTCAATACCATGTGCCAATACAAACCATGGACCAATACAAAATATGGATTAACAAATACTACGGGACGACTTACAAAGCATATGCGTCCAACAACAATAATACAAACTATGGATCAACAAATACTACAGGAGGACTTACAAAGCATACGCATCCAACAACAATATACTAACAAAGTAAAGAGAAGGGTTGACACAGGTTCTTAACATCCCCTCTCCCTTAGAAAAATCTTTGTTCTCAAAGCTTTAGATGTGGAAATTGATGCAGATTCTGAAGGAGTGGGTCCCCTGTAGCATCCGCGGGGTGTATTTTGTGTCCTGGAATTAATGCCTCCGTGATAGATTGAGAGAAATGCTGATGCCTTTTGAGTTCCAGGGAGGATTGCTTGGAAGGATGTAGATGAAGAAGAACCATATCACCTGCTTGAAAAGTGTGCTCAAAATGGTGTTGATCAGCATGTTGTTTCATTCGAATTCTTTCCATGTGAAGATTGTCCTATAAAATGAGAAGAATCTGGTCGCGGTTTTGAAGAACCGAGTCAATTGCCTGAACTGGGGAACTGCTGAGGGTGTATGAAAGAAGAATTGGCGGTGCCTGTCCATAGATTGCTTCATATCGTGTCATTTTAGATGTGGTATTGTACCATTGGAGCGCCTCATGGAAATCCATAGAAATAGTTGTCCAAAACTGTGTAGGGATGGGAAAGGGTTCGAGCAGTCCCGGAAGGAGTGTCGTTTTAGCCATGTTGACCTGGCAAGTATCACAGTCAGCCACCATCTGTTGAATTGTCATTTGCAGTCCCGACCAAAATAAGTTACACTATTCCCGGTCATACGTGTTGAGGAACGCAGATTTTCCTGCAGATGGAGTATCATGGAGTTCATAGAAGACATATCCCTATTTAACAGATTGCAACCAATTTGGAACAAGCTTAGAAATAGCTGAATGAGAAACTAGGTCATGAATTGTGCGAGAAGGAGCATCCGCCACTAGATTGTCCTGACCCTTTGTGTAAGTGGGCGCATAGGTATAACCCATGAGTTGGCTAACCCATTTCAGGTGTGTTGGGGAGGAGACCTGTTGTTTTAGGAAATGTTTCAGACTCTGGTGATCAGTCTTTATGCAGAAATAATTCCCTAATAGGGAGGTCTGCCACTTCTGTACTGCATGTAAAATAGCCATCATTTCCTTCTCAGAGGTAGATGCGGAGAAATTCA
This sequence comes from Larix kaempferi, assembly GCA_027924585.1. Classification (NCBI taxonomy): domain Eukaryota; kingdom Viridiplantae; phylum Streptophyta; class Pinopsida; order Pinales; family Pinaceae; genus Larix; species Larix kaempferi. The sequence goes on along the minus strand of BSBM01000299.1, from coordinate 52,351,872 downwards.
TACCGGAAAGGTCTCTTGAAGGCGGCAAGCCCACTGGTTCAACAAAGACACTTGCATATCTATCCAAGGAAGTAGTGGAGACCATTGATGGGTGCATCTGAATGGAATGGAGTTGAGCAATGACACCATGTAAATTCTTCTTAAGGATATTTTCCAGGCGATGTGAACTGATGATGCAAAGAGACCTTGGTTGTAAGCTTGTAAATTTGTGTTGTTTCCCATTGACTCAAAAATTCATCCAAAGTTCAGCAAAATCCCATAAGATGGGGCCAAGTGTGCATAACCATTGAACGCCCAAAACCACATCACATCCACCTAGGGACAAGGAAAACATGTCAGAGCACAGGTTATAATCTTCCAAAGAGATACGCAAATTGTGACACTTCCCTTTGCAAGGTAAGGTTCCCCCATTGGAAACCATGACTTCAAAGTTGGAGCAAGGATGGATAAAAAAATCAGCTTGTTTGGCGATCTAAGGGTCAATCAAGTTATGCATGCTACCAGAATAAATGAGTATTGTAAGAGGAAGCTTATTCAATTAACCCCTGACCCACATTATTTGGGGGGTGATGATTCCAGCTAAAGCATGTAGAGAGATCTATGGGTGGTCATGCTGAGACGGAGGGTCAATAGGAGGCTCCTAAATGTCGACCTGATCATCTATTGTATCTGGAGCTTCTTCACCAATTTCAGAGGCAGGCGGAGAATTCACATCCAAGAGATAGAGATTTTGCTCAACACATTTATGTCCCCGAGTGAATTTCTCATCACAATTATAAAAAAGCCATTTTTTCTCTATGTGATCGCATCTCTACTTCAGACAAATGCTTGATACGAGTGGTGTGGGGAGCTGGCAGTATGGGAGGTCATTGAGAACCCAAATTTCTAAAGGGTACAAAATTGGGTTTGGAGCGTTGTTGGGATGCAATCTTGTCTTTTTCCAACTTAGCTAACCCCATGGCTTCCATCATGGTGTTGGGACAGAACATTTTGACCTCTGAGCAGATTTCATCCTTAAGACCACTGATAAAACAACTCCTGTAGAATTCATCAGAAAATCCTTCTGTGTGATTGGCTAGTTTCTCAAATGTTGTCTAATACTCTCGCACAGTGCCAATTTGGCGAAGTTTAGTGAGTGCTATGGTGAATTCATCAAAATCACTAGGACCAAATCGCTGCAAAAGGAGCTAGCAAAAATTTAACCATTTTGGCTCTTCATGAGCCTTGATGTACCAACGGTACCATTGAAGAGCTTTTTGTTCCAGATGAAATGATGCAAGTGGCACTTTGTTGACATCAAAAGTATTATGCAGACTGAAATATTGTTCTTTCTGATAGAGCCATCCACTCGGATTAGTACCATTGAAGCGAGGAAAATCAAGCTTCGGACCACGGAAATTGCTGGAAGAAGAGAACCCATTGTCTGAAGAAGACTCTAACTGTCGTTTGTTGTTCATGGCTGAATGTTGAAGATGAAGGCCAAGAAATTTTTCATCCAGATCCTGGAGTTTGGTTTGGATGGCTGCAAATGTTTCCTCCATGGTTTTTTCTCCTGCGCGCAGAGAAATTTTTAAGGGCGAAATTTCGCCAATTGGCTATTTTTCAGGCATTTTTTCAAAAAATAAATTCGCTATTTGGTCATTTTTACTCTCTAATATCGCCTATATTTACATGGAATATGTTTTTTTATTGTAATATTAGCCCAAATTTACAAATTTTAGTAGTAAATTGTATGTTTCATATTTAACATTCGCCTACCTATCTATATATATGATTTTTTCAACCCAAAATAATCGCCTAGAATACTATACTTAGGCATACTATTAGAATCCTTAAAAAATACTCTGCCTATGTGGGTGACAACCATAACCAGGAGTTTTTTTTTTTTTTTTGAGTGAGTAGAAAAACAAAAACATAAACTGTTTTAGTAAAGGAAAAGTTGGATTTGGGAAAAAATTTGGTGGGTAATTTGGATTTGACTAGGTTTTGGACACTGTCGAATAGACAGGAAAGCAGAAAATGAGGATTTCAGAAGCGGGGTGAAAGAATGAGAAAATTTGTCAGAGAGACACAAAGAAGTAGAAATATGGAATAAACACGGTGGCAAAATTTGAAGGTGATTGGGTGAAAATTGAAGAAGTTATGGCAAACCCTAAAAATAGAAAAATGTGGGATTTCTGGTTGGGGGAAGTGGAATTTGGGATAGGGTCCTCATGAATGAAATATGCAGAATGGGATTGCAGGGATGTCAGTGAAGTTTCAAGGGAAACTGAGTGAAAACAAAGGAGATATGGCGAAAAAATGAAATTTTATACTTTGTTTTTTTTGAAACGGGTTTGCAACGGTGTGGAAGGGATCGGTCACAGATGGATCTGCAACAACGCGACAGAGATCGAAAACAAATGGATCTACAACAACGTGACAAAGATCGGCAACAGATGGATCTACAATGACACGGAAGTGATCGACAATAGTTCTAGACAGAGGAAATTTGTGATTTAGCAGCTGAAAATAGATATGGACCCCAGGTATGCTCGGCTTCCTAATAGTTCAGGGGATTCACTCGGCCACCAATGTTGTCTGACGGATCAGGTAAAACTGATAACCGCTCTGCCACAAACAACATCTCTTGGTTTACCTCACAGGTGGGAACTAGTCAATAAGGTAGGGGTCATAGCCCTTTTCGCGGGTAGGTCCTCTCAATGGGCCAGCTACTTCGGGGTTCTTGTGGTACTCCTCACAATGAATTTTAGGGCTTATGCCCAAGTACTTCCCACAGTTAAACGGATAGGGATTATTCCCAGATCCGAACCTTCAATAGATGCGAAAAAAAAATGGGCAGAAATTTCACCTAGCGAGCCTAAGAAAGTGCTCTGATACCAGATGTGAGGAACCTACAACAAATAATTGATAAAATGCACAATATATGAGATCGCAGAATATTTTTATTGATCACGGGCCACTTAGAGGGGGCAACCTCCTTTGAGCAAGCTCAATACAAATAACTTCACAGTACCTTCATTGATCTCAACACAAACTTATATACTAATTCTAAGCGCCAACACCATGGGTCAATACCATGTGTCAATACAAACCATGGGCCAATACAAAATATGGATCAACAAATACTACGGGACGACTTACAAAGCATATGCGTCCAACAACAATAATACAAACTATGGATCAACAAATAATACGGGGTGACTTACAAAGCATATGCGTCCAACAACAATATACTAACAAAGTAAAGAGAAGGGTTGACACGGGTTCCTAACATCCAATGGTGGCCGAAACTCAACCAAAATGGGGAAACACAAGCTCAAAGGGAGGCTAGGGTTTCAGTGGGAATTTCGACAACATAAGGATAGGGAGGAATCATCATGTTAAATGGGGGACCTCCACCACCTTTTTATAGCAATTTTGGGTGGTGGTTTATTGTCCCGTGGTATTGGGAGGCCAATCGTATTGGCTCGTAGTATTTGATGGTTTCCATCATTTTTCTTTTATTTTGACTATTTAACTTTTTACTTTTTCTTTTATTTTTATTTTTTGGGGATTTTGACCTTTTTGGGGGGATTTTTACCTTTTTTGGAGGATTTCCATTAATTGATGAGGGAAATAATGATTTTTCCCATTTTGTTACCAACTTAGGGACTTTTGGGTTTTTGCAGGCCAAATATGTAGGAAAACGTGATAAATGGGTCATGTGACTAAGGGAATGAGCTAGGTGAACAATTTTTGGGTGTTAACAGATTGCCCCCTAATGTGTGAAGGCAGGAGATCATCGTATGGCCGATAGACATCATAAGGTCTGAAGTTTTCTAAGCATGTGAGCATGGTGGTGGAAAAGAGCAGAAACTGGTTGGAGACCGGAACAAGTGCTTCATACAAACTGCAAGTCCTATAACTGGAAATACATCACCTCAATAATGGATGAGGAACATATAATATCAAATATATGGACAAGGTGGGCATACCCATGATTGTATCAAGATATACAAATAATGGTGAGGCCCAAAAGGGACCTAAAAAATACATAGAGAATTGTTGTGTACATCATAATGGTCCAGAGGGGACAAAAATATGGGACATACTCATGGTCCAACCATGACTGATATGAAGAGAAGGAACTGGGAACAATGGAATCCATCCTGAATGCAGTACCATAACAAATGATGCACTGTTGGATTGCAAGGGGTCCAACAACTATATGGACTCAACAACTGAGAGTCGAAGTCTCAAAGGTACAATGAACTGGATACTCTAGGAAGCATATAACTAGAGGGCTTCCAAACACTATTGCCAACATAACCCAGATATCCACAGGAACATACAACTAGGGGTTCTGAATAGACTCAACAATGTGCTAGAGTTAGGGGACATCCGGGGTCTTCGACCAATAACTAAACGGACCAATACCCTGTACGAATATCAACCGTGCGATAATGGAGTTGAATTCGAGCACATGAGAAACAACCATTCTAAGAGGCACTAAGTACTCCTCTCAGATGGTCCGTAGGAACTCACCACTGGTGGAGATGAGTCCAAGGTACAGGGGCCTCTAGGTCTATCCCATGGAATATATGTGTTGGTGTCGATAAAGGGAGACCAGAAACTACCAAGGAAATGGTGTTTCTTTGATAGGAGCACGAGGTGTGCAACTAAGATGCGATAGTATTGGATGTGAGACTGACATACTAGGGAGGGGTACGAGGGTCGCAGAGTGGGGGGGTATCAAACTTCCTATGTTCAGAGTATGATGGCATGGATAACCTGGAAGCATATGAAACTGACATCGGGGGAACGAGATCATATCTTAATGGATTAATGACTGTGATGGCAATGAGGTAGAATCAGGCGGGGAACTGATGGGTGATATCATGAGACTCCAAGGGTCACACATCGAATAATATTATAAACAAAGGCGACCATACTGGGGGTGCTTCCATAATGGGGGGATCAATGGTGATCTATCAGGGTGCTGGGAGGCACCATGTGGGTCTTCTTCATGGTTTAAGGAGCTCGAAGAAGGGATAGAAGTGTGCTCGAGATGATACCGTTGTGTCGATTTGTATGAGCCCAAGATGGTGAATGCTCGTGGGTGATTTCAATTTTAGAGAGTCTAAAAGCAATAAGAAGACTCCAGGGGGTTCTTTTTCGTGTGTTAGTCCCTAAAGCCCGAAAAAGCATAAAATTATGCAATGCAGAAATCTTCTAGCCGGAGAGACTAGAGTATTCCTTTTTCTTAATTTGTCTACCAGGTCTGGAAAATGGTTAAACTTATACCAGATAGACACCGTTTCAAATACTTTAACGAGCAAGAAAGGAAGCAAGATTGCTCAGGGATATTTTCATTCTTTATGGAGTCATAAAAGAGCTTAACATAAACTCCCTAAGTTCCTTTTTCGTAAAAGATTTGATCATCCCGAAAAAGGGATAAAAGTATACCGAACATATATGAAAGGAAAGCAAGGAGGAAGTGTTCAAAACAGAGGATAGGTATGAGTGGACCAATAACAAAGAAAAAGGTGAGGTGGAACATTGATGGGGCCTCCTTACGAGTAGATGAATGAGGGAAAAATAATGCAATACCTGTAGTATGGAGGGAGTGGAGGGATTATGAATAATTCACAATGGATAAAATGGTAAAAAGATACCAAGAGTCGTCGTTGTACCTGGTGGCACACAAATCAAGGTAGGGGACTGCAGGAGAAGTGGCCAAAAAAAGGAGAGGTGAGAGTGAGAAATGATCTCAAGAATCATCATAGGAACGAAATTCTGAATCCGACGGTGTGAATAGAAAAAAAACAGAGATCGGACGACTCTGGAATGGTTAGAGAGAGAAAAAGAGGCCAAAAGGGGTCACAAATAAAGGGGAGCCCACTGAGCCAAGGATGCAACAGTTAAGAGAGATGATAACCCATGGGGGAGGAGGACTAGGTGTATGAAATCAAATCAAATATACAAGTGACAGTGACCTCGAAAATGGTTGAGATCACGCATGTGAAAAAGTGAGCATGGTTAATGACCTTCCCCCATGCTATCTGCATGGGGTTTGTGATTGTGGATCACATATGTGTTGGATTGAAAAATGGGATCATTGAAGTGCCAAGATCGATTTGACAGGGCAGGGTCAAAATGATTGATCATGCCTCCTATCCCAGAGTTAAGGTAATCTATTATCCCCCCTAGCCTAGTGGTGTCAATGTTGTGCGGATGCTCTCGTAGAGAGGGATCAATAAGGCATCAACCAACTGCTGGAAAGGGGGTGTAACATGAGGCTATTGGCCATGGTGGCACACTGAATTGATGATATGATGATGGGAGATTCCCATTACGGGGTGGATTCCCCTATTATCACTGACAAGAATGATGACAATGATGAGTAGGCTAGTTTTTGGGCCTACCCCCATGCTATGGACATGTGACTTTCTTGTCGATTAGAAAAGGTCAAACAGATAGGTTGGAGGAATCAGTTGAAATTAACAATGTGACTATGGTATTTCTAATTGAAATAACATAAATGGTGTTTATCTTGACAGAGGGAGAGGATTCCAGAGGGTGGATATCCTCAATGACTATGATCGAAGATTCTAAGGATGGATGGCACAATTCATGGAGCACCAACTGATATTCTAGTAAATCAAGAAAATGGTGGGAATAATGGTTGTAGATGCCACAGATCACACATGACTGCTTGGTGCGCAATGACTTATTACGCAGTGGAGGAGTAGTTGGTAATTCAACAACCAAAATATTAGGGTCATACTCTAATGTCTTCATATGCTTGTGAAGTTCAAGCAAGTGCAGACAATTGTGGGTAGCGTGGCCAAAAAAATCGTACAAAGCACATTTGGGGGGTGTCAGTGCTGGAGGAGGGGGGTTCACGGCTTTAGCCTCATTTTTTGTAGCGTTGGTTTGCGTGGCTTTTCCCCCATATTTTTTGGAATACTGAGGGGTGGTGTTGTCAAAACACCGAGGGGTGGATGATTAGCGGTGGTGATCAGTTGGACCGGTTGAAAGACAACTTCTGGGGTTGGAGAGGGATTAGGTGTGGGAAAGTACCAGACGGGGAGTCCTAATTTTAATCCCAGGAGAGTCATTGTGGGAATAAAAGGCATGTTAACGACTCCCGATGGTGGAAACAAGAAAGGGATCAAGTGGATTAGTGTGGCTCCCACATGGTTGGGTACCAATGGTGGTTGAGGTAAAAGTGACCGCTGGGGTTGCAGCAGATTAGCGAGCTTTGATTCAGAGACGAAATTACTTGATGAAATGGTGCACAAGTCAGATATCTCAACAATTGGAGGATGTGGGGGCAAGGCAATAAACATGGATTCCATGGGAGCCTCTGAATAAAGGCCAGGCCCACTGTGGAGATCAAAGGGGTAGATGCGCCAAGGAGGGGTTTTTCGACCATGGGGAGGACATTCTCTGGTGTAGCAGGCGCATTAGGGTCGTATTAAGTAAGATGGTTGATTTTGACAACCCGTCCCTCATGGGGGAACATCATAAGTTGGAACAAAGATGAGGCAATGACCTTCATTGCGTACATGTAGCTTCATCCTAGGAGCAGGTTATAGTTGAGTTGTGCGTTGATGACTTCAATGTCAATCAGGATGACTGCAGAGGAGGGGATCTGAGCTTCTTCCACGCGAATGTGGACATGAGGCATATAGAGGCACCCTCATTGACGATGCAGTGATGGATGACAAGGTTCCTAATCGAAACTGATATCTGAAACACGAGGGTCGAAGGCATGCGAGGTTCATATTGGACTAATTTGAATGCCATTAGTCGTGAGTCAGAAGGGTCAATCGTACCTATGGTAGACAATAGTGCGTTGCGTTGTGATGGACAATTCTTTAAAACTTCTAAGGCTGACATAGCAGCGGGGGACTGGGATAAGTCATCCACAATATTGTATTTGGGGGCAACACAAGCATTGGGGTTGTTATTGATGCGGCGTAGAGGGAATCTGGGATCTTTGGAGGCCCCCTCCAGTGATGGCGGGGGTAGATGTAACGACTGGTCTACGAGAGTAGTGGTAGCGGCCTTGTACACAGGAATGGTCTCGGTGGTAGAACCATACTGGTTATGGCTCGTCTGAAGGTTGATATCAGATGAAAACATCATTAAAAGGTGGTGAATGCTTGAGTCAGTGGGTTGACTAGTAGGAGCAGCATAGGTAACTCGTTGTTGTGGTGCGGCGTCCCCTTGATGGGGTGTCATGGGTTGGCTGGAAATTCCCCCTTGCGTGGGTAAGGGGTTCTACAACACCATATGTTGTGCGTTGAGTTGCGGTGGGTTTGGCGGTGGTTGAGGTGTGGCATGCCCTCGAAGTTGGGTGTCCTCACTCTAGAGTTGGCGGGTGCGTGAAAAATGGGGACACTTGTGCGTGTAATGGTCGTAGACCCGCAAATAGAACATGGGTGGTTTGTACGTAAGTTCAGGTTCTTACCTTACCGCAGTGGTCGATCATGATTTTGGTTAGCTGGCCTGATGCCATTATTATCAGGGGGTTTCAGTGGGTGGCCACCTCCGTCGGGTTGTTGGTTATTTCCTCGGTTGCGACCACGTCTCCTATTCTATTAGTCATGTCGGTTTCTTTGGGCAGGTTGGTTCTGTGGCTGATTCTGCTGGGAATAAACTTTCCCTTGTGGAATGGGAGGAGTTTGGGGCTGGGCGGGTGCGGGTGCTACCGGTGGTGGGTAGTAAGCGGGAGGATCTTAAGGTTGTGCGGGCGTGGGCACTACCGGTGGAGAGTAGTAAGCGGATGGTTCAGTAGGGGGGGCATATGTCGATGGGGCGTGACAGTAGCAATGTGCCAGACAAGAGGGTCCATGTATATGGGGGGTTTGGGTTGGAGGAACATACGACAGTGTTGCTCTAGAATGATTTGTGACGCACAAAAGGACAGGGCCACCGTTCATGGCGGGTGGTGTGGAACGCGGTGTAGGATTATAAACATGGGTTGGGGCTGGAGGCATATGAACATATGGCCGACTAGCATATGTAACTTGTCCAATGATGCCATAAGCATCATGAGATGCCCTTGACGTGTCCTTCTGGGAGGAATCACTGCGAGGAGCATCATGTAAAATGGTGTAAAGGTATCCCGACTATGCATAGATAAGGTAAAAATGTTGGGATTTAAGAATGACTTCTTCTTAAGTTTGGGGTCATTTTGGCCACGTCACATTAACACCCAAAAATTGTTCACCTAGCTCATTCCCTTAGTCACATGACCCATTTATCCATTTTTTCTATATATTTGGCCTCCAAAAACCCAAAAGTCCTTAAGTTAGTAACAAAATGGGAAAAAAATCATTATTTACCTCATCAATTAATGAAAACCCTCCAAAAAAGGTTAAAATCCCCAAAAAAGGGTCAAAATGCCCAAAAAGTAAAAATAAAAGAAAAAATTAAAGGGGGAAATAGTCAAAATAAAAGAAAAAATTAAAGGGGGAAATAGTCAAAATAAAAGAAAAAAGAGGGAAAGCATCAAATACTATGGACCAATACTATTGGCCACCCAATAACACGGGACAATACACCACCACCCAAAATTGTTATAAAATGATGGTGGAGGATGCCCATTTAACATCGCGATTCCTCCCTATCCTTATGCTGTCGAAATTCCCACTGAAACCCTATCCTCCCTTTGAGCTTGTGTTTCCCTATTCTGGTTGAGTTTCGACCACCATTGGATCATTTGGAGAAGAGAAAGGAACATTGGAGACCCAGAGCACCACTCTTCGTACGGTAGCGAGGGCACCCAACATCTACTCATTTTCCGAGGTAACCATCTATTGTAAATCCATTTTTACAACATAATATAAAATCATCATTTGATTCATGGGTTTTAGTTTATTTCTTGTTTTACTGCAGTAATCATTTAGTTTAGTCATTTTTGCTTTTGTCTACACTCACACACTACCCATTAATGAACTTCTACTAAGGGTTCCATAACCCTTAGTAGGTGTCCTTTTGCACTAGCTGGTGTGAAAATTCAAGCTATAGTTTTGGCGAATCCAGTGGGGATTTTAATTAATTGTTGAGGGAAATAATGATTTTTTCCCCATTTGGTTACCAACTTAGGGACTTTTGGGTTTTTGGAGGCCAAATATGTAGAAAATAGGGATAAATGGGTCATGTGACTAAGGGAATGAGCTAGGTGAACAATGTTTGGGTGTTAACAGTTACCATTCTCTGACTAGATGTGTCGTTAATCTTCTGTCAAGAAGCTTACAAATGTAAATATTTTGTTGTGATATCTTTGTTCTTTCCATATTACATGTGTGGATGGTATAGGTTTCATCTCTGTATCAGCTAGTGGGGTCATTCTACAATTCACTTTAATTGTTTCTTGGTGTTCGTTCGAATTATGACAGGACTTATGGTTTCTCTCTTCTATGAATTACCCATTTATCTTTCACATACACAGATGGCGTGTGAATGGTGGGGGTTCAAAATTATCCAGTGAATAGATCCTGAATCTTATTAGTTTTGACCTCGATTGTAAGTGAGCTTATCTTCTGGGGTTAGTGTCCAATATTGTTATTATCTTAATCATGCAAACAGAGGAAAAATGCACCAGGTAGGAGTTGAACCCGCAACTTCCTCGTTAGGAAACAAATGAGTATATGTATGACAATCAAATATACTCTAGGGTTTAATCGTTTCATGAAATTGTAAATCTTCTTTGAGGTCAAGCCCTCTCGGTTGTAATTGTAAAATTATCCTTGATGTATTATCAAAGCACTGAATGTTTTTTTGTCCTTTCCCGGGTTCGATATTGTAATCAATAATTGATGTCTGAGAATAATTTCTCTGTACAACGTTTTGAGGCATATTCATGCTGCTTGGAAGCTGCCAGTATGTGTAGGACTGTTAAAGGTGGTTCTACTCAATTTTTTTATGGGAAGTGCTTAACTGTTTCATCTATCTGTAGATAAGATATGATGGGAGGTGTTCAACTGTTTTATCTATCTCGTTAATGTATATATAAATATGTGTTGTGAATGATAAAAGTGCAACGTTGTAAGTTTATGTATTTTTTTCCTCTCTTTTTCGAATTCTAGCTTTTAACTTTGTATAGGAACTGGTTCGGGGGGAAGAGAGCGCATTTGTTCATCGATAGGTTGATATGTTGTGAGCTTCCATGAAATTGTTTAAAAAAATAATTATTATAAGTTTAAAAAAAAAAGATGTTATGCCATAAGAGAACCCTATAGCTATGTGCCAGATTATCCATAGTTCATAGTCGAGTGTCCACTTCGCAATGGAAGCAAAATACAACATCATGATAGATAGTCTATTAAAAATTCTCTGCATTAATGAACTACATTCTGCAAAGGAATCCGAGTATTAAAACATATTCGACTGGGATGTCATTTAATTGTGTTCCATACAAGTGGAACACAATTAATATCACATGCAGTACACTTGAAAGTAAAGGAATGAATGGAGAAGCTTATGAAGGCTTAAATCAGCACTGGGGTTACTATCATATTGAGCTATATAATGCTTTAATGAATAGAAATACCAACACCCAAACTATGGCATTGGCATCACTAATTGCACATTTTCATAAATTAGCTGCTTGAAATCCTTGTCTGGAGATGCAATAACAGTTTTTTAGTCCTCTTTGTAAAACTTGATCTATTAGAGTAGCTACTACATCATATGCTTCAACATCTTCAATTTTAACTACTTTCTTCCAAAAAGTGCACAGAATGTCATATTAGTAACAATTGGATCCAAGGGAAACGTTCATAGGAAACATTATAGAAAATTGTACATATTGCTACAGTGGTGACTTGTGAAAACCAAGTTAGCATTAGGCGATACAGTGGTGACTTGTGAAAACCAAGTTAGCATTAGGACAGTTGCAATCACATTTACATAAGAGGAATAATATCCACCTTAGAAAAATTGACCTAAAGATCAAATTGACAACTAGCACGAGACAAAATTGAGAAAACTAACACAAAGACTAAATTAATTGTGCTGCCTAAATACAAGAAGGCTGAGACAAGGCTGTAGAATGGCAAGACTGGTTTCTCTACAACATTTTTTGATATTTATAACCATGAGAAAGAAGAATTTCCACAGAATACTTAAAATTTGAAAAGCATTTTCTCTGCATATCTGAGCTGCCTTCACTACACTGTATGGTATGTAATAATAGTCATATGGTTGTAGATTTTTCATTTTGAGGTTTGTTTTGGCCCAATTTGTCTCAAAAATTTATTTTTACAAGGGAAATATCATCAAAATATTGTACTGCTAAAAGTACAAGTCAAAATTTTATTTTTTTATTCCAAATTTACAATAATGTCTTATCTATAGTTGGACAACTATAAGGTGTTTTTAATCATTTCTCTAATGTCCCGGCCAATATGTGAGATTTTGTTAGTCTCCAATTTAAGTATATTCATACAAGCACTGTACTGTTGAGTCTCACCAAGGTATTCATCCAGGTGGAATATAGTGCAAATTCTTGACAATAACAAACTACTACAATTATTTCCAATCTTCTAAATCATACTCTACCCTAGAAGTAGGGAAGTACGAATCAATCCTGGAAGCTCAAGGCTGCATTCATGAATTTTCCCAATCCGTGCATCCATCATTTTGTCTGAACTTCATCCTGCTCTCTGAAATGCTTGGCCAATTTTGCTTTAGGCTAGAATTTGAAAGTAAAGACTTTCCTGCACACACTAACTTGTTCATCATGTTCAAAGACAAGGATAATGCATATATTGTTGTTGAAGCAACATAAATCATTTACCAAAGGAGCTAGCTTTTAAAATCATAGAATGAGTGCTTGAAGGCTAGTTTCCATTTTCTAGTAAAAGTAGTTCTATGAGATTGAAATGTGCTCTTTTTTTCCAATATTTTTATTTTTAGATTTATTATTTCAAGTTTGAAATCAAAATAAACATTATTTTTCCCTTTTGTCTCATATTCAGAGTTTAGAAAAGGTATAAAGTCTCCCCCTTAATTATTTAATACAGTATTCTTCTAAAAATCAGAAAGAAAGGGTCTAGGTGACTTCTTGTCTTTGTCTCTTTGTTTGTATCTCTAAAAACCACCAGAATAAAACTAATGCACTGAAAAGAAAAAAAATCAACCAAGATTGAAGCTGGCTCCCCATACGTATGAAATGAAACTTACCAAGAAAGAATCAAAAGATAGACAATCATAATTCTGAGGAGAGGATTCCCTTGTATTCTTGAAATGACAGAAGCCTTCTTGCACATTAAGATCTACTTCAGAAAGTGAATCTTCCTTTGTATTGAACACCCTGTAGATATGAGTAAATGAGATTGAATCAAAATATTTTCTTACCTCCTTACATCTGAAATGAAAACTACCAAGAAGGAATCAAAAGATATACAGGGATAATTATGAGGAGAGGATTCCCTTGTATTCTTGAATTGACAAGAAGCCTTCCTATACAATAAGCGCTGCTTTCGAAAGTGAATCTAACTTTGTTTTGAACACCCTGTAGATATGAGTAAATGAGTTTGAATCAAAATAATTTTTTACCTCTAGAACGATATTCATTTACTATCAAAGTTATTTCAAAACCTATTTATGCTACATTTATGCTTTCATCAGATCATTAATATACATTCCTTACTATGTAAGACTCTTGTTTTTCTTTACACTACACATTTGTTACTACATCATCTTTATATGACTCGGTGCTCAACAATATTGCTTATTGTACTAGTCCTTCTCATGTGTTCTTGAATTCAATATGTTTGCAAATAAATATTTTATTTTGAATGCCCTTGTAATATTTTATTTTATTTGTTACTTTGAACAAGTAAGAAATATAGCATCATTGCTTCCAACCATCCTATCTATAAAAACACCATGTTTTACATTCTAGTGAAAAAGCTTTTGCATCTGATGCCAAATGTCCAAACAACAAAAAGAGTACTAGGTTAGCATCACAATTGTTCAAGTATTTTCATAGTGGTAGTTTCTATATGTGTGAATGTTTACATAGCAATACTTCCCAATCAAATTGATGTTCTTTCATCTTAAAGTATTATCGCGTCTATTAAGTCCATGGTTGTGACCTTTGTTTCATCAAGTGTATTTCATTTTTTGTTTCCAGTATTTTGTAATTTTTACTTTTTATTTAGTTCAAAAGAATTGATTTCTCGAAATACATATTAGTGTATGATCATCTTTCTTAATCATAAACTAAACTAATTTTTATTTTATGCCTGCGGAAAATTCAATTGTAAATTTCTCTTTTTAATATTGTGCAACTTCAATGATGTAGTTATTTCAGAAATTTTATTTCCCGCAGCTCATTTTTGTCTGGGAACTATTATTAACACCTTAAACTAGACTAAATAAAAAAATTTGCATTCTGGAAATTTATTTTAGTTTCTATTTTAAACTTCTTTCATTTCCAGCATTTGGTTTAATTCTAAAATTTTCATTTCCAAAATTGTATTAAAGTCTAAAGCCATCATTTCTACATGCAAATTAACTCTTTCAGATTAGATTTGCATTCCGAAAATTAAATTTGATTTTTAGTTTTAGTTTTCAACACCTTTTATTAATCAATTTAATTCATAAATTTTAATTTCCAGAATGTATTAGAGTCTTAAATACTTCATTTACATATCTTAAATTAAACTCTATTCATCATATTTACTTTTGAAAAATTAATTTCTATTTTGTTTAAAATTTATGCATTTCTAGCAAGTAATTTAGTTCAGAAATTTTATTTTCATATTTGCATCTGAGCATTTTACTTCATTTTGTATCTCAAATTTTCTCAAACACTTCACATCTATAAATTTGAACATTCCAACTATCATTGAAATCAAATAAATGAGAATTATATCAATTCTTTACACTTCCAATCACACTCGTCTATATTAGACTTCCACATGGATTTGTAAACTTGCACCTTATCTTGACTAAACACCTTGAATGAGATTACAAACCAGACTTGAACCAAGTCCAAAAAGACTCTTCACTTCATACCATAAACCTTGGACCTAGACTGACCTTAGAGATACCCTCTTTGTGCTAGAGAGGAGCCAACCTAAGGTGAGAGGAATTGTTATTGAGGTAACATTGAGTAGCCTTCCCGAGTTGCACAAAACTAACACCTTTGTGCTTGGGACTGTGAAATTCTATGTCACAGCAGATCTAAGAGTTGTGTATACCTCACAGGGAAAGAATGAGCAGAAAAATTGAATAAGAGTGAAAACTACAGTAAAAAGAGCAGAGAAATAATTATGTAGTAGAACTCAAATAGGAGCAGAATAATGTCACATGATTTGATAATCAGTATAATCAGCAATAATGTTACAATGAAGAGAATTTGAATCACACAGGAGAATTCGAACATCAGTTGGTTTAGCATAGGGATTATCACCACTGGACTGCTCTGGGAGACTCAAACTAAACTGAACTAAACCTAAACTCAACTAAATGAAGTCACAATCAGTTAACTGACTAAAGAGGGCACAATAGTGATTTTGCCATGCATGTCAATTAGAAATGGGCACATGAGGCCACAATTAGTGGCATCCGGAGCTCTAACCTCCCACAAGAGTCATCTAACTCAGTTGGACTGCACTGGAACACTTAGTTGGTTCCTATAAAATAGGGAACTGACTGAAGTGGTCCTAAAATGATGCATGCAGGGCTCATAAGGTGGTAGATGGATCCTGTATGACATATGTACAGCATTAGGGGGAAATGACATAATCAACAACTAGGAAAAATAAATAATGCTAGGTAGGACAAGGATGGAGTATTAAAATATCCTAACATGGATTGTACACTTTGTGGGTGCTATATTTTGTTGTAACATGTCCAAAGTCTAATTTGTCAACTTTGATAATAACTTGCGAAGCCAAATGGTTTCACAACTAGCAGTGTTAGCTGCCATGTCTTGTGCCTCTACTCAACTAAGTGCCACTGAAACCTTCTTCCTGCTAAACCAATAAACCCTACCTGAATCCAAACTGAAAAAATAACATGAAGTGCTGCTTTGGTCATTGGCACCACCTATCCAATTAGAATTTGTAAATCCCATATAGCACAAACTGTCATCACCAATATATCTACCAAAATAAACTATGGTCTTCAAGTACTGAAGCATATGTTTTACAAAAATCCAATGAACTTGCTTGGGCTTCAACATATACTAGCTCAAGGTGGTGGCTGGAAAACAAATGTTAGGTCTAGTATTTACTAGTTACATTAGGAAACCTATCAACTGTCTATAGATAGATGGGTCAATTAAATATGAATCGAAATCAGCAAATTACTTCAGATTTGCTACCATAGGAATGGCCATAGGCTTACAATCCATCATTTGAAATCTCTTTAAAATATCAAGTACATAATTGCCCTATCCAAAGAAGGCCTTTCCTGAACTTTGCCACACTTCTAGACCCAAAAAAGCGGTGCATCAAGTCGATGCCCTTCATATCAAATTCTCTCAATTCCCTCTTTTTGGGAGAAACCTCTAGCCACAAATTGAGCTTTGAATTTATTTATGCTTGCATCTACTACATGCCTAATCCATGCAACCACCTATAGTCAATCCCTGACTTCTCCTTTGGCATATGCTCATACAACTTCATGCCAGTCTTAAGACACATGTTAGTCAATAGCTGATCACTTAATGCAAATTGATTCTATATACATTTTTTTCATGGCACATGGAAAATAGAATGTAGTATGAAGCTAACATTAATTACTATATCTTCATATTATGGCACATCTCACTCTACTAGTTCATGAAAATCTAAAAAATATGCAATATCATGAAAGAAAGTAAAATTGTTTGGCAAAATATTGATGCAAATTTTCAAGATGTTGGTGTCGATGTTGTTCTCCTTAATAAAAAATAAAAAATTTGCCATTGTGGCATTTATAGTTGGCATTGCTCTTGTTAAGCTCTTCAAAGAAGCAAAGTCATTTTGCATAGCTTTGCACATATTAAAACTATTGGAAATTTACCCATTGCTCTAACAACAAGCTACACACAATGTACAGGAACCAGTCCATTCACGCAGAGACAGAGACAAGCAAACATGAGCATAAAATTCCAACGTTTTTTTTTTAAAGGACAAAATGTTGTAGCTATTACTTTTTTTCCATGTGTTATCTAGCCATTTGGATAATGTGTACTGTCTAAGAAACTTTTTAGTAAATAGAAAAATTTATGACCCAACTATAGCGTTTTTGGCTTTTTTTTTCCCTTGTTAAGAGAACAAGTAGAAGGATGTGGCCTATGTTTTCTTGAATAACCTCTGATCCAATTGCTGACCGAAGAGCATTTAAGGTATTTGTCTCTTGTCACGGTACTCCACATACCATAATCAAATAATCCCCGCCACAGGATTTTCAGATGGAGTGCGTCATTGACCCAAAAGATATTACACATGCCCCAACCACCCTTCTCCACCGGTGAAGCAACCCTCTCCCAAGCCACTAGATGGAAACCATGTCTCTCTGGACTTGAATTTCACAAAAACTTAAATGAAACCTCCTAATCGAATGCAGAATGGCAGTCGGAGCAATGGCTAGTGTGAGCCAATAAATAGGCAGGCTCAAAAGAACTGAGTTCAGTAATATCAACTGCCCACCAAGTGATAATTTCCGAAAGGTCCAGGAGGCCAATTTACATTCAAACTTTTGGATCAACCAGTGCCAGTCCACAATACAATAATCACTCGGTTTGAGAAAATATCCCAAATAAAAGAATCCCAACTTCAGATCTTGTGTCTCCTGAAGTATAAAGTTCCTGATCTGCTCATGGAATGCCACTGAGTGATTAATAGAGTAAAAACCAGATTTAGGAAAACTAATGCACATACATGTAGCCAAGCATAAGAGATCGATTATACATTTGTAGTACATCCACTCGTTAATATGCCCAATGTCGAACAACAGAACATTGTCGACAAACAAAAGATGTGTAACAAAGTGATGTGCCGAGACCTTTATCCTTTTAACATACCCTTTCGACTTAGCTTGGAGAACTAGTTGACTCAACCCTTCAATAGCTAATAGAAATAACAATGAGGATAGCGGGAAGCCCTGACGAAGAGCCGTAGAAGCCTTGAAGAAGGAAGTCGGGAAACCATTAATTAACAGAACAAAGTTAGCTGATGTTACACACCCCATTATCCACTGAGTAGCCAAGTAATCCAAACCAAAATTTAGTAGAAGAAGCCTGAATAATGATCATTCAACCATGTCATACACTTTAACCAAATCCAATTTCAATACACTCGCCTTCTGACCATTAGAATTCGCTAAATGTAATGTCTCCTAGGCAACCCCAACAACATCAAATATCAATCTCTCACACAGAAAGCCGAATTGTTCCTTAGAAATCCCTCTTGACAACCCCTTCTTCATCCGATTTGTGATAGTTTTGGAGATTACTTTGTAAATTAAATTACAAAGTGAAATTGGTCTATAATCTTGAAAGGACTCAGTGTTTGAATATTTTGGGATTAACGCTATGAAGGTAGCATTAACCCCTCCTGAAACTTTACCACTGTAACGCGCTTCTTCCACTAACTTCACCAATTCAGGCCCAAGGAACTCAAAAAATTGAAGGAAAAATTCACTGGACTAGCCATCTGGTCCAGGACTTTTTTCCTTAGACATACATTTCAAAATGCCTTCAATTTCTGTGATAATAACCGAGCTCCCAATAATTGCAGACTCCTCCTCAGAAAATAACCTTGGCATAACCGAAATAATCTTAAACTAGGCTTCGAGATTTACTTGAGGCTTGGTAAATAACTTAGAATAATATGAAATGGCCTCCAGTTTGATCTCTCGTTGAGTGGATAATTTGTTTCCTTGGTCATTCTAAATATCCCAAATAGCTTTTTTTTGTCTCTGAGCCGCATAGGAATGAAAAAATTTGGAATTTTTGTCCCCACTAGATAACCACAGTGCCCAGATTTTGAGCCTCCACAGTTCCTCTTCTTGATTTAGAATGACTGTTTTTTCAGCTTCTAATGAAAGAATCTCATCTGTAGCAGATATACCCAGAGGCATTGAGTATAGTATACTTAGTTCAAAGTCAATCCGATGAAGTTCAGTATTGAGCAACAACTTTTTGTTGAGGATCCATGGAGAGACCAATGCTTTTAAAGACTGGAGAAAGGAAGGAAACCTGTGCATAGTAGGACCCTGAAAGGACTTAGAAAAAAGATCCCAGTGCTGAGTAACCAGATGGACAAAGGTGATATCTTCTGACCAAATCAAACAATACCTAAAGGAATAACAAATATGATCACCATTAACACCTAGATTTAGTATAATAGACATATGGTCAGAAATGTGGACATTCTCCACCCAAGAATTGCAGTATGCCAACCCAAAGTAAAGGGTTTCTTGAACCAAGAAACGATCTAGTCGTTTTGCAACAACATCCAATCCATGTTTTCCATTCCGTCGGGTAGGTAAAAATGGAGAAGGGACAACATCAATAAGGTGATGTGAATCCACCATGTTCCTAAACCACTACTAGCATCACGAGCCCTCGTACCCCACGAATCCCGAGCAACTATTGTGAAATTTAAGTCCCCAACCACAATAAGAGACCCAAGGTCTAATAGCCCAGTACTCCTGAGCTCAGACCAATAACCCATCTTATCACCAACAACTCCATAACAATTAAATAGGTGTAGAGAAATATTTAGTTCCCTGCTTTGACCCGCCAGAAGAATGCCACCCCCAGTGAAGTAGGGTCGAAAATCAAATAGTGAATAATTCCAAGCTGAAATTAAGCCACCCGAATGCCCTTCGAAATCAATAGAACAACAAACCCAGTTTGGAAGTAAGCTCCCAAGAAAAGCTTGAGCCTTAACCCCAACCACCAATGTCTCTTGAAGTAGTACCACATTCAGACAAACCGAAACCAACAAATGACAAAGAGCTAGCCTTTTGGGGGAAATCCCAACCCCTCTGATGTTCAAGGACAAAATATTCATGGAACAACAACCATATCAGCCGCCAAAGCTCTAAGAGGCCCAAATACATTTGAAATCAGATATGAAGTAGGAGAAACAATGCCAGTAGAGGATGAGGGATCTGAACCAGTAACCAACACATGGTCTTCTACCCCAATAGTAGATCGGGAAAAATCTTTTCTTTGCCTTCCCCCAGTTTTCTTACGAATGGTAACATTCGGATTTGATGAATCCAAGGGCATTGGTGACTCCGAGGCTCCGCTAAAGAGTTGTAAAGGGTCTCTAAAGAGCCCATTCGAGAAAGAATACGGAGAGGAGTAGAAAAAAACCGGTGCCAGAGCTGGTGGAATAGACGAAGTAGTACCCACAAAGGGTTGAAGAATCTCTATCATCCCGCAATAGCTGAGTATCTGAGATTTGAATAAGAGGGGAAATGGGAACAGAGTTAGTATCTAACCCCATATCCACAGACACCACTGTCTCTACCTCCTCAATCTCTCTACGCAAAAAATTCCCATCAGAGTGACAAATAGTTGATGAAGTAGTATGTCAAACAATGCCAATAAATTCCCGTTCTAAATCAACTAAAATAGAAAAATCTTGGTCCGACAAAGTCTGGATAAATGATGGGAAATGAAGTTTAAGTTTCCCCAGGAGAGAGGAGGAGGTATGAGGATCAGGTGAAGGTTGTTTCATACCTTGAGACCGAGTAGGTGAAGTAAGTCCCGGCAGTAGTGTAGTACCCCTAATAGTATCCACCTCAAAAACCAGATTGGTAGACATTCTACATACATTCCTAAGATGACCTGCTTCTTCATAGTTGAAGCACCGAAAGGGAGTGTTCCAGTAGTCTAACTGCTGGTGTATTAACCTATCCCCCCAACAAATGTTTATAGAATCTGGTAATCCCAAATCCAAATCGATCTCCATTAAAACCCACGCCATCCTCTTATCCACAAGAAATAATGACTTATCGTCAAAAAAGATAAATTTTCCGATGTGATTTTCCATGCTAACAAAGACCTCACGCGACAGTAACTCCAAAGGAAACCCCTTAAGTAGGACCCAAAAATGATTGCGCTAAAGTATCTCTGTCACTAGGTTGAAGTCTGAATGCCATCGGTTTAGACATAGAGACCTCCTACCTAGCATCCAAGTTTTCCCCAAAATCAACTCCACGTGTGCATCTTTGAGGAAGTGAGAGACCACCCATCTATTGACCAACATATGAAATCGAGGGCAGTAAGTCAGAATGGGTTTCCAATGGGTATTTACCCATGCCAACAAATCTTCCCTGCTAATATTGATGAAACAAATCTTGTCGACTAATGCCCTCACTGAAAGACTAATGACCCTACCCAGCTGAATATCCTTACCCAGAGTCATGTTCACGACTTCACTTCGTTTTTTAAGGGATTTCAAGGACCGATGAATTTTTTTCCTCCCTCCTTTGCTCCTGGACTAGCCACCACCACCTTTAGGAATGGACACCGGTTCAAAGCACGGGCTTCCAGAATCTTCACCAGAGAAGTATTCATCATAAGAAGTATAACCGCAAAGTAAAGGATCTACAGGGTGTTCCAAGGGAAAGCCACTAGAGACCTCGAAATAAACCCCAATAGTCATCTAACAACAACAACAAAAACCGCCAACAGCTAGTGCAAGACAAAATGTGATAGTGAAAGTAGTAAGTGGGACCCTAGCCTTACCAAAAACCCCAAGAAGAAAAAGTGTCAGCTCCCAAAACTCCAAACAACCAAATAAAAAACTGAGCAGAGAAAGACTCACATGGAACAAAAAACTATAAAATACAAATGATATCTCCGTGAGTCCCAATCAGACCAATAGTTACTGTCATTCCCACTTTTTTATTTCGTGGTTGGTACTAAAGACCCCAGGGCGGGGTCTGGACTCCATGAGTATGAAAGGATTAAACTCTAGTGAGACAATAGCTATACGCAGTGAAACTAGAAGCCACAAAAACCCTAGAAATGTCAGATTTAGTTGCGGGATTTAGAAATTAGAGAGGAGGAGAGGTGCAGAGCACAAAGGCTCGCACAAACACAGGAGGAGGTATTTCACCCAACTCAATTAGATTACTGAAGTATATTTACATATATAGGCAAACGCCAAGCCAAAATAAATCCACAATCAAAGGATCAGATCCTATAGAGTAGGAATCGTCAAACCACTCGTCTATACTTAGCAAATCACAATCAATGCAGCTAACCATTTCTACATCATCTCTAACATTCTCCCTTAATGGAGAAATGGATCACAATACATAATATGCTATAAATCTAAGCTTACAAATCAGCATAAACCTTAACAATTTTAATAGTATATGCTTCCTAGGGTTCGAAACCTCGTACTCTCCAATCCTCCTTCTAATCCTCTTCATCTTAACCTTTCTTGCTATGAGATAGTACTTGTTTATATTTTTGTGTTTCATGCTCGAGAACTTGAATCCTTCATAACTTGTTGTGTTTCCCAATTTAATCTTCATTCTGCTCCTCTTCATTCTGAAACTTGATTGCAACATTAGCTCAGATCTGCTCCTACCTCGTGGATAAAATTCAACATTGATATTTTTGCTATGCAGCGGTGTCAATATCTCTTGTTGACCCATTTCATCAAATTCTTTGAAATTTGTGAACATGGGGCATTCTTCATCAAAGACACAGTCAAGATTTTCAGCATCCCTTGGCTTTTCAATCCAATCTGCTATACATTTCAATTCTGCATCTAAATCAACTATTTTTGTTTCAGCTGCTCTAACTCTGGCCAACAAATTATCTATTACAATCATTTCCAACTTAATTAAAATTTTATCTTCTACAGAAATACATTCCTCATCATATCGAGGCTCAGATTCACATTTTACTACAGCATTGCATTAATACATCATATCAGAAGCCATATTCATCTTTTCTTCAACAGCGTATCTCTCTCACAGCGTCGGGTCGGGTCCACTTTTAACTACAACTACGTTTTTTTTTTCCAGCGACGGGTCTTCTCCAGATAGGTGATCACAGGCTCCTCCTCTTCACGCAGGCAGCTGGGCATCCCAACAATTACACCAACGCGTAGGTTGTGTAGCCAGCTAGCTACAATATCAACAATCTTCACCAAGGTCTCCTTCAATGGGCTCACGCTTTTAAACAGAATTGACGGCTCCTCCACCCGTATCAGGCAGTGCAGGCACCAGCCAGTAAGAAACTTCAGCATTGAGATTGAAAGCAACAGAGAACACACTAAATATCTGCGATTTCCAGAGTCTTCAGATGACTGCAACTTCACATTGCAGCATTTAATGTATGACAACGATCTCAATTGTGATAGCGACGATCGCGAAACAACAGAGATCTGTTTAGCTCCTTCACGGGTTCAGTCTTCGTTCTCTCCTTCGAGACTGGAAACGCTCCAAATTGGCAGCGATCTTCTATCTGATCTCCATTCTCTCCACACCACGAGCGATCCTTTTTCTTTTGTAAGTTGCAAGCAGAAATTTAATTAACATAAACAGAATATACATTGTGAGCAGTAAAGTTTGTTGCAGATTGGGGAGGCCTAAGATAATGAAGCCACCATCCCAATTGCTCAAAAAAATGAAATGACTGGCATAGTACAAAATATAGACCCTGTGAGTATGGTTTGCCCATAAAAAGACTGGGACTTGCTGCAAAAATAAATACTTATAATGTCTGATAGTACTATAAACTAAACCATACAAAAAATAAAAACAGAGAAGTTGATAGTCACAGAGATGACCAAGGGCTACGGCTTTCCAATTAGCGATTTGCAGGTGAGTTCTCTGGTTCTTCCTCAAGGATGGGGCAAGCGGCATAGAAATCTTCAAAGGTACCCAGAGGGGGCAGAGTTGGAGAGGGTGACCCTGGAGAATGCGTGTCATCAGAAGCGGCGCCGCGCACGACATCACAGGCAGCATCACAGGCAACATCACGAACAACATCACGAGCAACTTCATGAAGAGCGTCACGGGCAGGGGTTGCAGAGGTTGAGCCTTTGTTCTTCTTGACCTTGGAAAGTTTCTTTGCGGACCCGGTGGTTGGGGCTTCAGGAGCATCAGCCTCCTTGTTTTTCTGCTTGGCAGGTTCAGAGTTGTTTCCCACGGAGAAGATGTCCTAGGTTATATTGGCATCCAGCGTGTTAGAGTGGTCCGCTGCCTCTTTCAGACTGGCATTGATATTCCTTACAATATTGAAGTTGTCTTGCCAACTAGCCTCCATTTCCTCTATGAGGTTGCTCATCATGTTCTTGAGCAACCAGTAATGATTAATGGTGCCTCCATTGCTACCAGAGGCAAGGAGCCACCCTACGAGCCTCCCACCCATCGATAAGGCTTCGAGTCCTTGCAGAGATTCTTGGAGCATAACCATCCATGACCGTCCAATCCATGGTGACCTTGGGCCTACGGCTGGAGCTTTCCCTGCCACTGCCCCGACGAGAGACCCCTCTGTTGCGAATTGTCATGGCTCTGAGAATCACAGAGTAAGCCACCCCTAAGATCTCAAGCTCTGTAAAATAATTCTCAGAGAAAAGCCAGAACTCGACGGTAGAAGCAGAATACATGTTGGCAGGATGTTTTAAAGATCCGAGACCATTAATGTTACAGTCTGTCGACCTCATGGAAGGTGGCAGAATTGAATGCAGGACACAATTGCCAAGGGAAAACATCATTCTAAACACACGGGAGGGGATAGTCACCATTACTCTCGTCCTGCAGTCTTAAATAGGCGCCGGCGCTCAGGGTGGTGGAGTGATCGTCAATCCTGGTGGACAGATGTGCGGCGGCGATCGTCTCGTCAACCAGTTCGTGCATGCAAAGGGTTGGCCCATCGTCGCCACATGCAGCAGCGCGAGGCAGCAACTGCTCTGGGTTATCATTGTGCACGGTGTCGGAAATAGGAGCACTCGCATCCGGGTCACACCACGGGCGATCCTTAAGCAACAAGAAAGCAATCAATTGATGATTGGGCAGAGTTCACTCCTACGCAATGATCTTGCTCTTCAGTGATAGCAGGGATCTCACCCTATAGCAGTAGTTCTTCACAAGGATCTCTTTGTCAGCGCTTAGCTCTCTTCACAATTGGACATGATTCCTTCTCTACACACGCTCTCATGCAGCGATCTCTGGTTCCCTCTCCTCAACGCAGCAACAACATCAACTTTCCTCAGTTCACGTCCACAACAATTCTCACACGGGCCTCCTTCTCAACCACGAACCAGCATACAACATCAGCAACAGGCCACGAGGGGCTCTTCTCACAACCTCGAAGGGCTTATCAGCTTCTCACAGCAGGCCACAAATGGCTCTTCTTCAGCAAGCCAATCAGGCTCTCATAGCATACCTCGAAAGGCTCTGATACCAATTTAGAAATTAGAGAGGAGGAGAGGTGCAAAGCACAAAGGCTGGCACAAACATAGGACACAGGAGGAGGTATTTCACCCAACTTAATTAGATTACTGAAGTATATTTACATATATAGGCAAACACCAATTCAAACTAAATCCACAATCAAAGGATCAGATCCTACAGAGTAGGAACCATCAAACCACTCATCTATACTTAGCAATTCAAAAATCAATGTAGCTAACCATTTCTACATTATCTCTAATAGCAAGAACCCTAGAACCGCCATTATCAGAAGTCTTTCTCCTCCTATGTTAAATTGTGTAAAGGCACTAGAAATAAGTCTATTGTTGCTTTCAAGTATCGTGTTATTGCATGATAGTTACTAGCTGACGTTAATAGATGTGCGTTATATTACTTTTTTAACGTGCGTTATATTACTTTTTTTCAAAGAAGGGGTGGCGTTGAAATGGAAAGAAAGCTTTGTGTCTAGCTCACCTTTAGAATTTGAAACTATTTAATAAAAATATATTAGAATTTGATTATATAATTCAAATATTTATTAAAAATATTTCAAGGAGTTCGGTGCCAGCTTTTGAAAGATTTTGTCGGTGTTAATAAATTTGGTAGAGAGGAAATTGAGAGAGCCGTGTAGTGCATGTTTTAACTATTTAATAAAAATATTTCAAGGAGTTCGGTGCCAGCTTTAGAAAGATTTTGTCGGTGTTAATAAATTAAATTGAGAGAGCCGTGTAGTGCAAGTTTGTACAAACACAAAACAACTTCATATTAAATAATAATAAAATAATGAGAAGCGACAATGTATAGATATAATAATAAACATGGATAGAGTCAGGGGGCCGTGTCGGAGTCGGATCAGAAGAGCATGTGCACCAGTGATAAACCGCCTTCTACCCATGGCAAGTCGATCGACACGCTACTGCCCTCACAAATGTCACTGTTCTCCACTGGCCGCCATTCAAATCTACTTTCCTCTCCATTGACTTTGCATGCTGTCGGCATTTTGCTTGCGTATGCGCAGAGTTGGCCAGCGCCTTTAACCTCCAATTCCACCCAGTCTTCCCCATATTTCACTGCTTGAATTCCGCCTCCACTGTTGTACATGTTGAGCAATCCAATCGGTGCAAATTTGAGCCCCTCCATGCTGTGCACTGGAACAATGGTGAAGATCTCAAATGAAGATGGCTGTATTGTTATTGCAAAACTTGATTGTTGCTGCATGAGCACAAGCTTGTTGGATTGGTTCAGATAAACTGCATACTCTTCTGCATTACCCATTGCAGCTGTCTCATTTCTCTGCGTCCATTCAACATCCTTGGGAGATACAATTCCAGAAATCGGCCTGTAAAATTGTGGGAAAGCTTTGATCTTTCTTTCCTTTGGACACCACCCAGCTCCTTGGCAGTTGAATGCTCCCACTACTCCTCCAAACTGTTCAAACAAAACAGCCACAAATTCAATTATACTTCGTTCTATTTTACATAAATATCTTTGAATCGAATCCTTGTGAGAAAAATATTTGCACCTCCTAAAATTGAATCTCAGTGCACTCTAATTACATTTTTCCATTTTGTCACCATCTCTCCCTTACTAAACTGTATAAGCAGCCTCTAATTACAATAAATATGACCAAAATCCCTTATCAGGAAGCCCTGTAAGCACACAATTCCATACCCTAAAAGCACAGAGTACCATATGGTAACGTTATGGTGCTTACCTTGTTCAAGTTCCAGAGCTTCAACATAGTAATACCATCGTGGGATGGATCTGTGAAGATGCAATCGCGAGTAGGAAGAGCATAATGTTGGCACCTGAGGATTGTGCCATCCGGAAGAACAAGCTTCTTGAGAAGCTCAAAGTCATGGCCTCCAACTGCATCGCTCACATACACTGGGCCTCCGCATATAGCTCGAGATGCTGCATGGAATTTGGCACAAACGTGGTCGGACTGGAACATATCCCAATCCGGCTGTATGAAGTTTCCCATCCACAAGCTGTTGAATCCGCAGTGAATCATATGAACTCCTTGTAGCCAGTAAGAACCCATGGGATCGCCATTTGGATCCTGGAACCAGAAATCATCTCCTGCATTATATATAAGCCAATTCAATTAATTTACTTGTCTGGTTTGGTTTGAATTGTGTTCCAAATTTGAACAGTAATAAAAAGAAAAAAAAACTATGGTCTTACCCACTCGCCCCAGAGTTATTTGTTTCGTCCCCAGGAAGAAGAAGTCATTGCATTGCTCCATGCTGGCTATCAATCCGTTCCCACCCAAATTCTTTATCATGGATTGGCTTAATCCTTCATAGTATGCTTTAGCTAGTTCCACTCTTCCCCCATATTCCTCAGCTAGAAATTCCAATGTCTTCATTGCCGAGCAGACACAATATGTCAAAATTAGGATATTTCAAAAACAAGAGCCACAAGGTGGCAATGTCCCCGCAATTGTTAATAGCAATAATAGCTATTGCTATAAGATAGAAGCTATAGAAATATCTACTTAATCATCAAACCTTAAATTTGATGCAATGCATAAGGTATAGTGAAACTCGATAAACTCCATATACCCAAAACAAACATAAAAACTAGTCATTTTTTAATGCTAAAAAATGTTAAAATTTGTAATAATAATATTTTTTTTAAATTTTATTTACTTTTGTCAACAACTTATACAATTATAAAATAAAATTATAAAACCAATAAAAAAATAAAAATTAATTATAAAACTAATAAAATAATAAAAAATAAATTTTTTATTTATATATATAATATTTAGTTTTTATTTTAAATATGTTTTATTATTTTTTTGTTAATAATATTTTCAATAAAATGTTATGTATATAATATATTTGTTTTATAATAAAATTAATATAACAATGTGTTCTACATTTTATTATTATTGCCATAATCCTATATGGATGTTTAACCCATAACCTAAGCATTAGTTATGTTCTTCCTGGATTAACATGCACACAAAAATATACTATGATGCAAACCATAAGACCCTTCCTATTATGCTATCATGCTTTACACTTAGTATTAATCGTTGCCCGTGTAGAGAATTAAATTGAAAGAGTATGTACTCGCAGGCATTCTCTACGAAGGTGCTAATTTTAATGCTTTAATTCTCTGGCTGGACGTATACCTAAATGATGACGTCTTCCAGCTGCCATGGGAAGCAAAAATCGAGACAAACGTCAGCCATTATGCACTAATCAATATTCACATAAATATTTTTTTTTAAATACATTAATATAAAAATTTGTAACTTTAGCATAAACTTTTAAAAGTAAAAAAAATTCTGTATGTACGGAACGATTAATATGAATCACCGATTCATATATTATTCCCTGCGGGGACATAATAAGTAGAAAAAAAGGGACACATTTTTATAGAAAAAATTGAGTAGTATACATAACTTATTCCAAATTTTAGAACATTGCTGAAAAATCCAATACATTATAAGTTGATAATTTTTTAGATTAATGAAATCAAAGCTGTGAAACACATATATGTTTTAATTCTTTATATGTTCCGAATCTTCCTATAAAATCTTAAAAAGATAGATGGGTAGTTATGAAGGACTTACATGAATAACGTCCACTTTCACTCCTGTGGCACCCACTCCAGCCAGATATGAATGCATAGAATTATAAAAATCAGCAGCCTGATGAGGATGGACGAGGCCAATCCCAGCTTCAACAACCTTATCCACAGCCAAATCCTGCATCATACTATTTACAACTGGGGAAATCTTGATGGGTATGTGCTTTACTTGAAGGTGTGTAGTTCCTGGCCGGACACCACCCCATCCACCACAAAGAGCATGCCAAAAATAGACATCATCAAGCCGCTTGAACTCCTTCCTCAGATCATCAATAAATGCCTTCAGACCCATTTCTGTAACAGAGGAATTATCACCACTGGTAATTCCAGTTTCCCCATATCCATCAACATCCACAATGGATGATACGTTACTATTTACAACAGAACCTTCACACTCTGCATCTTCATGGATTTCTGATAATTCTTCTTCCACTAACTCGGTTTTTTTATTAGCTAATCTTGCTTTCTCAGCCCTCTCCTCAATTATAGCCATTTCAATCACCTTTTTGTGCTTCTCCTGATCAAATTTGGGAGCAGCAGGGCTCCTCATAGTGCCTGCTCTGTATTTTTTGAACTTATCACACTCCTCAAATCTGTATATCCTGCCTGTCATCTGAGATCCTCCAAGAACCAGATCTTTGGCACCTTCCTGAGGATTCTTCTGGCTATCAAAATTGATACTCTGCCATCCATCATCAATTATAAGAAACCTGGGAGGGCAATCGCCATCTACCAATTCCTTCACTCCCTGCCAAACACCAACAGGATTAACAGTCAAATAAAATGCATCCCAAGTACACCATCCAAATCTATCAACTATATCAGGGATCCTCTTCTCTTCTAGCAATCTGAAGGTACCAAGATGGACTCTCATGGCGGTATATGCTTCTCTCATCAAGTCGAAAGGATTATCATTCATATGAACATAAACACAGGCCTTAAAGCTGGAGCCCTGGATGAGGCCTGACCCACTCTCAACACCCACAACTATGTTGTCATCTGCTCCAGGATGGAGGGCTGCTCTGAATTTTCCTTCAATAATAGGCAAGATCAGAACATATGAACTTATGTCTTCCATGTGCAGAAGAATCAACTGTGTCTCTATTTGAAGCTCCGAGCCATTTCGACCGGACAACATGGTAGCCCACCATACTTTAAAACGAAATATACTCATAAACTTGATATCCTTGAGCTTGCCCAGAGAGTTCAACACTCTGCTGGATGGATTTTCTGCATCGAATCCAATGAAGGAGCCCTTGTGGGCATTGACTGCAACAGAAGGAAATGCTGCAATTGCATCACAATCAATACATATAACTGATGATAAACTGGTTAGAAAAACATTATCAGGAACTTCAGTAAGGATCGGAGCTCCATGCAAACACAGCTTCGCATCCGATAGACTAAAACAGGACTCCTTGGCTTCTGTCTCTATGGATTCTTCAACAGCACAGGCGAAGGGGAGATTCGGAGCCATTGCCGACTAGAATTCTAAAACCAGAAAATGGAAAACAGAGAGATGGGTGAGTAATAGGGGAGATTCGGAGCCATTGCCGACTAGAATTCTAAAACCAGAAAATGGAAAACAGAGAGATGGGTGAGTAATAGGAGACCAGGCTTTGAATTTATAGGCACTTAGAGAATATAATCTATGAATTGGATGCCATTTTGGGCAAGTTCCAGGTTCCACCGTTTGATTGGCAACATTCCTCTTTTCTCTCTATAAACGGTGGATGATTCCAGAAAAGAAATTGGAGGGACAGCCACCAGGCACATTCTGGACGTTCGGGTATATTCAAAGCTTTTGGAGATGATGTGAAGGGTGGTGACCAGCGTTCAAATTTGAACCCTTCCTGGCCCTTCTAAAGGGTTCTAGCCTTTCCTAGAAGTGTAAAGTTAAAATTGCCCTTCAAAAAAAATTTAAAATCTGAATTTTACTTTTCCAATAATAAGGACATAATTTATATCAACATTTCAAAAGAAGAGCAACATTTGAAATTACCCATCTATATAAATTTCAATTTCTATGTTGAAATTCCTATGCTATAAAATTCACAGAAAATATTGGAAATGTCATAAATTATAATCACTCACTCACTCATGTCATGCACTCACTGCTTAGCTTTGCAAGGTGACGAGTGATGACTGACGACTATGAGGTACTAGCCATTGGGATTTGACTC
The DNA here is from genome assembly GCA_027924585.1 of Larix kaempferi. Classification (NCBI taxonomy): domain Eukaryota; kingdom Viridiplantae; phylum Streptophyta; class Pinopsida; order Pinales; family Pinaceae; genus Larix; species Larix kaempferi. The sequence continues at coordinate 52,320,688 of BSBM01000299.1, read as the reverse complement.
TGAATCCCGAGTCACTTTGCGCTGAGATCTAAGGTGTGACAATGTGTCAATGACTATGGTTGTAACGATAGAGAACCACTACTAGGCCCAAAACGAGGCCGAAACATTGTGCCTACTACCTATGTGAACCTGGCTACAAATGTCCACTCGTTTTTCATCAAAATGAAATTCAAATTGTCGCTTTGATGAGTCCTCCTCTACGAGACTTCATTTCTTGCATGAATGTCACAGACTCACGACAACTCTAAAAAACACTCAATGGCATGCAACTACAAATAATGGCATGCAGCTAGAACCACAGACCAAGGAGAGGTTGATTTATGCATTGATATAGAGAGGTGGAACTAGGCACACAATATGGAGAAACAATGAGTTAGAAAAAGCATTTGGACCAAAGTACCACAATGGTTATTAATAAAATTAAAAAAAACAATTTTTGACTCAGGAATTGTCTTCAATTTGATGGGTGGCATGATCATGATCATGTGATTTCCCTTTGTCCTTCCAAACATATGTGGTTTCTCACCACGTTTGTCTTCGACACTCACCACCAAAATACGTATAAAACTTACATATCTTTACATCCTCTTCCATTTAAATCCTCGTCACATAGTCATAACTAAGGATTATTATGCATGCACACGCTCACCTTATAATATCAATTGGGTCAAGGTGCAAAGACAACCATAAATTATCAAATGTGTCAAGACGCAAAGAGTAAGGCGCAAAGACAACTATAAGTAAGTCTTATATTAAATTTACCATATAAGTCTTTAATTGGCACTATCATCTGAGATTTGACACGTTGGATTGTTGTGATCTTCTTATCACTCCTTACTGATGTGATCGTAAGGCTTCTTTGATGGTGAAGTCCATAATTTTAAGTCTTCTTCCTCATTCTCATGCCTTTTGGTAAGACAATAAGGAGGCAGTGGCCCGCATTAGCATGGAAAATGGTTTCGACATAGAGGTTGATACATTAATTCTTTCATAAAATAACTTAAATTCCATGCCAGTGACTACGAATTCAACGAATCGTGGATTGGTAAAAAACACATCAAATTTTAGAGCCTTGAGCTCTTAATTACTCATGTATCTATAATTTTTGCAAATCGAGCCATTAACAAACTTATTTTGTTGTTCTGGTTCAATTTAAAAGGTAGATTGTCAAGACTCAAACATGTAGCGAGTCACAAGGATCTAGTTGACTTAGGCTTGATTCCATTTCTCCTCCATTCCATACCTGTTTGTTGTTGTGACAAGTGTTGAACAACAAAATGTGATGCCCAGGCCCCTATGATGCTAGCGTTGCTAACTTGCTTGGTATGGAGGATTTTTTTTAATGTTTTTTTGAGCTATGTATTATTTTTTCTTAGGCTCCTAATGTCCACCATTCTTACATCTCTCAAGCTTGGATGGTTTCCCTCTCTCCGGTTTGAATTAAGATTTTGGTTGGTTTTATATGTATATTTTGGTTGTAGGTATATTATAGCCTCGTTTTGCTTAGTGGCTTCTTTTTGTACATAGCTAACAGTAAGTAATTTTCTCATGGTTCTAGTTTTATTTTAAGACTATATCTAGTTACAACGTCTTGCACTATGCATAATATCATGCAGATGCCCCAATATGCTTATTGCACAGTCTAAGTAGTTTTTTGTATAATGAAGTGTGGTCTAACCAAGAAAAATACAACAAAATAGTTGTTATTTTATTGAACTATAAAATTAATGTTACATATATGTCAAATTAATGTGTTTAAATTCGGTTTTATTGAAAAGATGCCATTTTATCATGTAGATATTAAGGAGTGCTCAATTATTTAAGATTGTAAAAATTTGGATGGTCAATATTTGTTTTTTGCATTTTTGGGGGGGAAGGGTTTAGTTAATTTATACTTGTCATTTGAAGTACAATTATTTAAATTGCCTTTCATCTTTAAAGGACTACAAGAACAAATGCCCTTCCAATAAAAAATAAAACCCACCCTTCAAATTTGATCACTGGTGGTGACTGGCCACACAATGCCGGGGATGAAAGAATTATTTAATCGATGAAGATACTTAAGCTAGTTATTCATTCATTTATAGATTTCAAAGTAAAAAAAGTTGACTTTCTCTATATTTTTCGGAACTCATCGTAGGGTTAGATCACCAACACAGGTGCCTCTGCGCTCGATGGGCTTTCCTGCCTTATGACTCTCGTACCCATGTATCTCATGACGTCGAGCAATGATTTCCCTGTTGAATTCGAAAACTCACCATATCTGAAAGACACACCGACTTCAAGTTCACGTCTTACTGGAACATCCAAATCCAAAACGTGTCAATCTTGTATGCAACATTAAGGGCGACATCCCATGAAGCCCCGACCGCCGTCCTTTGATGACAAAGAAAATTTATTCCACTCAGAAAATGTAATCGAGAAGAAGACAACTATGAGAAGTATGAAGAAAAAATTACAAGGATTATGAAGAAAAAATTGATATGCCATTAGAGGAAAGGTCACCATGGTACTGGTGGTTAAGTTTTCATAGATGATGGAGTCCAATATGAAGGAGCCTGCTGCTACTTTTGATTTCAAAGTGAAATAACAGAGTTAGTCCTTAAAGATTAAAAATTAAAAGGAAGGGGCACCATGTGGGTAAACACTATACCTCTGGGAATAAAAATAAAGAGAAGGGACACCAGGTGGGGAAACACTATACCTCTGGGAATAAAAATAAAGCGAAGGGACACCATGTGGGGAAACACCATACTAATGGGAACAAAAGAGAGTATGCAATTGATTGCAAGCATAAAATTAAAGTGTAAAATTGGAGAGAAAGACAATATTTGATGATGTTATTGATTGCATGTTGAAATTGCAAGTTGCAAAATATATTATTTTTTAAGCAAACTTTGCAAAAGGATATTATTCTTTGAAGCAAATTTCACTACATAAAAGTGATTTAATTGCAAGTTGTAATATAATAAGAAATCATTATTAAAGTTCAGATTCTTTTTGAAAGTCCACACGGGACTAACTCTATGTGTGAGTAATGGGAAATGACATGGCAACCATTTGGTATTATGGTTTCTAGAAGTTTCACCCCAAATCTCAAAAACATGACTTGCCACTAACATGGGTACTACAAGTTAATAACTCCAATATTTCCACAAAATATATCAAAATAAATAACAAATTATATAGTGTTCCATTTTGGATCATGGGATCAATTTTTTATCACTTCTTTTGTATTACATGCATACACTCATAAAGTGTTAAAAATCTCTTCATATAGGGTGTAGAGCACCTCACTTCTTAACATGAATTTGCCAAGTTAATATATACATAGGCTTTGATGTAAATGATGATTTGATGCAATCTATCCATCTTGTATAGGCATTGTTCTCTTGGAGGTTGTCTTCTTCCATGGAAAAATATATGGGTGACCACATGTACATTTGTTTAATGTTAGAAGGCCCAAATAATTGGGATGTGTACTTATTACAACAATTCAATCTTCTATATGTGGATGATGTTATATAGTTATTGATAAGCTTGAGTTATAAGATTTTATATGTTATTTGTTATGGAGAACATAAACATCTTCAAAATTGTTTGCATAGAAAGGCTAGTGTTAGTTATGTGTAGTAGCTTTGATGGTGAAAACAAGCATTTAGTTTTCCAAAGGCTTATATGAATTAGCATATCCATCCCAATCCTATGGCCTTTCTACTTTTCTATTTGTATTTGGAGAATCATGACCAAATTATGGGAATACCTTTTTTTTTAATGCAAGTCTTAAAGATTGTTCAAACTTTGCTTTGTATGGGCAATCTTTCTTCTAATAAACACAAACGATTGATAATGTGATGGACAAACAATATTCAAAATTTTTATGTCAGTTCCATGATTAATATGCTTTAACCGGTATTTATTTAAGAATGTAATAGTCCATAATATTTTGGTATGTTTCTTTCAATAAGTACTATTATGGCTCCTTGGACAAGCATGCTTTTTATATATAAATAGAAATATTGTGCTTTTAGAATCACAACATCTAGTTTAGGGTTACACTTTATTTTTCCTTTCTTTCTCCTTAGTTCGAACATTGAGTGTATTTTGATCTCTCACGATGTTAGATTATTCCTTGTTAGAAGTGGGTTTGACTCAAAAAAAAAATTATGTTAGATTTTCATAATAAAACTATGTAGTATTTTCTACTTGTTTATATTTATCTATGATGTTTATATTATTATTTTAAATTTCTTATGTTTATTAGAATGTTATTTTATTTTCTTTGAATTAAAATATTTCAAAATTATCTTTCACATATTACAACCCAACATCACTACCAAGCATCTCACAAGCGAAGAAACAAGTCATACTAAGAACAAAATTCTTAGTTTATTTAAATGGCCATTGGATTTTCCATGGCATTTCTATGTTTTTTTTCAAATGTGGCCTTTTTATTATTATCAAGTAGCATACAACCTTCACTAGCATAGATGCTAATAAATGTTGTTATTATATGAATAATAAAAGCAAAATGTAAAAAGTCCCACTACAATGTATTTTGGGAATGGCATGTATTAATCACTTCCAGTTGTGTTGTATTTGGACATAATTAATGTTGTTTATTGGATTGTTGGTTAGATACCTTTCAATTCTATATATGTATTATGTAGTTTTTTATTAAGCTTTTGTTAATTAAAAAAATATTAGCTTGAATAATTGTTCATTTATTTTTATTTTTCTAAGTTTAGTTTTTTCATAAAACAATAGTTTCTTTATTAAGTGGAGATTTCTATATTAATTTAAAGTTGTAACAAAATTTCATTTTTTGTTGTCTTCGACATTTAGTTTTTGGTCAGGGGCATTAATTGGGAGCGCGTTCTGTAGATTTTCATTGGTGGCCGAAGGTTTTCTGAAGGTGTGGATGAATTTTTTATTTTCATGGTTTTGGACAGAGGTATTTTTCTGCGTTTTGATTAGGTATGTCCGCCATGATGTCGGCCTCAAATTCTATGTCCTAGGCCTCGACGGTGTGGTGACATCATTCCATGGTTAAATGAGTTGTAGGTGGTCGGTGCCTTGGGCTCTGCATTACGGTGTGGGGTTTAATTGTTTATGAGGTTTTTGGAATGGGGCTCTGTTACGATGCTCTATTACGGTGCTCTACTCTTTAATTGATGGGGTATTCAAAAGGGGATGCTCCTGTGTTATGGTCTACTCTTTCATTGTGGACATCCTTCGGAGGTGATGGGAGATGTCCATTCAAGTTGGTTGATTTGTAGCGTTTGTGGAATGGGGTTTTACAGACTGTGTATGCTGTGTTAATCGGAGATGACAAGGGATCCGCCTTTACACTGTTTTGTGGGCAGGGGTTTGCATCGATTTGGCCATGGTTTTTTCCGAGGGATTTATTTCATTTATTCTAGAATGGGTGGGGGTCATTTCTGCCATTATTGTTGTTTCACTGTTTTGTCAGATATGGGGATCCCTTCTCTGATTTCTGAGCATTTTCGAAGTTCTGAGGGATATATTTGGAGACCACTGGTGAGGGTTACTGCATTTCTGTATTGCATGTCCTGTTTCGCACTACTGTTATTGTTTTTGGGTTCGAGTATCCTTATTGTTCTTCACTAGCGTTCGCCTAGAAGTCCTTTGAAAGAGCATGAGAAAATTTTCATTCAAGCGTTCTTTTCAGTGTCGATTGTTCGTTTTTAGCTCTACCCAACCTATTGCTACGAACCAACTTCCTTCGTCTTCTTTAATCTGGTGGTCACGCTGTTCTGAAAGGTATTTCTCACAATTTTAACCGTTGTCCCACACAGATTCAATCCAAATACATTTATATGAAGCTTCTTAATGTTGGGTTTCAGTTCAATGATGTTTATATATGCAAGAAATATTTTTTGTTTATTCAATTTTTCTGTGAGGTAGGGTTTCTTAGTAATCAAAATAACCTTTTTTTTTAAAACCTGGATTTAAATTCTTTTGTAAGTCTTTATAGAGTTCGCAAGTTTCCAGTCTTGTTGTGACTTTCAGTGCGCAAAGGGTTTAATATGCAACTAGGGTTTCATGTGACTTGGGGTTTATGTTTCACGTTTTTGTTTGGAAATGGTTGTATTTGTGAGTTTATTTGTTTTCCTGTATGCATATTAGTGCAAAGGTAGTGGATTCTAGCATCGGCACAACGTTCTGGCTGAATTTTGTAGGTATTCATCGGCTATTATCATATTTTTTTGTTCCATTTTGTTCCCGCGGTGTCAATCAATCTATCCAATACAGTGGTTTGTTCCTTTTGCTTTCTAGTATGCACCTAGATAGGAGGTCATGCTTCAGTAAGATAGATCCCCATCTTGTCGAAACTGGTTTATTCATTGGAAGCTGGATGTATGATGTGGAAAACATTTTAGTGCACTTTCATATGGAAAAACCGTTCATTAGCCTTGCTCTTTTTAATGGAATTCGAAAGGGAGTTCCTGGTTTCGACTGCTTTAGCTCTTCCGAATTGAAATTTCCCTCATTTTAATTTTTATATTCTTTCTTCAAGGGTCTTTGCTTATCAATTCTATAGTGCCCCCGTTAGTTATTACCGTGCCCAGTTTTCCTTTTAGTATGGATGAGTGTTATCAAATCATTGAAGGGGTCCAACTGAGCTTCTTCATAGTATCGTAGAGGTGAATTCCTATTATTTTTGTTGATATCTAACAAGTTTTCAAAATATGTTTTTACATGTTATGTTGGTATATAATTAGGTTTTTGACATATGTTTTGACACATTTTGCTGATATCTACTTAAGTTTTAGTTGTGGTGTTTGCCGAGGTCTTCCATCATTGGTCAAACACTCAACCAACAGTTTCTCACTGAAACTTGTTAGGTCATCATTGTACTCATTGCTCTCACCCTCCTTTGCGTTGATATTGTGAACCTTGCATAAGGAAAGATTGTGGATGTTTAACGAGCATGAAATTTTTTGATTTATTATTTTTATTTTATATTTGAATTATTTAGTGTAGCATTTTGCAATTAAAATTGATGTATAGATGTGTAAGTATAAACTGCCTAAGAAATTAGTATTCATTTACATTGTGCACCTTGGGTGGTGCAGTTACGCCTACCACCAGAAGGTTGAGATTTTAAATTCAGTCTTCTGATTTTCACTTGCAGGAATTAGCTCTACCAAAACCTTATGCTTTTGAAGGAGCTCACCAACAATAAAAATTTGTTCTATTTTTATTTTTTTTTTAAGTTATTAATTCTCTTCAAATGACTTTTAAAATCTCTATGATGCTTACCAATCCATGCTCGTTAAGTTTTTTAATTCCTTGTGATGGTTACCAATAACTACAATATATGGCTATTCTCCCCCACAGGGATTGTATAGCTATTCGTTGCCCCAGGGATAAAATATCTAAGAATCCATTTGATTCCCATAATTGTTTATTTATGACTCTAACAAAAAGACTTTTAAGAAACACCCATCATCGATATCTTTGAATTTTACATCCATTGGTTTCTGAATGCCATTCGACTCTAAATTGGTACGTTGAAAAGAAACACCCAACAGTGTCTTTGAATTTGATTTGATATTTAGTGGTTTATTGATTCCCTTTGGTAATCAATTTGATGATATTGATTTTTGTTAAATATACAGCATTATGATACATTCTCCAAACCAATCTTATGTAGCCAAGATTGATCCTCCCATATAGAGGTGAGCACTTTGATTGCCTTCCGTGTAAAGTTTATTCCTCCCGTATAGAGGTACTTGATCAAAGTAATGATGTTGTAAATTCTTATTGGACAAGACTCCGGACTTGTGTGTCAAGTCATGATTATCATGTGAACCTTTCGTATAAAGGTATCCATGAGATGGACCTCTCGTATAGAGGTTCATGCTTTACTTGCTAAAATCATTTAATGGTGTGTGATGTATTATTAAACGTGATCACCGGATTGCTATTAAGTCTCCTTTAGAGATTGATCACCTCTAAAGTGAATTACTTTAGCATATGATCATTTGGTATGGAATAATATGATATGATCACAACATCTGATGATTCTTCGTAGTATAATGTAATGTGATGGATAATTAAAGTTAGCACATATTGACCATGCAGTAAGAGATAAAGAAATAAAAGATAAAGCATAGAGATCAAGATAATTCAAAATTTCCCATGCAGACACTTCAGCTAATTAATGAGAACTCGAATTGTTAAAGCTGCAGTTAAGTATCAATGCTTCAGCTAAAGCATCAGTTAACTAAAGAAATCACAGTGGTCACTTCAAGTAAATCAATCCGCATGATTTTAGTTAACTAAGTGTTAAATAAGAAGGAGTAGTTGACTAAAGTGTTTTCAATTTAGTTAAATTAAAAGACGACACTTCAATTAAAGAGAGTTAACTAAGTGACAACAAAGAAGATATAGTTAACTAAGTGTTATTGCATGACGACACTTATGTTAAACTAAAAGATGACACGTGAGTTGTGACACTTGCATGTCGACACTTAAGTTAGCCACCTAACTAAGTGGGAAAGCTTTCAGTTAAGAGGCGAGTTCATCTTAAGTGACGGCTCAATAGCACTACATGAGAAGTGGGGCGCACCTTTGCATGCCATATTAATACATCTAGTTTGAGGGCGAGTTCATCCTGAAGTTAGAATATTAAAATATAAGAGAAGAACGTATAAATATGTTATACGGGATTGATGAATCCAATGTGAAGTGAATTATCTTCGTCATTGAAGGCAAGGCGCTTCTCTTTGTGCAGGGTATTGTCTGTGCTTGTTATTGTTGTGTTGGGCACACATCCGATTGATATCTCTTCTCTATTGCTTCTGTATCTTCATCAGGAGTGTTTGGTGATCTCTTATCTTCTGAAATCAATCTGCTATGTTGTAAAAGAAAGCATTCTATGCTATCCATTATATTATATTGAGAAGAATTGTTGGTGTTTTTGTTCTCATAATTTTGAGGATTTTCCCGATGGTATATCTTGTGTTATGGTTGTATGAATTTCATGGATTGAGTTGTCTCATTGCTTCAATTCTTTGCATCTAAAAGAATTAAAGATCAAATATCAACCAAATTTCAACAGTTTTCACATGTCAAATTCAATGTTTTAATAATCTTTGCAACAATTTTCCCATTTTTAATTTTAGATTTCAAATATATATATATATATATATATATATTATAAACTAAAATACTTATATTGATATTTTAAAGACTGAAATTAAATATACAATATTTTTTTATTGATCTCTCTTCTCTATTTTTTTATTGTGCCATCTTTGGAGCTAAGGTTTTGCTCAGTGAAGGCCTTCACTAAGAAAAACCCTAGCTCTGGAGATGACACAATAACACGGTTTCCAAGACTTCGAGGCACAGTGTGGGGGGTCTCCTAGCTGGAATATGTCGTCCCGGATTCATCGGAATCGAAGGATTCGCGATCAGAGTCACGGTTTTTTTGCTGCGAGCATTTTGGTCCAGCACCTCGGGGTCATTCAGGGACACTTTGAGGAATTTCTCTGGGGGCACGGAACCCAAACCGACGAGCGGAACGGAGTTCCGTCAACTCCCGCACGTACACATGGCCATTTTGAACGTGTTCACGATGGCCACGCATGCCCGGGAGCCTTCGGATCGTAAATAACCCCCTTGTGCAAGATTGGGATGGCCTTCACTGAGCAAAACCCTAGCTCCAGAGATAGCACAATAGCACCGTTTTCGAGAAATCGAGGCATCGTGTGGGGGGGCCTAGCTGAAACCTGACGCTCGGAATCCATCAAAATTGACGGATTCATGATCGGAGTCACGGTTTTGCTGCTATGGGAATTTTGGTCCTGCACCCCGGGGCCATTCAGGGACACTTTGAGGAATTGCTCTGGGGGCACGAAACCCAAACCGGCGAGCGGAACAGGTTTTCGTCAACTCTCAAATGTGCACGTAGCCATTGTGGACATTTTCACGATGGCCACAAATGCCCGGGAGCCTTCGGATGTGAAATGACCCCCTTGAGCAAGATTGCCATGGCCTTCACTGAGCAAAACCCTAGCTCCGGAGATGGCACAATAGCACCATTTCCAATACTTCGAGGCACAGTGTTGGGGGGGGGGCCTAGCTGGAACCCAACGTCCTGGATCCATCAGAATCGATGGATTCGCGATCAGAGTCACGGTTTTTTTGCTGCGGGCATTTTCGTCGGGCACCCTAGGGCCATTCAGGGACACTTTGAGGAATTGCTTCGGGGTTCCAGGGCACGGAACCCAAACTGGAGAGCAAAATTGGGTTATGTCGGCTCCCGCATGTGCACGTGGCTATTGTGTACATGTTCACAATGGCCATGCACACCCGAGAGCCTTCGGATGAGAAATGAACCCCTTAAGCAAGATTGGAATGACCTTTAGTAAGTAAAACCCTAGCTCTGGACATGGCACAATAGCACCGTTTCGGAGGCTTTGAGGCATGGTTTGGGGGGTCCCCTAACTGAAAACCGGCATCCCGGACCCATTGGAATCGAAGGATTCGCGATTGGAGTCATGTTTTTGTTGCTCCAGGCATTTTGCTCTGGCACCCCAGGGCCATTCAGGGACACTTTCAGGAATGGCTCCGGGGGCACGGAACCCAAACCAGTGAGCGGACTCGGGTTCCGTCATCTCTTGCACGTGCACGTAGCCATTTTGGATGTGTTCATGATGGCCATGCAGGCCTAGGAGCCTTCAAATGAGAAATGACACCCTTGATAAATATTAGCATGGCCTTCATTGAGCAAAACCCTAGCTTCGGAGATGGCATAATAGCACCATTTTTTAGACTTCAAGGCACATTGTGGGGAGTCCCCTAGTTGAAACCCGGCATCCCAGATCCATCGGAATCAACGTATTCGCAATCAGAGTCACGGTTTTGCTGTTGTGGAAATTTTTGTCCGGCACCCTGGGGTCATTCAGGGACACTTTGAGAAATTGCTCCGGGGGCATGGAACCCAAATCGGTGAGAGGAACGGGGTTCCATCAGCTCCCGCACGTGCATAAAGGAGATTTCAAACTACCATATAGGACATGTATTAGGGTTTTTTGGATCCCAAGTGTTGATACATATGAAAAATTGTTAGGTAAATGTTGCTAATGAGATGAAACGAGGGTTGTGCTTGCTTAAATACCTAAGGGCACACCTCACACAAGAGGTCATACACTTATAACCACATCGTGATGCTCCCTAAGCTATTGAGACAATATTGAGAATATATGAGCCATTATAGAGTAACACCTTTGACCTCCTAATGTTATGTAAACACATAAGAAAGTGTTTTACCATAAGTCAATTAGAGAGGATATGCCATAACAATGGTACCAACTGGATGTCCCCATTTTTATATGGCATATGGAAAGGTAGGCTAAGTAGATTGAAGGTAGACTAGATGTATCTTTGAGCTGGTTGAAAGTGTCTCTATCAAGTGTCTCGAGCCATGGATAATTCCTTAAAGAATATTAGTTGATCTCTGAAGGGTATCATTTGCTTTTGATTGTTTACCTCGATGCAATAAGTAGGTTTTGGAAATTAGGTATGGGTCTTGCGACCATGAACATGTTCAATGGAGGAAAGATATGCCTTATTCCCTAAACAAGGCTTCTATGCATTTAGGACCAAGAATTATGTGTCAAATCACAACACATCTAGGATCGAGGGATATTTGGCCTCCATATGAGTATATTCAAATATGATTAGGAGGTTATGAACACCAAGTGTTGGTGTTGAAGGCCTAGTTATGGTTGTGAATATTTATCTTATTGGTGAGGATATGGACACTATTCAAAGGTTTTGAACAAGAGAAAGAAATGAGCTTTCAAAACAACAAATACGACATGTCTTAGGGTTCTTTGGCTTCCAAGTGTTGATACATAGTTCATTAATATATTTTGAGAATCATTTATGGATATGAGGGCCTTATACATGGTTAGGAGGAGGACTACAAACCTTAATAAAAATAAAGGTTATAAGGGAAGGAAAACTTGAGGTTTCGAACTTACAGGTGTATTAATTACATAGGTTCACAACAATGAAAGAGGCCTCAAATGACAAGGATATGTTTAGCCTCCAATAAATGATATGGGTGCAACTAGGAGTATTTTAGCACTCAATATGGGTTTTATGGAACTAAACAAGGTCAAACGATGAAACCTTGACCTTAGGCTCTAAAGGAAGTTTCGAAGGATAGGGAAAATGTGAAGCCTTAACCAACCACATAAGTTTGGTCTAGTATAACTTAAATATTTGAATGCCAATATGGACACCATTAGTATGTTTTGAGCTTTATGGGTGGACCTCAAATCCATAAACATGATTCGAAGAGGGAGACCAAAATATCAAGGCTAGAAATATATATGTATGGCTTGGGACAAACGATCAATTTGATGGGTCATTTGTAATTCTTTAGGGCATCATTCATGAACTTTGGTCCCTAGAAGGTGCCTTTAGAGCCTAATGCATAATTCAAAATTCAAAAATTTTGAAAGTGATATTTAGGTGTGTAATTGTGTTTGAAAAGATGATAATGTGTGTTATTTTATACTAATATTTGTATGGTTTTCTTTGTGCAAGTGTGTATGTAAATCTTTTCCTATGTGTGTTTTTTCTAGCATGTAAATTTGTGTATATGTGCATAGATATTTGCATGTGTGCATGTATTTTTTGTATGTTTATGTATAAATATTTTTATGTGTGTAGGTTGTTATAGTGTAAATATATATGTATATGTACATCTTTAATATGCGTGTAAATACGAAGAGTCATGTATGAGACACTTCATAGAGCCCACCCCTTTTGCACGTAGCCATTCCTTTGCACGCAGCCTTACTCGCAACCTCTTGCATGCATCCACTCCGCAGTTCTTCAGTTGAGCCCCGGACCCCTTGGCCACAGGCCGCTGAATCTCTTGGCCGCCCCCTGGATTTGTGCTCAACGTAAGCTTGGAGGTTGTTCTCCTTCTCTTTCAAGAGTCTGATCCCACAGGTTGGGTTGGTTCTTGTCTAGGCTCCTCATTGTCCTATCTCAGATCAAACTTCCCTTGCCTTCATGGCTTCACTTGATGATCCTGGAACCCCTCCCCCCTTTGAACTCTCTAATTTCATGAAACTCGTTGCAGCGCATGGGAAGAAGCCTCTCTCCATTTCTTAGCAAAAATTTGTGAAAAATATTTTTGAGATCCCCACGGTGGCTTTACCAGTAGAGAAACCTTGCAAAACCGCTCTCAGTCTGTCAGAAAGAGGTTTAACAGGCCAATTCGCAGGACTATGGCCCTCACCGAAAACCATTAAGACCTGGGTCCAAATAAATTGATAGCCCTTGATCACTGACGATGTGAAATCCTACTTCCTCGGAAAGGGCTTCTTCGAATTCGTCTTCGAAACCAAACAAGATCGTGAGTTGATCTTCAGGAACAGACCATACTTCATGGGGCCACAAGGAATCTACATAAACAAATGGAATCCGGATTTCAACCCAACCCACGATATCCCTTTCGCTGTCCCTGTATGGGTGAGGTTGCCCCATCTGCCTCTCCACTACTGGAATCTCAAATCCCTAGAATCCATCCGAAAGTATATTGACAAAACAGATCGAAAAGATCAATACCCATGCGCTAGAATCTACGTCAAAGTAGATATGGAAAGCGGACTCCTAGAAGCCATAAAACTCACAATAGAAGATTGGATCCATATCCAGGAACTCGACTACGAAACAATTCCCTTCAAATGCAGGTATTGCCACGAATACGGGCACTTCACTTGATCTTGCAAAAAGAAGCTCGTAGATTCAGAAGTAGGAGGAAGAAAAGAGCAATGGACATCGGCATAAAAAAACCTTGCTCCCAGATCGGGACCAAAAATTCCATTGAAAGGAAAAAACTTAAGGAAAGGAGATCAACAACACCAAAAATCAGCGACCATCAACAATGACAACAGATAAAAAGTCTTGGAAAATACTAAAATTCAAGACGATGTCAAACCACCTGAAGAAGGAGAAATACTAGAGCAATTCGAACATAAAAAAGCTTCACAATCCCTTGAAGATCCAGAAGAAATCCAATCTCAAATCACTCCAAGTCCTAAAAGGACCAACTTGAATAAAGGTACACCTACTCCCTCTTATGTTGAAATTGCAAAACCTAAACCGATGGTCACACCTCCCTCTCTAGAGGATCTGATAGACAGATCATCCAAAAAACTAGGGCGGAAAACAAGCTAAGACATAAGGGAAGAAGAATCCGAACGCGAGAAAACTCAAGGATCATAAGCGACAATAGACATGGCATTCACCAGGAACACCAGAGCCAGATTAGCAAGGAAAAAAATGGGAGATCAAGTAGGGGGAGGCCCCTCCTCCACCTACAACAACAGATAATGAAATTGGTCTCTTGGAACATTAGAGGACTGGGTAATCCCAACAAAGTAGAAGCAGTAAAAGATCTCCAAAAAATAGAAATATCAGACATCCTCATGCTCCAAGAGGCCAAACTCAGCGATCAAGCCATCTTGTTCATTGGAAAAGATAATTGGAAGAAAAATACAGGCATGGCAATTAATGCTAGAGGGGCTTCCAGCGGCTTAGCCACCCTCTGGTCTTTTGACAATTTTCAGTTATGTGACTCCTTTTCCACTCAACACTGGATTTATACTCAGTTTCTCCACATCTGAAGCAAAACTCACATTGCTCTCATCAATTTGTACGTACCAAACCTGTACTTTGAAAAGAAGGATTGCTAGGGACTTCTCGATGCCTACAATCTGCACAACCTTATCCTCGCTGGTGATCTGAACACAACCCTTTTCAACACTGAAAAGAAAGGAGGTCTTATTGGAAAAGACATTTTCAGATCTCAGATTTACACTCTCATACAGAAATGGGACCTTCTGGACATCAAGCCTAAGAAAGGAAAATTCACATGGTCTAATAAGCAAACGGGGCATGGAAATATCATGGCTCGTCTTGGCATATTTCTCATTCAAAGCAGCCTGCTCTCTGGTAATCAGACTGTTGTCTCAAAAATTATGGTTAATCTAGCCTCTGATCATAAACCGATCCTTCTCCATATGCATGATATCGAAGACTACGGACCCATACCCTTTAGATTCATCCCCCAATGGCTTGAATTGAGAAGCTTCTGGAACATCTGAACGAATGCATGGAAGATCCCTGTCACTAGATCCCCGAGATACGTCTGGGAACAGAAGCTAATTATCACCAAGAAAGAGCTAAAAAATGGGCCAAAAGCAATTACCCCCCTCTCAATCCCACTAAGAAGGCTATCAACGATCTTGAATCCATCCAAAACTTTATGGACGATATCCCTATTGATAGCAGAACTCTCCAAGAAGAAGCTAATTATCAAGCAAAAATTCATCAAGCTTTCCTAAGAGATGAAGAATTTTGGCGCCTGAAATCCCGCAGCACTTGGCTCAGCGAAGGAAACAAAAACATGGCCTACTTCCACAGGAAGACTAAAGCTCGACTCTCCATCAATCATATCGCTAAGATCAAATCTGGAAATGGATTAACCATCAAAGGTCACGGTGATATTCAAAACGAAGCCTACAATCACTTTTCAATTCTTTTCAAAGAGGAAAACGACGATGAAGAAGATGGAGGCCAAACCTTCCTTGATCACATTCCGAAGATGCTCACTGATAATGACAACACGAACCTACTCAAGCCATTCTCTGAGAAGGAGGTAACCAATATTATCTGGTCATTCAACCCTGACAAAGCGCCTGGGCCCGATGGGTATTCTATCCATTTTTACAAAGCATGCTGGCACCTAATCATAAAGGATTTTATGAGAATGATCATAGATTTCCACCGTAAATCCAAGATAGGTGGATGCACAAATTCCACTTTCCTCGCACTTATCCCAAAAGAAACCAACCCCAGCTCTTTCGAAAGATTTCGTCCAATTGCTTTATGCAACGCCTCCTACAAGATCATCTCCAAGTTGTTAGCCAACATAATTAATCCCATCCTTGCCAAAATCATTTCTAGCAATCAAGACGGATTCCTTCATGGAAGACATATACTCGACAACGTTATTTTGGTATAGGAAGCCATCCACTCCAGCAAATCTCACAAAGAAAAAGGTATGTTGATCAAACTTGATATGGCTAATGCCTTTGACCGGGTCAAGCACTCTTTTCTTCTTAAAATTATGAAATTTTTTGGCTTTGATAACTCCTTCCCAAACTAGATCTCTGCTTGCATCAATCGCCCTTGGATCGCCCCACTTGTGAATGGTCGCCCTACCAATTTCTTCCAAGCATCCCTCGAAATCAGAAAATGGTGTCCCCTATCCTCCTTTCTCTATATCATCTTGGCTGACTCCCTCAGCCGCAATTTAAATTCTGATATTAATTTTTTCATTTTTCTTGGCCTCAACCTAGCCCTCAACTCCATGCCCCTTAACCACACTCTCTTTACAGATGATTCCCTCTTACTGGGAGGAGGCTCCTCCATAATTGCTCGAAATTTCAAAAAAAATATGGTTAGCTACTGCAAAGCCTCGGGGGGTAAGATTAATATACACAAAAGCGCAGTATATGGATGGAATCTAAACAAAACTATTGCTACCAACATTGCCCACATTATCGGAATCAAAGTTCATCAGCATTGGGACAACTTCAAATATATGGGCCTCCCTATCACCCAGGGACACTCAAAGTCAAAGAATTGGGATGATATAATCCACAAAATCAAATCCAAAATTGCGAGATGGGGTGGACAATGGCTCAACAAAGCAAATAAATTGATTCTCCTGAAATCGTTCCTCTCAGCACTTCCAATCTACAGATCCTCACTCTTGCTTGCACCCAAAGGAGTCATTGAACACATAAGAAAACTTATGAGAGACTTCCTTTGGATGGGAGGAAAAAATAATGAGCGCAAAATCCATCTAGTCAATTGGAATATCACCATTCAGCCAAAACATGCAAGTGGACTTCAAATTTGAGATCCTATTCAGGAAAATAAGGCTTTGGGAGGCAAGATTCTTTGGCAAATTTTGAATGACAAACACCACAGATTCAACATTTTATTAAAGAATAAATACCTAACTGGGAGCACACTCAAATGCCTCGATATCAAACCGAATTCTAAGGGATCCTCAATTTGGTCTCTTTGTAAAGTAGCCTGGGATTTCTTTTCCCAAGAGTTATACTGGATACCCGGAAATGGGGAAGATATCAACATATTTTCTGATAAAATCATGGGAAAATATCAGCTCCAAAACAACCATGAAGTCCAGGACATCAACCATTGGCTCAACCAAAAAGGAATCAAAACTCTTAGTGATCTCAGCAATTGGGATCCCTCTGGCACTTGGCATAACTGGAAAAAGCTAAAAATCCCTGCAAATCTTGAAAATTCCATAATCCTTCTCTTCGAAAACTTGATAGGCTGTGCCCCCACCCACCTTCAAGACAAAGATGATCGAGGCTGGGGACCCACCGGAAAGTATACCGTTTCCTTGGGATTCAAAGCCCTCCAAAACCATGCCATATCCAGAAAAAGCATATGGGGAATAGTCTAGAATTCATTCGGAATTCCAGAATTAAATTTCTTTATTTGGACTCTTGCGCACAGAAAGATACTGACAGGTGACAACCTCATCAAAAGAGGCTTCATCGGACCTCATTGGTGTCCACTTTGTCACAATAATGCAGAGACTCTTGATCACCTATTTTTGAATTGTGCATTCTCAAAAGATGTTTGGAACTACATGCTCTAGGATCTTGATATCGCAACACCGAACTTTGCCACCACTACTCGCCTCCTTACAGATTGGAAATATGTTTACCCAAACCCTCTTTTGAAAAGGAAACTCTGGTCTCATATTTGGACAACAATTCCCAATATTACATGTTGGAAGATATGGATCGCCAGAAATAATGCAATTTTTCAATATATTTGCCCAACGCCATTACATGTTGTTTTACAAGCAACAGGACTCTTAATTGAATGCATAAATCAATCTGAATTCAGAGAAGACACAAATCTCTCCATCACTGAATTAAAATGGATTGGATCCCTCCATCTGATCCATAGAGTTATTGAACCAAAGCATTAGAAACTTCCACCTTGGACAACCTACATTTCGACGGTGCTTCAAAAAATAACCCTGGTCTGGCTGGTGCTGGAGGAATTCTATTATTCGACGAATGAAAAATGAAAATCAATTACAAATGGGGTCTGGGGGTTTTTTCGAACAATCTAGCTGAAGCGCTAGCACTTCTACAAGGATGTCAAATTGCTAAGCATCAGAAAATCGAAAATTTTCAAGTTTTTGGTGACTCTCTAGTCATTATCAAAGCTTTGAACACGCCCACTCAATACAACAAATTGGCAATCAAAAGGATCATAAGACGCATCCAGCAAATAGAAATCACCTTCAAGAAATTCAAAGCTTACCACATCACAAGAAATCTAAATTATGAAGCATATGTGGAAGCGAAGAAAGCATGATAGAACATACAAATGGGGAAACAAATTACTATCAAATCCCTTAATTAGACCCTCATTGGCAAGCTTATTTTGTTTATATCAAGAACACTGCCACAATTCAACATCATATTTCTTCAGATTTCGCAAATCCTTTCATCTTACGCACCTCTCATGGATATCTACAGAGCTCAATCTTTTATGAACTATTCGCAGCACATCATCATTTCTTGGGTATCTCAAGGACATCCCCAGACTCCAACAATTACCTGAAGCTCAATAGATATTCCAGGCAACTCAAGGACCTTTTCTGAGATCAACATTCATTGCTTGGTTGTTTTCAATTCTTCATTTTCTTTGTCATACTTCTGTCTTTCCCGAAAAATTTGTTTTATTGGACAACATTTAACCTCTGCATAAGGTTCATTTTTCATTACACGCTCGCAGCTCAACAGTAGTTTCTGCCAACTTATGGACATTTTCAGAGATCTTCATCCATTGCCCAACAGTCTTCAATTATTCAAACCCTCTGTCAACTATTGCAACAACTAAAGTACATTCAACTGGACATTTCATTACATATATGCGACTTATCAGCATTCTTGAACATCTCAAGGGAATTTTTAGAGATCTTATTTTATCTCACAATAGTCACCATATTCAAATTCTTTGACAAATTCAGTAATGGATGAAGTACTACGCTTCATTGGAAAGCAATCACACTCTGTCCTATCTCAAAATTCTTTTAAATTCTATGATTATTGTACCCAGTCGATTTGGTGTTAACCACGACTCAAACAATTCTTTTTTTCTTTTCTTTTTTTTATATATTTTAATCGTTCTTGTTAAAAAAAAAATGTGTAAATATAAGTATATGCATATAACTTGTTCGTGTAAATGACTACGGGTGGTAGGTACACAAGGGGGGTGTCTAGGGGTGGTAGGTACACAAGGGAGCTGTTTCCCAATGCCTATCAAATTTCAGTGCATCTATGTGTCTCATTGTGATTTGTGAATGACAAATGTGTACTCATTGATGTGTATTGATTCTAATTTCTATTGAATATTATGAAATGTTATAATATAAGATGAGTTCTCAATCTTGTTTAAATGCATTTGAAGTTTTCCTAAACGGATGGAAACTTGAATTGGAGTGGTTGGTGTAAAACATCAATGTATTGTAATAGTAACTTAATCATAACTCAAACATCAAATAAACGATATAAGATAACGATATCAAATAAACTATCTAACATGAATAACATTAGACATGCATGAATAAACAATCACATGACTATACTATGTACCTCAATCAATTAGGCCTTCTGGTTCCTCTCATTTTTTTATTGTCTCAAAAAATCTCTTGTGCTCTACATGAGGTAGTAAGTAGCGTACCTTGTTTGATGTCTTTGTTGACATTGTTTGTAGTTGGATGTTTGTACCAACGATTAAGTGTGTAAAGTGATACACTTGTGAACCTGGTCTATAATCCGTATATGTGTATCCATTTCTCTTTGGTCCCTTTCCATCTACTGTAAGATATTCCCCCTGAACAACCATCGAGCCTGTCAGAAAGGTAATGCCTTCACTATATGATGCGAGGAGGGTTTGCTTCCCATGGATGCATTGTTCCAACCAATAATTCGTCCCAATTGCACTGTCTGTCGGGGCGACAACTGCGTAGATGTATCCTGCAAAATTGCATTTTACGGTCATATTCCAACAAGTAGTGGTTTGATAACTTGGATAATTACAAAAACAAGGAGGGAACCAGGATATGCATGCAGAAATGTTTACCTGGCCGTACAAGATCAGATATATGATCATATTCATTCGAAATAGAGGACTAGCCTTCGTCTAACTGGATTGTTTCAACAATTGCACGTGGGTCCACTGTAAGTGATACATGATCCCATTCATCAACCCAATCCATTGATTCACACTCATCCCACTCACAACTACTATAAGGCCCACAAAAGCAAGAAATTTTTCGCATCCATATTTCAAATAAGGGGTTGTTTGAGTTTCGAACCGAATGAAATCCACAAGTGCCTTGCACAGTACTACAACTATAGGAACGCGGTTGATCTATATGTTGAAATATTGTAACTTCTAAGAATATTATATTTGTACTTTATTATTCCGAAGATGTTCCATTCCTCCGTGGAGACCCTATTGTATATCCGGAGATGTTTATTCCTCCGAGAGAGTGTGGTAACTAGGGTTATTAGATCTCCCATGTAAGGTCGGCCATAAGTTAGCTGTTTAAGGGTTATTAGACTCTCTTAGGAGAGGTCGGCCCTGTTAGGGTGAAAAGTCAGTTAGAAGTTGTGTATAAATAAAGGAGGTGTGTTCCTCATTTATCTCATTCATTCACTCACTTGTGATTGGCGCATAGGGGAGAGAGAGGTCTGCATATGAGGAGTAGGAGCTCTTGTTTGAGACTACATCTTTGTTTCGGTTGATTATCTATACTGAGGAAAGCTTTGCTAGGTTTTCTACCCCATGAGGGATTCCCAGGGTAAATCTTTGTCTATCTTGTGATTTTGTTTCTTTCAGTGATCTTGCTTGTGAAATTAGGCTAAACTTAACATGGGATTAGAGCTAGCCTGAATAGGACATCTTTCACAAGGTGAAAATACCTCTCTCTCCTCCTCCGGTGAAACTTAGGGTTTCTGCAAAAGTTAGAATTTTTGGGATCTGATTGCATGGCTAGATAGCCCTCCTCAAAATTGAATTTTTGAGCCCTAGATCGAACCTTTTGAGTGGGTAGAACCCAGGGATTTGTCAAACCCTAGTTTGAATTCTGGACCAAAAAACCAGTGAACCATAAAAACTGCGCACCTGTGCACCAGTAAACCAGAAAAGCTGCGAACCTATGCACCAGTAAACCAGAAAACCAGAAATTCTGTTGCAGATCTGGAAGGTGAAAAGTTGAAGTTTCTAGAAGCTAAGCACACCAGTAATCTCAATTAAATCAAGCTCATCTCCTTGTAAGTATTATTCTACCTTTTGAGAAACTTCAATCTCTGTGACCTCCTGGATAAGATGGCTCCAAGCACTAAGCTTGAAGACAAGCTAGAGGGTATAGAGAATTTCTGAGCATAGAAATATAGGATTGGTCTCATTCTTGAAGAGAATGATCTTGTCCAATATATCAAAGATGAGGTTGCAAAACCTGAAGAAGATGAAGCCAAAGAGAAGTATAAGAAGGACTTGATTAGGGAAAAGAGAATCATTGTTAATTCTATCAAGGACCACTTGATTCCCCAAGTGGCATCCAATAAGACCCCAAAGGAAATGTATGATGCCCTAGGCAGAATGTATGAAGGGAGGAACATCAACAAAAAGATGAATTTGAGAACTCAATTGAAGAATACCAAAATGAATAAAGAAAAATCTATTCAATATTATTTCACAAGGGTTTCCCAGTTCAAGGAACAACTAGAATCCATTGGAGACACCCTTGATGAAGATGACCTAGTCATGACTACACTCAATTGTCTCACTTGACCTTGGGATTCATTCATCCAAAGTATCTGTGCAAGAAAATAAAGTATGAAGTTTGATGTTGTATGGGAGGATTGCATTTAAGAAGAAGCTAGGGTAGCCAATAGAGAAGCCCTGCTCAAAGAAGATGACCAAGATTTGGCCACTCACACCAGAAGAAGGAGTCACTTAAACTCCATGAAGAATGGCCATAAGAAATATCATCCTCCACATAGATTTCAAAAGAAAGAAGGAGTAAGCTCAGAAAGAGATCTCTCCTCAGTTAAATGTTTTAGTTGTCACAAACCAGGACACTTTGCTAGAAATTGTCCCTCAAGGAAGAAGAAGAATCTTCGTAAAAGACATCATGCACATCTAGCAGGAGATGATAGTGAAGAAGAAGAAGAGGAAAGGCCTAAAAGGAAGAGATCTAAAGTAGTAGAAGAAGATGCAGAAGAGTATGTTCTATTATTTGCACTCTCTGGGTCAATAACAACTAGAGAAGATACATGGCTCATTGATAGTGGTTCTTCAAAGCACATGACAGGACAATAGAAAACTCTCTCACATATGGAAGAAAAGACCTCTCCTCAGAAGGTATCCTTGGGAGATGACTACCAATATCCCATCAAGGGAATTGGTGAAGCAAGCTACAAGCTTGATTCTGGAACTCCACTAAAGATGAGGGAAATCCTATATGTACCAGGTTTGAAGAAGAACTTACTTTCTATCTCATCATTAGATAAGAAGGGTTATAGGGTTGCATTCATAGATGGACAAGTGCTCATGTGGTCCAAAAGAAAATAAATTGAGGATGAAATAGTTATTGGTGAAGAGGTAGGAGGACTATATAAACTCAAGGGTCATCCAGAAGCTACCCTTGTTCATGAGGCCACTAGCCCTAGTGAGTTATGGCATAGGAGGCTTTCTCACATTAACTACAAAGCATTACCCCATGTGAGCAAGGTAGTTATAGGACTACTAGATTTGAAAATTGATCATAAAGGCACATGCAAAGGATGTGCAAAAGGGAAGAATATCAATAACTCATTTCCAAAGAGTGAGACAAAGACTAAGAGTATTTTGGAATTGATTCATTTAGATGCATGTGGACCAACTCCATCCACATCCTTGAGTGGGTATGAATATTACCTTACATTTATTGATGACTATTCAAGGACGACTTGGATATATTTCCTAAAGGGAAAAGATGAAGTCTTTGGAAAGTTCAAGGAATTCAAAGCCTTGATAGAAAACCATTCAGAAAAGAAGATCAAGATACTCAGGATAGAGAATGGTGGAGAATACACTTCAAAGGATTTTGAATTCTTTTGTAAAGAAGCTGGGATTAAGAGGGAACTAACCACTCCCTACAATCCTCAACAAAATGGTGTTGCAGAGAGAAAGAATAGAACCATTATGGAAGAAGTAAAAACAATGATACATGATCAAGACCTACCTATGTATCTATGGGCTGAAGCAGCCAGGACAGCAGTCTATGTGCAAAATAGACTATATCATAGTGCTCTTTATTTCAAGACCCCGGAAGAAGTGTTCATAAGGAATAAGCTTGAGGTAAGTCACCTCAAGATATTTGGATGCCCCGTATACATTCACATTCCAAAAGAAAAGGGGACCAAGCTAGATCCTTCTGGGAAGAAGGGAATATTTGTTGGATATTGTGAAGCATCCAAAGCATTCGGAATATACATCCCAGGATTCCATCATATGGAAATAAGTAGGGATGTGACATTTGATGAAGAGGCAACTCTTAAGAGATCTAGGAAGTGCCAGTATGAAGAAATATATGAGGAAGATGCACCTTCCAGAATTACAGAAGCTGCACCCACCCCTGAAGAGACAACACCTGAAGACCATGACATGATGGAACCACAAGAACCCCCTACCATAAAAATATCAAGGAAGAGAAATCCAGCATGGGCAAGAGACATTATACTAGGAGCAGAAAAGTATGGAGCTCCTGAAGGCTCCACTAGAGTGAGCAAGAAACCAAAGAAATTCTCTAGCTATATGGCCTTGATGTGTGATCTTGTAGATCAAGAACCCACTAGTTATGAAGAAGCATCTCATAAGAAAGAGTGGGTGGAGGCAATGACAGAAGAGTACCAATCAATAATTAAGAATGATGTTTGGTATATAGTTCCCAAACCAAAATACAAGAGTGTGGTATCCTCCAAATGGATATACAAGATAAAGCATGCTGCGGATGGTAGCATCGAAAAGTATAAGGCAAGGTTTGTGGCTAGAGGATTCTCTCAGAAAGAGGGAATTGACTATGAAGAGACATTTGCACCAATTGCAAGGTACACTTCCATTAGAACCATCATGGCACTTGCATCCATGATGAAGTGGGAATTACACCAAATGGATGTGAAGACAGCCTTCCTGAATGGTGTGATTGAGGAGGAAGTGTACATAGAACAACCACAAGGATTTGAGGTTGAAGATAGAAGAACCCACGTATGCAAACTTGAGAAGGCTTTGTATGGGTTGAAACAAGCTCCCAGAGCTTGGTATGGAAGAATTGACAGTTTCTTGACGATCTTGGGCTTTACCAAAAGTAAAGCTGATCCTAATATTTATCTCAAGGTTATGGATGATGAATCTGTCATACTGTTGCTTTATGTGGATGTTCTATTTCTGACTGGAAATGAGAAACAGATTATAGAGTGTAAGAAGAAGAAGCTCTCTGCAGAGTTTGAGATGAAATATCTTGGATTGATGCATTACTTCGTAGGTTTGGAAGTATGGAAAGGCCCAGAAGGGATCTTTCTGAACCAAGGAAAGTATGCAATGGAAATTTTGAAAAGATTCAATATGTTGGAATGCAAAGCCATGGCTATTCCCATGGATTCCAACCCAAAGCTGTTAGTTGATGACTCATCGGAGTTAGTGGATGTGACTCTGTACAGACAGATTATTGGGTCACTGATGTATCTGATGAATACCAGGCCATATATATGCTTTGTTGTGAACACCTTAAGTCGGTATCTAGTGGAACCTAGACGAGTTCACCTGATAGCTGCAAAGCATGTGATGAGGTACCTAAAGGGTATGATAGACTTTGGTCAATGTTATCTTGGAGATCATGATCTCAAATTGTATGCTACACAAATGTTGATTGGGCAGGAAGTGTATCAGATAGGAAGAGCACATCGGGAGGATGTTATTGTCTGGGATCTGACATGATCTCATGGTTTAGTAGGAAGCAATCCAGTGTGGCTCTCAGTACAGCTGAAGTAGAATATATTGCTACTTGCTCTGCTATTTGTGAAGCGATATGGCTTCGAAAGTTGTTATCAGGATTATTTGACTTAGAGATGGAGCCCACTGTGATCCTGTGTGACAACCAGAGTTGTATCAAGATGACAGAGAATCCAGTGTTCCATGATAAGTCACAGCACATAGAGATCCGATATTTTTATATACGAGATATGGTGCAGAAAGGATCTATCAAGCTCGAGTATGTGAGAACTAACGAACAAATTGCTGATATATTGACCAAACCTCTGTCTCGAGTAAAGTTTGAGCATTTATGAGACAAGCTTGGTGTAGTTGAAAAGGACCCTCCCCGAAAGGGGGAGTGATATGGTCACTAATGATGAGATTGCCTGCATCGACAGTAAGGTCGATGATTTGGATACCTTTATTGATGAGAATACTGATGAGGTCACTTGTTCCGACGATTAAGTCGATGTATGGTCCTTAGACTTTGTCTAAGTGCACGAGAGGACTGCATCATCCATAGACATGAGAGGTGTCTTAAATGGATCAAGATGAAATGGATTAGGATTGATCATCCTGTAAGTAGCTCTGGACGGAATCGTCCATAGACATGAGAGGTGTCTTAAATAGATCAGGATTGATCATCCTGTAAGTATATTTGGATTGCATCGTCCATAGACATGAGAGGTGTCTTAAATGGATCAGGATTGATCATCCTATAAGTAGATCTGAACTGCATCATCCATAGACATGAGAGTTGTCTTAAATGAATCAGGATTGATCATCCTTAGACAGTGATCCCATAATTCCGAAAGGAAGGATAGTCTTAAATGTTGATCTTTGGATTGTGGTGGGATTGATCATCCCTAGACAGTGATCCCGTAATTCCGAAAGGAATGATAGTCTTAAATATTGATCCTTAGACTAGAATCCCATAATTTCGAAAGGAAGGATTGTCTAAGATGTGAGTAGTGGACTAGAGTCCCGTAATTCCAAAATGAAGGACTGTCCATGATCCCGTAATTCCAAAAGGAAGGATCACCAGAGTTGATGGACTAGAATCTCGTAATTCTGAAAGGAAGGACTGTCCATGATCCCGTAATTCCGAAAGGAAGGATCACCAGAGTTGATGGACTAGAGTCCCGTAGTTCCGAAAGGAAGGACTATCCATGATCCCGTAATTCTGAAAGGAAGGATCACCAGAGTTGATGGACTAGAGTACCGTACTTCCGAAAGGAAGGACTTTCCATGATACCGTAATTCCGAAAGGAAGGATCGCCAGATTTGACGGACTAGAGTCCCGTAATTCCGAAAGGAAGGACTGTCCATGATCCCGTAATTTTGAAAGGAAGGATTGTCCATTATCCCATAATTTTGAAAGGAAGGATCATGTGTATTGCAGAGTATGCTGAGATGATGATACTGTTGATCAAGATGATCTAGATGATGATATTGTTGATCCAAATGATCCATATGATGATGCTGTGATCGAGAGGATCCAGATGATGATGTTGTTGATCGGGAGATCTAGATGATGATGTTGTTGATCGAGAGGATCCAAATGATGATGTTGTTGATCAGGAGATGCAGATGATGATGTTGTTGATCGAGAGATCCAGATGATGCTGTGATCGAGAAGATCCAGATGATAATGTTGTTGATCGGGAGATCCAGATGATGATGTTGTGATCGAGAGGATCGAGATGATGATGCTGTTGATCGGGATATCCAGATGATGATGCTGTTGATCGGGAGATCCAGATGATGATGTTGTTGATTGAGAGATCCAGATGATGATGTTGTTGTAGCTGTTCAAGTGTTGCAGAAGATGAAGACTCAGTACTGCAAATGTTGATGTTCCAGTATTGAAGATCTTGAAGATGTGCCAGTAACTGTTTGAGTTATTGATGATGTATAAAGAAATCTTCCAATGATTTATAGATGTATCATGTATCATGTAGTTGATGACTCCTTGCTCCTGCAGATGTTGTTATAATATCATTCTCGTTAAGGGGGGGTGTTGAAATATTGTAACTTCTAAGAATATTATATTTGTACTTTATTATTCCGGAGATGTTCCATTCCTCCGTGGAGACCCTATTGTATATCCAGAGATGTTTATTCCTCCGAGAGAGTGTGGTAACTAGGGTTATTAGATCTCCCATGTGAGGTCGGCCCTGAGTTAGCTGTTTAGGGGTGATTAGACTCTCTTAGGATAGGAAGAGGGAGATGACGATGATGATGATGATGATGATGATGATTAATATGATGATGAAGATGACGATGAGGATGATGAAGATGAAGATGATGGTGATGAAGATGATGAAGATGATGATGGTGATGATGATGACGATGATGATGATGATGAAGATGATGATGATGATGATGATGATGGTGGTGGTGGTGGTGGTGGTGGTGGTGATGACGACAACGATGATGATGATGATGATGATGATGATGATGACGATGATGATGATGATGATGATGATGATGATGATGATGATGATGACGAGGAAGAGGGTGATGACAAT
Source organism: Larix kaempferi (assembly GCA_027924585.1). Classification (NCBI taxonomy): domain Eukaryota; kingdom Viridiplantae; phylum Streptophyta; class Pinopsida; order Pinales; family Pinaceae; genus Larix; species Larix kaempferi. The sequence goes on along the minus strand of BSBM01000299.1, from coordinate 52,292,945 downwards.
GAGGAAGAGGGTGATGACGATGAGGATGATGATGACGATGATGATGACGACGATGATGATGATGATGATGATGACGATGATGATAATGACAATGAAGATAATGACAATGAAGATGATGATGATGAAGATGATGATGATGATGAATATGAGGACGATGATGACGATGAGGATGATGATGATGATGATGATGATGATGATGACGACGAATATGATGATGATGATGAAGAAGATGATGATGATTATGAACAACATGAACATGATGGTGATGTTGACGACAACGATGATGGTGAAGATGATGAAGATGATGAAAACGATAAGGGTTAGGGGTTAATTTTTATTTGACTAGACACTTTAGAGGTTAGAATTACGTGGTTAGGAATATAGGGGTTAAGGGATATATATCATTATGTGTTAGTATTTAGGAGTATTAGGGGCTATACTAGTTTAGGATTATAGTGGTCCAAGAGTTATGGTGGTTAGTTTTATTAGGGATTAGGGATTGCAGTGGCTAGGGACTAATGGTCAAGGGTTTGGGGATTGAGATATAGGGGTCATGGATTTATGGTTACAAGGATGAAGATTTATATGTACATGAGGATAACGCGAGTTAGTGATTTTTTGTAATAGTATATCTCCTAACCCTTGTGGTGAAGGAGAGAAGAGAGGAGTGAGGGAGGGAGGAGGGATTGGGTAGAGTGGAAGATAGTGGGGGGGATTGGGTGGATAGAAAGAGAGGGGGGTGGGGTTATAGAGGGGGGGGTCCCAACCTTATAGGGAATCTCATCTTATTCAACAAAAATAGTGAATGAAAATAGTTTGGAACTTTTATGTCTAGGAATGGAAATTAGATTTTATAGAGATAGAATCAACGCGTGCACGCATAGAAACGTGTGCGCACATCTGCATGTGCGCATAGCAACGCGCGCGCGCATCTATGCGTGCACGCATCTACGCACGCATGTCTGGATTCAAATTATTTTTGGCACCCTTGCAAGTTTGGTATTAGCTTCAAATTGCTAATCCTTGAGGCTCAATCTGATTTATGGCATAACACATCAAATGTTGTAACTTTATGTTTTTCACACTTAGTTCTGCATATGCTCCACTAGTGCACTATTGATGAAATTGCACACACTTGTCGAGCTCTGTGTGCAGATTCTAACTACATATTTTTTGAATAGATTTGTTGTTTTTTTCTATTTTTAATTCATTTTTAACTACACTCATGTTAAATTTGTAAAAAACATAGGTCATTTATTTGGCCTATAACTTTTGATTGGCTTACATATTTCAAAAACGGAAAAGAACCCACACAAGAGTACAAGAATACATACAAGCTAAAAAAAAATATTGATTGATTATGTTCAGACCATGATATGGTGGACCAACACTCGACCATGTCGTTTTAAGGCTTCACTGACTTTCGTAATTTAAAAAAATTATAAAATTAACTTTTAAAATTTTGGAAAAATAGCCCCGCACAAGATTTGTTTGTTTCCTACGCCTCTACATATTTTTTTCCTCATAAATTGACAATTTACATAACAAACCGGTGGACCAACAAAAACATGTGCATTATGTTTAAGAGAAAAAATAACATACCAATCTTAAAATAATGACATTTTGGGGTGGTTATACCACTTTTCCATAAATAAAAGTTATATATTCCAAAAGGTGATCCGTTTTTTTACGTTTCATCTTTTTACACCTAATTCTAAAAAAAATTGTAGGTACCTTTAATAATTCATTTTAATGATAATATTTCTTTTTTTCCAGCATGTCATTGTAACTATCGTGTCATAATTCGGTATCATTACCTTGCACCAGCCCATATACTTGCATTACCAAGCATGCACACATAAGAAAATGGGTTAGGAGTTGCAATCATAAGTTTAAAAGTGCCTGAAGGGGAAGTTAAGATGGTATGCTAGGCCGAGGTGCTACATTTGTGATGTAAATATATTAAACTCTATTTATACTATATTATTCTAAAAGATTCATGAAGTGTTTACTGTAGAGGTAAATAAATGATATATTTGAATTAATATAGAAGTAACACTACTAGTGGTATAAATGGGCTTAATATAAATACTATTCAGTATGCTAGAAGAAAAGACTTAATCAATTATAGAAATTTGTATTGTAATATAAGCGCTCAAGCCAAAGAAAAGAAAAAATTGGGTTGCTTTTAGAAGAAAAATCATATGTATAAATAGAAATTGGTTTCTCGATAAGAAAGAGATACTCACAATAGAACTTGTGCTAGAGTCATTAAAGCCGCTGGCTACCATACATAGATAATTACTCTCCTCCTGTAAATTTTTAGGTTTTGAATTGATAGTGTGCCCTGCCATTCACAATGAAAAGAAACATAGATTATGTGTCTTTGTTTGTTTTCCAAAAAACAAATTTTAGGCTCATGGGTTCAAATTGTGAAATATAGGCGTAAAAAAATCAGTGTTCCACGACGACTCGTCCCCGAGGGTTGAGGGCGCGCCCCCCTCGCTCCCTATGCCCTGGGGTCTTGGGGACTCCTGGCGAAACGTTTCCCAGCGTCCCCAAAATCAGGAAACTCTCGGAAACTCACAAGGGAACGCGCCCCCCTGTTCTGCAGCTTGCTTTGGTGAAGGGGGCCTCCCACATGCTCCCTCTCAAAACTAAGGGGCTCCTAGATGTCCCCCATGTTTTTCCCAATTTCAGTTTAAAAATACGAAATTTGAATTTGAATTGTATTTTTAGTCTCTATAATCTTTAGTAATTTACTATTTTACTATTTTAGCATGCAATATCATTGATTCCGTTTTTCAATTAGAATGGCCAAAATTAGAAATATGAATATCAAGATTCAAATGACAAATTTGAAAACAATCATGATGAATTGTGCAACATGTTTGTATTAATTTTTTAAATTCTTATTTACATTGCACCCTAATGAATTTAGTAATTATTATTTACTTTTAGTAATTTACTGGGATGAATCATTGAATTGTTATTGTTGGGATTTAATAATTTATAATATTAATTTTTATTATGACCTAAACGTCCCCCATCCCCCGAATTTTGCTAAAATTTGGGGGTTGTTTTCAAATGTCCCCAATGTGCATTTCCCGCTCGAGCGCTCTCCTGGAAACTTGGGGGAACATTGCAAAAATAGAATGCATAGTTTATGTTTTGCATTTTAGACGACAGCTTCATGGATGCAACTTGACCCTAATAGGTTGTGACACTATAATGAGAGAAAATTATATAACACAATCTTCAGAATTTTGGGAGAAAATAGCAAGTGCAGGAGATTATAACAAAATCCTTTGAATTTCAAAAAATTATCAGATTAAATAAAAAAATGCCAATTCATTTTTGCTCGGCTTTAGAAACATTTGATCGATTTTTCCTCTATGGCTTTATCCTTGATCGTTGCAATTGTTATTTTTAACGAAAATTGAAATTGTTGTACCATTTGATGCTTGTTTGTATGTGCATGATTTTGCTAGACTTCGAGTAGTCAGTTTGATGAAGGTTTTCTCTTCTTTGGGAAAAGAAAAAACAGTCCTTGTTTAGAAAATACTCATGCTTCCAGATATACTAGATTCATGAACTTCAACCTATTCCATCTTTATCGAAATTTGAACTTATTTGATCAATTTTTCCGAAATTTGAACTTATTTGATCAATTTTTCTATATTGATTTCCCTATGTGAACCGCAATTGTAGCTTTTAATGAAAATTGAGGTTGTTTCCATGTGCATGCTTTTGCTAAGCTTAGAGTACTCTAAGCTTAGCGAGCCGTGCTGAAACAACTCCAGAATGTTTATCATAAACCCAAGAAATCGTATCTTCCTCCTGAGAAAGAAAAATGGCAGCATGAAATAAACGGTGAATATAGAGATCCCACTCAGCCTTCAAAGGACAATCGAAACGTTTCACTAATAATCTAGATTATTAGTGAAACATTTAGATTTTGTTTTTTTATTATTATTATTATCGAAACGTTTAGGTTTAGAATATAAATATTGGAAATATCCTGGTTAATTTGCCACATAATCCACAATTTAAATGATTGTGCTAGTTAATTTTGGTATGTTTTTTGTTTCAATAATAACTGGTATGTCATTGTAAGATGACTTAACTTGACACTATATAAGTAAATATTTTATATTTATCCGGTATCTAATTTATTTGGGTGATACCAAGTGATGGAATTTCGTTAAATATAATTTAATGGTTCTAAAACGTATTTTTGAAAGATAATAAAATTTATAAACCATCATTATATTACTACTATTTTTGAAAATCAACAAAATTTCTAAATCATAATTATATTACTAATTTATTAGTAGTATCAATATATTTATCTTATATATTATACTTTGTAAATTCCAACTTACAAACCATACATTCACTAAAAACTCATTTAACTCAATGATTTTTCTATTATTATTTGTATTGGTATTATACTTTTATGAGAGGCAATGCTTGCACTTGATTTACTTGAGATTTATGATTTTGAAGAAATGTTATAAAGTAAGTTTGTGTATTTTTTAATAATTTTAAATAACATCAATAGTGTGTAGGGTGTGTATTTACTCATTTATCCCATAACTTTGGTAATATATATAGATTTAGACTCAAAGAATATTGGTTAATTCTTCAACTCCCATTGAAATTGAAATGAACATTTCTTATAATGAATTTTCTATTGCAATGATTGACATATAGATATATAGCTTTTCAGTGGGTATATTAATTCAATTTAGCTTTCAAAATAGGTGAAACATAATGGAGTGAAGAATTGTTTTATGATTAATCAAATATAATTATTATTAAAAATGTCAACAAAATAAACATTATTTTGAAAAAAATTAACAAAATTAAATTATTAAATAGTAAATTTTTTAGGGTTTAAGATTTACAATATTTTTTACCACAATCCTAAACCCTAAACCATATCATTGGCGCTTTCGATCATCATAACTCCTAAATTGATACCTATTGGCGTTGTCCATCCGCAGAGTAGTATTACGGATGTGCTAGTATGTAAAACCCTCTAACGAATCATGGGTCAAGTTCCATGTCGGTGTCGTCGTTGTTAGTAATGTCTCCATCTCCATCATTACCAGCGTCGACATTCGCTGCTTGCCTTCTTCCTCTCCCTCTTGACATGCCACGGCTACGGCCACGGCCACGACCACCTCTGAAATACAGAAAAACCGATGAAATTAGAATAGTCAATTAAAGCTGAAATGATGATATTGATCCCTATCTCGCTTAAACAAACCTGGGGAACTCGTTTCTCATTTCTCGGTCGACTATTTCAAGTCGCAGAGGCCTTCCATCCAGAAGTCGGAGGTTGTACTTTTGCATGGCAGACATTGCATCTCCTCTATTCGAGAAAACAACTTCGGCTGTGCCCTATTAATACAATTACATACATCAATTTATTAATTTCATGGCCAATTATTAATCACCCATCAGCTGGGCCAGGCATGATTCTGCAAGCAATTTATAATGTTGAAGATTGCAGAATAGAAAAGTACCATGGAGCGCCCCTCTTCATTATAGTGAACTGCTGACTTCTTGAGTGTCACTCTCCCACGTTCTGAAAACAAATCGTCGATATCCTTAGTGTCAACTTTATAACTCAGATTTGAGATGTATATCTTCACTGTGCCCCTCTCCTGCACCACTGCTCCGCCTCTATGATTAAAGCGCGTCTGTATATGCCAATTACAACAGGGAAGGAATTTAATAAAATCAATAAACAGAACAGAAGAATTATAATTATGACATGAAAGGAGGGTTTTGGTAGTTTCCTGGGTGCCACGGGGATTATAAGGCCAAGGGCGTGCAGTATTACGTGGAGGTTGTTGCTCTCTACGGTTGACAGGGCGGCCAGCTGAGCTGCTTTGGCTTCGTCCGCGTCCTCGCGGTGGTCGTCCACGTCCTCGTCCTGGCTGTTGTGAAGAAATATTTGTTCTGTTGGTTCTGATCAACTCATCCAGAGTCATGTCTAACGGGTTTCTACTGTTACCAGCGTTGTCTTTAGTCATTATATAATATATTCTTCCTCCTAGGAGAGCAAATATGTACAACTATAGATTGACAGCTCTAAATATTTTATGGTGGTGGAGCAGAAGAGATCTGTGCGTACAGTTATATTTTTACACATGACAATGGACTTTAAATATTATCTTAATGCCATCACCTCCATTCGCGAACCGCTATGATTTTTTATCAATACCTCTCTATTAACTCCATGATCTAAGCTCTATCATCCGTTGACAACAACCAAATGTTATTCTTACGAAAAAAAACTATCAAATGACAAGAAAAAACTGACGATGAAGTTTAACCTAGCGACCCCAATCGTGGAGATTTGTAGTTTGCCATTCCAAGTTTTTAATCGAACGATAATGGAAAATTGTGTTCCAGATCATAAAATAATTTTCTTATTATTCATTTCATAGTAATTTTGTATGCTTTGTTAAAAAATTCTTAGACATCTATGAGAGTTTCGTGTGTAATCATACTATAGCACTCGAAAGGGAGCATGCACAAAGAAAGAAAAGGATCGACAATTAGGATAAGTATAAGGCCAATAATCAGGAAGAGTCAGACATGCTACTTTGAAAGGGGAGGACCAAAAGAAGTGGAAATAAGACAAATAGTAGATGTTGACGATGAACTTGTTTGACGTGAACAAGAATCGAGAAACCCTAGGATGAGAAAGAGACTAGTTACCCTAATAAGTCCAATAAGATATGGATGAACCAGAACATCAAACATTCCAAAGACAATATTAAGGTTAACAATCTTCAACATGTAGCATGTAACTCATATTATGTGAATCTTTGAAACTGAAGATGCCAAACTTCAATTTCTAGAAGAAGGAAGAATGAAAAATTCTAATTATACAATGAAATACAAAAAACAAACCATCGTTGAGGTAGTAGTTGCTTAGGAAGGGAAGATACATTGAGAGTCGAGACTAGTTTTGATGAAGAAATGGGTGTACTAGAAAGTGGCTAGGGTGTATGGCAGTTATGAATAACTTTCAATAATTCCAGATTACTCGTATTGAAACAATTAGTGAAAGAGGCCTAATTTGAGGCATCCCTACAAACATTTGAAAAGTAGTATTGGGAACTAGAGGTCATGATAATGTAAAAGGAGGATTAAATAAGGTACTTTGAGAACCCAATAGAAAACATTTTGGGTTTAACCATGACCAAATTTTTTAGTGTAAGGGTTCAAAAATAAATCTTCATTAAAAAAGAAGACCAATAGAGGGTGGAGTTGATCTAGCCGATGAGTAGGGTCGTCTAAAAAACGGTCTTGGTAGTAGTAGTTTTTGGGTTATGGAATTTTTATTTTTATTTTTTTTTGGGGGGGATGTGTTAGGGAATTCCCATGCATTTTAAAAGGAACTCACACTTATTATATGAGTATATGATTTAGTATTCTAATGTTCTTTCTAACGAGATACATAAGACTCCAAAAAAAGCAATGAATGAAAAGTTAGGATCTGGACAAAGGCTCTTGTTTTTTTTCTAGATAGCTTGGGTTTGTTTAGTTCAATATTCTATCTCAACCCATGAATATGCCATAGTTAGGGCTCTTTCTTCTTTGTTTTCTTGGCATCACTATAAAATGCAATTTCAACATTGTTATGGAATTTTTTAAATGATTATAGTTGTCACATATATTTTTGGAGATAAGATACAACCATTCTAGTCATTTTTTATTGTTATGTACATTTTTTTCACCAATTGATCCATTAATAGAACTTGGTTTTCACCATAATACTTTATTTTCAATATTGTATATTATGTTATGTTAGCAATGTTGTCTTCTTACATTTTGTTCTCAATCTAATATAAATGAATGGCATCAAATAAATATGCTCTCTCTTGTTTTTCTATGAGTCCATGATGAGGTAAGAAATAAGGAGTTGGACCTCAATAATTGATCTTGGTGAATACTCCCTCACTAACAAAAGATACATCCCATGTTGATGAAGCAAATAAATATGATGTAGTAAGAGAACCTATCAATCTATAACGCCCTTAGGAATCCCTTGAGTGACAAAAGAATGAGATGGTGACTCATCCTTCAATGACTCCCAACAAGAATAGAGGTAACTTTGACAATAAGTCATTTTGGAGGAATATCATGCTTCAAGGTACAAGTTAATCTTGATATCCCTCTATTTGAAGGTAAGATAAATGTAGAAGCTTTGGATAGATGTTTAAAGATACTAAAGCGTTATTTCTTTCTTCACGTCTTCTCCATAGTGAGAAGAATGCATTTTTCTCTCAAAGGACATTCCCCATGTCAAATATTTGTGGGATGTGTATTATATTCAATATGCCAAAGATTTGCAACTATATTCTACATGTGCTACTTGGGGGGAGCTCTTCGACGTCATTAAAGAGTATTTACCTATTGGAAACTATGAAGACTAGTACAAAATATGGATGATCATGTGCAGAGGCAAAGATCATAATGTGTTGAAGTACACTAATGACTTTCATACCCTGTGTACAAAGTTAGGTATTCAAGACTTTGAGCACATTTGGTACTAAAATAAGTCTATGACCTACATAAATAACTCCAATAATAATTAGAGGGAATTTGGTACCAAAATGCGCCTACTAAGAAAATTATAAAATAAGAAGTTGTGTATGTCACATCTCATTGGAAAGCAAGGTTAATCCAAAATCAAATAGTAAGAGTTAAAGATAATAATGAGAAGTTTAGATCCTTGTGCACACATGATAAATGATGATGATAATAATAATAAATTTAACATAAATTTTATCTTTTGTAGTAAAAATATGTTGTGGTTATACTGTAAAAAAGTTACTATAAAGAATGGATCTTCTAGATTATAGATAAAAAATCTCATGAGATCTAAAAATACATAATTTATGCCCAACATTTGATGTATTCTTCATGTTCTATATGTATACCTATATAGATAATTGGTATTGTCTCACAAACTATGAATACTAATGTGCTACACATTAAGAAGAAAAACCTAAATTTAAGTGAAGCCATTCCCACTAAGGGATTCCTACTTGATGGCTAGATGATGAGAGGGATCTAGGTCTACTTGTTCCATTTCCTTGTTTCCATAGCCTTTTTAGATTGATTCTTAAGTATTTAATGCCCTATGTGGCATAGAACCAATGGAAACATTTTGGAGTTAGACCTTGATTGGAATTGTAACTCTTGATTAAAACTAAGACCAATTAATATAGAAGATCAAATTTTGCATCCAATTCCTCTATCTTATTGCTTTGGCCTTCTATCACTATTTTCATTTATATGTGTATCTAACCTTGATAACCTTTCATACCACACAAGGAAAATGCAGTAACATCCCAACAATTATCAACCTTGTGGCTTTTCTTATTACAAATAAAACAAGCATCTTCGGTTTGTGCTTGTGTTTGTCAACCGATTTGTTTGGTCCTTCAAGAGTGGGTACAATTTTGAATGTTATAAATATCCCTTAGCTACCCTCATTTAATATTTCTACAAGCATGTTGGACCATTGGTATGCTATTCATTCCTTATTCAACTACCTTTTATTAATATGAAATAGCCACGAAATAGCCTTTTCTTTACTCCCTCTTGTCTCCACAAATGTTATATTGGCAAGCATAGAATAAGAAAAACCTATAAGATATGAGTAACATTCACTGACTTCATCTTATCCACAAAAACCTACGCCTTCATTCTTGTCTATATGTTTGACTATAGTGGAGTTTAAAATCCCTTAGATTCTCTTTCCTAACCATTGGCCATTGTAGCCAATTTGTCTCATTAACTTAGAACCTATGCCTCTAGTATGCTTTTAAAACATACCAAAGGGATATTCCAAAATCGATTGAGAAATGTATACTAGAGTAAGAGCTTACCACACTTGTATTATGTAATACCCCAATTGTTAAGCCCCAGACTTATGATATTTTATGTGGTTGTGGACTTATGTTCTTTTGCATGTTAATGCAATTATGGACTTATGATCTTTGTTTGATAATATGACTTTGGAATTTGGAACTATTATTAATATTAATGCTATTATTAATATTAATGCTATTATTGGCATTGTTGCTATTGATTAATTAAACAACTGGCTCAACAAAAGCAACTAAATGGGTATCGGAGACCATAGATGTCACACTGTGAGGGCGAATGGGGGACATCCCTAGCACTTTGTAACTTGTTGTTGGATGGGAGTTGTCCATCCTAGTTCATTTTGCACCTTGGTGACATTAGTACTGTTGATCACCCGAACATTGTACAGTGGACCCTATTTTTTATTTTTATGGGCTATGGAGTTACTATTGCACCTTATGCATACCTTAGTGGGACCCTATTTCCTAGTGCACCCTCCTTGATAGAGATTGCCTCCTATTTATGTGTTTTTTTTTAATTTATGAGCCCTCTCCCTAGATTCCAGGAGTTGTAAGCTAGATTTTAGCTTCCACAAGCTAAAATTTAGCCTCCACCTCCATAAGTGCACCCCACTCCTCTATTCATGGAGATGCTCCCTATTTTTGTGCTTGCAAGTCATTTATGACCCTATTGGATCCTCTCTCTCACATAATGCAACCTCATTCATGTTTTGTAACCCCCTTATGCATTAGTGCACCTCCTTGTGCTCTTAATGGCTCCACCCCTTGGTTTTTGGTAACTCCTCCTCATGATGCTAATTTGGGAAACAAAATCTACTAACTAATCCACCACTCAAATAATTCGATTTAAGTCTCCATGATAAAGCTTAACCTTACCTCTTTATTTAATTCAAGTTGATCCCCTTAGGTTTGAGTTGGCCTCCTTATGTTATAAATGCATATGACCTCTCCTTGTTGAAGCTAATCCTAAGCTTTGGTTCACTTGCCTTGTGTTATCTCACTATGTTGTGAGTGTTGACAGTCTTGAGATCGTTCACAGTCTTGAGACCGTGTGAGGATTGTATTGAGACTGAGTGTTTCTTGTAGTATCCTTGAGAGGAGTAGTCTGTTGTCCATTCCAAAGATTTATTCTGGTGGATTGCCACTAGCCTTTGCTTCCATATCACTCTATTAGTCCAGGATCTCACACAGGAAGCCAGGAAATGGAATAGTGACCCCATAGGCAATGGAGACATAAGGGAAAGTATTAGTGGCAAGCATTGTGGTTCTCAGAAGAGTTAGTTCCAAGAGTTGCTAAATGGAGTGTATATCTTCCTGTGGATATGTGGTCTCTGCTCGGGGGTGATCTGTTCAAGTGAGTTAGACTTGACTATGTCTATGGTAGGGAGGAAAGTTGTCCCGCTGAAGCCAATTTCCCATTGAAGATAAGTATTTGTGCATATGCTTATTTATGCTATTTTAACATGTTTATGTGCCATGAAGGCAAAATTATTTTCTAGATTTTTTTATGAATTGTGTGCTAGGATTTGTATGCAGGATGGATGGCTCTCATACTCTGATTGCTATGAAACTTCTATACCATCTATTCCTTCTCTTCTCCTTCTTGGATTACAATTGTAAGTTTCACAGTGATGAGAGGGGAATAACCATATGTTCTCATTTTCCCATTTATGCTCATTTATGGGTTTTAAAACCTATTCCCTTGCATCTGAAGCAACATTTCTTGTAAGGAACACCTTTTGTTTCACTGGAAAATATCTATGTATGACCGAGTTATGATTGTTTTGGCCGGTAGTGTTTCTGGTGCTAACAAGAACGCACCCCGTCTTTGATTGGGAGCACCTTTATATGTGAATCTGTTCTGTTTCTTCGGATATAATCATGTTGTTGTAGATATGAATATGTTGCAATAGAACTAATCATGTCATCACAGGTCTGATTATATTAGTGGAGATCTGATTTGTATAGACGATTAATGTATGGAGGGAAGATAGCCATACAATCTAAATCTTACTAGTGAAAGATGGTTGTAGGGGACAACCATGGTTTTTTATTTTATTTTGGAGGTTTTGGTTGGCATCCTGTGTTTCTTAGTGCTATGGTTTATGTGGCCAATGTTGTTACATCTCACCATTTAAACACTCAGATCTACACACACATAATTCACTAGTATAGCAATAATTCACTAGTAATAATGAATATTCACAACAATTACCATCATGGTCCTAATTTAACCAAATGATATTAATCACTAGGATAGTGGACAAAAAAATGATAGTGTGCATCCTCAATGTTTATAATTACCTTCAATAGTATGCACATTAGTAGAATGTTTAGTTTGGTTTACATGCATATCATTTTTATAAAGTTATAAGTTTTAATCTCTTAATGTATGGCCTGATGGCCTAACCTTAGATTACTTCATTCTACTATGTGTTATTTTGTTTATCTTTTTTTTCTATATCTCTAGTTCCTTTGGCATTAGTTTGGAGTCAAGGACACTACAAAGTGGTATCAGAGATGAAGGTTTCAACACTGCGAATGTTGGGCCTTCTGTGAAGTTACAACTCACTCTATAAACATGCATTTGCATTAGATAACTTGGATACATGCACCTTAATATAGTTTCACATGTGAGTTAGTTAATTAAACTATTAGCCTAGGACGACTATGGACTTGATGTCCAGTTGGCAAGGAGGAATCATGGAAGGATTTCTAGCTCCCCTTGTCCAGTTAGGCAGATTGTAACTTAGAAAAGTTAGCCTATTACTTTATAACTAAAAATAAGTAGTTTGAATAATAATGAACTTATTCCAATGTGTTGTTTGCTAACAAATGGTTGATAATGAACACATTGCAGTTACCAGTGAATGATTGAGCAAGTAGTGTGGCCACTAAACTGAGATTTTACTCAAACCTATGAAGACTAGATAGTCAACAAGTACAAGTTCAACAGTAGGAAGTCAGAAATTGGAGATGGATTTTGAGGAAGGAAAGAGACCTTATAGTCTTGAAGAGTTGTTTGAGAGAAGAAGGTCAAGTATACATAAGATAAGCAGTGAACCATTAATTTTGGAGGATTTAGTGAGGAATTTTAGGGAGGATAATTAAAGGATAATTCACATTCAGGAGCAGAGTCATGAATTATCTAAAATCATTGAAGACTATCCAAATATGAACTAACAAGAGGCATAGAAGAGATTATGTGAGATCTAGATCATATTCAAGGATACCTCATCACTTAGAAAGAAAGAAGGGGTATTCATGAAGTAGTATAGAGAGTAGCCTTTAAAGATCCATGGTGAGATACAAGAAGAAGAGGCTTGCTCAGGATGAACTAGTAGGAGAGATAAGAAGAATCAAGCCCCCAACTTTCGATGGAGAAGTAAAGCAAGGAGAATATGTTGAAGCATGGTTGTTAGGAATCAGGAAGTTCTTCCAATTACATCAGTATACACCTAATATGGAGGCAAGAGTAGCTATATACCATTTTCAAGGTAAAGCATCTATCCGGTGGGAATTGAGATCAACTAGTTAAGCTGAAGGACATCGATGAAGACATAATTTCTTGTAGGAAGTTTAAGATGCACTTTCAAAAAGAATACCTCTCTAAGCATTACTATGACAGAAAGATGGAGGAATTATTTGAGCTCAAATTGGGAAGCATGACTATAGAGGCCTATGAGAAGAAGTTTTTGGAGCTTTTGAAGTATGCAAGGCTTATCAAAGATGAGAAGGTAAAGATGCGAAGGTTCCTAAGCAGTCTACCTGAACCTTATAGAAATAAAATCTAGTATGGTAGACCAAAGAAACTTAAGGATTCCTTCTGGAAGGAAAAGCACCTATATGAACAAAATATGAGCAAGGCCCCATATCAGAAGAATTGGAAGGACATGAATAAGAACAAGCAAGAGAAGATGAAGAAAGGTTTCTAGCCTTCAAAATTCATAAAAAATCATTCTTATCAACAAGGATAGCCAAGGAAGGAGTATTCAGGGAAAAGACCACCAGTGCAATGTTGTATATGCAAGGAAAATCACTTTGCCAGTCAATTACCACGTAAGATAAATAAACTAGACAACATACACGAAGCTTCAACTATTGGTGATGTTGATCGAAGCATTCAGAGGATCTATGTAGCCCTGGATGGGAGGCAAGATGACCACCAGTCTCGAATGATTGAGGTAGTAGGTAATATTGCTAATAAAACCATAGCTATTTTGATTGATTCTAGAGCTAGCAATAGTTACATTGTGGTAATATTGGTTGGGTCTATGCAAGCTATTATAGAATATTTGTGCATGGAATAGTCTGGTTAGGGTTTGTGAAGATGGTGGGTTTCTAGGGTTTTTCGATGTCCATCGTTGGTTGTCTCTCGTGATGTGGGCTGGACGGCTCCCACTGAAAATGGTCAGTTCCAGGGGAGGCATCACAGGAACACTATATTGTTTGGCGTGAAGGATGGTCAGGAGGCTAGAGGGCAGAACATACACGTGGAACAGAGGTTGGGGACTGTTCATAGGCGAGTTGAAGCAAAGGAGGTCATTTTTTACTGTTTCAAACCGTTTAAGGTTGTTTTCATTGTGGTGAAGTTTTTTTTTTGACCCATTTTTTTACTGATCATGGATCTCGATGAATAGCTAGATTACTCTTTTGACTAGTCGGATAACGAAGTGATCTGGTCGACTTAAGCTGGCACAGTTTGGGATGAGGTGGCTAGTTTCAGCGTGAAGGGGGTAACCGAGGTCTCTGCAGCACCTACGGACTCTCTGTGTGGGTTAGGTTTCTCTCCGTCTGAGTTTTTGGAAACTTCTCTGCCTCAGGGTTCGCTCTTGACTTTTCCGCTGTCGAAGGTTTCTTCTGTCTCGCCGCTGCCAGAGGGTACTGATGCTCCACTTTGGACTTCTGAACATGTCGCTCAGGTCTTGGATGTGAGCACTGGGGTGGATGGAGGGGTGAATATTGGGGATGGTTTGTGGTCGACGATGTACGGATTTCAGTGCGCACAGTCTGTCTCTTTGGAGTTTGGTGGCCATTTTGGGTTGCAGGTGGAAGGTATTGGCACGGGTTGTGTTGGAGCTCAGGAACATCAAGGGTTTGTTAGTCCTAAGGTCAGCTCTGGAATGAGCTCTGAAGAATGGGGAGGGGGCTCTTCTGACAATGCGGCGATTCCAGAGAAGAGGTGCAGGAAACGTTGGTTGAAATCCAGCTGCATCAAATACAACTATGCCCTAGGTGAAGATATTGAGTGGCACCAAGTTTTACAATTGACGGACAAAACTCCGGTGGGAAGGCGTTGGGCCAGTCTTTTGATTTGAGGACCATTGTGGGGTGGACTGGTGAACATTGGCAGGCTCGGCTTGGGTATGTCCCTGAAGTTGTGGAATTGACCAGGAACTGATTCTCCTTTAACTTCCTATCGGCGGAACATGCACTGTGGGTTCTTAACAAGAATTGGAGTTGGGACCATTGCCCTATTCCGGTCAAGCCATGGCACCCGATGTTTGATGCCAGCAGGGAACAGTTGGATTTGGTACCTCTATGGGTTCATATTCCTGGTATTTTGTTACATTACTGGTCAGAACGTCATTCCAGGGGCATTATGAACCTCATTGGTACATACCTGGAAGGGGATTACTCTTTTCTTCACTCTAAACAGAGGAAAGTGGCAAGGATCTTGGTCAGTTTGAATGTTAGAGATGGGCTTGCAGAAGATTTGATGCTCAGTTGGGACCCTTATACCAATGTACAAAATTTGGATTATGAAAACGTTCCTTTCAGGTGCAGGAGATGTCATGCATATTATCACCCGGCAGTTGAATGCAAACTCCCTCTCAAGACTCAAAATAATGGTAGGCATCGTGGGTCGGAAGGGACTGGGATTAAAGCACTGGTTGAACCATCTTCACATGTTCATTCCCCGACGGTCCCGGATGTTTCTGGAATGGAAAAGGTGCAGGTAACATACCCAGAGGAGGAACAACCTCCTGTACATGCCGAGGAGGACGTTGGAGGTCCTTCTGATCTTCTTCACTCACAGGGGCTACAGTTTGCGGGTACTCTAACTCCTTCCATTGTTCCTTCATTTAATTTTTTTATGAATAATGTTTCTATTGCTAGGTTGGATTGGGTTGAGGCCCTGAAAAATCTGAATATCTCTCCCTCAACTGATGTGGTTTCTATTAAACTCATTGAACCCCCCACTGTCACAATTGAGGAGGAGACTCCCTGCCTGATTCTGGACCCTGACCTAACCGGGGGGGAGGAAGCTTCTCCATCCTCCCCACATGAATCATCTAACTCTGGATATTTCCTCCGTTCGGCCTCTAAATAAGCTTTTGGGGGTCTGGGGCTCGGGAAGGTTGGACCTGTAAAAGGGAGAGGAAGGAAGTCTTTTTTCTCAAAGGCTCAGTCTAAAGCAAAATTGGATCTTTGGAAGGGAAACAACAGACTATCGATCCGGCACTTAAACCAGTGTGTACCCAAAAAAAGGGGCGCTGATGAAATTTATGTCTTTCAATTGTCGGGGTTTGGCTGGTCCCCATAAAAGATCAGCACTTCGGAGGGTGGTCTAAAAACGGTGGTCTTTTTAGACCACCCAGATATCATACTTCTATAAGAAACTTTGGGTGTTGGGATGATGGTGAAGACTATGTTGGAGAGTTGGTTCAGTGGTTTGAATTTTGTTACTTTGGATGCTCGTGGTTGTTCTGGTGGTCTGGATATTGGTTGTAATGACAGGTCTATCAAAATTCAAAGCATTTGGGGGATGGATTCGGTCCTTGGGATATCGTGCACGGCTTTGGACTTAGGTGTAGTGATTACTATGGTGAATGTTTATGGACGTTATCTCAATCATGTCCCCTTCTAGGACTTGCTACTTAACAATCCTCTTCTTCAGGGGGATGCTTTATTACTAGGTGGCAATTTAAATTTTTCTTTGGGTTAGTCGAAAGTCTAGGGGCCCAGGGCTCGGACGGATCCACTGGCTAGTTTTTTCATGCAGAGACTTGTGGACAAAAACTTCATTGACATTGAGCCCTTGAAACTCAAGCCTACTTGGAGAAACAATAGGGCAGGGGATAGAAGGGTGGCGAAGCGCTTGGATCGGTTTTTGGTTTCAGAACCTTTGGTGGACAGGTTCTTTCTTCTGAGACAATGGGTGGGATATAGAGATGCCTCTGATCATTTACCTATTTTTATTGAACTTCGACCTAGTCCTCCCAAACCACCGGGTCCCCTTAAGTTTAATAAGATTTGGTTGAAATATGATTCCTTCTATAACCTGGTGCATTCCTTGTGGGTTCCCTTCAATCCCAGGGCAAATGTCTCGACCTCCTTTCAATTCGCTCCAAATTTAAAAAGGGTTAAAGGTCCTATTAAGAATTGGGCTCATGAAAAGCGAATCAGAGAGGATAGAGAGCTCAAACATATTGAGATGGTACTGGAGGGGATTTATGAGGGTGATGGTGGTGGACTGAGCACTCAAGTGTCTAAGGATTTATTGGTTCATTTGGAAGGAAGGAGAAACACCCTTATGTTGGAAAAGGAGGAAACATGGCATCTTAAGAGCAGAGCAACTTGGTTGGAAGCGGGGGATGAGAATACTAAGTTTTTTCATGCCTACTCAAAGGGAAGGAAAGCTGCGAATACTATTTGGATCCTGGATAATGCTCATGGTGAGACTCAGACTACTTTCGATGGGATGGCGAGGGTGGGCGTCGAACACTTTCAAAATCGATTCAAGGCCCCTAATCAGGCCACGATCGCGGAGGTGATCAGAGTGGCTCAACTCTTTCCCCGTTCATTGATGAAGGAGATAATCGAGAATTGATGGCAGAGATTTCTGAAGAAGAATTAAAAGCAGCACTTCACAGTTTTCAGAAAGACAAGAGCCCGGGTCAGGATGGTTGGTCTATCGAATTTCTCCTGGCTCTGTATGAATTTTTGGGGGAGGATTTATTACAGGTGGTGGAGGATACACGATTCTCTGGGAGGATTCCAGCCTGCTTCAATTCAACCTTTATTGCTTTAATTCCTAAGTCAGGCAATCCTACTACTCTGAATTATTTTAGACCTATCTCATTGTGCAATTGTGTGTATAAGGTAGTTTCAAAAATCATTGCTAAAGAATTGAAAGGTATCTTGTCCAGGAACATTTCAGGTGAACAATTTGGGTTCTTGGAAGGACGTCAAATTCATGAGGCTATTGGTGTTACACAAGACGGTTTCCAAAACATCAAGATGAAGAAACTGAAAGGAGCTATTCTTAAGATTGAACTTTCTAAGGCTTATGACAAAGTAAGTTGGCTCTATATTTGTATGCTTCTTACACATTTGGGCTTCGAAATTGGTTTTATCAGATGGATCATGAGCTGTATTACCACGGTATCTTTCTTTGTTCTTATCAATGGGGCATCTTCCCCTTTCTTTCACTCTAAGAGAGGCCTACGTCAAGGTTGTCCCTTGTCCCCTTTACTCTTTCTCCTAGTGGCAGAAGGTCTGAGCAGGGCCCTACGGGAAGCCAAAATACTGGGTACTCTCTGGGGAATTCAGGTGGCTCTTGACCTCTTCATAACTCATTTACTTTTTGTAGATGATGTTCTTATTTTTTGCACTGGTTCTGTTAGATATGTTGAAACTCTCAAGGGCATTTTGGAACTTTTTTCAAAAGCCACTGGGATGGATATTAACTTCGGAAAATCCACTCTTTCTATTAATCTGTTAAGGGAGGATGAGATACAGGATTTCATTAGGATTTTCCCTTATACTCTCTCAGGGGTGGAGGATGGTCTCAAATATTTGGGCATTCATTTGAAGACGAATGCCTACAAGAAACAAGATTGGCAGTGGCTCCTCGAAAAACTGCATAAAAGACTCAAAGTATGGAGTCATAAGTGGCTATCTAGGGCTGGAAGGTTGGTTTTGGTTAAATCGGTTTTGGAGGCTATTATGGTCTACTGGATGTCTTTATCCTGGATTCCCAAGGAGATTTTGGAGAAGGCTCGAAAGATCTGTTTTCGGTTCCTGTGGAACGGGAAAGACAATACCTTTGCATCGCCATGGGTAAGGTGGTAGCAGATTGCGATCCCTAAAGCTCTGGGAAGTTGGGGTCTGAAGAACATTTTTCTTTTTTCAAAATCCCTAGAGGCTAAAGGGGGTTGGAGGATCCTGAAGTCTGAGAGTCTTTGGACCAGGGTGGTTATTCAGAAATACATTTCCCTGGATTCTGTTATTGACTGGGTGAGGAATCCTGGGAAGTCTCACACAGGGGGATCGGTGATTTGGAAGGCGGTGGTAAACTCTTTTCCGGTACTTGGCACTCTTTTGGCATGGAACATTGGATATGGGGAGTCTGGGGGTTGGGGAGGATCCCTGGTTTGGATGTGAGGGACACCATCTTCTGATAAGAGAGACGGTGGAGGCTCTGCGGGCTCTGGGCATTACTTTTTTATTTCAGTTGGCGGAACAGGTTTAGGTAAGACCTTGGATTCAGTCATGGAGAGCGGTGAACACTCTGAATCTTCCTGAACCTGATCAATTGGCTGTGTCTCGTTATTATATGGAACTCAACAGATCTCAGGTTATTTTGAGGAACGGGAAAGATGAGTTGCTTTGGGAAGGGGATCCTGTGGGCAATTACACACCAAAGGGTGGGTATATTTGTCTTAGTGCTTTTGAAAATATTCGAGAACCTGTTTGGTGGTGGAAGAAATTATGGAAGCTTAAATGCCCACCAAAAAATCCTTTGTTTATGTGGAAATTTCTTGAAAACAAAGTCCCAACCTGGGACAATTTGTAAAAGAAGAATAAGCATGGCCCGAAGTGGTGCATTCTATGTAAAGCGGTGGAGGAGAATGTCACTCATCTAGTTTTATATTGTCCATATACAACTGAGGTTTGGACTAAATGATCAAAGTTATCAGTTATTAATTATGTTTGGACTAGGAACTCGTTGGTGCAGGCGTGGGCATCATGGAACTCGGTGCCAATCCATAAAAATGTGAAAGCACTGTCGTTACTGGTCTGTTGGGGTATATGGTTGGCTCGCAACAACCTTATTTTCATTGAGAAGGCATGCACTCCAAATATTTATGCTGCTCTTATCTGCAGCATCTTAACAGCCTTTCCTCAGCACATCAGAGTTGCTAAACAACGAGAGTTTTTAGAATTGGAACTGGATTAGACAGTACCTTGGGTATTTTTCAATGGGGAAACACAAAATAATGGGTGTGGGGGCAGGGTTATACTTTACCTCACTTCTAAACACTACTTCATACTGTATATGGGGTTGGGTGAAGGTGGAAAAAATTTTGCTGAACTGATGAGCCTAAAACTCCTCTTAATATTTGTGGTTGAAAAAGGATGTCAAAACCTCAATATTTATGGTGATTCTATGAATGTCATTAACTGGGTTAAAGGAATACAACAATGTAGAAACATAAGATTAGCTAATATTCTACTGGAGAACAAATCGGAGGCAGACTCTTTTGACAACTTTTCTTGTCGACATGTTTATAGGGAGAACAAATCGGAGGCAGACTCTGCATCTAAGACGGGCTTGCTATTGGCACTGGGGCTGTGGAAAGTGAAGGAATATGTGGATGGGACGGTACTGGAGTACTACCATCGTCCCTTTATAGAAGGAGCACCACTATAACTTGGCTTCAAAGAACATCATCTTTTTTGGTACTGTTGTAGCTCTTGACAATCATGCTGGTTATTTTTTGTATCTATTTTGTACATTATACTTGAGATCATAAGGGGCTCGGGGAGCCAGTTGTTACAATTTTTTTGTCATCACAACTACTTGGTATGTGAACTATATGTAAAAGCTCTATTAGAGCTATCGCGGAGGACTTATATTTTTTTTGTTTTCAGTCATAGAACTTGCTCAGAAATGCACACTAGATGTGCATATACAAAATGTAATTTTGTTCACCACTGATGAAATAAAATTACACTTTTTTTCCCAGGAAAAAAAAAATTACATTGCACCTAATCTAGTTGAGAAATGTCATTTAAAGAAAAGTAAACTTGAAGCAGCAAGTATAGTACAATTAGCTACCGGATCCAAGAAGAAAATTATAGAAGTTATAAAAGAGTGTCCTTTAGAAATGAATGGATTGAAAACCTTTGCAAACTTAAACGCCATACCCTTGGGGTCATATGATGTATTGATTGGCATGGATTGGTTGGATGTACACCATGCCATACTAGATTGTCATAATGAAACTTATACTTGTTTGAATGAATAATGAATCCGAATGATAGTCAAAGGTATACCTATACCCATATCCCTGAGGTAGGTCACAACTCTACAATTAAAGAAATGTATTAGAAAGGGATAATATTTATATGGATTTCATGTGGAAGAGTCAAAATCAGGAAAAGAGCTAGAACTGCAGGATTATCCAGTACTACAAGAGTTTGCAGATATATTGCAAGAATCACCGGTAATGCCTCCTAACAGGGACATTTATTTCTCCATCAACTTGGTGCTAGGAACAGTACCTTCATCTAAAGCACCTTATAGAATGAGTGCTCGAGATTTAAAGGATTTATACATGCAATTAGAGGAGATATTAAACAAAGGTTACATAAGACTCAGTGTTTCACCTTGGGGAGCTCCTATGTTATTTGTGAAGAAGAAGGATGGAATTCTAATATTGTACATAGATTATAGGTATTTGAACAAAGCAACGATTAAAAATAAGTACCCCTTGTCAAGGATTGATGACTTGTTTGATCAGTTAAGAGGATCCAAAGGGTGATTCCATGAATGTGGTTCACGGTTTTTGGCAAGCAGGGCGCCAAAAATTTGTGCAGCAGACCCTCAATCGAGGTTTCAATACCTTGATCAAGTGCTTGAAAATTCCTCGATCGAGCGTTTTAAAATACCTCGATCAAGGGTTTAACATAGACCTCAATCAAGGGGTTTAACATTGACCTTGATCGAGGTATTGCTCGATCGAGCTGTTGAAACAAAATTGAAAAAAAAACGACCCAGCGGGTCGGCCTGGGCTCATTGTGACTCACAAGGATTGAAGCAGAAGCTCGATGGAGAAGCATAAGCTCAATCGAGGATGCAAGACACTCACCACCTCACCAACAAACAATGCCATCAACTCCACCAGGTAAGTGGACCAAAAACCTCAGTTCTTTATTTTTTAAATCAATTTTATTTCTTGTTTGTTTTTTCTAAGTTTATATCAACCTTCAGCATTTATGCTGCCAGTTTTATTTATAAATGTGTATTGGAAAGCATAAATGCTACCGGATTTTACATTTGGAAATAAAACCGACAATGTAAATGTTGCTGGTTATTTTCCAACAAATTTAACCAAATTGTGTAAAAAAAACCATTGAAACCTAAAAAATTTATACCTTTGAACATATCAATTACCAAGAACCATGTGAAAACTGATTGAAAACACCGAGTGAAAACATGTGTAACAAAACCAATTACATTATGTTAAATATGTTTTAAATTTAAGTTTTATTTATTTATTGAAGTTTTAAATATTTATGTTTATATCAAACGACAATGTTTATGCTGCTCGTTTTATTTTAAAATGTGTTTTGGCAAGTAGAAATGTTGCCCGATTTTTTTCAATCCTTTGAGAATGTGAGGAGGATTGAAAAAAAAACACACATTTGAAAATAAAACCAAGAACCATGTGAAAACTAATTGAAAACACTGAGTGAAAATTTGTGTAACAAAACCAATTACATTTGGTTAAATATGTTTTAAATTTTAAATTTAAGTTTTATTTATTTATTCAAGTTCTAAATCTCTATCTTTATATCAACAGACAACGTTTGTGCTACCGGTTTTATTTTAAAATGTGCATTGACAAGCATAAATGCTGCCCGTTTTTTTTCAATCCTCTGAGAATGCCAGGAGGATTGAAAGAAAAAAATACACATTTGAAAACAAAACCGACAACATAAACGTTGCGGTTTTTTTCCAATAAATTTCAATAAGGTCATATAACCATGTAATAAACCAATAACATTAAAAAAAAACATTTGAACACCTTTGAAATTGAAATTTTAAATTAAAATTTCAATTTCAATTTCAATTGCAAATTCAATTTCAATTTCAATTGCAAATTCAATTTCAATTTCAAATTGATGAAATTGCAAATTGCAATTGAAATTTGAAATTGCAATTGAAATTGGAATTGGAATTGAAATTGAAATTGGAAATTGAAATTTGAAATTTGAAATTGAAATTGCAATTGCAATTTGCAATTTGAAATTGAAGTTGAAGTTGAAATTGGACGTATATGCCGATGCTAATGTATATCGTTTGATATTGGACAGCGATCAACCTATGGATCGATGTCGAGTCTACAGGTATGGTACTACTTTTTATTGATTGCATGTGAATAGAAGATGCATGCACACAATCTATGATCGGTGTCATGCAATGCTTGTGTGCTCCATTAATTGTTTATTGGATGGCAACGAATGTATATGGCCTCAACGTAAACAACGCAAGGTTATGGAAGTGGAGACACTTCCCATATATCTCATGCAAACCTTATTGCGTTCGACATTCAAGTCAATTAACCTTTTAGTTGTATGTTGTTGAGTCAAGCTCCGATCTTCACTTATCAAGCGACTGAATTAATCAATTAGTTGTTTTGTTAAAACATGTGTTGGATAGTCGTAGATCAAGTCAACCCTATGTTGACTACGAGTGGCCCATTAATTGACGAATGCTTAGATATTGGTTAACTGGAAATGTATGAAAAGAGTAGGATTTTAGGTAGTAATCATATTATTATGGCAATGATGTTTAAGTTTGACTTGTAGTATAATTAATGGTATATTCATTTTGATTGTGTTCGGATTATCATACATTGTATATTTAACATTCATAATAATTGGGTTCATTATTTCCATACATTGTGTATTAATTCATATTTACGTGATGTTCGGATTATCATGTGTTGTATATTTAATTGTCGAACATACAAAAGAATTGTGATTATGCGTAGTCTAGCTCATGGATAAATAGTGTTGGTTAATTAAAGCGGATTGGATGCTTAGAAGAATTAATTGTGGTTTAAGATTTCCTTTAGTTTAAATACAATGGTCAACACATGTGAATGCATGAAGATAGTGGAGTGAGCATTTCATTAGGTTATGATATGGTTTAGATTAGGGTTTTGGTTAGGAGAATGAGTCTACCTATACAACTAATTTAAGATATTATTACCTTGAATTATGTTTTCACAAAGAAATTAATTTCTTATAAACAATCACGATACGAAAATGACTTATTACTTATTCACAACAACAAAAAATTATAACCAAGCCGGACCTTACATGATTGCTATTCCAATGGGTGGTGTTGATGTTGTCTTAGGAGTTCAATGGTTAAAATATTTGGAAACTGTGGCTTTTAATTTTCAGAAGCTTTTTTATGGGAAGGAAAGGAATATGAATTACATGGTATCACAGGGAAACCAAGCAAGGTGATAATCTCTAATGGTATGACAAAACTAATGAAAAAGGGACATCAAGGTGTAATTGAACAATTATGCTCATTAAATGTTCAAATATTTAAGCCTCCTATTTCCCTAGATCTCCAAAGGGTCATTAATAAGCATTCTAAGGTATTTGAAGATATTCTGAAAGTTCTTCAACCTGTCCGAGATTTTGATCATGCTATTCACTTAATCCCAGGAAGTGTTCCTCCTAACATTAGACCTTATAGATACCCCTATGGAATGAAGAGTGAAATTGAGCGTATGGTTGAAGAAATGTTAGAGGCTGACATAGTTAGGCCTAGCCAAAGTTCTTACTATGCACCAGTGGTAATGGTAGACAACCTGGATGGATCATGGCGTATGTGTCCATATTATAGAGATCTCAACAAGATCACCATTAAAGATAAGTTTCCCATTCCGGTCATTGATGAATTGCTAGATGAATTACATGGAGCAATTTTATTCACAAAGTTGGATCTTCGTTTGGGGTATCATCAAATTAGAATGAAAGATGAAGGCATCCCAAAAACAACATTCAAAACTCATGAAGTTCATTATGAATTTCTAGTCATGCCATTTGGTCTCACGAATGCATCTTCCACATTTAAAGGTTTGATGAATTCCATTTTCAAGACTTTTCTTAGAAAATTTGTGCTAGTATTCTTTGATGATATACTAATCTATAGCAAGTCTTGGGAAGAACATGTTCAACATGTTGACAAGGTACTACAACTACTCCAGGAGCAACAACTATATGCAAAACCTTCCAAATGTTTCTTTGGGGTGAAGGAGGTAGAGTATTTGGGTCATATTGTATCTCATGAAGGTGTCAAGGTAGACCCTAACAAAATTAAATCCATGATAGACTGGTCAATTCCCAAAAACCTAAAGAATATTCAAGGATTCTTAGGTCTGACAGGGTACTACTGCAAGTTTGTTCAGAATTATGGAAGAATAGCAGTGCCTCTAACAACATTATTGAAGAAAGATGCATTTTATTAGACTCCAGAGGCAACTCAAGCTTTTGAACAACTTAAACATGAAATGTGCATAGCTCTTGTATTGGCCACACCAGACTTAACAAAAACCTTTATTGCGGAATGTGATGCTTTAGGAAATGGCATTGGTGTTGTTCTAATACAAGAAGGACACCCACGTGCTTTCACAAGTCATCCAATCAAGAGAAAAAACTTACAAAAGCCCATTTATGAGAAGGAATTGTTGGCAATACTACACGCTCTTAAGAAATGGCATACTTATCTAATAGTTAGGCACTTCAAGGTCAAAACAAATCATGATAGTATTAAATACTTCTTGGAACAGAGACTATCTTTAGAAGAGCAACAAAAGTGGGTAACCAAGATGTTGGGATATGACTTTGAAATCATCTATAGAAATGGGAAACATAATGTGGTGGAAGATGCACTCTCTAGAAAAGATGAAGATGTCAGGGCATTACTTTGTTCCATTTCCATTCTACAACCAGATTGGATAGTAGCAACAAGGAAAGAATGGAAAAAATACCTATATGTGTGGACACTCATTCAAAAGCTACAGAATGATCCCACTGTATCAGATACTTTTGTGTGGAAAAATGATTCACTATGGTATAAGGATCGCTTATATTTACGCAAAAACTCCCAATTCAAGCAGAAGGTCCATTCAGAATTACACACCTCTCTTATAGGTGGGCACTCCTAAAAAATTACCACAAGGTCAAGAAGGAATTTTTTTGGGAAGGTCTTAAATCTAATATTCAAAAGTTCGTGGCTGAATGCTTGGTTTTCCAACATAATAAGGGTGAAATAGTTAAGACCCCGGTACTTCTACAACCATTATACATACCTTGCCAGCGTTGGGAGGAAGTCTCCATGGATTTTATCACAGGTCTACCCCAAGTCGAAAGGAAAGAATGTTATTATGGTGGTTGTTGATAGACTCACGAACGGTATGCACACTTTTGTGCACTCTCTCACCCTTTTAATGCAAGTGCAGTAGCTGCAGCCTTTATGGAAATTGTTCAGAAATTACATGGAAATCCGAAGATTATTGTAAGTGATAGAGATCCCATTTCCACTAGAAAATTTTGGACTGAATTATTTTCCTGTTTGGGTATTCAATTGGGTCACAATTCATCTTATCACCCTCAATCTTATGGGAAAACTGAGATAGTGAACAAGTGTTTGGAAGGCTATATTCGTTGCTTTGCATCTGATAAGCAAACATAGTGGGTGAAATGGTTGACTTTGGCAGAATGGTGGTACAATACTTTCTTCCATACATCATCAGAAATGTCTCCATTTATGGCACTTTATGGGTACCAGCCTCCATCTATCACATCTCCCTTAAAAGGAAAATCTAAAGTTCAAGCCATGGAATATCACATAGAGCACCAACAAGAAGTTCTCTAGATACTTAAGGACAACTTGACTATGTCAAAAAACAAGAAGAAACAACAAGCTGATCAGCATCGCAGTGAAAGGAGTTTTGAAGAAGGGGATTGGGTATTTCTCAGGCTACAATATTACAAGCAGCTATCTCTCAAGCTATTAAAAAAGGACAATAAATTATCGCCCAAGTATTATGGTCCTTATATAGTGTTGCAGAAGATTGGTAGTATGGTTTACAAATTGGAGCTCCTTTCATCTTCAAGAGTACATCCAGTTATCCATGTTTCTTGCTTAAAGAAGGTAATAGGAGACAAAATCCCAATTCAAACAATCTTGTCGGAGCTTGATGAAGAAGGAAAATTCATATTGGAACCTGAACAAATCACTGAAACAAGGACTAAATAGCTATGAAATTGGGCTATTACTAAGTATCTCATAAAGTGGAAGAACTTACCAGTTGAAGATTCGACATGGGAATATGAATCCTTCATTCAGAGGCATCCACAACTAATCAAGCATTGAGGAAAACACTTATCTAAAGGGGAGGGGCATGTTAAGCCCTAAATATGGACACATTTCCCCCTATATTGCAGTTCATTACATTAGTTTTGATATCAGCCTTGGTCCATTAGTGGTAATTGTCATTAGTATGGTTATATTAGTTATGTCGGCTTGGATCAGTTAGTTGGGATTGTACCCCTTAGTCCTTTCATTTGGAGTGTCTTGTCTTGTCTTGTCTTTTGTACTTAGTACATTGTATAAGGAGGTTTCCCCCTCGAAGAGGCTTGTTATTCCGCTATTTTATTCAATCAAGCTATGGAGTATTCTTTCTTATCTATTTCTGCCCTTTTCATACTTTTTTTGGAAATTTTTTGCATAACATATCCATTGCTTAATTGTGATTGTTATGTTTCAGCACATAGAATCCATTGTTGAACTGCATATAACATGTTGTCAATTTGCTTCATTGAAGTTGTTTCCTGAACATAGACCTTGATGATAAAAAATTCATAAGTGGGATAGACTGAACTTATCAAATTAATCTTGTGCCAAGCTTGGAGATGGTAGAGAGGTCAATTTCAACACAGACTTGAGTACCATATATGTTTTGAGAATAGTGTCTCATGGGTATTCTAGTATATTTGGAGAGAAGCATTATTTTTAATCTTGAAATGAATGAATGGATTCAGTTCCCCCCTCACACTGATCAGTTTACCAGAGCATTCATTGATCGTTTGTGTTAAGAACTCACATAATACCTAGTTAACTATAATAACACATAATGCATTCAGCTATCTTATTCATCTTTGATAGGTATATTTATACATCTTACATGTGGGTGGAGCGGTTGCACCCGCTCCAACGGCTTCTTTAACTATACTATTACATAAGTAACTAATGACAATTAAGGATCCCGAAGGGTCCCCTCTAATATCTCCCCCACCTCAAAATCTTTCTTCGTCCTGAAGAAAACATTAACAGCCATAAACTGCAATTCCTTTAGTCTATGTCAACAGTCGAGTAGTGGCCAACCGAGCTGCTTACCCCTTTCACCTTCTTACCGAATTCATCCTCTACGGTCCAGGAGCCTCTGGGCTTCCACGCTCTGCCATTGCACCAACTAACCAACTGCCGGAAAAACGTCTGAAATGACGTTGAATAAATGTTTATGTGTGTCAACACCGGGGGCTTGATCAATTTAAGTGTTCTTTTGTCATTATTAACGTGAAGCACTTTCTCTGTGTGGTATAGATGTCTTTTGCTTGAATACATGCTTTTCATAGACTCAGCTGTCGTGAGGCTTCCTGCAAGTTTCGAATGTGTCGCTGCTCGTGGTCGATACCGACTGATATTGGTCAACTTGACTCGACTCGACATGACTTACTTGACTCGACCTGATTTATTAAGTCGACTAGAGACCGACTGAATTACAAAATTATAATACAAAAAGTCGACTCTCGACCATCGACTTCATAAAAGACTCTCGACCATCGACTTCATAAAAAGACTCGACTACTTACAATATCAACCAATGACTCGACTATTTTGAGTTTCGACCACTTTTTACAAATAAAGTGACTCGACCATTTACAAGATCATGGCAACTTTGTCGACCAAAAATTTTTAATATTTCAACCAAATTAGAAGTCGAGCCACCACAACTCTTTATTATATACCTATAACTAGCAAGGATCGACGCGTTCAAAGCTCCATTGTCTTGTTTATTTAACATGTTCATGACTACTTTTTAATTGATGACCGTCAGTTGCGTCGGTGGTTGACCAATGATAGGTGTAACCAACAGTCGGTTAGTCGACTGATGAGCGCATGGTGGCATTCGGTGGCATTGAAAGTTGCTTGTTGTTCCACTCATTGACTGCAATAATCAACACATCTAACGCAGATCCCATTAACACAGAGCACTGTCACCCAGTATGACCAGACGATGAAATGACTGGCCTAGTCGGCGACATCCAACTCCACCATTCGACGACTGATTGCACCAATTTCCATGTTATGGAATCGCTGCAGCATATATCAATGAGTGACGTGATATCGACTGCTTTTTATACGCAGTAAACTTCGACCACTACTGCTTTACTTGTGGATAGATGTAGGATTCAACGCTACGGTGCTTCTGTTCAGCACTTCTAATTCTGTTATCGACATGGTTAGCTTCAACTTGTCAACTTGATTCAATAAAGAATTAATATGAAATTATGCTTCCTTAGTTGATGAAAGCCAACGAAATCCAAACAAACTCAGCGTTGATATTCACAACATGCCGACATGAGATCAACAGCTTCTTGGGCGATTATCAATTGCTTAAGGTCGATTCGGCGCATGTCCAAGAGACAGCCCTAACACTGAGATTTCTCAAGTCGAGCATTTAATGGTTGACTGCTTTTCTATACATTCAAATTCTAGACTGTCGAAAACGTTTTTCCAGACTAAACTTATCAAACATCGTAACTTTGGATAGAAATATCAAATATACCTTTCTCTTTGTTAGTGAGCGAGCACATACGATAGCAGAAAACAATGCATTTCTCTAGTCAACTGCGGCACTTCCTCATCTTCGGATAGAACTCGTGAGAAGAACTGGTCGATGGGTTGTATTAATACTCCAGGTCGATGGAGTGAATTCTTTGAGATACTAGAATTACAAAAACATCAAGAATTGCAGGTTTCTTTTCTTCCAGGTTTGAACGGCTTCCGACTATCACGGCCGACGTCTTCAAGCTTGGTCAAAATGTGAATGCAGATGTGATAGTCGATGTAGTGCAGGGAAGTTGGTCACTCCAATTGATCACTGATAGGATCATTATCTTCAATCAAATCCATTTCTTTCTTGCAGGTTTCTTCAACGAACCTTGCACGATTTCCTTCAGATTTGATCAGGCAGCAGCATCATGCAGGGTTCTTTCTTTTGCAGGTTCAAACAGCTCCTCCTTTGTTGCTGCTATCACCCAGCCAAAAGAGAACGGCAATAGCGCCAGATGTTGTATTCAAAATGCATACACAGAGAGATATACTCAAGACAAGGGATGAGCGGAATGCATTCAGTTATCTTATTCATCTTTGATAGATATATTTTAGGTATATTTATACATCTTACATGTGGTTGGATGTGGTTGGAGTGGTTGCACCGGTTACAAAGGCTTTTTTAACTATAC
The DNA here is from genome assembly GCA_027924585.1 of Larix kaempferi. Taxonomy (NCBI): domain Eukaryota; kingdom Viridiplantae; phylum Streptophyta; class Pinopsida; order Pinales; family Pinaceae; genus Larix; species Larix kaempferi. Next base: position 52,262,451 of record BSBM01000299.1, on the reverse strand, counting down.
TATTACATAAGTAACTAATGACAAATAAGGATCCCAAAGGGTCCCCTCTAACATATGCCATGTGTTGGGGTTCGGAATCTCACATTAAAAGAATATAAATATATTATCTTCACTATCTAATCAAACTCCTAGGAAAAACTGGTTTGCTTGATCGTTCCTTTGACAACACCTATTCAATTTGGCTGACAAGTTTCATTTGGTACTAGTTCACAGGATATCGATCCATCCTTTGATATCCTTGAATGGGTATATATGAAGTAAGGATTTTATGTCAAACAACATACTCTTGATGCTTATATTGTCTTCTTTGTAACAACTTTTTTTCATGTGCATTTGGGTAGTCTTGGTTTTATTTCTCTATTTAGCTATATGGAAGACGAGGAAGGAGTAAAAAATATTTTATAGCATTTCATCTTCATAAGGAATTTTCAAGAGTTGTTGTTATAGATAATTTTCTTTTATGAGGGGTAGGATTCCTTTCTTTCATTATAATTCCAAAATTATGAGGAAAGGGATCCAAGATAAACCAAAACTCTTAAAGTTTCTCAATGGATTTCAATGTTATTTATTGTCAAATTTTCAGGAAATGTCAAGAAAGGTATGGGAAGTCAAGATAGCGTGATGTGTCCATGGTTAGAACTCTATCCCTATGTTTTGATGCAATAAATCATGCAAAGTAAAGGACATACACTAGAATATCATAAATATCTTCCTTTCTTATTTCTTGTTCACAATCCTTTAAATCCCATTGATTTGCCTTCCATCATGAATCCTATGCGTATCTCTAACATTGTTGTTTCTTCAGTGATAAGATACCATTTATGGAGCCTTACAAACTCTTGATTTCATATACGCATGTTGGAGACACTCCTAGGCTTCTATATATTTACCAAATATGGTTACCATGTATTCTTACTATAAAATGTGTGTTGCCCTCGTATCTTTCTTCTTTGAGTCATTTAAATCATGTATTCCAAAAATAGGATTTTGTCCTTTCATTTCCTTAGTACTTGTGGTTTATTGCTGATATAACTTTCCATTTTATAATTAATTGATTCTATGTTTATGCTAAGTTCACAACTCCTCTCCAGTATCTTACACTAGAGAATATACAAAGCAATTGATTATGAGCCAATATTTTCAGCTTCATATAAATTTTCTTGTTTTAGTCTCCTGAGTCTTGGTAAATATGACATAACATAATCTCAAGGATTACTGTAGTGTTCATGCAATTTGTCCAGTCTTCTGCGCATCATACAATCTTACTTGCTTATGATTTTAATTTGACATACTGAAGAAATATAACATGGAAACTACCATTATGATTTCTTCATTATACAATGTTCCCTTAATAGCACTGTATATCTTCTGTTATTGTTTCCATTGCCTTAATATACTTATTATTTACATCGTTCACCATGTTAGTTGTTTGGTCCCAACTTAAGGATTAATTACCATGACATGAGGCAGATTCCATGAGAGACAACACCCCAAATCATGGTAGCTTAAAACAAAATAATATAGATTCCATAGTTAACAGAGGAATTAAATAGAATGTCTTCTTATGGTCATGTCTTTAAAATAGCTTATCCAAGTCCAAAACTATGACTATTGTTATCACTCAAAGTTATCCCTATGAATACAAGAGATCAAATGGCTACTTAAGAAAAGTACTCATATTACCAAAGTACTAGATTATTACCAATTCACATCTCACTCTGAAACTAGTGCTTGCCAAATTTACTGTGTGATGGAGAAAAGAGAAAAGAACAAAATGAGCAAGGCCATACATGATTAACTCTTGTTAATTAAAATCCCTAAAATGTTGACATCACAAGCAAAGAAATCCAATATGGAAATCTCAACAGCAAAATAATTTATAAATTAGAATAACTTGCCTTAATTAATTAGAGATGTTACTGCATAGTTCTAGTACAAACCAAGTCAAGTCCACCAAAGAAACCTGAGGGGATGTAGACCACAACCACTACTCAAGACCTTGTTATTAGACTACTGCAATGAACTCAGACAATTGGACAAGAAGGATTAGGTGCTCGAGAAAAGTGAATAATGGGATAAGTTTCTCTTATCCTTGCTTCTCCTTCTATAATCGAGATATGATCTATAGATAAGATATTTCAAGACATAACCATAAACCAAAAATATGTGACCTTCATAAAATCATGTTAAAAATAGATCAATAAAGATGCCTAAGATAGCATGAACCCTCCACACATACATAATATTCAAAAATAAAAGTGACTTGCTTAGAAAAAAATGGCACTATCTACATTGACCAAAAGATCCTCAATAACTTTGCTCTATATGTATGCAAGGTCAACACACCAACTCTAGAAAGAATAAAAATTAATCTGACCTCAAAGGGAGTGCTCAAACTGGTCACAAACTGAAGGTCAACCTCCAGAAATGTACGAATAATATTTAGATACTAATGATGAGCTAAAACAAACTATAAGAAGCACCCTTCTCTAATCAAAACAAGACAAGACAAGCTGAGAATAAACCCTAGAAAAATTCCCTTCTTAGCACTTAATCCTGATGAAAATGGCTATTATGCAACACCTGAGTCAAACTTCAATGGGGCACTTAATCCTGCAAAAAATGAGGCATGACAATATCCACAAAATCATGCCAACAACAACTATCATGCAACACTTAAATTGAGATCCAATGGAGCATCTCTATTCCCTTCAAATAAGGGCAAAGTTATGCCCAAAAGAACACAAGGTAATTCTAGAAAATAAAGATGAAAAAAATCTAAATAAGGAAACATTCCCTAACCAAAATTGGCCACACAACTTGATGAAATTATCTATCATGACAACAACTTGAATGAGGTCAAATGGAGCTCCCAAATACTAGTATAAATTGAACAAAATATCCCACAAAAGAAATCCAAAAACTACTGACATTAAAATCCCTTTGTGGAAATTAGGACATATTTGAATGCTCAAAATACAATTGCTTGCTCTCCAAGGAAACGTCCTCTTAGCACTGAAATTAATTCTCATGCAGTGCCTCTCTTAGATCAAGATTAATCTTTAAACATGTCTTCTTGATCTACAATAAACCTTTGGAACAATTTGAATCGATGCTTAGAAAGGCTCTCTTTTTGGTGCTCTCACAGAGTCATATTAACGTTAGGTGTTGTCCTCTTTAGTAAGTTTGGTAATATGTTGAGATATGGTGCTGTAAACCTTGATGATTTGTACATGTGATGATGTCTCTTCAAATATTCATTCAAATCTCGAGTCTGGACTATGAAGATTGACATGAAATTTAAGAATCACATGAAAAACCTAAAAAAAATCACCTTCAACTCAAATCCGAACAACTGAAATTGTAAACATGATTATTTAAAAAAAAATCTTAGAGTACTTTAATTTATCCACAAGTATGATGTGGCCCTAATTGGTCATGAACAATTGAAGTTCTACCTAAGATAATTTACCAAAGTTTACAAAAACAAGAAAAATGCACTTAAAAGGAATTCCACAAAAAATGAATCAAGAGTCATATCATTGGATTTATTAGCAGGTTAGGTTACTATTAGGTGTTTCATTTACTGTTGGACATTTTAAATAATGCCAGGCCATACACTCATAATGTTCTTGTTCAGGTAGTCAATTTTCCTTACCATCAATGGATTCCTCTTATTTTTTTGGTTGTACATTCTCTCTATTGGTTAACCATTTGTTAGCTGGGTTGATTCTGATTATAAGAATATATCTACTAAACTAAAGTTGGTTGCAAGTTTCAAGTTTTTGTCAATGTAAATGCATCATATAGAGATGGTATATGCAGCAACCAAGTCAAAACTTAACTTTTGGATCTTGAAAATAACCATTTTCTTGTGCTATAATGTTGTGACTTTAAAGATATATATATATATATATATATATATATATATATATAGAGAGAGAGAGAGAGAGAGAGAGAGAGAGAGAGAGAGAGAGAAGGCTTTAAAGAGGTATCGCTTGCATAAGATTAAGAAGATTAGGCATAAAATATGACAACATTGGCAACCTGAAAAAATGGGAAATATTTGGAGAAATATAATATATTTGTAGCATTGCTTTAAATACAAAATCATCTCATTTCATTTTTGGCAGAGAAGGGAGAAACAGTTAAGCAATTAAGGGATTTTGGCACTTTTTTTCTTGCTACAAATTTGTGGACAGGGATTGACAATGAAATGGTGAAGTGTCAAGTTCAAATGATAATGTTGTATGATTGTTCAATGAATTGGCGTTGAATTATGATTTCTCAAATTCTTAATCATGAATATCATAATTAATTGATAATAGATATATAATATATTTATTATGCATTTTTTTTGTTACTTGCTGAAAAAGATATTATGAACCATTTATAGAAATTCCAATTATGTTTTTTTTTATATATATTTTTCCATATATTTAATATCTTATATGTATACCTTTGACAAAACCAATTCTCTTGTTTCAAAGAGCCTTGTCCCAGTCTGTGATCCCCAAACCCACATTTCCTGGCAACTTAGGCTTTTAGTATTAAGATAGAACAATTTTTTGTATTCATAAAGAGCAATTCTTAATTAGGGGTGCAACATGATGTTATTAACTGGCAGTCCCATTTAGGTCCTTATGCCCCAAAGACTCAAAACATTAAACCTAAAATTCAAAACAAGAAACAAAGCAAGCAAGGAAAAGAGAATAGAAAAAGAAAATGACCTATGTAAAAATCGATCAAGACAAAAGTCACATTTAGAGTGTTGCCAAGTTGCAGCAATAGAAACATTGAAGAGGGTAACAAAATACATGACAAATTTTACACATCAATCTTATCTTCCAGATAGTCTCTCATCCTAGTAATACTCCAAGATGAGTACACCAATTGTGGCTTTCCTATAGAACCAATATCCTTAGTACTCAAAGGTCTTACATGCCATCTCATTGTGTTCCTATAGAAGTGCAAATGAAATTGTAATAAAAAGGGAGAAACCTAAATGAAAACAGACATAAAAAATAGAGAAGTATAAAAGTACTATAATTGTACAAAAACGAAAACAATCGACAAGGAAAGCCACATGTTGTTTTCTTAAGAAAACAATGCACTAAGCTTGCAATTTTTATGGTGCTAGTTATGATGAATTTTTCAGATATGGCTCTCAAACAACAAAATAAATACTTATCCTCAAGTAATACTTCACTGAAAGTTAAAATCAATAACACCCATTTCTCAAGTAACTAACCACAACCGTGCAAACTTGACCTTGTCTCGGTTGACTTGAAAACATTCAATGCACATGCCACAACCTAGTTTACTATGAATATCACAACCTTGGACTAAATAAAAATGTACCAATTTAAAAACCCTATAGATTTAGTGTGCAACATAAATAAGAACAATGACTTCAGGTCCAGGCATAATCTTATCCATAGGAACAAGGAACTCAATATACCCAGATGGGTTGCAGTTTCATGGGATCCTTGAATCTAGTGTTCTCCACCGTGATAGCCACCTCAAAGGATGATTTGAGCACCATCTACCTACTACAACATAAGGTGCAGTTGAGCAACAAGTTTAGGCATAACACACAAAGCAAAGGCACAAGAATAAGGTCTAGATCAGTTAAGACTACCCTCATTAGCATAAAAACAAGATTTGTGTAAATAATATATTGTTAATTAAATGTAATAGAAGATCTAATGATTATATGGTAAATACATATATTTTGCTTTACAATATATATCCTAAAACCTATTTAACAAATTATTATGTACCATCCAGTAGGGAAACTATATTCTTGTTAACTGCAAATATTTGTCCCTTTGAATTCTTGAAACATGTTTATTGTTGTGAAATCTAAGAGGATGACCCCTTGGATGTGATTTTTAGGTTTGTGGATAATTTGGATTTATGTGGTTGACAATTGGACACACTCTGGAAGAAATCATTAGGATTCCTTTCTATCATGCCCAACTCATATTGTAATATATGTCCAGGTGATCCATCCAAGAATTCACATTGGTGCTTTATATGCTTATCTGTTCTTTCCCTGTGATGGTTTTTGAACTTGAATTCACCTTTTTGCTTTTGTTGTTGCATAGTGTCACAATGTAAGGGAAAGGTGCTCGAGATAAATTTTCACTCTAATTTACTAAATTCTTTGGATGCTATCAGCTTCAACTAAATCATCAGGGTGAATTTCAAATGGAATCCTTTTGGGGGAAATGGTGATAATGGGCGTGAATCTAGTTGTGCTTATGTTCATCTTATGGTTTTGTTTTTTGGGAATGAATGATGGGGTCAAGGAACCTTACATAAAAATGGAGTAGCGGTTCCTGCAACAAATAGGTATGAAGCAAGTATATCCTCACATTTTGTTGAAATTGAGAGGGGAAAATACATTTGTTTATTCTTTCACAACTTATTTTCTAATGTAGATTTAGTAACCTTTTGAGAATCGATATTAGATATCGATGTTTCCTGAAATAGCAAAATTGTATAGTTTTTTAAACAGGTACAACTATTGGAAATGTAACATTCAAAAGCAATTTGGAATTATTTTATTGAAATCCATAGTTGTGAAAATTTTGGAATGAATGGTAGATATTGCAGTATGTTACTGGTATGGGCTACTTGTCTCATACTCACCAATCTTAAGCACATATACAGAACTCTGTCAGAGGGTAATATATATTTAAGTTTAGTTTTCTTTGTTGTGCGAAATATTTGTACATGTAAGAACCCTAATACAAAATCGATCGTTGCAAAGGAATGTCGAAATGAAAAAATAAACGGAAAAGAATAAAATGTGATGAAATGAAGAATAGATGTCACAAAGAGCTTCTTCCTAATCATAAAAAGGTCCCTTTTCATTTGCTAAAGCATTATAGAAAAAATTAAAGAACCAAGTAAAATTGAGGTGAATTTGAAAATTTATTAGAAATATAGAAACATTGGAGACAATATAAAGCAATGTTAACTATATAATGGAAATCATTAGGAACCAATTACTTTAAAGGATATAGAAATCCATATATATGTATGTATTCCATGTTGACATTTAAAGTGACATATTGTGGAACCAATTTTTAACCTAATAAATATTTTTATTTGGTTTTGGTTTGATGTCATATATATAAAGTATTAGTAAAACTAATGACTTGATTAAGATATAAAATATTTTGGGTAGGTAGACACACTAATAGAGGATACCATCAATAGGCATAAGCTCAATAAAAGAATAAAACATTGAATCTTGGGACAAGGTCGTAGGGTAAGGGGAGAATGAAAACTTTAACTACAATAAAGTAAAGTTTGTGTACAAAACAATTGTAGATATTAAAAATACAAAATATAGCTTATGTGTACATCCATCTACGTTGGATAAAACTATAAACTCACATCATATGTAACGCCCGCCCTAATATAGTTGATTGAATACACTATTGAGGGCACTGATATTGAAGTGACCCAGTTAAATAAACATGAACAATATGTTATGTTTTAATTATTATTGAATGAAAATTGTTGATTGACTAGCAAATGATGAATATGATCGACTGATTGAGAAATATGATGATGTTATGCATGAATGTAATGAATGATTCATTTGATTCCATAGATGTGAATGAATGATATTGACTTAAATAGAATTGACTAAAGATAAAAATGCATGATAATATGATTAATATGGTGCAGCGCTACTAATATGCGCTTTGAGCGTGTGCAATGGCAGGTTAAACGATTTACTGATTGAATAACAATGGAATAAAAAGTGTTCGTAAGAACGATAAATATACATAGCGGTACGATAACGGGATGTCGACCCTGAAATAACATTCCACTCACGGTTCGGAAGTCGTCTCAACTCACCCGGGGAAGCGTGTGTCGTACGGGAAAATCCACAATGATTTGGTCGTGTACGATGTGTTGAGGGGTGTGCAATAAGGAAGATCTTATTCCTCAATCACCATTAGTCTCCATGGAAGTGTAGTCAGAATATCACGGTAACGATTCTTGATCACTACATAGTACTCCCCACACAAGGAAGATGAAGTTGTCGAAAGAACCCATAAAAGTGGTACCTAGACAACGACACGAGAGGGAATATTTACATTCTTGCATTAAAACATTTAGGCATATATATATATATATATATTAAATGTTGCATATGGAAATATTAAATTGACAAAATTGAATGAAAGAGCATTTTAAATTAAGAGATTGTAGAAAAATGGATATTTGGGGTAGAAGTTGTGCACTAGCTTAAAATATGCATTTCCCATTGATTTAGGAAAGATATGCATTAGCTTAAAATAAAAAGTAAATAAATTAGAGATAACTAATGTTGGAGCAAATCTAGACTAGAAAATATCTAGAGTTTAACTCCACATGCACCCACTGATATAGGGATTGGGATTTTAGATTAGGGAGAAAAATAAGAGAGAATTAAGGAACTTATGTGCACTAGTATGTGAGAGTGAAACTTGTTGCATGAGAATGAATATTAGAGAATTAATAAATTAAATTAAATTGTGCATGAAATGACACGTTCCGTGCATGACTTTTTCTATTTAAGAAATGGAGAATGAAGAGAAAATGATATCTCTTGCTCCCTAATATTGGATGGATTTCGTAATGAAAGTTTTCATTTGAGTGTGGTTCATAGGAGTTTGGTTGATAACTGCTATGGGGATTGGGAGATCCCATCGGAGAGTCAAGGCTTGTATGTTCTTACACCCCCTATTTGCTCGGGGGATTGGGAGGAAGGAGAGTACTCCCGGTAAGGTAGGGAGGTCAAACGAAGGGTCAGCCGGTAATAGCATCGAGAGTTGATTGGATCGTGCGAAAAATACTTCAAGGACTTTGACAATGCGGGATCGACCCTCAGGGAAAAAGTTCTTTTCAAGTTTTATATGAATTTTTGGAGAAATATTTTACTGTAGTAATTTATTTTATGATCCAATTTACATTTTAGTTATGGTGAACTATATATTGTTTCAAGTTATCGCTAGGGTCCTAGGGAGGGCCCTACATTTGGTATCAAAGCCACGTTCAAACTCTTGGACCTAGGGATCATACATTAATAATAGTTCTTGGAAAAATTATTTTTATTTTAATTTTTGAGGTCATAGATCCATAAGGAAATCTCCAAAATATTTTAAGTGCTATTCACAATTGTCATGGTAACCTTCATATCTTAGGGTATAAGGGTATCTTCTTGTAGTCATTGAAGATCCTAAGTTCTTCTTGCTTTACCCAATCGCATAGAAGGTATAAAACCTTGTCCGTTGGCTTGTTCATTCATAACGTTTCTTATTTTTGGGTTTAGGTTTGATTGTCTTAGGTTTGTATAATTTTTTACTTGTTTTTTACTTGATTTCATGTAGAAAATGGTAATTGTGTATATTATAATTGAGACTAGTTGTTAGATTTGTATTATGGATTGTTATGCTCAGGATCCAATGGATCGAGCTCGATAGTAATGGCTTTTATAATTTACATGGGATATCGACTGTATATGGAAGACTCATTTCTTAAAAGTTAAATATTTTATATATATATGTGGTAACTGAAAAATGTGTACACATGAATTTGCTACCCAAAAAATAGTAAACATTGTCCATGATGGTTGAACCGAAGTATCTCGATAAGTGCTCTGGAAACCGGTGCGATTTACTGTAACTTGAATAGTTATATTGATGGGGAAGATCCAACGAGTTAATTATTACGTATATTACTTTAGTAAACAGTAATATGGATTAAAGAGATGAATGGTATATTATAGTTGAATATAATATGTCTAATATTAGATTTATGAGTAATTTCATTAATATATATAATATTTTTAATTGAAATAGTGGTATTAGTTGTTAAATTCTTTTCACGACTATAGGTAACCGATAGTTAAGTCTGTGTAGTTAGGTCCTTAACTTAGTGATGATCTAACTCACTGATTACTCCCAGTTCAACCCAGTCGAATAGTTAAGTGGTTATTCAACTTCTTATTCCGTTTGCAATGGAGACAAAATTTTAATTAGAAGCATGGAGAATATACACAATTTATAGGACATATAGGTTTAGTGTTAAATAGTTTTTATGACAAAATTATAATTAATTCATGGAATTTTACATGAATAATTCAAGTTGATTTAGTAAATAGTTAATTGCTTTTCGATATGGATTAAAGAGATGAATGGTATATTATACGATATGGATTAAAGAGATGAATGGTATATTATAGTTGAATATAAAGCTTATATAAGTTTGGAGAGGAAAGCAAACGTAGTTGTTTAAGCTAGTTATTGGGCGGAGAGGTGCTTTACAACTCAATATGGGAGACATCTTGTAACGTGATGTAAAGTAAAGTAAAAAGAAGTAAAGTAAAGTATTTAAAAAAATCCATGTTGGTTCATAAAATAAAATATTATGAAAAGTAATTAAAAAATAGATATTCATTTATAAAATAAAAACTTAAAACTTAAACTCGGATCTATCAATCAAGAGAGATCAAATTTCTTGAATTTAAATTTAAAAAAAGAAATACACCTCAAGAAATTGGATCCCTCTCGGTGCTTAATAAATACGAATTTAAGATGGATCTTAAATAATTACAATGTATTACTTAAGAACATACATTTATGCTTTTTTAAATAGGTGTATTTCCTTTTATTGAAAAGAAAAGAAATTGTAGTCTGAGTAACTCTAACATAATTCTTGTCTTTTTGTAAGCTACATTTAAATATATGATAGGGGTGGTTATTTATAAAGAAGAAATTACTTATATGTAATAATATCTTTATACAAAGACTTTTAAATGTGGAAAGCAAAGTTATTTTATATTACACATTGAAGAATTATGTTAAAGGAAAGGACTTTTACTTATGCAAAATGTTAAAAGAAAATAATTCCATAGTGATAGGAAAGGATGTTAGTGGAAAGGAGTTTTACTTATGACTAATATTAAAATAAAAGATTTTTTTTATTGATCATTGTTATATTTATGTGTTAAAAGATGAGTTATTTTCATTGAAATGTGGAAAGCAAAGTTATTTTATATTACATATTGAAGAATGATGTTAAAGGAAAGGAGTTTTACTTATGTCAAATGTTAAAAGAAAAGAATTATTTATTCATCATTGTTGTATTTATGTGTTAAAAGAAGAGTTATTTCATTTAAATGTGGAAAGCAAAGTTATTTCATGTTACATATGGAAAGAAAGAATGTTAATGGAAAAGAGTTTTATTTATGTCTAAATGTTAAAGGAAAATAAATTTTATACTATGATTTGAAAAAAATGATGGTTATAATTAAATGTTAAAAGAAAATGATTTCTATATTATATATGGAAATGAAGGAATGTTTATATTTAAAAATTAGAATAAAAAAAGCTTTATATTTATATGTTGAAAGGAAGGGTCCTCTTATTGAAGTGTTAAAATAGAATGGAGTGGAATATCTAATACCTAACATAGTAAATGTAGTTATGATATATTAGAGATATGGAATTATATTTAGGTGTTGATTAAAAGGAGTAAATTGAACTTGGTAAACTATTATGACTTATCAAATATAGAATTGGAGAAATGTTAAACTTTCTAGAATAATTATGGGAGATTGTAGTTTATATATTAAAATTGAAGATTAATTAAAGAGATAAAAGTTCGAACAGAAGAACACTTAAAAAATATAATAATAATAAGTTACAACCATGGTTTAGTTTAACGACATGGACGCTAAATTTAAATGTTTGTAACATGGTGGTTAAAACCCTTGAATGAAGATTGTAGAGGATATTACAAATTTGACTGGAGGTCAATCATGAAGGAAGAAAGTGACTAGGAAAGATTGCTTCCTTAGCTAAAATGCAATCATGACGCTAATTAAGATCAACTAATGTTGGTTTGTTTACATGGAGGAAATATGGGTGATCTTGATCATTTTTGGCAAATATCATATACAAAAAGGAAATTGTAAAAATTATAAAGAGCCTAGAATATGCCAACTAAGAGAGAAAGGACATTATTGTGTAGAGATTGTATCAATAAAAAAAAGTTGAATTTCAAGTCAAATGTACCAGGAAAAAGGAACCAAGACCAGAGATATTTTAAACTTCTACTACATAGCCATGATAAGAATACTAGTGGACAGGTGCATTGGGAGAATTTACTAAACAATGGGGAATTGGTTTATTTTTTAAACTAACAAGACACCAAAGGACTATTTCTGTCGGGAATTTGACAGACTGTCGAGAGGTTCGAACGGAATCCAAATATGGGAAACAATATATCAATGTGATCACCATGAAAAGATGAACATAAGGACACTAATTTTGCAACATGATGGCATAGTTAAAGAAATTGAAAAAATACAAGCTTGACTTGACCATGATACAATAACGGGGAAAGTGGAACTTGGAAAACTTGTCGAAAGTTCCAAATGAAGACAAATTTTGTAAAGAAAAAAAGTATGGATACAATGAGCGTGACGAGTTGAACGCAATGATGCTAACCTCATGACATGATGAAACCTAGATGAAAAGATGATTAGTTCTTGAGATGAGACTCGATGAGATTAATCCAACGCACATAATGTGACTTTGCAAGTCTGTCAAAGTGGTCATATAACAACGAGAATGATGAGGTGAGGAAAGGACATGAAAAGTTCCTTGAGCGGGACATGATGTCACCACTGACATGACTAGGTGGTTAAATTTAATATGTTCGTCTAAGAAGTTGAGAATCAACTTATGTAAACATTATGGGTTTGAAAGTAGTCTTATGGGAGTAATGAGCGACTTATGCATTGAATTATGACTATGTGATAGTCTCCCTTGATCTGACAAGTCGTTATTGTAACTTACCAATCTCTATTTTATCGAAGATTATAGGATGTTTACCCTCCCGTCTTAGAGAAGAGAATAGTTGAATAGATGGGAAGTATTACTTGGATCTTGCCATGATTAAAGTTGACTGGTTACTTATTTCATTATAATTTGAGGAAATCTAGTTGATGTCTGATTGGATACCACATATCCTTGTGGATGACTAGGAAGAGTTGGAAATCTAAGTCAGTATTGATGATTATTGAAAAGTATTACCAGATTTATATTACATGAAATTACTATTGAATTATTGAGAATGTGTTGGAACTTTGTTGGATGAGACATCAGAATCAGAGATAGTAGAACTGCTAGTGCTTATGACCATGATTGTTAAGTAAAAACATAAGTAAAATGGAAGGAGGACAAGAATATGAACAGAAAGTGAAACTGGCTTAGAGGGTAGAGAAAATTAACTTTGAGACAAAGTTTTAATAAGAGGGGGTGTATGTAACACCCTCCTTAATATAGTTGATTGAATAGACTATTGAGGGAATTGATATTGAAGTGACCGAGTTAAATAAACATGAACAATATGTTATGCTTTAATTAATATTGAATGAAAATTATTGATTGACTAGCAAATGATGAATATGCTCAACTAATTGAGAAATATGATGATGTTATGCATGAATGTAATAAATGATGTGTTTGATTCCATAGATGTGAATGAATGATATTGACTTAAATGGAAATGAATAAAGATAAAAATGCATGATAATATGATTTATATGGTGCAGCGCTACTAATGTGCATTTTGAGTGTGTGCAGTGGCAGGTAAAACGAATTACCGATTGACTCTCAATGGAATAAAAAGGGGTCGTAAGAATGAGAAATATACATAGGGGTATGACAATGGGATGTCGACTTTGAAATAACATTCCATGCACAGGTCAAAAGTTGTCTCAGCTCACCCGAGGAAGTGTGTGTCGTATGGGCGAGGCCACAACGATTTGGTTGCGTACGATGTGTTGAGGGGCACACAATAAGGAAAATCTTATTCATCAATTTCCATTAGTCTCCATGGAAGTGTAGTCATAAGATCACGATAACGATTCCTGATCGCTACATAGTAATCCCCACACAAGGAAAAGGAAGTTGTTGGAAGGACCCCTAGAAGTGGTACCTAGACAATGACAGGAAAGGGAAGATTTGCATTCTTGCATTAAAACATTTAGGCATATATATATATATATATATATAATGTTGCATGTGGAAATATTAAATTGAGAATAATTGAATGAAAGAGCATTTTAAATTAAGAGATTATAGAAAAGGGGTATTTGGGGTAGAAGTTGTGCACACCCATTTATTTAGGAAATACATGCATTAGCTTAAAATCAAAAATAAATAAATTAGAGATAACTAATGTTGGAGCAAATCTAGACTAGAAAATATCTAGAGTTTAACTCCACATGCACCCACTGATATAGGGATTGGGATTTTAGACTAGGGAGACAACTAAGAGAGAATTAAGCAAGTTATGTGCACTAGCATGTGAGAGTGACACTTGTTGCATGAGAATGAATATTAGAGAATTAATAAATTAAATTAAATTGTGCATGAAATGACAGATGTCATGCAAGACTTTTTCTATTTAAGAAGGGGAGAATGAAGAGAAAAGGATATCTCTTTCTCCCTAATGTTGGATGGAATTTGTAATGGAAGTTTGCATTTGAGTGTGGTTCATGGGATTTTAGTTGATAATTGCTCTGGGTATTGGGAGATCCCATCGCAGAGTCAAGGCTTGTATGTTCTTACGACCCCTATTTGCTCAGGGGATCAGGAGGAAGGAGAGTACTCCCGGTAAGGTAGGGAGGTCAACCAAGGGGTCAATCGGTAATAGCGTCGAGAGTTGATTGAATCGTGCAAAAAAAACTTTTAGGACTTCGACAGTGCGGGATTGACCCTCACAAAACAGGTTATTTTCAAGTCTTATTATAAGTTTTATATGAATTTTTGGAGAAATATTTTACTGTATTAATTTATTTGATGATGCAATTTACATTTTAGTTATGGTGAACTATATATTGTTTCAAGTTCTGGATAGGGTCCCAGAAAGGGCCCTACATCATATATGTTTAAGTATCAAAAGTGACGGATCAAGAAAAGAAGAGGAAATATAAAAGTATAGTGCAAGGCTATGAAGAATATGAAATTTATAACTTTGATTTTGACATTAGTGGTTAATGCATGATGGTTATAACGATCAACCTAAAGTATAATATGATATTTAAGGTATGTTAGCTTAAATGATGAAAGTTTACATTTATTGAGAAAATTGAATATGTTTCATGGATTACTATGGAAAAAGAAGTTTGTATCCTTTGCAAGTTGTGAAGCAATTTTCTAAGAAGGCATGACACTAGAAAAAAAATATTGATGCAAGTGTATATTGATCTGTGTAGGTCGATCAATGGTCAATGCCTATGAGGAAATTGTATTTGGTTATGCTAAATTTCAAAGACATTTTTTTATTGGTCAACAATTGTAAGATGCAATGTTGTGCATTATCTAATCAATCAATCCTTTCTCAAAAGCATAGGTTGTATCGCCCCTTTTTAATTCCATTTAATTCATGAAAGGCACCCCTTTAAAGTGCATGAATGGTTTGCAATTTACTCAAGAGACAAAATGAGTGCACTTCTGTATTGGTTTGCAAATTTTATAAATTTACTAAGCTTTATTCCTTTAGAATTTTGATATTCTTTTTTAGAACACATGTGCTTTATTGTAGGAGGATATCCCTAGCTCCCCACTACCACTTTTTTTCCCATCAATTTTGTGATGGATTGCAACTAAATAACACAATGGCGTAATATGAAACAGATGACACTGGTGTGGATCATATTTATTTAGGCACAAGGGCATAAAATTATTAAAGACTCTTAAGATATGACTCTTCACTCAATGCTCCATATTGTAATGTACATATTAAGGTTCCATATTGGAATTCCCACTCTAAGGCTCTATATTGTAATGTGTGTATTGTTTCGACCGTGGTGAATACCAATTCTAATACTTGGCTCAACATTCATAGTCTAATCGCCTTCCTGTGAGTGTGGTAGTGTGCACAACTGTAAAACACATAAGTACACATGGATATATGCTACACCAAACCTAACACACCAAAGTAAAAGAAACCTACACAAAAACCGCCATTCACTAAGAATTTCTACTTATAAGTAACCTCACAAAAACCAAGTTGCAACCATTAAAAGAGGATTTAATAAATGTGAATATGATAATTTTGGTCAATCTTATAACTATAGAAGTTTGAATAAACATTGTTTTTCTTATAGTAAATCAACGTGAATCAAACCATTGTAGAACAAAAACTTTATATTTAAATATTTACAAAGTTGTATATAATAATAATAATAATCTGTTTTTAAGGTCACAACCTATCCAAACACCATATTGGTTTATGATATCCCCTATTTTGTGGGACAAGAGACCCCCTCCACGCAATTTAAAGAGGTGTATATACCCTAGTCCCCCTCTAGATTTGAACTTGGAATTTGGCTATATAATGTTTTGTCAAATTGTAAATTTTCATTGAAAAATTTCCATTTTGATTACATAAATATATTCAAGTCCCTCAAATTTCCTTGTTGCATTTAATTTGTGCAATCTCAACAACTTATATTTGTAATTCCAACAATTTTCTATATTTTTAACAAAAATTCTTACAAAAATGATAATAATTGTTTATTAGTAATTAAATTTTGAGAAGACTTAATTTTTAAAATTTGAACGATTAGTTTCTAAAATTCTTTAAAAATTAATCAAAATATTATTAAGAAATTGAATATATTCAGTGATTTTATTATTTTAATATTTATAAAAAATTAAATGTGTATTTAATAATATTATTATTTTAATATTTATTATAAAAAATTAAATAAATAAATAAATTTTAAAATAATGATTTTTATTTTTTCATATATAATTCTCTTAGGAATGCTAATCATTTCATAAAATTTAAATAATTTTTTTTTTATCTTTTTAAATAAACTAGTTATTGGATTTTATTTTATATTTTTAATGATTCTCTATACTTAATCAACTAATTTATAAGAGTTCTCTGATCATTTATTATAAAACATGTAATACATTTGACACTATGAACAACATTTAATTACATTACATGTATTTACTATGAACAACATTTAATTACATTACATGTATTTACTATGAACAACATTTAATTACATTACATGTATTTACTTTTTTCACTTAAACTTATTATCACTCATCTCTTTCACTCATAAAAATTAATATTACATTTTAATTATAACCATAAAAAAATTTCAAATCTTATTGCGCCGAGAGGCGCTCTACAGCCCAGTATGAGGGAGATTTTGTAAGGTTTGTGGAGTAACGTTTGTCGGCCATTAATAAAATGTAATAAAAAGTAAAAAGTAATAATATGAGGGAGATCTTGTAACATTACGTGTAACGTTTGTCGAGTATGAGGGAGATGTTGTAACGTTTGTTCCTAGCATGTCGGCCATAAACAAAAATAATAATAATACAAAGTAAAAAGTAATAAAATATTATAGCCGACATATTTAATATTATGTCGGCCATTAATAAAATTATAGCCGACATAAAATAAAGAAGTTAAAAAAATATTATAGTGGATATGAAAAGTAGAAACATAATATTATACCGGACGTAAAATAAAGAAGTAAAAAAAATATAGCCGACATAAAAACTAGAAATATAAGAAGTAAAAAAAAATTAGAAATATAAGAAGTAAAAAAGTAAAAAATATTATAGCTGACATAAAAAGTAGAAACATAAGAAATAAAAGAAAGAAGTAAAAAATATATTATTGTAGTCATAAGAAGTAAAATAAATACTATAGCCAACATAACAAATAAAAAAAATAAAAGGGATTTGAACCTTAAGCCCAATCATCTCACTACCTACCAATAAACAGCGAACAAATGTTCTTAAAAAACACAAAATGCATATTGATTTGATTCGTTGCATTGATTTCAACAAATACATTGTTTTTTTTGTTATTTACATCTGTAAATTGAATTCATCAATTTAATAAAAAAATGTTACAAAGAAATATATTATAGCCTGCATAAAAGGATTTCATACTATTATACACCCGGACATGATGCTCGTCGACGGTCGCCACTAGCCTATATTAGGGTTTCTAAAGACAGTTGATGCGTGTGAGGCAGCCCTATGCCTCCAGCAACTTGGTGCACTCAGGAGAATGGTCCATCGGCATCGCAGACCTACACATGATTAACTTGGATCATTTGTTCAGCAACATCACACGCGAAGTGGGTTAGAACTGAACTAGTGCGCAGCTCATTGACGACCGCCGCTAGCCTGCGCTAGGGTCTCGGAAGTCGATCGGTGCCCGTGAGGCAGTCCTACGCCTCCGGTAGCCTGATGCAATCAGGAGAATGGCAGCCAACTTTCTCTCATTTGCCTCCAACCGGGGACCCTCGATCTCAATCTCTCTCAGCAAAGCAGCCTGCGGCCAGTCGAATTTGATTGTTCGGGAAATACCAGCGCCCTCCATTGCAGTGGTTAGGGAATCTTTGATTGAAGCAAGGAATTTCGCAAAGTCAGCTTTGGTTTGTCACTTCAATGGGTTCTGGCCTCACCTGGTTGATCTCCATAAGTGGATTTCTGAGGTATGGAGACCCCTTGTTCATGAGGAAATTTCTATTTATCCCTTTGCTCGGGGTTTTTTTGTTGTGGATTTTGATTCTCCTGAGGAAAAACAAATCATTCTTGACTCTAGTCCATGGTTTTGGGGAAGTTCGGGGCTCTTTATGAAACCCTAGAGCCCTCTTTTTGACCCAACTACTGACAAGATCTCATTTGCTCCAGTTTGGGTTCGGCTTCCAAATTTTCCCTTGCATCTCTGGAACTTGACCTCGCTTGAAGCTATTGGCAATGCATTGGGCTCCTTCTACGATCGAAGTCCAGAAACAAAGGATTGCATCAAAACTACCTTTGCTCGCATCTGTGTGGAAATGGACTTCAACAATGGCTTTCCTGCTGAGATCCATTTGACCAGCAAGGATTATGTGTGGGTGCAAAAGCTAGATTATGAAAATTTGATGTTCAGATGCAGATCTTGCTTCGCAACCAGACATCTTGTAAAAGATTTCCCAAAAGCCTCTCAGATCCCCAAATCCAAAAAGCTTCATTGCAAATCCACTTGGTGGGATGGAGCAAACTCCAAGCATTATACAGTAAGCAGAAATGAAGATCTATCTGAAGAGGCTCCATCACAAGCTAAGGAATCTGCTCATGCTAAAACAGAGGACACTCTAGAAGAACAAAGGATCCCCGCCAACGATAAAGATACGCATGTAGCTCCACGAGATAGTGCTATCCAACTGATGGACCTGAAGAGTCCAACCCCACAGGATGCACCCGAAGATGCAGTGCCCATTCTCGAAGCCTTTGTCAAGCCATCAGATTGGACCAAAGTCAAAAAAAAAAAAAAA
Organism: Larix kaempferi; assembly: GCA_027924585.1. Lineage (NCBI taxonomy): Eukaryota > Viridiplantae > Streptophyta > Pinopsida > Pinales > Pinaceae > Larix > Larix kaempferi. The sequence continues at coordinate 52,243,067 of BSBM01000299.1, read as the reverse complement.
AAAAAGAGCTTCACCCTCTTTGAAGCCAAAAGAAAGTTTAACTTCTGCAAGAAAAACAAGAATCCAACAAACTTCATATCGTTAATCTCTGGGTTGTATCAAGATGTATGTAAGAAGTAGGACAACAGCAATTTTGGTCTTGCTAGTAGTAAATGTAGCCTAGTTCCTTCTTGGGCAGTTTGTTAGAAGATTCAGTCTCCATAAAATAGGAAAGTATCAGGATAAGTTAAGACTGGCTGTAGATGAACAAGGAGTCATGGATGTAGTCCTCTCTTGGGATCAGTCTCTCTTCAGAACTATGTAATCTTTATTTTTATTTTTTATATAAAAGCTCTTAACCATTTTTGTTAAAAATATATATATTATAGCCTACATAAAAACTAGAAATATAAGAAGTAAAAAGGATAAAGAAATTTAAAAAAAAATAGAAATATAAGAAGTAAAAAATATTTTAGCTGACATAAAAAATAGAAACATAAGAAATTTTAAAAAAAAGTAAAAAATATATTATAGTAACCATAAGAAGTAAAAACAAAAGAAGTAAAATAAATACTATAGCCGATATAAAAAATAGAAAAAATAGAAGGGATTTGAACCTTAAGTCTAATCATCTCACTACTTACCAATAGACGACAAACAAATGTTCTTAAAAAACACAAGATGCATATTGATTTGATTCGTTGTATTGATTTCAACAAATACATTTTTTTTTTGTTATTTACATCTATAAATTGAATTCATCAATTTAATAAGAAAATGTTACAAAGAAATATAAAATAGCCTACATAAAAACTAGAAATATAAAAAGTACAAAAGATAAAAAAGTAAAAAATATTATAGCTCGCATAAAAAGTAGAAATATAAGAAATAAAATAAAGAAGTAAAAAATATATTATAGTAAACATAAGAAGTATAAATAAAAGAAAACTACTATAGCCCACATAAGAAATAGAAAAAATAGAAGAGATTTGAACCTTAATAAAAAGCATGGTTACATTGATTTCAACAATGCGTAAAAGATAAAGAAGTAAAAAATATTATAGTTGACATAAAAAGTAGAAATATAAGAAATAAAATAAAGAAGTAAAAAATATATTATAGTAGACATAAGAAGTAGAAACAAAAAAAGTAAAAAAAAAATACTATAACCGACATAAGAAATAGAAGGGATTTGAACCTTAAGTCCAATATCTCACTACTTACCAATATACAACAAACAAATGTTCCTAAAAAACACAAGATGTATGTTGATTTGATTAGTTGCATTGATTTCCACAATGCATTGTTTTTTCTTACATGTATGCATTGAATTCATCAATTTAATAAAAAAACATTGTTGCATTGATTTCAACAATTCATTGTTTAATAAACTACAAACAAATGTTATTCAAAAACACAATATGCATATTAATTTGATTATTTGCATTGATTTCAACAATGTTATTTACATCTATACATTGAATTTATCAATTTAATAAAAATATATTATAGCTGACATAAAAACTAGAAATGTAAGAAATAAAAAAATATTATAACTTACATAAAAAGTAGAAACATAAGAAATAAAATAAAATAAAGTAAAAAAAAAATATTATAGTAGTCATAAAAATTAGAAACAAAAAAAGTAAAAAAAAATACTATAACCCACATAAAAAAATAAAAAATAAATAGAAGGGATTTGAACCTTAAATCCAATCATCTCACTACTTACCAATAGACAACAAACAAATGTTCTTAAAAAACACAAGATGTATGTTGATTTGATTAATTGCATTGATTTCAACAATGCATTGTTTTTGTTTTTTACATGTATGCATTGAATTTATCAATTTAATAAAAAAACATTGTTGCATCGATTTCAACAATGCATTGTTTAATAAACCACAAACAAATGTTCTTCAAAAACACAAGATGCATATTGATTTGATTCATTGCATTGATTTCAACAATGTTGGCCATAATAATAGTTATATTTGATAACTAAATATAACTCCAAGCAAAAAGGGTTTTGAACCTTGGTCTCTAGGGTTAACACAAGCCCAATAACCTTAATGCTTACCAATAGACCACACACAAATGTTGTTAAATAACACAAGATGCATATTTATTTGATTCGTTGCATTGATTTTAACAATACATATTTTGTTTTGTTTTTACATGTATGTATTGAATTTATCAATTTAATAAAAAGTAAAAAATTTGCATTGATTTCAACAATGCATTTTTTTTGTTATTTACATTTATACATTGAATTTATCTATTTAATAGAAAAACTATTTGCATTGATTTCAACATATTAAAGTTTTTTTTTTCTCTATTTTAGGGTATATTGTGGATCCTCGTGATAATATTGCAAATAATAAAGATATTGATGATCAAAAAAGAAAAGTACGATAAATGCATAGAAGAGAAAGAGAAAATGAATCATCAAAACATATAGAAGAACATAGAAAACACTACTGTGAACTAAAGAGATCATGAAGAAGTGTTATTTGTGCAAAGGGATTCTCAAAAGAATGAATGGGAGATAATTCCAGGGTTATATAGGAATCAGTATATAACTACCAATGAATATGACATACTTAGATACATGGAATGTGATAACAAGGAAAATTGGAACTCTAATTTTGTTGATATGGAAACTTCCAATCGTGCACTACAATTCATATCTGAAAATCGACAATTGAATGTCATTGTTCATAATAATCGTACTCAAAATTATTCAATTGAAATATTAGTAGAGAAGCAAAGAAAATCATTTGAGATTATTCTTGAGCATTACAAAGGTGGGAACAATGAACCACTACGAATTATTATCCAAGGAACTACATGTACATTTATCACATTGTAATATATTTGTATTTAAACATTATATAGGCTTATATTCTTTGAGAACATCAACCAACATGGTTACATATATCATATTTAAACATCATCTTATTTGATTTGTATTCATCTGCATTGTTAAAAAATTTGACGAAATAATTTAACTATGATTACCAGTAATACGTTAAAACATCACATCATTTTGACTCGCACACCGCTATTGGAACCAATATAGACCCATATAACTCTGGTTCTATGAAGCACTAAGAGGGATCAAATCCCTTGAGGTGCAAACCATTGCTTTCCTTCACCAAGAAAAGGTGAAAACCTTTGCTTTAACACTTTACTCAATCCTTAATACTTATTACATACCTTATGATAATCCTCATAATTCTATCTGTTTTTTCAACTTAACTTGTTCCTTACAATGCTAATCAAACTCCAGTTTTGCATCACCGCCCATGACTGGAACTGTTGGACACATCGAGCACACTGAGAGGGGGGGGTGAACAGTGTGTGTAGCTTTTATTACTTTTTCAACTTTAACAACCATTGACAGCTTTTTCAATATTATGCAGAGTACGTAATTATCACATTATCATTATATCATCATCATCTTTATTAACAACTACATCTCATCATCACATATCATCATATCATCATCACATAGGAAGCATTGCAAAACAAAGTACACAATATTTTTACGTGGAAAACCAAGTCCTGGGGGAAAAACCACGGAAGCCTTTATAATAATAATTTACCAGCAACAACTGGAAGGAGGCAACAACCCCCTTTGTTACAAAGACTTCAATTCTCCAGCTACAACTAGAAGGAGGCTACAACCCCCTGGTTTAGAGGCTACAACCTGAAGGAACCCTTAGCTACCTATATTTCCTTGCCCCGTCCTGCCACCCTGATATGAAGATAGTAACTGAAACTACTAAACCACAAACTTCACTGATCCTGCGGACCTGCTATCCAACACTTGTACCCAATCTATACCACACTACACAATCACTGTCACTGCTCATCAACTGTTCACTGCTCATCAACTGTCCACTGACCACTGCTCCACACTACTCATCAACTGACCAATCAATCTATCTGCACCAATCAATCTATTGTTCACATCATCCGACTCAGTCAATCTGAGTCTAACCAACTGCACACCAAACCCTGAATCTGCTGCTGATAACCTCTGCACTCTTATCACTGCCAAATCATCCATGTATACCAACAAGTCATTTTACTGCCATACACTGCTCATGTACATCCTTGTACACCTCGTCATACACAGTCACTGAACAAATAATCCTTCTCTACTTCCACTGAACATAAGGCATGCATCGTCATGCATCATCATCATAGGTATGCATCATCGTCATAGGGTATGCATCATCATCATAAAATATGCATAATCGTCACTTCAGTGTGGACCGTGTATGCATCATCAACATCAAGTATACATCATAATTCATAGGAGAGCATCATCACACTATGGTATGCATGTACATCATATTGTATAGGAGTGCATCAACTTCATAGAGTGTACATCATTATCACATGCATTATCATCATAAAGTGTATAATATCATAGCATAAAGGTATGCAACATCATCATCATATCCTCCATAATGACTTCAAATATATATACCAATATATAGGCTCACATACTAATATCAAAGATGAACTCTATCCATGAGAGACATGTGCCATTACAAGAGAAACCCAGAAGCATGAGCCATACCTTTTTGAAGATCATAACGTCAAGAAACAATAGACAAACCAAAATAAACTCTAGATCATGTCATCACATAGCCCTCGTAACAAGCTTTCCAATGAGCCAAGAATTTTGTAATTCCGATTCCATATGAGAAAGTTATGTCAATTTTAGTAAAGATGCCCAAAAATTTCTCCTCCACAAAATTTCGCACTTTTCTCCCAGAGTTGCGAAATTCCAATTGATGAGCAAATGAAATGTTCGATATTCTATTTATATAGGTCGTGGAGGAAAGTTATTACCTCAAACAGGGCCGACATGCAATTCAAAATTACAAATAATTAAATTTTCTTTTGTTAGGTCGGCTCACCCAAAAAGGTGGGGTACACCAACTTAAAAAATTCATATCTCTTCAACCATAAGGAGTTAGAAGATGCTCCACATATCAATGGAAATGGCTTGACGAGGACTATCTCCCTATGATGGGTTTATTTGCAAATTATTGGTCTAATACCCTTAAATTATTCAATGTGCCAAGGACGTCAAAGACCCCACACATGAGGGTGTCAAAGACCATACCACTAACTACAAGAGTTTCAAAGTCTTCTTCAACATATCAAGGCACGTCCGTGGGATCTACCTCCATCTACATCCCAATAGCCATATAACCACAAATAGGACCATACATCACCATGGTTCAAGACCCAAGGAACCGCATGCAAGGGTTTCAAGGACTCTTTCAAGGATATCATATAATATTTAAACAAGATACTTTCCATGGACTTCAAGCCCATCACATAGGAATCCATCGCCAAGTGATGAGGGAATCATGACCAAGGATTCTATCATATCAAAGGCTCCAACAATCATGGGCTTACAAACCACCATATGTATGGATTCCAAGACCCGAATCATTTCCAAATGGACCATCAATGATCATATAGTGTCCAAGGATCATCATGCCGCCATTTATGTGGGTGCCAGACCTTCTCATGCATAATGACCATCTCCAAAGGTTCCATGACCCCAACAAGGGATACACGGGCATCAAGATCTTCATCAAGGGTTCCAAGTCTTCATCAAGTCATTAATGACCACATCATCACCTTTAAGGGGACAAGGACCATTAAGCCATCAAATGTGGGTCCAAGGACTTCTTCAAGGCTTCTTCATCAAGCAAGGGGCTTCATAGGCTTCTTCAACCACCTGAACCACACCAGGAGACCTACAAGGGTTAAGATCCATCATGAAATCACCTATGGGGTTGCTAGACCTTCTCCTGGGGTACCATGACCTCAATAAACACAAATGACCACTGAAAGGTTCATTTGGACTCTTGCAACTTCTTCAACACTTTTGTAGCGTACTGGGGCATAAGTTGTGGTACTAGGGAAACAAAGAAACAATTGGGGAAACGCAAAACATCTTTGGGGTACTTAAACACTCTACAGGGTGTTCAGGGCTTTTGTCATTGTCCCAAGGGCTCCAAGGGCTTCAAACTTGGGCTTGGACAAGATCAAAAGGTCTCCTTAGACACTGAAAAATACTTAATCCTCAGGGGCTCCTCAAGGGGCACCAAGACATGTTGGCATCAATGACTATACACTGTTGGCATCAATGACAACTTTAACTCTGGTTCTGTGAAGCGCTAAGAGGGATCAAATCCCTTGAGGTGCAAACCATTGCTTTCCTTCACCAAGAAAAGGTGAAAACCTTTGCTTTAACACTTTACTCAATCCTTAATACTTATTACTTACCTTATGATAATCCTCATAATTCTATCTGTTTTTTCAACTTAACTTGTTCCTTACAATGCTGATCAAACTCCAGTTTTGCGTCACCGCCCATGACTGGAACCAGCCTAGATCCAAATCCTAGGCTCTATCAAGCGTCGAGAGGGATCAAATCTCCCGAGGTGCAAACCTCTCTTCAAATAGATCCTTGAGTGCAATACTTGAGCCGAGGTTTGCACCTCAGGAGATTTGATCCCTCTCGGCGCTTGATAGAGCCTAGGATTTGGATCTAGGATGGTATATAGATAGAGACACACACACACACACAAACTTGTATAAAAAATAAACGTTTAAACTTTTTTAATTTAAAATGTTTTATTTTTTTATCATAGAATACTTAAAATACGTTGCTCGTTAGAAATAGTTTGGGTGATTGGGAGGAATGATTATTATCCTCTCCCTCTAGATTCAATCTTTCTAAATAACATATTTAACTTTTAAATATTATTTAATACTTTGATAAAAATATATTCTCAAATATATAAAAAAAAATATAATAACATAAGAACATAGAAAAACTCGTTATAATCATCAACTAATATATAACTCAATGCACATGATTTCCTGATGTCAATCAACTTTAAAGTTAAAAAGAAACACATATTTTTCAAATAAAAAAATGAATTTATCACTTCAAGGTTCTAAGATCTTTCTATTACTTTCAAGAAAATGTAAACATTTATAAAAACAAATATTTTTAATTCCCAAAAAACAAACCTCATGAAAAATGAAAAACAAACCTCATGTAAAATTCCATAGTATGTTGTTATCACTTTAATGTTTATAGCTTAACATGATAAATGTTGTTATCACCGACAATATTGGCGTGCAATTTTGGCTAGTTGATGCATTTGTTAATATAGTTGGTGTCGATGAGAGTAGTTAAATTGATCAAGGAATTTATGGACATTTAATGGAATTCTATAGTATGTTGTTATCACTTTAATGTTTATAGTTTAACATGATAAATGTTATTATCACGTGCAATATTGTCTAGTGGATGCATTTGTTAATATACTTGGCATTGATGAGAGTAGTTAAATTGATCATATGCAAAGAATTTATGGACATGTAATGGGAAATTTGGGGTTCTTTAATATCTCACTTATGTTTTCTTTATTGTTGATAATAAATAGAAAAGTAACTTAGTTATACTTCTTTTATTATTGATGATAAATAAGAAAGTAACTTGGTAAGTGAGTTTTTATTTGTGGGAATAATAAATATCAAAGTAATTTGATAAGTGGTTTTTTTAATCCCACGTTCACTACGTGAAGTGGTTTGTTCTCCCATAATGATACCAATATCAAGGAAGTCTCCAAGACAATTTATGCATGTAGTGTGGGGATCTCGTGGCTTCTTAATCAATAGTTTTTTTATTAATAGAGTTATATCTTTGAGTGGATGGTTACCTTATTGTAGGGGTTTAATGGTTGCAATGGTTTTTTTTATTAATACAGCTATATCTTTGAGTAGATGTGTGCCTTATTGTAGGGGTTTAATGGTTGTAGATGGTATCTTTTTTTTCTCATTTATGTTCTCTTGATTTGCATAATGTCAATTGTACATATAATAGAGGTTTAGACTACAAGGATAACTTGTTATTCTGTGTGTATGCATGTTATATTTCCAACAATTTTATATAATCAATGAGACACTACATGTCTAGCCAAGTGAAGTGCCCATATTACTCTTGGAATTGGCTTGGGTTAGTGTCCATACATTGTAAAGTTTACTATCTTATATGTTCAACTCATCAGTGCGTTTTTTTTAGTTTTTAGATGATGTTATGTTTTTACTATGGTTAGATTTACTATATTGTCTTCCAATTTGATATTTAAATAGTAAATTTACTTTACCAAATTTGCTTTTATATATATCAATTTATTGAAGATGCAACCCTTGTCCATAATAATGATGTCAAAAACCTCAATCGACAACATAATACTTATAAAATATTATTTCAACTATCAAGCGAATCTGTGACAATTGTTTTATATTACAACATGATCCATATAAAATTCTAGTTATAAAATATTATTATAACTATTAAGTGAATCTATGACAATTGTTATATATTTATCGCAGGCCTTTGGGCCATTCAATTTTCATATGTCTGGAGACTTTGGTATTATTGTTCTAAACACCCATATTTCAATCAATTTTCATATGTCACACGTTTTTGGAGACTTTGGTATTATTGTTCTAAACACCCATATTTTGATTTTTGTTTTTGGTAGTGCTATTGGCCATTGCATTGCACTTGAGACATGCTTTTTTTATGAGTATAATCCATCTTTTCCATTAAGATTTTATTTTAAATAAGGATCGTCATACTATGTATTTTCATAAATGAAGTCCTAACTAAAAAAATAAAAATATATATATTAATAGAAAGGCAAATTGTATAGGTATAAGTATATAGAGCCCATTGCTGGTTTGAACGAACAGGTGGTTTTATCTCAGATTTTATTACTTTCATTAAGGGATAAGGGTTTTTATACTCTTGATTCCATTGTAAAGAAGCTGCCACAGGGTTATAGGATGGATGCATCTGACTTGCAGTTGCCACGGCAAGTTGCATTGGAGTGGGACCAATATATTAGTATATTGAATGCAGCTGGTATTCGATGTATTGATGAAGAGGATGAAATCAGGTGGGCTAGAAATGCAACTACTAGTAAGATCACTGCTCGTTTTGCTTATGATTATATTGTCAAGCGAAGATGTCTATTTCCATCCCATTGGTGGTATAAGTTGATTTGGCAATGGCACCTTCCATTGAAACTGCAGTGTTTCTTATGGTTCGTATTAGTGAACCATCTAAAAACTTGGGATAATTCGGGGATGCTAGGATGGATTGGACCGAGCCAAAGCATCCTCTGCAGGATGGAGTCTGAAACAGAGGTTCATCTTTTTATGGATTGTGGTTTTTCTAAAAATGTTTGGGAAAATTTCACTAGAAGCTTGGGCCTTTCTTATCATTGGGCAGGGGTAAATGTTGAAAACTGTCTGCATGAATGGGTGAAGAAATGTAAATCTCATATTACATTGCCAGTTTTTATCTGTTGGGTGATTTGGAGAGCTCGGAATAGAGCGATATTTGAAAATATTAAGCCTTCTATTGAAACTGTCTTTCGTGATGCATTAAGCTATTATCTGAAATACCAACAAGAATATATAAAATCCGTGGATAGGAATATTGGCAGGTTCCAGCTGTTTGTTGATGATCCGGTATTATTTTTTGATGGGGCAGCATCTTCGAGGAAATGTGGTATTGGTGGAGTTATTTTCCTCAACTCTGATCATTTTTATACTCTTCGTATGCATGGAGGTTTTGGGACAAATATGAAGGCTGAGCTTTTAGCTCTCTGGTGTGTTGTCAGAGTTGCATTATGTTTTGGATTGCATAAGGTCAAAATCTTCGGTGACTCTAGAGTTACTATCAAGTGGGCTCGTGGTGAGTTTGATTTATAGGTACTGAATCTAGTCTATTGGTGCAATCGCATACAGCGGGTATTGGGTTCCTTCTCGTCATATTCGCTGGATCATATTTACCGAGAGTATAACTCTCAAGCTGATAAATTGTCAAAGCTGGCGATTGATGGAGATGAAGGCATTCTATTTTGGGAGGATATTTGTGAGGATGTGGTGGTGGATTCTAGTTCACTTTACTTTCTTTTCTAAGTTAGCCATAGATTTTTGTATGACAGTTTAATATCCATGGATATCAGTCTAGTATGAAAAGTTTAGTTATTGGAAGTGTAAAGAAGATCTAGTCTTTATGGTCTTCTGCTATATTGTAATATCTTTTTGATGAACATCTGTACTACTTGATTCAGCCTTAATTGAATAACAGTAGTATGTTTTTTTTCGCGGGGAAAAAAAAAAGGTATACAAAGCCCAGGAGTGGATGTGAGGTTGTTCTCTACTATTTACATTGTCCAACTTACTTGAATTCTCCCAGAGCTGCCCAGAATGCCTTCTCATGTTCCCATATTTGAAGGGGCTCTTACATTGTTGTTCATGCCCATAATTGATTTTAAAAGATTGTTTACACCCACTTTTCATGAAGAAAAGCGCCCCAAATTCATGTTTGATGTTGTAAGAGTGCCCATGTTGGATTATAATTGTTGGTTGGTGCCCCAAATACATCGCAAATCCCCCCGACTCAAGATCTGAGCTTATTTCATTATAATAATGTGACCCCCTTTCCATTGCATTCAAAGTGTTAAATGGCACGCACAGCCTCCTGTAACACGGATTCTCGGGTAACTATAGAATATTGGATTTCTTTAAAACCTTATCACAAAGGAAAATGCACCTTTGTCATTCACGATAACATAAGAGTAATTCATTATAATTAATATTTAATGAATTGTATTCAAGGATCTAGCATTGTATTTTAAAAAGCCTATTTAGATATTTAAATTGTTTTCTTTCACTCATTTAATAAATATAATTGTTATGATAATAAAATATTGCTTAATATTTAGGTTTAATATCTGGTTAGTTTAATGTTAGTATATGTGACTATTGTATAAGGAGCAACCAAAACGCCACCATTTGTAGGAAGAATCTGGCAAATGAACAATTGTTTAAATCGCAATTTCCATTGTTCAAATCTCAATTTCGACGATTTGGGTAGTTCCAAAATCAATCATTTAGTCTAGATCAAGTATTTCAGATTGCTGAAATTGCATATTTGTAAATCTTCCCATTTTCAAGCAAGATTTTGGTTCTAAACCCCCCATGAAAAATGGGACGTTTTAGTCGTTCTTTATCCTACGCGATAAGAAACTAATTAATATTAATGTTAGTAAACATTCATTTAATATTAATAAATATATTTAAAATTAATTAAAAACCTTTACTTAAATACATCAAAAATAAAAACTAACTTTATCATGGATGAAAAACTTCACATGACGTTACATAAATAAATGGATAACAATTACAATATGAAAATATTCATAAAAAATAAATTAAAAATTTAATCTTAAAATCCCCTCCCCTCCTTGTCTACTCCCCACGGTGGGTGGACAGTTGGACGATTGGGAGGGAGGATGAGAGGCACGCGGCAGGATGCCCAGTCCCCCGTGCTCCTACCTCATCACCCCCCATCAGATCGCCTATATCTCGGCCAACCTCCCATGAGGAGAGTAATTGTGACATGCTCACAAGTACGAGCTCTCATCAGCAGACGGCGGATGGCACATCTGCGACGGAGGCTTTGCACAGAAGCGAGTAATTTGATCATCATGATGAGGTGCGAGGCATTTATAATTTCGTCAGAGGAGAAATGGTGTAGAAGCTGGCAGCTCTCCAGCTTGCAGAATCATTATTTGACTCATCCGAGCATTAGAGAGATTTTTCGCAAGCATTTGGGCGCAAATTCAAGCATTGTTTTCATTCTGCTCGCTTCTTTGGAGCTCCCTGAGGAGATTTCAATCAGAGGTCTTGTGTGTGAGATTGGCAGTCAGGGCGAACCATGGGATCCCGGGCTCTCTGGGAATCACAACAGCGACTCCACCCTTGTTACTGTCACCCTGGGTAAGTCGCAACTTGTTCCTTTCCTTCTTGTTCTCTTTTGTGTTGCACTGTGACTGTTATTCGCCACCCTTATTGGATCTTCGGTGTTTCGAACCTTCTCCACCACCCTTCTTTGGTTACGAGGGCTTCTTCTGTTCGTTTTTCCTCTGTTGTTGGGGAGTCTTTCCTTAGTGCAATCGCTCGTGATCCTATCCTCTTCCTTGGGTTGCTCGTGCTCGCTTCGGTTGTAACTTGTGCCCTCCCTTTTGTTATCATGCCACCCCGTAAGAACACCCGCCGGGCTTCTACTCTGCCCTAGTTTTGTCTATTTGAACCAATGGGCCCTCCCATTCGGTTTCAGAAGCAATTGATTGATAAATGCAAGCGTTACAAGAAGGAAATCCCCGTTTCTGTCCAAGACACAATCCTGTAGGCTAAGAGTGAGACCGAGATTGATAGAAATTACCTAGGGGCAGAGGAAATCAAAAAAGAATTCAAGGACCTCATCCCCGACCCTGGTTCTTTCCATGGCCATCTCACCCTCTATCAGAAATCCCTGAACATGCACTAGTCACAGAAGATGATTCTTGGCAGAACCTTGGTGGAGAAGGATGAACAGCATGGTGAAATATTGCTCCAGCAAGACGAGATGATGTTGCTCCTGCAGCATATCCTGAGCAATCAGGTGGAAATTTCCAAGCAGTTGGGTATGAAGCTCGAGCCCGGTTCTACCAACGGGACACATGAGTAATCTGTTGTTTTTAGTTGCTCCAGTTTTTTGTTATGTTTCCAGTTCGGACTGTCAAGAGTAGGACTTATCTAAGTTGTTGTTGTTTACTTTTGTCTTAGCTATTATTTATTGCATTATATTTCATTATCATGGAAAACTCGGTTTTAAGACTGTTTAAGAATTCTCAACCACTTTGGTATAGTATTGTTTCCTTTCGGGGGAGAAGTCCTGCCATCTTGACCTTCAAGCCTGTTTTCTCTCTGTTGGGAGGGCTTGGTTTTGACTGTAAATTTCTTTTTGAGGCAATAGAAGGATCGTCTAATTTACAAAAAAAAAAAAAAAATCTCCTCCCCTTCTTGATTAAGCCTGAAATAAAAAGAGATTAATATTAAAATCCTCTACTTAAGAAGCCTCGGTCGCAAACTTAGGGACGTTTAAGCATCAAAGTGAGAATCCAATTGTTTTTAAAGAAAATATAAAAATGATTTTTGAAATTTTCATAATTGTTGAACCTGATGTATAACATGGGTTTCTAAAGTTCTTCAATATTCTACCATAAATTTTTGACATAACAATTTGTGACTCGAATAGCTTCTTTTCAAAATAAAGTGTTATCTTGTCTAAGGCTTCCAAAATTTTGAAACTATTCTTTGAAATCATGTTATGTGGCATTTTAAATTTCAAGAGGTAGCGTTGTATTTTGTTTTTTTGGCATTGAGTCACATATGATAATATAATTCACTAAACATATCTAATAAACCATTTATGTTCCTTCAACACAAATCTTTTTTGGTATGTTAATTGGAGGTTGAATGATTCAAAGTTATAGAAACTTAGAAGTGTACTTGAATTTCAAAATTGAAGATCAAGATGGGGCTTTCATGCTTTTGGGCGATTGAATCTTGTAGCTATAAAATAATAAATAAATTTTATTATTCTTAAATTAAAATAAACATAGAAAGCTTAAATTGCCATGACAAAATTTGCTTTAAAACTCAAAAATGATTGTAAATAAGTGAAATTAATAAAATATTAAAATATGTTTAGATTCCTGTGAAAACAAACACAGAATCTGTGTACTATACTATTTTAAGAGTCTTGTCCAATGCCCACCTTGTAGTCGCAACACAAAAGAATGGGCAAAATAAAAATCCGACAAGCATAGAACCGGAAATGAAGGAATCTAGACAGCTAAAGTAAAGCTTTGAGGATTTATTTACCTATTCTAATCTGTGAACAATTTCAAAATAAAGCGAAATAAGCTTGAAATTTTTAAGTATAGACATCGAAATGATTTCATTACCTTAAGCTCATTTCCTACTACATTGATAGAAAATTTGGCGGAGGACAGAGATGAATGCCGTGAACCTGATGAAACATCGTGGAAAAATTGAAAATTGACCCACACGTGGTAGGATTTAAATGGTCACCGACGAGGAATCCTACAACAGTGTTATGCGAGAAGACTTAGAAATTGGAAGAGCAACCATGATTCAACACATAAAGCACTCACGCTATTATTATTGTATATTCAAACTCAATTACAATGCATTTATGAAGTTGTCGTTAGATTCAACTTATTTCCAAACTTAGGGAGTGAGGTTGAGAGAATATCTCAACTATCTCTAAAAAACCTAAACCAACTTAGCTAAAATAAGCATTAATCCTAACATCCCCTTTTAATTCTTATATTACAAATCACATAACTGGAGTTACAAACTTTGACAGATCTGGTCATCCTTAGCATTTACACCCACTTTGAAGTCTCAGAGTCTACGCTCTTTCTTCACCTCATCTTCGAGCTTCCTGTTTGACCCATTTAAGACATAACCGCTTCTAACCATCAATGAAGCTGATCAACAATATTGACATACTCATCTCGTCGGGGCTTCCGCAATAGAGTTGTCAAGTAATGAATCATCCTATAGACATTCCTACGTCTATTGGATACTTAGCTTTCGGTTATCCATCAATATTTAGGAGAATAGTCTGAATACGAGATGTATTCAAAAATTGATCAAACAACTTGACCTTTTAAACACACAAGCATAAGAACTAACGTTCATGGCTTCACACGACCCATCAGTTCTTCTTCATTTAATCTTTGTATACTTTAAACTTGAACAATGAGAAAAATAAACAACGTAATAAATACTACAACACAACAGTTAAACAGACCTCACGTAGACCTACAATGGTAATCCACACGATTCACAAGTGCTGAGAATAAAAAATGGAACACTCAAAAGCTATGCCCAAAATTGATAACAAATTCTTCCACAGATTTGTGTACACTACAATACATCAATCTGAATGGTGATAGCAACAGTGTTGCATACAACATATCAAATCAACAACTATGCAGTCTTACTTCAATGAAACAATAGTTGAATCTTAACTCACAGTGCTCCTGTACTTAAGTCTATATATGCCCTCTTTTCAATTGATATGGCAATTCTTTAATCCGGACGTCTTCTCTTTGCAAGCAATCAGTCCAAGTACTTATGCAAACAATCTAGGAGAGATTGGCACAAGGCACATAGTACTGCATTTGTTCAAATCTGCAGTGGATATGCCAAATTTGTGAGATATCAAATTGGTCGATCGTCCTATGGAATGCATAGATTGCGATATACTCAGCCTATTGCTCTTCTTCTTTGTGCAGATGGCTCACAGAGGTCTGTGCAGTGATCACTCACAACGATCACTCAAACAAAACATAGAGAAACATAATAAATAAAATACACACAACAAGCACTCTATCGAAACACACTCCCACACATATTTACAGAGAATCAACTCCAATGGCTATCACATATTCCTGGGCACTCCCATGAGGGATTAAGCCCACCCAGGCTCTGATACCAACTTAGAAATTGGAAGATTAGCCATGATTCAACACATAAATCACTCATGCTATTATTATTGTATATTCAAACTCAATTACAATGCATTTATATAGTTGTTGTTAGATCCAGCTTATTCCAAACTTAGGGAGAGAGGTTGAGAGAATATCTCAACTATCTCTAACAAACCTAAACCAACTTAGCTAAAAAAAAGCATTAATCCTAACAAGAAGATCTCATAGAATGAACACCTATGGTGTAATTACTCAATATGGTAAAGAGAAACTGTATATCACAAATTAGTTGTTAAAATAGAGGAGTTTTTTGAAAATGAGATTATATGAGAGGTTATAGGAGTTAGGAGGAATATTTTTTTCGAATATAATTTTTATAGTATATAAATACATAATAATTCATATTGATAATAGCACAAATAGTCAACTAAACCCATTTTAAACATGTATTAGTTCATTTTGATGACGGAGGAAAACCAATTTCAGGAGGTCAAACGCCTCCCCTCACACATACACACACAAGGGCTTTAGTCATTGAGGTTTGAACCTAAATTACTTGCATGGTGGTTCCCTATCCTAGCCATTAATGTATTCAACAAAGGAGCTATCATTTTCACCCATAAATACGTATTTCTAGACATTGTGTTAGATGTTATGAAGGATGTTATAATAATCATTACATAATATGTTATGTACAAACTTTGTGACATGAGAACATTGTTCACAGAATCAATGATTCCAATGGTGTGTGTGTATTTCTTTGTTGTAAGACACCTAAATGCTTGCAGTTCGTTATGTTGAGTCATTTGGGAGTTCCACTGACCTAGGGAATGAGGACAATAATTCTACCCCATATTTTCACTAAGAGGTCCAAATATATAGATGTGATGAGAAGAAGGATGTGAAAGTATAAACAAGGGCTTCTAGATTTGTTGTATATAGCATTAAAGGCTTCTCGCTTCCTCTTAATTGGTAAGTACCAAACTTCCTATAATTGTGTTATGTATGATAATTTGTCATCATCCATCCCTATCCCAAATGTATGGAAAAACTTCTCAATCATTACATTATTACATGATTTTCAATTTCATAAGATTTTATAGAGATGGTGTTGTTTATCCTTTCTCATGTGTTAATGTCTCGCAATTATTCAGTATCATAGATGTTATTTTCTAGTTCTAAATATAATCAATCTAGTTACTTAACAATAATTAAGTACAAACATTGTGTTTCCCTGTACTATGTGCATGAACAATTATGCTCAATTAATTTTTTTTAAAAATAACATATTATATCTTAATGATCTTCCACACAATCATGGAAACATTATAGAATTTATAAATATATTTAAAAATGCTCATTATTTAAAGAACATTGTGATTCCCAAGAGAACTCCAATGACAAAGAGACTTGTATCAAAACGGAGACTAATAGATTTCTTGTTGCACATGCATTACATACCTTTTCTTCCAGTGATGGGTTATTAATAAACTATAAATTGTGTATGCCTCTTATTGCTCATAAAGACAACTTGCATTGAGACTCCCTCTAAATGTCTTCTTAGAACATGAAAAAAATACTATTACAATGTTATTTGATGTTAATTTATAATTTGTGGGTGTAAATATATGAGTTTGAAACTTTAGTTCCTATGTATAATAGAATTTTCCGTATGCCATTAATCTAATCAAAGTGTAATTTATTTTTTCATGGAATATTTAAATGCATGTATGTGTTTTTTGAGTGGGTTTAATGGTTAAGAACATATGTTTCTTCCTAGCAGGTCATGGATTCAAATCCAGAAGAGGTGGGATATGTACACCTTTGTAGACTTTAGCAATTAAATCATTGCGTGGAGGGAGGCTTGTCTCACAAACAAGGGGGTCTCATACACCAAATTGGTGTCTGGCAGCGATCATCATCATTATCATCATCATCATCATCATCAAATTTTGGTATGTAAAATAAATTTTACAAAAGCACATATTATCAACACTAAGGAATTATTAGAAAATTATTAATTAATAATGTAAACTAATTACATGATATTAGTAGTCAAATTGATATTTTTACACTATAAAGATGTATAAAGATGATTAAATAGATAAGTGTGTAATCACCATCAATCATCATCATCATCATCATCATCAAATTTTGGTATGTAAAATAAATTTTACAAAAGCACATATTATCAACACTAAGGATTTATTAGAAAATTATTAATTAATAATGTAAACTAATTCCATGATATTAGTAGTCAAATTGATATTTTTACACTATAAAGATGTATAAAGATGATTAAATAGATAAGTGTGTAATCATCATCATCATCATCAAATTTTGGTATGTAAAATAAATTTTACAAAAGCACATATTATCAACACTAAGGAATTATTAGAAAATTATTAATTAATAATGTAAACTAATTCCACGATATTAGTAGTCAAATTGATATTTTTACACTATAAAGATGTATAAAGATGATTAAATAGATAAGTGTGTAATTAAAAGATTGCAAGTCTATTATAAAAATACATTAATTTTAATATTATGATTCCAATGATGTGTGTTGATTTTTTTTAAACATTATGATTCCAATGGTGTGTGTGGATTTCTTTGTTATAAGACACCAAAATGCTTTTAGTTCTCTATGTTGAGTCATTTGGGAATTCCAGTGACATAAGGGATGAGGACAATAATTCTATCTCATATTTTCACTAAGAAGTCCAAATATATAGATGTGATGAGAAGAAGGATGTTAAAGTATAAACAATGACCCCTAGATTGGTTATATGTAGCATTAAAGGTTTCTCGCTTCCTCTTAATTGGTAAGTATTGAACTTCATATAATTGTGTTATGTATGATATTTTGCCATCATCCATCCCTATCCCAAACGTAGGGAAAAACTTCTCAATAATTACATGATTTTCAATTTCATAATA
This sequence comes from Larix kaempferi, assembly GCA_027924585.1. Taxonomy (NCBI): domain Eukaryota; kingdom Viridiplantae; phylum Streptophyta; class Pinopsida; order Pinales; family Pinaceae; genus Larix; species Larix kaempferi. Next base: position 52,224,663 of record BSBM01000299.1, on the reverse strand, counting down.
GACTTTATGGAGATGGTGTTGTTTATCCTTTCTCATGTGTTAACGTCTCGCAAGTATTCAGTATTATAAATGTTATTTTCTAGTTTTAAATATAATCAATCTAGTTACTTGACTATGGTTAAGTACAAACATTATGTTTCCATGTACAATATGTACATAAACAATTACACCTCACTGAACTTTAAAATCAATAACATCTTATATCCTAATGATGTTGTGTTTCCATGTACAATATGTGCATGAACAATTACACCTCAATGAACTTTAAAATCAATAACATGTTATATCCCAATGATCTTCCACACAATCATGGAAACATTATAGAGTTCATAAATATATTTAAATGCTCACTACTTAAAAGAACATTGTGATTCCCGATAGAACTCCAATGACAAAAAGACCTGTATCAAAACGAAGACTAATAGATTTCTTATTGCACATGCATTACATACCTTTTCTTCCAATTATGAGTTATTAATAAACTATAAATTTTGCATGCCTCTTATTGCTCAATATAAGCAACTTGCATTAAGACTCCCTCTAAATGTCTTCTTAGAACATGAAAAAATACTATCACAACGTTGGAATTATGGTTTATTTGATGTAATTTAAAATTTGTGGGTGTTAATATATGAGATTGAAACTTTAGTTATTATGTGCAATAGAATTTTAGTTCTTATGTGCAATAGAATTTTATGTATGGCATTAATTAAAATATTCAATTGTAATCTATTTTTTATGTATGTATGTGTTTTCTGAGTGGGCTTAATGATTAAGAACATGTGTTTCTTCCTAGGAGGTTATGGATTCAAATCCAAAAGGAGTAAGATACGTACACCTCTATAGAGTTTAGCAATTAAATCACTACACGAAAGGTGTTCCCTTGTAATAGTAGTCAAATTAATATGTTAACACTATAAAAATTATTAAATAAATAAGTGTGTAATTAAAAAATTGCAAGTCTATTATAAAAATGCATTGACGTTGTCATAGAATATTTAAATGTCAAGATGATATCAATATCCATGATAATAACTTAGAAAAAATCCAACTATATCATTCTTCAACAATATCAAATTCTTTGTAAGATTCATTAAAGCTACGTCTTTGATTACATCTCGCATCTAGTGGTCACCTCAATAGTCTAAAACATCTTTATCGAACATGTTGGAGGGCGAAATTGAACTCATCATCGTGATTTTATCGTATGCATTGAATCCTTTCTCTTCAAAGATAAAAACATACTCTCAAATGTAATTGCTACCCTAACCTGTCATCAAAAAAAACTTTGAGCTACAATGTCTCTTAATGGTTTAGGAGTATACCTAGTCGTGGGTGTTGGAAATGCACCAACCATCTCATCAAATGTGAATATAGTTCTTTCTATGAGTATAATATGTTCAATCATGTGTTCTAGTTCATTCCCGAAAAAAAGAATTATCATTGATATTGAAAAAAAAAGAATTATCATTGATGTTGATCACATGTATTGATCTCTACTTCACCCTATTATATACCGATGGTTCATCGAGACACTATTATATTTTTAGAACTATAATAGGGTAGAAATCCATTATATCCAGATATTCAAGGCTTTCTTTAAAACTCAAGCTACCAAATCCCTTTTTTGCAATGTTGTTTGATATAATTCTTTTGCAGTTTTATGAGAAACTAATATCCAAGAATATGTATCCCTTTGGATGTAAGGATTGGAAGGGCATAGATAATACAATCCCAAACATGGATATGTATCATTGTCTATACATGTTTGGCACATAGGACATTCACAAGCTTCTCATAAATACTTAATAGAAAAGAGGTGGAAATTGTTCCTACTTCTCAAAGCATAATAATAATAAAAATCAAAACCAAGCCACGCCTGACTTCAAAAAATCCTTTACTATGGAGTGTGATGCCTTAGGGAATGGAACTAGTGTAGTTTTAATGCAAGGAGGAAGGCCCTTTGATTTTCAAAGCTACCAAATTAAAGGAAAAAACTTACTCAAATCAATTTATGAAAAAGGAAATGTTGGCCATATTGTATGTAGCTAAAAAATGGTGCCCTTACCTAATAGGAAGACACTTCAAGGTAAGAACAAATCATGATAGTCGTAAGTGCTTCTTGGAACAACGATTATATTTAGAAGAGCAACAAAAATGGGTTACAAAGATGCTAGGTTATGACTTTGAAATTATCTGCAAAAAATGAAAATAAAATGTGGTGGCAAATGCACTTTCAAGGAAAGAAGAATACACACTACAAGGAAAAGGCCCTTTCATAGAGGTTATAGCAGATGCTCCTCTCAAAAGATTCCAAATATCCATTTATAGTGGAGGTCACTAGCAGAGGTGAGCGGTCGGAGGTTTTAGCGGATTTTTTTTTCAATGCATTTATTTTAACCAGAATGCACCCGTGCATTTCCAACCCAGGTGCGCCAGGAAGGCATAAACTATGTTGCACCGCATCCAAAAAAATCATCAAGTGCAAAAAAAAAAATCAAAACTGGTGTGTTATGTAAATATAAACGCCCCAATATGTTTAGATCAACCATGCACCGTGATGCAATAAATATTGCCACACCGCAACCAAAAATATCGTCAAGCAAAAAAAAACTATATTTTCGCAAGCAGTGCATTACTTCACTACAAATGCACTGGTGCGTTCACAACCACCATGCACCATGGCTTCCATAAATCATGTTGCACCGCGACAAAAAAATATCATCAAGCAAAAATAACTATATTTTTGCAACTGGTGCATTACTTCAACCCGAACACCCCAATGAGTTTACAACCGGCATGCACCAAGAATGCATAAATAATGTTGCATCGAGACGAAAATATCATCAAACGAAAAAACTACATTTTTGCAACTGGTGTGTTTATTAATATCAATAGCATTGATGCGTCCTTAAATACATTGCACCACATTCGGATTAAATTTTTCATTTCAATTTGTTTTTCGGTGGTGTGTTTTATAGCATGAATCGCCTCAGGGAATCCATGAAGTCGTCGCACCATTTTAGGTCAAAAACACGAATCATTATATTTTATTTCAAATTGTACATGCAATGCGGTTTCTGTTAACACCCACCCTGATGCGTCCAAGACTCGGGTGCACCAAAAAATGGTTTTATAAAAAAATACCACATCGTAAATATCATTTTTACCCTCTACATTGATTTTGAGCCCAGCAACATCGGTGTCGTACATCAGCCCCTTAGATTCTGATCCAGATGGATATCGGTGGCCACCCACCTATTCCACTGGCTCAAAACAGTTTCCCATTTTTCCAATTTTCTAGTAATTTTTCTACAGTTTTTCGAGTCCCAAACTTCTGGGACCATTTTGAGGCCCTAAACGACGTTTTTTGGGAAATCTTGGTCCGACAGAGCTTCTCTATTTTATGATATGTAATGTAGTCCTCGGAGAGATATTTCCAACGGGCTACCAAGCGCCCCAAACGGAGATCGTATGCAAAAGTTATGACCCCGGGAAGTTGTCTGTTTAACTAACCACCTTGGGGCTGCAAACTTTATGATGGTTCATCTTCTAGGGTTAGGTTTTTGGATGTTTGGGATTCTTTACCTCATGCTTATGATAAATAGGCCCTTTCGGCCTCTCTTTGTATTCATCTTGGCACGAATGGGCACAGCGGCCACATCTCTTCTCAGAGATAGCTACTACCATTCTAGTTGTTGTATTTACAGTCTGTTTTATTTCCGATATTTAATAGAATATGTGTTTACTGTATCATTGTGTTTCTTGCCATATATCTGTGTATGTGAATATATATCTCTGTATATGATTCTGTATATGTTATCTTTTGTTTCATTCCCACACAAATCCGGATCAGATTCCCTAACATCCGTGTTACACGTGGACACATTGCTTGTTTTTATTGGCTCCTATATGCAGTTTGAAATTTGCCAAATGGTGGGAAAATTTTCAAAATTTCCATACATCACCATGATGCCTCCTCAATACACAAGAGAGCAAGTAAATTGATTGTTACCTCACAATTTAATTTTTTAGCGGATTAATTTTTGTAACTAACCCTTAATTTGGCAATTTAAAAAAAAAAATGTTGCGTTGTGCAATCGAGTCATTCAGATCGCACCGTGAGTCAGTGCACCCTGCAAATTTTACAGGGTGCGCAACCAATAGTGTGTTGCCTTTGTAAATGCACCACAGTAATGATGTGCTACATGTTTGTAGCGCACCATAAACCTTAATTTTAAAAAAACAATAACTATAAATTGGTGCACTACGATAAACGATCTACACTGTCAATACGATGTGCTGAATTGTATCATTAGCACCGGCTATACGGTGTGCCTAGTCTTTCCTAATGCACCTCTATACTAGAAAAAAAAAACAATTTTAGGAATTATAACTCATACCACGATGCGTTCGTCACACCATCGCATCATAGTACCACGGTGCATTAGTCACACCAATGCATCGTTAAACCACATATAAAACATTTTTTGTACGGTGCGCCTAAATTAAGTCAACGCATCTCCCCGATGCAGTGATGTGTAGTTAGTGCACCGCACATATTATTCCAAGTTTAAAAAATTGTACGGTGCTTCTAATTCACGTCACTACACCATTCACAGTGCGCTTATGTGATTCAAACGCACCATAAACCCCATTGAAATTTACTCCATAAAAGGTAAAATATATTATTTAATGGTGCATCTATTTCACGTTTGTGCACCATGAACTAGCACATTAACGTGCTCTAGGTGCGTCATAATCTCATGTTTAATGATCTATATGGTGCGATTGTGTAACCATAACGCACTGGTACGTCTACGTAATGGTGCACTGATTGTGTATAATTAATATTTTTAAATATAACAATAAATATTCGGTGCGCCCTATTTATTTAAGTGCACCTAGTAGTGTGTGTTATTTACAAGTGCACCGCTTGCAGTGCATTAAGATTATATGGGCGCATCGCTAATCTTTTTTTTTTGCAAAAAAAATAATATTTCATGTTAGTAAATAGAATTCTTATATAATGCTTTTAGATGTATATTTATGAGACTTATTGATGTTATATGTGAAACAGAGACATGAGCACCATGAGGCAAGGCAGGAGTAGTAGGCACAAGTTGATCAATACAACTTTGTGTGAGAGTGGGAGGCTAGGGAGAGGGAGATGGATTTATACCCTCGTCCTATTACTAATCATACCCGAGACTTCTTGATGGTTGTCAGCCTCATGAAGTTATATCAGGAGACCGCATCCATCAATGCAATAATCCTAAATATGTCATTTCAAATTGGCACTTAAGATTATTCTTCAATTCCTGTATAAATGTAAGTTGACTGCTAGTAAGGATTAGATCATCTGCATAAAGTAGCACAATGATGACATCATCATCAAAGTTCTTAACATATAGATTTGGATCATATTTACACCATGTGAAACAACTCTTCAAGAAATAAGTATCAATTTTCTCATACCAAGCTCTAGGTGCCTGTTTAAGACCATATAAAGACTTATTTAATTTGCATACCAAACTTGAAGTTTCAGCAGCGACAAAACCAGGTGGTTGTTGCATATAAATTTCTTCACGAAGATGACCATTTAAAAAAGCACTCTTGACATCCATTTGGTGAATTTCCCATTAATAAGATGTAGCAAGAGAAAGTATGGTTCTTATTGTGTTCATTTTAGCAACTGGAGCAAAGGTTTCAGTATAATCTATACCTTCTTGTTGAGAAAAACCTTTTGCTACTAACCAGGTTTTATATTTTTCAATCTTCCTTCTACAGTAAACTTTGTTTTATAAATCCATTTTCAACCAACTAAATTCTTTCCAGGAGGAAGGGGAACAAGATTCTCATTATACATAGAAAGAACTACATGGTAACCTTCACATGCCATCATGAAAACATCTCATCATAAATTGTCATCATCAAAGAACCACATGCAATTACATCATGCCATTGTATCATGAAATTTCAACATAAAATAGAATGTAACTGTATGTTAAATCCACATGTGTTAACAAGACTACATAACATCATGAATATGATAATAATCTCCACACATAGCATATTCAAAAGAATAAAACATCATGAACACTCCTAACATGATCAAACAACTCAATGCATAACATATAATAAAATATCATAAACAAAAAACCATTGCTCTTCCTTAGTAAAGATAGACAGATAAGGGTTTTTTTATTGCAACTAGGGTTTCTGTAAGTGAAGTCCCGTGTTAATGGATCCTTCTCCTCTGTCGAATCCTGACCCGGAGGAAAGGCGGCATATTCTGAATGAGCGCTTTCGGCAGGTTGTGGAAAACCAATCGATCTCCATCAAGCCATCCCTCACAAATGATTCAAAATTTGTCAAGAAATTTGTAGTGTCGGAAGTTAAACTTTCATCCACTGCATCCAAATGCAAAGCGGTGGCCCTATCTGAAAAAGGTCTAGTGGGTCATTTCACTTGTCTCTAATCGTCCCCCAGGGCCATCGGGATTTGGTTGAACAAGAACTGGAGACCTTTGATTCAAGGTGAAGTCTAGCAAATTTTCTACGGGAAAGGTTTCTTCATTTTCTTGTTTGAGAAAAAAGAAGATAGGGATTTAATCTTCAGGAATGGACCATATTTCATGGGTCCCATAGGCATGTACATCAATAAATGGGATCTTTCCTTTGACCCATAAAAAGAAATTCCCACAGCTATCCCAGTTTGGGTCAAGCTCCCTCATCTTCCTCTGCACTATTGGAATGACGAAGATTTGAGAGCAATAGGAAATTCTCTGGGGAAATACATAGACAAATCGGATCCCAAACCTCCAATGTTTTCATGTGCAAGAATATGTGTGGAAGTTGATCTAGAGAAAGGATTGTTGGAAGCCATAAATCTCTCTATGGATGGATGAAATCATCTGCAAATGGTGGATTATGAACAAATCCCCTTCAAATGCAAAGTTTGTCACGAGTACGACCACTTTGCAAGGCTATGCTCCAAAAGGAAGCAAGAATAGGTAGAAGAAGGACAAGGAGGAGAATAGGATGAGGTGACTAGGAAAAAAGGGATCAAGCCAAACCCTGACACTAACCCCCCTCAGTCTCCAAGCAAAAGGAAGTTGGTCTCAAATAGATTTCAAGTTCTCTCCAATGAAGCTAATGAGGACGAGAAAGGGGCATCTAAAGGGAAAACTAAGGAAGATAATAAGGAAGAGGAACCTTCACCTATCCTAATAGAAAGTGGACAAGAAGAGCATGGCGATCCTGTCATACCTTCGGAACCCTATGTCGAGATAAGGTTTGAAGCTTCTCTCAGCTTGGGGGGGCTCGGTAACCAGATTAAGATCCAAGGAAAACATGGAAGAAACCTCAGAAAGCAGGGAAGAAGAAGTGGAACCTCAGGCAAAAAAAGCAAGAAATCCTAACAGAATAGTAAGAGATCAGGAAGCAACTATTGAAAAGGCGGCGGGTAATCAAACCAGTTTAGACCAACATATTAGGATAATCTCAAGTGGAAAGCAGAATTTAGGAGTATCAGAGGAAAAGAGGGACAAGGCCTCATCCCAGACGCAAAAGAAATAATGAAAGTTGTCTCCTGGAATTGTAGAGGATTAGGGGGTAAGCAGAAAATAGAAGTTGTTAGAAGAATCAAGAAAATGGAAAACAACTCAATCTTCTTGATCCAGGAGACCAAAATGCAAGAGGAGGACAATATCAGTGTCATGAAGAAGGCTTGGGAAAATGGAGAAGGGAAAGCAGTCAGTGCGATAGGAGCCTTTGGTGGCCTTATCACCTGGTGGAATAGAGGTAACTTTAGGTGTTGCTCTTCCATTTCCAGCAGGCACTGGCTTTTTGTTGAATTAGAGAATTTATCCAGTAATGAATTTTTTTGGCTTGGGAACGTGTATGGTCCAACAATAACTAGGCAGAAAGAATATTTTTGGAATTCCATATTCTCACGGTGAGAAGGAAAGGTGAACCTCCCCTGTATAATAGCAAGGAATTTCAATGCTACAATCTCTGCTGAGGAGAGAAGAGGAGGCTCGAAAGTGAGGGTCCCCTTTGGGGAAATACTTGAAGACCTTCAATCCTCATGGAATTTAATAGAAATAAAACCAAAAAAAAAAAAACACACCTGGAACAACAAATGATCTGGCCCAGGGCACATCACAACTAGGCTTGATAGATTTTTGGTAAGCTCCTCCTTTTTTAATAAGCCCGCTATTCCAAATTCCAAAACATTTCCAACAATAATCTCCGACCATAGGCCCATATCCCTTTTCTTATCTGTTATAGGGAATCTTGGTCCCATGCCTTTCAGGTTCAACCATTATGGTTGAAATCTAATAGATGCATGGATGTGATAAAAGATTCTTGGAATCAATATGTAATTGGTTCCCCGGGTTCATATGGGAAACAAAGCTGAGATGTGTTAAATCGGCCTTAAAAAAATGGGTCAAGGATAGCTACAAAGATCCAGGAGTGGAAATAAAGGAAGCACAAGCTGAACTAGAGGAGTTACAAATGAAGATGGAGGAGACTCCAGTCAGGGAAGAGATTTTGATAAAAGAAAATGAGTTAGATAGAAAAGTTCAAGATCTTGCTAGAAAAGAATAAGAGGAATGGTGTATGCGCTCAAGAAGTTTGTGGCTAAAAGGAGGATATAGGAACACGAAATTCTTCCATAACCAATGCAAAGAGAGGTAGAGGGAAAATACAATTCTAGAGATGAGCAAAGATATTGGACAAAAAATAAATGATCGGCAGGAGATCAAAAGAGAAATTGGGAATTTTTTTGAGAAACCCTACAATGAGGAAGAGGACGTGACCAAAGAAGAAATGGAACAAATGAGTACATATATTCACCATCTCATTTTAGATGAAGACAACAATGTTCTTTGTGGGCTGATCTCTGAGGAGGATGCTCTAAGAGCTGTTTGGTCTCTCCACTCGGACAAGGCCCCAGGTCTAGACGGATTCTCCATACATTTTTACAGAAAGTGTTGGCCTTTTATCAAGAAGGACCTCATCAAAATGAACAATTGGACAAGGAATAGAGAACGTATATGATTAGCCACAAACTCCTCCTTCATTTCTCTTGTTCCAAAGGAGAAGAACCCCCCTACAATAAGGAGATTCCAGCCTATTTCTCCGTGTAACTCTTCTTATAATATTTTAACTAAGATCATAGCTAACAGGGTCAAAAGACACCTCCCAAAACTAATCTCAGCAAATCAAGGTAGCTTCATTCCAGGGAGGCAAATTTATGACAACATTCTTCTGGTCCAAGAGGCGATTCACTCCAATCAAAAGAGAAAGGAATCAAGTATGGAAATTAAACTTGACTTGGCTAATGCATTTGATAGAGTTAGGCATGACTTTATTTACTTGATTCTGGAAAGATATGGGTTCTCCATTAATTTTATCAAATGGATCAAATCTTGTATTAGATCCCCATGGATTGTACCCTTAGTCAACAGGCAGCCATCCTCTTTTTTTAGCATCTCTAGGGGACTTCGGCAAGGATGCCCCATGTCCCCATTTATCTAAATTCTTGTGGTAGATTCTCTTAGTAGAAGATTAAATAGATTGATATCAAATGGATCCATACCTGGTATAATATTAGCAAGAGGTGTTCAGTCGATCAACCATGCTCAGTTCATTGATGACACCATCGTGATGGGTAATGCCTCAATGCAAATAGCTAGGAGATTCAAATCCACCTTGGACCTCTATCTTCAAGTTTCGGAAGGACAAGTCAATGCTAGTAAGAGCAGTTTAGAATTGTAATCCCATTGTTTTAAGAGACCTGGTGGTTGTCCTCGAATTTAAGGTCAATACATATTGGACCTCTTTCAAGTATCTGGGAGTTCCAATCTCAAAGAAAAAATCCACCTCCTCCTCTTGGAACCCCATAATTCAGAAAATTAAAAACAAAATTCAATCATGGGGAATGCATTGGTTAAACTTGGAAGGCAAGGTCACTCTAATAAAGGCTATCCTCTCCTCCTATCTTGTTTTTACTAGTGAAATATTGCTAGCTCCAAAAAATGTAATGAATAGCATTACCATTGAAATTCAAAAATTTCTTTGCAAAGGATGGAAAAATTAAAGCAAAAATTCCATCTGGTGAACTGGAGCATAGTTAAGGAAAGTAGAAAGAAAGGGGGATTGGGTATAAGGGAGCCAATCCAAATGAATAAAGCTTTGGGGGGGAATCTTGTCTGGAGGATGATATATGGGAAGAAAGAGTGGTGGAAGGAAGTGATCAGGAAGAAATATGTGAAAAGGCCATGACTCATATGCTTGGATCACCCGTTGGAAGGGAAGGGCACCAACACATGGGATTTAATTAAAGCTTCTGCTAGTCTAATTAAAGACAACCTCTATTGGATTCCAGGAAATGGGAAGAGAATAAAAATATGGACCAATAACATTTTGAGATCTCCTCCTCTGGACTCCATTCCAGAACTAGCAGGTATTCATGAATGGATGCTTAACTCTGGCTATCATAATCTAAAGGACATGTCCGCCTGGGAGAACTCGGGGGCATGGAAAGGATGGCTAGTTGGATCTTCGGGATCATCTTAAGCAGGAGTACTCTTCTCTTCTCACATTTCTTCATGGGAAATCTCCCCTTAACCTCTAGATCAAAGACAACAGAGGATGGGGTCGAGCTGGTTTCTACACGTTCAAGGAAGGATACAGTACTCTAGAAAATATCAATGGGAACCCCTCTTCAAAGATGTGGACAAAGGTCTGGAATTCTGACTACATCCCAAAAATCAATTATTTCTATTGGTTATTAGCTCACAATAAACTTCTTACTATTGACAATTTGCTTAATATAGGAATAGAAGGCCCCTCTCATTGGGTCTTATCCAAGGCATCCACTGAATCAGCACCTTTTCTTAAAATGTGACTTTGTTGTCCAGGTATGGGGTAAAGTTATGGGAGATTTATGGGGGAACTTTGTAATTCTAGGTCAAGTAAATGAGATGATAGATAAATGGAGGAAACATTTCTCGGGATCATTAAAGAAGAAACCCACGATAGCAAGAATCTAGAAAATGATCCCCATGAACATATGCTGGCAAGTTTGGATTGAAAGGAACAAAAGTATATTTGAGGACAAGAAAGTTGACTACAATAAAGATGCTTACATAACAAAAATCTGATTTCTGAAGGACTGACAATCAAAGGTATCTCCCTCCCTAGCTCCGAGTCTTTATCCTGGAAAGAATTTAAATGGTGTCAAAATTTTGTGAAAGTGAGCTCACTTCAGTCCAAAACCAAGAAGGATTTCATTGAATGGGAAATAAGAAAAGATAGCATAAGATTTAAACAATGGTAGGAGACATACAAATGCCATACACTTTTCTTTGATGGGGCTTCCAAAGGAAACCCAGGGGAGGCAGGTGCGGGTGGGATTATCTTTGACCCTGGAGGAAAAATAGTCACCTCCTTTGCGTGAGGGCTAGGAAAGAAAACCAACAATGAAGCCGAATCGTTAGCCCTCCTTCATGCCATGGAAATCGCCTTAACCATCAACATCAACAACTTAAAGGTTTTTGGAGACTCCAAACATGTCATTCAAAATATGAGATCTGGAATTCTTAAAGGTGCTCTTCGATGCAAAAGAATATACAAACAAATCGCTAAGATAAGTAATCTCCCTGAGGTGACCTACCTACATGTCCTAAGGGAAAACAATAAGAAAGCGGATGTGTTAGCCAACCAAGGTGGCAACCTTGATCCTCGAATCGTGAATTATAGTGATGGTAATCAAAAATTTAGAAGTATTCCTTAAGCCCTTTGGAGGAGCGGGGCGAATGAGAGGAGCAATGGATTGTTTGAACATTAATATCTTCGAGTTGTCCCCTACTGGGACATGTGGGGTCATCACATGGCCCAGCCTCTGCATGTCTAATCATTGGCAGCGAACATGCTCCATCATTTAATGCATTTTTGGAGGTCTTTACCACCTGCGGGTTTTTCATAGGCATTATGTCGAGTTTCCCGAGCGACCCTGTGAGTTGTGTTAGCAACAACTCTACGGAGAATTTTCCTATGTGGTTCCAAGAAAAATTTGAACGCCTCTCCTTCTCTGCATGTGAGGAATTTTTGGCTCATATTCTCATCTCGGTGCAGAGGTATAGTGCCTAGTATGAACCCACGCTTCATTTGACTAGGATTTCGAAAGATTCAACCCGCTTTCAGTCCTTTGCACAGGGTCCAATGGCCAGTTTAGCATACGGGGTGACTTTCTTAAAATCCAGTGTTGAGGACTTCAAACAACACCTGCGCAAGGTGTCTGAGGCTATTTTCTTGGGAATTAAATCCCACAGAGAGTCGGCTAACGACATGAGATATATTTCATGGCAGCTACCAGGATTCACGCATTGGTGACTTGGAACAGAATTTGTTCGAGCCGATGGGGTATGTGGATGTGATTAAGGAGGAAGTACTGAATATGGATGTCACAATGCAACCACTATCAAGAATCCCCTTATGTGGATATGAGGCCTATGGAGGAAGCGTTTGTCCAGCATCCACTGTATGGGTAGCAAGGATCCAAGAACTAGATGGGTTGGTCCACTTCTTCAAGTCTGAATGTTTTTTGTATTTTGTTAAATTTCCAGTTTGTAAGGGTATATCCCTCCTCTGTAATGGCGAATACTAGGCAGCAGTTTGGGAACTTTTACAGAGCTAGGCTGGCCAATATTTTGATCTCTTCTGTGAAGATACTCTATGATTTCAGGCTCTATCTTTTTTTGTAATGAATGGTTGTGCACAACCTTTTATAATATCAATCCTTTTACCTGTTCTTGTTAAATATATATATATATCATAAACACTTTTATCATGCTTCATCAACAAAATCAAAAGGCTAGTATGCATGACTATATAAGCAATGATAACCAGATATCACCTATAATGTAGGAACTTCCATCAACACCCATCTAGTTCATGGATCTACTCTTGTTAAGGTTGTTAGCACTGGTTGACTCTACAAAAGATCATCATGAAATACTATGAATGTCATATGATATCATCAAGATGTTGATCGTTTTTTATTATATTTCTCATCTTCCAAGAAGAATATTGATGTTTTAAGGGGTATGTATAGTCAACGCATCAATCAAATGCTAGAGCTATTCATATATTTTCCTAATCTGATTACACTGCTAAAACTTTCAAGTAATCCCCTGTCATCTATTATAAACATAATAATAGAAATAATAATATTAACAATTTAATTAGGCTAATGAAAGGTCAAAGAGCACATACCCCTTCATCCCATGGCTAATTAATGTGTAAAAGTATATCGTCACTAGGATCATTGTAATCATCATCTTATCATTCTTAGCAGTCAAATAATATTCAATATATTCTTATATTTATTGTAGAAATATCTTCTATCAATAAATAATAAACATAAGTTGTTTACTACATTTGGTATCAAAGCCACCCTCTTAGCCAATTTGTGGGTTAAATCCCTCCATTGTTGTTTTCTAGACAACCACTAGTGAGAACTCAGGTACAATAGCTACCGATGTACCACCTATCATACATTTGTTGCTTACATCAGTTGCCTACATAATTGTATGACCCAACCATGATTACAACAATAACCGTGTGTTATTTATATACATGTTTGCTTACAAATTTTCAATCAAAATACTTATGTACACCTTTTTTTGTTGCATCATTTTTATCCTAGCTACTATACATCGATTGTGATGTACAAATATGTATGATTCTTTAAATCCATCACTCTGTATGATTTCATCAACCATCATTTTTTTATACAAGTTGTGATAGGTTTATCTGGTTCGAATTTCCATACAAGTGGCATCATAGTCTCCACATTACTTTTCCCTAAGGGCATGCCCCATTAACTTTTTTCACCATCTTTTAATTTCTTTTACCTTAAAAATATATATTATAAACACACACACACACTATAATACCCCAATTTTGGCCCTTGTGAAATATTGGCTTTTAATGTAAATATTGTATACATGCGATGTATGTTTCCCTAGCGTGGAGCTCAAGGCCAAGGCCCCGCTAATGTATGTTTGGATTTTATTTAAAATGGACAAGTATTTGATATTTTATTACCCATGAGCTATTCAGCGATGGAATATTGTAAATAATGTAAATATTTGGTATTGCAATAAAATACCAAATATTGGTTATGGAAGCAACGAATGAGAAGGGGCCATGTTTATTCCACTAGGGAGTGGTGAGGGGGTTGTGGTGATGAACAATATGCTACCAAATGTCATCTTGTGAATCCATTTGACTTCCCTTGCTCACATTTAATTATGTTGTAAGGAAGTTGTTGGAAAATTCAGTCCATGGCTTCAATGGAGCATGGGCAGCCAGAAATTCGTATGGCAGGTATGGGATCTGTTTTTCTTGTACCAAAAGTCACTCTACCTCATGGAAATTGGTTCTTCCTCATTCCCATTCCATGGTTGGAGATCTCAACATCAGTTTTCATCCATTACACATGCCCAGCAGAGAAAAAAAACAGAAATTGCAACTTTGCAAGAACCCACATTTTGAAGAGCCATAAACGCCCAGAATTTGGTATTTATAGTAAAATCCAATGGGGGATACATAGACATGAACCTTGGGGCGAATTTGAGAGCATTAGATACTCCGAAATTCATAGAAAAAACCAATTTTATAGCCCAGAAGTCCAGTGACGAGATTGAGTTATTTGATCACCGAATTGAGAAATTCCAATTGTGAATTCTAGAACAGAGGTTGGGAATGCTTGATAAACCCAGTGAAGGCTGGAATCTCAAGGATTTAACAGCTTGGACCTTTCTATGCCCATCCTGAAGAGAACTGGAGAGAAGGGACACCTGAGGGACTGTGCAGCAGAGAAGGGGACCTTCCTTGTGTCGAGTGTGGTAGGTATTGTGTGTGCCTTGACTGTTTGAATTATCTTGAGATGCTTGTAGCTCTGTGGTTGAGCTCACTGGCTTAACATTGCCCTCCTTTATCTTTTGTATGCTTGATAAACCCAATTGTGTGTTGGCTTAGCATAGTTGTTGAGTGAAACTATGGTTGTGAGTGAGCTTGTTTAGTTCCTCCTTAGTGGATACACAACCCACTATATCCCTCCTCTGTAATGGCGAATACTAGGCAGCAGTTTGGGAACTTTTACAGAGCTAGGCTGGCCAATATTTTGATCTCTTCTGTGAAGATACTCTATGATTTCAGGCTCTATCTTTTTTTGTAATGAATGGTTGTGCACAACCTTTTATAATATCAATCCTTTTACCTGTTCTTGTTAAATATATATATATATCATAAACACTTTTATCATGCTTCATCAACAAAATCAAAAGGCTAGTATGCATGACTATATAAGCAATGATAACCAGATATCACCTATAATGTAGGAACTTCCATCAACACCCATCTAGTTCATGGATCTACTCTTGTTAAGGTTGTTAGCACTGGTTGACTCTACAAAAGATCATCATGAAATACTATGAATGTCATATGATATCATCAAGATGTTGATCGTTTTTTATTATATTTCTCATCTTCCAAGAAGAATATTGATGTTTTAAGGGGTATGTATAGTCAACGCATCAATCAAATGCTAGAGCTATTCATATATTTTCCTAATCTGATTACACTGCTAAAACTTTCAAGTAATCCCCTGTCATCTATTATAAACATAATAATAGAAATAATAATATTAACAATTTAATTAGGCTAATGAAAGGTCAAAGAGCACATACCCCTTCATCCCATGGCTAATTAATGTGTAAAAGTATATCGTCACTAGGATCATTGTAATCATCATCTTATCATTCTTAGCAGTCAAATAATATTCAATATATTCTTATATTTATTGTAGAAATATCTTCTATCAATAAATAATAAACATAAGTTGTTTACTACATTTGGTATCAAAGCCACCCTCTTAGCCAATTTGTGGGTTAAATCCCTCCATTGTTGTTTTCTAGACAACCACTAGTGAGAACTCAGGTACAATAGCTACCGATGTACCACCTATCATACATTTGTTGCTTACATCAGTTGCCTACATAATTGTATGACCCAACCATGATTACAACAATAACCGTGTGTTATTTATATACATGTTTGCTTACAAATTTTCAATCAAAATACTTATGTACACCTTTTTTTGTTGCATCATTTTTATCCTAGCTACTATACATCGATTGTGATGTACAAATATGTATGATTCTTTAAATCCATCACTCTGTATGATTTCATCAACCATCATTTTTTTATACAAGTTGTGATAGGTTTATCTGGTTCGAATTTCCATACAAGTGGCATCATAGTCTCCACATTACTTTTCCCTAAGGGCATGCCCCATTAACTTTTTTCACCATCTTTTAATTTCTTTTACCTTAAAAATATATATTATAAACACACACACACACTATAATACCCCAATTTTGGCCCTTGTGAAATATTGGCTTTTAATGTAAATATTGTATACATGCGATGTATGTTTCCCTAGCGTGGAGCTCAAGGCCAAGGCCCCACTAATGTATGTTTGGATTTTATTTAAAATGGACAAGTATTTGATATTTTATTACCCATGAGCTATTCAGCGATGGAATATTGTAAATAATGTAAATATTTGGTATTGCAATAAAATACCAAATATTGGTTATGGAAGCAACGAATGAGAAGGGGCCATGTTTATTCCACTAGGGAGTGGTGAGGGGTTTGTGGTGATGAACAATATGCTACCAAATGTCATCTTGTGAATCCATTTGACTTCCCTTGCTCACATTTAATTATGTTGTAAGGAAGTTGTTGGAAAATTCAGTCCATGGCTTCAATGGAGCATGGGCAGCCAGAAATTCGTATGGCAGGTATGGGATCTGTTTTTCTTGTACCAAAAGTCACTCTACCTCATGGAAATTGGTTCTTCCTCATTCCCATTCCATGGTTGGAGATCTCAACATCAGTTTTCATCCATTACACATGCCCAGCAGAGAAAAAAAACAGAAATTGCAACTTTGCAAGAACCCACATTTTGAAGAGCCATAAACGCCCAGAATTTGGTATTTATAGTAAAATCCAATGGGGGATACATAGACATGAACCTTGGGGCGAATTTGAGAGCATTAGATACTCCGAAATTCATAGAAAAAACCAATTTTATAGCCCAGAAGTCCAGTGACGAGATTGAGTTATTTGATCACCGAATTGAGAAATTCCAATTGTGAATTCTAGAACAGAGGTTGGGAATGCTTGATAAACCCAGTGAAGGCTGGAATCTCAAGGATTTAACAGCTTGGACCTTTCTATGCCCATCCTGAAGAGAACTGGAGAGAAGGGACGCCTGAGGGACTGTGCAGCAGAGAAGGGGACCTTCCTTGTGTCGAGTGTGGTAGGTATTGTGTGTGCCTTGACTGTTTGAATTATCTTGAGATGCTTGTAGCTCTGTGGTTGAGCTCACTGGCTTAACATTGCCCTCCTTTATCTTTTGTATGCTTGATAAACCCAATTGTGTGTTGGCTTAGCATAGTTGTTGAGTGAAACTATGGTTGTGAGTGAGCTTGTTTAGTTCCTCCTTAGTGGATACACAACCCAGCTCAGGGGTGATCTCTCAGCTGAAAGAATGTAGGCTGGACAGAGATCTATGGTTGGGTGGAACATTGCTCTCACGTAGCCAGTTGTTTGGACATTTTACATTTCAAGATAAGTATTTTTTGTGGATTGATTTATGTTAATTATGTGCTCTGCAATGTTTTAATTAATGACTGTTGTTTATATGTTGAATACATGATGAAACTGTGTATATATAGTGTTTAATTCCGCTGGGTTTGTTGAGTTTGAATATATATTCATAAGTATTTTATTTATCCATGAATTTATTAGTAATGTATGGGGCTGAAATTCTCAAATAAGCCCGGTATGTTTGGTCATGTTTCCTCCCTTGCATCGGATTAACGGGAGGGGACCTGATAGAGTGGTATCAGAGCCCATGTTGCAGCACTGGGCTGATTGGGCCAAACTCTGAGTTCGCAGGCAGATATTAGAATGTTTCAACGTAGAATTGATGAAGTTTGGGCAACTTTTTGATTTGAAAGTGGCAGAAGCAGAGTTCTCAGGTGTGGCAGGGAATCACACCATTGCATAGATCACTCCAAGAGCTTTCCAATGGTACCAGACTCGCCTTATTTGGTTAAGGGACGAGGGAGATATGAGCCCACAAGTTGCTGGAACAAAGGTGTTGCGTGACTGCCAATTGCGGGGCTGCACGACTGCAGATTGCAGGGTTGCGCGACTGCAGATTGCAGAGTTGTGCAACTGCGAATTGTGGGGTTGCGCAACTGCCGATTACAGGGTTGCGCGACTGCGGATTGTGAGGTTGCGTGACTACGGATTGCAGGGCTGCGCGACTGTCGATTGCGGGGCTGCACAACTTCCGATTGCAGGGCTGCGCGACTGCGGATTCCAGGGCTACGCAACTGCGAATTGCGGGGCTGCGCAACTGCCGATTGCAAGGTCGCGTGACTGCCAATTACGGGGCTACGCAACTGCCGAATGCAGGGCTGCGTAAATGTGAATTCCAGGGCTACGCGACTGCGGATTGCGGGGCTGCGTAACTGCCGATTGCAGGGCTGCGCGACTACGAATTCCGGGGCTGCGTGACTGCAGATTGTAGGGCTGCGCAACTGTGGAGTGCAGGACTGCGCAATTGTGCGGGATTGCGGGAGCTAAAGCTAGGAAAAAAAAAAATTAAAAAAATCAGAATTGGATGAGATCAGTGGCATTCTGAGGCCATTAACGGAGCCCATGAATGAACCAGTGATGATCCCGAGCCCATTATGCTCCAATTTGGCATAAATTTGGAATTAATGGCTTTTACAAATCGGAGTCCCGACGCTTGACAAAAGGTCGAATCGAGCTGAAACTGATATGGAGCGACCATGGGGCAAGAACAGTGTTAAGTTTGGAATTTTGGAGCCAAAATCCAAAGGATGTGGAGTCGAGGTGTGCAAGAAGGCCAAAAAGCACTATTCTGAGCCACGTTTTGGGAATTTTGAAAAGCTTGTAGTGGATGAAAGAGACCTTAGATGAAGGATTCAAGAAATTTATTGAACCCAACATTTCTTATTATCATGAAAACAGACAATCCATGTTAGACAAAGATTTTCCAGAAATGCACAGTTTGGGAGATAGACATTTTTGGCTCGAAATTGGAAATTTTGGAAAATGTGAAAAGTAGAAAGTAGTCAAACGCAGAATTTAATAGAAAATGAATGGTGCATCGAAACAAAGATCCGCGAGTTGCTGAGTGTTCCTTGTTGTATGGACTAACTTTGCCGATGGAAATGTTTTGCTGAATATTTCTATATTTGCTTCTACAGGTGGCTAAAGTTGGCAATTCAGGATATTTCGTAACTGTGTAAAAGGTCAAAATTTTTGGGTAAAAGTTGTCATTTTTTAAGTAATGTAGTTTCCACACCCGAAGTCAGAATGGAGCATAGGGATAGGCATTGGAAATATTATCCTGCAGGGAATAATGGCACATAATCAGAATTTGAATGGGGGTATCATACATCATAGATAATTAGAGCAGAATAGTGCCAGTGACTGTTTTGTCAAATTGTTGACAATATGGGCAATTTCCAGAATTGCATGAATGGGCAAAAGAAATGAATGCATAACAACTATGTGAATTATTCCATGAGTTAATTCTATTAAAATATTGATTGTTTATGTTTCTATAAGCATTCCTAAGATGTCTAACAAATATTTTCATAATGCACAATGCTTGCAGCTCATAAGATTTAATAGTGTAGCAGAGGCGGCCTATAGGGAAAATGGTGACCATAGATGATGCTCAGGATCCTTATGAGCATGATGACGATGTGCTAGGAGAAAATGTGCAAGAAGCGAATGCTGAGACTGAATCTAATGGGAGAACGGAGCAAATAACTCCTCTGAACTTGGTTGAAACCATGGTGAGCTTCAATGAAAGATTGATGAAGGCTCAAGAAGAACAAAACCAACTCAATGCTGCTATTTTGCAAAGCCTCACTGACATGCAGCAAAAGATAAACCTTGGGTCCAACCCAAGCAGTGTAGGTGAAGAAGGAAAAGATGCAGAGAGTCGCTCTAGAGGTCGTTCAAAGAAGAGGACTTAGAGCCCAAGGAAGAGTTCTGTGAGCAAGAAGCATAGAACACCTTCCTCTAGATCTTCTTCTAGCAAATCGTGTGACTCCAGAGGTTCTCAAAGAAGTCCAAGGCATATGCCCAGGAGATTTGATGGAAGAAAGAAGTTCAAAGGAATCCCAAAGGGGGAATTCAGGAAGGCAAGGCCTCCCACATTTGATGGAGAAGACAAGACTGGCCAAGAGGTAGAGGCATGGCTTCTTGGAATGAAGAAATATTTCAGAATTAATGATTACTCAGGGAATGAAAAGGCCAGAATTTCCATTTACAATCTAAATGGAAGAGCTTCAATTTGGTGGGATAACCTCTTGCAAGTAAAAGGGATCAGTGAAAGGAAGATCAGTTGGGAAAGATTTAAGAAGTACTTCAAGGAAAAATACCTTTTTGCTAGGTATTATGACAGTAAGAGAAAAGAGTTCAATGAACTCAGGCTGGGACAAAAATCTATGGAAGAGCATATCCATAAATTTTTGGAATTGTTGAGGTATGTGGACTATATCAAAGATGAGAGGATAAAGATCCAATGCTTCCTTGGGAGCCTACCCCAAAGTTTCAAAGATAGAATTGAGTTTGTTAATCCACCAAGTCTTTATGAAACCATTAGAATGGCAATGCATTTCTATGAGCAGAATAAAGGAAAATCAGAGGTTAACCCAGCATGGAAAGGAAATCCAAGAGGGAGGTTTGATCAAAAGAAAAGTGGCTTCAAGCCACCATTCAAAAGTCAACCTAGAACCTTTCCATAAGGGTAGCAAGCAAGGAGTGGATTCAAGCCAACAGTAGCAGTAGATACAACATCAAAAGGGCCACTTTAGTGTTGGGGGTGTGGAGAAAACCACATGTTAAAGGATTGTCCACATCAAAAGGAGAATCCCTTAAGGTTGCACAACTTAAAGAGAGCAGCTACAATGGAGGACATGGCAAGGGAAACGCCTCAAATTTATGCAGCGTTGGATAATTATCAAGCAGACCATCAATCATCAGTGGTGGAAGTTGAAGGTAAAATTGCTAAGCAATCTATTTCTGTTTTGATTGATCCAGGATCTACTCATAGTTATGTTTCTTGAAAAGTGGTTGAAGGTTGTTCTCTTAGAAAAGTGAAGCATAATAAGTCTTGGCTAGTTCAATTAACCACAGGGATGAAGATAAAAGTTAGTGAAGTGGTGGTGGAGTGCCTCATAGAATTGAATGGACTCCACACACATGCAGAATTAAATGTATTACCATTAGGATCTTATGATGCCCTAATTGGCATGGATTGGTTGGAAAAGCATAGATCCAAGTTGGACTGTTATGAGAAAGCACTTGAATGTATTGATGAAGAGGGAAGACCAAGATTGGTAAGAGGATTTCCCAAGCAAGCTTCAGTAAGACAGATTTCAGCCTTACAGTTGAAAAAAATTTATAAGAAAGGTTGCCAATTATATTCAGTTCATATGTCAGATTCGTCAAAGGACAAAGGGCCAAGGATGGAGGACTTTCCATTGTTGCAAGAGTTTCAAGATGTGTTTCCGGATGAAGTATCGGGACTACCACCAAAGAGAGATATTGATTTTACCATTGATCTTGTTCCAGGGGCAGCACCAAACTCCAAAGCTCCTTATAAAATGACCACACCAGAATTGGTAGAGTTAAAGATGCAGCTACAAGAGTTAATGGACAAGAGATATAACAGGCCATGTGTATCTCCTTGGGGAGCACCCGTGTTATTTGTTAAGAAGAAGGATGGGACTTTAAGGTTGTGTATTGATTACAGGCAGCTTAATAAAGTGACAGTCAATAACAAGTATCCATTGCCAAGAATTGATGACTCAAATGAAGGAAGCTAAGGTGTTTTCGAAGATTGACTTAAGGTCTAGTTATCATCAAGTGAGGATAAAAGAAGAAAACATTCACACGACAGCTTTCAAAACTAGATATGGTCATTATGAGTTCACTGTGGTGCCATTTGGTCTTACCAATGCACCTGCTACATTCATGTGTCTCATGAATAGTGTCTTCAGGAAATATTTGGATAAGTTTGTGATTGTGTTTTTGGATGACATTCTTGTATATTCAAGGAATGAAGAAGAACATGAGGAACATCTAAGAATGGTGTTGCAAGTCGTTAGAGAACATCAGTTGTATGTCAAGTTAAGCAAGTGTGAATTCTATCAAAAGAGGATTCAATATTTGGGTCATGTCATTTCAGAAGAAGGAATTACAGTGGATCCAAAGAAGATTAATGCCATCATGGATTGGTCTACTCCCAAGAATGTTTCAGATGTTAGATCTTTTATGGTCCTTGCTGGTTACTACAGAAGGTTTATTAAAGGCTTCTCTAAGATAGCTCATCCAATCACTTCATTGCAAAGGAAGAATATCAAGTTTGTATGGTCAAAAAAATGTGAGAAAAGTTTTCAACAGTTAAAGGAGTTACTTACCAGCACTCCAAAGAAGGGTTTCGTAGTGTGCACAGATGCTTGCATTGAAGGGCTAGGTGGAGTGATCATGCAAGAAGGAGTTGTGATTTGCTATGAGTCAAGGAAATTAAAAGAGCATGAAAAGAATTATGCTACACATGATTTAGAATTAGCAGCCATAGTACATGCTCTCAAAATGTGGAGACATTATTTGTTGGGAAGAAGATTCGAGCTTAGAACAAACCACATGAGCTTGAAGTATTTGTTTGACCAGCCAAACTTGAATGTTAGGCAAGCTAGATGGATGGAGTTTCTTTGTGAATTTTATTTTGAAATTAAGCATATAAAAGGGAAGGAGAATAAGGTTGCACATGCTCTTAGCAGAAAATGTCATGCTGCAGCATTAAGTGTGTGTAAATCAGATCTGAAGACAAGAGTTCTTGAAGCCCAAAACAGCGATGAAACTTGCCTTCAAATTAAAGAGAAGTTGCAGCAGGGTAATGTGGATGAAAAGTGTGCAGGATATCATCTTGGTGAAGATGATATCCTCATCTATAAAGATAGACTGTACATCCCAAATAATGCAGATTTGAAGAAGCTAGTGATGGATGAAATACATCAAATGCCATACTCTGGACACCCAGGATATCAAAATACTATAACAGCAGCAAGAAAGCAATACTTTTGGCATGGTATGAAGAAAGACATATATGAGTACATTGCTAGGTGTTAGAAGTGCCAACAAGTCAAGGAAGAGCACCAACATCCAGCCGGATTGTTGCAGCCCTTACCCATCCCAGAGTGGTAGTGGGAAGTGATCTCTATGTTATACCTCTATATTCCACAGTGTCGCATCTCCACCACAAACAGAGTTGACGACACTTCCTCTGCAGTTGACGACACTTCCCCTGCTGTTTGAACCACCCAGAAGATGAATGAACCTTGAAGGTAAATCTACCCTAACAAGTTCTGACCCAGCTGAGACTTTATTTAACTTTATTTACTTACACTACCGCGCCTTGCTCATTTATCTGAGCGCGGTACTACACACTACCGCGCTATGATGTTTCCACAGAACGCGGTAGTACCACATTGTGCTAAGACTACAGAATGCGGTACTCTTTTATTAGCCCTTTTTCCATGGCTTGTGGGATTTTGGATTTTCGAAGATAATGGAAGATTGGGGTCCCTGATTCGATCCCAACTCACTTTCTGTGATTAGAAACCTTGATCCACTTATCTCTCCCTAGATCCACCCATCTCTCTTGTTGGTTAACCCTACCATACACCATAAAAGGGAGGCATTCCATGGGGAAAGGAGAGGACTCTTGAAGTACCAAACTTATGATCTTGCAGCATTGTGGAGATAGCTAGAGGAGAAGGCACTTGGAGCTAGAGGATTGGCTTGGACATCAAGCAACCTATGTAAGCATTCTTCAAGTTGTAATAAGATAACTTGTCTTGTCTTTCCCATTTCATGTGTTTTAGTTTAAGTTCTTAGCATGAAATGTATCTAATCTGGATTTGGATCTAACCTTTACATTCAAGGTATTTGGAAGTTCGCATGTTTGTTCTTTGGTTGATCTTAACAGGTTCTGCATCGGAGCTTTGGATCAAGAGCTAGAAGCGGGACAAACGTCAGTTGAAAGGTGTGTCTTATCTCTCATCATTTCTAAATACATTTAATCTTGCCATAAAAGTTAATTCAGGAATTTCAAGGTAGCATTTGTTTTGACTTGTTTCTTGCTTTAGAGTTAGTTTAAAGTCTGCTTTAAAGTTAAGAGAGTTTTGACTTATCCGTAGGGAAAAATTCTACATAACAAGAATGGCGACTCCGCTGGGTTTGATTTCTGTTTGATTGATTCAGTTCACTGTCATCTATCTGTTGATTGTGATTTGTTTTATTGCACTTCAAACCAGTTTGAATCTTGGTCTTTTTTTACCTTTATTCACCCCTCCTCGCTATATTTTTCTCCCTGTCTGATCACTGAGTCCCCTGGGTTAGCAACAACCCTGAAAACTTCATTTTCTTTTCTCAAGTTGCGCTTTTTCCTTACCTTGCCACAGTACCGCGCCCTAAGAACTGCTTCCAGCGCGGTAGTACCGCGTTCTCTGCATTAGTACCAGAGCGGTACTCTCACAGTGTCGCGCTAAGACCTTGAATCGCAACCTAAGACCTTGAATCCTAGAGGCGTCATAAAATATAGAAATGTAACGGTACTCATAGATTTTGTTATTACTCATAACTTATAGATATCGTTGTTGCTAAACAATTAAACCATTTTGTGCAATCCACCAAAGACCTCATAGTAATGGTTTCTAATGGACAAAAAGGTCAAAGAAGTAGGAAGATGTCATAAAGTCTCAATTCAAATACAATAACTGGAACTATAAAGAGAAATCTATGCTCTACCGCTTGAAAAAAAGGATATGGTGCTAGGTACATAATGGTTGATGCAATTGGGAACTAATACCACAAACCTTAAATAACATTTCATTGAGTTTAACTAGCAGGGTCAACATCATGAATTATATGTTTCCACTCTCAAGAAAGGTGAATTACAACTAATTATAAAACAAATAACAAAAAACAAAGTCAAACATACAACAATAAAAGCAACAAAAATATTATCAAGAAGCATAAAGGTTTCACATTAAACAACCATTTCAAAAGACTTCAATATATGATGCAAACTATAATGTACCTTCATACCAAACAGTGAAAATAGGGTTTGTTGGTCTAAATATGCAATGATGACAACAATATGAAAATCAATTTTCCCAAATTGTTAGACCATATCAACAATAATCCCTTCAATTCATCCGTGCAATGACAATGTTTGGTATTCCTATAAAAAATATGAAAACTGAAAACTTTTCTTCACGAGTCTAGATACATTCTCTATTATACAATACAACATAGATTCAATTTTATCATGCAAGTCAATTCCAAGAAATAATAATACACCTCATAACATATTTTTATGATTATTTCCAGTAAGTACAAATGGCATAGTCCATTCCAATCTTCAAAAGCCCAAAATTCATCAAGAGAAAATCAAATAATCCACAATAGGCGATCTGTAGCAACTACTACACTAGATCTATAACAAATCCTACTGATTAGAGAAATAGTCTATAACTCCTAAATTAAAATCTATGTATTGGATATTTTTGGTGTATATGCCCATATTAGAGTAAGGATTCCCTATACCAAAAATCACAATGACCCGGATTCCCGATTTTTAGTTATGGACATAATATCAACTATAGGGGATTCGTAGGAAACTCTATAGGTTTGAAAAACATTGTATAACTCTTAAATTAAGATCTAGGCATTGGAGATTTTCGATGGATATGTCCATATCAAGGCAAGGATTCCATATACCATAACAATAACCTCTATTCCAAAATTTGATTTATTGACAAAATATTAGCCATAGGGGATACGTAGCAAGTACTACAAGTTTGAAAACAACCTATAACTCTTAAACTAAGAACTAGGTATTTGATATTTTTGGTAGATATATCCACCTCAAGGTAGTGAATCTCTATACCAAAAATCATAATAACCCAAATTCCATAATTTGATTTATGAACAAAATATCAACTATCGGGCATTGACCGGTAATCACACGGTGTCTTACTATGTTTGACTTCAAGACACCTATTTACATAGTTTAGACTCATACCAGTTTCAGTTGGTTTGAAGACCTCGAGTTAGTATATAGCCTCATATCATTATGTTATGATTCGGGTTGCAATGGATTTCCGCTTACTCATATTTTGGCACTGATTCTTATGGAGATTGCTCTATTTATTCATATGTCTAGAGATATTCATTTGATGCTGGAACATAGATCCACTTTGTATCTTTGTAGCTATGTTATACTTTTTGACATCGATCCACTTTGTCTCCACATGGCCATGATTATTGCTTCTATGTTTTAGGGGTCCACTATGTACTTGATTCGTTGACCATGTTTTTGTCATTTATGAGCATGGGTATGCCCGCCTCGGCAAGAGATTTCTAACTTGTTCCACTCTCGGTTCAGTGCCTATGGCTGGTTGTTGATTACTTCTACTGGTTTCACCATGTACATACTCTCCATATTTATAACGTATTTTGGCTATCCGTTGTCCATCTGACCTCACACATTAGGTGACATCTGTTACAGCATGATTTTCCACATCTTTGGAACATGCATTTTGGCAGCTGATTTACATCATTGCAAATTCCCTTATCCTATTATGGTTCAAACCCCATTATCCCTTCTTAGTCAAACCTTAAAAAATCCTAGTTTTATACACACACATTACCTATGCATGGCTATCCCACGTCCATGTGCTCTTTAGTGTCTAGCACATGACCCCTTGTTTTGAAGGTAAAAAATAAAATTAATTTCGGGAAACGTGAAAACAGTTTCACGATTTTCCAACATCTTTTTTCGCATAAATAACTAATGGAACATCCCTAACTACCTCCTCAAAAGTGTAAAAGAGGTAAGAGGACGCATGAGAACGAGGGGATAAGAAACAAAAAGCACCCTTATGCTTCTATTTTGCATATTGAATCCATAAACCCTATTTTCGCATGTCTGTAATTAAACCCCCATATTTGGAAATCTACATTTCCAACATTCTCCATTTCTTTATTGCCAAGAAACTATCAGATTGTTTTCTTTGTGCATGCCTTTGGAGTATTGAAGATGTGCGTATGTGTGTGGCCCAGGACAGAGGAACTCAACATCTAGTTTCAGAATAATGCAGCTAAGAGCAAATCATTAAAGATGCATTTGGAGCAAAGTTGAGAAGAGGGATCTTCTACAAACATTGGACCCGAGGTAGGAAATCTTTTCTTTGTTTTTATATTTCTATCTTCAATTGTAAATTGTTTTAGATTGTATTTGTTGGTAGGATTGTTTGAATTGTTTATGGGCACTTCTCTATAGTAACTTATCCCAAAAGGTCAATAGGGATTAATTTTCTAGAACACCATGTTAGTATAGTGATTTAATATCCAATTCCCTAGAATAACTATAGATTTTGCATAATGTTGTGGCTATCAAAATTATATATCCATGATTAACAAATCTTGAAGTTCTTGATCAAACTTAAAATTGAAGAATTACATCCATAACCACCAAAAGAAGATGTCTAATCATTTGTAAAGTAAATCCAAAGTGAGCTAGAAGAATAACACCGATCTTAAAGATATTTACTTGCATTATAGCTAGCTAGCACTAAGCAAGCTACCTAGAAAAGATAAATATTGACAAAATACATGACATCAACATTTGCATCAAGACACAGACAATAAGTACCAATTACACTATAATGTTTGGAAGATTGTTGCAATTTGAATCCACAAGCATTTTGGTAATCAACCAAACAATAGTATGAGATTCTTTTTTCTAGGGAATAACCTCACAAAAAACCATCTAAGTAGATCCCCATGATTCATGGATGGTAAATAGGGTAAACCATTGACCTTGATTATAGATCCTAACCCCGAGGGGATCAAGAGAGTCAGACCCATGACCTCCCCAATTTAAGGGGGGGAGATCTCACATCTGGCTCATGACCACTCGAGCTAACCCTCAGGGATATAAATAATACTATGAGATACAAACACCTCTTAGTGATATAGCTTGTGTGAAGGCAATCCTTCTTATCCCTTTTGATCGGAAATATTGTTGGGTTATGATACCTATTACAATGAGCTTGCAAATTGATTCATATAATTAAACAAAATTAGACATAAAGTAATGGCACACAACAAATCAACACAATACACATAAATTACCTTGGAAACCCCTCTCTTGGGGAAAAACTAGCAAATCAGTGAGATTTTCCACTCATCTATTAATGAACACTTCAACTAGTGTTTACAACAGTGATTTGCATGACCACAATTGCACTTCATTACACTACACCACTACTTGCATAGTCATTACATCTTATCTATAGATGCAATGCAACCAACTGCTCATTAATGTCAATCCATAACTTCCTAACCATTTTCAGTTATTTTGTTACAATTTACTTGACTAGGTCATCCTTGGTCGATCACTCGTTGAGCTTCTGGTTGTTCCATCAACTTCTTATTAACCAATCATTTTCCTTCGACCAAACAACTATTATGGTCGACTAGTCGACTAGACTTCCATCGTTTGTCGACCTCTGAATCCAGTCAACTTATAATAGTTGACTATCGACTTTGCCAATCGATTTACATGCAAGGAATATAACATTCCCAACATTCTCCCATTAGTTGTCTTCTTTACAGGGGATTCAGAACTTAAGTTCACTTAAACAGGGCTAACAAGCCCATCGTTTCCCTACATTAGGAAAACTTCTTTGTACTCACTGACTTGGTCAATGAGTCAACAAAATTCTTCATAGTGTCTACTGTTAGTTTTTGTACCTAGGGAAGTGTTCCCCAAGTGACCTTTTGCCTAAAGTCACTTAGAAGGGGGAAAAAGGTGACCCTCACATTAAATGACTTAGTAAAAGCATTTAATGAGGCTTTATAAACTGAAAGTCACTTTTTGATAAATTTAAGTGGGTGAGGGAAATTAATTATTTATAAAAGGTAAATGGAGCATTTAATTTCCACCGTTGATCTTATTCAATCTCATCCATTGGATTTAGGGAAACCCTAGGGTTTGATCAAAAAGCATGAGGGAGGCATTTCACACTCACTTTTTTTGAATGAAGTGAAGAGAGGAGAAGAGAGACAAGAGAGAGTGACTAGCACGATTTCCAAGGAGAAAGTTGGCACAAAAATCGAGGAGATTTCTTCAACATTTATTTCAGGGCACATTTCCCAAGGCTTCCGTACAGCACAGACTAGGCACAAATATCGAGGGAAATTTCTGGGCACTCATCCGAGTTGCAGCACGGTTTCCAAGGATAAAATCTGGGCGCAAAACTCAAGTTTTTCTAGGCACAGTTTTCGAGGTATTGACTGGGCACAAAAATCGAGTTTGCTGCACAGATTTCGAGGTGTATTTCTGGGCATTATTCCCGATACAGTCTACACTATTTTTCATGAAGGTACAACATGGATTTCAAGGAGTAAATTAGCACAGAAATCGAGGTACGGATTTCTGATTTATTTTAGCACAGTTTTTGAGGTGGTTCACTACACAGAAACCGAGAACTGTACAACTGGTACGGACTGTGTTTTTTCTAGCACATAAATCGAGGTCTTGTTGGCACACATTTTGAGGCTGCTAGCACAGAAATCGAGATTTAGCTGTTGCACATATTTCGAGAACGATTCTGGGTGATGGAGATAAGTAATCTTTTCATTGTAGTGTTGTGATGATATTTTTGCTGATGAAATAAAAATCTCTCTCTCTCTCTAACTGGTTTCCCCGTGGGGATTTTTCCAGGGCACATTTGCCGAAAATTCTGAGTCTCAAATTTTATGGTGTGCATGTTAAAATTTAATTTCTACCTGTTAGTATGATTTTACAGCGTGTTTAATTGTCTAAGAATTTTTTATAAGTAGTTTCCAGCCTATGCAAAACTGGCTGGGAATGAAAACCACTGAAACATTGACATAAACCAGCAAGCTGCAAACTCAGAAAAATTTACATGTACCTTCTCCAACAACGCTTTATGTTTCTCCACCATTTCTCTCACAAAATGGTATTGTACATCAATGTCCTTTGTACTTGAATGATATGCTGGGTTATTTTCCAGGAAGATTGCACTTTGACTGTCACAATCCAACCTAACAACATGCTGACCAAACCTAACCTTTGAACAAATCTCTCCAACCAAACAAATTCATTACACACATGAGTAGCTTCCATGTATTCAACCTTAGTAGTCTACAATGCAATGATCGACTGCCTCCTACTCATCCAACTAACCACTCCATTGAATAACTTGAACACATATCCTTTGGTCGACCATCTGTGGTTGAGATCTCCAGCCCATTCGAAATCGACAAATCCATGTACATTGATTTTCTTGGTGTTCTAAGGTTCTCCTCCATAATAGATTGCATAATCCATCGTGCCACACAGATACTTGAATAATTTCTTGACTTCGATCCAGTGCTCTTTTCCAGGTGTCGAGATGTACCTACTCAATACTCCCACTACATGGGGAAAATATGGTCTAGTACAGACCATATCATATATCAGAATACCTAGAACACTAGCATAGGGTACATGTGACATGTACTATATTTCTTCATGTGTATTAGAACACTATTCAATAGATATCTTAACTCCCACGTGAATAGGAACCTTAACCAATCTAGACTCCTGCATGTTGAAATGTTTCAAAACTGTCTCAACATATTTACTCTAATTTAACCAAATCCTTCTACCTGCTTGATCTCTCTTTATTTCCATTCCAAGAATGAAATTTGCTACTCCAAGATACTTCATGTCCAACTTGGAGGACAGCTACAATTTTACCTCCTTAATCAGATCCATGTTATTTCCAACCAACAACATGTAGTCGACATACAAAGCTATGTATACAAAGTGATCACCGACTTTCTTTCCATACACATAGTGATAATCATGACTTCTCACAAACTCCAACTGTTGGATATAGATATCGAACTTCTTATACCACATCTTGGGAGATTGTTTTAGACTATAGAGAGATTTCTTGAGCTTGCAAACTAGCTCCTTTTCTCCTTCCATTGTAAAACCTTCATGATACTTCATATAGATTTATTCTTCAAGATCACCATGAAGAATATTTGTCTTTACATATATTTGTTCTATCTCGCGATCAAATGTTGTAACTAAAGACATTACTACCCTTATGGAAGTCAGCTTAGCAATAGGAGAGAAAATATCACCAAAGTTGACTCCCTCAACTTGGGAATACCCTTTCGCTACCAGTCGAGCCTTGTACTTCTCGACTTGACCTACCGCATTCAACATTTTCTTGAACACCCACTCGCTACCAATGGGTTTCCTTCCATTTGGTAATGGAACAAGATCTCACATTTCATTCTTTCTCAAGGATTATGTTTCCTCTTCCATGGACCTTCTCCACAGTTTACCCTCTCTCAAGTCGATCGCTTCCTTTATCGACCCAAGACCATCTTCTATGGCATATAACACAAAATCAAAGTGAAATTCGGGTGGATTATACCTTTCTGGTTGTCTCTGTGCTCGACCACACCTCTTGACGACCGGAATATGTTGTTCCATATTTTCATTAGATTCAGTCGACTCACCTAAATCCAAACTTTCGTCATTCATTTCAAACTCTCTCCTTTTTGGTTCCCCTTCTCTTTTAACCTCTTCATCCATGTAAGTACCTATGGCTTCTTTGAATATCACTTCTCTACTATAAAATGCCTTCCTTATGACCGGATTCCATAAATTATACCCTTTAAATTCATCCTTGTATCCAATGAAGATGCATTTCTCTGACTTGTTGTCGAGCTTGCTTCTTTTCTCTTTTGGGATATGCACAAGGGCATCACCCCAAAAAGTTTGAGTTTTGTAAGAGAATGCTTTTTACCAACCCATGCCTCATATGGATTCTTGTCGACTAGAGTCGTCGACAATGACCTATTCACTAGGTAACGTGTCATGCCAACTGCCTTTGCCCAGTGTTGATGTATATGTAACTTCGGAATGTATTTCACATATATGTATATTGTATTCCTATAGAGATGTTATTATTCCTCTATACGGAAGTGTCGTCATTTATATTGTAAGTGTCTTAACTTATACTTGATGGGTTATTAGACCACCTTGTTGGGGTTGGCCCTGTATAAGTCATGTGGGTCAAAGGGTTATTAGACCACCCTATTGGGGGTCGGCCATGTGGGTCAAAGGGTTATTAGACCACCCTAGTGGGGGTCGGCCCAGTCAGCATTATGTTAAGTGGTTAAGTTGAGGTCGACCTAGTTGAGTAAAGGTCAAGTCAAGTTAGTGTATAAATAGAGAGTGTGTCTCTCTCATTTTACACATTCTATTCTCTCACTCACACTTGGGAGATTGGCGCACTTGTGGAGGAGGAGGCTCTGTTGCTAGGAGAAGACTATCTCTTGTATTCTGGTTGTATCATTGCTCTATCTATCTTTGAGGAAGTTATTGGGGTTTTTCACCTTTATGGTTTTCCCCAAGTAAACTCTATGTCTCTTTTGTGCTTGCATTATTGTGTCCATGATTGATATGTTGTAGATTTGTTGTACATGTTGTTCTCTCAGTTAAGATCCTAGATCAAATTGAAGTAAATTCTGAAAATTTAACACCCAGAATCCTTGTGCGATGCCTGCACCAATGGGAATGCTCCTCGCTTTCTCCATAAGTGTTATATTCATCCTTTTAGCAACTCTATTTTGTTGAGGCGTGTATGGAGTTGTCAAGATAAACCACATTGTCTATAGAACTAGTCGAACACTTTCCCACAAAATTCTCCTCCATTTTCAATTCTCAACACCTTGATTTTTTTACTGGTTTGATTCTCCACAAGAGATTTGAACTCTTGAAACTTCTCAAATATGTCATATTTATTCCTTATAAAATAAAACCATGTCATTCTAGAGAAATCATCTATGAAAGAGACATAATACTGTGACCCTCCTTGTGAAGGGACTGTCACTGGTCCAAACACGTCACTATGTATTAACTCCATTATTTCCTTAGTCCTAGTAGTGCCAAATGAGAAACTTACATGACTCTGTTTACCATAAATGCAATGTTCACAGAAGTTGACTTCTTCATAATGGTTAAGGATACCTTTGACCATACCTTTACTGTGCATAGCACGGAGACCCTTCTCTCTAATATGTCCCATCTGTTGATGCCACAACATGGTTGAGTCAACTAGAGAAGAGGATATGTTGTCGGATTCAGGACATAGTACATTAGCACAACCATCGTTGTCTATTCTTCCCAATAGCTTGTACTGTTCGGATATCCATCATCTATTTCGGGATACATATCTATTTCAGGATCATCTATTTCAGGATACATATCTACTTCAGGATCTTGCATGATCTATTTCAGGATATGCAGTCCAGTCACCAGTTTGATGCCTCCAGCACCTTATCCACCTTCTTCTAGCACCCGGGAGCCACTTTCCACAGAGTTTTAGCCCTCCTAAGCTGAAAGGCGCCCTCTTCTCACCTACTGACAGAGAAGGGCGCACTTGTTCACCTACCACTGCAGATTCACTCCAGTTACATTCAGTTAGCTCCGATTCTGATTGATTTCACTCCGATTTCACTCCTGACTGACTGTTTCACCTCCGATTGACCTCCAGTTCGATTAGGTGACTTGTTCTGACTCCAGTTAGCCTCCCATGCGCCCCCACTGAGCCTCCAGATCCTATATCAGTGCTACACACTTCAGTTACATTTATTATGATCAGTTAGACTCAGCTTGACACCTGGATGACTGGTTGGTGTGATTGATGAGCACCACCGATGATTGATGAGGACTCCTAGATAGAGTCAAGCTACTCCATTCAGTGATTCGAATGACCTCCTTAGGCAATTCGAATTGCTCTGTTCATTGTAACAGTTTGTATTGTAATTCATTCACCCTTTTTCTGGGATAGAGAGCACTGCTGCATGTTTTGCACAGTTTTGCACCATATTTTCTATGTTCATCTGTTGTGATTGATTTACTTGTTCATTAGATCTGCTGTGACTAATTTTACATGGTATCAGAGCCATTGCAGGGACAAGATCTCTTTTCTACAGGTGTTTATACAAGAAGATTTGACTGAATTGCTAAAAATTGCAAAAAGTTTGGCATGAGATATCTCAAGGGCATTCACTCCTGTGCATGCAAAGCTTGAAAAATACTCCAATACCACTCCAGAAGCTTGAGTTACCACATAATTCCTGGATCTGATACATTGGACCTATTCAACATTGCTTGAAATCCAATCCCAGGTGTGATGCAACTCTCAAAGGGTGGATTGTTCGACCTTATTGTGATTGTTCTTATGTGATTTGTAGGTTAATTATCTCCTCCAAGTGCACTCGCTACATTCTGCATGCAAGCTTCCCTACAGCATTTCCATTCGCTATAGTCTGCATGCAAGCTTCTTCTTCATCATTTGACTCGCTCCTAGCAATGGAATACTCTTCTTCAAAGCCTATCCTCACCCCATTCAATTATTTTGATTGGAAAGATGATATGGAGATCATATTACGTTCAAAAGGATACTACCGAGTCACTCTTGGTCTTGAATTGGAGCCAAACAATGTGGCAGAAAGAACCAAACACTACAATAAGCTTGATGAAGCTTACGGTCTTCTTTGTCTCTCCATCTCCAAAGATCTTCACTTCCATCTCAGCGGATTGAAGACTCCAAAGGCCATATGGGAGCAACTTGAGACACTATTCGGCAAGCAGGATGAGCTTAGGGCTTTTCAATTAGAGAATGAATTGATTGGCCTTAATCCTGAGAATTTCGAGACCATCAATGAATTCTTCACAAAATTCAAGAACTTGAACTTGCAATTGAAGAACAGTGGTGTTATCAAAGAGGATAAACAGTTGATCCTCTCCATTCTAAGCAAGCTTGGGAAAGATTATTCGGTATTTGTCTCCACTTTCAATTTCGGTCGGCTAACTACCCCGAATTGGAAGATGCCTACCTTGAATGCCTTCATTGAGTCCGTTACGAAAGAGCATGACAAGTTGATTCAAATGGGGTCCATAAGCTCCAAAGATTCAGCCCTATTTGTTCAAGGACCCAAGATCTCGAATGGTAAAGGAAAGCTAAAGAAGGAGAAGCCCAAATTCGAGCCTCACAAGCAAAAAGACAAAGGCAAGCAAACGGATGTACCATCCAGTTCGAAATCCAAGCAAAAGGGAAAAGAAGGTAACCAAAAATCTAAATGTACTTATTGTAACCGTGGCTTTCATCCCGAAAGTTCATGTATGAAGAAGACTATAGATCAAATGGCCCTCCTTTTTGAAAAGAACAACATAACCCTTCCTGACGGTGCAAGGAAGAAGGATCGGAATGACGATCATGAAAGAGGACAAGCACTCATGGCAACGGTTTCGAAGCCCACTCTCTTGATAGATTCGGGTGCATCAAATCATATGGCTGCAAATATTGATTCTTTTTCCTCATTCGATCCAAACAGCTCCATCCCCATCCATTTGGGAGATGACTCAAAAATTTCTTCAAAGGGCAAAGGTACGATTCATGTAGATCATGGATGCTTTCAGAATGTTCGCTATGTGCCTTCCTTAGCTTCGAATCTCCTTTCTGTGTATCAAATGACACATACTGGTGATCCAAAGAAAGTCACATTCAGCCCTAATACAGTTGAAATTTCTGATATCAAAAGTGGAAGACTAGTTGCGGTTGGAAAGGCAAACCACACTGCAAAATGTTATGAGTTTTCGCACTTTATTCCGCTTGCAAAGCCCACTGCTCTTCGCACACATGGTAATGAGGTTAGTAGGCTTTGGCATGAAAGATTTGGACATCTAAATTATAAGTATTTGCTGCTGCTATCAAATAAATCCATGGTTGATGGGCTTCCACAACTCCGTTCCTCGAAGGGAATATGCACCGGTTGCATTATTGGGAAGCACCCCGAGCACAGATTCGACCGCGGCAAGGCTAGCAGAGCCTCTACTATTTTGGGATTGATCCATTCTGATATCAGCGGTCCGCTGCCCCATATGTCATTAAATGGTTCAAGGTATGTTTTGACATTTATTGATGATTATTCTCGCTTTACATGGGTATTCTTTCTCAAAAACAAGTCAGAAGTGCTTGGAAAATTCAAGGATTTTAAGGCTTCTGTTGAGACCACCACTAAGAGCAAGATCAAAGCTCTTAGATCTGATAATGGTGGGGAATATATCAAGTCCGAGTTGCTGCAACTTTGTGCCCAAAGCGGAATCAAGATCCAACATACAGTTCCCTACACACCCCAGCAGAACGGTGTAGCGGAAAGGAAAAACCGGTCACTGAAAGAGATGGCTACATGCATGATTGAATCTAAAGGTTTGGCTGCAAATCTTTGGGCTGAAGCAATCAATGTTGCTGCATATATACAGAACCGAGTTCCACATTCATCCGTGAAAGGTATGACTCCTTTCGAAGCATTCTTTGGTCACAAACCGGATGTGTCAAATTTGAGAGTTTTTGGCTCTACTGCATGGGCTAGAATTCCTTCTGAGAAGAGACGAGCTTTGGATCCACAAAGTATCGAGTGCATATTGATAGGATATGGGGAAGAATCAAAAGCATATAAACTCATGGATATCAGATCTAAAAAGATATTCATAGAGCGCAGTGTGCAGTTTGAAGAACCGCTTCAAGAATTGCAACTAGTTGAGGAGAAAACTGCCGATTCACCGCCTTCACCAGAAGAAGATTCGAGCAGCGATAATGAAGGTATGAGTTCTGATATTTCTGATATTGTAGCAGCATATGATGATCATGACATATCAGGTTCGGAATCCGACCATTCAGATCCCCCTCAGTTACCAAAGTGGGCCCAAAATACTCTACAATCTGCTGGTTCTAGTCTTGGAAATCCTGCTGATCCGAGACGAACAAGAGGAGACTTTCAAAGGGCAGGTATGGCTCTTTCTATTGCTGATCCATTTCTTCCTGAGATTTGTTATTTGATGGCTGGTTCAGATCCCCAATCATATTATTCAGCCCATCGAGATCCGAGATGGAAAGATGCCATGGATGAAGAGTACAGTTCTCTTCAAAAGAACAATACATGGGAGCTAGTTTCTCTTCCACCTGGAAGAAAATTAGTGAAGTGTAAATGGGTCTACCGTACTAAAGTTGCTGCTGATGGCACTATCAGCAAATATAAAGCAAGGTTGGTGGCAAAAGGTTTTTCCCAAGTCCAAGGAGTGGACTACACAGAGACCTTTGCACCGGTTGCAAAGATGGATTCCATCCGCCTTGTTTTAGCTATTGCCGCATCCAAGCACTGGGAGGTGCATCACATGGATGTAAAGAGTGCATTTTTACATGGAGACCTTGCTGAAGAGGTCTATATGCAGCATCCAGAGGGTTATACATCAGATCCATCATTGGTTTGTAGATTGAAGAAGTCTTTGTACGGGTTAAAACAGGCCCCAAGAGCTTGGTACGCAAAGATGGACTCCTTCCTTCTTTCTCAGAATTTCCAAAGATGCAAATCTGATCCGAATGTCTATATTCAGCGAGTTAAAGGTAATTTGTTGGTTATTGTACTTTATGTTGATGATCTGCTTATTACTGGTAGCACACTTACTTCAATAAACAAGCTAAAATCTGCCTTAAATCTAGCTTTTGACATGAGCGATTTGGGCTTGCTGAGTCACTTTTTGGGCTTGGAGATAGCTCAAAATTTTGATGGGATCACTATATCTCAGCAAAAATATGCTTCCGACCTGTTATTGAAGTTTAATATGGCTGAATGTAAGGCAGCCCCGTTCCCATTCCTCTCAGGAATCAGTCTTGAGGAGGGAGATTCCACACCGCTTGCAGATTGCAGTATGTATCGACAGTTGATTGGTTCACTACTTTATTTGACACATTCACGGCCTGATATCTCATATGCCGTGAGTGCCGTGTCAAGATATATGCAGCAGCCACATGAGCTTCATTGGCGAGCAGCCAAGCGGATCTTGCAGTATGTGCAAGGTACGAGACAGTTTGGCATACATTATGCTGCAGATTCTGAGCTAGATTTCATTGGTTTTACTGATTCAGATTGGGCAGGTGATAGCATTGATCGGAAGTCCACTTCCGGTTATGTTTTCATGATTGGTCATGGTGCTATTTGCTGGTCCAGCAAAAAGCAAGCAGCCATTGCACTTTCTTCAGCAGAGGCAGAGTATTGAGGGGCAGTCAATGCCTGCATTCAGGCAGTTTGGTTGCAGGGTATTCTTTC
The DNA here is from genome assembly GCA_027924585.1 of Larix kaempferi. Classification (NCBI taxonomy): domain Eukaryota; kingdom Viridiplantae; phylum Streptophyta; class Pinopsida; order Pinales; family Pinaceae; genus Larix; species Larix kaempferi. Next base: position 52,186,180 of record BSBM01000299.1, on the reverse strand, counting down.
CGAGTTTGGTTTTGGTGGCACTACTTCGACTGTCCTATTTTGTGACAATCAAAGTGCTATCAAGATCTCCACAGATCCAGTTCAGCGGCAGAGGACCAAGCACATTGAGATTCATATGCATTACATTCGACAGTTGGTGCATGACCGCACCATCATTCTGCAATATTGCCCTACTGATGAGCAAATTGTAGACATCTTCACCAAGAGCTTCACTGAGAAGAAGTTCTCTTACCTCCGTTCACTGTTGGGGGTGAGTTCCATCATGGTGGAGACAGATTGATTCATTATTATGCTTTAGACTTGAGGGGGGGCTTTCTTCCCACTGGGTTTTCCCTCTTTCCTCACTTAGTTTATTTTTCAGCATTTTTGGATTATTGTATTGGGGTGACCTTTGGTCTTAGTTACCAGGGCCCCACATTATTTTAGTTGGCACATCATAGTCTAGCTTGAGGGGGGGTGTTCGGATATCCATCATCTATTTCGGGATACATATCTATTTCAGGATCATCTATTTCAGGATACATATCTACTTCAGGATCTTGCATGATCTATTTCAGGATATGCAGTCCAGTCACCAGTTTGATGCCTCCAGCACCTTATCCACCTTCTTCTAGCACCCGGGAGCCACTTTCCACAGAGTTTTAGCCCTCCTAAGCTGAAAGGCGCCCTCTTCTCACCTACTGACAGAGAAGGGCGCACTTGTTCACCTACCACTGCAGATTCACTCCAGTTACATTCAGTTAGCTCCGATTCTGATTGATTTCACTCCGATTTCACTCCTGACTGACTGTTTCACCTCCGATTGACCTCCAGTTCGATTAGGTGACTTGTTCTGACTCCAGTTAGCCTCCCATGCGCCCCCACTGAGCCTCCAGATCCTATATCAGTGCTACACACTTCAGTTACATTTATTATGATCAGTTAGACTCAGCTTGACACCTGGATGACTGGTTGGTGTGATTGATGAGCACCACCGATGATTGATGAGGACTCCTAGATAGAGTCAAGCTACTCCATTCAGTGATTCGAATGACCTCCTTAGGCAATTCGAATTGCTCTGTTCATTGTAACAGTTTGTATTGTAATTCATTCACCCTTTTTCTGGGATAGAGAGCACTGCTGCATGTTTTGCACAGTTTTGCACCATATTTTCTATGTTCATCTGTTGTGATTGATTTACTTGTTCATTAGATCTGCTGTGACTAATTTTACATGTACATGGTTCCAATCTGAACTCCTCTCATCAGTACCATCACTCCTCGCACCATATTTCATGTATCTTTCTCAAATACAAAGTGCACACTTAAATATTCCCTATCTTACTAACCGAGTTAAGGTTTTGAGCCAAACCTAGGATATGCAACACTCCTGAAAGTGTTCCGATTTTTCCATCTTTCAGTCTTAGTCGAAATTTCCTCGTTCAACTATCCTAGTTGGTGAATCATCTCCCAGAAGGACATCATTACAATCGAATTTCTCATATTCACAAAACCATTATTTGCGAGGTGTCATATGGTATGACCCACCAGAGTGGATCAACCAAGAGTCACGGTTTAACTGTGTACTCATGGAGGCCAAATACACATCACCTTTCTCTTATTAAGAAGACTTAGAGTTAGTCGACTGACCTTCCTCAAACCCTTTGTTCTTCTCGACTTTCGTTGTCTTATAGTTTCGTCTATAATGTCTAACTTTACCACATCACTAGCATGTTTTCATCACCGGACCAAGAGATCTAGTCTTAGATTTTCCTCTTGACTTTGATCTTCTACCAGACGTTTTACCTTTTCCCCTGTCTACTGGTCGACCTCTCTACTGTCAAGGTGTTGTGGGTGAAACCTTCCATGTTATTTTGTTTCATCTCTTATGACAATAGAGATGCAACCACATCGTTGATCTTCACTGTGGTATTATTGATTCCAATAGCCATGACTAGGCTATCCCATGAATATGGCAAAGAACACAATAGAATGATACATTTGTAATGTCCCCAAATTTTGATCTTTAAGCATTCGAGAGAAAAATCATTAAAATTGGAATTCCATGGCCTAGTCACTTTGTAAGGTTCATGAGAAATTGTCAAGGGGGTGATGTGGGTCATAAAATTGTAAAGTATGGAATCCAATATTTATGAATAAGGTGACATTAGACAAATTGGACAAGGAGGTGCATTATATAAGGAATGGTGGACCCAGGAAGAGGTGACACATAGAAGGAATCTCATGATGAAGGCATCTTGAGAGTGTAACTCAACACTGACTAAAAATAGCCAAGAGGGGTGCATTGGTGGAGGAAGGAGTCAAAGTGGGTTGTAACTCCCACCAAATGAGGAATAATCTCCTAAAATAAGGTGTAACTCCAAAAAGAATCTCACGATGGAGCATTTGCTAAAATCAAGGTGTAACTCCCAAAAGAATCTCATGATGGAGCATTTGCTAAGAATAGCCCAAGGAAGGCGCATGAGAGGAAGAGTGGGCCCAAGGGGAGTTGTAACTCCCACTAAACAAGGGAGAAATCTCCTAATTTGAATTCCTAGTAGGATCAACTATACATGAGGCCAAAAATAACTTTAGAAAGGAACTTAATGTGTCCCAAAGAATCATTCTCTCATGAAAATAATATTTATTAATATTTTATTGATATTTTTGAGAGAGAAAACTCTAGAAGGATGAATGAAGAATTATAAAAGAAGGGAGAGAGCACCTATTGGGGATCTTTTTGCAAAAATTATTTATGGATTGGAGAGATCTTGAGGATTTCAAGCTTGGGAGATGTTCCCCTTACAATTGTGACTGGTTTTGGTGGTGAAAGATTCCACCTTAGCTGGTGTGAGAGGAGAGATCATCCATATCTCTTCATTTGGGCTTCATTACAGGTTTTGAGAGAGATCATCCAGATCTTTCTACTGAGCTTCATTGATCAGATTATGTTGTGATTTTTATTACAGATCTAAACATTCTTCCGTGTTCTAGTGTTTTATTATGTTGGTTTTCTAGTTTTCTCGATGTGGAGGGCGCACTTGCTCTCAAATAGTTTTAGTTTGCTAGTGTTCTCAGTGTTGGAAGGCGTACTTGTGGAAGATATTACACCATTTTGGAGATGCAAAACATATTCTTGAATCTCTTTCTCAGATCCATTGTGTTTGGGGCTCTTGATGTGTGGTTGGAGCAGCTCTTTCATTGGAATCGACGTTGGGGGGACGATATCAATATTCTAGTTATGATCTTTCTGTGCATTTTGGGGATGTGAGATCTATTCCATTGCGTCAGGAGCATCATTTCCAGTGGGAAACACTTTTTATTTCACCCAAAAAGGTTTCTAGGTGACCAAGATACGACGATTTCACTATATCCGAGGGTTCCAGCTGTGAAGAATGCACCAATACATTTCTATTTGTATATTTCTTGAGTTTAGAGCTGGTATAAGAGCATATATTGTTGTAATCAGTATTATTATTATTGTTCCCATCCATTCATAATAAATATTTACAATGTCTTTCTCCATATTGAGTTCAATGTTCAAGATTCTGGTATATCTATATGCAAATATGCTAGTATGGTTATGCAATCTTAATGCAATGTGTATTAAACTTTTATTAAAGCACCTTGAAGTCTGTTAGTGGGATATTCAGCTTGTTTTGGGTGTTTTTGAACAAATTTGGAGCTTTTTGGGTGAATCCGAGTTGCTCAGTAAGTGTTTGGAAAGAGTTGGAAATCAAGCCCCTTTCAGAATTGAAATTCGATCATGTCTTCCTGAATTCGAATTGGTATTTGTGAAGTTGCGCATGTATGGTTAAATATGAAATTTATACATCATTCATGCTATTCATTGAGTAAAGAACTCTTCCCGTGAATGTGGTGATATTACGGTTGCTTCCTATGCTTCAAAACCGATAATTAAGAGGTTGCATACAAACTGTTTGAAGAAAGTCCTGAACCAGATTTAATAACCAATTGCCAAACATTTTATATCAGATCTGCTTGGACATATTATAGTAGTTCTAGGTATATTTTATGGGTTGCACACCATTATTCATATCCAAAATTATATATACATATTCCTCTGAACTAGACCATCTCTTAAGCTTTCATAAACCACTGCCTGGATAAGTGGAAACCAATAAAAAATTTCCTGGAAAATTGGAGTTAAAATTTCCTAATTTTTTATTGGGGATATTACAGTGGTATTAGAGTATGTTCCTTGATAATTGTGGGAACTAAAGAGGAATTTTGAAGAAAATTTGAAGGTTAGAACTTTCAAAAGAAGAACTGCAGCAAGTGTAGAAGAGGAAAATTTCATCAATGGCTAGATTTATAGATGGCAGAATGTTACCCACTTTCCTTCCTACCTCGCCCATAGAGAAGGAGAATCTTGAATAGGAAAGGTTAATGAAGGGCCATGATGAGTCATTGAAGAACCTTGATAATACACAACAGGAGTTGGAACATAAATTGTAGCATTGTAAAACCTTGCTACCAGAATGCGCTACATCACAAATTATGGGGAGGATGTTCAGTGTCTTTACAAATAGAGCAACCCAAGGTTCCTATGATAAGTTTGGATCAGGAAGTAGTGAATCCACTGTCATTGTTCAACCTTCAAATGACCATGAGGAGGAAAATGAAGCCATGTCCACAAACTCTCTTAAGCCATACGATAGTTTGGATCAAAAGGAATCACATATTCCAACCTTGAGTCTTCAGGTTGATCACAAAGTGGAGGAGCATGTCATCACGGATGGAACACATGGGAATGATGAGACTGTAACACAAAGGTATGGTAAAAATTAGGCATAAAGCAATGGCATATAACACATCAACACAATACACATAAATTACCTTGTAAACCTTTCTCTCGGGGGAAAACCTACAAATCAGTGAGCTTTTCCACTCATCTATTAATCAACACTTCAACTAGTGTTTACAAATATGATTTTCAAAACCACAAATCACACTTCATTGCATTACACCACTATTTGCATTGCCATTACATCGTATTTATAGATGCAATACAACCAATTGCTCATGAATGGAAATCCACAACTTCCTGACCACTTTCAGTTATTTTGTTACAATCGACTTGATTGGGTCAACCTTGGTAAAGTGCCAGTTGAGCTTCTAGTCCTTCCATCGAATTTCCATTAGCTAGTCATTTGCCTTTGACCAAACAACTATCTTGGTCATCCAATCGACTAGACTTCCACCGTCTGTCGACCTCTGACTCCAGTCAACTTATACCAGTTGACATCAACTTTGCTAGTCAATTTACATGCAAGGAATATAACACACCCAACAAATATATGGATGAAGCAATTAAGGAGTTTCTCAATTACAATTTGATTAAGCCCTTAACATTAGAATTTAGTTGTTCTACATTTATTATGAACAAGCACAATGAGTAGAAGAGAGGGAAAAAGAGAATGGTGATCAACCACAACCTATTCAATGACATCACTATAAAATTCAAGCACCCAATGCCGCGTAAAGATACATTGTTAACTCACCTAACTGGAAGCAAATTTTACAATAACTTTCATTGTTAGAGTGGCTTCTATGAAATAAGAATAAAGCTCGAAGAAGTATACAAGATTGCACTCAATGAAATGTAAGGGCAGTATGAATGGTTGGTAATATCATTTGGGTTAAGCAATGCACCAACCTCTTTCCAAAGGTGGATGGTCTTTATTTTTAGTCCATATTATTCGTATAGTATTGTTTACATAAATGATATCCTTATTTATTCAAGCATAATCGAAGAACATAGTATCCATGAATTTTTTTTAGAATTGGTTAAAACAAATGGGATAGCACTATCTAAAGTCATAATTGAACTTTTCATTCCTGAGGTTGAATTCTTGGACTCCAGAGCAAAGATGGAAAAATCAAATTGCAGTCTCATATATACGAGACCATCTCAAATTATCAAAATGAAATGAACACTCACAAGCAATTCTATTCTTTTTAGGTTGTGTCAATGTTATACTCCGATTCTTGAAAGACATTTTGTGTAGAAAGAACACATTTGCAAAAGATATCGTAGTGCTTATCACAAAAAGTGTCACGACCTCATCTATATGAAGACTAATAAGATAGTTGCTAGAATATATTAACCAACAAATTCAATTGAGGTGTGAACGAGACTATAGCATTGTTAGAGCAATGCTAGAAGTAGACTTGATGCACCACACAATGGCCTATTATTAGCAATGATACTTTGTATTCACTCTAAATCCAAAATGGGTCTTTGAATTGTATCAAGGCTAGATTGTGATCAAGCACATTGGGTTAACAACTAAATATTATAGACATATCATGACATTGATCAATGTGTAGATGATAAAAAAAATTCCAGCTTTGGATTAATTGATATAGGAGTGCCAAGTGATTGGTGTACATCTCAATTCACTAAATGATGAATGGAAATTTGCCCAGACAATATTATCAACATTTACATAATAAAAAATTCATGCATGGTAGGAGTTCAATCCTCCAAATAGTATGAGTACCAACATACCCACATCATAGAAAACATGTCATTGAAGAATCAAACACCAGTGATATGATCAATATGTTTGAAGACGAAATAAAAAGCGTAGACAAAATCCCAATCAATAGATTCATACATTTTTTATGATGAACTTCAGTGCTACTGGGACATAAGAATCCATAGCGGATATGGATCTTCCTTATATTTCAATGACTATGAATAATGGTCATAATCACATCTGTAAATATATTGTACATATTGTAAGTTGTTGACACTATTTGGTTGCATAAAAATCCGACCAGACAATATTATCAACATTTACATAGTAAAAAATTCATGCATGTTAAGAGTTCAATCCTCCAAATAGTATGAGTACCAACATGCCCACGTCATACAAAACATGTCATTGAAGAATCAAACACCAGTGATATGGTCAATGTGTTTGAAGACAAAATAACAAGCATAGACAAAATCCCAAGCAATAGATTCATACATTTTTTACAATGAACTTCAGTGCTATTGGGACATAAGAATCCATAGAGGATATGGATCTTCCTTAGATTTCGATGACTATGAATAATGGTCAGAATCACATCTGTAAATATAATGTACATATTGTAAGTTGTTGACACTATTTGGTTGCATAAACATGATAAGGCCCTGAATCAAGCAACGGTGATATGATCAATATGTTTGAAGACGAAATAAAAAGGGTAGACACAATCCCAGCCAATAGATTCATACATTTTTTATGATGAACTTCAGTGCTATTGGGACATAAGTATCCATAGAGGATATGGCCCTTCCTTAGATTTCGATGACTATGAATAATGGTCATAATCACATCTGTAAATATATTGTACATATTGTAAGCCATTGATACTATTTGGTTGCATAAACATGATAAGGCTCCACATGCTTTGGAATGTTTTATTTTAAATATTATTTTCTATTACTTTTATAAAGTGGTAAACACCCAAACCATAAGTATGCTAGAAATAACTCGCTAAAGTTATGTACAATATTAATTAACTACAATAAAAGTCGAAAATAATGACTAGTGGATACAACAATTAGATTATCTCTTGAAACTTTCCTCAAAGCTCATTATAATTATATATAAGGATCCAAAACCTTATTATGATCATCAAAAGTTGTATAATTTGAGTGAGATCTAGATGAGTGTTTTTGCTTCCACTTGTAAATTTTGTAGTTTGTTTTAATAATTGATTCCAAGTAAGACTAGCATTATGATCACGAGAGTCGACAGCCGAGCACGAGAGCCTCTGAAGGCTTACCCGATCTAGCATGGAGACTTCCTTTCTGTGAAGGATCGAGGTTGAGGAAGCATCAACATATGTGTGATGGCATAGATCGACCCGGATTCAACGTTGAGACATCCATACAGTGAAGGTTTGAGATCGAGGAAGCAGGGTTTTGCGTGCATGGAGGCAGTCCCAGTTTAAACCCTTTTTTTTCCAATGCCCTCAGGCCCCAATGGCCTTGGGAGGAGACTCTTCCCTCCCTCCCCCTTTATGAGCTATCTGATTTCTTGAAGCTAATCGCATCACAAGGAAAAATCCCTTATCTGCAGCACAAGAGAAATTCGTAAAAAAAATAACCGAGATCCCCACAGTAGCACTGCCATTTGAGCAACCCTGCAAAACAACACTCAATCTGTCAAAACATGCTCTGATAGGTCAGTTCACTTGTATGTGGCCATCTCCAAAGACCACTAAACTATGGGTCCAAAAAAATTGGTGACCATTGATATTGGACGAAGTAAGATCTTACTTCCTAGGAAAGGGCTTCTTCGCTTTCGTCTTTGAAAGTAAACAAGATCAAGAATTGATCTTCAGAAATGGCCCATACTTCATGGGGCCGCAAGGGATGTATATGAACAAATGGAATTTCGATTTCGACCCCTCCCAGGACATCCCATCCGCGGTCCCAGTCTGGGTAAGACTGCCTCACCTACCTCTCCACTGCTGGAACCCGGAATCATTATAAGAGATTGGAAACACGCTTGGGAAATACATCGATAAGGCTTATCGAAAAGATCAATTCGCATGTGCAAGAATATGTGTTGAAGTAGATATGGAATGTGTACTCCTAGAAGTTATAAACCTTACAGTAGCAGATTGGACCCACATTCAAGAATTGGATTACGAACAAATCCCATTTAAATGCAGATATTGTCACAAGTATGGGCATTTTTCCAGATCCTACAAAAAGAAACCTACAGATTCAAAGGCAGAAGGGAAAAAAGATCAATGGACAACAATACAAAAAAATCCCATCACCAAATCGAGATCAAAACAAAAAGCAAATTAACAGCACTAAAAGGCTCCTAGCAACGACAACAGATTCAAGGCACTTGAAGTTCCTGAAATCCAAGAAAACCCTGAAGCTTCAGAAGAAGGAGAAATCACTGAATATCAAGAAACTCAGGACACTCAACAACTCAATAAAGATACAAAGGAATGCCAACCCGAAAGCACACCAAGCCCCAAAAGATCTAATCCGAGCAAAGGTACGCCTTCCTATGCATAAATCACAAAAACCAAACATTTTGAATCTCCCACTTCGCCGGAAGATCTAATAGACCGATCATCCAAGAAGCTCGGGTGGAAATTAAGCAAAGATCTAAGGGAAGAAGAAGCTGAACGTGAAAAGACACAAGGTGCCCAAGCTACAATAGACATGGGCCAGACTAGTAGGAAAGAAAATGGGGGATGGAATATGAGGAGGCCCCTCCTCTACCCACAACAATAGATAATGAATCTGGTCTCTTGGAACTGCAGAGGACTAGGAAATCCCACCAAAATAGACATTATTAAAGATCTCCAAAAAATAGAGGTACCAGATATCCTCTTGCTTCAAGAGACCAAACTCGATGAAAACACCACCTTAAAGATTGGGAAGGAAAAATGGAAGAAGAATATTGGTATGGCAGTTAGTGCCAGAGGAGCATCCGGCGGCCAAGCAACCTTCTGGTCATCCAATAAATTCAAGTTACACAACTCCTTCGCTACTCAGCATTGGATCTTCATGAATCTCTCTCACATTCATAGCAACATTCACATTGAACTGTTCAATCTATATGTCCCCAATCTTTGCACGAAAAAAAAAAAAAAAAAAAAAAAAAAAAAAAAAAAAAAAAAAAAAAAAATGGTGGAAAACTTTAGAAGATTTCTTGGAAGCATACACCCCACAGGATCTCGTCCTAGCAGGTGACTTGAACATCACCCTTTCCACAGCGGAAAAAAAGGGAGGCCTCTCTGGAAAATATATTTTCAAACCCCAAGTTGAAGCTCTCATCCAGAATTGGGACCTGATCGATGCCAAGCCCAAAAGAGAGAAATACACCTGGTCCAATAAACAGTCGGGCAAAGGGAACATCATGGCTCGTCTTGACAGATTTCTAATCCAAAGCAGCTAATGACAGAAGGGTACACTATCATCTCAAGAATCATTGCAAATCTGGCATCTGACCACAAACCTATTCTCCTCCAATTTTAGAAAGATGAATATCTTGGCCCGATACCATCCAGGTTCAGTCCTAAATGGATTGAACACAACGAATTATTGGACGTTTTGGACAATAGCTGGAGTTCTCCAATAACCAGCTCCCCTAGATTCGTATGGGAATAGAAACTTAAAGCCACCAAGAAAGCATTAAAGTAGTGGGCCAAGTCTAATTGTCCCCCACCATGCAATCAAAGGAAAAAAGTTGTGGATGACTTGGAAAATTACCAAATCGAGCTGGAAGATCACCCTGTGGACAATGACGCCTTGTAGAAAGAAGTCTGGCACCAAATCAATGTTTATCAAGCATTCAGAAAAGAGGAGGAGTACTGGAGATTAAAATCTCGCAGTACTTAGCAAAAATTAGGTGACAAGAACACATCTTATTTTCACAAGCAGACAAAAATGAGACATTCCATGAATTACATCTCTGAGATTAAATTGGACAACAGACTCATTGCCAAAGGGCACAACAACATCAAGACTGTTGCGTACAACCATTTCTCAGGCCTATTAACGGAGGAAGATAACAATGAAGATGGCGACCAACATATCCTTCTCGAGTAAATTCCTAACAGTATCACTTCCAATGACAACATCGACCTGCACAAGCCATTTTTAGAAAAAGAAGTAACCAATGCCATTTGGTCCTTTGACCCTGACAAGGCACCTGGACCCGATGGATTTTCCATCCTTTTCTACAAAGCCTGCTGGAGTTATATTAGATAGGATTATATGAGAATAATAAGAGACTTACATGCTAAAGCGAAGATCGAAGGATGTACCAATTCGACATTCCTCGCTTTAATTCCAAAAGAAACGAACCCCAACTCCTCCGGCAGATTCTGACCCATTTCCTTATGCAACTTGTCTTACAAGATCATTTCTAAGATGGTGGCCAACAGAATGAAGCCACTCCTCACCAAAATCATCTCGGATAACCAAGGAGGCTTCTTAAAAGAAAGACAAATCCTCGACAACGTCATCCTTGTACAAGAAGCCATTCATTCCAGCAAAGTTCGTAATGAAAAAGGTATGTTAATCAAACTTGATATGGCAATGCTTTTGATTGGGTCAAGAATTCTTTTCTCTTCAAAATCATGGAAAAAATTGGATTTGGGAAACCTTTCATTAATTGGATCTCTTCCTGCATTAAAGGTCCTTGGATCGCCCTCCTTGTAAATGGTCGCCCGACCAAATTCTTCCAAGCAACACGCGGTATTCGACAAGGTTGTCCCCTCTCTCCCTTCTTTTATATTATATTGGCTGACTCACTTAGTCGAAAACTGAATCACGACCTCAAAATAGGATCCCCACCTGGCCTCAATTTAGCAAGGAACTCAATGCCCCTTAATCACACCTTATTTGCAAATGACTTACTCTTATTAGGAGGAATCTCCCCCACTATTACCCGAAAATTCAAGCAGATTCTAAATTGGTACTGCAATGCCACTGGAGGCATGATCAACCTCCACAAAAGTGTTGTATACGAATGGAATCTTAATAACACCTCTGCTATCAAAATTGCCCAGATTCTTGGAATCAAAGTCCACAAACATTGGAACAATTTCAATTACCTTGGGCTTCCAATCTCCCAAGGACTTTCAAAATCTGGAAATTGGGAATATATCATAAGCAAAATCAAGTCCAAAATAAAGAACTGGGGAGGCTTCTAGCTCAATAAAGCTGGAAAACTTACCCTCATAAAGGCAGTCCTCTCAACTATACCAATCTACCAATCCTCTATTCTTCTAGCCCCCAAAGGAGTCACAGATCGATTCAGCAAACTAATAAGAGAGTTTCTTTGGACTGGTGGTAAAAACAATGGAAAAAAATTGCATCTGATAAATTGGAATATCATAAAGCTTCCAAAAAGTTCAGGAGGACTCCAAATTCGAGATCCCTCCCTGATAAATTTGGCAATGGGAGGCAAAATCATCTGGCAAATTTTGCACAACAATCAACATCAGGTCATCCATTTACTTATGAATAAATATTTAGCAAGCAGCTCCCTAAGATGCCTTGACAACAATCCAACATCCAAGGGAACATCAATCTGGAAACTGTGCAAATTGGCTTGGCAAGCATTCTTAAAAGAACTCCACTGGGTTCCTGGGAACGAGAAAGATATAAATATATTCTCTGACAGAATTATGGAGAACAAGCCTCTCAAAGAAAACCAAGATCTTCAAGATATTGCTCTATGGCTTGCTCAACATGGAATAAAAACCCTAAATGCTCTTAGTGAATGGAGCTCCTCCGGCACTTGGTTAAGTTGGAAAGATCTCTCTACCCCAGCAGATCTAGAACCCTCCAAGAAACTCCTTTTCGAATGTTTAATTGGGTGTGCACCTATTCACTCCCACAACAAAGACGATCGTGGTTGGGGGCCTAAGGGAAAATACACTGCTGCTTTGGGTTTCAACAATCTCCAAAGTCATGATTCCTCGAGGAAAAAGCTTTGGGATTTGGTATGGAATCCTTTTGGTCTACCAAAAATTAATTTCTTCACCTAGACTCTTGCTCACAGAAAAGTCCTAACTGGGGACAATCTCGTCAGGGGAGGTTTTATTGGACCTCATTAGTGTCCCCTTTGCCACCAAAACTCTGAATCCCTTGACCATCTCTTCCTTGATTTCCCTTTTGCAAAGACTATTTGCAATCTCATGGTCCATGAGCTTAACATGACCTTACCCAACTTCACTTCCACCACTTGCCTCCTTAATGACTAGAAATCCTCCTATCCATCGCCCCTTACAAACAAGAAACTTTGGCTTCAAATATGGATCACCATTCCTAAATTTACCTGCTAGAAGATCTAGATTGTCATAAATGAAGCCATGTCCACAAACTCTCTTAAGCTATACAATAGTTTGGATCAAAAGGGATCACATATTGCAACCTTGAGTCTTCAGGTTGATCACAAAGTGGAGGAGTGTGCCATCACGGATGGAACACATGGGAATGATGAGACTGTAACACAAAGGTATGGTAACAATTAGGCATAAAGAAATGGCATATAACACATCAACACAGTACACATAAATTACCTTGTAAACCTTTCTCTCGAGGGAAAACCTACAAATCAGTGAGCTTTTCCACTCATCTATTAATCAACACTTCAACCAGTGTTTACAACTATGATTTGCAAGACCACAAATCACACTTCATTACATTACACCACTATCTGCATTGCCATTACATCGTATTTATAGATGCAATAAAACCAATTGCTCATTAATGGAAATCCACAACTTCCTGGCCACTTTCAGTTATTTTGTTACAATCGACTTGACTGGTTCAACCTTGGTAAATTGCCCATTGAGCTTCTAGTCGTTCCATCAAATTTCCATTAGCTGGTCATTTGCCTTTGACCAAACAACTATCTTCGTCAGCCAATCGACTAGACTTCCACCATCTGTCGACCTCTGACTCCCGTCAACTTATACCAGTTGACATCAACTTTGCTAGTCAATTTACATGCAAAGAATATAACACACCCAACAAATATATGGATGAAGCAATTAAGGAGTTGCTCAATTACAATTTGATTAAACCCTTAACATTAGAATTTAGTTGTTCTACATTTATTATAAACAAGCATAATGAGTAAAAGAGAGAGAAAAAGAGAATGTTGATCAACCACAACCTATTCAATGACATCACCATAAAATTCAAGCACCCAATGCCGCGAAAAGATACATTGTTAACTCACCTAACTAGAAGCAAATTTTACAATAACTTTCATTGTTAGAGTGGCTTCTACGAAATAAGAATAAAGCTCGAAGAAGTATACAAGATTGCACTCAATGAAATGTAAGGGCAGTATGAATGGTTGGTAATATCATTTGGGTTAAGCAATGCACCAACCTCTTTCCAAAGGTGGATGGTATTTATTTTCAGTCCATATTATTCGTATAGTATTGTTTACATAATTGATATCCTTATTTATTCAAGAATAATCGAAGAACATAATATCCGTGATTTTTTTTTAGAATTGGTTAAAACAAATGGGATAGCATTATCTAAAGTCATAATTGAACTTTTCATTCCTGAGGTTGAATTCTTGGACTCCAGAGCAAAGATGGAAAAATCAAATTGCAGTCTCATATATACGAGACCATCTCAAATTATCAAAATGAAATGAACACTCACAAGCAATTCTATTATTTTTAGGTTGTGTCAATGTTACATTCCCATTCTTGAAAGACATTTTGTGTAGAAAGAGCACATTTGCAAAAGATATCATAGTGCTTATCACAAAAAGTGTCACGACCTCATCTATATGAAGACTAATCAGATAGTTGCTAGAATATATTAACCAACAAATTCAATTGAGGTGTGAACGAGACTATAGCATTGTGAGAGCAATGCTAGAAGTAGGCTTGATGCACCACACAATGGCCTATTATTAGCAATGATACTTTGTATTCACTCTAAATCCAAAATAGGTCTTTGAATTCTATAAAGGCTAGATTGTGATCAAGCGCATTGGGTTAACAACTAAATATTATAGACATATCATGACATTGATCAATGTGTAGATGATAAAAAAATTCCAGCTTTGGATTAATCGATATAGGAGTGCCAAGTGATTGGTGTACATCTCAATTCACTAAATGATGAATGGAAATTCGATGAGACAATATTATCAACATTTACATAATAAAAAATTCATGCATGGTAGGAGTTCAATCCTCCAAATAGTATGAGTACCAACATGCCCACATCATAGAAAACATGCCATTGAAGAATCAAACACGAGTGATATGATCAATATGTTTGAAGACGAAAAAAAAGCGTAGACAAAATCCCACTCAATAGATTCATACATTTTTTACGATGAACTTCAGTGCTACTGGGACATAAGAATCCATAGCGGATACGGATCTTCCTTATATTTCAATGACTATGAATAATGGTCATAATCACATATGTAAATATATTGTACATATTGTAAGTTGTTGACATTATTTGGTTGCATAAAAATCCGACCAGACAATATTATCAACATTTACATACTAACAAATTCATGCATGTTAGGAGTTCAATCCTCCAAATAGTATGAGTACCAACATGCCCACGTCATACAAAACATGTCATTGAAGAATCAAACACCAGTGATATGGTCAATATGTTTGAAGACAAAATAACAAGCATAGACAAAATCCCAAGCAATAGATTCATACATTTTTTACAAAACATGTCATTGAAGAATCAAACACCAGTGATATGGTCAATATGTTTGAAGACAAAATAACAAGCATAGACAAAATCCCAAGCAATAGATTCATACATTTTTTACAATGAACTTCAGTGCTATTGGGACATAAGAATCCATAGAGGATATGGATCTTCCTTAGATTTCGATGACTATGAATAATGGTCAGAATCATATCTGTAAATATACTATACATATTGTAAGTTGCTGACACTATTTGGTTGCATAAACATGATAAGGCCTTGAATCAAGCAACGGTGATATGATCAATATGTTTGAAGATGAAATAAAAAGGGTAAACACAATCCCAACCAATAGATTCATACATTTTTTATGATGAACTTTAGTGCTATTGGGACATAAGTATCCATAGAGGATATGGCCCTTCCTTAGATTTCGATGACTATGGATAATGGTCATAATCACATCTGTAAATATATTGTACATATTGTAAGCCATTGATACTATTTGGTTGCATAAACATGATAAGGCTCCACATGCTTTGGAATATTTTATTTGAAATATTAATTTCTATTAATTTTATAAAGTGGTAAACACCCAAACCATAAGTATGCTAGAAGGACTAGCTAAAGTTATGTACAATATTAATTAACTACAATAAAAGTCGAAAATAATGACTAGTGGATACAACAATTAGATTATCTCTTGAAAGTTTCCTAAAAGCTCATTATAATTATATATAAGGATCCAAAACCTTATTACGATCATCAAAAGTTGTATAATTTGAGTGAGATCTAGATGAGTGTTCTTGCTTCCACTTGTAAATTTTGTAGTTTATTTTAATAATTGATGCCAAGTAAGACTAACATTATGATCACGAGAGCCGAGAGCCTTGCACGAGAGCCTCTGAAGGCTTACCCGATCTAGCGTGGAGATTTCCTTTCTGTGAAGGATCGAGGTCAAGGAAGCATCAACATCTGTGTGATGGCATAGATCGACCTGGATTCAGCGTTGAGACATCCATACAGTGAAGGTTTGAGATCGAGGAAGCAGGGTTTTGTGTGCATGCAGGAAGTCCCAGTTTAAACCCTTTTTTTCCAACGCCCTCAGGCCCCAATGGCCTCGAGAGGAGACTCTTCCCTCCCTCCCCATTATGAGCTATCTGATTTTTTGAAGCTGATCGCATCACAAGGAAAAAATCCCTTATCTGCAGCACAACAGAAATTCATAAAAAAAATAACCCAGATCCCCATTGTAGCAATGCCATTTGAGCAACCCTACAAAACAACACTCAATCTGTCAGAACATGCTCTGATAGGTCAGTTCACTGGTTTGTGGCCATCTCCAAAGACCACTGAACTATGGGTCTAGAAAAATTGGCGACCATTGAAGTAGATCTGGAATGTGGACTCCTAGAAGTTATAAGCCTTACAGTAGCATATTGGATCCACATTCAAGAATTGGATTACGAACAAATCCCGTTTAAATGCAGATATTGTCACAAGTATGGGATTTTTTCCAGATCCTGCAAAAAGAAACCTACAGATTCGGAGGCAGAAGGGAAAAAAGAGCAATGGACAGCAATACAAAAAATCCCATCACCAAATCGAGATCAAAACAAAAAGCAGATTACCAGCACCAAAAGGCTCCTAGCAACGACAACAGATTCATGGCACTTGAAGTTCCTAAAATCCATGAAAACCCTGAAGCTTTAGAAGAAGGAGAAATCGCTGAATATCAAGAAACTCAGTACACTCAACAACTTAATAAAGATCCAAAGGAATTCCAACCCCAAAGCACACCAAGCCCCAAAAGATCTAATCCGAGCAAAGGTACGCCTTCCTATGCATAAATCACAAAAACCAAACCTTTGGAATATCCCACTTCGTCGAAAGATCTAATAGATCGATCATCAAAGAAGCTCGGGTGGAAATCGAGCAAAGATCTAAGGGAAGAAGAAGCTGAACGCGAAAAGACACAAGGTTCCCAAGCTACAATATACATGGCATTCAACAGGAATACTAGGGCCATACTAGCAAGAAAGAAAATGGGGGATGGAATAAGAGGAGGCCCCTCGTCTACCCACAGCAATAGATAATGAATATGGTCTCTTGGAACTGCAGAGGACTGGGAAATCCCAGCAAATAGAAGATGTTAAAGATATCCAAAAAATAGAGGTACCAGATATCCTCTTGCTTCAAGAGACCAAGCTCGATGACAACACCACCTTAAAGATTGGGAAGGAAAAATGGAAGAAGAATATTGGTATGGCAGTCAGTGCCAGAGGAGCATCCGACGGCCTAGCAACCTTCTGGTCATCTGATAAATTCAAGTTACACAGCTCCTTTGATACTTTGCATTGGATCTTCACAAATCTCACTCACATTCATAACAACATTCACATTGAACTGTTCAATCTGTATGTCCCCAATCCTTACACGAAAAAAAAAAAAGAATGCTGGAAAACTTTAGAAGATTTCTTGGAAGCATACACCCCACATGATCTCGTCCTAGCAGGTGACTTGAACATCACCCTTTCCACGGCGGAAAAAAAGGGAGGCCTCTCTGGAAAATATATTTTCAAACCCCAAGTTGAAGCTCTCATCCAAAATTGGGACCTGATCGATGCCAAGCTGAAAAGAGGGAAATATACCTGGTCCAATAAACGGTCAGGCAAAGGGAACATCATGGCTCGTCTTGACAGATTTCTAATCCAAAGCAGCTAATGACAGAAGGGTACACTATCATCTCAAGAATCATTGCAAATCTGGCATCTGACCACAAACCTATTCTCCTCCAATTTTAGAAAGATGAATATCTTGGCCCGATACCATCCAGGTTCAGTCCTAAATGGATTGAACACAACGAATTATTGGACGTTTTGGACAATAGCTGGAGTTCTCCAATAACCAGCTCCCCTAGATTCGTATGGGAATAGAAACTTAAAGCCACCAAGAAAGCATTAAAGTAGTGGGCCAAGTCTAATTGTCCCCCACCATGCAATCAAAGGAAAAAAGTTGTGGATGACTTGGAAAATTACCAAATCGAGCTGGAAGATCACCCTGTGGACAATGACGCCTTGTAGAAAGAAGTCTGGCACCAAATCAATGTTTATCAAGCATTCAGAAAAGAGGAGGAGTACTGGAGATTAAAATCTCGCAGTACTTAGCAAAAATTAGGTGACAAGAACACATCTTATTTTCACAAGCAGACAAAAATGAGACATTCCATGAATTACATCTCTGAGATTAAATTGGACAACAGACTCATTGCCAAAGGGCACAACAACATCAAGACTGTTGCGTACAACCATTTCTCAGGCCTATTAACGGAGGAAGATAGCAATGAAGATGGAGACCAACATATCCTTCTCGAGTAAATTCCTAACAGTATCACTTCCAATGACAACATCGACCTGCACAAGTTGTTTTCAGAAAAAGAAGTAACCAACGCCATTTTGTCCTTTGACCCTGACAAGGCACCTAGACCCGACGGATTTTCCATCCTTTTCTACAAAGCCTACTGGAGTTATATTAGAAAGGATTATATGAGAATAATAAGAGACTTCCATGCTAAAGCGAAGATCGGAGTATGTACCAATTTGACATTCCTCGCTTTAATTCCAAAAGAAACGAACCCTAACTCCTTCAGCGGATTCCGACCCATTTCCTTATGTAACTTGTCTTACAAGATAATTTCTAAGATGGTGGCCAACAGAATGAAGCCACTCCTCACCAAAATCATCTCGGATAACCAAGGAGGCTTCTTAAAAGAAAGACAAATCCTTGACAACGTCATCCTTGTACAAGAAGCCATTCATTCCAGCAAAGGTCGTAATAAAAAAGGTATGTTAATCAAACTCGATATGGCAATGCTTTTGATCGGGTCAAGCATTTTTTCTCTTCAAAATCATGGAAAAATTTGGATTTGGGAAACCTTTCATTAATTGGATCTCTGCCTGCATTAAAGGTCCTTGGATCGCCCTCCTTGTAAATGGTCTCCTGACCAAATTCTTCCATGCAACGCACGGTATCCGACAAGGCTGTCCCCTCTCTCCCTTCCTTTATATTATATTGGCTGACTCACTTAGTCGAAAACTAAATCATGACCTCAAAATAGGATCCCTACCTGGCCTCAATTTAACAAGGAACTCAGTGCCTCTTAATCACACCTTATTTGCAAATGACTCACTCTTATTAGGAGGAATCTCCCCCACTATTGCCCGAAAATTCAAGCAGATTCTAAATTGGTACTGCAATGCCACTGGAGGCATGATCAACCTCCACAAAAGTGTTGTATATGAATGGAATCTTAATAACACCTCCACTATCAAAATTGCCCAGATTCTTGGAATCAAAGTCCACAAACATTAGAACAATTTCAATTACCTTGGGCTTCCAATCTCCCAAGGACTTTCAAAATCTGGAAATTGGGAAGATATCATAAGCAAAATCAAGTCCAAAATAAAGAACTGGGGAGGCTTCTGGCTCAATAAAGCTGGAAAACTTACCCTCATAAAGGTAGTCCTCTCAACTATACCAATCTACCAATCCTCTATTCTTCTAGCCCCTAAAGGAGTCACAGATCGAATCAGCAAACTAATAAGAGAGTTTCTTTGGACTGGTGGTAAAAACAATGGAAAAATTTGCATCTAATAAATTGGAATATCATAAAGCTTCCAAAGAGTTCAGGAGGACTCCAAATTCGAGATCCCTCCCTGATAAATTTGGCAATGGGAGGCAAAATCATCTGGCAACTTTTGCACAACAATCAACATCAGGTCAGCCATTTACTTATGAATAAATATTTAGCAGGCAACTCCCTAAGATGCCTTGACAACAATCCGACATCCAAGGGAACATCAATCTAGAAATTGTGCAAATTGGCTTGGCAAGCATTCTCAAAAGAACTCCACTGGGTTTCTGGGAACGAGAAAGATAAAAATATATTCTTTGACAGAATTATGGGGAACAAGCCTCTCAAAGAAAACCAAGATCTTCGATATATCGCTCTATGGCTTGCTCAACATGGAATAAAAACCCTAAATGCTCTTAGTGAATGGAGCTCCTCCGGCACTTGGTTAAGCTGGAAAGATCTCTCTACCCCAACAGATCTAGAAACCTCCAAGAAACTCCTTTTCGAATGTTTAATTGGGTGTGCACCTATTCACTCCCACAACAAAGACAATCGCGATTGGGGGCCTAGGGGAAAATACATTGCTGCTTTGGGTTTCAACAATCTCCGAAGTCATGATTCCTCGAGGAAAAAGCTCTGGGATTTGGTATGGAATCCTTTTGGTCTACCAAAAATTAATTTCTTCACCTGGACTCTTGCTCACCGAAAAGTCCTAACCGGGGACAATCTCATCAGGAGAGGTTTTATTGGACCTCATCGGTGTCCCCTTTGCCACCAAAACTCTGAATCCCTTGACCATATCTTCCTTGATTGCCCTTTTGCAAAGACTATTTGGAATCTCATGGTCCACGAGCTTAACTTGACCTTACCCAACTTTCCTTCCACCACTTGCCTCCTCAATGACTGGAAATCCTCCTATCCATCACCCCTTACAAACAAGAAACTTTGGCTTCAAATATGGATCACCATTCCTAAATTTACCTGTTGGAAGATCTGGATTGCCAGAAACAAAGCCATTTTCCAGGATCTACATCTAACTCCCTTACAAGTTGTTGGACAAGCCAAAGGCCTTCTCCTAGAGTGCTTGATTTACTCCAGCCATGCCTCTGATAAAAATCTCAGCACTAATGAATTAAAGTGGATCGACAATCCTCTATCTAAACCTACAAGTGGTTTAAGACCTCGAATTCGAAAACCCCCTCCCTGGCAGATCATACTTTCAAGCACTGAGTTTAAAGAATGGAGGAACAAGTAAAATAGTGACAGTTTGTACTTCGATGGCGCCTCGAAAAAAAATCCTGGAGCAGCAGGGGCAGGAGGAGTCTTGATCTTCGATGGTGAATTGGAAATTGTACCAATAATCTCGCAGAAGCATTAGCACCTTGAAAGGATTCCAAATAGCCAAAAAGCTCGGTATTGGGAAGTTATAGGTATTCAGAGACTCACTTGTAATCATCAGGGCGTTCAATATGAATACGATCTTCAACAATCTGGCAATAAAAAGAGTCATATATCGAACTCAGCAAATTACGAGCACCTTTGATTACTTCAAAGTTTATCACATAAAGAGAAATCTAAATCATGAAGCCGACATTGAGGCAAAGGCCGGAACAACTCTGCCACCTGGGAAAATTGAAATTTCAAATGGGGATATCGAATACCATCACATTCCCTGACTGGAGATGGCTGAGCACACTCAAAACAGTCTGAATAATCCGTTCCAAAACAACAGTTGATTTTGACTTACTAGAACATGACCTTATCAACTCCGACAAGTCAAAGAGACATTCTCCCTGATCTCCTTCAACAATGATGCACATAATTACAAGGTTGCTTTTCTCATTCACGCAAATAACAAGAGTACAAGCCTGATGCTCTGAAGCATGTTTCAATGATGCACAATCCAGAATCTGATGTGGATTAATTGACATTTGACATGGTTTCAATATGATAGAATTCAATGGGAGAAAAAAACTGAAACTCTTAACTCTCTGTTATCATGCAGTCAACATAACAAACTTGATGCCCGGAATAATCACGCACGGAACAAGTGAAATCATTCACACATTCAGAAACTCCACTCAGAACGTTCACGCACAATCCAACTCTGGATGCTGGAGCAAACTAATTTCTGAATTCAGTTTTTAGAACGATAATGATCAGAACTCGGGATAATGAGCATAACTTGGGATATAGATCTTGATTCAAAGAATGGTTTTAAAAAAGAAAATTGATTATGATTCTTGTAACCTGCCGATTCTGGCTTTCAGCGACGACACCTTTTTTTATTTTTTTAATACAATAACCGTTTTTGTTATAAAAAAAACCAGTATGATGGTTCATCCATATATATATATATATATATTATTATCATACAATGGTAAGCACTTTGCCTCTCGTATATATATATATTATTATTTTCTTATGTTTCCAATGGGAGGAATTCCATAGTTCTCAGCTGGAATCCAATGGAACTGTTCACTTTATGGATTGATGATGATATTTAGGATATGCTAATGTGGAAGATAATACATGAAGGACAGTATATTATTTTGGCATTTTGTATATTTTGGAAAGACTCTAAGAGTTTTGGATTTAACCCATAACTATGTTGTAATAGCAATATCATTGTACTATTTGATTTATCTATAGAAATAATAATAGTACACTTTTTTTTCGTTGAAAAAAAATAAATTATTATTTGCTTAGTATTTATTGCTTTCTCCATATTTCAATTATGATCATACAATAACAATTTGCAATATTATGATAAAATATAAAAGCATTAAATGCACATAACAAACTCCATCTATTACTCCAGACAAAAACTATTTGATTAGCATACAAAAAACGAAGTCTCCTTCCTAGTGTGAGAATCTTATGCCTTGGTGCTTATCAAATGTACTCAACTTAAATAAAGCTATTTTGTACAATTTGGATTGTAACAAACACCAAATGAAATGCATATTCAAGTTTCCAAAACATATATGATGAAAAGAAAAAGATTATTCCATATACTTTTGGTGCATGTATAAAGTTGTCAAAAGTTTACACGGGAAAGCAAAGAAATGGTCACCAACTTGTGCTTTACAGGGTTGCAAATTTGATAGCATGTACAATGATATCTCATTGGCATATCTCGATAGTGACTTAAATGTATGATTGCTATTTCTTGATAGCATGAGAACGAACAAGGATAGTGACTAAGTGACAATGGCCATTACCACGTGTGTCTTAATATGATTGATTTGAGTTTAACGCTGAGCTTGTTATGACAAGGACAAAACAATTAATCAAAGATAAGGTAATGCACCAAGTACTTTGAAGATGGTCCATTGTTTTTTATTTATGTTAATAAATAACAATATTTTTCATTGGTATTAAGAGAGTTAATTATTATTATTATGTATATTGTTTTGGGTGGGAGACAATTTTATTATATATAAAAATAATGAAAATAAAATAAATAATATTTTATTTTTAAAATATTAATATATATATTTTTTATTTTTTATTTTTTATGTTTATATATATATATAATTCTTCTTTTGAAATTAATTTAATTGAAAAGAAAAAAAAATGTGATTTTATTCAAAATAGATAAAATGATATTATATAGATTTTTTTATTTATTGCACCGAGTGAAACGAGGTGCTCTACAACTCAGTATGGGGGAGATGTTGTAACGTGTATGTGTCCTGTTACATGTGTGATGTAGCATTACATCTAATAGTAAAAAGTAATAAATTATATTATGGCGGTCATTAATAAATTTATGTCGACTCATAAAATAAAAAATTAATGAAATTATTTTAAAAAAATCCATGTTGGCTCATAAAATAAAATATTATGAAAAGTATTTAAAAAATCGATGTTCGTTTATAAAATAAAAACTTAAAACTTAAACCAAGGTCTATCAATCAAGAGATATCAAATTTCTTGAGTTTAAATTTAAAAAAAGAAATACACTTCAAGAAATTGGATCCCTCTCGGTGCTTGATAGATACGGGTTTAAGATGGATCTATGCTGGTTTTACTTTCATTTACAAAACAAAAAAGGATCATACGAGGTTTAACTATAGGACTATACAAGACATATTTCATCAAACAAAAATGAAAATAATGTCACAACAATGTATCTTAAATTTTTTTTCTCCAACTTGCTTTGAATGCTTCACCATCTCTCATAATAAGTCTTTTTTTAAGCAAAAAAAGGACCTTTCATTCTATTAATAAAGTGGCAAAATTACATGCTTTCAGCATTACATCCATCCAGGTGCTAATAGAGCCACCACATAGCATCAGACATACCCAGAAACCCCAAAAATCCATATCCAAAGCATCACAGATCAGAACAGAGTTACATAGGCCGAACCACTAACAATAAGACCAAGCCAGAACCCGAGAGCTAACACACCATAAGCTACATATCCCAAACCCCCTAGCCAGAACGAGGTCAAGCCCCGAGAGTACAAAAAGTGAACCATCCAAACTTACAGTTTCCAGAAAGCAGACCCATAACCAAAGAACCCGAACATAGACCGCATTAAAACAAACCGAACGATAATCCAACCTTCACCATGCCAATAATCCCCATGTCGATAAAATCCACAAATGCTACATTAAACGGACGGACCAGCCTCGTCCTCGATGATTACAACTAGGGGTGCCTCCACAACCTCCCCCTTATCACCCAAATTATTCTCCCTTGGATTCACCACTTTCTTGGCGCGTGACAGAAAGGAAATCCCCAAGTCACCAGCCAGAGCATCTAACTTCATGTGAATCTAGTGACAATTTTCAGTAGTATCCTTACAAAGCTCTTCCAGCTTTTGAAGCCGCAGAGAACCATATAGAGCATCACCCCAAGTTTCCAGACACTGTGCGATCAGAGTTTTGGTAACCCACATAGTGATGACAACCCAATTATACAGGGCCATCCGCCCTAGCGTGTTACCCGGGTCGTGGATCCATTCAGCCATCGCAACTGCCTCCTCAGGCAGCTCCTCCTCCTCCACCAGGCGCCATAAGTCCGCTTCAATCTCCTCCACCTCCTGTTGCACACCCGTCGGGAAGAACTGACAAAAGAAGACAGTCGTCACAGCAGCATTCCATTGCTCACGGTTGGGGCTAGCATGCACCAGGGCACCACCACCCACATTACTGTGCTCACCACGAGCACGTCTAACTCTCCTCATATTTCTTCCTCTCTACGACATGATGCCCACACCCTTGCAATCACTCTGCACACCTAAAAAGGAATTACAATATCTAACCCAGGCACAAACGTAATCCAGGCGATGAACTCTTCGACTGTAACCATCCCTGAACTTCGAATTTAAAGGAACGTCGCCCCCTGCCTTCACTAACTCCCTCATCATGTCCCATACACTGTGATGATGAAGCCTATCATGTGCCTTCGTCACCTCCACCCTACGTTGATCGTGATAATCCATAAGGATTGTGCGAGACCGATCCTTCATGTCCTTCTCATGCTTCAAATCTCGTAACTTAAATTCCCCATCCGATAGGAAATCTCCGGAAAACCACACAATAGTCCTATTATGCATCATACCAGAACACCATCTGTCTGGGCTTTCATAGACGGGTACCATTTGTTGCACCAACCTCGAGATTAGGAGGAGTTCTATCGTTAGCATTCGACAACGTTTCTCCACGATCACACTCGGCGATCTTAATGCAATTAAGCCGACATGTATTCGAGGGTAATTTCAATGCTTCCCCGTCCCATTGATCATTACATTTGCTAGCCCCCTGATTAGCCAACGCGTCAGCCAGACAGTTGGCACTCCTCCTGACGTGCTGGAAAGTGACGAGTTAAAAGAGGTGATGAGAATGCTTAGACAAGTAAGACGCCACGCCAAACGCCACGAGGTTTCTAGCTTAGCTGCCTGGGTCCCGTTACTAAGTTTAATTGCGATATTTATTAACATGTTAGAATCTCCTTCCACGATAACACTACTAATGCCACGGCGAGCCACAATGCTTGAGCCCTGTAACAAAGTTTTGCACTCCACCACATTATTAGTTTCATAACCTAGATGGCCACAGTAACTGAACAAAACCTCACCCTGTTCATTTTGCACAGCACCGCCATACCCTGCCATCCTGGGGTTGCCTTTGGAAGCTCCATCAAAGTTCATCTTCAGCCACCCCTTTTGAGGCGGCGATCACATAGTCAGACTGTCTTGCTTCTTATTACCAATATTTTTACGCCCGATGTACTGTGGAAGCACCATGATACCCCAAGTATGGAGAATCCGTAATTCATTGTCCGGTATGTTCATATCCTGTTCATTCCACAAGGATAATTTCAGCGTCTCAATTATCCCATGCTAAATATGCCCCTAGACCATCTTCCATGAACTTTTTTTACCCTGAAACAGGCGTTTATTTCGTTCCTTCCACGCCTCCCAAAGGATAAAACCAGGAAAGAGTTGCCATATACGATTCAGAATTCTCCCTTGGAAAGGATCCCCTCTCCATTGTCTAACAGTTTGCTTCGGTGCAGTCCTAACCCGCTCATACCAGCGGAAAATCCTTGCGCCTTCATCCCTCATAGCAGCTGCAAAACTGCATTCATCTAAAATGTGCGCTATAGTTTCACTGTGTTGGCCACAGAGAACACAAATGGAAGGTCCCTCAAAACCTCTCTTCACAATGTTGTCCCAGGTCAAGATTCTGCCTCTTGGAACCAACCAGAGGAAGAGGGTGATTTTAGGCCAAAGTTTGGCTTCCCATAAATATTTCCAAGTATGATCTCCCACAAGAATCCCCGAGCTAGTCTGAAGGTTGTAAGCTTCTTTCATGGAGAACATTCCTTTGAGGCTATAACCCCACCAAAGAATGTCCATCCCCCTCTGAGTTTTTATCTGCCTGTTGCTCACAATTCCGTAAACCTGCCTACCTGTGTCTTCCCCATAGGAGGCTCTCATAATAAGTCTTTGAATAATATAAAATTTCTTTTTACAATTTTTTAAACAAACATGAAATAAATTACACCATATATAATAACTCAGTGAATTATACTCTCATTAACTCCAAATAGAGAACCTATTGTTGCATAAGCAACATGGGGATGGATATGGACTATAATATGACCACTTTCCTCTTCTTTAATAAACCATTGTCCTCATGTAAACTCTAAGCCAACCTTATACAATTCATGGACTATCTCATTTCTTTCCTTGCAAATACAATGAAAGTAAATGCTAAGGTAAGTTTTGGAACACCTTTAGCCATCAATTCTCCATAATTAATGGATCCCAAAAAGTGATTATCTTTCAAAAAGATGACTTCCTTAGTTCCACATATTTGAGGAGTCCCTTATGAGACACCATTTATAATTTCCACTTCAATCTATTTAGCAGGTTTATGCTCGGCTTATCATCCTATGAGGCTTACTTCTTGATGTTGTTAACACGTTCACCTCACACCGATTACTCTCCCAAGGGGTTCTCCTCAGTATCAGGGTCGTCATCTAAATCATAGAAAGGGAGTGGAATGTGTAAGGCTTCCACCATGTCCATCCATCTTCCCTCCAATTTTCTCACCCGCAGGCCAAGGCTTTGACACTTTTGCCTGAAATCGTCCTCAAGGTCCTAAACCTCATTATCAAGATTGGAGAGTTCCTTAATAGAAGAGATAATGCGCTCCGTAGTGGCGTTGTTACGATCAATTATCCTTTCCTATTGGCGTCCTCCACGTTAGATCGACGCCATATTATGCTCCCTTTCCATGTTCACAACTGGGAATTCACCTTCGAAGCCGAAAACAAGGAAGACAATAACGCTCTTGGAGTCGAGTGCAGGGAGAACAATGTTGCAACTGGATGAGGCAGGCTGAAACTTGAGCATTGAACCTTCCCGACGGTGCATTGGCCCGGTTACCATGGCGTATCAGTTGTCGATCAAATCACAATAAATGAGGTTGGGGTGGTGGATCCATGCCATATCCGCATGGCAGTGGGATATGATCCATCCACCTGCCCCAAGTCTTGCTCTCGTCTATATGCCATTATATAATTGTCATTCAAAACATAAAGTCACCCCATCTAGGGGTACTTGAATGAAAGGATTAAGCATACTCATAACTTGAGAAACACACTCAATTAAAAATATAACTATATCTTAAAAAAACTAATATTTTGTTACTAGTTAAATACTTGTAAAAACTGATTCAACATGGTTTCGGAGATGGAGCTCTGCCTAGGGTTTTCGGCGTTTACTGCAGGAAACACTGATCTTGACGGCTGATCTGATGAATATGTGACCTTCGACAACTTGGAGTCCAGCTGATTCGTCGAATCAACCTAGTACCAGCCAAGGAAAAAAAGTGGGAAGTTTCGTATTAGTCGGAGGCTACTTTTCATCATTTCAGCTTGATTTTTCGGGTTTCCTGAAGTACTATCTGTCTCTAACTTTTCTTGGATTGTTTTTATTGGATCTGGGTTCTTCTCCAAATTTAGTTTTTTCTGCAGTTTGTGACTAATTTGGGGACCCATATCCCTATATGTGGGGCAACTTCTAGATTCTCCCTCCGTGGCAGATGCCCTTCACTTCTTTGTTGGTGACCGACAACTGCAGGTACTTACAACTTGGGGCTAGATATCCTCGTTGGGGGCTTCTCATCAAAATACAAACCCTATTCTGTCGGCATCTCGCTCCGGTCTTGGTGTGAGGTCCGACTGTGCCATTGGTGATGGTCCACATGAGGGTCGCCCTCGTGGGCTGAAGGCTAAGAACCGGCGACTGCTGAAAACTATCAAAGCTCGTAAGGAGATTTCCAGGTTCGACATTGATGTTGATTATAATTTGGACAGGATTCGCATCCTCGCAGAGCGTGCTTTGATTGGCCGTTTTGAGTATACTTCGGGATCCAAGTTGGAAATCTCGGAATGGGTTAACCGGGTTTGGGTGCCTATCACTGGTATGGCTCCCCGCATAAATCTGCTTCCGAACCGCTGGATATTATTCACCTTTTCGGAGGGGTCACACATTGACATGATTTTGTCATCCTTCTGGGAATTTAAGCGAGGCTCTTTGTTCATTAAGCGATGGCACTTAAATTTTGACCCTCTAAAAGAGAACCAGACCCTACATCATCTTTGGATGATCATTCCGGGTCTGCCCATTGAGCTGTGGACTGAGGAAGTGATTAAAGGCATAGCAGATTCGGTTGGGCAATTTGTTCGCTTTGATAAACAGAACCTCTTCGGGATGGACCGCCGCTATGCCAAAGTTATGGTTGAAATTGACTTGAAGGGTGGCTTACCAGCTGAAGTTATGATTTCGTGGGGTGCTAGGGTTTGGAACCAAACCCTAGATTTCTATAAGATCCCGTTCAGATGCTTCTTGTGCCACATGACTGGTCATGTAAAAGCTTCGTGCCCAACCCTTCAGGACCATTCTCGGCTGTCTTCAGAATTCTCCTCGCCCAAGGATGGCATACAAAATTCATCTTTCGAACAGCCTTGTAAGCTATTAAACGATTCCTCTTTAAATTTCCCGGAATTGTCGAATGCTGAACTTGCTTTCATCGAATCTTCTGAGAATTTATTGTCGAGCCGTATATCTAAGGGTGAAGTTCACTTATGGCATGATATGGTGACTGGGCTTCCCGTATCTAAGTCGTCAAAATTTCCATCTGGTTCAAATGTGGGTCGCAAACTCTTTGATGAATTGGATTCTGAAGCAAAGAATTCAGGCCATTTGTTGCCATGTCCTGTTGAGGACACTTTGTCTATCCCTAATCTTGACAGACCACCTTTAGATAACATTCCGGGGAAACCTCCTCCAGAATCCAGTGGGGTGATTCCTGATACTTCTGAGGTTTCTCCATTTGATCTGAACAATAATGAAGGGTATAAATTGGGGGGAAATAATAGTTCTGCATGTTCTGATGATGCAGCTAGGTCATTGGATATGGGTATATTAGCTGATAGTGGATACCATATGTCGGAGTATGGTGCTGAATTCCCTCCTCTACTTACATATTCCAAAAATCCTGGCAGTGGGTCTGGTGCCAATCCTGTTCAATCCCTACAATTTCAAAATGTTACTATAAGAAGAAACAAGAAGAAAAAATTGGATGCACACAGTCCTGATCCATACACTCCTATTTCCCGGAGGTTGGAGATTGCTGATAACTCTGTTAAGAATGATTCCCTGGGGCTTAGAGCAGCGTCCCCCTCTAGGAGTTCTTCTTAATGTCTATGTTGTCATTGAATGTCCGGGGATTGGGTAAGGTGACTCGGGCACAGGCCTTATCCAATCTAATCAAAGATATTGGCCCTGCAATCCTATTTCTTCAGGAAACTATGTGTGATGACAAACTTGCTATTCATAAGATCTGTAATATTCTTCCGGATTGGGAGGTTTCGGCCATTAGTTCCTGTGGGCATTCGGGGGGTCTCGCAGTCGCCTGGGATTCAAATGTTTTTGATCTTAAAGCCTTTTCTACCCCTTGGGGTATTTTATTAAAAGGCTTTTTTCGAAGAGGTCAACATTCTATTTCCTTGCTCAATTGCTATGCACCTTACAGAGAGAGGCAGATTTTCTGGAATGCTTTGAGAGGGTCTGGGCTTATGAATTTACATGATTTAATCATTGCAGGTGATTTAAATTTCACATATCAGGCTTCTGAAATTTGGGGTACATCTGCTAAGATGGATGATTTGGGAGAATTCTTCTCTCAACTTCTTTTGGACACTGATTTTGTTGATGTGTTGCCACATAAGTTATCCCCCACCTGGACCAATGGTAGATTTGGCCAAGAAGGTGTACACAAACGTCTTGATAGATTCCTCGTTAAGTCGGACATGTTGGCATACTTTCAAAAGCACAGGTCTTGGGTTCACAATGTTAAATTCTCGGACCATTGGCCCATTGTTCTACAATTGGAGGATTTTGAGCATTCACAACTATCGCCTTTCAAATTCAACGCATCTTGGCTCGAGGATGATTCTTTTTGTCACATGGTCAGAAACTTCTGGTCGAGCTGTGAGATGTTTGATACAAATCCAGTTTTGAATTTCTACTTCAAATTAAAAAAATTAAAAGAGGCTGTAACTAGATGGATAAGGGACAAGAAGAAGGCAGATGAACTTGAAATTCATCTGTTAGAAATGCAACTTCAGGAGGCTACTGCGGCAAATGTAAACAACTCTTTATCCTTGGAATCTTTTGAGATTATGAAAAAATTGGAGCTGAAAAAAGAAGAGTTACTGCTATAGGAAGAGAAGGCATGGCGACTAAAGAGCCGTGCAATCTGGATTTCACATGGTGATAAAAACACTAAGTTTTTTCACTCATTTGCTTCAGCTAGGCGCAGGTCTAAACATATTTGGGAAATTCTAGATGAAAATGGGCTGCTATGCTCAGGTATTGACAGTATTAAATCTGAAGCATATTCATATTTTAACAATATTTATTCTGATCTTGGGGAGTGCTGCTTATCTGATCAGATTAATGTGGCATCATTATATACTCATTTCTTTGACGAGCAAGAAGCTGAGTTCATTCAAAGAGAAGTCACGAAGGATGAAATAGAACAGACTCTCAAAATTTTCGCAAAAGATAAAGCCCCTGGGCCGGATGGATGGCCAATGGAGCTGTATCTACACTTCTTTGAGATGATGGGTGATGAATTACTTGAGTTAGTTAATTTCTCCAGGATCAATGGTTATATTCCAGGTGGCCTAAATTCCACTTTTGTGACTCTCATCCCAAAGATTGACAAGCCTTCAACTTTTGGTGAATTTCGCCCGATTGCTCTATGTAACTTATTATACAAGCTTATCTCAAAAATAATTGCTGATAGACTGAAGTCTGCTCTCTCTGCTCACATATCAGATGAACAATTCGGTTTTTTAGAGGGTAGACAGATCCACGACGCTATTGGCATCACCCAGGAGTTAATGCACAGCATCAAGATATATAAGAAGAAAGCCATGTTGCTTAAGATGGACTTAGTGAAAGCATACGACAGGATTAATTGGGCATTTCTCAGAATGATTCTCATTAGGATTGGGTTGCCCTCTTTAATGATCAAGTGGATTATGGCCTGTATTCAATCCATGAATATTTCTGTTCTTGTAAATGGGAGCCCAACTGAGTTTTTCAGTTGCTCTAGGGGGCTAAGACAAGGTTTCCCCCTATCTCCACTCCTGTTCATATTGATTATGGATGGCTTCAGCAGATTGGTAAAAAAGGCATTGATGTGTGGTCAGATTAATGGTGTCAAAATTTCAAAAGATTATGTGTTCTCTCATATAATGTTTGCAGATGATGTTCTTGTTGGAGGTATTGATTCTGTGGAAGAATGGTCGATGTACAATCGCATCATTCAGACCTTCTGCAAAGCCTCAGGCATGTTAGTCAGCTCTGCAAAATTGAGTTTATATCAACACTCTCTATTGGATGAATAGATTAGGGACATCCGATCAGTCATGCCATATAATTGCTTCTCTATTGAGCAGGGCTTTAAGTATCTTGGATTCATCCTTAAGCCGAACAACTATCAGATTAAAGATTGGCACTGACTCCTGAAAAAAATTGAGGCTCGCATAGCTCAGTGGTCTTATAGGCTCTTATCAATCGGTGGTAAGCTTATATTGGTTCAGTCGGTGCTATCTAGCATCCCAGTATATTGGTTTTCATTATTGGAAGTTCCAGCCTACATCAACAAAACCATTAAAAGATATTTTTTCAAGTTTCTATGGAATGGGTCTCTCAACTGTGGTAAAAATCCCTATGGTTGCTGCTGACACTCTTGCTAGACCGTATAAATTTGGAGGATGGGGGATCAAAGACTTGGAATCCTTCAATATTGCCCTCAGGCTAAAGAGCTTTTGGAGGGGCATCTTCGATAATACCCTCTGGTCTAGGCTTATTCATAAAAAATATATAAAGATGGATGTTAATGATTGGATTAGAAATCCAAAATTGGTGAGTTGGAATTTTTCACCTATTTGGAGGGGGTTCATGAAAATCTTTCACTAGATTAAAAAGGATCTAATTTGGCAAGTTGGATCGGGAGCCCAGATACGGGTTGGGATTGACCCGATTATTGGAGTTGAGCATGAACACTCTCTTCCTCCTATCATTCCTCAGTATCTACGAATCTTGGGCTTGTCTACTTTAAACACGGTTCATCACCAAAGATTTGGGAATGCTGCAAACTTGAAGTGGTTCTCGGCACATGAGATTGGACTTTCTGGTCATCTTGCACGCCTCTGGGAAGACTACACAAGCAACTTAAACTCTGATGGTGTTCGATTGAACGATGCTGAGGACAGACTGGTTTGGGGTGGAAACCCAGCTTCTGGCAATGTCACGGCAAAATCTGCATACAAGAGAATCCTACAGGAAAAGTACATTTTTCCTCAGGACTGGTGGTATTTAAAGATCTGGCAGTGGAACATCCCTGTAAAGTTAAAATGTTTCACATGGTTAATTTTACAAGATAAATTAAAGACATGGGATAATTTATGTAAGTGAGGTTGGAATGGCCCTAGCTGCTGTGTTCTCTGCAAAAATGAGTCTGAATCTCGACAGCATTTATTTGTACAGTGTTCCTTCTCACGCAAAATCTGGGAAGTGATATCATTTAAACTAAAAATCACTCAGTGCTGGGCAATTGGGAATTTTAATTTATGTTTTTTAAATTGGTACAGACACTGCAAGGAGTTTTTTTTTTTTAAATTTTATTTTTATTTTTATTTTTTATTTTTTATTTTTTATTTTATTTTATTTTTTTTTTTATTTTTTTTTTTGGCTGACTGCATTCCATGGGCCATTTGGCATTCCAGGAACAATTGCAAGATGGATAGTTCGAAGCACAAAACTGACAGAGTTAGTATTTTTAATTTCACAGTGGACCGGCCTGTACTGTTCTTTGATGGTGCATCACAAGCAGGTATATGTGCTGTTGGAGGTGTGATTTATCTGAATGAAGTGCATTATTTTACTGTCAAGCTTAATTGTGGAAAAGGATCTAATATGAAGGCGGAATTAATGGCGCTTTGGTGTGTTTTAAAGGTTGCCAATATCTTTGGGTTGACTAATATAAAGGTCTATGGTGATTCTCGAGTCACCATCAAATGGGCGGAGGGCAAGTTTAAGATCAATGTTTTAAATCTGAGACATTGGGCCATCAGAACACTTTTTGAAATCACCAAGCAGCAGAATATTTCATTTGAACATATTTTTCGTGAACATAATTCTCTGGCGGATAATCTCTCCAAACAAGCTCTTGATGGCCTTGAGGGTCATTTGATCTGGGAAGAATGGTGGGATTGCTGCATCCTGGATTGTGGCTCCATATATTTTTATGACTGATCTGATGCTGGTCTTTTTGCCTTTTTTTTGTGATTTCTGTATCTTATTGGCTTATGTAAGGATGTAATGGGACATATGCTCTGATAGATTTTTGAGGATGACTTGATGATAACCTGTAGGGTTATCAGACACATTACGATGCATCAGTTTTTTTTTATATTATCTTCGGTTTATATCGAAGGTATCAACTGGATAAATCAGTGAACTCTCATTGTACTATTTGATTCAGACATGAATATCAATAGTAGTTTTTTTTCTTTGGAAAAAAAAAACTGATTCAACATGTTAGAATGATTCTTAGGACATAAATACCTCTCTCTCATTAATTAATTGGAGAAACACACTCAATTAAAGAAATAACTATATCTTAATTTTTTTTATTCTAACTAAATATTTTTAAAAACTTATTCAATAGGTTAGAATGGTTCTTACTATATAAATACCTCTCTCTCATCAATTAATTAATAATAAACATATATATTAGATTTCACAAATAAAAACTTTTTCAACAAGATAGAATGATTCTTATTACATAAATACGCCTCTCTCATCATTAATTAATAATTACGTAGAAGGCGTTGTTTAAGGGGTCGGTTCCTCTCTGATCTTTGTCGTCTGTCGATGACGAATGAGGAGCCGCCTCCTGTCTTAAAAATAACCAATATTTAAAATACGTTCTACCGCTTATTTTTACCATTGTTCTTGTGGTCTTTGCATCGGCTCATAGGGCGCTTAATTATGAGAAAGAGATGGAGAGGAACCATGATTTTTCAGAATCTCCAATCACTTTGGACAGCTGTCGGGCACTAATGATTCCTATCGCCAGTTCGTGCAGTCTGCTTTTGATGTTCTATCTATTTGCTTCAATGTCACATCTTGTGACAGCTTTTACTATGGTCGCTTCGGCATCTTCCCTTGCATTTTGTCTATTACCGTATGTTTTTTACATAAATTCTAAGCTTGGGTCAGTCGATCCCATGGTTACTCGATGTTGTTGCCGGTCGTTCACTAGGATGCAGGGAATTTTGGTGTTGTTAAGATCAACTTCGGTGATTGCTTGGCTTGTATCTAGACACTAGATATTAAATAACCTTTTAGGCATTTCTATATGTATTGTTTTTGTGAGCCATGTTCGGTTGCAAAATATCAAAATATGCTCGCTGCTTCTTGTCTGTTTGTTTGTGTACGACATTTTCTGGGTGTTCTTTTCAGAGCGATTTTTTGGAGCCAATGTTATGGTTTCAGTTGCCACACAGCAAGCTTCAAATCCAATTCACACAATTGCAAATACGCTTAATCTCCCTAGCTTGCAATCAATGACAAAGAAGTTGGAGCTTCCTGTTAAACTCGTCTTCCCAATAAGTTTGCTAGGTGGAATGGTGTGGGAAATACTGCAGTAGAATTCATGATGTTGGGCCTTGACGACATGGTTTGTGTTCTTTTCTCATTCTTATGAAACTTCTTGAAATATTTCAGACAACAGTGCCTAAGATATTGTATGCTCGAAATTCTATATGATTCATGTCTGTTTCGACTATTCAAATGTTAGTATGATTGGGTATCTCTTAGTTGCCGTGACTAACAAGACTGGTTTTTTTCACCTTCTCTATCATGAATTTTTCTTTAGAAGCTGTTGGAATTTTGCTTGGGATTTTTCTGATCACTCTTTTTATATTATTGCAATGTTTTGTTTGTTTATAATTGGGCATTTTGTCAGATGGTTCAACAAGACTGTTGCTCTTTCCTAATCTTGTTTGATAAAATTGTCTTTTTTCAATCAACTTTTGGCAGTATGGCTATTATTACAATGAACTTACATATCATTACTTCCCATTGCAGTTTTGTCCCCGACAATTATAGCTAAAATTCAGTTGATTTCATTTCATGACCTATTACATTCACCTCGAAGATTTTGTCATATGCTTAAAAAAAGGGTTTCTTTCCCACGGTTCACAATCCTCCCAGGTTATTTTTTATGCACAATTGTGCACTCTTAGCTTATAAAACCTTGTCTTTGCATGTCTTCTCTTTGTACAAGCCATACTATTTCGAAAACAACTAGTGGCATTTAGAAGTTGGAACATGAATTATCCCAAAGCAAACTTGCTAGGTACAACAACAAACACTTCTATTAAGAGCCACCCATTTGGATCGTTTACATAGTTGCTAACCAATAGGTGCCAGTTATTGGACATAAATACTTCCTTGGAATATTCACATATAGATCTGTCAAGCAATGTGGAACTGGAGCTCAATCTCACTATTAAAGCCTAGGAAAACCAGAGAATAGCTATTTGAAATTTGTAATAGTTCTAAAATCAAAGAATATTTGGCACTCTTGGTTTTGAGTTTGGACCTTTGTAGCAAAAACTTGTCATACAAATCCAAGTACATACCACAAATTTGTGGTTTGATGTAATTGGGCAATACAATAAAGTATCCATAAACAACTGCTAAATTTGTAACTCCAATGTAGGTTATTTACAAATGATCCTCAAAGAATTTTGTATTAGTAGGAGACAAGTGAAAAAGAGGGTTGGCGAATTGTATACAGATTGACTGTCATATTTAAGATGGGCATTGATCACACTCTTAAAGGCACAGTTTGCCTATTTCGTTGTGGCATACTTAGTATTGGGTAGACGGGAATAGAAGTTGTAATGAACAATTTGGAAGTCATGCTATAAGCTAGAACTGTTTTTGGTGCTTATGTTCATTAGATATAGAGAGAGTGTATTGGTGTAAAAGTGCTTTATTTTAAATAAATAAACTTATGATCATATAACACTTTCACATTTAATGAAATTTTGCAAAGGGTTTCATCCTTTTAGGATTAGCATTTGTTGATGAAGCAACAATCCATATGAAGTTTCTCAGATGGTTTAGCTGAGAAGATTCTTGAGAGAGCAAGCAAAATTTGTATGTCACCTTTTATGTGTTTTTGATTTGCCTTTTTGATATCAATCGTATTCAAGGACTTGTGTTCTTATTTTGGTTGGTTGAAGCTAAAATTTGAAAAGGATATAGCAATCCTTTGTATTTGCATTATCTTACAATAAAATGATTACTTTTTGAGAATTTTGTCCCTTTCACATGGAGAATTGTATCCATTTTTTATATGCTAAGGTTATCTCCTCTTTCTTTCTCTCTAAAACAAAAGAACATGCTTCTATTTTTTTTCTTCCATGTGGTTCACTTTAATCGGCTTAGCCGACCGCTACATCCACAAAATAATTTCCGGCGGACCCGCCCCGAAGGGGTTTCCACCCTGCGGCCGCTGCGTGCCTAACCCCAAGAGAGTCGATGAGAATGGATCCCGTGACCTCGCATGCTGGGAGGCCTAACTTCCGAGAACACATCCGATCAAGCTAACTATTGGGGCTAAAAGAACATGCTTCTATTATATTTCAAGTGAAAATATATACAAAAATACCCGATATCTATGCTCCTTAGAGGGTTTGTAGAGCAAGATCAGATTCTACCAAATTCAAGGTACATATTTCCACATAAGGCATTGAAGCATATAAGATAGAGGAATTCCAAAAACAACCTTTCATTCCAACATTTTCAGAGGCGGAGGGAAGATTAGGCATTGGACCCACTCAACATTTCCATGGCATTGTATCACCCCTTAGGAGGGCCTCCTTCATTGTCTTTTGATCCTAAATCTCCATCTACTGTGTGGGTGGGGGAGGAGGGGTGTGTGTGCTGCTGTTTGGATCGTCTAAAGCGACAAATTATTCAAGGGGGATGGGGTCTTATGAGTAGCATTCTTTCAAGCATGGTGAAATTTTGCATGATGAGATATAGTCTAGCAACCATGCATAAACACGTATATTGTTTGTACTATAGTACACTCTGTGCTTTATCTTTGTCATTTTTTGTGACATGGTTGTTCTTAGCGGGTATGTTAGATCTTCTTGCTCTTGGATCTTTTACTCTTGTACATCTCCACTCCCGTGTGGTCTCCTGTGCTCGAGGTTTAGGGTTTTTTCATGACCTAACATAGACTTCACGCTCTTCGTTGCTCTATCTTCCTTTCTTGTCTTATGTCTTTTATAAGAGACTGTTTGGTACTCCTAATTTGTAATGACATCATTGTACTAAGTAGTCCCATTGAACTATTTGTGGTCATTAGTTGGACATTAAAGATCCATCTCAAACCCGAATCTATCAAGCACCGAGAGGGATCCAATTTCTTGATAGATCCGTGTTTAAGATTGATTTATGATTTTATTTATTTATTTTTATTTTATAAGCCAACATGGATTTTTTTAATAACTTTTTACTTGGTTTTAATTTTTTTTATTTTATGAGCCTACCTTTTATTTGTTTATTTATTTATTTGATAAGCCGACATGAATTATGTTCAATTTTTTTTTTTAATTTTTGGTAGCATAACATTAGGAACGTGACAACATCTCTACCATACTAGGCTGTAGAGCACCTCGTTACTCTCGGTGCAATAAAATTATCTTATCTTATCTAATCTATATATAGCAATACAAATGAGTGTACACTTTCGACAATCACCTCTCACACTTGCATGCTTGTTCTATTGTGCTTTTCTATAAACTTCTTTGGTTCATTCTCTTTCTCCACCTAAGATCATCACATGGTTTTTAAGACACAATATGAAAATATTGTGACAACAGACAAACACTCTTTCCTCTATTGTGCATACGAACTACCTACTGTGCATGACATGTTGATCGCATCCCTGCACCTACTCACAATGAGACAACATCTGGAGATGAGGATACAAATCATAACATACATCTTGACATGGAGATGAATGAATGGCAAGTTTTGTCAAGATTAGTCCCTACATGCAATATCCACATTCATGAGCTTGCCATGCTTGGCCTCCGAGATTTTGACACCAACCATACATGGAATCGTCAAGACGTATCAACATATACATTAGAGATTGCAACAAACTACATTGACTACAGCCGAAGGGGTGGGGAAATAATGCAATATAACACTCCCTTTCCTACTTCCACCAATACATTATCTCACAATCAACAACTTGCATTTGGTATAGTCCTACAACATTCACAAGTACATTGACTTTCAAATAATCTTGTAATCATCAATTCTCAAGCCTTTGATGGCATCTCAACTAACTTCTGTGTTATCTTAGAATGTGAATATTCCTCAGAGCCGTCACACGCTTTTCCCAATTTAAAATAACCAGACAACCAGACAGCTCCCAAATACCTAATCACTCCATCTTTGGTACCATGACATTTATGAATTCTCCATCAAAGTTTGGGAAATAGGATCTGCCTAAGTAACTGTCTTAATTCCCCGAACTTTCGTTATTACCTGTTTATTCAAGAAGAGTATACAAAGCACAACACATGCCTACCATTATCTTGAACAAAGAAACTTTAAAATTCATCTTTAAATTAAAACAAAGGGAACAACTTTAAATATTCATATTTAATCCCAAAACCAAGGAAGCAACTCTAAAATTCATTTTAAAACCAAAACAAAGGTTTGAATTCTCCAAGCCCTTACACAAGACTATCGTTCCAAGAAATATTCAATGTTGTTGGTCATGTGATATTGGATCTCCATATATACTAAGTTGCTTCAGTTTGTTGATGGGAGAAATTATGTGTTTTTGTAATCAACACCAATGGGTGAAGTTACTTTAATTATACCTATGGGACATTCCATCTTGAGTGCTTTAGCTCGCCGAATACCTATAAGTATGTAGGAGGTCCATGTTTTAACGAGGCAAG
Organism: Larix kaempferi; assembly: GCA_027924585.1. NCBI lineage: Eukaryota > Viridiplantae > Streptophyta > Pinopsida > Pinales > Pinaceae > Larix > Larix kaempferi. Next base: position 52,146,236 of record BSBM01000299.1, on the reverse strand, counting down.
ATAATGTATTGGCCTTAGTAATCAAGTCACTATATATATATAAATAATTTCCTACAATCTAAGGATAACACTCCCTTTCCTACAAGATAACACTCCCTTACCTACTTCCACAAATAAATTTGTTAGACTTGCTTTAAACTCATACATAAATTGAAGACTCTTGACTTGGTTACATCCATTTCCACACAGCATTATGAAAAATAATAACGTTTTACCTTCTTGAAACCACCTTCTATATCCCTTTTAATCCTCTAAAATAACCATGAACTACGGATTTGTCCTTTTCAGACCACACTAAATTTGTTAGACTTGCTTTAAACTCATACATAAATTGAAGACTTGACTTGGTTACATCCATTTCCACACAGCATTATGAAAAATAATAACGTTTTACCTTCTTGAAACCACCTTCTATATCCCTTTTAATCCTCTAAAATAACCATGAACTACGGATTTGTCCTTTTCAGACCACACTGATCCTTTTTAGTATAATAAAACAAATCAGAACATTCGTACGGAGACTGGAGGTCACTGTTTTTACGTTACTAATAAAAATAATGCGCATTTTGACATCACTAAGTAATGAGTGGGAGTGGGCCTAGAATATCCTCTGTATCCTCTTACTCTACTTTGCTCTGTTGGCGGTCCTCTTTATTTGGCTCCTTCTCTATCTGTAGAATCTATCTAGTGGAATGCGGGTGGTTTTGGAGCTCAAGCTCGGAGCTTGAGAGAGTGAGAGAGGCCTCATCACTATCTAAGATTCCTAAAGATCCATCTACTGTGTGGGTGGGGGAGGAGGGGTGTGTGTGCTGCTGTTTGGATCGTCTAAAGCGACAAATTATTCAAGGGGGATGGGGTCTTATGAGTAGCATTCTTTCAAGTATGGTGAAATTTTTCATGATGAGATTTAGTCTAGCAACCATGCATAAACACATATATTGTTTGTACTATAGTACACTCCCTGCTTTATCTTTGTCATTTTTTGTGACATGGTTGTTCTTAGGGGGTATGCTAGATCTTCTTGCTCTTGTATCTTTTACTCTTGTACATCTCCACTCCCGTGTGGTCTCCCGTGCTCGGGGTTTAGGGTTTTTTCATGACCTAACATAGACTTCACGCTCTTCGCTGCTCTATCTTCCTTTCTTGTCTTATGTCTTTTATAAGAGACTGTTTGGTACTCCTAATTTGTAATGACATCATTGTACTAAGTAGTCCCATTGAAATATTTGTGGTCATTAGTTGGATATTAAAGATCCATCTCAAACCTGAATCTATCAAGCACCGAGAGGGATCCAATTTCTTGATAGGTCCGTGTTTAAGATTGATTTATGATTTTATTTATTTATTTTTATTTTATAAGCCAACATGGATTTTTTTAATAACTTTTTATTTGGTTTTAATTGTTTATTTTATGAGCCTACCTTTTATTTGTTTATTTATTTATTTTATAAGCCGACATGAATTATGTTTTAAAAAAAAAAAAATTTGGTAGCATAACATTAGGAACGTGACAACATGTCTACCATACTGGGCTGTAGAGCACCTCGTTACTCTCGGTGCAATAAAATTATCTTATCTTATCTAATCTATATATAGCAATACAAATGAGTGTACACTTTCGACAATCACCTCTCACACTTGCATGCTTGTTCTATTGTGCTTTTCTATAAAATTCTCTAGAGTTGATCCATTCTAGCTAAAGGAGAACCTTTGGTTCATTCTCTTTCTCCACCTAAGATCATCACATGGTTTTTAAGACACAATATGAAAATATTGTGACAACATACAAACACTCTTTCCTCTATTGTGCATACGAACTACCTACTGTGCATGACATGTTCATCGCATCCCTGCACCTACTCACAATGAGACAACATCTGGAGATGAGGATACAAATCATAACATACATCTTGACATGGAAATGAATGAATGACAAGTTTTGTCAAGATTAGTCCCTACATGCAATATCCACATTCATGAGCTTGCCATGCTTGGCCTCCGAGATTTTGACACCAACCATACATGGAATCGTCAAGAGATATCAACATATACATTAGAGATTGCAACAAACTACATTGACTACAGCCGAAGGGGTGGGGAAATAATGCAATATAACACTCCCTTGCCTACTTCCACCAATACAATATCTCACAATCAACAACTTGCATTTGGTATAGTCCTACAACATTCACAAGTACATTGACTTTCAAATAATCTTGTAATAATCAATTCTCAAGCCTTTGATGGCATCTCAGCTAACTTCTGCGTTATCTTAGAACGTGAATATTCCTCAAAGCCGTCACACGCTTTTCCCAATTTAAAATAACCAGACAACCAGACAACTCCCGAATACCTAATCACTCCATCTTTGATACCATGACCTTTCTGAATTCTCCATCAAAGTTTGGGAAATAGGATCTGTTTGAGTAACTCCCTTAATTCCCCGAACTTTCGTTATTACCCATTTATTCAAGAAGAGTATACAAAGCACAACACAGACCTACCAATATCTCGAATAAAGAAACTTTAAAATTCATCTTTAAATTAAAACAAAGGGAGCAACTTTAAATATTCATATTTAATCCCAAAACCAATGAAGCAACTCTAAAATTCATTTTAAAACCAAAACAAAGGTTTGAATTCTCCAAGCCCTTACACAAGACTATCGTTCCAAGAAATATTCAATGGCGTTGGTCATGTGATATTGGATCTCCATATATACCAAGTTGCTTCACCTTGTTGATGGGAGAAATTATGTGTTTTTGTAATCAATGTCAACGGGTGATGTTACTTTAATTATATCTATGGGACATTCCATCTTGAATGCTTTAGCTCGCTGAATACCTATAAGTATGTAGGAGGTCCATGTTTTACCGAAGCAAGATAATGTATTGGCCTTAGTAATCAAGTCACTATATATATAAAAATAATTTCCTACAATCTAAGGATAACACTCCCTTTCCTACAAGATAACACTCCCTTACCTACTTCCACAAATAAATTTGTTAGACTTGCTTTAAACTCATACATAAATTGAAGACTCTTGACTTGGTTACAGCCATTTCCACACAGCATTATGAAAAATAATAACGTTTTACCTTCTTGAAAGCACCTTCTATATCCCTTTCAGCGTTCAAATTTGAACCCTTCCCGGTCCTTCCAAAGGTTTCTAGCCCTTCCTAGAAGTGTAAAGTTAAAATTGCCCTTAAAAAAAAAATTAAAATCCGAATTTTATCCTTCCAATAGGAAGGACATAATTTATATCAACATTTCAAAAGAAGGACAACATTTGAAATTACCCATCCATATAAATTTCAATTTATATGTTGAAATTCCTATTCTATAAAATTCGACTCGTCATTCAAAATATTGGAAATATCATAAATTATAATCATTCACTCACTCATGTCATGCACTCACTGCTTAGCTTTGCAAGGTGACGAGAGATGACTTACGACTACGATGTACTAGCCACTGGAATTTGACTCTGAATCCCGACTCAATTCGAGCTGAGATCTAAGGTGTGACAATGTGTCAATGACTATGGCTGTAATAACAGAACCACTACTAGGCCCAAAACAACGCTGAAACATTGTGCCTACTACCTCTGTGAACCTGGATACCAATGTCCACTAGTTTTTCGTCAAAATGAAATTCAAATTTCCCCTTTGATGAGTTCTCCTCTACAAGACTTCATTTATTGCATGAATGTCACAGACTCACGACAACTCTAAACAACACTCAATGGCATGCAACTAGAACCACAAACCAAGCTAAGGTTGATTTATGCATTGATATAGAGAGGTGGCACTAGGAACACAATATGGAGAAACAATGAGTTAGAAAAAACATTTGGACCAAAGTACCACAATGGTTATTAATAAAATTAAAAAAAAATTGGCTCAGGAATTGTCTTCAATTTGATGGGTGGCATGATCATGATCATGTAATCTCCCTCCATCCTTCCAAAAATATGTGGTTTCTCACCACGTTTCTCTTCGACACTCGCCACCAAAATATGTATAAAAATTACATGTCTTTACATCCTCTTCCATTTAAATCCTCATCGCATAGTCATGACTAATGATTATTATGCATGCACATCTTCACCTTATAATATCAATTGGTTTAGGGCACAGAGACAACCATAAATTATCAAATGTGTCAAGACGCAAGAGTAAGAGAGAACTATAAGTAAGTCTTATATTAAATTTACCATATAAGTCTTTAATTTGCACTATCATCTAAGATTTGACACGTTGGATTGTTGTGATATTCTTATAACTCCTTACCAATGTGACTGTAAGGCTTCTTTGATGGTGAAGTCCATAATTTTAAGTCTTCTGCCTCATTATCATGCCTTTTGGTAAGACAACAAGGAGGGAAGTGGCCCGCATTAGCATGGAAAACAGTTTCGACATAGATCTAGATACATTAATTCTTTCATTAAATAACTTAAATTTCATGCGAGTGACTATGAATTCACCGAATAGTGGATTGGTAAAAAACACATCAAATTTTAGAGCCTCGAGCTCTTAATTACTCATGTATCTAGAATTTTCGCAAATCGAGCCATTAACAAACTTCTTTTGTTGTCGTGGTTCAATTTAAAAGGTAGATTGTCGAGACTCAAACATGTAGCGAGTTGCAAGGCTCTCATTGACTTAGGATTGATTCCATTTCCCCTCCATCTCATACCTGTATGTTGTCGCGACAAGTGTTGAACAACAAAATTTGATGCCTAGGTCCTTATGATGCTAGTGTTGCTAACTTGGTTGGTATGGAGGATTATTTTTTAATGTCTTTTTGAGCTATGCATTGTTTTTTCTTAGGCTCCTAGTGTCCATCATTCTTACATCTCTCAAGCTTGGATGGTTTCCCTCTCTCCAATTTGAATTAAGGTTTTGGTTGGTTTTATATGTAGATTTTGGTTGTAGGTTTATTATAGCCTCATTTTGCTTAGTGGCTTCTTTTTGTACATAGTTAACAGTAAGTAATTTTCTCAGTAGTATGCATAACATCATGTAGATTCCCCAATATGGTTATTGCATAGTCTAAGTAGTTTTTCTGTATAATGAAGTGTGGTCTAACCCAGAAAAATACAACAAAATAGTTGTAAAATTAATGTTACATATATGTCAAATTAATGTGTTCAATTTTGGTTTTATTGAAAATATACCATTTTATCATATAAATATTTAGGAGTGCTCAATTATTTTAGATTGTAAAGATTTGAATGGGAAATATTTGTGTTTTGCATTTTTTTAGGATAAGGATTTAATTAATTTATACTTGTGAAATACAATTATTTAAATTGCCTTTCATCTTTGAAGAACTCCAAAAACAAATGCCCTTCCAATAAAAATTAATACCCACCCTTCAAATTTGATCACCCTTTTAATCCTCTAAAATAACCATGAACTACGGATTTGTCCTTTTCAGACCACACTGATCCTTTTTAGTATAATAAAACAAATCGGAACATTCGTACGGAGACTGGAGGTCACTTTTTTTACGTTACTAACGCATTTTGACATCACTAAGTAATGAGTGGGAGTGGGAGTGGGCCTAGAATATCCTCTGTATCCTCTTGCTCTGCTTTGCTCTGTTGGCGGTCCTCTTTATTTGGCTCCTTCTCTATCTGCACAGAATCTATCTGGTGGAATGCAGGTGGTTTTGGAGCTCAAGCTCGGAGCTTGAGAGAGTGAGAGAGGCCTCATCACTATCTAAGATTCCTTGCCCTGCAAGAGTAGTAGGCGGATTGAAGAATGGAGAAGGCATTGACCAAAGTTAGTACATTCTGGGTTACACAGAAGGCGAAGAAGGAGATTTCCTCCATTGGGGATGATTTCAATGTAAGTTTTCCTCTCAGATCAGCCTTCATTTTGTCCATGCACATTGTGTAGACTATGTGCGTTGCTCTTTATCAAATCTCATGCAGTAAAGTTACATGGTTTCCACATCCGATAGGTGCTACAACTGTTTTGTACAATTAATAGTATGTAGATAGTTGATTAGGGATTGAAATCGACAATGCTGGTTCAGAAAAATAAATCTGTGAAAGGAACATTGTGGTTGCACAGATGCAGGCTTTTTCCAATCCATGCAAGTAACAATGCCCCAACGGGACCGTGTTACATTTGTTCAGATTTAGTGAATGGGAAACAATGTGGGTTTTGTCTAACTTTACTATCAAGCCCTAACTGTTTTGTCTAAAATGTACAGCCCTTTTTGTTCAGATTTAGTGAATGGGAAACAATGTGGGTTTAATCTTGTGGTCATGTGTTGTTGCTTTGATGAATAGAATCTAGCTCCATCTGAGGACTGTGTTCAGAAGGGCAGCAGTTCTTTCTCTCACTGAATTTCTATATACCCCAAGTCCGTACCCCATCGAGGGGGATATAGGGGTCTTGGGTGTTGCATAGATTTGATCCTTTTCTGGTTACACTGTCTGTAACCTTGGACATCTGAAATTTCATTTCTGTGTGTAGAAGCTGTTAGAAAGTCCATCTCATATGGCAGGTAGCCTGTGGACTCAGTACCTGCTCTCTAATATCGTGTAGCTTTCCAAACCAGGTTGAAATCCTCGCCAGTGAAGCTACTGAAATGAATCGCGGTTACACCTTACGGATATAGATCTGATATTTAAACTTTTCAGACTGCAAGGGCATGGCTTCTACAAAGAATGCATTAGCAAATTGACAGCGTGACAGTACACATCAAAGGTGCTGTTCAAGGATTGCTAATTTTGCCAAGCTTGCTCTTAATTTTCTATCTTAAAAATGCTGTGTCGCAAAATGGAGCGAAGTGTCCTGCTTTCCGTTTAGTATATACTATGTAGCGTAATGGGTATTGAGTCGTGCTAGGATCCAATCTATAGGAGAATGTGTTGTACCTCTCTAAAACCCAATACTTGCTTTGATCCAGTCTGTGGATGAGCCTATTTATTTTTAATGTAAAATGTTCACTAGTTTGTGAGTTAACCCATGCAACCAAAACTTCTGACTCGGGTTGTTTCTATACAAGATACCTTTCAGGCTTTCTGATAGGAAAACTTCTGCGAAATGTTTCCAGATGTTTCCTGGCATATTCTAGTACGAAATTGCCATTTCCTGCTGTAAAAATGATTTTTAACTTTTTTTTATTAGGTTGGCAGGCATAATAACTTGGAAACTTAAAAAATAAATAAGTAATAAAATAATAAAGAAATTAGCAGCTAAAAGAATGAAAATTTGAATTTCCCTATACATACATCTATGTGCACACTACATCTATAAATTTTTTCCCTCCTATGTCATACATCTATACATAGATATGTCATTCCCAATTCTATGAAATTTTGAAAGTGCCATTTCTATAACCTGTTCTGTTTCCAAAACTTGTAACCTTTTCCCACCCCGAGTGACATAGGACTAAACATAAGGGTGATAAACTATTTGCTGGATTGAATAGGGTTGGTAGTTTCAAATTTCAATTTAAGTTGCTACTTGGTAGGATGATCCAATTGGTCAGTAGCTGCGGACTTCTTTTTTGACAGTTATAATGCCACTCAATTATTAACCATTGTTTAGAAAGTTTTAGCTGTGAACAGTGGGAGGCATGGCTAGAACTCCTTGTCATTTTTAGCCTACAGGCTAAAGATAACAGTGGATTAAGTTACTTGAAATTTGTTGTGTGAAGCACAAAGCAATGCCAAGTTACATTCTATCAACACACTTTTGCTGATAGGAAGGGCGCATTTATTGAAATGAAGTAGAGCTACCATTGGAAATGCTGTACACGTTAGACTGGGGTTTAGATAAAACCCAACAATCACTTTCCCACCGAATGCTAGCTGTTCCTAGGAAAGAAAACCGAGTCCTTACTGTCTTGTTCATACTTTTAGCTTTGAAAGTGAAAGTAACTTTCTTTCTTGTTTACACCTGGCTTAAATTCAGCCCCGGGCCTTGCCCCTGAATTCCAAAAGCTTTATTGATCCAAACTTGTCCAATCTTAGAGTCTTTTGCATCCTTCTTGCTGAATTCTGTTTATTTTGCCTTGAAATTGTATGTTTGTTGCCATTGCATTTTGGAAAATTCACGTTGATTTTTTTTTTCTTTTATAAACATTTTTGATTCTATTAATCTTTTTCTTTCTTCTTGGTTAAGTTTTGAGCCATGCTTTCTCCTTACATTCTGAAACTCTTGTTAATTATGCCAAGCAAGCACTGCGAATTGAATAATTTTCTCCCATTGCTCATTACCTTAAAGTAAGCGATGTTACAAATCTATGGACCCAAACTAGTTTATGACAAAAGAGTTATTGGTTGTGATTTTAACAACAAGAACTTTTTCTGCAGAACGTATTCTGTACCTGTTACCCCATATCCTACAACGGTAACTAGGAGATTTTTTGGCTTGTGATTTTATCACAAAGGATTGATTGACAGGAGATGGAGCTGATTGATGCCTTGGGTTCTTCATGCTAGAATTGTGCTTCATGTTGTAATGGTGCTAGGTGATAACTGATATGTGATTGATGGATCTTCATGTTGTATTTGTGCTAGTGGTTATTGGATGGAATCTGTATATCTCCACAATGTTTGCGATCTCCTATTGATCATATAGGCATGCTTGGAATATTTTGGTTACCATTTCTTTAACACTTATTGCATTCATGGAAGGAGAACCCATCAACTTAGGGTTTCCCAAAGTTTAAGAAGTTTTAGTAAGGGCACTTTGATCAAGCATTGCCTATGGATGATTATATTTTTATGAGGTCTCCTAGATAGAACATGATGGTGCATTTCAGTTTTCACTAATACATTGCTTGTTCATGGCATATTGTTCACTTATTGATCAAGTGCGCTATCACTTTTGGGCTATTTTGCCTTCTTCATGACATAGATCATCATATCTTGTTGAGTGCTCTTGCTTCTTGGTCATTGTTCATACATAGAGATGACTTGTGGTTGGTCTTCCTTGGAGTTCCCTAGTGCTTTTGGCTTCATTTGGCATCTAGGTCACATGGACTATCCTTATTCATGGAGCGCTTGGCATATTTGTGTGGTTTGATGATACGTGGGGGCCCTTCCATGAGAACACCCTTGTACTTTTGGGTTGGTATGGCATCTTGATGACATAGATCACCAAGTTTAATGGAGCGCTTGGCTTATGTTGGTGATTGGGTGATATATGGAGGCATTCTAGTAGAGCACTCTAGCTCATGGCAGATGGTTTACACTTTACGATATGCTATGATTGACTTTCCATAAAGTGCCCACTCTTCTAGCACTTATTGGTGGCATATATCACTCATTTCCTTGGAGTGCTCTAGCTCTTTGGGTATTTTTCAAACTTATAGATGGATCTACTTTCCAGCACATGGATTAATGAGATAGCATTGGAGATTGTGTTGGTTGATATGTGGACACCATTTAGTGGAGGACATCTATTTCACATACTTTGAGGTCTTGCACATTGATGAAGTAAAAAAGGAGGTAGCTTTCACTTTTGGAGGTTGATTACATTCATTGCCATGCCATATCTTGAGAAGCGTCCACTCCTTTGAGGTTGCATTCACACTTACTCATGCTATTTGGGTGGAGTTTTCACTTGGGGAGCCACATATATGGTTGTTGGAGCATCTTTGACCTAGTTTCAGCCTTGATTGATGGAACACTCCACTTGGAGGTCGGTTTGCACATATATCTATGCCTTATCTATTGGAGCGTTCACCTTGGAGGTGTTCCACATATCATTCATGTCTTATTTGGAGATAACATCCCACCTTGGAGAGTATATATTTCATTTATGATGGAGGTTGTTTTGGTTTTTGGAGGAGGATCATCTAGGTGGTCAAATCCTAGATCTAGGGTCATTCATTGCTTATTGGACCTTATCTATTGGAGCGTTACACTTGGAGAGCCTTTGGAGGCTACACATTGTGGTTTGACTTGGTACTATCCCTCATTTGTTGGAGGCACTCCCCTCTTTATTCATTGAGACTTGTACATGTGGCTTTGACTACCTTATTTTATGCATGTAGTTGGAATATTTTGGTTTGTTTATTCCTCCTTAGGCTAGATCCAAGAGTTTATCATTATTTTATTTTAGTAGGAAGATGAGCTAAAAGCTATTTAAGGCTTTGCTCTCTCCTTCATTTTTCATTGTTGGATTTGGGGAGAAATCCCATTGAGCCTAATCGAATATTTATTGGTTTGTTTGGATGGCGAGTTAAAGTATTTCTTGAATGGTAATGTGCTTCTTATGTATTACTTATGAATGGAATCTTCAATTGATAATTGTTTTGAGTTAATGAACTAAGCCTTTCTTCTTCCATGTGATGGTTGTCGATTGGAAGTTTAGGTTGAAGTATGTATCTCAACTCTTGGGTATATGCTCTCTTACCCTTGCATGTCAATTATCCTTCTAAAATCATTTGAAAATATCTAACTAGTATTTTCCTTTGTTAGACTTTTGAAATTAGCAAAGGCATTAGAGAATGACTATGGTATGTAAGCTTGCTGCCCTAAACCTCCTAATCTTTCCTTTTGAAATCCTTCATATTGATCTTGGTTGACCCCATTTGCCCAATGGATAAGACACTAGTATCCAATCCATTCATCCTCATTTCTCATATACTATCATAAATCATTTTGCTGAAGCTATCTCTTCATTTCACCTTGAACCTAATTGAAAGCTTTAGTATTCTTATTCTACGGAAGACTTCCTTGAGTTGGAGCCAAACTAAAGAGCAGAGGAGGGTTTGGTCTGGTGACATTGGCCTTCCTCATAGTTTTACCAAGTCCATACTAGGAGCTTTAGGACTTTCTCTTGAAGGGCGTGAGTTTGGGTGATAATAGTACTTAAATGCTATCTTTATTATGCATTGGACTTTATGTACAAGAGTTATTTAATATGTAAACTCATGATTTTGTAATAATATTCTAGTCCTAGGCCTTTATAGTTTCATAATTAAAGATTTGTTAAAGACCACTTATGTAATGACGACCTTGTCACTTTTATTAGCAACTTAAGCCTTAAGTTAGGGTTTTTACCTCCTTTAGTATAAATAGGAGTTTCTTCCTTCTCCTTTGTAATTCTGTCATGTTATTAGTACAATTAATAAGTTTAATTCGAGAAGTCTTCCTCCACTATTCATATTTATAGGTGACAATCCACCCTTGGGTGTGTAGGTTCTCCCACGATTTTTTGTGCCTTCTTTTTTGTTTTGCTTTTTTCTTTCTATTTCAAGTACCTCTATAGTTGTAGTAGTGTAGTGCCATTTTAGGTACATACTACAAACACATTGCAAGTTGATATCCAAGCAACGGTTTTGCAATAGTGTCGATTCTAGGGTTTTTACTGTATTTATTTTAGTTTGTGACCATGAAAAATAGTCTACTGAAAAATCCGTACACAATACTACACCAAATTGTAAGGGTACTGGATACGGTAATGGTGAAAATCATTAGAATGAACACATGAACAAGGACTATTTGGATGAAAACTTTGGAGAGTTCACCATGCAGCTTGTCAAAGTCTTGAGGAAGCAACATGAGGATACATGGAATGTGCTACTCACATATCAAGGATTCCCAATTGAAGTCAAAACCCTTAGTGACTTGTTACCTCCCAAACTTGCACTTCAAATGTTATAAAGTACTTTAACAAAGTGCAACCCCAAAACATATCAAGGATTCCGAATTGAAGCCAAAACCCTTTGTGGACTTGCCACCTCCCAAACCTGCACTTCAAATGTTATAAAGTACTTTAACAAAGTGCAACCCTAGAGGCACTTAGGAAGATTGCCCAATGTTGCCTCAACGATACTTCCTCTCTCTTTAGGTCAGTTCTTTTTTGGCACAAGTGGTGAAACCCTAGAAAATAAATGTTTTTGGTATTTTTAGAATAAGATGGATGGTGGAATTTACCAAGACCAATGTCTATCCAATTGGGTTATGGCGTCAACACCAATGAACAAGAGGGTTTGAATGAGATGAAGAGGCATAGTTAGGCTATTAACAATATGCTCTAACCAATCATATAGGTCTTTTCAGTACACAGAAATTATTAGGGAGGTCCCTTCCAAAGATGTACCTCACAACAATACATACAACAAAACAACCAAATATAACATGAAACCATGAACAAGAAAAAGGACAGCAACAATATCCATTAAACGAACATTGATTACAACAAGAAGCAAGGAGGGTGACATCGTAGCATTATCTCTTGTTGGAGCAAAGTTGCCCTTCTTCAAACATTACACCAACAATTTGTAAGAGTAATTCCATCCATCAAATAAACCCATGAAAAGCAGAAAAAAGATGAAAAACCTCTACTTGAAAAGTCTGCAGAATATTTTGGAAAGTTCTGGAAGCATCTAGAAGGTCCTAGAAGGTTCTGGAAGAATTTAGAAGTCTCTAAAAGGTTGTGGAAGTACCTAGAAGGCTGTAAAAGGTTCTAGAAACATGTGGAACATTCTAGAAGAGTCTAGGGACAAAGGAGGAAAGTTCTAGAGGCTAATAATCATTTCTCAATATTAAGAAGAGTACTCTAGATAGAAGCATCTAGAAGAGGGAAGTATCTAGAAGAGGGCAGCCTAGGAGTATTTAGAGGGCTTTATTTGCAAAAATGAAACTAAAAAAGAAGTACCCTCCCTCACTTGCAACTCATGTTTTCATTGTGGATAAATCCCTAGACCATTGGGTTATAGTTTAGGATATCTTCTGTAGGTTTGGAGCCCCATTGAGGAAATATCCAGGTTTGCAAATATCTCTTGTAAGGTGAATGCTGTATCTTATCTTCCTCTCTTCTTGGCTGGAAATGGTGCTACCTTTTCAGGGTTATTTTCCAGCATAAAGAGGCCTGAACAGTGACATTGTTGTCCTCTCTAGGACCCATAAATTCAGATCTGTTTATGTTATGTACTGGGACTATTTTTTCTTAATAGAAGGTTGTCTTTTAGTTCATATCTCAGATTTTCATTTATGTGATGAAGAAAGAATATAACAAGGGTATTATTGTATCTTTATGAGTAGAGTATCTTGGCTGGAAATTTAATTTGTAGTACTGTTATAATTTAACGAGGACTAATGTTTATGCATATTCATTGATTGAATATTGCCCATTATTAAATTCTCCAAATCCAAGTGTTTTGACTCCATTGCCCAAGGATAAGGCACTGGTCTACTTGAATCCACCATCTAATATCTATAGCATATCATAAATCTTAAATTGCTAAATCTAATTTTATATCAAGGGTTGATAAAAGTTGATTTAGCAATCATATTTAGGGAAACCCCGCCTTGTGCCCGAGGAGAGCCGGCCTAGAGTGAAGGAACTAAGGTGATAGTGGGTAGAACTTCCATGAGTTCCTCTAGGGTTTGTACTTCGGATGATTGGACTTATCTTGCGTGCAGATCCAGGAGGTAACAATACCAAATGTTATAGGCCAAATAGCCAAACAAGTATAAAAAATACCCATTTCAGTAATGCCACGCCTAAATCAATTGAAAGAGTGTGAATGGATTAGAAGCTTCCTCGAGGGGGCAATTTTCTATTACAAGATATCAAATGCACAATATGAGATGATCATTCAAATGAGTCTCCTTTTATATATATGAGACATATAGAACTAAAAAGCAAAATAATAATAAGCTGACATAACAGTAATTAATCTAATGATGATGAATGAGGGTTATGGTTAGGGGCTTAAGATCTTCCATACAACACGATACCACAAAGAACAACATAGAAGTGTACACTCAACAATGTTTTAATTGCGCTTAGGCATTACAATGATCTTTACATCTCAAAAATGTAGGGAGGATGAGGAAGATGAATAATAGATGTATCAATGCAAAACTGTAGAACATAGACATATAAAAAAGTGGTAAGTCCTTTGTTTTGGACATTGTGTAATTGAGCCTTCTGCTCTTTGTGATGTTCTCTCTCTTTGATTTGCAACATAATTTTTTCTTAGAATGACTATTGATGGTGTTCTTCTCCCTTTTATGGGAATCATTTACACGTGTGTGATGGGCTGGCTACTCCTTTTCTACGCAGGCATGGGATAAGGGGCACTCAAATCGCCCCCTTACCCGATGAAAATTATCCTTAAATCCAGTAGGAATTATGATGGAAGTCATAGTTTCACCCCATTGTGGGAACTTTGTCCCTAGGGTTTTGGCCCATTTTAAGATGACCCTGATTATCGGATTTTTGAAAAAATGTATGGGAGAAGTGGAACTATGCCTCTCCAGAAAATTCACCCTCAATGGAAATATGGCGATTTGAGTGCCCCATATCATTTGGCTTCTATGCATGCATGTTATAATCGTTTTGATTCTCTTTGATCTCCTTTATTCCTCCCTTGTCCACTACAGGTCTAGATACCTCGTATCCCCTAACCGATTCTATAGGGAAATCAATCCATGAAGCATAGGCAGAGGTGTTATTCACTGAAAGGTTGTCGTGGTAGCAGTGGGAACGTTAGTTGCTCTGAATCTCTTGTAATGTTCTTGTAATGTTCAATTACTAACTTTGCCTTTCAGCCATGTGGACCCATAAGGTTACCCTTTGTAGATCACTTGAGCTATATTCGAAAAAATTCTACATTGTTGACATGCGTAGATCGACGGTTTTCGCACTCCAGAGGTATGTCAGAGGGACAATCAATGGGGATGCACGACCTCGACGCATGTCCCCCTTTGTAAGTGGGCAGGCCTTTCGAAAATTTTAAACACCCCTCATGGTTACGCATTATTCCCTTGTATTCCAACTTTTTCTGAGGTGGGACCCCATGCAATGCATCTTTTTCTTATTGGGTCCTACCTTGCCATGTGTTGAAGTTTCAAGTGAGGCTGTCAATGTAATAAATCTGCTTTGTCGATCTAATAATATCATATAGTTTGCGCATCGTGGGGGATGTTAGTCTCTATGTGAGAGCCGGATGCAGAATTCCGTCATCTGTTTCTCTTGTCAGTGAGGTGGGGCTTGTGGAAAGTGGAAACCTCTGTTGACGTGTTCTAGACTGCCAAATGTCATGTGCTCGTTGGTATGGTCTTTGTAGCATGCTAAAGTGATGGTGTCAGGACCTTGAGGACCTTGACTCTGCAGTTTTGATTTGATCAAGTGGGATGCGTAATTGTGACACCTGCCCTTGTTTGTTGTGCGTTCGTGGATGTTGGATCTAACAGCCACAAAATACAATATGCAGCAGAAGCAAATAAACAAGAAAGACAATAAATATACACACAGGAGATATACGCAGAGATTTACGTGGTAAAACCCTCTCTTAGGGAAACATCCACGGAGCAATGGTATCGGTATCTTATTATTCAGAATCTGAAGATTTACAACAACTCACAACTCTCCAATATCTTCTCTTACGAGAATACAAGAAACATATACATTTCTTACACGGTTGCTAATAACTGCATATTTAGTTAGTCAGTTACATAGTTACCGTCATAGCCGGTTGTCACCCGTTTCTAACAATCTCCACCTTGACAACAATTTACCTGATACCATTGCTCATTGCTCTATTGATCACTTTTCCTGCAAGCCTAGAGAAGCTAAGCACCACCGTAGCTTCTCTGAAGTAACTGGCTTCGTGAACATGTCTGCACTATTCTTTTGAGTGTGGACCTTTTCAAGAACCACTCCACCTTCATCAATAACATGTCTTACAAAATGATATTTTACAGGAATATGTTTTGTCTTACTGTGATAAGCTGGATTTTTAGCCAAGTGAATAACACTTTGACTATCACAGAAAATCTTAATAGAGTTCTGAACCTTTCCTAACTCACCCAGCAAACCTTTTAACCAGACTGCCTCTTTGCAAGCATGTGAAGCAGCTATATATTCTGCCTCTGTAGTAGATAAAGCAACAATATTCTGAAGCTTTGACATCCAACTAATAGCTCCACCTGCAAGAGTAAAAACATAACCTGAAGTGGACCTCCTCTTGTCCAAATCACCTGCAAAATCAGAATCAACATAACCACAGACTTTATCACTGCAACCATCAAAAGTGATACAATAGTCACTTGTGCCTCTAAGATACCGAAGCACCCATTTCACTGCTGCCCAATGCTCTTTTCCTGGATTTGCCATGTATCTACTGACAACACCAACTGCATGTGAAATATCTGGTCTTGTACTTATCATCGCATACATCAAACTTCCTACTGCATTAGCATATGGTACACGAGACATATACTGCTTTTCTTCATCATTTTTAGGACTCAAACCTGAAGAAAGCTTGAAATGAGAAGCTAAAGGGATACTAGAAGGTTTCACCTTATCCATACCGAATTTCTGAAGTATTTTCTCCACATACTTCTTTTGTGATAACCACAGCTTGCCATTTTTCCTGTCTCTGTGTATCTGCATGCCCAAGATCTGATTTGCTGCTCCTAGATCCTTCATATCAAACGTCCTAGCCAACTGAGCCTTTAACCTGCTGATTTCAAACATGCTCTTGCTTGCGACAAGCATATCATCAACATACAATACCAAAATAATGAACATGTCATTTTCCAACTTTTTAAAGTACACACAATGATCATACTCACTCCTGGTAAAATTCTGACTCACCATGAAAGAATCAAACTTCTTGTACCATTGCCTGGGAGACTGCCTCAGGCCATACAATGATTTTTTGAGCTTGCAAACAAACCTCTTGTTGCGATTTTGAACGAACCCTTCTGGTTGTTCCATTAAAATTTCTTCATCTAAATCTCCATATAAGAAAGCTGTTTTGACATCTAGCTGCTCTAACTCCAAATCATATAAAGCAACTAGTGCTAACAAAATTCTGATAGAAACAAGTTTTACAACTGGTGAAAAAATCTCATGAAAGTCAATACCTGCTTTCTGAGAAAATCCTTTTGCAACCAGTCTCGCTTTGTACTTCGGAACAGTTTCATCAGCTCCTTTCTTCAGTTTGTACACCCATTTGCAGCCAACCACTTTCCTACTCTCTGGAAGTTCCACAATATCCCACGTTTTGTTCTTTGCCAAAGAATCCATTTCTTCTTTCATTGCACGTTTCCATTTGTCACTGTCAGACACTTCTAATGCTTCCTTATAACTGTTAGGTTCTCCTTCATTAGAAATGAAAACGAAATCATCATACCTCTTTGGAAAAATTCTGTTCCGCGTAGATCTCCGTAGAGTTTGCTGCGGTATTTCTTCCATTTCTGTCTGCTCATCCTCTTCCTGAGGAGTGTCCTCATGAATATCCTCTTCCTGGACATCCTCATGAGTCCCCCTCGCAGATGACTGAGTATCAAACTGAATTTGCTGAAACTGTGGTACATTAGCCTGTTTCAAATCATTACTTATATCTAAATTTGTCAGAGAAAGTTCATCAAATTTTACATCTCTGTTTATGATGATTTTGTGGACAGTAGGATTCCACAACCTATATCCCTTAACACCATCACCATATCCAACAAAGATCAATTTTCTTGACTTAGGATCTAGTTTGGAACGCTGATTTTTCGGAATAAGTGCATAGGCTTCACAACCAAATACTCTAAGATTAGAATAATCACATGATTGACCTGTCCATACCTCTTCTGGAATTTTGCAGTCAATTGCTGTTGATGGTGATCGATTGACCAGGTAACAAGCTGTAAGCAATGCCTCTCCCCACAATTCCTGCTGCAACTTCGCATTACTGAGCATACTCCTTACTCTTTCAAGAAGAGTCCTGTTCATGCGTTCAGCAACGCCGTTCTGCTGCGGAGTGTAAACAGTGGTCTTATGCCTCTCAATCCCATCCTGCTTGCAATAATTATCAAACTCCTTCGAAGTAAATTCGGTTCCATTATCTGTTCTAAGGCATTTAATGAACCTGCCAGTGCTCTTTTCAACCAAAGCTCTAAACTGCTTAAATATATCAAAAACATCAGCTTTTCTCTTTAATAAATAGATCCAGACTTTCCTTGAGTAATCATCTATAAAACAGACGAAATATGACGATCCCCCATAAGAAATTTTTGGAGATGGACCCCAAAGATCAGAATGTATGTAGTCTAGGATACCTTTACTAGTGTGTTTTCCAGATTTAAATTTTTGTCTAGCCTGTTTACCATAAATACAGTGCTCACAAAACTTCAAATCTACAGATTTTAAACTAGGAAGCAACTTTCGATCAGCAAGTACCTTCATACCTCTTTCGCTGATATGACCTAACCGCTGATGCCATAGACGAGTGATGTCTGCTGCTGCACCAACCGATGCTACTGTTGCGTGATCAACTTCCGTCCTCCCTTCAAGTCTATACAGGTTCCCAACTCTGTTTGCTTTCATAACAACCAAGATACCTTTCGATATCTTCATGACTCCACCTTGAACTGTAAACTTGTAACCAACATCATCAAGAACTCCCATTGATATCAAGTTCTTCCTTAGTTCAGGTACATGTCTCACATCTGTTAGAGTCCTAACAGTCCCATCATACATTTTAATTCTGATACTCCCTACCCCAACAGTTTTACATGTAACATTATTTCCCATATAAACTACCCCGTCATCTATAGATTGATATGACGAATACCAATTTCTATGAAGACACATGTGGTGAGATGCTCCAGAATCAATTAACCAGTCAGAATGGTATTGTGAAACAGTAGATGTAGATAATACCTCATCGATCATACCTGAATCATTCTCAGCTATGTTCGCCTCCTTTGTAGAGTCCTCCTCCTCAGAAGCTCGCTTGCGTTTCCAGCAATCTTTCTTAAGATGTCCTGCTTTATTGCAGTACCAGCACTTCAATTTACTCTTTTTGCCCTTCGACTTTGACCTTGATGTACCCTTTGAATGTTGTCCTCTTTCACTGGTTCTTCCTCTGGCCACCATTACTTCTGATGTCAAGGTTTCAAGACTAGATTTCTTTCGAGTTTCCTCAGAAAGTAAGGCTCCCACAACTTCATCGAAGGTAATAGACTCAGTAGAACTAAAACTGATAGAGGTTACAAAATGTGCCCACGACCCAGGCAGAGAGCACAACAGTAAAATCGCCTTGTCTTCAGATTTAATAATATCTTCCATACTAGTTAACTGACAAATAAGAGTATTGAACGCTTTCAAGTGTTCAGAAACCTTTGTACCTTCTTTCATACGCAAGGTAAACAACTGCCGCTTCAGGAGGATTTTATTCGTCAAGGATTTAGTCATGTACAAACTTTCCAACTTTGTCCAGAGACCTGCTGCTGTAGTTTCAGACACGATGTTAAATAAAACATCGTCGGCCAAGCACAGACGAATAGCACTGAGAGCTCTTTCATCCATCTCGCTCCAGTCTCCATCTGAAATATCTGCGGGTTTCTTTATTTTCCCTGCCAGTGCCTTCGCCACTCCTTGCTGCACGAGCATATCCCGCATCTTGACCTTCCACAACTCGAAATTATTGCTCCCATTGAACTTCTCAATTTCAAACTTAACACTCTGCGTTTTTGCCATTTTCTCAAGAAACCGAATTAAAAAACTTAAAAAACTCCAAGCCTTTTAAAAAATTATATATAATGGATAACAAAGGATTAATGACCCAAATTAAATATTATAACAAATACCTTATACCTCCCACTTTAATCTTTTCGTAAAAAAAAAATCTTACAAATAAGGTATTCCTTATAACTCCCATCCACCATATGCGTTATATCTCAAAAGCATTTCACATTTCAAATCTTGCGTCAATTTTCACTTTAATTACCATATGCTTTATATCTCAAAGCATTTCACACCATATGCTTTATATCTCAAAGCATTTGACATTTCAAATATTCGGCGTCAATTTTCTTGCACTTGAAATATCAAACAGAATAACTTATTCACGTTTTTACCTCAAACAGAAAACAGTACCGCTCCTCCCGATGCTTCAGTGCCGCGGCAATTTCCAGAAAATTTAATTTCGTAAGAGTGCTTAACACTACCGCGCCTGGGTAAGCAATGGACCCGCGGTAGTTGAAGATTACCGCCCCTTTTCCTTAGGCTTCAATACGGTAACTTTTGACTCGTAAAACGAATTTAACATTCGGCTTTTTCTCGTTTTTTGTGGCTTTCTACCAGGCTCTGATACCACTTGTTGGATCTAACAGCCACAAAATACAATATGCAGCAGAAGCAAATAAACAAGAAAGACAATAAATATACACACAGGAGATATACGCAGAGATTTACGTGGTAAAACCCTCTCTTAGGGAAACATCCACGGAGCAATGGTATCGGTATCTTATTATTCAGAATCTGAAGATTTACAACAACTCACAACTCTCCAATATCTTCTCTTACGAGAATACAAGAAACATATACATTTCTTACACGGTTACTAATAACTGCATATTTAGTTAGTCAGTTACATAGTTACCGTCATAGCCGGTTGTCACCCGTTTCTAACAGTGGAGCCTTTTAGATGTATACTTTAAAACTCTGTCACCTCTTCTAGGGGAAGGCTTCTCACTGTTAATCAATGTCTGATATGATGCTCTAGATCTCCATGGGGTATTCGGGGTTCTCCTCGGCTGGACGCAACTTCAAGCCCCACGAACCAATGAATCAAGACATGTGGGGAACAATGACAAGGTGTGAGCTCCCGTTGGCTTTTACACTCTGTCATTTTTGTTTGTAACCTTGCTTCCATCTTTCCAACACGACTATGTTATAGCTCCGTCACCCAGGAATGCTTCTAATATTAAAACTGTCAATTGCCATGGCTTACTCCATTGAAACGTTATTCTCCTTTGCCCATTGAACATGATCATGATGAGCCACCATTGGCTTGCTAAGGATTTTCATTGTAGGCCCCTTTTCCACTGTAAATAATCTCCATCTCTGAACTTTTAATATCTCAAGTTTGTAGCTTATCTTTCTGAAAAAGGAGGAGGGTGTAGCTCCGAGCTACAGCATACTCATATCAAAAAGTCTCATGGTGCTTTGTGGCATCAAGCATTTACTGCGTGACTTGGAAAGTTAGAAGTCAGTTTGTATAGTAAGAATAGATCCCTACTGAGTAAGCTTTGAAGGAAGGAACGGGATGAATGGATTGATTTATTAGGGGAATAGGGTTCCAAAACTGATTGTTTATTATTCTTATTTATGGTTAATTGGTGATGCTTTGCTGGAGTTTCTGTGTGATGTAGTTGCTATACTCGACGATGTAAGTAGAATGACGTGATCAGTCAAATGGTGATACACAATGCCATGGATGTTAGTAATCAGCTCAAAGTAGTCTACTCGAATAAACTGGGTTTCCACCGTCATTGAACCATTTCTGAGTGTGCTAATCACGTGGTTAGTAGCTAGCGGCAGGCCACTGACGAGTTGATGATTATGCAGCTCAAATCCAGCAGGTCATCACGTTGTAGATGCGTTCATCCATGCAGCACCCCGGATATTATCCAGGTGGATGTATAAACTCGCATTATAAGCCACACATGAGTGTGAATTTGTATTCGTGGAGAGGTGGACAGTGATTCAATTCTATTATCATCAACATTCTGAGAATTCCATGACTAAAACTTAAAGTAACTAACTACACAGAATAATCTCATGAAGACTATTACGTAAACGGTAAGACTGCTACATTTAACAAATGGCGGAGGCAATTGATGTTCTCATGGAATAAAGGCTCTCAACTAGAGTAGACAAACACTGCTATAGTATGTATCAAACTATAAGTTCTTTATGTACGAGGGCTAAATGGTCTGTGTCTTCTTGAGAACAATTAATGAACTCTCTGATCAAGTACTTGCTCTAATGTATATTTTCTTAGTTGGACTGAAAGAATACATTCTTCACTGAAAGGATACACTCTTCATATAGCCGTTTGACTCTCTTCTGTTCATTGTTTTGATCTCATGACATTTCTATTATATGGCTGATGGATTGGGATTGTATTGTTGTTGCAGTCTTTTACACATACGGTTGGAGGAGGAGCAAAATGGGTGTTCAACAAACTGAAAGGTGTCATATTTTTTTTTGAGTTGATTTTGTTATGTAGTTATCTCTTGGTAAATAGCAATGTATGACTCTAAGCTTCCTCATGGTTAGTAAGATAAAAATTGGTACTCAACTGGGCAACTAGAATTGCAAGTTCAATCAGAGGTAGACAAGAGAATAATTAAAGATCTTGCAAACAAAGTAACCATTCTTCTGAGTTCATATCATTCTAAATTTCGAATATGATTCTGTTAAACCTTCTTGGAATCCAAGTTGCATAGGTTGCAAGTAATAATTTTTCAGAGCACCTCTTAAAACATCCCTGTCTGTAATTTTGATTGCAATGTATTGTACCATTCCTTCTGTAAGACTCCAAGCCGTATAAAAGGTATGTTTTCCTGCTTAAATTTTTCAATATTGTGCATTCTGTGACATGTTTGAAGAGATTTTGTGTCATGCAAGAGGATTGCTAATTTATTTAGAACATGTCAACTTTATTTGAATTTCTGGTGCAATATTAGCGCTAATGTGTATCTATTTTCTCCATAGTTTCTAATGAAAAACAATTATTTTAAGGTGAAAATCCCAAAACATTTTGTACCACATACGAATCAACATTAAGATCCAATCTATCAAGTTCAAATTCCTCACAAATTCAGAAGGTTTCATAAGATATGTAAATCTAGATTTGGCGAGATCTAGATGGGGATCATGCAATCTACATTATCTTTTTCCATCCTGATTCCTTGATGTAACAAGTAATTCTTATTCATTCCTTATAGATTCTGTAAGTCCTCAAGGAACATGAACTGTTACCTCATATACTACAGGGGTGACTAGGAGATTTTTTCACTTGTGATTTTTATCATAAGCCTAATGACAGGTTGCTAGAGTTATGCTTCATGGATGATAATGCCTTAGATGATTGCTTAATGGATCTAATTGTGCTAGTAGCTTTGGCATGTGATCTCTCAATGCTGTTTGGATGATGTTTGCGATCTCCTATTGATGATATGGGCATGCTTGAAACATTTTGTTTAGCATTTGTCTAACAATTGTACATTCATGGAATGGGAATCCTTCAACTTATGGTCTCCCAAAGTTGTGAGAAGTGTTAATGAGTGCTATTTTGATGAAGCTTTGCCTATGGATGATTATGGATGAGTTTATGAGGGTACGAGGACTCCTAGATGGTGCATTTCACTGAAACTTTGCTTGTTCATAACATATTGTTCACTTGTTGATGGAGCAACGTACTACTTTTGGCCCTTTGGGCTATTTTGTATTCTTCTTGACATAGATCATCATCTCTTGTGGAGGACTCTTGCTCATTGGTTAATTCACACAGAGATGATATGTGATGAGATTTCCTTGGAGTGTCTTAGCATTTGTGGGTTATACTTGGCATCTTCATGGCATGGATGGTCCTTGGTGGAGCGCTTTGCTAATTTATATGGCTTGATGGTATTTGGAGGATCTTCCATGAGAGCGCTTGCATGTTTGGTTTGGTATGGCATCTTCATGACATATGTTACTACTTTTAGTGGAGTGCTTACCATATTTTGGTATTTTGATGACATATGTAGGGGTTTCTATTAGAGCAATCTAGCTCTTTGGACATGTTTCATGCTTGAAGACACTTTGTTAGTGGTATTTCATGGAGCGCTCTAGGTTTTTGGATGTATTTCACACTCATGGATGGCTTAGGGTTGATATTCTTTGGAACACTCTAGCTTGTTGGAGGTGGTTTTGCACTTATGGATGGTTTATGATTGGATTCCCTTACAGTGCTTTTGCTTCTAAGTGATCGGTTCACATCTTGGCATGGTTTTCTATCATTTTTAAAGGAACTCTCCACTTGATTGGCACATGTATTGGAACATACGCTCATTTTCCATGGAGTGTTCTACTTTTTAGCTCTTGTTGGATGGTTTTTTTATTGTAGCTCTCTTGTTCATAGATTTACGGATGACATCTTGGTGATATTGTCTATCATTTAGTGTGGAACGCCCTCCTTGATCTTGACACATGTGGAGGTGTGCTTTTTACTTGGAGAAGGGTTGTCCACTTCCTCATGGACCTCATCATCTAGCATGGACACTTTGCTCTTGAGATTGACGCTCTCCTTGGTTCACGGATCTATCTTGCACATACATTCATGAGATAGTGGTGGAGGTTGATGAAATGGTTGTTATGTGGACTTTTTTTGGGGTTTGACTCTTGATGTGGTCAAAAGAAGGAAAGCGTTCACCTTGGGAGGTTACTTGCACTACTTTTTATGCCTTCTAGGTGGAGCGTTCAACTTTATTGGACCCACCTTGGACATAATCATGTCTTATGGTTGAGCGTTCACTTTGGAGAGCCGTACATGTGGCCCTAGAGCAAATTTGACTCATTCTTGGCCTTGATTGATGGAACACTCCACCATAGGAGATTTGCTTGCACACTTTTCATGCTTATATTGTTGGAGCGTTCACCTTGAAGGGTGTCTGTTGCACATTTGTGATGGTGTGGTCCACTTTGGAGGTGTTCTATTACATATTTGGTGGAGGTTGTTTGGTTTGGAAGAGATCTAGGTGGTCAAACCCTAGATCTAGGATGCATTCATTGCATTGGAGACATATTCTATTGGAGTGCTACCTTTGGGGAGGATTTAGAGGCTAGATATTTGGTTTTGACTTGTCATTTGTCCCTCATTTGATGGAGGTGCACTACTCTTTTTCTCTTGGAGACATGTACACGTGGATTCAACCACTTTATTTATTGCATTTGATTGAGGTAGTTGGAGAATTTTGGTTGTTTACTCCTCCTTAAGCTAGATCTAGGAGTTTATCATTATTGCGCCGAGGGGCGCTCTACAACCCAATATGAGGGAGATCTTGTAACATGTGTCGAGTAACAAAATAATACAAAGTAAACAAAAAAGAATAATACAAAGTAAAAAGTAATAAATATTATGTCGACCATAAACAAAAAAGAATAATACAAAGTAAAAAGTAATAAATATTATGTCAGCCATAAACAAAAAAGAATAATACAAAGTAAAAAGTAAACATGAGACTTAAACTAGAGACTTTAGAGCTTAGGATTAGGTGATAAATATTATGTCGATCATAAACAAAAAAGAATAATACAAAGTAAAAAGTAAATATGAGACTTAAACTAGAGACTTTACTTTTTACTTTTAATATAAAGTAAAAAGTAAATATGAGATTTTAGAGTGTTTGTCGAGTTTGTTGAGTAACAAAATAATACAAAGTAAACAAAAAAGAATAATACAAAGTAAAAAGTAATAAATATTATGTCGGCCATAAACAAAAAAGAATAATACAAAGTAAAAAGTAAATATGAGACTTAAACTAGAGACTTTAGAGCTTAGGATTAGGTGGCTCAGGTATTGCACTCAAGGAGCTATTCATGAGAGGTTTGCACCTCGGGATATTTGATCCCTCTCGGCGCTTGATAGAGCCTAGGATTTGGATCTATGCTGGTTTTATTGTAGGAGGAAGATGAGCTAAAAGCTATTTAAGGCTTTGCTCTCACCTTCATTTTTCATGGTTGGATTTGGGGAGAAATCCTATTGAGCCTAAATGAATATTTATTGGTTTCTTTGGATTGTGAGTTAAAGTGTTTCTTGAATGGTAATGTGCTCTTCATGTTTTACTTATGGATGAGATTTTCAATTGATAATTGTTTTGGGCTAATGAAGTAAGCTTTTTCTTCTATGTGATAGTTGTCAATTGGAAGTTTAGTCTCTAGTATGTATCTCAACTCTTGGTTATGTGCTCTCTTACACTTTGATGACAATTTTCCTTCCAAAATCATTTGAAAGTATCTAATCTAGTATTTTCCCTTTGCAAGATTCCTATAATTAGTAAAGCTATTAGAAGTGACTAGGGTATGTACTCTACTGTCCTAATCCTCTTGATCTTTCCTTTAAATCTTTTATGTTGACCTTTAGACCCTATTCACCCAATGGATAAGACACTAGTTTCTAATCCATTCATCCTTATTTCCTATTTACTATCATAAATTGTTTTGCTAAATCTCTCTTCATTTCACCTTGAACCTAATTGCAAGCTTTAGTAATCCTATCCTAGGGAAGCCTCCTTTGAGTTGGAGAAGAGCCAACCTAAAGAGCAGAGAGGGTTTGGTGTGGTGACATTTGTCTCCCTCTTAGTTTCACTACACCCATACCTAGAGCTTTAAGACTTTATCTTGAAGGGGGTGAGTTTGGGTGATATCAACAACCTTTGTCTCAAGTAATTGTTTACTATGTTGCACAATGGAAACTAATTCCATTTCTTTTGGAACTTGATATAGTGGTTCTAACTTGTAATAACTAATTACAAAAATATCGATTGAAAAAAATGCCTATACCTTGAAACGCCTAAAGCTGAAGTAGGTATAAAATATTAAATCTAAAACTTGTATTAATCTTTTAAGACTGGGTCTATTAAAACCATACCATCAATGAAACAACAATGAGATCGAAATTCGAATAGTTATAGAAGTTTGGTCAATGAATTGAATAATGTCACAAAGACTGTTTGAACCCAATGGTAAGTAGTTAAAAAATGGATTGCACCTCTCGTATTTCTTACATTGCAACCAGGGACCGAACCCTTGTTAAGAGCTAAAAGACATTTAGGGTTAAAATTTGGGATTTAAGTTGATGGATTTGAGGAGTTCCTTAGAGAAAACACACATATGGAAGATGGTTGGACCCTTTATCATGCCTTATTTGTGGTGCTTCTTGTCATTGATGATGTGGTCCTCGCTTCCTCTCTTTAAGGTTTGCAGAGATAGTTGGATGCTCTAGATTGTTTATGTGAGCATTGTCAGAGCATGGTCAACTTTAGCAAGATCAATGTTATGCTTTTTATTACTTCCAAGGACGATTTCTTCTAGTTTCATTTCTTTGAAAGGGAGTTGGTTGAGATTACTATAACCTAAACATAATTGGCGATTTAGTTTATTGGTCCTAGTCTCAACTTGAAGTTGGCCTCTTAATCCCAACTTTGTAATGGGTATGCTTCTCTTTCATGCTTGAGAATCAACATTTCCAGATTCATTTCTAGGACATCTTGTCGAAGGTTGATTCGAATCGAATTTGCATTAAAACATCGAATGTTTAATGGCTCAAATCAACTCGAAGCACTTAGCAAATCTAGAAGTTTTGGCGATGGAAGTAAATTTCATGCAAGTGAAGGTCATGGCTAAGGAAGTTGATGACGAGTTAGGAGGATGCATTGAGAGTGTGAAGGGACCCACACTAGATCAGCCAACTACCATGCCTCCAAAGTGCCACATTGCCAATGTAAACATTAAAAAATAGAGAAGTCTTAGAAAAGGAACCCTGCATATGAAAATTGGGACAAAAAGACAAAGGAGAAGAAGAGCGTTGGAGTTGGGGCATTGAAGAGTTGGCGACGTTTGGCCTTCCTGCTGCTCCCAACAAAGCCAACTTTGTGTATAAACTTTGGCACAACGAATGAAAAAGTTTTTTTGGCAAAGAAGAGAAGGAATTTTACATAAAAATTATTGTGATGTGATTGTACCGAGAGTAGTGAGGTGCTCTACATCGTAGTATACTCTCGGTGCTCTACATCACAGTATGGGGGACATGTTGTCACATAACATGGGTAACACTAATGTGCCAACAACAAAAAATTAAATAAGCTATTTCTACTTAATTTTAAATTTCTCATAAAGCTAAAAAAATTAAAACCAACATAGATCCATCTTAAACTCGGATCTATCAAGCATCAAGAGGGATAAAATTTCTTGAGGTGTAAATTTTTTTTATATCTCAATTTTTTTACACATTAGGAAAAAATTTACACCTCAAGAAATTTGATGCCCTCAGAGTCTCGGTGCTTGATAGATGTGGGTTTAAGATGGATCTGTGTTGGTTGTAAATGATCTAGAGAGCCAAACTCCATTATAATTCTACAATTGTTGAGAAATTTGCCTTAAGACGTGCGTTTAACTGCTTACCTACACCATCTAGGTATGGGCATGAAATCATATATATATATTTAATATCACATTCTGTTGAAATATTGTAACTTCTAAGAATATTATATTTGTACTTTATTATTCCGGAGATATTCCATTCCTTCGAGGAGACCCTATTGTATATCCAGAGATGTTTATTCCTCCGAGAGAGTGTGGTAACTAGGGTTGTTAGATCTCCCATGTGAGGTCGGCCTTGAGTTAGCCATTTAGCGGTTATTAGACTCTCTTAGGAGAGGTTGGCCCCATTAGGGTGAAAAGTCAGTTAGAACACAAGTATAAATAGAGGAGGTGTGTTCCTCATTTATACCATTCATTCACTCACTTGTGTATTGCGCATAGGAGAGAGAGAGGTCTGCATAGGAGGAGAAGGAGCTCTTGTTGAGGACTACATCTTGTATTGGGTTGATTATCTATATTGAGGAAAGCTTTGCTGGGTTTTCTACCCCATGAGGGTTTCCTAGGGTAAATCTTTGTCTATCTTGTGATTGTGTTTCTTTCAGTGATCTTGCTTGTGAAATTAGGCTAAACTTAGCATGGTATCAGAACTAGCTTGAATAGGACATCTTTCACAAGGTGAAATTACCTTTCTCTCTCCCTTCGATGAAAATTAGGGTTTTTGCAAAAGTTGGAATTTTTGGAATTTGATTGCATGGCTGGATAGCCCTCCTCAAAATTGAAGTTTTGAGCCCTAGATCGAACTTCTTGAGTGGGTAGAACTCCGGGAAAGTCAAACCCTAGTTTGGGTTTTGGACCAGAATTGCAGAAAACCAGTAAACCAAAAAAGTGCGCACCTGTGCACCAGTGAACCAGAAAAGCTGCGAACCTGTGCACCAGTAAACCAGAAAAGTGAAGACCAGGAAACCATAAATTCTGTTGCAGATCCAGAAGGTGAAAAGTTGAAGTTTCCAGAAGCAAAACACACCAGTTTTCTCAATTCAATCAAGCTCATCTCTTGGTAAGTGTTATTCTATCTCTTGAGAAACTTTAATCT
The DNA here is from genome assembly GCA_027924585.1 of Larix kaempferi. Classification (NCBI taxonomy): domain Eukaryota; kingdom Viridiplantae; phylum Streptophyta; class Pinopsida; order Pinales; family Pinaceae; genus Larix; species Larix kaempferi. Next base: position 52,117,283 of record BSBM01000299.1, on the reverse strand, counting down.
CTGTGACCCCCTAGATAAGATGGCTTCAAGCACTAAGCTTGAAGATAAGTTAGAGGGTATAGAGAATTTTCGGGCATGGAAATATAGGATTGGTCTCATTCTTGAAGCGAATGATCTTGCCCAATATATCAAAGACGAGGTTGCAGAACCTGAGGAAGATGAAGCCAAAGAGAAGTACAGGAAGGACTTGATTAGGGCAAAGAGAATCATTGCTGATTCTATCAAGGACCACTTGATTCCCCAGGTGGCATCCAAGAAGACCCCAAAGGAAATGTATGATGCCCTTTCCAAAATGTATGAAGGAAAGAACATCAACAGGAAGATGAACTTGAGAGCTCAATTGAAGAGCACTAAGATGAATAAAGGAGAATCTATTCAAGATTATTTCTCAAGGGTTTCCCAGTTCAAGGAACAACTAGATGCTATTGGAGATACCCTCGATGAAGATGAACTAGTCACGACTGCTCTAAATGGTCTCACTAGACCCTGGGAGTCATTCATCCAAACCATGTGTGCCAGAAAAGAAAGTATGAAGTTTGATGTGGTATGGGAGGATTGCATTCAAGAAGAAGCTAAGGTAGCCAATAGAGAAGCCTTGCTCAAAGAAGATGATCAAGCATTAGCCACCCATACCAAAAGAAGAAGAAGCCAACCCAACTTCAAGAAAGGAAGCCACAAGGAGTCTCAACCTCCACAAAGGTTTCAAAAGAAAAGAGGAGCTAACTCAGGAAGAGATTTCTCATCATTCCAATGTTTCAATTGTCACAAAATAGGACACATTGCTAGGGAGTGTCCCTCAAAGAAAAAGAAGAGTTTCCATCATAAAAGACATCAAGCACATCTAGCAGAAGATGATAGTGAAGAAGAAGAGGAGGAAAGACCTCAAAAGAAAAGAGCTAGAATAGAAGAAGAAGATGCAGAAGAGTATGCTCTATTCTCTGCACTCTTTGGGTCTGTGACACCTGGAGAAGATACATGGCTTATTGATAGTGGTGCTTCAAAGCACATGACAGGTCAAAAGAAGACTCTTTCAAAACTTGAAGAGAAGACCTCTCCACAGAAGGTATCCCTTGGAGATGACTATCAATATCCCATCAAGGGAGTTGGTGAAGCAAGTTACAAGCTTGATTCTGGAACCCCATTGAAGATGAAGGAGATCCTATATGTACCAGGTTTGAAGAAGAACTTACTCTCAATCTCAGCTTTAGATAAGAAAGGCTATAGGGTTGCATTCATAGATGGGCAAGTACTCATGTGGCCCAAAGGAAAATCAATTGAGGATGCAATTGTTATTGGTGAAGAGGAAGGAGGTCTATACAAACTCAAGGGCCATCCAAAAGCTGCCCTTGTACATGAAGCCACTAGCCCAAATGAGCTATGGCATAGGAGGCTTGCTCATATTAACTACAAAGCACTACCTCATGTGAGCAAGGTAGTTATAGGACTACCAGACTTAAAGATTGATCATGATGGCACATGCAAAGGATGTGCAAAAGGGAAGAATATCAAGAATCCATTTCCAAAGAGTGAACAAAGACTAAGAGTACCTTGGAATTGATTCATTCAGATGTATGTGGACCAATGCCCTCCACATCCTTGAGTGGATATGAATACTACCTTACATTAATTGATGACTATTCAAGAAAGACTTGGATATACTTCCTAAAAGGAAAGAATGAAGTCTTTGGAAAGTTCAAGGAGTTCAAATCCTTGATAGAAAATCATTCAGAAAAGAAGATCAAAATACTCAGGACAGATAATGGTGGAGAATATACTTCAAAGGATTTTGAGGAATTTTGTAAAGAAGCTGGAATCAAGAGGGAACTAACCACTCCCTACAATCCTCAACAAAATGGTGTTGCGGAAAGAAAGAATAGAACTATTATGGAAGCAGTAAAGACAATGATACATGATCAAGACCTACCTATGTATCTATGGGCTGAAGCAACTAGGACAATAGTCTATGTGCAGAATAGACTATCTCATAGTGCTCTTGATTTCAAAACTCCAGAAGAAGTGTTCATAGGAAAGAGACCTGAGGTAAGTCACCTCAAGATATTTGGATGCCCAGTATACATTCACATTCCAAAAGAAAAGAGGACCAAGCTAGATCCTTCTGGGAAGAAGGGAATATTTGTTGGATATTGTGAAGCATCCAAAGCAATCAGAATTTACATCCCAGGTTTCCCTCATATGGAAATAAGTAGGGATGTAACATTTGATGAAGAAGCAACGCTCAAGAGATCTAGGAAGTGCCAGTATGAAGAAGTATATGAAGAAGATGCACCTTCCAGAACTGCAAAAACTGTACCCATTCCTGAAGATGTAACACCTGAAGACCGTGATATTATAGAACCTCAAGAACCCCCTACCATGAACGTATCAAGAAAGAGAAAGCCATCATGGGCAAGAGATATTATACTAGGAGTAGAAAAGTATGGAGCTCCTGAAGGCTCCACCAGAGTGAGCAAGAAACCAAAGTCATTTTCCAACTATATGGCTTTGATGTGTGATCTTGTAGATCAAGAACCCACTAGTTATGAAGAGGCTTCTCATAAGAAAGAGTGGGTAGAGGTAGTGACTAAGGAGTAGCAGTCAATAATGAAGAATGATATTTGGGATATAGTTCCCAAACCAAAAGACAAAAGTGTGGTATCCTCCAAATGGATATACAAAATAAAGCATGCTGCGGATGGTAGCATTGAAAAATACAAGGCAAGGTTTGTAGCCAGAGGATTCTCTTAGAAAGAGGGAATTGACTATGAAGAGACATTTGCACCAGTTGTAAGGTACACTTCCATTAGAACCATCATGGCACTTGCATCCATGATGAAGTGGAAATTACATTAGATGGATGTAAAGACAACTTTCCTGAATGGTGTGATTGAGGAAGAAGTGTACATAGAACAACCACAAGGATTTGAGGTTGAAGATAGAAGAACCCATGTATGCAAACTGAAGAAGGCTTTGTATGGGTTGAAGCAAGCTCCCAGAGCTTGGTATGGAAGAATTGACAGTTTCTTGACAAGCTTGGGTTTTACCAAGAGTAAAGTTGATCCTAACCTTTATCTCAAAGTTATGGATGATGAACCTTGCTGTATGTGGATGATCTATTTCTGATTGGGAATGAGAAATAGATTATCGAATGCAAGAAGAAACTCTCGACAGAGTTTGAGATGAAAGATCTCGGATTGATGCACTACTTCCTAGGTCCGGAAGTATGGCAAGGCCCAGAAGGAATCTTTCTCAACCAGGGAAAGTATGCTGTGGAAATCTTAAAAAGATTTGATATGTTGGAATGTAAAGCGATGGCCACTCCCATGGATTCCAACTTGAAGCTGTTAACAAATGACTCATCAGAGTTAGTGGATGTAACTCTGTATAGACAGATTATTGGGTCATTAATGTATCTGACGAACATTAGGCCAGATATATGCTTTGCTGTAAACATCTTGAGTCAGTATCTAGTGGAACCTAGACGTGTTCACTTAATAGCTGCAAAGCATGTAATGAGGTACCTGAAGGGTACGATAGACTTTGGTCTATATTATCTTGGAGATCATGATTTCAGATTGTACGACTACACAGATGTTGATTGGGCTGGAAGTGTATCAGACAGGAAAAGTACATTGGGTGGATGTTATTGTCTGGGATCTGCCATGATCTTGTGGTTTAGCAGGAAGCAGTCTAGTGTGGCTCTCAACACAGCTGGAGCGGAATATATAGCTGCTTGCTCTGCTAGTTGTGAAGCGATATGGCTTTGGAAGTTGTTATCAGGATTGTTTGACTTAGAGATGGACCCCACTGTGATCCTGTGTGACAACCAGAGTTGTATCAAGATGATAGAGAATCCAGTGTTCCATGATAAGTCAAAGCACATAGAGATCTGATATTTCTATATATGGGATATGGTGCAGAAAGGAGCTACTAAGCTCGAATATGTGAGCACTAACGAACAACTTGCTGATGTATTGACCAAACCTCTGTCTCGAGTAAAGTTTGAGTATTTCCGAGACAAGCTTGGTGTAGTTCAGAAGGACCCTCCTCGAAAGGGGGAGTGATATGGTCGATGATGATATTTGGATATTGGTATCGATGAGGATACCTGTATCGATGATGAGATTGCCTATATTGACGGTAAGGTCAATAATGAGGATTCCTGTATTGATGTGGATACATGTATCGTTGATGAGGTTACCTGTTCTGACGATGAGGTCGATGATGAGGCTACCTGTTTGATGATGAGGTCATTGTATGGTCCCTAGTGGATGTGATAGGACTGCATCATCCCAGAACCTCTAGTTCAAAATGTACGTGATGGGGATTGCATCATCCCAAAACCACTAGTTCAAAATGTACGTGATGGGGATTGCATCATCTCGGAACCACTAGTTCAAAATGTACGTGATGGGGATTGCATCATCCTGGAACCACTAGTTCAAAATGTACGTGATGGGGATTTCATCATCCCAGAACCACTAGTTCAAAATGTACGTGATGGGGATTGCATCATCCCGGAACCCTTGGTTCAAAATGTACGTGGTAGGTTTGCATCATCCTTGGACTTATGTCCTAAATTGAGAGGGATTGACCATCCCGTAATTGGATCATGTGTATTGATGACGATGCTGTTGATCGTGATGATCTAGATGACGATGCTGCCGATTGTGATGATCAAGATGAAGATGCTGTTGATTGCGATGATCTAGATGACGATGCTGCTGATCGTGATGATCTAGATGACGATGCTGTTGATCGTGATGATCTAGATGACGATGCTGTTGATCGTGAGGATCCAGATGATGATGTTGTAGCTGATCGAGTGCTGCAGAAGATGAAGACTCAATACTGAAGATGTTGATGTTCCAGTATTGAAGATCTCGCTGATGTTCTAATATTGATTATGTTCTAGTAATTGTATGAGTTACTGATGATGATGTATAAAGAAAGCTTCCAATGATTTATAGATATATCATGTATCATCATGTAGTTGATGACTCCCTGCTCCTGCAGATGTTGTTATAATATCCTTCTCGTTAAGGGGGAGTGTTGAAATATTGTAACTTCTAAGAATATTATATTTGTACTTTATTATTCCAGAGATGTTCCATTCCTCCGAGGAGACCCTATTGTATATCCGGAGATGTTTATTCCTTTGAGAGAGTGTGGTAACTAGGGTTATTAGATCTCCCATGTGAGGTCAGCCCCGAGTTAGCCATTTAGGGGTTATTAGACTCTCTTAGGAGAGGTCGGCCCCATTAGGGTGAAAAGTCAGTTAGAACACAAGTATAAATAGAGGAGGTGTGTTCCTCATTTATACCATTCATTCACTCACTTGTGTATTGTGCATAGGAGAGAGAGAGGTCTGCATAGGAGGAGAAGGAGCTCTTGTTGAGGACTACATCTTGTACTTGGTTGATTATTTATATTGAGGAAAGCTTTGCTGGGTTTTCTACCCCATGAGGGTTTCCCAGGGTAAATCTTTGTCTATCTTGTGATTGTGTTTCTTTCAGTGATCTTGCTTGTGAAATTAGGCTAAGCTTAACACATTCTATGGTAAAAGCCATAACAAGAACACAATGAGGTCTCTTGTTTATTGCTTGATTGTATTTGGAATGGGCATATATATATATATATATATGTGATTAATTAAGTGCTTGATTGTAATGGGAATAGGTAGATATATATGAATAATTAAGTGTTGGGTTAAATATTCTAACCTTCCAGAGTACATTGTTTGGTTGGTATTGTTATCCACCAAGTTTCACCTAGTTGGATTTCCCGTGAGCTGCCAAAGCTGTGAACAATCCAGTTGTTCATTATCAGTGCTCAGAAGTTCAGAAGTCTTTTTAGGGCCAATTTTGCCCTCTTTTTTAATAATTACATGTTCATACCCCTTGGGGATATTGTAATAAAATGTACTAGCATGATGACATTTTGTAAAGAACTTGGCTTCCTAGGACTTAGACATCAATTTGATCATTCCATGGTGTTTTTTCCCTTGTTAATTATGCAATGTTGAATAAATGATTTATAATTTTTGGGTTTTTCACCCGCTCATCCAAAGATGGAATGGTCGTCTTGGTGGTTAATAAAGTTCATGTGTCAATGTTTATGAGCATGCTAGGCATTATTTCGAGTCATTATGAACATGTATTAGATACCTTAGGATTTTTATTAAGTTCCGCAAAAATAAAATTTTCCTGTAAAATAGGTCAGTTTTTAATGTTTTAATTAAAAAAAGTAAAAAAAGTGTGGTCTAGAGGGGGTATTTGCCATGGGGGTGTTCGTTTTCTAACCCAAAGCACCCATATTACCCGTCAACCCATTTTTCCTAAGTTTCAACTCTTGAGTGATTATTAATCACTTAAATAAAAATTCACTCAAAAAATGATAAAAGAGAATTAAAAAATAGAAAAATAAAGACATGAGAGAAAATCAAATTCCTAAATTTTTATGAATTTGGTCCAAGTAAAGGCCCAGTTCAACTGGAAATTAGTATCAGAGACCAAATCAATCAAATTTAGAGTGATTGCAATCGAATCCAAGTTGGACTAGTTAACTCAAGCTTGGGATATCTAGCCTCCTTCATGAGGAGGGCGACTTGGCTTACTTGGCGTCTTCTTGTTGGATGGATGGGGGATCCAAAGAGAGGGGCGCACCTCTTGTAGAGGTGGCACCTACCTCTCAAGATAACTCTTCAATCAAGATCCAATTAGTCCCTTCCTTCTCTCATGAATTCGCCCTCTCTCTTTGAGTGGTGAATGTGCCCCCCCAGGGCTCGGTTTTGTAATAAAAGCAAGGTTTTGCTCTCCCATTTGATGGATCAAGGAACCTTTGCTCATGTATTATTTTTATTGTTGCTATCTGAATAAAGTTGAAGGCTTTGGAGGCTTATGAGGTGTGATAAATTGGTGCATATGCTTTGTGAATGAGGTGATACTGCTGCATTTCTTTCATGCTTTGTTTAAACGTTGTAATTAATCTAGCTTAGAGGGCTCTTTGAAGCACATAGGGTAAATCTTTGAAGTTTTAAGTTATTTACTTACTGTTTTACCTTTAGAGATTCGAGAAGGCATTGTCTTATTAAGCTATAGTTCATGCTTTTTTGGTTTCCATTTGTAGAAAGTACTGGATCTAATATTTTTTGTTGCAAGTGTGATAAGATTGTGCAGATCATCATCCCAAGTAAAAGGTTGAGCTAAGTTGCATCTCCTTTTCTTGGATCCGGATGGAAACACTTCTTGTTTTACCAACAAACCTCCAAGCTTTCCAAGAGATTCAAGCTTGAGCAACTACTTCTTCTTCTTTCTCAAAAACTACAAAATCTCTTCTCGGTTACTTTTTTCTCTTACAAGTAAAATCAGATCTAGAAAGCATATCATAGTCATTTACTTGTATTAGTTTAGATCTAAAAAGAGCTTCAATTTTGCATTTAAAGGTTTAGATCTAAATGCTAGTTTCTTTAATGCTTAAAGTAGAAATCTTTCCAAATTTTTGTAAGTACTAAAGTTGTAAAATCTATGTATTTTCTAGGTAACATACTAACTTTTCTTTGAGTTTTTGTTTGCTGGTTTTTTCCAGATTAGAGGAAAAAGAGAAGGATTTTTGGGCAAAGCGTCTGTTAAGTGAACCATCAAAAGCACCTAGGGGCCTTCTCCTCTTCTTCTTCTTCTTCGTAAACTCATTTTTTCTATCTTTTGTAAGCCTTTTTGATCCAAATTTCCAAGGGATTAAAGGCATTCTTTCAGAAAAGCATATTGTAATTGAAGTTAATAAAAGAGCAAGTGGGATTTAAGCTTCCCACACCTCTCTTCCCCCATTTGGGGGGAAGCCCGTATCTCCCTTGATTGCTTTATTTTCTTTATACTGCAAAAGTTTTAGAGTAGTTTTAATTCTTTTTTGCAAATAAATTTAGATCAATCAAGTAGTTTCGGTTACTTCTTTTCTTTGCTTTTTTCCAAACAAATACTAACCCAGCATTGCTTTCCTGAAGTACCGCAAGGGAAAAGAGATTCTTTGCTGTAGTAATTAGTCTCATTTTTACCGTTTTGTTGTTTACAATTTTTGCAAATTTTCTTCTTTACAACATTAATCGACAATTGATTTCCTAAAGTACCACGCTGTGCAAGGGCTTGCCCGATACAACAACGTGCAGGAAAGAGATTCGTGCCGCTAATAATCTACTTGCAAATCTTAAAATTGGAATTTACTATTCGCTCCCTTCGTGTATGCTCTTTCCCATCGAAGGTTCGCCTTGAGCTTTGGGGTAACCAAAAGCGGAAGTGTGCATTCATCAATTCTTCACATCTAATTAACAATTCATCATTAATAAAAGTAACATCCCCCAAACATAACGAAAATCCGGCGTTGATTTGAAATTGCTTTGTTGTGGGCAAATTTTGCAAAGGAAGCGGGAACAGTTAGAAAGTGATCGTGGGGCCCCATCAGGCTACACCCTTGTTTGGTGTAGTGTTGGACATCACCCTGTGACTCCATCTAGCCCACATCTCCTTGTGCGGAACCACGGAAGGGAAAATCCAGACATATTCCCAAGTACCTCATGATATATTGGGAATTCCCTTTTTCCCATTAATCAACTCATCCTAATAATCCTAAAACTGGTCAAGTACACTGCAAAACATTTACATTTTTCAGCAACACATTATTCCGTGACTCCATTGTGGCACTGTTATTTTGAAACTACTATTTTTGTTCAAATCATTCATGTTGTGAATGCCCTTGATTCTTTATGCTGTTGAACTTAATAATCTCATATTGCAGTATCTTGTTTAGTATTGGCTTCATTTTTAACTCCTAAAACACAATCCCATCCAAACCGATAACAATTAACCTAAATAGCCTTAGTAACTCTTTCTTAGGGTATACCCCCGTTGGCTTCGTTAGGAGTTTTGCCTAAACGGAGGAGTTAGGATCAGGTGAGGAGTCAGATCTTGAGGAAAAGAAAAAAGGATTTGAGACTGAGACTAAGGAGGAGATTGAGACTAGAGAATGCAACCATAAAGAACTCAAGTACCTTTTTGTGTAGAGGTGAAGGTTGACATCAAACCATACACATGAGAAGTTGATGCCATCAAATTGAACTAATGGTTACATCAGATGGAGATGTACTTCAACACACATGAAGCTAGTGGAAAGCAAAGATTTGCATTTACCCTCTTGAAGCTTGAATGCCTAACTTGGCATGATGTGAAAGAGAATCCGCCTAAGGAGATCTTGAAGATTAGCCATTGGTAATTGATTGGGAAGTGTTCAATGACATGATTAAAGCTTAATTCTACCTAATTGGTTAGGAGGACGATCACCAAATTGTGTGGCATTATTTCAGGCAAAGGTTGGGATAGTCCATGCAAGAATTCACCACCAAGTTAAAGAAGCTAGCCATTCAGTTGGAAGTGTCTCTCAAAATCCCAGAGAAGCTGATGAAATACTAAGGGGTCTTGCATTACCCGATTCATAGGAAATTGATGGTCCTCAAGCTCAAATCCATTAATGAATCTAATATCCAAGTGCAATGCCTTGAAGGGGGCAAACGAAAATAACAGTTTGGAGTGCACAAGCAAAGAAAACAACAAGAGCAACAAAAGGAAGGCAAGTACAAGAAGAAGAAGAAGAAGGATGCCAAGAAGATTGCATAACGCAAGAAATGAGACCTCCCACCAAATATTGTAAGCCTTGTGATAAGAAAGGGCACATTGAGGAAGTGCATTGGAGATTACATTTTGACAAATGCTCCATGCACTTCCAATAGAAGGGAAAGAGAAAGGCTCTATTGGCCATAGATGCAAAACAAAGGGTGGACAATAATTCAAATGTTGATGGAAGAATCAATTCTACTTTTGTCGAGAAGGAGATAGAGTTGGCTAGTTACAATCGCAAGGAGAAGAAGGAGATGATTGAATTGTTTCACATCAAGATCCAAATGAGACAAACTAAAGTGGATTGTTTATTCGACCCTGGTTCATAGTTGAATTTGATCTTTGCACAATTGGTTGAGAAGCTTGGCCTAGAGACTCATGATCATTTGTAGCCATATCCCTTAGATTGGGTGAGACAAGATGTGGAGTTGAGAGTGGTCAAACAATGTAGGTTCAAGTTTGCCATCAATGCAAACTTCATAGATGAAGTGGAGGCAAATGTAGCCCCTTGGATGTGTGTGGAGTCATCTTGGGAAGTCCTTAATTGTATATGAGAGATGCCATCTTTAGGAGGGAAACCCAATACTAATTTTCCAAAGATGGCAAGGCTTTTGCTATAAATGCATACAAGGGCAAGGCCAAAATCTCTTTAATCATATCTCATTGGGCAAGGAGATGAATTAACAATATTAAGAAATTTGTCTTGCTGTTCTTAACAGAAAGAAAGCATTAAATGAAGTGGAGATGAAGGCATCCCTGGAAGGATGTGGCAGTAAGTAGTGCTAGAAACTCCAACAGTTGATCGAAGACTATAAAGAGATGTCCCAAGTACCTCAAGGGTTGTCACTTAAGAGAGAGGTTAAACATGAGATTCACCTATTGCAAGAGTCTTCATTGCCAAACATCGTGTTGTATAGACAACCCATTCTAAAGATAGACGAAGTGAGGAAACAATTGCAAGAATTGTTAGAGAAAGAACTAAGAAAGATGGAAGCTAGGGAATGTGCATGGATTACTGTGCCTTGAACAAAGTCACCATCAAGAACATATATTTGCTGCCACAGATTGATGACTTGTTGGATCAACTAGAACAAGCAAGTTCTTCACCAAGTTGCACTTAAAATAGGGATAACATCATGTAACGATCAAAGCAGAAGTTGTGTGGAAGACGACATTTAAGACAAAGCAAGGTTTGTACAAATGGGTAGTTATGCCTTTTTGTTTATCTAATGCAACAACAACTTTCATGCGATTGATTAGTGATGTGCTACGTCCATCTAAAAAGAAATCAACACATCTCACATGTGACATAACTACTGGAGACACTAAAAAGAAATCAATTGTTGGCAACTTTGAAGAAATGTGAATTTGAAAAAGAGTCCTTTATTTATCTTGGGCACATGAATGATGGAGGAGAATTGAGGGTAGATCTTGAGAAAATTGCAACCATTATACAATGGTCTATTCCTACCAACTTGATAGAGGTAAAGAGCTTCATGGGAGAAGCTCAATACTCGAGGAAGTTCATGACAAACTTTTTAGTAGTAGTTGCAGTGTTGCACATTGTGACTGCAAAGGGAAGGGTATCCATTGGGGAAAGCCACAATAATGACCCTTCAAAGAACTGAAGAGGGAGATCAACAATGCACCAGTTCTAGCCATGCCTAATTTGCAGTTGCCATCTGAACTAGAAATAGATGCAAGCGGGTATTCTTTAGGGGCTATGGTTATGTAGGATGAAGATCGGTATGCTATCATTCAAAATGGTTTCATGGAGTAGTTATGGACTACCCCATATATGACAAAAGGCTCTTTGCTATTGTGCAATTGGTGAAGAAGTTGAAGGACTATCTCTTGGGGAAAGAGACCCTCATACACATCGACCATCAACCTCTGTAGTATCTGCAAAGTCAAAGCAAAATGCAACAAGTGAGGCATTACAAATGAATGTGATTCCTACAACAATTCCATCGACTATTCTAGTACAAGAAAGGGGCTACAAACAATCTTGTTGACATGCTTTCATGACCCCCACTAAAGAAGATTGCAACCATTGGTATGCTAATGTAACTTGGGCCCTTCACTTGTGATTTGTCGAGTGAAGACTTTCAAAGACATAGATTTCAAAGGCATATACCAATAGCTGAAAGAAAAATTGGTTGCTGCTATGGAAGGGAATGAATACCATCTCCAAAATGGGTGCTCTACAAGCTAGACAAGTTTTGCATACCATAGGATAAAAGGATTCAGTTGATTAGAGAAGCTTACCCTTCGAGGATAGCTAGGCATTTTGATGCGACAAAGATAGTGGCAAATCTATAGAGGTATGTGTGTTGGCCAAGGATGCAAGAGTAGGTGGTGAGATTTGTTAGGGGTTGCTTTCTTTGCAACATGAGCAAGCCTAACAATAGAAAACTTAGGTTGTACATGCCGCTTGTAGTTAATAGACCTTGGGAGAGTATCTCCATGGATTTTGTTGGAGGTTTGTTCTTGCCACAGAGAGGCTTGTTAACCCCCATTGGTGCTTGCGCTATTGAAGGGTTAGTATCAAACTAGAGTACATCACATTGGTTGCATTGCAGGTGCATCCAAACATTGACATTATTCAGGGCTCATTCCAGAGTCACATTCTCTAGGCTCAGAGAGAACTGCTATTTTTTGTAGTTTTCCTTTTCCAGCGGTCTGAGATCAAGGGGTCCACATGACATAGATGGTTCTTATATTCATGTCCCTTGTAGAAAAGCGAGTATAGTGAGACTGCTTTTTGTTTTTTGGTTTTTGCATTTTGGAAGATAGATTGATGCTACCTCCCATTGTGATCAATATTTGTAGCTTTTTCGGAGGAAGATTTATTTTTGGCACATTTATAATTAGCAGTTTCTATTTATGGCAGGTATAGGTTGTGATGTCATGGTTCTAGGCATGCAGTGGTGGGGTGGTCCAAGGTTTCGGTGGGTGAAAGAGTGATGAGTCAAGTGCAGTCTTGAGTAGGTGGATGGTTCTCCTATTGTGACATGTGGCAGCTTGTTGGAAGGTGTCATTCTTTCCAAAACCCCAATTCTAATTTGTGTATTTAGGTGTCAATCTTGCTTAGTTTGACTTTCTAGAGGACCACAATTTGCCTTGGTAAGCATTTCTATGCAAGATTTATTTCAAATTGCTAATACTGCCAAGAAAAAACACAAACACTATCTTTCTTTGCCACAAAAGTCATTCAAAACATCAAGAAAAGTCATCTAAAAGGCAAAGAAAGCTATCCAAACAAGAAAAGGGTCAAACCTACCTTGCATGCAAATCGTTTGGACTTTAATTGTGATTTATTTATCTTTTCTAGCAATAAGGGTGACTTGGTTGGAGGAGATGAGAGTTCTATATATACGAATTTGAGAGATAGTTGAAGGGTTGGGCATTATTCTTCTTAGGGAAGTTTGTAGCAGGCTAGAAGCTGATAGCTCCACACTCTTCCATCTTTAGGACCTTAGACTACTACCTCCATTGCGGGCAAGGAGATCCATCCCAACCTATGACTCATTATGATGCAATCAATCTCTTGGGTAATATGTTATTTGGTACAATTATGCTTTGTTTTAGCTCTTTGAATCTCTTGGCTGTTTTTGATTAAATTGCTTGTAGTGTTATGGTACTTTACAATGCACATATTCATTCACCTAAGGCACATTCACTTCACTCATTCTCATTAATTCGTTGTTGTAACTATTTCTAAGATTTGATCTCGACCACTTGAAAATGTTATTTGAAACTTACCCTCGCTCTCGATTGTTTACGGACAATCGAAGAGGGAGACTTTTGTATGTAGATTGTCTTGGAATTTGTTCAGATTTATTGGTTAGATGGTAGCATACCTTTTTTAGGGACATCCCCTTGAGACTAGAAAAGCACCAATCTAAATGGAGAGGAATCTAGCGGTGAAAGGGCTAGATTGCCTATAATTATTAGGCAAGTTCGCTAGTGCAGATTTGTGTGATAACAAGGCCATGATTACATGTTCTTGATTGTGGATTGGTTCAACAAGATGTATGCGCTCATTCCTTGCAAGAAGACTATCAGTGGGGAAGAAGTAATTGAGTTGTTTTCACTCGTGTGGGTACATTTTGGATTGTTGAACTCCATCATATTTGATTGTGATAGTAGGTTCTCGAGCAGATTTCGGATAGCACTTTGTGAAAGGATGGATACCAAGTTGTGGTATTCCACTACTTTTTGTCCCCAAAAAGATGGACAAACTGAAGTCGTCAATTGGATGTTGGTACAAGTGCTTAGAGGTTATAATAGCAAGCATCTGAAAGAAGGGATGAACAACTTGTGTACATTCAACACTCATACAATTGAGCACTCCATTATTCCATAGACAAATCACCTTTGGAAACTTATTTCGGCTATTTACCTCCCTTACCTTTTGACATTATGTACGGGCAACAAAAGGAAGAAGCCAAGGTATAAGGAGAAGTGAGGAAGGCAAATAGATTCATGGAAAGGATATGATAAATACACTTGGAAGTGTAGGAGTTGCTTGAGAAAAGCAAGCAGTAGTATAAAGCCATACATGACCAGCATAGAGAAGATTAAAAGTTCTGCGTTGGAGATAGGTCCACAGGGTATGGCTCTACCTCCAAAAGGAGCACCTTCAAGAAGCAGCCAGGAAACTCAAGCCGATAAGATAGGGACCTTTCAACATCATTGAGTAGGTAAATGAAAATGTTATCAGATAGAGATTTCCTTGGTATATGCAGAGTTCAGTGTGAATGTGGAGTATCTAAGGTTGTTCGAGTCTTCCATGTTGGATGGAGAAGAAGACCATCAAGTTCTTCCCACCACAGAAGATTTTGCACTGCACATCCTTGAAAAATTGGAAGAGGATACAATTCTACAGAGAAAGGAACATGTGACTTGTAGAGGATGGCAAGAGATATGGAAAATTGGCTTAAAGGACAAACACCAAGGAGGGAAAATGGTATGAACCAAGTAGTGATCAAGTTCCTTCATCTTTCCTTGGAAGCTTTTGGGGGCCAAAAGCCTTCCAATGGGGAGGTGTGATCCAAATTGGATCCACAATAAAACATCGAATTTTTAATGGCTCAGGTCAACGCAAAGTACTTAACAATTCTAGAAGTCTTGGAGACAGAAGTGAAGTTCATGGCGATGAACATTGGTGATGAGGTAGGAGGATGTGGTTGATAGTGTGAAGGCCCCACGTTAGGTCAATTAGCTACGATGCCTCCAAAGTGCTACGCTGCCAATGTAAACATTAAAAAAAAGAAAGGAGGGAAAAAAAACCATTGTAGATGAATGTTGTGATAAAAAGACAAAGGATAAAAAGAGCACTTGAGTTGTGGACCTGAAGTGTTGGGGATGCCTGGCCTTCCAACTGATCCCAACAAAACCAACTCTGCCTATAAACTTAGGCACAACGAATGAGAAAGGGTTCTTTGGTAGAGAATAGAAGGAATGCTGCATAAAAGATTCCCGTGATGTGATTATGAATGATCCAGAGAGCTAGACTCCATTATAAGTTTGCAATTCCTGAGAAATGAAGACTGAGCATAACCATTTGACGTTGGAGTTTTTTCTTGGGGTTCTCTAGACTAATCTCTGTTGTTTATTGTGTTAATTGCTTGTGTGATTGAGTTGATTTAGTTATTTGTTTTGTTCTACTGTATTATTGTGCAAATTCTACTTTGTAGAAATGGTGAAAGCCATAACAAGAATAAAATGATGTCTCTTGTTTATTGCTTGATTGTATTTGAAATGGGCATATACATATATATATGAGTAACTAAGTGCTTGATTCTATTGGGAATGGGTAGATATATTAATATATGAGTAATTAAGTGCTGGTTTGAATATTGTAAACTTCCAGCGTTCATTGTTTGGTTGGTATAACACACGAGAGTGAGCTGGCTCCTGTGTTGAGCATTGGCTGTGGCATTGCAAAACATGTGAATTGAGCTTTGAACACAAATTTGATCAAAACCATTCGTACTGGTGTTTGAACAAAGATCTAGAAGCTTGAACTCAGTTTGAGAATGATTGCAGAGACAACAGCTTTTTAATTCTGTAGAGAAGATCAATGTTGGCAAGATGGATGTGCCATAGGCCTAGCATTTACGGATCAAAGATGCATCCTTTTGATCTGATCATAAAACCTATTATTATCTATGGCTCGAAGAATTGGGGCCCTAGCTTAGGGATTGTTGATTAGGCATGTCGAAAGAGTTCATACTATCATTCTCCAACGTATCATCCATTGAGTGTTTATCTTTTTCACTTTCTAGTGTTCTCTTTGTGTTCCCTCCATTTATTCTATTTTTTTATCTACATTTTCCTTCTTTCATTAACCTGAGATTCTAGAACTGCTTATGAAATGCTCTAGGCACTCCTTATTGCAGTTGCCAAGTGTTGTTCAGCCTAGTTCCATTAATCTATTTTGGTCTTTTCTGCACATTAATTTGATTGCATTTAATTTGAAACCAAAAGTCCTTCCAAAAAGAGGATTTCATAAGGTTATTACAATGAAGGGAAGAGAATTTTGAATCTTTTAAGAGGATTCTGCTCACCAATCAGTTTGGTTGAATGCCACAAATACCATGTGCCTCTAAACAGCCTTCTCCGAAGGGGGCAGCAAAGTCGTGCAACATTATTCATTAGGTTATCTTCCATGAACATTATAATTTATCTTAACGTCATTTTTATCTTTGCTTTACTAAATAGATTTCTGGTAGAAGTAAGAAAAGTTTTTGTTCTCCATGAGTGCTAAATTCATATTCTAATAATCATTGAGCAAAGTCGAGCAGCATTATTCATTAGGTTATCTTCCATGAACATGATATTTATCTGAATTTCAATCGTTTTGATCTTTGCTTTACTGAATAGATTTTTGGTAGGAGCAAGAAAACTTTTTGTTCTCCACGAGTGCTAAGTTCATATTCTTGTCTGTTTCATTTTCATATCATGTTAATCGTTGTTGCACCTTTACAACTCTTGATAACATTATTTGATATGGTAACATTTATCGATGATCATTGTTGCTGGAAAATGTGCTCCATTAAGGCACCGAGAAATTGAAAAAGAACAATACAATGGATTGAGCTATTGATACTCAAGTGGAAGAAATTGAGAACTTTATAATGTTAATTTTTCGATAATTGCATTCAAACATTATCTAGGATCCTACTAAGAGAATAACAAGCACAACATAACAATCATAAACACAAGAGACACAAAGTTTCCTCGGGGAAAACCAAGAAGGTGAAAAACCCCACAACTTCCTCAGAGATAGAATAAGCCCCAATACAAAGATCACAATGATCAAACCCAAAAGATAGATGACTCCAGCAGCTACTCCTCCACTTGTGCGCACTCCTCTCTCAATTAATGCGAGTTGGATGAGTGAGTGAATGAATAGAATGAGACACACTCACTCTCTATTTATACATAACTTAACTTGCCTTTAACTCTAGTTGGGCCGACTTCCTAAGGAAGTCTAATAACCCACTCACATGACACAAGCAGGGCCGACCCCACACCGGTGGTCTAATAACCCATCAAATATAAGTTGCGACACTTGCAACACTTGCGACACTTACAAATACAAATGACGACACTTCTGATTGGAGGAATAATACATCTCCATCATGAATATAATAAAGTACAAATGTAATACATAGAAGAATATCTTCCAAAGTTACAAATACATCAACACTCCTTCTTAACTAGGAAGGTATTCTCTAGACACAGGTCATCAATACATATCGCCACAAGTCTTCAATTCTGGAGCTGGATCATCGTCACTGGATCACGGAGCATCATTGTCACTGCTGCTGTACTTGTCATCTCGATCACTGGGCTATCTCTCAATTCTTCTCGTCATAAGAAGTTCTACAGAGCCAGCCCTTTTTCATGTTGGATGTAGGCCTAGCCTCCTGTAGGTCTTCATCATCTCTGCGAGCTACCTGATAGAGGTGGAACCTCAGGACTGATTACGTGCATCTACAAAACTTGACAAGAGCATCCTGGGATCCTTTATGTGCCTAAGCACGACCGACAAGATCTCCCAGGACTAATTACATGCAACCCTTTCACAAAACCTTTAAAGAGCATCCCAGGAACGTTTATGTGCCTAGCACGACCGACAAGATCTCTAAAGAGCATCCCAGGACTTTTACGAGCTTACTGCTCAACCTCTCGGATCTCTAGGACTAATTACATGTGAACAGGCAAAACCTTAAAAGAGCATCCCAGGAACGCTTATGTGCCTAGCACGACCGACAAGATCTCTAAAGAGCATCCCAGGACTTTTACGTGCCTAGCACAACCTATCGGATCTCCAGGTCTGATTACATGCCTCCCTCGCAAAACCTCAAAAGAGCATCCCAGGATTGATAACGAGCTTACTGCTCAACCTATTGGATCTCCCAGGGAGCTATTACATGCTACTGCACAACCTTCCACATATCTACGGCCTCGAAGTATCATCCTGATACTCATGATCCACCTGATCATTCTTGCACTGAGCATCAACCTGATGCTTCATGATCAAACTAATCATCATCATACAGTACATCATCTTGATGCACATCATCATCGCATGATCATCCTGACCATTGTCATAACATCGTCCCGATGCATATCATCATCGCATGATCATCCTGATCTTCGTCATAGCACGTCCTGATGCATATCGTCATCGCATGATCATCCTGTTCATTGTCACAACATTGTCCTGATGCATATCATCATCGCATGATCATCCTGATCATCGTCACAACATCGTCCCGATGCATATCATCTGGAGCATCTTCTTGATGCTCATCACACATGATCATCCTGATCATCATACATATCAGTAATCGGAGCATCGTCTTGATGCTCATCGTACAATGCTTACATCCACAACCATGGGAAGGATCCTCCTACCACCATGCTTGGAATGGCTCCTGCAAATGTGCCCCATCACTTCTTCCTCGAAGTATCTTCTATTTGAAGAACACCAAGCCTCTCTCTCAAGTACTCAAACTTCACTCTGGCTAGTGGTTTGGTCAACACATCTGCAATCTGCTCATCTGTCGCAACATACTGGAGCTTCACTGCTCCTCTCTGCACCATATCCCTGATACAGTGATATTTGATCTCGATGTGCTTTCGACCTGTCATGGAACACCGGGTTCTCTGACAACTTCACACAACTCTGGTTGTCACAATAGATATAGGTAGCATCCAACTTCATATCAAATTAGTCAAACAGTAGCTTCCTTAGCCATACTGCCTCACAACTAGCTGAACAAGCTGCAACATACTCTGCTTCAGCTGTACTCAGTGCTACGCAGGATTGCTTCCTTCTAAACCAAGAGATCACACCTGATCCCATACTAAAGCAGCACCTCGAAGTGCTCTTCCTATCTGCAGCACTGCCTGCCCAATCTGAATCAACATAACCCTCCAGTTTAAACTTTTGATTCGCATCATACTTGAGCCCATAATCAATTGTACCCTTCAGGTACCTCAAAATATGCTTTACAACAATCAGGTGAACATGTCTAGGATCCATCAGGAACTGGCTCAATGTGTTCACCGCAAAGCAAATATTAGGTCTCGTGTTTGTCAGGTACATCAAGGATCCAATCATCTGACGATACATCGTGGCATCAACAGACTCTGATGAAGCATCACTCAATAGCTTCAGGTTCGATGCCATAGGTGTGTCCATGGCCTTGTAGTCCATCATCCCGAACCGCTTCAGGATCTCTATTGCATACTTCCCTTGTCCAAGGAAGATTCCATTTGCACTCTGCCACACCTCCATACCTAGAAAGTAATGCATCATTCCCAAGTCCTTCATCTTGAACTCAGCAGCAAGCTTCCTCTTCGTGTCGGCAATCAATCTATCCTCTCCTGTCAAAAATAGGTCATCCACATATAATAGGAGTATCACTGGATTGCCTTCCTCAACCTTGTAGTAAAGGTTGGAATCCGCTTTACTCTTGGTAAAGCCCAAACTGGATAGGAAGCTATCTATTCTACCGTACCATGTCCTAGGTGCTTGCTTCAAGCCATACAAGGCTTTCTTCAATCTGCACACATATGATTCCCTGTCATGTGTCTCAAAACTGAGTGGCTGCTCCACATACACTTCCTCTTTGACTACACCATTCAAGGAAGCTGTCTTGACATCCATCTGGTGTATCTTCCACTTCATTACTACAGCTAGAGCAAGTACTGTTCTGATGGAAGTGTATCTGGTTACAGGTGCAAAAGTCCCTTCAAAATTTATCCCCTCTTTTTGGGAGAAGCCACGAGCTACAAATCTTGCTTTGTATTTCTCTATGCTTCCATCTGCAGCATGCTTGATCTTGTAGATCCACTTGGAAGTCACAAAAGACTTACCATCTGGTCTTGGGACCACATCCCAAACATCATTCTTCATGATCGACTGGTATTCCTCGACCATGGCATCCTTCCATTCTTTCTTTTCCGCTGCTTCTTCATAACTGAAAGGTTCTTTGTTCATAATGTCATAGAGCAAGGCAACATAGTTGGTGTGTGATCTTGTCCTTTTCCTTTCTCTGTGTTCCTCCTCTGGAATACCATACCTTTCTGCATCTTGGATGAGCTCTCTAGCCCATGCAGGTTTCCTCTTGTGAGAGTTCTTCTCACGGGGTGGATCTACAGGTTCTTATGGATCTTCTATTTCACGATCCACTTCTGGTATTGCTTCATTCATAGTGGTGTCTTGTGTTCTGGGTATCTTGGTTCTTCATAGTCTTCAACAACTGTCTTCTTGGATTTGATATATGCTGAGTTTTCATCAAAAGTCACATCTCTGCTGATATCAATCTTCTTGAACCCTGGAAAGGATATTATGTATGCCTTCGAGCTTTCAACATACCCCACAAATACACCCTTCTTTTTTGAAGGATCTAACTTTGTCCTCTTTTCTTTTGGAACATGTGTATATACTGGACAACCAAATATTCTGAGATGGCTAACTTCTGGTCTCTTACTAGAGAAAACTTCTTTTGGTGTCTTGTTGTCAAGTATCTTGTGTGGTGTTCTGTTTTGTACATATACAACTGTCCTTGCTGTTTCTGCCCATAGGTGCATGGGTAGATCTTGGTCATGCAGCATTGCTCGTGCTGCTTCCATGATTGTTCTATTCTTCCTTTCTGCAACCCCATTTTGTTGTGGATTGTAGGGAGTGGTCAACTCCCTCTTAATCCCCGAATCACTGTATAACTTCTTGAAGTCTCCTGAAGTGAATTCTCCGCCATTGTCGGATCTAAAGGTCTTGATCTTCTTATTAGTTTGATTTTCTATCAAGGCTTTGAACTCTTTGAACTTATCAAACACTTCATCTTTGTTCTTCAAGAAATAAACCCAAGTCTTCCTAGAGAAATCATCAATGAAAGAAACATAATATACATACCCACTCAGAGAACTGGATGACATTGGTCCGCATACATCGGAGTGGATAATCTCCAAGATTCCTTTTGCTTTGCTTTCACAGCTTGGAAATGCCTTCTTTGTGTTCTTTCCTTTTGCACATCTTTTGCAAACACCTTCATGTTTTGACTGGATCTCAGGAAGACCTTCTACTGCTTTGCTTGCAATTGGTAGTGCCCTATAGTGCACATGAGCAAGCCTTCTATGCCAAAGTTCACTTGGCTCCATGGATTCATGTACCATGGTATGTTCAGGTTGTCCCTTTAATTTGTACAATCCTCCCTCTTGCTCTCCAATCACTACTGCATCATCTATCGTCTTACCTTTTGGCCACATAAGTACTTGGCCATCCACAAATGCAACTCTCATTCCTTTTGCATCCAAAGATGATATGGAGAGAAGATTCTTCTTGAGTCTAGGTACATATAGAACATCTTGCATCTTTATAGACTTCCCAGAGTCTAACTTGTAGGAGGCTTCACCACTTCCTTTTATGGGGTATTGATAGTCATCCCCAAGTTTCACCTTACGAGGTGACTCATGTTCAGATAGGTCCATAAGGGATTCTTTGAATCCCGTCATATGTTTAGAAGCCCCACTATCAATAAGCCAATCATTACACCCATGTGTAACAATACCTGTGAGAGCAGAGATTATAACATATTCATCGTCACTTGAAGAGTCTTCATTCTCTACCTTAGTCTTCTTCTTGGGAGGTTCATCATCCTCAGTAGCATGAGCATGATATCTCTTCTTGTTGTTGTTGTTGTTGTTGTTGTTGAAGTCTTTTCTTCTTTTGGGACATTCTGAGGCAAAGTGTCCCTTCTCATTACATGTGAAGCATCTCAGATCTTTCTTATCTCTTTGATGGTGGTGAAAAGATTTCTTGTGATGAGATGGCTCCCTCTTGGGCTTACTTCTCTTGGTGTGAGTTGTGAGAGCTTGATCTTCATTTCCCATCTTTTCTTCTCAGGCCACAAGCCTAGCTTTTTCTTGTGAACATTCCTCCCATAGTCTACTGAAAGAGATCAACTTCTTTCTTGCACAAATACCTTGGATGAAGGAGTCCCATGACCTAGGTAGGCCATTCAATGTGGTCATGACAATTTCTCCATTCTCCACTACTTCATCCACAACTTCAAGTTGTTCTTTGATTTGAGAGACCTTAGTGAAGTAGTATTGGATGGTCTCTCCATTCTGAAACTTTACCCCTTTCAATTGATTCCGTAGAGTCATCATCCGATTTATATTCTTTCCTTCAAACAACTTGGTCAATGAGTCAAACATCTCCTTAGGTGTCTTTAGAGAAGACACACACGAGGTATGAGATGGTCTTTTATAGAATCAACAATGATTCTCTTGGCTTTGACCAAGTTCTTCTTGTGTAAGGCCTTAGCCTCATCTCCCTCTGGAATTGGAACCTCTTCACTTATGTAGGTATCCAATTCATTCTCTTTTAGGATTAACCCAATCCTATACTGACATGCTCGGAAGTTATTAGCTCCTTCAAGCTTATCCTCAAGCTTGGTGTGGTGAGACATCTTAATGAGAAACTCAAATGGAAATAAAAGATTTAGGTCTTACCACTTGATTTGCTGAAAACTGGATCTGGAGTTGGATTAGGGTTTGTCAGAGAAACCCTAAAAATTCAAACTTTGAATTCCAAACTTTTGAAAGGATGGAAAGATGCACCTTGCTGAGCTGATCAAGCTGGTATACTTCAATTTTGAAATCTGCAAAATTTGACCCCTCAAAATTGCCTTTGAAACTTCCGGATCTTCTAGACAAAATCCTGAACTAGGGTTTGATAATGCCTGGGGTTCTACCTAGCCAAAAAATTTGATCTTGTGCTCTAAATTTCGATTTTTCTGAGGAGCATCCAGCCGTGGTCACAGATTCCAAAAATTTCAACTTTTGCAAAAACCCTAATTTTCCACCTTTTCGATCAAAATCCCGAATTAGGGTTTGATGAAGTCCGACCTTCTGCCCAACCAAAAGGTTTGATCTTGGTCTCTGAACATCGATTTTCTTGAGGGGCATCCAGTCGGGGTCTTAGATTCCAAAAATTCAAACTTTCTCCGAAACCCTAATTTCCCGCAGCAGTGACGGGCCAAAAACTGGAAGTGCTCAGAATTGAATTCTGTCTCGACATAAAGATGCGCCCTTCAAAGGAGATTCAGCCTAGCCTCCTGCGTTTGATGATCTGAGGAGAGAAACCCAAAGATTAAGAAGCCCTAGCTTTCGCAACTGCACAATGTCTTCTTCTTAGCACGACTTTGATTCCATGTTAATTTTTCGATAATTGCATTCAAACATTATCAAGGATCCCACTAAGAGAATAACAAGCACAACATAGCAATCATAAACACAAGAGACACAGAGTTTCCTCGGGGAAAACCAAGAAGGTGAAAAACCCCGCAACTTCCTCAGAGATAGAATAAGCCCCAATACAAAGATCACAATGATCAAACCCAAAAGATAGATGACTCCAGCAGCTACTCCTCCTCCACTTGTGCACACTCCTCTCTCAACTAATGCGAGTTGGATGAGTGAGTGAATGAATAGAATGAGACACACTCACTCTCTATTTATGCACAACTTAACCTGCCTTTAACTCTAGCTGGTCCAACTTCCTAAGGAAGTCTAATAACCCACTCACATGACACAAGCAGGGCCGACCCCACACTGGTGGTCTAATAACCTATCAAATATAAGTTGCGACACTTACAAATACAAATGACGACGCTTCTGATTGGAGGAATAATACATCTCCATCATGAATATAATAAATTACAAATGTAATACATAGAAGAATATCTTCCGAAGTTACAAATACATCAACATATAAAACCTTTCAAACTGCATTAAAATGAAACTGGATGAATGCCCAAGTATCTTAGCAGCTGGTTCTTGTAAAGAAACAAAACCATCTTTGAAAACTTACATAAAACATAAGATGAGTCTTAACATGTGAAGGGAATTCAAGTTTACAAATGCAAAATTATTCATGTTTCCAAAATTGGAAGATAACGTGTTAACCAGATGAAAGGGAAGTTGGAAGCTTCACCCTCAGAAAAAAACTGACGGCTTGCAAGAACTGTGGGGTCTGTTGAATTTGATGCACTGGATCAAGTTTACAAATGCAAAATATTCATGTTTCCAAAATTGAAAGGTAACATGTTAACCAGATGAATGAGAAGTTGGAAGCTTCACTCTCCGAAAAAACTGACTTCTCACAGGAACTGTGGGGGTTGTTGAATTTGATGCACTGGATCAGGATTCAGGATGAGTCTATGGGATGATCTCATCTGGTAGATCTGTTTCTTTGATTACTGTTGCACATTTTGAATTTTACTCTAATTTTTTTTCTGCAAATGCAAGATTTATTTTACAGGATGCACACTTTTCATTAGGCTTGCCAAGCTCTCCAACATGCCTTGTAAGGTGGTTGATCTTAGCAAGTGACCAGGATAAAAAGAAAGTAATCATATTGGAGGCCGAAAATTGAAATTCTACTTTGCTCCAAAATAGCTGATATTTGAGAAATTCCGAAAAAGTGTTAAGCAGCAGTATATGCTATTTTTCTAATGTTTCAGTCATTGAGTCAGTCTTAAACTCAATGTAGATTTTTATTCAGACAATCACTTGTCAATTTTATTACTCAATACAAATCAGCCAATCAAGTCTCAAATTTCAATAAAGTGCTGATTTGTTATCAGGCAGTTGACAGAATTTACACCTGTGGAGTCTTGCCCTTTTGTTACTAACACTGTGCTGAAAACCATTGGACTTTTTTAGGATCAATGTTTTTTTTTTCTTTTGCAAATAAACTAGGTATTATATTACACCAAAGATACAGAGTACAACGAGCAGACCCTCATAAAACTGAACTTCCCCTTCTCTACCGAGCAAAGGAGGCAAGCATGTCAGAGAACACAACGTACTTTCCAAGTAAAAGGTGCTTAGCACAACAAATTTGAGTTGCCAAGTCATCCAAAAATCTATTCAATATTGAAATCCTATTTCAAACTCTCAAAATTAGCTTCACAATGCCCCACGTTCTACAAATAAGGTAGAGTAGTGAGTTGAAGGACATGCCAAAGCCATAATGCCTGTTTCTTACAGAGTTAATAATCACATTCACAAGTAGCTGCCCTCCAATGTAAGGGCCAAAAGAAAATATCATGAAACCACTGCTGAATATAATACCAAAGTTGTCTATCGAACTTGCAATCCTAAAAAATGTGTCTAATATTTTTTTTCTTGATGCACATGCCACCAGTCAGACCAGATATGGGCAGTCTATGTTTGATAGCCAGTCATTGGAATAAAACCTGCCACCCAAGCACCCCAACTTTAAAACAGAGGGAGTAGTGAAATGGTATTACCATTAGTCCTCCTTAACATCATTCTTCATTATCTGTGGTCAACCATCTGGAGTTTTCTCAGTAATGGGCTTGGGCCAGTTGTGATTATAAAAGAAATGAATCAAACCAGAGGAAAGGCATGCCATTGGACCAAATGCCACCTCTCCACATTGGCCAATTCCCACGAAGAGAAAATTTAATTGTCATCCGAATTGATTATACTAATTATTTCCAGACTGTTTGTTGAAACTCAACCATCTGAAAATGCCTCATGGTCCGACAATCCTTCAGGACTTAACAACGTTAGTCCTAAAACCCTTAAAACCTGGGTTTTAGGACCAATGCCGAGGATTCCTGGAGGATTTTATGTGGAGGAAGTTTGGGTTTCCTGTTGACACTGCACATTTCATCATTCAGGATCTTTAGTTAAATTGCCACCCACTTAGTATTGCTGCATGTCCAGAGATGTAATATGTTGATCGAGTTGGTCAATGATCTACTCAAGTCTGCCAACAGAACTGTAAAAATTAAAGATTCAGACTTCATTGCCACCAAATGCACATTGTAGCATTATTCAGAAGACGAATGGATTCTCCAGTTTGTTCTCACATGCTTCTATTTTATTAATCACAATAATTCTACTCGACACCCAACGTAGCATCCTTTGCATTACACGTCACAATATATCATATAGATATGATTTTTAAAGTTATTCAGAAGACGAATGGATTCTCCAGTTTGCTCTCATATGCTTCTATTTTATTTATCACAATAATTCTAATTGACACCCAACGAACATTCTTTGCATTACACGTCACAATATATCATATAGATATGATTTAAAGTTATTCTTTGGTATTTACATGTTTGTATTCTTTAGGGATAAAACCAGTTGGTTTATTTGTCTTGCAGGAAAAATGCACAAACCATTACCGGATCTACTACGGGATTATGATCTTCCCCCAGGTCTATTTCCTAAAAATGCTACCAATTATGATTTTGATGAAGTGAGGTCCAAACTCACTGTCTATATACCATCCATCTGTGAGGTGGGCTTCAAGGATTCTTCTGTTGTTAGATATTCAACACGAGTGTCAGGATTTCTACTGAGGGGGAAGCTAACAGGCATTGAAGGGATGAAAACTAAAGTTGTCTTATGGGTCAAAGTTACCACAATTTCAGTAGATGGTCCCCGATCAAGTAAGGTGCACTTCACTGCAGGTGTGAAAAAATCAAGACCAAGAGATGCTTATGAGGTGCTTCGGGAAGGAATCACAGTTGATGAGTTTTAAGCTAGACAAGCTTTTCTTGGTGGCTAAGATAGGTAGAGGATATTTATAATTGTAATTTTGTCAATATGCAACACTTCAGCACGATGTAATTTATCTGTTCCAAAGACAAAAATCAAATAAAGGTACTAATTAGAGCCTTGTTCACGGATACTCTGCAGCATAAATATCTAGAATACGTCATCCAGAATTCCTTATTTTGTATCGTGTAACGTTTACACATGCCAATTTTTAATGCCATCTGTTTCAGAATGATCTCTATGGTTTTTTTACTTGAAAAGTGAACACAGCTATAAAACTGAGATAGAACATGAAAATGAAGCGGAGTGCAAGTGGAGGCTAGAGCATAGTTCTGAAAAGTAGTCCCTACTTGATGAGATTTTTTGTGTGTGTTATTCAGATTTTCCTATAATACGTGTTTATATGCGGCTTGTGCATGAATGTCTAGCAGATTGTGGTATGGGAAAGTAACATTGGTTGCAGTCTGCTACATGTGGTTTTAGTTATCTTTGAAGTATATGTTTCATGATTAGATTAAACTTTGTAGCTAATCAGGTTGATCTAAAATGTAATTTACCCAACTACCACTTCCTTAAAAGGAAATGCGTTGGAACTATTTGACTGGGTTCGAGGTTAAGGGTTGTTGGATAGTTGAACTGTTCTGAATCTACACACATCATAGAGCTGTTTAAGTGAGAGTTGGGAATTGTTTCAGTGGGATACCTTGGGCTAATGAAGGATGTATTGGCCTATAGAGTGTTCACAAAACATGGTATATCCACACAGGTAGAACACCTTTGAGACAAATGCTTAAATACAGATTAAAGATAAGTACAACAATGTTTTATGTGGTTAAAGCTCTCTATTGTCCTCCAGGTTGCTCCCCTGACTCTCATAGAGGGGGCAAATATTGATGCATGATGTGTGGGTGCAGTTGCCTATGCCACTATAGGCCTTCCACTTGGTTCTCGAGCCAAAGGTGGGGTACTGTCTACTATCCTTGAGATGTATTCGATGAAGCTCAGGCTGGTTTTGTTGAGGTCAGATGATGCATCGTGGTGGCCTCTGCAGCTCGGGGAAACAAAATATAGATGGTGTGTATAATGTTGAGGGTGATCGGGGAAAATGGTCGAACTTTGCTAGGCATAGGGTCAGCTATCTCACCTCAGAGGGGTGTGCTAATCATAACTCTAACCTTCAAAGATAAATGACAAAGGAACAACTATGAGTTCCGGAGGAGGTCGATCACTACTTTCCTAACACATTCATTAGACAAAAAAACCAAATGGGTGAGGCTAGCATAGATCCAGTGACTCATTCAACGCCATCTGAAATAGAAAATGAAAAGGAAAACCTCATAATATCTTTGAGTTTTGTTCATCAATCAGTGGTAGAACTGCCCTGGTCTTGTTTTTTTAGTAACAAACATTTCATTTCATTAGAACAATGGTCTAGGGATGGGGACTGTAAAATTGTAGCCCTGAACGTGATTGCTTCCTTTACACACTGTATTACCTTGACAATGTTTACAGAGAGGAGAATGAGAGGAGAAGAAGGGTGGCACCAATGTTGTAGAGTCTTATGAGAATCCATTGCTCAAGATATTAGCAGCTCAATGGTGCAAAATTATTGAAAATGCCCCAATTTTAATCCCTGGATTATGAATGTATGTGTAGTTATGAAACGACTATAAGTTGGATACGTGACCTTGTATGTACATGTATATATAATATAATACCATTTAAGCTAAAAATAAAGTATTAGACTAAAACATGATATTTCCACATAAGTTGAACACCTTAAGCAATCGTTTACACAAAGATATCACAGATCAACACAATGTTTTTATGTGGTTAAAACCCTAAGAGAGAAACAGTCCACAGCCTTAGCCAAATAGCTCATCGAGGCAATATATTAATGCAAACAGCAAAATAATTTACATATGAGTTTCTCACAATTGATCATCGAACAAATGACTCTCCATGCCCTTTAA
The DNA here is from genome assembly GCA_027924585.1 of Larix kaempferi. Taxonomy (NCBI): domain Eukaryota; kingdom Viridiplantae; phylum Streptophyta; class Pinopsida; order Pinales; family Pinaceae; genus Larix; species Larix kaempferi. The sequence goes on along the minus strand of BSBM01000299.1, from coordinate 52,088,518 downwards.
ATAGAGATCATGAACCAATCGGGTGTTATGCCATAGAGCAATAGGCATTGAGATCGAGGTGAAGATGAATCATCGGATCACTTTCTCTTATAACATATTGTGACCATTGGATTACACAAGTACACATGCATTTTAAAACACACTTTACCTAAAAACACATTAGATCAAGTTGATCTTAACGAACTCTTTAGTGTCTAAACATCCTATTAGGAAGAAGAAAAGTGAAAGAGGGGTATCGGTCCACGAAAGAGGAAAGTAATGAGGGCTAAGTGGATAATATTATTCTACTGTTACATAAGTTATTTAACCTTTTCTCACGATTATCCCAAAGTCTCTCTATCTTGAGATTTGTTTCCAAAGTGAGATACATGAGCTTCCCATGGGGGCACCGGATCTTATGTTGCCATGCAAATATAATCTAAGAGTTTGGGAGTGCAAGATGATTATTATCATTCCTGTCCATTATTCCTGGGAGTTTCCTTCACTAATCTTGTATTGCCATAATATTCTTTAGAATAAAATTATGAGAAATTGTTGCCATAAACTTTTGAGGAAAATATGACTTAAGTTTATGGGTGTTGTCGAGAGAAAAGAGTAAATTAATTACAACTAAAATTTTCTTGATTATCAACATCAGAGATTTATAGGCTAGTTAGTGTTGGAGCATTGGAGGGAAGTGGGATAATCCAAGGGATTGTTTAGTAGTGAAGGGGATTCCATCCCTGGTTTTGTGCATGCTGAGGGGGAAGAGACATTTGTTGATTGAGAATACTGTAGTGGAAAATTATCTTAAATTTTTGGGAATTGTGCTATGTGAGAGAAATTAGAGCCCACCAATAGGATTTTTCTCTTGTGGATTCATAGCTCTGACTTAGGGTTGACCTTTGTTATAGAGAGCTTATGTGTGATAGTGAGCCTATGGTTGAGTGGAACATTTTTTGTTTGTAGTCAATTGGATGATTTTTGAAAATATAAGTACCTTTGTTATTTTATCAATATGAAATCTTACTGCTTTTACCTTTGAATGGTTGGTTAGTTTATGGTTTGTTTTTGTTAAAAAATGTTTTAATTTACTTATGTGAGATGAATTGCATTAGACAACATGCATTTCTAATTACAATTTTATAAATTTGATTGTTGCTTAAAATTGTGTTAAATTTTGCATTCAGTGTTGAAATTTGATGGGTAAATAGTCGTCATTTGCCATTCTACACGTCAAAATACTGCCACTTCATAAAATTAAACGTCATTAATGAAGTGTGAATTTTAATTTCACCCGTAATTTTGAAGTGCATTTTTATTTTTAAACGTCATTAATATCTATATCCCAAGGCTATATATATATATATATATATATATATGGGCTTGGGATATAGATATTATTGACATGTAAAAATAACTAATAACTAATATTTCTTTATATTTCTATTTCTAATATGGAAATTTTGGTCTTTGACATGGTCTCGTTGTCTCCCTTTGTTAGGTAAACTTGACTCGGTCATGGTTTTTAGGGCCCATGGTATTTGGTGGCCCATAGTAATGGCCCATTGTATTGCTTGTGAACAATCCTATTTAAAGGTTTCCACGATAAACCTTCTTTGTCATTATGTGTGCCTGGTTTAATCATTATGTTTATTATATTTTTGTAATTTTTATTTTTATTTTTGTATTATATGAAGCAAGATATGAGAATTTAATGTTTCATATAGTTATCATAAATGTCATTTCAAACATAAAATCAACTATTGTTATGACGAGTAAAATTAAGATTTGAACGTCAATTGAAAGACAATGTTAAAATTAAAACGTCATATAAAAATTTCTTGACGTACAGGGTAGGATGTCAAATTTCAACCCTGTTTGCATTAATATGTATTATAATGAATTGGGTACATTACAAAATGGTATTAGAGCCATTGGTTACAACAACGGGGCTACATGGACAAAAAATTGCAGTCATAATCAATGTGCAAGGAGAAAATGCATTTTGCATGTTAAGGGTGTTATTGATAATATTTGGAGAGACATGAAGTTTCTGCATTCCACATATGGAGATGCAGGTTGTGGAATATGGATGATGAAAGATGGAAGTATGTAGTGAGGAGATGCGAAGCTTCTACATTTTGCATGCAAAGATGTAGGATGCAAAAGGTAGAAGACAAAAGGTGGAAGTGTGTTGGTGGAGGGGTGTAATAAGCTTCTTGCATTCCACATTGCATGTGACAATGTGACAATACATGATTGGGCAAGCTAGAAAGGAAGTTAAAAAAGGTCTCAGGCCAATTTTTTCTTTTCAATGATGATGGTTTTTTGGATTCAACTCCAGAACTCCAGAAAAAGGCACTCATTGACAACAACTTAGTGAATGATAAAATTTGGACAACGCATAATAGTAGGCACAAGAAAACTCAATTGGCGTCTGGTCAGAGTTTAAGGAGTTTGAAGTGGAAAAATGATCCTAGATAGAAAATATGGAAAAATGTTTCAAACCAACATTTTATTTCTTTAACAATATGGACAACTTTGTTATAGTGAAAAATTTGTGGATCTTTATTGTTTGAAAGATAGCAGTTATCAACATTTTTTTTAGTATGGAGAAAGTGCAAAAATGACGGAAAACATGAAAAGTATTCCAAGTTGACATTTTGTTTCTTTAACAATCTGGGCAACTTTCTCATAGTGAAATTTTTGTGGATATGTACTGTTTGAAAGATAGCAGTTTTCAACAAATTTTCTAAGTCCAAAAAAAGTGCAAAAAGGGCAAAGTTGGCAATACCAGATTAATGTAGAAAATGATAGGAGCATCAGAGCATGGAGTTGAAGGCTGCTGGGTGTTACCAATCATAAGTATTATTAATGCTTGCTACAACATTATTTATTTATTTATTTTAATTCTTGCTAGATTTTATTCTATAGGTAGCAGAAGTTGGTCTCCAACATCAATTAGACTAGTTAAAGAAAGGGCAGAAAATGAACAAAGATGGTCATTTCAAAGAGCTACAACTTTTAACTTAGAACTTGGAATTCAACATGGATATCATCATTGGAAAGCTAATCTAGAAAATAATAGACCTATGGATTTAGATTCCGGAGAAGTGGCATATAGCCTTGATTTGACCCAAAAAATGATAATGTGGATAGTTCCAGATGTATAAGATGTTTTTACAGATTTTGGAAGTGAAATATATCTATCAAATATAATTGTATTAATACTCTTGTAGATCTAGTTCCATATCATAGACACTTAAGAGGCAAAAATTGAAGATCAACTCTTTAATAAGGAATATGGAGGATATATAAGATCCTTACAACCATGAAGAAGAGGTCGGCGGATTGAATGTTAGTGTGGGAAATGAAGAAATAGAGTTTAATGGGCACAAGGAAGGGATTGAACCATTAGAATCGACAGAAACTACAAGAAGCTCATAAATGGAAGTTCAGATTTGTAGAATTGATAATTAGAGGATGTTAAGAGCTCAAGAGAGGCATAGTCATCTAAACAATTAGCTAGTGCAAAACTTGAATCAATTACAAAGGTGAAAAAATAATGAATCAAGTTCAAAGCATGTAGAACAAGGCAAAGCTCAACCAAGAGGGGGTTTTTAGGGAAGATCCAAACATTGGAGAAGTGCTACTAGAGATCACAAGTATCATTACTCTCCATTTCACTCAATGAAGGAGTATTATACTTACGAGGAGTCAATGAACAATTTAGAGGTGTCATCAATGAGACATCATAAAATGAAATATGTATTGATATGTGGTTTTTGGGAGCACTGTAGTAGCCATTTCGAATGTCAGAACCAATGCAGGAATCTAAGAACAGAAATAAGGAAATATGTACTCGTTGCGTTCAAAGTCAGTGTGGCTAACTCTATCGGGAGGGTCGTATTATTAAGATTGGATGGTCTTTTTTAATGGATCATTTTTTGCTGCGCCATTTGTTGGTCTCAACACGCAGGTGTAACAGACCCAATGCGTGCACCATTATCTTCGTTCAAAGGAAACCCAAATTGAAACTGCACTTGCGCGTTGGCGAGGGGTTTCTACATGTAATCACTTCATGCGTGCGGGAGTCTCTAACATCTAAACCGTCGCAAGGAGATTTGCAAGGGGATCTTAGAAAGATTAAGCCACTTACCTTTGATGGAAAAAACAAGAAGGTAGAAGATGTTGAAGCTTGGTTATTTGGAATAACAAAATGTTTTCAATTATATAACTACTCATCTAACTTGGAAGCTAGAATTTCTATATTCAGTATCCACATAAATGTTTCAATTTGGTGTAACCAAATGAAGCAAAACTGTTAAGCACATCAATGAAAGACAAATTTCGTAAAAGTTAAGAATTATTTTTTGAGCATTATTATGATAAAAAAATGTAGAATCTCTTTGAACTTAAATTGAGGAATATGACTATGAACGAGTATAAGAAAACCTTTTTAGAGCTGTCGAAGTATGTTGGATATAATAAAGATGAGAAGGTCTAGATACAATGTTTCCTAAGTGATTTGCTTTTCTTCTATAAAGATAGTATTCAATCTGAAGAACCTAAGACTCTTGAGGAGACAATCCAAAAGGCCAGATATTTGTATGACCAGAGCAGGCGCAAAGCATATTTTTAGATGTCTTGAAAGGATAAGAAGAAATAATAGCAAGATCAAAAGAAGACAGGTTTCAAAGCTCATTTCTTTAGAAGCAATTCTAATACTTATCAGTGTAATCTATTGACTCAAAGTGGATCAAATACGGTTGAATCTTTGGGAAAAAAAGGGAAAGACAATTAATCAAATGTCGTGGATGTGAAGGAGATCATATATATATAAAGATTTCCCATAGCATGGAGATAGGAAGAGGACTATGCACAAAATTCAATAAATTACTATAGTTGATGATGTGGCAAGTAACATTCCCCAAATTTATGTAGCCTTGGATAATCGTCAAACAAGGCATCAATCAAACATGATGAAGGTTGAAGGTAAGACTATCGAGCAACATATTATAATTTTAATTGATTCGGCAGTAAGTCATAGTTATATTGATCCTAGTTTGGTTGAAATGTTCTTTGAAGAGAAGTAAACATAATAAATCATGGTTGGTTCAGTTGACCACTGGAACAAAAAGGAAAATCAATGAGATACTTTTGTAGTTTTGATCATTTTTTTTTAATAGAAACGAATCGGGTTTTATATCAAAAGAGTCGTGAAATACCACAGAACTAGGGAATTACAAAAAGATATAAGTGCCCAAAATTGTCTTTGTGGACTAAAAAAGTGACAATTCTTCCACATCATATTGATATAATGTCAAATACATTGAGTTCTTAGATAAACTATAACTAAACTGCTTTACATATTGGCCAAGCAAAAGTATGCAAGTGAAATACATTACAATAACAATCGGAGTTAACTGAAAGAGTGGCCACTGTGGCCTTCCTCCATATATTGGTCATCTTGGTCAGGTCTCTGGACAAGCTCAGAAGGAGGCTGTTTAATAATTTCCATGGCGGTTTACTGTACCGTTAAATCCTCCATGAGCTTAGAACTTGAAGAAATTAAAGGGTGACCAATTGCATAATAGGTTCCATAAGAAAAACCAAGGACTATGTTATAATGTACTCAGTGTCATTAACAAGCTTATCAATTCCCCCCTTGTTCCTTCACATTATTCTCCATTTCTTCTTGCTTATTTTCCTGTCTTTCTAAATGTCTGCTAAGATAATCAATTGGTTGTTTCATGCCTTCAAGCTAGTTATGCATCCTATGAAATATTTTCTTAATCTCCCCAATTTCCTCCCTTCCAACCAGATCCAAATTAGAAGGATTGGCCATAACATTCTCAAAACGAAAGGGAGTAGGTCCTAAGCACACACTGCCAACAAAACAAAACATATAACATGCCCCAAAGGTTGAACCAAGAGCATTGGAAAGAGAAAAACACAACAACCTCATCGCCTCAAAACCACTAACCAGTCCTAACAATAAATTCCCAATTGGGTGTCATTGCAGAATCAAACCAGGTAGTTAAGGATCAAGACCTTACCTTGTTCATGTTCTAGATGTCACCGAAGAACACTTTCTTGGAGATGAGGATTGGAAAGAAGCTCTCAACTCTCCACATCTATGAAGGCATCCAAATTGTTATGACCCTCTCTAGGGTGTAATTGGGGGCCCAAAGGGATCGCTAGAGTATTACTGGAGACCATTTAACGTAAATTGGACTAGGTCCACTATATTGTTATTATTAAATAAGGTCCAATATGTTAATAAATAAATGTAATGGGGCCTCATTAAAGAAGGTCCACTTGGTAGTTAGTAGGTTAGTATTGTATGGTGATTTTATAAATAGGGATGGAGTCTTTCTTATGAGGGGTGTGAAGAAGAATACTATACGTTGATCTTAGCTCATTAGGAGGTATCCCCCTCAAAGAGGCAAGTGAACAAGGTTGATTCATCCCATCAAAAGAATCATTTCATATAACAATAAAAGTGAAGGTTTTTTGGTATCAATTGTTTTATTCTTTGTATGATCTAAATTCATATTGGGTTTATAACAATTGGTATCAGATCAGCCTCTTTCTTAGGTCAAAACAATTGCAATAATTGTTGCTCTTTTTTGTAGATTTTTGAAGAGAAAAAAGAGGGCCATGACACTTAGATGCATTTTTGAGTCTTTTCCAACAGAATCTCCAAACTCTAAATGCAGATTTGAACTCCTCTCGGAAAAATATGGGATTTAAAAAAAAATGCTCAAATCCGAGTCTAGGAAAGGGAGATATCATTGTTTGGAATCTGCACATTTTTTCAGGGTTTCGGGAGATGGTCACTGACCTTGTAGAGGTCATATCTTTTAACAGAGTGATCAGATTGTATCAAGACCAGTGCCACTAGAATGTATTTTTTAAGGGTTTTCATATGATATATTATATTCCATAGTTCCAACTACTCTCCCCTTTGCTATCACATTGGAAACAATTCCACCATCCATTGAAGCATGGCAATGTGGGGGCGAGTACCATGGGAGAATTTTTTTACAAATGAAGCAAGCAATGAAACATAATACATATAGTTCACTTAACAAGCTTTTTGCTCAATTGAAAGAGTTTATAGCTAGTGGAGGAGATGACTATCACAAGTACCATATCTCCTTTCATCCTAGATTAATATATATACGATCGAGATACATGGTACAACTTAGAGGATGATTGTGATAATTGTTATATGGATAGTTGTAATCTTTGGGATAACAACTATTTCCATATTTTTTTTGAGGAATCTTCTTCTTATGTGAAAAAGAACAATGTACTTTTTCTACAGTAGAAGGATTCCTCATAGCTCCATCATTTTAAGTATTTCATGTGATTAATTATAATTTATGGTGATGTCCCAAGGGACCTAGGTGGTGAAGGGATTGCCATTTCACCTGGTAGTGAGGTGGAGGAGAAATTAGGTGGTGAGGAATTGAGTTGTGGATTCTCAGACTGTTACTCTTGAGCTCTTCCATTGATTAAGTGCACCTTTGCTTGTGGATATGTGGCCTTAGCTCGGGGGTGGCTTGTCTAAGAGAATTTGGCTTGGCAGTGCCTAAGGATGGGTGGTACGCGGACCTGTTGATGTCAGTTACACTTTAATAAGATAAGCAAATTATTTTATGTCGATTTATATGTTATATGATGTTTCCATTGCTGCTATAGATGAACTGTCCACTATTGATGTATATGGTTTTTGTATTAATGGTTGGATGCATATTTGATGGTTTAACTACTTGGAAATTCACACATTCTCCTTGACTATGAGACCTGATCTTGAAGGAAGCTTATTAGATGTTTATTTATATGTTTATATGCTGATCTTCATGCTGCTATTGTGCCCTTGGTGGCTGAGTTATATTCTTTTCATGAATGAGAATTTTATCTTAACATTCAGATGCAAGTTGATCAGCCTGCCGTTTGAAATCTTGTGGGAAATCTTAGTAGTTTTATATCTAATCTTGGAGGAAGTCTTCCCATCATATTTTTTTTTTTTATGTTTAACTGATGTAGATTAACCTGCAAATGCACCCTCTATGTTTTATCAGATCCGTAAATGATTCTACAAAAGAAATTATTGAGTTTTGATCACTAGATAATGGGTTTTTCTACTTGAAAACTAGAATGAATTCATAGTTTCTCTATAGATATGATTATATGATGTTGCATGGTTGTACCTGAACATGAAATTGCGCCCTTGGTGGATTTAGAGTACCCCATATGGTTGATATTCTTTTATTCTGGGCTCACAGTTGATTTTGCAGGGAATCAAATGCTTATTGGATGATTTGGTTGTGAATGTACAAGCCAATTGTAGATTTGATTTTCTGTATGAGTTAGTGGTTGTAAATGGATGTTTTGTACCTGTTGTTATTTGTTATTGAATGGTTGTATATGTTAGCCTCATATCTAATCCGATAAGTAATGCAAAATTGTTAAAGGAAGTGCCGTAGTTTGGATTTACGGAAGTGTTGTAATTTGCATAGTTTAACTGTTGAAAATTATGAATTGTGATTGTTTGCAAAGAAGTTCGTAAATATGATTTAAAGTGTTATTGAGATGATTATTGTCACCCGTGAATTTTTTAATAATGCTAAGGTCTAAGTTTAATAATGTTAAGATCCAAGTTTAATAATCGTGCAAATTTGGTTTAATTTTCATGCTTGCACGGTCTTGCATCTGCATGAGCATTTGGAAAGATTATAATTGCATTTTAGAAGTGTCACAATTTTATTTTGAAGGCTGAATGTTTATTTTAATTGGCTTTATGGCATGATTACCTAGCCTTTGATGACCTTATTCCGCTGTGATTTGACTTGATTCAGCGTTCACCTGGGTTATTTGGTGTCCTTGGCCTTGGTTTCGAGGTGGGGTACACTACAAAAGAAAAATAACAATGCATTTTTTCTACAGTAGAATGATTCTTTAGAGCTCCATCATTTTTATACTCTTTGGAGGATTCGCTTGCTTTGGCGGGTTATTTGGACCCATGTGACCCTCCTGGGTAAATGAGACATGTTGATGTATTTGTAACTTCGGAAGATATTCTCCTATGTATTACATTTGTACTTTATTGTATTCCTGATGGAGATGTATTATTCCTCCAATCAGAAGTGTCGTCATTTGTATTTGCAAGTGTCGCAAGTATTATTGTAAGTGTCGTAACTTATATTTGATGGGTTATTAGACCACCTTAGAGGGGTTGGCCTAGTATGGGTTAAAAGTTTATTAGACCACCCTAGTGGGGTCAGCTCGGTGACAAGTGGTAATGGGTTATTAGACTCTCCTAAGGGAGGTCATCCCAGTTAGAGTTAAAGGCAGGTCAAGTCATTGTATAAATAGAGAGTGTGACTCTCTCATTCTATTCATTCACTCACTCATCCAACTCGCATAGTTGAGAGAGAGGAGTGCGTACAAGTGGAGGAGGAGTAGCTGCTGGAGACATCTATATTTTGGGTTTGATCTTTGTGATCTTTGTATTGGTGCTCATTCTATCTCTAAGGAAGTTGCGGGGTTTTTCACCTTCTTGGTTTTCCCCGGTGAAATGCTTTGTGTCTCTTGTCTCTTGTGTTTGATATGCTATACATATTGTTCTCTCAGTTAAGATCCTATATCATATTGAATTAAATGATGAAAAAATAACATGGTATCAGAGCTAGCCTGAAGGAAGGCATTGTATGGCATTTATGGCACTTGTTGCACTTGCGACAAATTGGAAGCTAGGGCTTGGTATAGTAAAAACCCATCATCGTGGGAATTTCGCTATAAATCAGTTTTGGGGAAGGTTCAGGATTTGAAACTTTTACAGGTTGAAGATGAAATGTTCATGTACCTTGTGTCCGAATCTTAGCCTCATATTTGTTGTACTTTGTGAGATATGATTCGTACAAGTTAGGGTTTCTACATATTCCAGAATGCATCCCTAAACAGGTGACCTAGGCACAAAGGTCATATCTTGGGATAGGAAGCTCCAAATGGAATTCCATAAAAATTGGAAGTTAGGGTACGGATTTCAGTTTAACAAGTCCAGGTTTCAAAGGCCGAAGTTGAAATAGTGACATGTGGCACTCCGTACAAGTTCGCTATGCTGTTTCATCCCATAAACATGTCATGTTGCGACACTTGGCATATCTCTCTCATGGAGAATCCATTTGAGGTAATATCTGTGGGGTTGGAAAGATGATTGGTCAATATACCACAAGCCGAAGTTTCAGACCCAGAGGATCCGAAATTTCAGAGTTGCATCAGAAACAATATGGCATATATTTCTGTCAAAACAAAATTGGATTCTGAGCACTTTCATTTTTGGTTTGTCACTACTGCGGAAAATTAGGGTTTCTGCAAAAGTTAGAATTTTTGGAATATGAGACCACAGCTGGATGCTCCTCATCAAAATTGAAATTTAGAGACCAAGATTGAAGTTTTTGGCTGGGTAGAACCCCGGGCTCTATCAAACCCTAGTTCGGGATTTTGACCAGAAAACAAGAAAAATCAGAATACCAGAATTTGACAGAAGCTGTAGATCTGAAACTTGCAGGTCAATTTTGAGGAGTCAATTTTTGAAGTTTTCAAAATCTGAGCACACCATCTTGCTCGCCTCAGTCATCTGCATCTCCCTGTCCAGACAGAAGTTTGAAATTCCAAGTTTGAAGTTTTAGGGTCTCTCTGTCAAACCCTAGCCAACTCCAGATCCAGCTTCAACAAATCAAAGTGGATTGGGTTAATCCTAGAAGAGAATGAATTGGACACATACATAAGTGAAGAATTTCCAGTTCCAGAGGGAGATGAGGCTAAGGCGTTACATAAGAAGACTACAAGCAATCTCGATAGGTATGACTTGAGGAGATACAAGTATGTTTTGAAATCTGTTCATGATTAAGCTTATGATATGTTTGTCTTCATATTATTGAGGTTAGTTCAATCTTGATTAATTTTAGACTTGTCTTATCACCCTAGTAAAAGTATTAGTGCATGTGAATGATAGAAGACATTCATTGATTAGGGTTATGACACTTATGATTGTACTAATACACTGTGGTGTTGTATGAGGATGATGTTGTCCGCTAACATGAAAGGTACATCAAGAAAGACAAATCAAGTTCTAAATCAAGAACATATGACCATGGTGACATGAAGACAAAGACTCATCCATAACCATTGATCACATAGAATCTCTACTTACGAGGTATGTATTATTTGATTCTACAATGCTTAACTTATGAGATATGCAGGTTACTAGCACAAGCTCTCTAAATCATTGAAGAGAACAAAGAAGACATTGTTTGGGTATGTTAGACATAACTAGCAAACATGATAATCCAGGTATTTTTTTTTCCTATATCAAGTTAGAATCCTACCTTGTGTTAGGATCTCATATAAGTATACTTTTGTATGATTGATAATGATTATTCATGAAGTTATAAGTTTGAGTAATCATGGGTTTATGCATATTATGCTTCTTACTTTGAATAATGATATGACAAACCAAAAGAGTCCTATGGTCAAACAAGAATATGCATGAGTAAAAGAAGTCCTCCCTGAAACCTTGAATACTAACGCTTGTGATAAATTAACTGTGTATGAAATGACCATGACCATACATGTTTAAGATTATTTAGAATCATAATGTTTTGATAGTATTGAGATTATAATAATGAATTTATGATTATGTATGAGATATTGAGGATGACACAATGATGACACTAGTGCACACTTAAGCATGCATAATGGTCCAGGATGGATATAAGTACAAAGACAGATAATCGAGGAAGCAAAGATCAAGAGGGAGCACACTCCAGTAGTTCCTGAAAGGAAGCAAAGATCAAGAGGGAGCATACTCCAATAGTTCCTGCAAGGAAGCAAAGATCAAGAGGGAGCACACTCCAGTAGTTCCTGCAAGGAAGGAAAGATCAAAAGGGAGCACACTCCAGTAGTTCCTGTAAGGAAGCAAAGATTGAGAGGGATTCCACTCAACAAGCAAACAAAGATAAGTATTTGAATTGTCAATTTTTATTACTTAAATGATGTTGTTCATTCATGTACATATTTATGTTCCTAGATTTAGGATGTACATTATGCATTTTAGAAAAGATTGCATTAATGAACAAGATACTACTAATATAGTAATAGGTAAGTGGCCTATGGTACTGTACAACATTCCATTGCTACTTATCTAGAATGAAACCTCTTTGCTGACATGTTGGAGTAGTGCACACTCTTAACAATGTTCCGGTAGAGATGGAAGGCATCTAGAAAGTTACGGGATATGGATAAATGTTGTATTGAAGCATTGGATAAGATAATTGCATGACTGTATGACATATGTCTTTATGTGTAAGAATTTGTTCTGAAATATATGAGATGTTTCTAATCATGCAATTGAACTTGTCTTGTAGGAAAGACCGTGTACCATCACCTAGAAGAGAGACTTGTTTCAAAGAACAAGCGACGAAGACTCAACAACATTTGTTCCAGCAACGAAGCTCAAGAAAAATACCTATTGAAGATATTGAAGTTCCCAGGATCCGGGATGCAGTAATGGAAGGATGCCAGGATCGAGTAGTACTAGTCAATCATGAAGAATGATGTTTGGGATATGGTCCCGAGACCAGTAGGGAAGTCTGTTGTGACTTCCAAGTGGATCTACAAGATCAAGCATGTTGCAGATGGTAGCATAGAGAATTACAAGGCAAGGTTTGTGGCTCGTGGCTTTATTTCAGATATCATGGGGTTGCCTAAGGATGGGTCAGACCCCTCGCATTATTTCTAAGGGAAAGATGGGATAGATTACGAAGAAATTTTTGCACCTGTAGCCAGATACAATTCCATCAGAATAGTACTTTCTTTGGCTGCAGTGATGAAGTGGAAAATACACTAGATGGATGTCAAGGCAACTTTCTTGAATGGTGTAGTCGAAGAGGAAGTGTATGTGGAGCAACCACTTGGTTTTGAGACACATGACAAGGAGTCATATGTGTGCAAGTTAAAGAAAGCCTTGTATGGATTGAAGCAAGCACCCGGGACATGGTATAGCAGGATAGACAACTTCCTGTCTAGTTTGGGCTTTACCAAGAGTAAAGTGGATTCCAACATTTACTACAAGGTTGAGGAGGGAAATCCAGTGATACTCCTATTGTATGTGGATGATTCGTTTGTGACAGGTGAGGATAGGTTGATTGCTGATATGAAGAGGAAGCTTGCTGCCGAGTTCGATATGAAGGACTTGGGTATGATGCATTACTTTCTAGGTATGGAGGTGTGGCAGAGTGTAGATGAAATATTCCTTGGACAAGGGAAGTATGCAGTATATATCTTGAAGCGGTTCGGGATGATGGACTGCAAGGCCATGGCCACACCTATGGAATCAAACCTGAAGCTATTGAGTGATGCTTCATCAATGTATCGTCAGATGATTGGGTCCTTGATGTACCCGATGAACACGAGACCAGATATTTGCTTTGCGGTGAACACCTTGATCCAGTTCCTGACGGATCCTAGACATGTTCACTTGATTGCTGTAAAGCATATTCTGAGGTACCTGAAGGGTACGGTTGATTATAGGCTCAAGTATGATGCGAATAAAAAGTTTAACCTGGAGGGTTATGTTGATTCAGATTGGGCAGGCAGTGCTGCAGATAGGAAGAGAACTTCGGGGTGCTACTTCAATATGGGATCAGGTGTGATCTCTTGGTTTAGCAGGAAGCAATCCTGCATAGCATTGAGTACAGCCAAAGCAGAGTATGTCGCATCTTGTTCAGCTAGTTGTGAGGCAATATGGCTAAGGAAGCTACTTTCTGATTTATTTGATCTCCAGTTGGATGCTACTTGTATCTATTGTGACAACCAGAGTTGTGTGAATTTGTCTGAGAACCCGGTGTTCCATGACAAGTCGAAGCACATCGAGATAAAGTATCACTATATCAGGGATATGGTGCAGAGAGGAGTAGTGAAGCTCCAATATGTTGCGACAGATGAGCAGATTGCAGATGTGTTGACCAAACCACTAGCCAAAGTGAAGTTCGAGTACTTCAGAGAGAGGCTTGGTGTTCTTCAAATAGAAGATACTTCGAGGAGGAAGTGATGGGACACATTTGTAGGAGCCATTCCAAGCATGGTGGTAGGAGGATCCTTCCCATGGCTGTGGATGTAAGTGTTGTGTAATGAGAATCAGGACGATGCTCCGGATGTTGCTATGTATGATAATGATTAGGTTGATCACGTGTGATGAGCATCAGGACGATGCCCCAGATGATATGCATTAGGATGATGCTATGATGATCAGGTGATGATCATGTGATGATGATGTGCATCAGGATGATGATGATCAATATGATCATGAGCATCAGGAGGATGCTCCGTGCAAGGATGATTAGGTTGATCATGAGTATCAGGATGATACTCCATGGCCATGGATAGGTTGTGTGATAAGCATATAATAGCACTCTAGGAGATTTGCAGATACTCTTGTGAGGTTTTTCCTATGGCATATAATAGCGCCCTAGGAGATTTGGAAAATGCTCTTTCAAGGTTTTGCTTAGAGGGACATATAATAACGCCCTCGGATATTTGAAGATACTCTTTCGAGGTTTCTCCTATGGCATATAATAGCGCCCTGGGAGATCTGGAAAATGCTCTTTCGAGGTTTTGTCCGTGGCATATAATTTCTCCCTAGGAGATCTGATAGGTTGAGCAGTAAGCTCGTAATCAGTCCTGGGATTCTCTTTCGAGGTTTTGTGAGGGTGCAATGTCATCAGTCCCGGAGATCCGATAGGTTGTGCTAGGCACATAAAAGTCTTGGGATGCTCTTTAGAGATCTTGCAGGTCGCAAGACACTCTTTTAAGGTTTTTCCAGACCACATGTTATCAGTCTGGAGATTCGATAGGTTGAGAAGTAAGCTCGTAATCAGTCCTGGGATGCTCTTTAGAGATCATGCAGGTTGCAAGACACTCTTTTAAGGTTTTGTGGAGGTCACATGTAATATCTCCTTGGTAGATCCGATAGGTTGAGCAGTAAGCTCGTAATCATTCCTGGGATGCTCTTTAGAGGTTTTGTTGATGCACGTAATCAACCCTGAGGATTCCACAGGATGGCCAGCTCACAGAGATGATGAAGACCTACAGGAGGCTAGGCCTACATCCAACATGAAAAATGGCTGGCTCTGTATAAATTCCTATGACGATAAGAATTGAGAGATAGCACCATTGATCGAGATGAAGAGTACAACAATAGAGACAATGATGCTCCATGATCCAGTGATGATGATCCAGCTCCAGAATTGAAGATTTGTGACTTTATGTATTGATGATTTGTGTCAAGAGAATACCTTCCTAGTTAAGAGGGAGTGTTGATGTATTTGTAACTTCGGAAAATATTCTCCTATGTATTACATTTGTACTTTATTGTATTCCTGATGGAGATGTATTATTCCTCCAATCAGAAGTGTTGTCATTTGTATTTGCAAGTGTCGCAATGTCATGTCCCCAATTTTGGCTCATCAAGTACCATAGGTGAAAGGGGACAAGATCAACCCCTAAGGGAATTAAATTGTATTAATTCTATTTGCTTAGAATTAATTTTAGCCTAAGTCTCACAAATTGGCAAATTTATTTATTAAAGGTAATTTTGATAAATAAAACTAATGGATAATGAGCAAGTGGGCCAAGAGGGCACCTAGGTGGAAGATGTTGCCAAAAATTGAGTAGGGGGTATTTTTGGAGGCAATTATACCACGGGAATTAATTAATTGATTAAATGCTAAAGTTGGAATTAATTCTAAGTTGTATTATCTTTTATTAATATTTATTTGTTATTTTAAATAAATGGAGAAATTTGCTCACCAATTCGAATTAGTGGATAAGGTTGTAGGAATTACTTGGAGTAGAAGTCAAATAAACACTAGAGTCCAAAAATGTTGCTAAAAATGAGAAAAGAAGAATATTTCAGGAAAAGCAGCATCAATCTAGAAAGTAGAAAAGTATGAAAAGCAGGAAAGTTCAGAAAAGAAGGAAAGTCAGAAAAAGAGGAAAAAAGAAGGAAAGCCAAAGCAAAGCAAGCAAGCAAAGCAAGGAAAGTATGCCCACTCATGGGTGACCTATTCTCATAGGTCACCAAGCTAAGTAAATTTCTCAACAGGTCAACATGGATTCTATTTAAGAAGGTTTCTAACTTCATTCAAGATTTTTTGGATCATTGTTAGAATTTGTGAATGAGAGCTCTGAGCCCTCTAGTTGAGTGATGTGCCTCAACAAGTTATTCTTGGGAGATGTGCCCCAAGGCCCTATGATTTTCGTATGAGTGTTATGAAGGTACAAAAACCATTATTACAACTAGTAACATCCAGTTTAGATCATCCTTGAAGAATTAATGTCATATTGAAGAGGAGGCTACCAATGTAGAAGAATTGCAGCTAGTTTTGGAGGAGGATCGTTGGCATAAGAATATAGTTATGGAGGAGCATGCCCATGACCTCCAGTTAGCTCCAGAATTTTTTATCAGAATATATTAGAGGATTTCATGTCCAGAGGTCTAATTCAGACCTGATCTCTCATTCCTCTCTCATTGCTCCAGCTCGCTCAGCCAAATTTAGAGGTGTTTCCCCTGGTGGAGACAACTAGTTTGAGGGGGGTGCACCAGTGAAGTCTATCAGTAGTAGGAGCAGCCAAATAAGACCTTTGATTTGTAGAGGGTATGAAAATCACATCAGAATAGAGCTACTGTAAAAATCCTTCTCTCTATTAATCTTCTCCACCATTGTAATGCAATTTATAGCCTGTAAGGCACTATGTTTTGAGAAAGAAGCCACTGAAATAAAAATAAGAGTTCTGTTATGTCCATTTCTATTTATTACTTTTCTTAATAATATATCAGAGCTGAATAACATATTAGAACAGATAAATCAGTTAATGGAAGTCATTTATGAAGTTAAATTCCAAGACTAGCTCATTGAGAGGTTTTTCTAGACTAGTTTTGTTGAATTTACTGTAGATTGCACTCAGAGGATCCATTTGACCTCCTCTCTGTTGTAGTAATTTAATAATTCAATATAATTCACATATCAGTCCCTAATTCGATAATTTGGAATCCTTTAACCCTTGTTTGGGAAGCTTAGAAAATTACTAGCTCAACAATCCCGGGTGAGCTCTTGAACCCCAATTCTTACTAAAATCTCCCAAGTATGTTCAAATAATTTCTTGACCATCACCATCACTTATTTGAATGATATAAACTCTACCATTAAATCCTAGGATGTCCACCTGTCTAGTATGCATATGCCAGCTACCCAGGAAGCCTCGAAGTAAGCATAGACTTGCTCTATGCTGAAAAGTGAATGGTTCTGGTACATGGTGCATATGAAATATCTGATCTGATATCCTGAACTGATGCTACACCTCAGTCCATACATTTTACAGAATTGAATGTTCATCCTACCATCCTCATATCTTGCCTCAGTCCCCATCACTTACTTCCTGCTCTGTTCAAAAAAATTGTCAATAATTTAACGTCTAGTAAATTTTATCAAAAATTTGAAGTTAGAGATAATATCTTGGTTGAATTTTCCCAAGGATATTATAGTGGTATCAGAGATCTTTCCTCTACTCCCGTGGAAAGAAAAATCTTAATTTAATGAATTTGCAGTCATGTCAATGTTCAGTGAAGAAGACTCTTACGCTGATGATGATTTTTATGAGCAATATGATGATGAATATGTCGAACCATATGAAGAGGAGGAGATGAAATCTGTTGGAAACTTCTATTTGCAGAAAGTTGAATATGATTTCCTCGTTGAACAAATGTTTGAAGAGGACATAGGAAGTGATCTACCTATGACTAATTGGGGTTATGGAAGAATACTCAATAAAGGAAACCCAAAGAAATCCTATGAGTACTTCATGGAGTACTCTGCTTTGAAGAAGGAGATCCAGAAGTCCCTAAAATTATTGTTGCTGAAGCTCAAACCTAGCGGTCTATACACCATATTAGGATCTCAAAAATGCGATGTGCCTGAGCCTTCTATGTAGCTAGTAGGGGTTCTATGTATATGATCCAATCCAGTGCCCCAATTCAGCTCGTAGGGTAGGGTAGGTAATAGTTATGGGATTTCAAATACATATATTATATAGATTAGCATAACATAACAAATTCGTAGGGTATTATAACTAACTCAATTGGTGTGGGAAGAAATATAGGCCCAATCGAGTTTTATCCAATCCATATCATTCATATGGTATACCTTTAGAGACTATTGTGATTTGGAGATTCAGAGTATGTTCAAAGACTCCTACAATAGTGATATCGAAAGAAGGATTGCACATATGGTTGATGGTGTGTGCAAAGAAGTCGAGGCAAGATTCTTACCCCTAGGAGCTGAGATGGAAGGGAGGAATAAAGATGTGTCCTCACAACCAGGCAAACTCAAGGGAGGAAACCAAGATCCACTTAATTATTCGGGTGGAGCAGAAGGAGGGAAAATTAAAGATGAAGTTGCAGCCCTACATGTGGATCCATCCCAATCTCAGGGAAAAGGAATCAGGAAGGAAGTTAGGTCAAGGCCATTGGCCGGACCAAGCATTATGAGACTGTTTGGTTTTCATTCAAGAAGGAAATCCAAAGGTTGTGATCTAAGAACCACACAAGATGGTGAGACATCTTTCGAATATGATCCAAAAGAGGAACATAATTCAGATTTACAGTCACCCCTTGAGCCTCACAGGGAAGCATAAATTGAGCACATCTCGGTAGGGTGTGAAGCGGCGAAATGGGTGGATGAACAAGCCATCATAATTCCACCACAGAAGGAGGATAACATGACACATGGTGAGTTAGTAATTTTTGATTTTTATGTGTCATTATGTCAATTTGATATGGTAGCCACTTCCAGTGAAAAGTTCAGAATGGTTGAGCCCCCTAGTGATGAGGTTCAAAATTCCGATGTAAAAAATGAAAGCAGTGTGAAGGCTGAAACTTTGAGAGAAGATCTTTCTGGTGCACCAAGGATGAACGAGCACTTAAGTTGCAGCCCAAATTATGTTTTTGAGGACCTAAAAGATGAATATATTGCAGCAGCAACATATGGATCAGATTTCAAAACCTCAAGTGCACTGCATGAAACTGATCCGGTGATGGAAAATGAAGAGGAGGAACATCTGCAAGAATCTCATCTTCTTGCAGGGTCATTGAAGATGGATGAACAAAATATCCAAGAGGCCCTGAAAATTCTCCATGAAACTCATGCTTCAGTGTCAAAGTTGTGTTGGGAAGATGCTTTAATGGAAGACCAATCTTCCCTTGAATCCATGGAGAATATCCAGAAAGCGATGTTCACAATCAAAGGTAATTTCTCACAGTTGCTTTCAGATAAAAATTACATGTTTGAGCTTGTTGAGTTGTCGCGGGAAGCATCATTGCATGATGAAGAAATTATTTGCATATATGAAGAAGAGAACTACAAGATCAAAGGTGAGTTGTTGGTCACCCAAGATTATTTGAGATACACTTAAAGTGCCCTCCTAGAATCACAAACAAAGATAGAACAATTCCAACAAGAGTGGCAAGAATTGACCGAATCCTCAATTTTACTGAGAGTCATCCCTTTTGGGTAAATGACATAAAAAAGTACCTGGAGGAACCTCATGACTGGGTGGACCATGAGGAGCAGTCTATTCGGTATGTGCTTGAAGAAAGTTCAGAAAAAGCGGATGAAAAAGAAGCATATGATTTTTTCCAGAATGAACCTGAGAGGTTCATTGAAGAAAATCCCTCTTCGAAGAAAGAGGCATATGAGTTCACCATAGATGGGTTATCCAGAAATGGAGAGGATACATCCACAACTTTAGTGGATGAAATGTTGAGAATCATGGCTCACCATCCTTCATTCCCCACTTCACATTCAACCACAAATTTTGGGAATGAAAATTGGGTAAAAGGATTCTTCCTCTTGGTGTCACATGATGAGCAGGAGGATCCTATAATTGAGACCTATTACATGTTCCTTAACCTACAGAAGTTGAGGCAGCCCATGCATGTGTGTGCAACCACTTTTGACAAGGAGACATCAAATCTACACTTACCTTCAATGTGTGGGTCAATTGATGGCGTTTTGCACCCTTGTATCAATGGCAGAGAGTTGAGCCATTGGATGAAAAGGGGAGCATCTGTAGAGTTCCATAGAGATCATGAGATATCTTTATTTGAGGAAGACAAACATATGGCTGAACACATTGTATATGGTTCAGCAAATAAAAGTGTTTGTCCTTCCATTGGTTGGATGGGTAGATGCATCATTGCAATGAAGACCTTGGAAGGTAAAAGGTTCTTTTATTTCTGCAATAATTTTTTTGTTATAATTGACATTGTCTTGACATGTAAGCAACAATGAAGGTGTATTTTGAAGCCATTAGATGTCTCTAGTGCACATGCAAAAGAGATGCATTTTGATTTGCATGCTCTCAAGAAGTTCTATGTTTGGTGGAGAGATCACATAGCTATTCAGTTTTGCATTGGGAGTGGCACAGTTCTAGCATGGTGGATGGATCCCGGCATACCTTGGAGTGATAGGTTTTCACAAGTAACAATGATAATGGATGGTATTCATTAGGGACCATGGGATCCAAACATTCTTTGGAGTGACAAATTTCCAAAGGGGGCAGAAAAATTTGGGTCCTTACCGAGGGAGCAGTGGGATCCAGGAATTCTACTCAGTTATCTTAAATGGGTTAAGATTTTTGTTCATGATTTAGTGCAGATAGAGTTTGCAGTGCAGTTTATTCTTCATGGTCATCTTGCATTTATTTTATATCTTTTTGAAGGCCCCAAGTTTAATGTTCAGATTGTTCAGTGGATGGGGACAATTATAATCATAGTGGTGCAGTAGAAGCTTGGTAGAATCCTAACATTACTTGAGGACAAGCAATATTGGGAAGGGAGGACTGTCATGTCCCCAATTTTGGCTCATCCAGTACCATAGGTGAAAGGGGACACGATCAAACCCTAAGGGAATTAAATTGTATTAATTCTATTTGTTTAGAATTAATTTATCCTAAGTCTCACAAATTGGCAAATTTATTTATTAAAGGTAATTTTGATAAATAAAACTAATGGATAATGAAAAAGTGGGCCAAGAGGGCACCCAGGTGGAAGATGTTTCCAAAAATGGAGTAGGGGGTATTTTTGGAGGCAATTATACCACATGAATTAATTAATTGATTAAATGCTAAAGTTGGAATTAATTCGGAGTTGTATTATCTTTTATTAATATTTATTTGTTATTCTGAATAAATGGAGAAATTGGCTCACCAATTCGAATTAGTGGATAAGGTTGGAGGAATTACTTGGAGTAGAAGTCAAGTAAGCACTAGAGTCCAAAAATGTTGCCAAAAATGAGAAGAGAGGAATATTTCAGGAAAAGTAGCATAAATCTAGAAAGCAGGAAAGTACGAAAAGCAGGAAAGTTCAGAAAAGAAGGAAAGTCAGAAAAAGAGGAAAAAAGAAGGAAATCCAAAGCAAAGCAAGCAAGCAAAGCAAGGAAAGTATGTCCACTCATGGGTGACCTATTCTCATAGGTCACAAAGCTAAGTAACTTGCTCAATAGGTCAACAAGAATTCTATTTAAGAAGGTTTCCAACTTCATTCAAGAAGTTTTGGATCATTATTAGAATTTGTGAATGAGAGCTCTGAGCCCTCTAGTTGAGTGATGTGCCTCAACAAGTTATTCTTGTGAGATGTGTCCCAAGGCCCTATGAGTTTCCTATGAGTGTTATGCAGGTCCAACAACCATTATTACAGCCCGTAACATCCAGTTCAGATCAGCCTTGAAGAATTAATGTCAGATTGAAGAGGAGGCTACCAGTGTAGAAGAATTGTAGCTAGTTTTGGAGGAGGATCATTAGCAGAAGAAGATAGTTACGGAGGAGCATGCCCATGACCTCTAGTTAGCTCCATAAGTTGTTATCTTAACTGAACGAACAACATGTACAACATATCAAGCATAAGAGACAAGAGACAAGAGACACAAAACATTTCACCGGGGAAAACCAAGAAGGTGAAAAACCCCGCAACTTCCTCAGAGATAGAATAAGCATCAATACAAGGATCACCATGATCAAACCCAAGAGATAGATATATTTAGAAGCATGCTCCTCCTCCACTTGTGTGCACCCTCCTCTTCTCTCACTAATGCGAAGTGAGTGAATAATAGAATGTGTAAAATGATAGAGACACACTCTCTATTTATACACTACTTCACTTGTCTTTTAACTCTAACTAGGTCGGGCCCAACTTAACTACTTAACATAATGTTGAATGGGATGACCCCCACAAGGGAGGTCTAATAACCCTTTAACCCACATGAATCATACAGGGCCGACCCCATCAACGTGGTCTAATAACCCATCAAGTATAAGTTACGATACTTACAATATAACTTGCGATACTTGCAAGGACAACTGACGACACGTCCAATCGGAGGAAATAATACATCTCCGTTGGGGATACAATAAAGTACAAATACAATATACAAGTGAATATCTTCCAAAGTTACAAATACATCAACATTCCTATCGGCGAAGCCTCTAGCTTCATCACAATCTCCAGAGCTTCTGTTTGCAAAGCAAGCTTCTGTTGCATTAATGGTAGTTTGATATGTGGAAACAACGCAGCTATGAACCACTCTTGGTGCTGTTGCGGTGCGATGTCAAAGATTACTTGGTCTAACAATGTATTAAACTTTTGGTCAAATTCCCATATTGACTCAGTTGTTTTCTTCTTAATCTCTTTTAGTTTTGTAATACATTGTGACTCTGACTTAGGTTTCTTGAATTCTCTTAGGAGGGCAGCCTTGATATCCACTAAAGTTCTATTATGTCCAGCAAAATACTTCATAAACCAATTCAAGGCTCTGTCCCTGAATGTATTGATGAGCTGTGCTTGCTTAACAGCATCATCCTGGACTTGCTTGACGTTCCACACGGCTTCACACAGAAACCAGTGTTGATCAGGGTCTTCTAGACCCGTTCCTTTAAATATCGACAGTTTTATATCGTCTGCCATTCTCCTTATGGGAGGCATAATGTTCGGTGATGTGGTAGGGATACTACTGTTGATGTATATGTAACTTTGGAATGTATTTCATCTATGTATTTTATATATATTTATTGTACCCTTATTAGAGATGTGTCATTCCTCTATAAGGAAGTGTCGTCATGTGGATTGACAAGTGTCGCAAGTGTGTGTACTTGCCGATGGGTTATTATACTACCATGTGTGGGGTCGGCCCTGAAATATATATATTATAATATGGATGCACCTAGCTAGACAAGTTGGCCCCATAAGGTCACTGGGCAAACATATTAGTATAAATAGAGATCAGGTGATCTCTATTTAGATCACTCGAAAAAGTATCTCACTCTCACTCAGAAAGTGGCGCACTAGTGAGGAGGAGGATCATCTGCTACTAGGAGACTATCTCAGTGTATTTTGCTTGTACTTTGGTTGAGCCATTGCTCTCTCTATCTCTAAGGAAGTTGTGGGCTTTTTCACCTTAGGGTTTTCCCCACGGAAACTCTCTGTCTCTTGTCTCTCATGCTTTTGATTCTTGTGATGCTTGTCATGCTTATTGTGATTGTCATGCATTGATATACTGTATATGTTATTCTCTCAGTAAAGATCCTAGAGTATTGTGAATTAATGCTCAAAATTTAACATGGTCTCAGAGCTAACCTGAGAAGAAGACATTTTGCAGTGACGGAAACTTGAATTCCTTGTTTATTGGGTTTCTCTCCACAGATTTTGGAAAAGTAGTATAGTAGATTGACTCTACTCATCAAGGCACATCTATCTGTCCAATCAGAATTCAATTCCGACCATTTTCAGATTTGGCCCTAAAAATTAGGGTTTCCACAAAAATAGGAATTTCTGAAATATGAAGACATAGCTGGAAGCTCCTTGCACAAATCGAAGTTTAGAGCTTTGGATTGAGATTTTTGGTTGAGTAGATCTCCGGGAAACTCAAACCCTAATTCAAGGCTCTCCCAGTGAACCCGAGAGGACAAAAAGACAATTCGGAAGGGCAAATCTTTGCTGATCTCAAATTCTGAATAAACTAGGTTGATCAGCTCATCAAGGCACATCTTTCTATCCTTTCAGAAAATTGAAATTCACATTTTTAATCTTTAGGTTTTTTCCAACAAACACTAATCCTGGACCAGATCCAGTTTTCAGCATTTCAAGTGGTAAGACCTAAATATTTTCTATTTCCATTTGAAGTACTCTTTAAGATGTCTCACCACACCAAGCTTGAGGATAAGCTTGAAGGAGATGATAACTTCCGAGCTTGGAAGTATAGGATTGGGTTAATCCTGGAAGAGAATGAGTTGGACTCATATGTAAAAGAAGACATCCCTATCCCAGAGGATGAAGAGGCCAAGGTATTGCATAAGAAGAAATTGGTCAAGGAAAAGAGAATCATTGCTGATTCCATTAAAGACCATATCATACCCCATGTGTCTTCTCTAAAGACACCCAAGGAGATGTTTGAATCTTTGACCAAGCTATTTGAAGGGAAGAACATAAATCGAAAGATGACCTTGCGGAACCAATTGAAAGGAGTAAAGTTTCAGAATGGAGAAAGCATTCAATCTTATTTTTCAAGGGTCTCCCAGATCAAGGAACAACTAGAAGCAGTGGATGAAATGGTGGAGAATGGTGAAGTGGTGATGACCACTCTAAATGGCCTACCCAGGTCATGGGATTCCTTTATTCAAGGAATTTGTGCAAGGAAGAAGTTGATATCCTTCAACAGATTGCGGGAAGAATTCTCTCAAGAAGAAGCTAGGCTTGTGGCCCGAGAAGAAAAGATGGGAAATCAAGATCAAGCTCTAATAGCACATGCCAGGAAAGGCAAGTCCAAGAAGGAATCATCTCATAACAGAAGATCCTCACACCACCATTATCATAAAGATAAGAAAGATCTCAGATGCTTCAATTGCAATGAGAAGGGACATTTTGCTTCAGATTGTCCCAAGAAGAAGAAAGAAAACAACAACAACTTCAATAAGAAGAAGAATAATAATAAAAGAAGATATCATGCTCATGCTGCCGAAGATGATGAACCCCCAAAGAAGAAGGCTAGGGAAGAAAGTGATAGTGATGATGACTCATCAAGCGAAGAAGAATATGTTCTAATTTCTGCTCTCACAGGTACTATCTCCCATGGTTGTAATGATTGGTTGATTGATAGTGGAGCTTCCAAACACATGACTGGGTTTAAGGAATCTTTTGTGAACCTATCTGAACATGAATCACCCATAAGGTGAAACTTGGGGATGATTATCAATACCCAATCAAAGGAAGTGGTGAAGCCTCCTACAACCTAGATTCTGGAAAATCTTTGAAGATGAAAGAAGTCCTTTATGTACCTGGGCTCAAGAAGAACTTACTCTCCATATTTGCATCGGATGCAAAAGGTATGAGGGTTTCATTTGTGGATGGCCAACTCCTAATGTGGCCAAAGGGAAAGAACATAGATGATGCAGTAGTGATTGGAGAGCAAGAGGGAGGTTTGTATAAATTGAAGGGACAACCTGAACATGCCATGGTACATGAATCCATGGAGCCAAGTGAACTTTGGCATAGAAGACTTGCTCATATGCACTATAGAGCACTTTCAATTGCAAGCAAGGCAGTGGTAGAGGGTCTTCCTGAAATCAAGACCAAACATGAAGGTGTTTGCAAAGGATGTGCAAAAGGTAAGAACATTAAGAAGGCTTTCCCAAGCAGTGAAACCAAGGCAAAAGACATCCTGAAAATCATCCACTCAGATGTATGTGGTCCTATGTCATCCAGTTCTCTAAGTGGGTATGTTTACTATGTCTCATTTATTGATGACTTCTCCAGGAAGACTTGGGTATACTTCTTGAAGAACAAAGATGAGGTGTTTGATAAATTCAAGGAATTTAAAACCTTGATGGAGAATCAAACTAACAAGAAGATCAAAACATTCAGATCCGACAATGGTGGAGAATTCACCTCAGGTGACTTCAAGAATCTTTGTAGTGATTCAGGGATTAAGAGGGAGTTGACTGCTCCTTATAATCCTCAACAGAATGGAGTTGCAGAAAGGAAGAACAGAACTATCATGGAAGCAGCAAGGGCAATGCTGCATGACCAGGATCTACCTATGCATCTATGGGCAGAAGCAGCTAGAACAACTGTATATGTGCAGAACAGAACACCCCACAAGATATTAGACAACAAGACACCAGAAGAGGTCTTTTATGGTAAGAAACTTGAAGTCAGTCATCTCAGAATATTTGGTTGTCCAGTATACACTCATGTTCCAAAGGAAAAGAGGACTAAACTAGATCCTTCAGGAAAGAAGGGTATCTTTGTGGGTTACAGTGAAAGCTCGAAGGCTTACAGAATATACTTTCCAGGGTTCAAGAAGATTGATGTTAGCAGGGATGTAACATTTGATGAAAACTCAGCATTCATCAAATCAAGGAAGGCACCTATCGAAGTTTATGAAGAACCTAAGGAAACTAGATTTCAAGACACTACCATGACTGAAGCAGTTCCAGAAGTTGTTCGTGAGTTTGAAGATCCGCAAGAACCTGTAGATCCACCCTGTGAGGATAAATATCACAAGAGGAAACCTGCATGGGCTAGAGAGCTCATTCAAGATGCAGAAAGATTTGGCATTCCAGAAGAAGAACACAGAGCAAAGAAGAGAACCAGATCACATACCAACTATGTTGCTTTACTCTGTGACATTATGAACAAAGAGCCTTCCAGTTATGAAGAAGAAGTGGAAAAGAAAGAATGGAAGGATGCCATGGTTGAGGAATACCAATCAATAATGAAGAATGATGTTTGGGATGTTGTACCAAGACCTAAAGAGAAGTCTGTTGTGACTTCTAAATGGATCTACAAAATCAAGCATGCTGCAGATGGCAGTGTAGAGAAATACAAAGCAAGATTTGTAGCTCGTGGCTTCTCTCAGAAAGAGGGAATAGATTATGAAGAAACATTTGCACCTCTAGCCAGGTATACTTCCATCAGAACAGTACTTGCCCTGGCTGCAACGATGAAATGGAAAATACACCAGATGGATGTCAAGACTGCCTTCTTGAATGGTGTAGTTGAAGAGGAAGTATATGTAGAGCAGCCACTCGGTTTTGAAATACATGACAGGGAGTCATATGTGTGTAGATTGAAGAAAGCCTTTTATGGCTTGAAACAAGCTCCCAGAACCTGGTATGGTAGGATGGACAGTTTCCTATCTAGTTTGGGCTTTACCAAGAGTAAAGCGGATTCCAACCTCTACTACAAGGTTGAGGAAGGGAATCATGTGATTCTACTCCTGTATGTGGATGACTTGTTTGTAACAGGAGATGACAAACTGATTGCAGATACGAAGAGGAAGCTTTCTGCTGAGTTCGATATGAAATATTTGGGAATGATGCATTATTTCCTAGGTATGGAGGTGTGGCAGAGTGCAGGAGGGATCTTCCTTGGTTAAGGGAAGTACACAGTAGATATCTTGAAGAGTTTCAGGATGATGGATTGCAAGGCCATGGCCACACCTATGGAATCGAATTTGAAGCTTCTATGTGATGCTTCATCTCAGCCGGTTGATGTCTCTATGTATCATCAGATGATTGGGTCCTTGATGTGCCTGACGAACACGAGACCATATATTTTCTTTGCGGTGAACACATTGAGTCAGTTCCTGACAGATCCGAGGAGTGTTCATCTGGTTGTTGTAAAGCATGTTCTAAGGTACCTGAAGGGTGCAGTGGATTATGGGTTCAAGTATGAGGCGAATCAAAAGTTTAACGTGCAGGGTTATGTTGATTCAGATTGGGCTGGCAGTGCTGCAGATAGGAAGAGCACATATGGGTGTTGCTTCAGTATGGGATCAGGTGTGATATCTTGGTTTAGCAGGAAGCAATCCTGCGTAGCATTGAGTACAACTGAGGCAGAGTATGTTGCATCCTGTTCAGCTAGTTGTGAGGCAGTATGGCTACGGAAGCTACTGTCTGAATTATTTGATCTCCCATTGGATGCTACTGGTATCTTCTGTGATAACCAGAGTTTTGTGAAGCTATCCGAGAACCCAGTGTTTCATGACAAGTCGAAACACATAGAGATCAAATATCACTATATCAGGGATATGGTGCAGAGAGGAGCTGTGAAGCTCCTGTATGTTGCGATGGACGAACAGATTGCAGATGTGCCGACGAAGCCACTAGACAGGGTGAAGTTCGAGTAATTCAGAGAGAGGCTTGGCGTTCTTCAGATTGATGACACTTTGAGGAAGAAGTGATGGACACATTTGCTGAAGCCATTCCAAGCATGTTGGAAGGAGGATCCTTCACATGGATGTGGATGTAAGTGCTGAATGATGAACATCAGGATGATGTTCTGGTAGATGCATTGTATGATCAGTTGGATCATTTATATGTATGTATGCATCATGTTGGATGCTGGATATGATCAGTTGGATCATTTATATGTATGTATACATCATGTTGGATGCTTGGACCATGTATCTGTATATGTATCAGGTGGATACATTGTATGATCTGGTGGATCATGTATGATGATATGTATCATGTATTTGTATTTGTATCAGGTGGATACACTGTATGATCAGGTGGATCATGTATGATGATATGTATCAGGTAGATACTTGGTGTGCATCAGGTGGATGCAGTGTATGATCAGGATGATCATGGATGATGAGCTTTAGGATGTTGCTCCAGATGACATGCAGCAGGATGTTGCAGTGATGATGATCAGGATGATCATGTGTACATTAGGATGATGTATGGTGAGTATCAGGTGGATACTCTGTGGCCGTGGAACAGGTTGTGCAGAGAAGCATGTAATTTGTGCCGTGGGAGATTTGCAGATGGTCTTTCGAGGTTTTGCCTATGGCATGTAATTCATACCCTGGGACATCTGGCAAATGCTCTTTCGAGGTTTTGCTTGGGAGGACATATAATTTGTGCCCTGGGAGATCTGCAGATAGTCTTTCGAGGTTTTTCCTATGGCATGTAATTTGTGCCCTGGGATATCTGGCAGATGCTCTTTCGAGGTTTTGTCCCATGGCATGTAATTTGTGCCCTGGGATATCTGGCAGATGCTCTTTCGAGGTTTTGTCCTATGGCATGTAATTTGTGCCCTGGGAGATCCGATAGGTTGAGCTGTGTGCTCGTAATCAGTCCTGGGATGCTCTTTCAAGGTTTTTCCATGACCACATGTAATTTGTGCCCTGGGAGATCCGATAGGTTGAGCCTTGTGCTCGTAATCAGTCTTGGGATGCTCTTTCGAGGTTTTGTGGTGACCACATGTAATTTGTGCCCTGGGAGATCCGATAGGTTGAGCCTTGTGCTCGTAATCAGTCCTGGGATTCTCTTTCAAGGTTTTGTGGTGGGGTCACATGTAATAAGTCCTGGAGATATGGACAGGATGAAAAAGGCCTCAGATGCTCTTTAGGGTTCTTGCTAGCCAAGAGACTCTTTTAAGGTTTTGTGATGCACGTAATAAGTCCTGAGATTTCCACAGTATGGCCAGTGATGATGAAGACTTGCAGGTGGCGGGCCTACATCCAGTATGAAAAAGGACTGTCTCTGTAGAACTTCCTATGACGAGTAGATTCAGAGATTGGTTGAGATAGCAGCATCAGTGACGATGATGATGACGATGCATCGATGACGATGATCCCGAGAAGAAGACTTGTCTAACAGATTTGTGTTGAGAAATACCTTCCTAGTTAAGAGGGAGTGTTGATGTATATTTAACTTCAGAATGTATTATATATATATTTATTGTACCCTTAGTAGAGATGTGTCATTCCTCTATAAGGAAGTGTCGTCATGTGGATTGACAAGTGTCGCAAGTGTGTGTACTTGCCGATGGGTTATTAGACCACCATGTGTGGGGTCACCCCTGAAATATATATATTATAATATGGATGTACCTAGATAGACAAGTCGGCCCCATAAGGTCACTGGGCAAACAGATTAGTATAAATAGAGATCAGGTGATCTCTATTTAGATCACTCGGAAAAGTATCTCACTCTCACTTAGAAAGTGGCGCACTAGTGAGGAGGAGGATCATTTGCTACTAGGAGACTATCTCAGTGTATTTTGCTTGTACTTTGGTTGAGCCATTGCTCTCTCTATCTCTAAGGAAGTTGTGGGGTTTTTCACCTTAGGGTTTTCCCCACGGAAACTCTGTGTCTCTTGTCTCTCATGCTTTTGATTCTTGTGATGCTTGTCATGCTTATTGTGATTGTCATGCATTGATATACTGTATATGTTATTCTCTCAGTAAAGATCCTATAGTATTGTGAATTAATGCACAAAATTTAACAACTACTGCGCAGAATGTGCTGAGTAATCACTCCCGCGGTGTTACTACTACTGACGTTTTGTGTATTAGCAGTATTGTCAACTGGTGGATTCTGCAGAGTGATGGGCTGATAGGTAGATGATGGAGGTGCTGTCTGGCTATCAGTCTCAACTTCTAACTCAGTGTCTATGCGAAGTTCATGTTCATTAGGGTTGTTATCTTCACTAACCTTGTATATTTTACCACTTCTTAGTGTATGAATGTGTTCTTCTGTATCACTGTCATTATCTCTAAACATTACAGACTCAAAACAACTAGGTATCTTACTGCATTCTTAAAACACCTTTCTTAGCTAAAATCATTTTGATATGTAGACTCAGGTTGTTCAGATACTTACCTCTGAATATTTTGAAGAAATCTGCGGCTGCTGCGTTGTAGGACTTCAGGGTGTCCACAACAAACTCTGTAACGTATCCCTCTAGGATACTGTCAACCCAAAATTTGACTGCTCGTGAGAGTGGACTATATACTGCTTTAAGTCTCTGAATGAGCTCTGGGGTCCACTCAATAGGTACTCCTTCTTGGAAATAGTTTTTGCATTCTGCTAATCTTGACAACCAATCGTATAGGTCGTTGCTGAAACATGCAAAGAAAATTTCATAAATGTCCACCCACACATATCTCTGCAACCATTCTACGTTAGAGAAACACGGATGTTTATTCTCCTTTCTTGCAAACTCCCTTTCTGTCTTTTCCACCTATTTCCGTATTTCAGTTTTCTATGGATTCCAATTTTCGGTGCTCATCACTAGTTCATGCGTGGCAACAAAAACATTTGTTGGCTCAATATATTGTTCTTTAGCTTTTCAAGATAGACCCAGGTTCTGCACGGTTCAGGGAACCAAAAAAACCCCCTTTTCATCGGCCCTTTTGGCAACAGTCTACGAGCCGATTGAGGTCTCACTCGAGGAGAAGTTATGGGGAGGTTTCAAAATCAGGTTTCCACAACCAGGTGATGGGCGACTTGATAGACTGGGAGACTGCACGAAGTTCTACCTACTTCGCGGCTGACACTTATGTTATCGCGCAGTCCTTGGATGTGCAATACAGAATGGCTACTCGACAACAGGACAACACAACTGAGGACTGCACTACCTCTTTAAAAAACATACATCTTTGACAGACTTACTTAGTGTAAGTTATGCATTCAACAAGCATCTTTGACCGTAAACCTTGCAAACTCATACAATATGATGAACTACACTGCAACTGCGCACTTCCGGTGCTGCACTTTGAGGGAATTACACTTACACAGGCTTCGTTGACTTAAGTGTTACCCGTCTAACTTATGCATTCATCATGTTCATAAATACTTCCACATTCAACATTGACTCATATGCGTTCAACACTTAGCATGTTATTTCTATCATTCATTCTTTTGAAGAATACACATGAAAGCAGCAATACATATAATTATAAGAACTTAACCATTTACCAAAGAAAACACATATTCAATCACACAACACAACAATTTAACGTGGTTCACCCCCAGGATGGGAGCTACTTCCACAAGAACTATTGTTTTATTATAAATGGGAAGGGTTCAGCAATTCTAGTTTGCGCACTCAGCTGCAGACTCTCTTCTCTCTTCAGTAGGTCGCTGCGCACGCAGCTACAGATCCTTTTTACAATAGTCTCTCAACGGAGACCAGTATTCAACAATAATCCCATACATATTCTAATCCTTTCCCTTACAAAATATTCCCTTTATATAGATCGTTCCCTTAGGTCATGTCTGTTACAATCATGGCGGGCTAAGCAAACCCTAAGGTACTCAAAATGGTGCGGTTACCCCACTAACCAGATATGTTAGGATATGATAGTGACTTCATCGTTGTGGCCATCCTTATGCACTGTCTCTGGATTCTGACATCTTCTGACTGCACGTGGTCATGTCACTTTCATCCCCTCTGCCGAGTCCTTGCCGACGGGTCGCTTTCATCCATCATTCCTTCTCTAATAGTTTCGTGCGCCCGGTTCATGTAGTTCTGCCTTTTCTCGTGCGACCGGACACTTTCCTTCTTCTCCACTCCTTACCCGCCTCTTGGGAATCTCAGATTATGTTTCCCAAAATAGATCACCGACCGATCTCACCGGAACTTATCTTGTTTTCCTTCCAAAACTACGCCAAGATGGATCTTTGCAGAACTAGCACTTCGCAGTGTTGTATCTCCGCAGTGCTGTAACTTCGAAGTGCTGGTTCTTCTACTTTTTCGATGCTGCGCTACGCTGTAACTTTGCAGCTCCCAAAACTAACTTGTCCAAAATTGTCTTAACTTGGGAAACACCCAACAGGAGCATTGGAGTAGATTTCAGCCTGGCTGAATTTGAAACATTAATGGTAACAGTACTTTGTGCAAATGTATTATCAACTAGGACAGTCCTCCTCCTATCCAGAGTACTTGATTTTTCCTACCTATAGTCAAACTAGCCAACTGAATCCATTGTTTTCCATTGAGTCTTCTAATGGAGCGAGTTATTGTATCACTATTCCTGGTTGGTACATTACATAGCAATTTATTTTAATGTCTAGTTTATTGATATTCATTTGCATGCATGTTTAAGGGTGTTTATCTTTTGTTTAGTTTAGATCTACTTTCTTTCCAATTTCTTATCTTCTACCAAGGATTTCAAAACCCTTGGTTAGTTCTTTTTGTATGTGTGTGTGAGGAACTACACACCACACTGAGGATCTATAATAAAAGAGATTAATCTTAGAAGGAAAACTAGAGCTATATTTAATTTCAAATGGGTCCAATATAGAGATATTGTAAGTTGGAAATGATGGAAATATTTGAAGGAATGTCAAAGTGGATCATAGGCTCCAGGATAGATTCATTTGTAGGA
Organism: Larix kaempferi; assembly: GCA_027924585.1. Lineage (NCBI taxonomy): Eukaryota > Viridiplantae > Streptophyta > Pinopsida > Pinales > Pinaceae > Larix > Larix kaempferi. Next base: position 52,055,231 of record BSBM01000299.1, on the reverse strand, counting down.
ATTACATAAACCAATGGAGAACATGTGTCAGAACATTCAGTTGGATCAATAGGGGGGAGAATCGCCTCCAATTCCCCCATTGGATAAAACACCTTGTCAACTGTCGAAACTAAGTCCTAAGAAGACATGGATAAATGAAGAGGGTCTTTCTTAGTATAGATTGAACTCATGGTATGTGAGGCCACATAATTCACCCATGGTGGGGTAGTGCCTACTAAAACACTATAAATAGAGAAAGGGTCCACATTGTCTAAAGTTGAGTAAGGGTTAGGATCACCAAATGCACGATTATCAATAGTGGCAATGCATTAGTTGCGAGGAAAATGAATCATACAAAAGAATGTAGACACCAAAACATTCATAGCATATACATAGTCCTGCCCAAGGATCATACTGAAGTCTAATGTACCATCCATGACTATGACATTAACTAATACAATCTTCCCACCTAAATAAATAGGAAACTTAGGAAGAATCCATAAGGGTTCAATAGGTATTATATAAAAGGCCAGTATTTGATTATTAGTTGAAACAAGGTTGGGATAACCGATACCTTTCCAATAATATGAGAATAAAATACTAACATAAGATCCTTCATCTACTATGCATCAATGGATGGTACATGAACTAATTTCAACCCTTATCTAGAAGGGCATAGAAAAATGAAGGAAATGCTCGTCAAGACTATTCCAAATGAAGGAAATGATCCTATGGATTGAAGGGAGAAAAATCTATCAAGAAGTGTGCTCTTACCATTCTGGACTATCATAAAAGCAGGAAAAATATAAATGAGGGAACTCAAGTGGATAATGATGACAAGTTGTGAGCCTAACAAGGAAACCCGGGGCCAACAACCTAGTCTAACACCTAGGAGAATATAAAAAATGAATAATAACTTATATCCTAAATCTAGATGGGGTTTTAATATTCTAACACCCCCCCTTAAGCCTAAATTAGATTGAATAAAATATGATTAGGGCCCAAGGAAAAAAGGCTTATGGTCACCCCATTACAATTATTATGTTTCCATGTAAATTGAGGAAACGAGGAAAACATCATGGGAAGAAAACTCTCCCTCAAGAATAGAGATGAAAAACACCAAAAATTGCTACTCCAAACTCAAGTAGGTGTGATGCTTGATTTTATGTCTGGACGAATATTCTTCTTTGACAGAAGAGGATCATGCTCCCAAAACATGTGCTTGAATTCTCCACCAATGGATACAAGTGAATCTGGAAGCTCTTTGGAACCAATTCTACCATGACATGCTTGAGACTGGAAACCAAGCAATAGTGAATTCTCTTCATACTTGAACATTGAACCATGTGAGTTAAGATCGGGTCCAAAAGAGACTTGATGAGTTTGATAATCAATCCCAAGCAAGTGGTGGTGACCTCCATCTTCTGTGCAGCCCTGGGGAAGTGTGCCAGACAACTTTTAGAAATAGGTAGAATGTATCCGATCACATTCAGTGAATGCAAATGGAGCACTCTTGAAATATGATATAACCTTCAAATCATTCATTTGATTTGCATATTGTGCACCATCAGTGTGTGAAGTATGCACGGGATCATAAAAAACTAGCTTGTGATCCTCAAGATCAAAATATGAAGAATGATGTGAGAACAATTGTTTAGGATCTTCATGGAGACTCTGAGAATTGATGCCAGGAACCAAATAGGAGTTTCTAGGATGCATGAGACCAATATTAGTGAGTTATAAACATGTTATAAAACACTTATCAAACTTGATCTAGATGGGAAATCATCCAATATATGACAGGTTTGCACATCAACAACTAGTGAAGTATGCATAGGGTGTGAAATATATGGCTTTTGGATCTCATAATCCATATTAGAAGATGAGAAGTGGTAGGAGAGATATTTTTCTCTTCAAAAATGGGAGAAACCCCTTAGTTAAACCTTCTTCATCATCGATATAATAGGAAGAGGATCTAGGATCGTCTTCATCATCTAGAGCCACAAAAGAAGTGCTCTCTTCAATTTTTGCTTCTTGACATGAAGCATTCAAATCAAGGAGATCATTTCCAACAGAAACTAACTGTGTCGAAGAAGAAATTTATCCTTCTTCATGAACATATTCTTCAGAGAACTTTGAGTCCAAGAAAGTAGTGACATCTATGAGAAAATATAAGGAGGTGTCTCTGATAGGCTCGGTCTCCAAATGGATTATCTCTTCTTCATCATCTTGTTGGACAAATTATCTATCTAGATTGATCCAAAGCTAACATGGGAGATCAGATGTATCAATAAGGTAGTGCATGCATGGAGGAATAGCCAAACACATAATTCCAAAGGCTCTATCATTTTTATTCATCCAAGCATCTTTCTCTTCAAAGGATTTTGTCTCTGTAACAATTCCAATGGACATATCAAAGAGATCCAATCTCTTCAGATGCTTTGATATCTTCAATGTCCAAACATAATAGTTTGAATAAGATAGAATAGGGATTGAATTTGAATCCATGAATTTTGTCCTTGTATAAAAACCTGCAAAAAAAAACACTCAGGAGGAAATTCAGTACTACAGAGCTTTGATACCATGTGAGAATTTGTCACAACCCTAAACTAGATCAATGAAGAAACCTCACAATTAGTTTTGCAATAATGCAAAGAAGGAAGAAAATTTCAGCAGAATTATATTGAGAGAGAAACTCAATAGGATAAAACCCCATTTTATTAATGATCAATGATAGTACATTAAATAATACATTTATGATAGAGAATTTGAATGCACTAAAGGAAATTCCAATAGCTCACAAAGGAATACTTACTAAAAAGAAAAAATACCCCAATAGTGGCAACATCAACTTTCCAACTTAGTCAAGGACCTCATGAATTATATAAATAAGATATGGAATTTAATGAGTGATGAAAAAGAAGTAGGATGATGGATTTTGGAGATAAAAATATGGAGGATGTGTTGGCCAAAAAGAAGACAGCTTTCCGATTCCATAAAGGCACCATGCTTTATCCTTATCCACTGAAAAGTAGAAAAAAAGGAAAAGTTGTGTAAAAGTGGGAAGTGGGATCTTACCATTCTGGACTGTCATAAAAGCAGGAAGAATCTATATGAGGGTGCTCAAGTGGATAATGATGACATGTTGTCATCCTAACAAGGCAACATCGGGCCAACAACCTAGTCTAACACCTAGGAAAGTATAAAAAATGAATAATAACTTATATCCTAAGTCTAGATGGGGTTTTAATATTCTAACAAGATATACTTCCCCCATGTCCTGAAATTTATGAACTAGTAGTAAATAATTTTTTTTCAATGGTCACATTGCTTTTGATGGGAAGAGAAGGATCAAGCGAATATTGTATTGACTCGACCACTTTATCAACCAATGGTTGAATGGGTTGTTGGATAACCACAGATTCTTTAGGAGCAGAAGATCCTTGAGGAAAATACCATATCCTTTGAATCTTGAGAGTGGTAAGACATAGATGAGTAAGATGGTATTCCTTTCAAATATTACAAGGAAACTTAGTCCTACATCCTATTTGTCTAGGTTTCTCAATAGCCTTAATTCCCCCAGAATGACTTACATTGGTTGGTTGTTTGCCCCCAATTTTTGGACCTACTTTTAGTTAGGGGAAGCTAAAAAAATAGGAGATTGGTTCTTAGGGGCCAACTTCACTATCATCAGGTTATATGGGACTAGTTATATGCCTCACAAACTTCCCAAATTACTCACTCCCCGGGTGTTTATACTAGAATATGTGAAACATATGGCCAAAGTTAATGAACTTCATTTTGTAAAAGTAAAGAAAAATGATGGATTGTCATTTCTAGTAGAAATGGGATACTATATAGTCAATGATAAAAGAGGAATGAAAGAGGCCCTAGAGGTCCTAAAAGGGATGGACCTACCTCTGTATTAGCCATGGTTATATGACCCCCATCTGATAATTGGATTAGAGAAAGTGAGGGAATTACCAAATCCCTAGGATCATGAACCCAAGCAAGAAATTGAGAAACTGGGAAAAAAGCTTCATATGAAGAATTTGAAGCAATTTTGAATACGGAAGTTGAACCTAAGAAATAAATAGAACAAGCATTCCCTACCTCAACTCAAGAAATTCCACAAGTCCCAACATACTTCACTTTTTACAGGATAGAGGGAGTCATTGTGACAAAGAAAGATATGAATTTTGAGGCTACCCCATAGAACATATATGTCGGTGTTAACCAATATGGATTAAACAATAATAAGAGAGGGGCCTGATGGAGAATGATAAGATACTTGCATAAGGAGGACGTACCCTACCCCAACCTCCATGAAGATGAAACTTTCAACACACTATACGATGAGATACGTGAGGATGATGAAGATGATCCTAGAATAATGAGAATTAAGAATATGGGGGAGACAATGTTGATGCAATAATTGGTGAAGAATCCAGAGTAGGGGACCAACAAAATTCCCTTAGAAGAAATGAAAACATAACCCTTTCCCTACCCAGTATCTGGATTCCTTTGGTTCTTCATGATCTTCAACAAGTGTCTTCCTTGATTTGATTTAGGCTGAGTCCCCATCAAATGTTACATCCATGCTGATGTCAATCTTCTTGAACCTTGGAAAGTATATTTTGGAAGCCTTCGAGTTTTCACTATAAACCACAAAGATGCCCTTCTTTCCTGAAGGATATAGCTTTGTCCTCTTTTCCTTTGGAATGTGTGTGTATATAGGACAACCAAATATTCTGAAATGGCTTACTTCTAGTTTCTTACTAGAGAAGACTTCTTCTGGTGTTTTATTGTCAAGTATCTTGTGAGGTGTTATGTTCTGCACATACACAGATGTCCTAGTTGCTTCTGCCCATAGATGCATAGGCAGATCTTGGTCATGAAGCATTGCCCGTGTTGCTTCCATGATAGTTCTATTCTTTCTTTTTGCAACACCATTTTGTTGTGGATTGTAAGGAGCAGTTAACTCCCTCTTAATCCCTGAATCATTGCATAACTTCTTGAAATCACCTGAAGTGAATTCTCCACCACTTTCGGATCTGAAAGTCTTAATCTTCTTATCTATTTGATTTTCTATCAAGGCTTTGAATTCCTTGAAGTTATCAAACACTTCATCTTTATTCTACAAGAAATAAACCCAAGTCTTCCTAGAGAAATCATCAATGAAAGAAACATAGTATGGCATACCCACTCAGAGAATTGGAAGACATTGGTCCGCATACATTGAAGTGGATAATATCCAAAACTCCTTTTGCTTTGCTTTCACTGCTTGGAAATGATTTCTTTGTGTTCTTTCCCTTTGCACATCCTTTGCAAACACCTTCATGCTTTGGCTGGATTTCAGGAAGACCTTCTACAACTTTGCTTGCAATTGGTAGTGCTCTATAGTGCATGTGTGCAAGCCTTCTATGCCAAATTTCACTTGGTTCCATGGATTCATGTACCATGGCATGTTCAGGTTGCCCATTCAATTTGTACAATCCTCCCTCTTGCTCTCTAATCACCACTGCATCATCTATTGTCTTACCTTTAGGCCACATGAGTACTTGGCCATCTACAAATGAAAATCTCATCCCCTTTGCATCCAAAGATGATATGGATAGGATATTCTTCTTGAGTCCAGGTACATATAGAACATCTTTCATTTTTAGAGACTTCCCATAGTCTAGCATGTAGGAGGCTTCACCACTTCCTTTGATGGGATATTGATAATCATCCCCAAGTTTCACTTTATGGGATGACTCATGTTCAGAAAGGTCTACAAAAGATTCTTTAAACACAGTCATGTGTTTAGAAGCCCCACTATCAATAAGCCAATCATTACATCCATGAGAGATAGTACCTGCGAGAGCAGAGATTAGAACATATTCATATTCACTTGATGAGTCATCACTTTTTGCTCTAGCCTTCTTCTTGGGTGGTTCATCATCCTCAGTAGCATGAGCATGATATCTCATTTTGCTTCCCTTTTTCTTCTTGTGGTAGTGATTCTTCCTTTTGTTCTTGGGACAATCTGAGGCAAAGTGTCCCAACTCATCACAAGTGAAGCATTGAACGTGAGAGAGATCTTTCTTCTTATGAAAGTGAGAATGCTTCTTGTTGTGATATTTCTCCCTCTTAAACTTGCCTCCTTTAGTGTGTGTTGTGAGGGCTTGATCTTCACTTTGCATCTTTTCTTCTCGGGCCACAAGCCTAGCCTCTTCTTGTGAACACTCCTCCCAGAGTCTACTAAAGGAAACTAATTTTCTTCTTGCACAGATTCCTTGGATGAAGGAGTCCCATGACCTAGGTAGGCCATTCAATGTGGTCATTACAATTTCACCATTCTCTACTACTTCATCCACAGCTTCAAGTTGTTCTTTGATTTGAGAGACCTTGGAAAAGTATGATTGAATGGTCTCTCCATTTTGAAGCTTTACCCCTTTCAATTGGTTAAGCAGAGTCATCTTCTGATTTATGTTCTTTCCTTCAAACAACTTGGTCAAGGAGTCAAACATCTCCTTAGGTGTATTTAGGGAAGACACATGGGGTATGAGATGGTCCTTTATAGAATCAACAATGATTATCTTAGCCTTGACTAGGTTCTTCTTGTGTAAGGTCTTAGCCTCTTCTTCTTCTGGAACTAGAACCTCTTCCTTTATGTAGTTGTCCAATTCATTCTCTTCTAGGATTAACCCAATCCTATAATTCCATGCTCAGAAGTTATCAGCCCCTTCAAGCTTATCCTCAAGCTTGGTGTGGTGAGACATCTTAAAGAGTACTTCAAATGGAAATAGAAAATATTTAGGTCTTACCACTTGATTTGCTGAAAGAATGGATTTGGAGCTGGATTAGGGTTTGTCAGAGAAACCCTAAAAATTCAAAATGTGAATTTCAAAATTCTGAAAGGATAGAAAGATGCACCTTGATGAGTTGATCAGCCTGGTATACTTAGAATTTGAAAACTGCCTTTCAATCTCCCGGATTCACTAGGGAGGACCCTGAATTAGGGTTTGAGTTTCCCGAAGCTTCACCCAACCAAAAAGTTCGATCCAAAGCTATAAACTTCGATTTTTCCAAGGAGCTTCCAGCTATGTCAGATTTAAAAAATTCCTATTTTTGTGGAAACCCTAATTTTTAGGGCCAAAACTGAAAATGCTCAGATTGAATTTTGTCTCTACAGAAAGATGCGCCCTTCCAAGGAGAGTCAATCTAACCTTCTTCCTTTGATGATCTATGGAGAGAAACCCAAAAATTAAGAAGCCCTATCTTCCGCAGCTGCATAGTTCCTTCTTCTTAGGTAAGCTCTGATACCATGTTAATTTTCGATAATTTCATTCCATTATCATTAGGATCTCTAAGAGAATACCATGTACAACATATCTCTACAGCATATCAATCATAGACACAAAATCAATCACACAAGAGACACAGAGTTTCATTGGGGAAAACCAAGAAGGTGAAAAAACCCGCAACTTCCTCAGAGATAAGATAAGCCACAATACAAGATCACAAGAATCAAACCCAAAGAGATGTCTCTAGCAGATGCTCCTCCTCCTCCACAAATGCGCCACTTTCTCTCTTAGCTATGTGACCTTGAGAAGTGAGTGAATGAGATAAATGAGAGACACAACCTCTCTATTTATACACTGACTTGACCTGCCAATAATCCACTGGGGCCGACTTGCTAATCAAGCCTAATAACCCAACCACATGTGCTAACCAGGGCCGACCCCACACTGGTGGTCTAATAACCCATCAATACAAATGGTGACACTTGTTGATGCACATGATGACACTTACAAATACAAATGATGACACTTCCAAATAGAGGAATGTAACATCTCTAATGGATATACAATAAAGTACAAATGTAATACATAGAAGAATATCTTTCAAAGTTACAAATACATCAACATGTCCTAGTACCACACCCTTGCATTGAATAGTGTGATAACGAGGCACTGCCGAAAGTACTGCCATTCTTACTGTTGATGTATATGTAACTTCGGAATGTATTTCATATATGTATATTGTACTCCTATAAAGATGGTATTATTCCTCTATACGGAAGTGTTTGTATTCCTATAGATATGTTATTATTCCTCTATACGAAAGTGTCGTCATTTATATTGTAAGTGTCGTAACTTATACTTGATGGGTTATTAGACCACCTTGTCGGGGTTGGCCCTGTATAAGTCATGTGGGTTGAAGGGTTATTAGACCACCCTATTGGGGGTCGACCATGTGGGTCAAAGGGTTATTACACCACAATATTGGGTGTCAGCCCAGTCAGCATTATGTTATGTGGTTAAGTTAAGGCCGAACTAGTAAAGGTTATTAGGCAAGTCAAGTCAAGTATAAATAGAGTGCGGGAGGTACTCTAATTCATCATTCTATTCTCACACACACTCTTTGGAGAGTGGCGCACTCGTGGAGGAGGAGAAGATGCTGCTAGGAGAAGACTATCTCTTGTACTTTGGTTGTATCATTGCTCTATCTATCTCTGAGGAAGCTATTGGGGTTTTTCACCTTTATAGTTTTCCCCAAGTAAACTCTGTGTCTCTTGTGTGCTTGCATTATTGTGTCCATGATTGATATGTTGTACATGTTGTTCCCTTAGTTAAGATCCTAGATCAGATTGAAGTAAATTCTGAAAAATTAACATGGTATCAGAGCTAGCCTGAAAGAAGGCATGGTATGGCATGTATGACACTTGTTGCACTTACAATGCTTGGGATTGATATAGAAAAAACCAGTCATCGTAGCACTTTCGCTATAAATCTATTTTGGAAAAGTTTTCAGATCTGAAACTTTTACAGGTAGAATATAAGATCACCATGTACCTTGTGTCCAAAGGAAAACTTCTAATTCGTTGTACTTTGTGTTTTATGATCTGTACAATATAGGGTTTCTGCCTCTTCCAGATCTGAGTCATAAACAAGTGACCTTGGAAAAAAGGTCATAACTTGGGATAGGAAGATCCAAATGGTGACAGGTAGTGCACAGACTGTACTTTCTCAAGTAACTTTTTCAGAGGCTGAAACTGAACCAGTGACACGTGACACTCTGTAAAAGTTTGCTCTCCTGTTTTATCCCATAAACAGGTCACATTGCGACACTTGGCATAAATCTTTCTCAGAGAGTCTATTTGAGGTCAGACCTATGGGGTTGGAAAGATGACTGGTCGGGCTATCATAGGAAAATTTTTCAGACCTTGTGGATCGAAAAGTTCGGAGTTACACCATAAACAATCAGGTACATATTTCTGTCAAAACATAATTATTTTTTAGCACCTTCATTCATGGCTTCCGGAATTTAAGGTTTCGGAGAAAGTTGGAATTCTTGTAATCAGAGACCACGGCTGAATGCTACTCATGAAAATCAAAATTTAGAGACCAATATCAGAATTTTTTGTTGGGAAGAAGGTCGGGCTTGATCAAACCCTAGCTCGGGACTTTGATCAGAAAAGTGGAAAATTAAAGCTTCTGTAAAAATGGGAATTTTTGAAATCTGTGACCACGGCTGGAAGCTCCTTAGAAAAATAGAAGATTAGAGCTTTGGGTCAAACCTTTTGATTGGGAATAAGGGTGGGCTTTATCAAACCCTAGTTCCGGGTCATGTCTTGTGAATTCGGAAGTTTCAAAGACAAATTTGAGGGGTGAAACTTTGCAGTTTTCAAATTCTAAGTATACCGGTTTGATCAGCTCATCTAGGCGCATATTTCTATCCTTTCGGAAGTTTGAAATTCAAAGTTTGATTTTTTAGGGTTTCTCTGACAAACCCTAATCTAGCTCAAGATCCAGTTCCTACAAATCAAGTGGATTGGGTTAATCCTAGAAGAGAATGGATTGGTCATCTGCATAAGTGAAGAAGTTCTTGTTTCAGAGGGAGATGAGGCTAAGGCCTTACATAAGAAGATTACAAGCAATCTCGACGGGTATGACTTATCCAGGTATGTTTCAAGATTTGTTCATGATTAAGTCTATGGTATGTTTGTCTTCATATTATTATGGTTAGTACAATCTTGTTTAAATTTAGACTTGTCGTATCACCTTAATAAAATTATGAATGCATGATAGAAGATATTCATTGATTAGGGTGTTGACACTTATGATTGTACTAATGCATTATGGTGGTGTATGAGGTTTATGTTGTCCGCTAACATGAAAGGTACACCAATAAAGACAAATCATGTTCTAGTTCAAGAACATATGAGCATGGTGACATGAAGACAAATATTCATCCATTTTCATGGATCACATAGAAGATCCATTTACTAGGTATGTATAACTTGGTTCTATAATGGTTAACCTATGAGATATGCAGGTTACTAGCACAAGTCATTGAAGAAGAACAAGAAGACATCATGTGAGTATGTTAGACATAACTACCTAACTTACTAATCCAGGTATGTTTTTCCTATATCAAGTTAGAATCCTACCTTGTGATAAGATCTCTTATATAAGTATACATGGCATGATTGATAATGATTATTCATGGGTTTGAGTAATCATGGGTGTAGGCATATTATGTTTCTTACTTTAATTTATGATATGACTAACCATAAGAGTCCTTGAATACTAATGCTTATTATTTCTGTTTGAAATGATCATGACTATACATGTTTAAGATTATTGTGTTTTGATAGTATTAAGATTATACTAATGAATGTGTGATTATGTATGATACCTAAAGGATAACACAATGATGATACTAATAAACACGCATAGTGATTAATGATGGATACAAGTTCAAGGACAGGTAATTAAGGGAGCAAAGATCAAGAGGGAGCAAACTCTAGTTGTTCCTGCAAGGGAGCAAAGATCAAGAGGGAGCACACTCCAGTTGTTCCTGCAAGAAAACAAAACTCAAGAGGGAGTACACTCCAGTTGTTCCTGCAAGGAAGCAAATATCAAGAAGGAGCACACTTCAATAGTTTCTGCAAGGATGCATATATTCAAAGGGAGTTGACCACTTCTCACGATCCACATCAGAATGAAGTTGCAGAAAAGAAGCAAAGAATGAGAGGGAGTCAACCCAACAAACAAACAGAGATAAGTATTTGAATTATCATTCCTTGCATATTTTATTGTTTAAATAATACTGTTCAATAATACTCATGTTCCTAGAATTAGGTTGTGTATTATGCATATTAGAATAGTTGCATTGATGAACAGTATACTACTAATATACATGGGTAAGTTGCCTATGGCACTGTACAACATTCCATTGCTACTTATCTAGAATGAAACCTCTTTGCTGACATGTTGGGAGTTGTGCACACTCTTAACAATGTTTTGGCAGATATTGGAAGGAATCTAGAAAGTTACGGGATATGGATAAATGCTGTATTGAAGCATTGGCTAAGATAATTGCATGAATGTATGACATATTTATTTATGTGTAAGAATTTGTTCTGAAAACTATGATATGTTTTCTAATCATGCAAGTTAACTTGTTGTGTAGGAAAGATCGTATATCATCACCTACAAAAGAATGACTACAACATTTGTTCAGCAACAAAGTTGTCTATTGAAAATATTGAAGATATTGAAGTTCCTAGGATCTGGGAAGAATACCATGATCAAGGAGTACCAATCGATCATGAAGATGTTTGGGATGAAGTACCAAGACCTGAAGGAGAGTCTGTAGTGACTTCCAAGAGGATCTACAAGATCAAGCATGCTGTAGGTGGTAGCATAGAGACTTTTGCTCCTATAGCCAGATACACTTCCATTAGATTCGTACTTGCTCTGGATGCAGTATTGAAATGGAAGATACACCAGATGGATTTCAAGATAGCTTTCTTGAATGGTGTAGTTGAAGAAGAAGTGTATGTGGAGTAGCCACTTGGTTCTGAGACACATGACAGGGATTCATATATGTGCAAAACTTGGTATGGTAGGATAGATAGCTTTCTATCTAGTTTGGGCTTTACCAAGAGTAAAGCGGATTCCAACCTTTACTACAAGGTTGAGGAAGGCAATCCAGTGATACTACTTTTGTATATGGATGACCTGTTTATGACAGGTGAAGATAGATTGATTGTCGACATGCAGCGAAAGCTTGCTGCCGAGTTCGAGATGAAGAACTTGGGTATGATGCACTACTTTCTTGGTATGGAGGTGCGATAGAGTGCAGCTGGAATCTTCCTTGGACAAGGGAAGTATGCAGTAGAGATTTTGAAGAGGTTCAAGATGATGAACTGCAAGGCCATGGCCACACTTATGGCATCAAAAGTGAAACTTCTATGCGATGCTTCATCTGAGCTGGTTGATATCACTATGTATTGTCAGATGATTGGGTCCTTGATGCACTTGACGAACACCAGACGAGATATTTGCTTTGCAGTGAACACATTGAGCCAGTTCCTGATGGATCCGAGGGGTGTTCACCTGGTTGCTGTAAAGCATATTCTGAGGTGCCTAAAGGGTACAGTTGATTATGGGCTCAAGTATGATGCGAATCAAAAGTTTAACCTACAAGGTTATGTTGATTCAGATTGGGCAGGAAGTGCTGCAGATAGAAAGAGCACATCTGGGTGCTGCTTTAGTATGGGATCAGGTGTGATCTCTTGGTTTAGCAGGAAGCAGTCCTGCGTAGCACTGAGTACAGCCGAAGCAGAGTATGTTGCGACGGATGAGCAGGTTGTAGGTGTATTGATCAAGTCGTTGGCCAGAGTGAAGTTCAAATACTTCAGAGAGAGGCTTGGTGTTCTTCAGATCGACGACACTTCGAGGAAGAAGTGATGGAGACATTTGCTATAGCCATTCCAAGCATGTTGGAAGGAGGATCCTTCACATGGCTGTGGATGTAAGCATTGTATGATGAGCATCAGGATGATGTTCTATTTTCTGCTCTATATGATCCGTTGGATCATTTATGTATGTATGCATCATGTTGGATACTGGATATGATCAGTTGGATCATTTATGTATGTATGCATCATGTTGGATGTTGGATATGATCAGTTGGATCATTTATGTATGTACGCATCATGTTGAATGCTGATGGATACATTGTGTGGATCATGTATCTTTGTATGATCAGGTAGATCATGTATGTTGATGGATACATTGTGTGGATCATGTATCTTTGTTTGATTAGGTAGATCATGTATGCTGATGGATACATTGTGTGGATCATGTATCTATGTATGTATCAGGTAGATACATTGTATATGTTGATATGTATCAGGTAGATACTTGGTATGCATCAAGTGGATGCATTGTATGATCAGGATGATCATGGATGACGAGCTTCTCCAGTTGACATGCATTAGGATGATGCAGTGATGATGATCAAGATAATTATGTGTACATCAGGATGATGTATGGAGAGTATCAGGTTGATACTCTGTGGCCGTGGACAGGTTGTGCAGATGAGCATGTTTGGGAGATCCTATAGGTCGGAGTTGTGTACCCGTAACAGCCTGGGATGCTCTTTCAAGACATTGCTCTGGGAGGACATATAATAGTGCCCTGGGAGATCCTTCAGGTCGGAGTTGTGTACCTGTAACATCCTGGGATGCTCTTTCGAGGTTTTGTCCTATGGCATGTAATTTGCTCCTGGGAGATCTGGACAGGATGAAAAAGGCCTTAGATGCTTCAGCTAGGTTTTTCCATGACCACATGTAATTTGCTCCTGGGAGATCTGGACAAGATGAAAAAGGCCTCAGATGCTTCAGCCAGGTTTTGTGGTGGACCACATGTAATGTGCTCCTGGGAGATCTGACGGGTAGAGTTGTGTGCTTGTAACAATTTGGGATGCTTCATCCAGGTTTTGTGGTGAGATCACATGTAATGTGCTCTTGGGAGATCTGATAGGTAGAGATGTGTGCTCGTAACAGCCTGGGATGCTTCAGCCATGTTTTGTGATGGGTCACATGTAATGTGCTCCTGGGAGATCCGACAGGTAGAGCTGTGTGCTCATAATATCCTGGGATGTTGCAGCCAGGTTTTGTGACGCACGCAATAAGTCTTGAGGATTCCACAGTATGGCCAGTGATGATGAAGACCTATAGGTGGGGGGCCTACATCAAGTATGAAAAATGACTGGCTCTGTAGAAATTCCTATGACAAGTAGATTCAGAGATTGATTGAGATAGCAGCAGCAGTGACGATGACGATGACTCGATGACGATTATCCAGTGACGATGATCCAGAGAAGAAGACTTGTGATAGAAGACCTGTGTCGAGAAATACCTTCCTAGTTAAGAGGGAATGTTGATGTATATGTAACTTTGGAATGTATTTCATATATGTATATTGTACTCCTATAGAGATGGTATTATTCCTCTATACGGAAGTTTTTGTATTCCTATAGAGATGTTATTATTCCTCTGTACAGAAGTGTCGTCATTTATATTGTAAGTGTCGTAACTTATACTTGATGGGTTATTAGACCATCTTGTTGGGGTCGGCCCTGTATAAGTCATGTGGGTCGAAGGGTTATTAGACCACCCTATTGGGGGTCGGCCATGTGGGTCAAAGGGTCATTAGACCACCCTATTGGGTGTCGGACCAGTCAACATTATGTTATGTGGTTAAGTTAAGGCCGACCTAGTAAAGCTTATTAGGCAAGTCAAGTCAAGTATAAATATAGTGCAGAAGGCACTCTATTTCATCATTCTATTCTCACACACACTCTTTGGAGAGTGGCGCACTTGTGGAGGAGGAGAAGCTGCTACTAGGAGAAGACTATCTCTTGTACTTTGGTTGTATCATTGCTCTATCTATCTTTGAGGAATTTATTGGGGTTTTTCACCTTTATGGTTTTCCCCAAGTAAACTCCGTGTCTCTTGTGTGCTTGCATTATTGTGTCCATGATTGATATGTTGTATATATGTTGTACATGTTGTTCTCTCAGTTAAGATCCTAATTTAGATTGAAGTAAATTCTAAAAAATTAACACTTACTTTATTAGGTAAGGGATATTTTCCCTCTTGTTTCCCTTCTTCTGCTGTAGTATATCCCTCTTCTTGGGATGAAATATTTCCTTATTCCTCCATGCCCCCTTCATACTCATCATCACAAAATACTTCAACGAATTGGGCCTTTCCCTTAGCACACTTATGTCCCGGTGCCCATGGTTGGAAGCATGAGTAACACAATTTCTTCCTTTTGAGTTCTTTCCTGCTTAGTTCCTCTTTCTTATCCTTTCGACATTCATCTTCTTGCCAGGGCTTCTTTTCAGATCTGAATTGGGGAGGTAAGTTGGTCTTGGGAGGAAACCTTGTCCTAGGTAGTACATTTTGTAAATCCCTTGTCAAACTCATAGCATCCTTCAATGAATTGGGTTTGTGGGCCTTAACTAAAACTTTTAAGGGTTCATCCAAAACTTCAGTGAACAACAATACTAATATTACCATAGATATATCAACCACCTTGACTGATAATTTTTGAGATTCCATCATATACTCAGCAGGGGTTCCCACTTGCTTCAATTGGGATAGTTCTTTGAATGGTAATTCTGGGTCCTTTTGCTCAAATCTATCTAATACCCTATCAAAATTTTTTCCATAGGTAGTAACATGATCATGTCCCAAATTTTTCAGACCATGAAACCACCATTCATTGGCATCTCCTTCTAGATGCAAAATAGCCATTTTTAAGGCATCCCCTTCCACCATTGGATTTGGATGAAAATACACATCTCGTTTTTGCATCCAAGTGTTAGCAGAACTTTGAGAGGAACCATCAAAAGTGTGAAGTGGAATTTTACCAATAGCTGAATTTAGTTTTTTTTTTTTTTTTTTTTTGGAATAGAGCCCTATTATCTTCCTTCTTTTTGAGTTTGTTTGAAACAGTAAAGTATTGATCAAATGGTAGAGTCCTTCTACAATCTTCACTCAATTTTTCCCATTCTGTCACCAATGTATCATATCCATTTGGGTGTTGAGTTATTCTTTGGGAACAATAAATTTAGGTGTAGTAGTCCTTGGTGTTCTATGAAATTCATTTTGTCTATTATGTGGTTATGTGCTTTAGAAGATATACTCACCCATTGTCTTCTTTTCTTCTGAATGTGAAATGTTGCTTCCTCCTATTACTCCTTTGCCTCCAAGTTGGCTGGCCAACAATTCGAATCCTTTCAACATCTATTTGGTCATGTATTCAAACAATGGTTTCAGTAAATTAGTAAATTCCTCCTTATCCTCTGAAGTTATTTCCTTCTCATCCCTAGCCATGGTTTCAACAAAATGCACCTCTTCTCCCACCTCTTCATATTCAACAAAAACCTCTTCAACTTCAGGTTCTAAGGGTGGTGGCTTATTTATTTGGATCCTTTTCAAGACCATCAGGTTCCAATACCATTCTCTGATACCACTTGTAATGTCCCTTTTTTTATATTAAAATAGTGAAATTTTCAACTTTTTCCCTAGTTCAACCTTTGACAAGTTTTGAGGTCTAGGTCTCCAAATTGCTCCAAATGCTCCAAAATATCCAGAGAAGGTGTATGAATGATATTAGGAATTTATTATGATGTTCAGGGATGATTTATGACCATAAAATACTTCTGCAAACCCCTTTAAGATTCTGTCCAAGATAGGCGTTTTTACTAGCAATTTGGGGTTCAAATCCCTTAAGGGAAAATGTTGAATATGGCTCTCCAAAACCTCTCAAACCCTATCGAATTTATGAAAAGAGGAAGAGTACATATAAGGTACAATGTTAAGGTCTCATGTGCATATTTATTCAGTTTGTTAATCATGTTACAACCCTATCCAAACAGCTACAAAGTTACTTGTTTCAACCTTGGGGGAAATGGCATTAAATCCTCTCCAAATGAAATAAAACTAAGCAAGATGACTCCAAAAGCTTAAGTACTGAACATGAAACTTGTGAAAATCATTAATAAAATTCCATTTATCATAAAGACATCATTGCAACACTCTTACTTTCAAATTCATCAACATTTCATTGGTATACATCAATATAGTGGGGAAATGGTCACTATTTGCTCATTAATGATCAATTTTACATATATCCACTTGGAATATCGACCTGATAGAGTTATGAAAGTGAATAAAATATTATATGAATATTATTAGAAAATAAATGGGGCATTAGAAGCTCCCCCAAAGAGTACAATAGCTCACCAAAAGCACCTCTACTAAAGGATGAAGAATATGCAAAGAAAACTGGAAATGGTTGGAGGAATGAGCTGCACTAGAAGAAACTACGAGCTATCATGTAGCTTAAAATTTCAAATAAATACTCCATTAAAGCTCCCATGAAAGGTCTGAATGGCCTTTCCACACACCAACTAGGATGGGAATCTTTCACCCTCGAAATTGGCTAAGGCAAGTAGACTAGTATTCCACTAGCTCTCTTCACAAATGCAAATTATCAAAATGAACAAAATCCATTCTCTTACTTCATTCCTATATTTTATAAACATCCTTAGCCTTCTAAGGTTCCAATTCCACATATAGTCTCCAAACCAATTTGAATTAGGGAGTGATTGAAGTATTGCCACATGTCTCCGACTTCCCAGCCTTCCACCTTCCACAAATTCGAGTAGGCATCTCTTGGAATTATCCAACTCCCTTGAGAGATAAACTAGATGCTATTTTTAGGTATGAAATGTCATAATGGTCATATTTCAGCCCTCAGGTCTGCAATTTTTCATAGATGTCATAGCATCTTCATCATTGGTGTCATAGATGTTAGGGAATCTAGCCCAAGTTTCCAAGAACCTCCCATTTGACTCTTCCTTTCCCATGTAAGTTACACTTCCATCCAATTTAGACCTATGATGCATATGGCCAAGTGTATGAGCCATCTAAATAATCCCAAGAACATTAGGATTCCCATGGATTCGAAATTGCAAGAGGAGGATGCCATGTGGCACAAAAATTCTAGCTTGTGTGGGTCCCACAACCTCCATGTGTCTTCATGATCAATTGCCACTTTGATTTTCTCTTGCAATTATTTATTTAGATACTTTATTAAATATTTATTCCATTATGATTTCCAAACACCATTTATTAGCTCCCATATTGCAAATACTCATGTCTCCATCCAACCTAGGGAACTAGTAGGATTGATGGAATTTCCCAGTTATGAATTTATTTGAATGGGGACATTATATATTGCAGTGGGAAGGCACTAAGATGTTTTAGATTTTCTGCTAAAGCATGAGAGGGATTATTTACCTTGATTTACCAGTCAAGGCCAACCACACTTACCCAGGTCAGTGCTAGGGGAAGGGGTTCCCTAGGGACTGTGCAACAATGAAGGGAGCCTTACCTATACTAAGAGTGAGGTGATGGAGGTTCTTGAACCTGTATGATATCATTGGATATTCCCATAGCTATGTGGAGGATTTTATTAAGCTAGAAAGCCCTTACCTGACTTCCCCATTTTTCTTGATAAGTTAACTGTGTGTTGGATTCCTTGATGGAATGTGAAACAAGCTGTGAATGAACCTTTGAGGGACACCTTAGTGGATACATTGCCCCTGATGATCCACATCGCAGTTGGAATTATTATCAGATGCTAAATTCGACACATCTTCAACAAGTCATCAACACCGACACAACTTCGACATGACTTCGAGAACTCCACGATTTCGACAAGTTCCGCAACCTCACCGTTTCACGACATCAACATGCAGCGTCGATATGCGACTTGCGACTGTTGAACTTTGACAGACTGTCTCTTTGTCTTCTAGTCGACTGTAATGGTTGAACTACCGAACCATTCTAACTTCTTTTGTAACTAAACATAACGGGAAATCACCCAAGCGATTTAGTACTCTCTATATAAGCATGTAAACTATGTTAGGAACCCGTGTCAACCCTTCTCTTTACTATGTTAGTATATTGTTGTTGGATGCATATGCTTTGTAAGTCATCCCGTAGTATTTGTTGATCCATAGTTTATATTAGCCCATAGTATTGACCCATAGTATTGGACGCATATGCTTTGTAAGTTGTCCCGTAATATTTGTTGATCCATAGTTTATATTAGCCCATAGTATTGGACACATATGCTTTGTAAGTCATCCCGTAGTATTATATGTCCCATGGTTTTGACTCATAGTATTGGGCATAGACTTAGTATATAAGTGTGTGTTGAGGTCATTGAAGGCACCGTGAAGTTAATTGTATTGAGCTTGCTCAAAGGAGGTTGCCCCCTCGAAGCGGCCCGTGATCAATATAAAAGTGATTCCGAGTTCTATTATTTTTGATATCTCGTGTATTTGCATTAATTAATTATTGCAGGTTCATCACATCTGGTATCAGAGCACTTTTTTTTTTTTTGATCTGGGGATAACCCCTATCCACTTAACTGTGGGAAGTACTTGGGAATAATCCCTAAAACTCATTGTGTGGATTACTACAGGAACCCCAAAGTAGCTGGCCCATTGAGAGGATCTGCCAGCGAAAAGGGCAACGACCCCTACCTGATTGACTAGTTCCCACCTGTGAGGTAAACCAAGAGATGTCGTTTGTGGAAAAGAGGTTATCAGTTTTACCTAAGCCGTGGAGTGAGGGGTAATGCCCCAATACGCAAGCGGTCAGATAGCATTGGTGGCCGAGTGAATCCCCTGAACCGATAGGAAGCCGCACATACTTGGGGTCCATATCTATTTTCAGCTGAATTGTTGCCGATCACTTCCGCTTCAGATCCAACCGTTTCAGATCTATTCTGAAAGTCGTTCCAAATCTAGTCGCCATTTCATATCCAGCCATTTTCGATCTCTTCCGCGCCATTGTAGATCCATTTGTTGTGGATCCATTCCGCGCCGCTGTTGCTGATCCATTTTTGGAAAAAAAAATAAAAATTGTTTTTTGGCTATATCTCCCTTGTTTCAACTCTGTTTTCCTTGAAACTTCACTGACATCCCTGCAATCCCATTCTGCATATTTCATTCCTGAAGACCCTATCCGAAATTCCAATTCCCAAGACCAGAAATCCCACATTTGTCAAAAATTCTGTTTTTCGGCTATATCTCCCTTGTTTCAACTCTGTTTTCCCTGAAACTTCACTGGCATCCCTACAATCCCATTCTGCATATTTCATTCCTGAAGACCCTATCCCAAATTCCACTTCCCAAGACAAGAAATCCCACATTTTTCTATTTTTAGGGTTTGCCATAACTCCTTCAATTTTCACCCAAACGCCTTCAACTTTTGCCACCGTGTTCCTTTCCTAATTCTGCTTCTTTGTCCCTCTCTACCAAATTTTCTCATTCTTTCACCCCGCTTCTGAAATCCCCATTTTTAGCTTCCCTGTCCATCAAAAAGTGTCCAAAACCTAGTCAAACCCCAATTACCCATCTGAGTTTTTCCCAAATCCAAATCTTCCTTTACTAAATAAGCTTTTGTTTGTGTTTTTCTATCCATTTCCAAAAAAAAAAAAAAACTCTTGGTTGTGGTTGTCACCCGCGCAGGAGCAAAAACCATGGAGGAAGCACTTGCAGCCATCCAAACCAAACTCCAAGATCTGGATGAAAAATTTCTCAGCCTCCATCTTTAGCATTCAGCCATGAACAATAACCGACAGCCAGAATCTTTTGCAGCCACCAGGTTCTCTTCTTCCAGCAATTTTCGTGGGCTGAAGCTTGATTTTCCTCGCTTCAATGGTACTGATACGACTGGATGGATATACCGCGCAGAACAATATTTCAGTCTGCATAATACTTTTGATGTCCAGAAAGTTCCACTTGCATCCTTTCATTTGGAACAGGAAGCCCTTCAATGGTACCGTTGGTACATCAAAGCTCATCCCGAGCCAAACTGGACAGATTTTTTCCAACTCCTTTTGCCACGATTTGGTCCTAGTGCTTTTGACGACTTCACAGGAGAACTCACTAAACTTCACCAAACTAGCACAATGAGAGAGTATCAGGCAGAATTTGAGAAACTTGCCAATCACACAGAAGGATTGTCTGATGAATTTTACAGGAGTTGTTTTATCAGTGGTCTTAAGGATGAAATCCGGTCAGAGGTTAAAATGTTCTGTCCCAACACAATGATGGAATTCCTAGGGTTGGCTAAGTTGGCAGAAGACAAGCTTGCAGCCCAACAACGCTCCAAACCCACTTTTGTTCCCTTCCGAAATATGGGTTCTCAACGACCTCCCATCCCGCCAACTCCTCGACCAACTCCTATCAAGCAGTTGTCTGAAACCGAAATGCAGGCACGCCGAGAAAAAGGGCTTTGTTATAATTGTGATGAGAAATTCACTCTGGGACATAGATGTGTTCAACAAAAGCTCTATCTCTTGGATGTGGATGCTCTGCCTGCCTTTGAACTTGGTGAAAAAGCTCCAGATACAGTAGATGATCAGGTCGACATTCAACACCCGCCTGTTGACACCCCATCTCAAAACGACCCACCTGCGATCTCTCTCCATGCTGTAGCCGGTGTCACAACCCCACAAACAATGCAGGTCAGGGGATACTTCAAAAAGTTCCCTCTTACCATACTCATTGATTCTTGTAGCACTCATAACTTCATTGACCCTCGAATTGCCAAACAGGCTGATTGCTTTGTCCATCCTTGCTCCAACTTTGAAGTCATGGTTGCCAATGGGGGCACCTTACCTTGCAAGGGGAAGTGTCACAATGTGGGTATCTCTATGGAAGATTATAACCTGCGCTCTGACAAGTTTGCCTTGTACTTAGGCGGATGTGATGTGGTTTTGGGCGTTCAATGGTTACGCACACTTGGCCCCATCTTATGGAATTTTGCAGAACTTTGGATGCAGTTTTCAGTTAATGGGGCACAACACAAATTAATGGGCTTACAACTAGGGTCTCTTTGCATCATCAGTTCACATCGCCTGGAAAAAAGCCTTAAGAAGAATTCACATGGTTTCTTCGCTCAGCTCCATTCCATTCAGATGCACCCATCAATTGTCTCCACTACTTCCTTGGATAGATATGCAGGTGTCTTTGCTGAACCAATGAGCTTGCCGCCTTCAAGAGTCCTTTTTGGTAAGAATTTAGTCGCATCTACCTCTCAGCAGGAAATGATGGCTATTTTGCATGCAGTACAGAAGTGGCAGCCATACCTATTAGGGAATTATTTCTGCATCAATACTGATCTCTAGAGTCTGAAAATTTTTCTGGAACAATGGGTCTCCTCCCCAACACACTTGAAATGGGTTATCCCTATGCGATCACTTACAAGAAGGGTAAGGACAATATGGTGGCAGTTGCTCCTTCTCGCATAATTGATGACCTAGTTTCTCTTACAACTCTTTCTCTGCTTGTTCCAAATTAGTGCAATATGTTCAACAGGGCTATCTCTTCTATGAACTCCATGCTTCTTCATCAGCAGGGCACTCTGGGTTCTTCAAAATATATGACTGGGAACATTGTAACTTCTTTTGGTAGGGACTGAAAATGAAAATTCAACAGATGGTGGCTGACCGTGATACTTTCCAGGTCAACAAGGGTGAAACAAAACTCCTTTCGGGATTGCTCAAACCCTTGCCCATCCCTACATAGATTTGGTCAACTATTTCTATGGATTCCTAGCAGCGCTCTGGTGGTACAATACCACATCTCAAAGGACACCATATGAAGCAGTCTATGGACAGACACCTCCAATTCTTATTCCATACACCCTTAGCAGTTCCCCAGTTCAGGAAATTGACTCGGTTCTTTGAAACAGCGATCAGATTCTTCTCATTCTGCAGGACAATCTTCACATGGCCAGAATTCGCCTGAAACAACAAGCCGATCAAGACTGTTCTGAGCGCATTTTCCATGCAGCTGATAGGGTTCTTCTTCGTCTACAACCTTCCAAGCAATCCTCCTTGACACTCCAAAGGCGTCAGTGGCCTGAAATGCAACCCGGGGATGCGACCGGGGAACCACTCCTTCAGATTCTGCAACAATTTCTCCAACCAAAGCTTTGAGGACAAAGCTTTTTCTAAGGGAGAGGGGATGTTAGGAACCCATGTCAACCCTTCTCTTTACTATGTTAGTATATTGTTGTTGGATGCATATGCTTTGTAAGTCGTCCTGTAGTATTTGTTGATCCATAGTTTATATTAGCCCATAGTATTGACCCATAGTATTGGACGCATATGCTTTGTAAGTCGTCCCGTAATATTTGTTGATCCATAGTTTATATTAGCCCATAGTATTGACCCATAGTATTGGAAACATATGCTTTGTAAGTCATCCCGTAGTATTATATGTCCCATGGTTTTGACTCATAGTATTGGGCATAGACTTAGTATATAAGTGTGTGTTGAGGTCATTGAAGGCACCGTGAAGTTAATTGTATTGAGCTTTCTCAAAGGAGGTTGCCCCCTCGAAGTGGCCTGTGATCAATATAAAAGTGATTCTGAGTTCTATTATTTCTGATATCTCGTGTATTTGCATTAATTAATTATTGCAGGTTCATCACAAACTATCATAATATATAATATAGAATCAATCAATGATCTCATATCCAGTAATAGAAGATTAGTTCACATTCCTGCATATTGTCTGTGTACATTTGTGTTCTGTTTGTGTAGTGTATTCCTGCTTTGCGCATTCTATTTCTTAAGCTTTCGCCATAACAGAGCTGACTCATTAAGTCAAACTGTTGTCCCCCTTGTGATTCCTAGCCATGTGTGGATCACCAGCTCGGGGGTGATCTCCGATTGCTGAAATAATAAAGGATGGGCAAATATCTATGGTTGGGTTGGAAAGTTGCAGTCCATATCTAGTTTTCTTGGAGTTTCAATGCAAAACATAAGTGTTTCTGTGTTAAGTTATACCACATGTGTTCCAATTTCCATGAAGTGTTCACTGATTGTTAGGGATGAATGGCCATGCCTTATGATTCATTCTATTATGTATGTTATTGATTAGTGAATGCATGACACATTGTGTGGAGATGATGTTGACTTTAGCTATATTCGTTAAGTACATGCATGCATTTATTTGCTTATGGGAATGGTGCATTAATGAATAGGTCTGTATGCTTGTGCATTGTGTTGAGTTTGTTGTGTATGATGTTATCTTAATTATGCACTAATTTAATTAGTAATGACTATTATGGTTGGAAGAGGTGTGTGTTAAGATGGATAACTTCTATTGTTGTGTGTGTTAAGTACCTTGTTCTTGCACTTTACATGCTTATCCTTGTGCTGATACTCATATGAAATCATGCTTGAGGAATAGGTTTAAGCCTTTCCTACTTCCTCAATTTGCTTCGGAGGAATATGTGCATGTATTCCATTCTATGGGGGCGGATCATGTTTCATTCCTTGTGTTCATGGAGTAGGATTTTGTACATTTGTAATCCCTTGCTAATGTTTTTGAATTGTTCTTGGATGAATTAGGGCTAATTCTAGTAAATGTGTAGGACCACTCCAACCGGGACTTGGGGAAATAACATGCACCCTATGGACCAGATGAAGGAGAGAAGGAATAGAAGAAGTGGAGCAGAGTTCCTTGTAGAAGGGTAAAGCAACCTTGAAGAGGATTATAGGATAAATTTAAGTTGGAAATTGACAAGGTTAGAGTGCTTAGTTTGGATAGGGGATCATACCAGTTGATAGAGGTCTCCAAGGGATTTCCAACGGTACTGACCTTGCCCAATTTGGTCCAAGGATGGAGTATTTATCACCCTCTGAAGTTTGCAAGTGAAGTGACTAGTTAAGGGTATGTGGTGTCGACCTTTCACATCCACAATGTGGAATGTGGATTGCAGAGGTTGGGATCCGATCGTTGGGTTGCGCGGTGATATTTCTGCCTTTCCGCATCCACAAAGCGGATTGCGGATTGCAAAGGGTGGTTTTCTCGGATTGGCAAGATGGGCGTTCTGATTTCCAAGTTCTGCAAAGCGGAACTGTGGATTGCGGAAATCAGAAAGAAGAATCCGTCAAAGCTGCGTAATGGGGCTTCTGCATTTTTGAATCCCGCATGCGGATTGCGGGATGTCGAAAGGGAAATATTTTTGGAGCCGGGAATTGGACTTCCGCCTTTCCGGCATCCACAATGCGGGTTGCAGATTGTGGAATTGCAGAGGAGGAAAAGTTTCCGGGGTGGAAATTTGACTTCCGAATTCTGACTTCCACACTTATGATTCCGGAAGTCGGGAGATATGTTTCTGTGGAAATATAACTTTGGATTCCTGACTCCCAATTTTCGATTGCGGCTTGCGGATTGGGGCCTGTGGAATTGAGAATTGCGGGATGTCGGAAGGGAAATATTTTCAGAGTTGGGAATTGGAATTCCTCCTTTCCGACATCCACAACAAGGGTTTCATATTGTGGAATTGCGGAGGAGGAAAAGTTTCAGGGGTGGCGATTTGACTTCCAAATTCCGACTTCGGCCCTACAGATTGCGGAATTCGGGAGGGATGTTTCTGTAGAAATGTAACTTTAGATTCTCGACTCCCAATTTTCAATTGCGGCTTGCGGATCGATGAAAATTGCGCATTCAGAGTTGCAGAGACTTTGAATTGATTGGGAAAAAGAAGAAAAACAAATTTGCAGGTGGTTCAAGGGTTGTCTCCCATTGCCTCCAAATGGCACTGAGGTGACCGGGGACGTGAGAAAGTGGCATCAGAGCTCAAGGTTGAAACACTAGGATTGTTTGGGATGAATCATGAGTTTACATGTAGGAGAACCTGATGCGGCAAGAGCTATTGCAGTGATCAAGGAAAGCTACAAAGGGATGACAGGGACATGAAATTGGATCAGCTATGATATGGAATAAGAATTACATGCTATGATGAGGAATTGGAAGGGAAAATTCCTTAACCCCTATCTTGCTCTTGCATTTCTATTTTGTGAGCTTTTTATATAGAAATTGAGGGCATAGGAATGTTGAAGATACAATAGACTAGATGAGTGAATTGATATGTACTGGTAGGCATATTCTTAGGTAAGCATAGTGCATGCATGTAATGTTTCATATTGGTAAAATTAGTGAAGTTTACATATGCAATGAACCACTAATGAAAAAAGTTGTGGTTGATGATGGTTTTCTAATCAGAGAGGGTTGAAGATGTTGATGATAGTGTTGCATGTGACCAACAACCTTATTGTTAACACCCAAAAAGTGCTCACTAGCTCATTTACCACATTATATGGCTCATTTGTCCATTTTCCTACCATTTTTCCCTTAAAATCCCTTAAAATCCCATTAAAAAGCCTCCAAAAGGCCTAAAATGCCTCCAAAAGGCCACAAAACCTTCAAAATAGCCTAAAAAAGGCTAAAAAACCCCCTTTTCCTCCAAAAATAGCAAAAATCCCCTAAAAAGGGAATAAAGATATAAAATAATGAGGAAAAGGAGAAAAAAACCCTATACAGCTGCCCAAAACCATGTGTTTCCTAAAACCATGGGTCAGCACTCCACCACCAAAAAACTATAAATAGGTGATGGAGATCCCTTATTCCATATCCACAATCACAAGCACCCTTACTCTGCCAAAATCTCTCTCGAAACCCTAGTTCACCTTTGAACTATTTTCACCTTGAGAGCCACCTTTGGCCCATCCCCAACATTGGAGAAGGAGAAGGAGCATTCAGAAGCTTGGAGCATCCTCTTGGACACTGCTAAGGGCTTCACCAACCTTGACACTCAAGGTAACATCAATACAAAGTCATTCTTTCATTTTGGTGTTTATGCTTCATGCTTGTCTTAGAAATAATTTAATTTTTTGTTTTTGCATAATTAGTTTAATATACTGAACTGCTACTAAGGAGTCCATTCTCCTTAGTAGGTGCTCATTGGCACAAGCTGGGGGTAAAACCCTAGCTACAGTTTTGGCGACTCCCGCGCGCGCTGCGTCAAACTACAACATCATAGACGACCTAGCCCAATCTCCCGCAGCCATGTCTGCGTTGGAAGTCTTGAAAAACTGCCCTTCCCAGCGCAAGACTTTACTTTCCGCCATCGGGGGGATTGACCCAACTGATTCGCATTTGATGGCATTTGATTTAGACCAGTCTAAACCACGCCTACCTTCCAGCTTAGCCTTCCAAGTTACAGTCTCCGTTAGGAATCTTGTTATCCATCGGTGCATCATCGATGAGGGTGCTTCCACATGCGTTATGTCTACATTTGTATGGCAGAAGCTAGGATCCCCTCCTCTCCAGCAGTCCACCACTGCGTTACGTGCCTACGACGGTCGTTCGGCCCAGCCCCAAGGCCTTCTACCCAACGTTCCAGTCCAGTTAGGTGGTAAAACAGTTCTTATTGACATAGAGGTAATCAATGCCCAATTGGATTACAACCTTCTACTTGGCCGCAGCTACATGTATGCCATGCGGGCAGTTGCCTCTTCTGTCTTTCGCACCATGATGTTCCCCCACGAAGGACGCGTGGTTAAGATTGACCAGCTCACCTACTATGATCCCAGTGCTCCGGCGGCACCGGAAAACGTTCTCCCCATGGTTGAACAACCTGTTTCTAGTGCCACCACCTCGTTTGTTTCCTCTACGGGGCCTGGAGTCTACTCAGACGCGCCGATGATCTCCACCTTTCAATCCATTCCTCCGCCATCATCTACGCCCGAAATGTCTGACTTATGTACCTTGTCCCATGACATCCTACCACCTAACAATCAACCATCCTTGTTTCCTAAACCACCATTGGTACCTAGTCACATTGGTGTTACACCGATCCATACGATCCCCTTCCTAGTTCCTCCAGCAGGAGTAGTAAGCGCCCCGGTCATGGCTACCCTTAGCCTCCCTGGGTTAACCTTGGGATTTCCTGTATGGTACCTTTCGCCTCCCGTTCGCCCGCCGACACCTGATGTCGTCCTCCAGCCGGTGCAACCCATGGCTACTACCACTCAGCCACCTCCCGGTGTCTCTACCCCTTCGTCCTCCACGACACCTCCTCCTCCTCCTCAACCCACTGGGGGCAGAGGTCCACAACCTTACACTGCTGTCCCACCTCCCAAGACAGTCAAGAACCCTCCAGTGTTTCGTGCTCCTCCCAAATGCTCGCTGTGTGACGAGTTGGGCCATGCGACCCACCAATGCCCACAGTTACCCGCATTGCAGAAGCACATGCAAATGCTCGATGATGACCCCAACATCCCAACAGTCGAACTAAACCCTACTCCTAAGCCTAAAGATAAGTCCCTACGTACCAACCACTCCTGCGCCATCTGCGGTATTTACGGGCACTATTCACATCATTGTCCCGATCTCCCGGATTACAGAGCAGCTCTTTATGAGATGAACAATCTGGACCTTGAGACGGCACCACCTACCATTGAGGAGATCTACCCCCCGGTCTCTCCCCCTTCTGAAGAGGTTAATATCATCTACATGATCTCTTCAACCAACACTCCCACTACCCCCTCGTCAACCGATTTGACGACGCAAACTTTCCGTACTTATGAGGAGATTCTTGAGGCCCTAACTGCCCCGGATTATCCTTGGGATGATATGCACCACCGTTCCTATTTCATCCCAGAAGCGTCTTCCTCTAGCACCGCTACCCAATACGCGGTCGAATCCAAAGACTTCCTCCCCACCAAGGTTGACTGGTTCAAGGACCCTATTCCTGCTCCTGATGCCTTCGAGGAGGGCAACATGGCCAACATCTCACCTGTCATCCAAGTTGATATTGCTGCTCCCGGTCGTGCCCCTGAACTCATTACTTTAGGAACATTCTGCAGTAAACAAGAGATTGAGGACTACACGCACCTTTTCAAAGAATTCCGTAATGTCTTTGCCTGGTCCTATACCGAAATGCCCGGTCTTGACCCCTCTATCATAGAGCACCACCTTGACACCTCTGAGTCAAGGGGCATAATAGATTCCCTTGACCCTGGGATAGGGGGCATGATCAATCATTTTGAACCTTCCCCATCACATCTATCTCAGCACATCGATGAACCCATTGTTCAAACCAACACATATGTGATCCATAATCACAAACCCCATGCACATAGCATGGGGGCAAGTCATTAACCCTGCTCACCTTTTCACATGCGTGATCTCAACCATTTTTGCGATCACATGTCACTTGTAGATTTGATTTGATTTGATACCCCTAGTATTCTGCCCCCGCGGGCCATCATGATACACCTAGTATTATGACCTCCATTTTTCGCACCATTTGCACTGCCGAATTCATATTTCCGTGCCCGTGATGATGCTTGAGATCATTTCTCGCTCTCACCATGACCAATATCAACATTGTGTCCAGACACCACTCGTCGCCTCGGTTTGCATGCCACTTCGGCTGCTCTCCGTTTTTCATATATTTTATATCATCGGATTCATTTTTCCGAGCTGGTGATGATGCTTGAGATCATTTCTCGCTCTCACCTTCAGTTTTTCTGGGCATTTTTTCAAAATGCCCCCGTCACCTCGGTTTGCGTGCCACATTGGCCGTCACCCGTTTTTGACATCCTTTATATCGCCGGATTCATTTTTCCGAGCTCGTGATGATGCTTGAGATCATTTCTCGCTCTCACTTGGTACAATTTCAACATTTTGTCCCAACACCTTGCTGCCTCGGTTTGCGCGCCACATCGGCCGCCATCGGATTGTTCCACATTTTTTACATGAGCCATTCACTCCTGTCATACTGCAAATGTTTCGTTATTTTGCCACCATTTCATCTACCCCGCAAGGAGGTCCATCAGTGTTCCCACCTACCCTCGTTCTTGGTCATCATTACTAAACCTTGATTGAACACTTCCTCCTTGCCTGGCCATTCCTTTTGTTCGGTATAATTTTATCCCTTTTTCGGGCCGGACAAGTCCTTTACGAAAAAGGCACTTAGGGAGTTTCCGTTAAGCTCTTTTCTGACTCCTAAAAGAATGAAAAGATCGCCGAGCAATCTTGCTTCCTTTCATGCTCGTTAAAGTACCTGAAAGGGCGTCTATCTGGTATAAGTTTAACCCTTTTCCGGACCTGGTAGACTAATTACGAAAAAGGAATACTCTAGTCACACCGGCTAGAAGAGTTCTTCATTGCATCCTTTTATGCTTCTTTGGGCCTTGGAGACTAAATCTACGAAAAAGCAACCCCCTGGAGTCTTCTTACTTGCTTTCAGACTCTCTAAAATTGAAAGCAACCACGAGCATGCACTGTCCTGGGCTCGTAAAATCCACACGACAGTACCATTCCACTACCTCAGAGTCTTCTTATCGCTTTCAGACTCCTTAAAATTGAAAGCAACCACGAGCACGAACTGTCCTGGGCTCGTAAAATCCACACGACAGTACCATTTTACACACACTTCTTCTAGTTCCTTAACCCATGAAGAAGTACCCTCCCGTGCCTCCTGGCACTTTGATCTATCATTTCGGCAGCACCCCCAATCAGGTTGCCTTTGTTCAGAGTATTCTGCAGTCTCCTGCCATTGTACCACAGCTTGAGTCTCCCTCAGCCCAGTAACCTTCCCAGATCCAATACAGCTATGATCCATCTCCCCTTAGCCAGTTTCATATGCTGCCAGATCATTCCAATTATCATACTCTGAACAAAGGAAGTTTGAGTCCACCCGCTCTACTTGCCCAGTTGTCCCCCCACAGTTTATCAGTCCTGCCATCAGCACTATCACATTTTGGTCTTGTACCTCGCGCTCCTGTCAAGGAAACATCATTGCCTTGATAGTTGCAGGTCTCCCTCTGTCGACGACAGCTCCTCTATTCCAGAGGATAGGCCCAGAGGTCCCTACGCCTTGGACTTATCACCATCTGTGGTAGGTGCCTACGGATCATTCCAAGAGGAGACATCATTGCCTCTCCGAGTGGTTGTTCCTCACATGCTCGAATTCAGCACCTTGATCGCATCGTTGAGGATCGCGTAGGATTATATTCCATCAGTTTTTTGTCGAAGACCCCGGATTTCCCCCGACTCTAGCACATTGGTGAGTCACTTCGGAACGCCCAGTTGTATGTTCCCGTGGATGTCCGGGCTGCGTTGGCGTTTGTATTCGGAAGCCATCCAGTTTCATGCTTCCTTGAGTACCCAGTTTCAGTTCCAGATCAGTTCCAGTTCAGTGTACCATGGAGAGTATGACCCCAGTCACTATGATCCAGCAGCTCATCAGTTCCTTTGGTACCACACTCAGTAGCACTGTTGATTGTTCCGGTGCACCAGTTCTGCAGTTCACACATGATCCGTTCAGCAGTATGTCCCAGATTTGTGTCCCCTCTGGACTCTTATGATGTACACAGTGGTCATGTATCTTACAGGTCCCCCTTTTCGGGCCTTACAGTTATGGTTATGTATCTTGATACGAGCATGGGTATGCCCGCCTCGTCCATATATTGAGATTATTCCTCAGTCAGTATTTGAGGTCATGTATATTTCAGGTCCCCATTTTTTGGACCCCATCGTTGTTATTATGTTATATCCTGATACGAGCATGGGAATGCCCGCCTCGTCCATATGATCAGATGATTCCTCATCCTTTATTGAGGTTATGTACTTTTAGTTCTTGCAGTTGTTCGGGATCGTTGTTCCGGGCTCCAGTTTGTTTCTTCTCTTCTCTCCACATCCCAGGAAAACCATTCATGACTTATGATGTCCATCGGCCATACGATGAGCTCCTGACCTCGCACATCAGGGGGCAATCTGTTAACACCCAAAAAGTGCTCACTAGCTCATTTACCACATTATATGGCTCATTTGTCCATTTTCCTACCATTTTTCCCTTAAAATCCCATTAAAAAGCCTCCAAAAGGCCTAAAATGCCTCCAAAAGGCCACAAAACCTTCAAAATAGCCTAAAAAAGGCTAAAAAACCCCCTTTTCCTCCAAAAATAGCAAAAATCCCCTAAAAAGGGAATAAAGATATAAAATAATGAGGAAAAGGAGAAAAAAACCCTATACAGCTGCCCAAAACCATGTGTTTCCTAAAACCATGGGTCAGCACTCCACCACCAAAAAACTATAAATAGGTGATGGAGATCCCTTATTCCATATCCACAATCACAAGCACCCTTACTCTGCCAAAATCTCTCTCGAAACCCTAGTTCACCTTTGAACTATTTTCACCTTGAGAGCCACCTTTGGCCCATCCCCAACATTGGAGAAGGAGAAGGAGCATTCAGAAGCTTGGAGCATCCTCTTGGACACTGCTAAGGGCTTCACCAACCTTGACACTCAAGGTAACATCAATACAAAGTCATTCTTTCATTTTGGTGTTTATGCTTCATGCTTGTCTTAGAAATAATTTAATTTTTTGTTTTTGCATAATTAGTTTAATATACTGAACTGCTACTAAGGAGTCCATTCTCCTTAGTAGGTGCTCATTGGAACAAGCTGGGGGTAAAACCCTAGCTACACTTATGGAGAATGGTTGGTGCAACATAACTGTGATCATGAGGGTAGGTAGAAGGACCTTGTAGTCCTTGGTAAGAGTCCAACTGATCAGGTAACATCAGATAGGTTGAGGGAAGCCATGTAGGTAAGGTTTATTATGATAATTGTATAAGTGTTGAGAAAGGATGGGTAAGAATCCGTAACCATGTTTTAACCTTCATAAAAGAGTATGCATGTAATAGCGAATGCATTTATGTGAATGATATCCCACATGGTATGGTAAGGTATGTGACAGTAAGGAAATAGGCCTCATACCATGTGACTGTTCAAAAAATTAGAATACATTCACATAAATGACATGTCATGCCATGTGTACGCTAGTTATGAGCTTAATAATCAGGGAAAGTAAGGACTTATAGTCCTGTTATGGTAGTGTTATGGTAGAGCATGCTATATGAGATAGCCCTAGTTATGCCATAATGTGTTTGGAATGATAGAATGCATAACATGATAGCATAATATGCATGGGTCAATATGCTTTAAAATATTTTGTAAATCTATGGCTGCATGAAGTAAATGCACTTTAAAAGGTAATGTAAATGTTGTAAATGTGCATGCATGAGTGTGGGTGCACATATTGTGATACATTACATGAATGCATGGTTGTGGTGATGTTTGTTGCAAATTAAATAGTGGATGAAATGATGAATTGATGATAATTATAGAATCATTTCATGAGTTTCTATAAATGCAGGAGAGTGAGTACATGAAGAAGACAATCATGTTTGATGGGCTGCCATAATGCTCTGTGAAAGGACAGAGTTGTATAAAACAAATGGATTGGAAGTAATGATTATTGAAAGTTTTATTAAAATTGAATAGATGTGTGATGATATCTCACAATTTCAATGTGACAATGATTAATGTAAAGTAATTAAACATACATTTCATTGCAATTGAAATGCTAACAACTGAAAGTGCTTGATTTATTGAATGTTATAATTTTGAAAATTACTTCAATGGTTGTGGCAGCAATGAAAATGTATTTGCATGAAGAACTTACAAGTGATTGGATGACTTAAGCTTTCAGATTTCAGGAAGGAATGGTGTTATAGGTCAAATCTGCACTTCTCTATCCGTGATCACATGTAGCTGTCGATCACACAAAAGGACAACTTGGATTGAAGAGCATGATTACCTTAGATGATGATTGGACTAGACTTACCTCTATGCAGCTGACAAAACTCTCATTTTACCTACTTTTTGAGAAAAACACTACCCTATAAGCATGATAGTAGCGTTTTCCTGCTGAAATACTCTACTCCACTTCAATAAAGTAGCGTTTTCCTTCTGAAATACTCTACTTTGATTCAATAGAGTAGCGTACAGCTCAAAAAATCTTGCAAACGCTGGTTATAAAGTAGGAAAGTTGCATATTGAACGCTACTCCACTTAAGAAAACTAGCGTACACCTTAAAAAGTAATAAAAAATATATTAATTTGACGAATTGGGATTAGTTGAAGTTGGTTTTGCAACTTCCCCAACTTCCCAATCAAACTACCTCTTGATCCAAACTGCCTACCTTGTCCCATAAATACAAGGGGGATAGAAGAGAGAGAATAGACTCATAATGGTCATAATGACCTAGAGGAGAAACTATGCATTAAGGATTGTTACACTGGAGGAATTCCAAAGTTAGTGTGAAGAGCAGGAGCCCAAGATCCGGTTGCACAAGCAATCTAAATGATCAAGTATAATTGTACTGATTATTTTATTTTGACAATAAAGGTTGAAATACCCTTCCCGTCCCAATCAAATTCTAATGGATTTCATATTTGTTTGTATTAAATGCTTGATTGTATTTGATGTTTAAATTGCATTTCAATTTCATCATTGTTATATCAGCCAAGATACACAAAGGAATGTATATATTGTATTGCAGGTTTGTCGAAAGGAGGATCAAGTGGAGGATTGATCGAAGGAGCAAGCAAAAGCTAGGATCAAACTTCGTGAATAATGTATGCCTTCAAGAACCTTGATCACTTTCCTTTTGTAGAAGTCTATGTGATATGATTAATGTATTTACCTGTCACCCCAGAAGTTGGTAGTGTCCCTCCCCTCGCTATAGGGTAGATTTCCCGAACAACGGACACACGACTCCGCTGGGGACCGGTTGTTTTCTACTTTAGGAGACATAGTTAGATTTCCTTCCAGTACTTTTTGATCTTTTTGATCCTCTGAGAGGCTCTGTAGGTTACTGTAGCCTGTTTCCATTGCTTGACTCATTCCAGTTTGAATTTTTAAAGCTTGTTTCAAGCCTTCTCTAGCATAAACATTGGTATCCCTTACAAACAGTAGTGTACACCTGTTGAAAAACATTGCTT
The DNA here is from genome assembly GCA_027924585.1 of Larix kaempferi. NCBI lineage: Eukaryota > Viridiplantae > Streptophyta > Pinopsida > Pinales > Pinaceae > Larix > Larix kaempferi. The sequence goes on along the minus strand of BSBM01000299.1, from coordinate 52,020,657 downwards.
TACCTAATGCACAATAGAGTACACATGCTGAAAAACATTGCTTTCCCTACAACACAGTAGGGTACACCTCCCAGTGTACACAGGTTTGTACACTGCACAGTGTTGATGTATATGTAACTTCGGAATGTATTTCATATATGTATATTGTACTCCTATAGAGATGGTATTATTCCTCTATACGGAAGTGTCTGTATTCCTATAGAGATGTTATTATTCCTCTATACGGAAGTGTCGTCATTTATATTGTAAGTGTCATAACTTATACTTGATGGGTTATTAGATCACCTTGTTGGGGTCGGCCCTGTATAAGTCATGTGGGTCGAAGGGTTATTAGACCACCCTATTGAGGGTCGGCCATGTGGGTCAAAGGGTTATTAGATCACCCTATTGGGTGTCGGCCTAGTCAGCATTATGTTATGTGGTTAAGTTAAGGCCAACCTAGTAAAGGTTATTAGGCAAGTCAAGTCAAGTATAAATAGAGTGCGGGAGGCACTCTATTTCATCATTCTATTCTCTCTCACACTCTCAGGAGAGTGGCGCACTTGTGGAGGAGGCGAAGTTGCTGCCAGGATATGTCTATCTTTTATGCTTGGGATGTATCATTGCTCTATCGATCTCTGAGGAATTTATTGGGCTTTTTCACCTTTATGGTTTTTTCGAAGTAAACTCTGTGTCTCTTGTGTGCTTGCATTATTGTGTATGTTTGTGCCATAAATTGTTTCTAAGGCTAAGGAAACAAGCTAACACAATCTCAAGAGTAAACTCAATAAATAAGACAAAGTTTTTAGGGTTTTTGAATATGATTTAAATGGTTGTAAGCTCTGGGCATAGTCAGGGAATACATCCAATAGAAAAGTAACAACTAAATCATAAGCATAAACTGATAAAGATGCATAACATATCACAAAAGATCCCACAAAAAGAATGTGCTGAGGTTCATACATAAAAGATAAGCATCACCAGAAAATATACATCAACTAGCAATTAATTTACCATTTAAGAAGCTAAACAAGCTTAACAACAAAGCCAATCACAAACAAAAATGAAGGAGAAAAAGTCATATGTTTCGTTATTTCATCAGCTAATGCTCATAAGAGTCACAGTACTTATCTCTTGAACAAGTTTGAAGGTACAATACAATCTGCAGACCTCCTGCTGCCCCCAAAAATCAGAACCTCTACAATCACTTGTTCACATCTCTAAATACTATACTTTTCAAAATCAATTAGGTCTCTAACCCTAACTGTTTTCTAGCTCTCGATGAGGTAAAGTAAAGAGAGAATATTTACAAGTTACAAAATATGCTAAAAATAGCATTTCATTAATATATCAGTTTGCTATTTAATGACAACTAAGTAAAAGCATAACTGTTTTATAGGTCCTTTGCCACCTCAGCTGAGAGGGCGATACCATCTGGAGTTTGTTCTTTCTTCTTGGCCTTCTTTTGTTCCTTATCCATGTCATTAATCCTTTTTGTCAGTTCTTTGTTTTTCTGCTGCAAATCTCGAACTGTCTTCTCCAGCTGAGTGCATTGACTGTCAGCAGCCCTTTTCCTTTTAAGTGCTTCTTTTGCATCAGCCACTAGTTCCTGAAAATTGTCATTAACATTCTGGAGATATTCTCTTAATCTTCTATTGGCCATCATCAAACCATCATTGAACTCCTGCATATAATTCATTTGGTGCTTATATTGCTTGACAGTCTTCTGTAAATTTTCCCTGTCAGAATTAGCTATTTTATCTATTGCAGAATCTTGATCTTCATTAGGTTTCCAAGGAATGTCAAACTTCTTGAAGATTTCTTCTTCTTCTATCAACAGCTTCTCAGAAGTGTCCTCAATGCTGGGATTTGGATCTTCTTCTCCTGCTGCTTCCACTGAATTAATCTCTTCTTTTAAACATGGCTGCAATTTATCTATTTCTGATTTGTGATCATCCATGGACCCTTCATCTAAGATAGTCACCTTATCTGTGTTTAATTTAGGATTTAACAACTTCTTCATGTTTAATCTCAACTTATTTTTTGACCTAGTTTTAGGTCTCCAGAATGTAGTTGCCTCTGCCATCATCTTCAGTTCTTTCCCTTGGTGCTGAATAGCAGCTAATTCCACCACTTCCAGCTTGTTTCTTTTCCTGTTAATCCTTGTGGTTTTGCTCTCTGAAGTTTGCATTCCTTCTATTTCAGCTTTGACTTCTAATTTAGGGATAGGCTGTTCATCTTCCAAAAGATATCCTTCATCATCTGAAAGAATTGTAATTGGGCTTCTTGGCTGAGTTTGAAACTCCTCTTTAGGTCCAGGAACAACCTTAATGTCAACCTTTTTCTCCTCCTGAGGATCTGCTACAGGCGCTGGATTCTTTTCAGGCAATTCCTTTTTTTCTTCAAACAGTGTGAACTTGCTTTCAGGGCTGGCTAAAGATGTTTTCTGTTCACTTTCTTCTTCTACAGGCTCTGCTGATTCTTCAATTTTGATCTTTCCTTTATCTTCCATTTTGGGCTTATGACCTAATTTTCTGAGTTAGACTTTGCCCTTATCTGCTTGTCTTTTGGATTTTTTTATCTTCAAAACCAGACCAAAAAACAAAAAAGTCCCAGGTCTTTCCCTCATGTTGCAAGGCAGTACTAACAATCAATTTGATTAATCCATGATGAAAAATGGATTGAGAAGAAGAATCTACTGGCCCTTTCACTTTGTTTTCCATTTTCTGCAAACTCTTCAGGAAGAAAAATGGAAAGTTCATCTTAGATATTCCTACCATGTGTTGAAGAAATCTAAAATGATACTTGTACACGAAGGCATACCTGCCCTCACAAGTAACATAACTCTGTAAAATTCTAATTGGTTCCACCCATTCTTTCTTAACATTTTGGATTAGCACACCTTTATTCCAATCAGGTATGATATTGGGTAACAGGTATCTCTGAGGATCAAAATCAAAGGGCAACTTTTTAAACCACTGTTCACCTTCATCTTCAATTCCTGTTGATTCTGAGATCAATTTGACTGTCAGCTTGAATTTTAGGGTGTCGAAAACTACCATATCATTCTTGAAACCTTGGGCAAACCTGCAGGATACCTGTGCATTATATCCATCAATTTGTCTGAAGAAATCCATCCAGCCAGCTCGTTTGAATAACTCCACACACTCTGGTAGATTTTCAACCCATTCTACCTCTGTTGGCTCAGCCCTATTTATTCTGCCACTCTTGCCCATTATGCTTCAATCACTTGTAAATTGGATATATACTCTGGTATTTTTTGTGAACAGGAGCTGGATTTTGGAAGTTAACAGCACTATTGACTGTACAGGTTTATTCGGAGCACTGACAGGGTTAAATATAAAAACGAGGTTATCATCTTCAACCCTCCTTCAATCTGGCGTCGCAGCTTATCAGCAAATAACTACTTCTCTGGTTAAAATTGCGTTTTAAAGCACAATTTTACCTATCCTTTGATTAATTTGATCAGAGTAAGCTGAAACGAAAAAGCCCCAAATCTGATGTTATATGGGTTTTTTAAGAATACCTGTAAATTGCATCCAATGTGGTTGTTTGAAAACACGACCTCCACTGTCAGATGAGTCAACTTTGTTGTCCAGATGTCGCACAATCTTCAATTTAGCAGTTCACCCCAGAATCACGAAGCCCTAATTTTCGTGATGCCCTCAACGCTTCTTACTCGTCCAATTGGAAACGGTGCTCGGCTTTTTCAAGTGACTATGGTTATCTCATTAAATATTCTGTCTTTAAATAAGCTTGTAGATAACAACATCGTGCCACATTACCTGAAATCGTGTGGATAGATGTCAAACTGAACTCCACCTGTGTTGATGATGAACCCGACCTTCTCACGACGTGCAAGCATTTGAAATCATGATGCTATTACATCAACATGTCATGAATCCTCTGAAACCCATACTTAATCATTCACTAGCCCGTGCGTGCCAAAATTTTGCTAGAAAATAGGAAGAATCTATGATCTCGATATTCTTGTAGCGCTTCCTTGTTGAATTTCGGCTCCAGCGCTACAAGAAAGACTTCAACACTGATTTGTGGCTTTTAAACAACCTTATATCATTTTGCATGGGATCTTGAGGTTATCAGGATTAGACTTGTACATTACCTCACTTAGAATAAGATTATGAGCTTCTTATTTGATATAATGAACTTTTAAAACCCCTCATCAAAAACCAATATAAAGCTTTAAAATCTAAAAACTCAAAGCAAGCCCAACATCTTATATAAATCCTAAGGAAAACCTACTAAGGAGGTAAAAAATCAAGTTAAAGAAAATGAATAACTTTAAAATAAAGTGCAAATCAAACCAAAAATTGGAAAAACAAGGTACTGACTTAACAGTGTCCATGATTGATATGCTATACATATGCTGTACATGATTGATATGCTATTGTAAGTTTCGTAACTTATACTTGATGGGTTATTAGACCACCTTGTTGGGGTTGGCCCTGTATAAGTCATGTGGGTTGAAGGGTTATTAGACCACCCTAGTTCGAGACTTTGATCCCCATCAGACCCTAGTTCGAGACTTTGATCGGAAAAGTGGAAAATTAGGGCTTGTGCAAAAATGGAAATTTTTGAAATCTATGACCGCGGTTGGGAGCTCCTAAAAAAAATAGAAGCTTAGAGATTTGAATCGAACCTTTTGATTGGGCAGAAGGATGGGCTTTATCAAACCCTAGTTCGGGGTCATGTCCAGTGAATCCGAAAGTTTCAAAGGAAAATTTGAGGGGTGAAACTTTGCAGTTTTCAAATTATGAGTATACCAGCTTGATCAACTCATCAAGGTGCATATTTCTATCCTTTCGGAAGTTTAATTTTTAGGGTTTCTCTGACAAACCCTAATCCATCTCCAGATCCAGTTCCTGCAAATCAAGTGGATCGGGTTAATCCTAGAAGAGAATGGATTGGTCACCTGCATAAGTGAAGAAGTTCCTGTTTCAGAGGGAGATGAGGCTAAGGCCTTACATAAGAATATTACAAGCAATCTCGACAAGTATGACTCATCCAGGTATGTTTCAAGATTTGTTCATGATTAAGTTTATGGTATGTTTGTCTTCATGTTATTACGGTTACTACAATCTTGATTAAATTTAGACTTGTTGTATCACCTTAATAAAATTATGAATGCATGATAGAAGATATTCATTGATTAGGGTGTTCACACTTATGATTGTACTAATGAATTATGGTGTTGTATGAGGTTTATGTTGTTCGCTAACATGAAAGGTACACCAAGAAAGACAAATCATGTTCTAGTTCAAGAACATATGATCATGATGACATAAAGACAAAGACTCATCCATTGTCATGAATCACTTAGAATATCTATTTGCGAGGTATGTATAACTTGGTTCTATAATGGTTAACTTATGAGATATGCAGGTTACTAGCACAAGTCATTGAAGAGAACAAGAAGACATCATGTGGGTATGTTAGACATAACTAGCTAACATACCAATCCAAGCATGTTTTTCCTATATCAAGTTAGAAACCTACCTTGTGTTAGGATCCCTTATATAAGTATACTTGGTATGATTGGTTATGTTTATTCATAAAGTTAGAAATGTAAGTAATCAAGGGTTTATGCATTTTATGTCTGTTATCTTGATTGATGATTTAATTAACCAGAAGAGTCCTATGATCAAATAAGAATATGCATGAGTAAAAGAAGACTTCCCTGAAACCTTGAATACTAATGTTTATTATCTTTGTTTGAAATGATCATGACTATACTTGTTTAAGATTATTGTGTTTTGATAGTATTAAGATTATACTGATGAATGTGTGATTATGTATGAGACCTCGAGGATAACACAATGATGATACTAATAAGCATGCATAGTGATGGATATAAGTTCAAGGACAGGTAATCCAGGAAGCAAAGATCCAGAGGGAGCACACTCCAGTTGTTCCTGCAAGGAAGCAAAGATCAAGAGGGAGCACACTTCAGTAGTTTCTGCAAGGATGCAGATATTCAAAGGGAGTTGACCACTTCTCACAATCCACATCAGAATGGAGTTGCAGAAAAGAAGCAAAGACTGAGAGGGAGTCAACCCAAAAAACAAACAAAGATAAGTATTTGAATTAGCATTCCTTGCATATTTTATTGTTTAAATAATACTTTTCAATAATGTATATACTCATGTTCCTAGAATTAGGTTGTGTATTATGCATATTAGAATAGTTGCATTGATGAATAGTATACTACTAATATACATGGGTAAGTGGCCTATGGCACTATACAACATTCCATTGCTACTTATCTAGAATGAAACCCCTTTGCTAACATGTTGGGAGTTATGCACACTCTTAACAATGTTCTGGTAGAGATTGGAAGGCATCTAGAAAGTTACAGGATATGGATAAATGTTGTATTGAAGCATTGGCTAAGATAATTGCATGATTGTATGACATATTTCTTTATGTGCAAGAATTTGTTCTAAAAACTATGAGATGTTTTCTAATCATGCAATTTAACTTGTTGTGTAGGAAAGATCATATACCATCACCTACAAAAGAAGGACTACAAAATTTGTTCAATAAAAAAGTTATCTATTGAAAACATTGAAGATATTGAAGTTCCTAGGATCTGGGAAGAATGCCATGATCGAGGAGTACCAGTCGATCATGAAGATGTTTGGGATGCAGTCCCAAGACCTGAAGGGGAGTCTGTAGTGACTTCCAAGAGGATCTAAAAGATCAAGCATGCTACAGGTGATAACATAGAGACTTTTTCTCCTATAGCCATATACACTTCCATTAGATCCGTACTTGCTCTGGCTGTAGTGATGAAATGGAAGATACACAAGATGGATTTCAAGACAGCTTTCTTGAATGGTGTAGTTGAAGAAGAAGTGTATGTGGAGCAACTACTTGGTTCAAAGACACATGACAGGGAGTCATATATGTGCAGAACTTGGTACGGTAGGATAGACAGCTTCCTATCCAGTTTGGGCTTTACCAAGAGTAAAGAGGATTCCAACCTTTACTACAAGGTTGAGGAAGGCAATCCAGTGATACTACTTTTGTATATGGATAACCTATATATTACATGTGAAGATAGATTGATTGTCGACACGCAGTAGAAGCTTGCTACCGAGTTCGAGATGAAGAACTTGTGGATGATGCACTATTTTCTAGGTATGGAGGTGTGGTAGAGTGTAGATGGAATCTTCCTTGGACAAGGGAAGTATGCAGTAGAGATCTTGAAGAGGTTCGGGATGATGGACTGCAAGGCCATGGCCACACCTATGGCATCGAACCTGAAGCATTCTGTGTGATGCTTCATTTGAGCTGGTTGATGTCTCTATGTATCGTCAGATGATTGGGTCCTTGATGTACCTGACGAACACGAGACCAGATATTTGCTTTGTGGTGAACACATTGAGGCAGTTCCTAATGGATCCGAGAGGTGTTCATCTGGTTGCTGTAAAGCATATTATGCAGTACCTGAAGGGTACGGTTGATTATGGGCTCAAGTATGATGCGAATCAAAAGTTTAACTTACAGGGTTATGTTGATTCAGATTGGGCAGATAGTGCTGCAGATAGGAAGAGCACTTCTGGGTGCTGCTTCATTGCGGGATTAGGTGTGATCTCTTGGTTTAGAAGGAAGCAGTCCTGCGTAGCACTGAGTACAACTGAAGTAGAGTATGTTGCAGTTTGTTCGACTAGTTGTGAGGCAGTATGGCTTCGGAAGCTACTATTTGAGTTATTTGATCTACCGCTAGAGGCTACTGGTATCTTTTGTGACAACCAGAGTTGCGTGAAGCTGTCTGAGAACCCAGTGTTTCATGACAGGTCGAAACACATAGAGATCAAATATCACTATATCAGGGATATGGTGCAGAGAGGAGCAGTGAAGGTCCTGTGTGTTGCGACGAATGAGCAGATTGCAGATGTGTTGATGAAGCCACTAGCCAGAGTGAAGTTCAAGTACTTCAGAGAGAGGCTTGGTGTCCTTCAGATCGATGACACTTCGAGGAAGAAGTGATGGAGACATTTGTTGAAGCCACTCCAAGCATGTTGGAAGGAGGATCCTTCACATGGCTGTGGATGTAAGCACTGGATGATGAGCATCAGGATGATGTTCTAGTTTCTGCTCTGTATGATTAGTTGGATCATTTACATTTTTTATGTATGCATCATGTTGATGCTGGATATGATCAGTTGGATAATTTGTATATGTATCAGGCAGATACTGTGTATGCATCATGAAGATGCATTCTATGATCAGGATGATCACAGATGACGAGCTTCAGGATGTTGCTCTAGATGATATGCATCAGGATGATGCTATGATGATATGCATCGGTTTGATACTCTGTGGCCATGGACATGTTTTCCAGGTAGCATAGAAAAGACCCTTTAAAATCTGGACATGTAGAGCGGTGTGCTTGTAACATCCTGGGATACTCTATCGAGATCCGGACAGGTAGAGCGGTGTGCTCGTAACATCCTGGGTTGTTCTATCAAGATTCGGATAGGTAGAGCGGTGTGCTCGTAACATCCTGGGATGATCTATCAATATCTAGACAGGTAGAGCGGTTTGCTCATAACATCTTGGGATGCTCTGAGTAGGTTTTGTGAAGGTCAACATGTAAAAGAACCTATAGTCTGCGCTAGGTTTTGTTGACGCATGTAATCAGTCCTGGGATCCACAGTATGGCCATTGATGATGAAGAATTGCAGGTGGTGGGCCTACATCTAGTATGAAAAAGGACTGACTCTGTAGAACTTCCTATGACCAGTAGATTCAGAGATTAATTGAGATAGCAACAGCATTGACGATGACGATGATTCGAGGACGATGCATCGATGACGATGATCCAAAGAAGAAGACTTGTGCTAGATGATTTGTGTCGAGAAATACCTTCCTAGTTAAGAGGGAGTGTTGATGTATATGTAACTTCAGAATGTATTTCATATATGTATATTGTACTCCTATAGAGATATTATTATTCCTCTCTACGAAAGTGTCTGTATTCCTATAGAGATGTTATTATTCCTCTATACGGAAGTGTCATCATTTATATTGTAAGTGTCGTAACTTATACTTGATGGGTTATTAGACCACCTTGTTGGGGTCGGCCCTATATAAGTCATGTGGGTCAAAGGGTTATTAGACCACCCTATTGAGGGTCGGCCATGTGGGTCAAAGGGTTATTAGACCACCCTATTGGGTGTCGACCCAGTCAGCATTATGTTATGTGGTTACGTTAAGGCCGACCTAGTAAAGCTTATTAGGCAAGTCAAGTCAAGTATAAAAAGAGTGCGGGAGGCACTCTATTTCATCATTCTATTCTCTCTCACAATCTTAGGAGAGTGGTGCACTTGTGGAGGAGGAGAAGCTGCTGCTAGGATATGTCTATCTCTTAGTTTTGGGTTGTATCATTGCTCTATCTATCTGTGAAGAAGTTATTGGGGTTTTTCACCTTTATGGTTTTCTCCAAGTAAACTCTGTGTCTCTTGTGTGCTTGCATTATTGTGTCCATGATTGATATGTTGTACATGTTGTTTTCTCAGTTAAGATCCTAGATCAGATTGAAGTAAATTCTGAAAAATTAATACACAGTAGAGTTTTTTCCTGTAGTCTTTGTTTGTTTTTGGGATTTGATTTCCACTTGTTTGGCTTGATTTCCAGCCTCTTGCCTTGTCTTCTTAACTGATATTTGAGGTCTTTATGCCCTTGTTAAGTCTTGTTTGCCTCTTCTAAGTCCCTTACGTCATCTTTTTCTTGCTTGAGTACTTTTGAGGTGTCTTGTTTGTTTGTGGCTCTTTTTGAAGACCGTGCTTTGTTCTTTGTTGGACGTAGTTGCACTCCTGTACCCTAGATGCTTGTTGTGGGTATACAAACCTTTGTTTTGTAACATTTGTTGTTTGTGGAAACTCTAAGCATACTTTGACGGTGTTTTGTCCTTTGATTTAGGGTTTGACCCCAAGTTGGAGTCCTTAGGGTGTTTTCAAAATCTTTTTTGAGTCTAGACGTTTTCTGATTGCTTTGTCAGTTTCAGTTTCAAATAAGTTGAAGTCTTTTAGTTGGATTCCATTCGAGTATTTGTGGTTGTAAGGCCATCTTTGGTTCGCTTTCCTACCGTTTGCTTGGCTTAGTGTTTTCTTAGGGTTCTTGATGCTTTGGAGCAACCTTTGAAGTTTGCCTCTCCATTTTAAAGCATCTCTTTCCTTCTTTTCTTTCCACTTTGTCTTCCGAGCCCAAGGTGTTTTCTCTTTAAACAATTTGTAGGGCAGGTCTTTGTCAAGACATCAAGTTGATTGTTGTAAGCCTTATAGTTGCTTTTCCCTACTTACATTGCTCTTTTAGGTCTTACTTGCTTCCATTTTCGAGTTCTTTTTCTTTTCCATATATAAAAAAAAGCAAAAAATTAGTTTGGTAGTTTAAAGTAGTAAGACTTATAATCATTTCGAAGTAGCGTAGTTTACTTTGTTTTGAATTTGAAAAGAAAAGAAAAAAGAGATTTGTTTTTGTTTTTCTTAGTTTTCATTTTGGAAAGAGCATAGACGAAAAAAAAAGAAAAAGAGTCTTTTGTTGCTTTCAAAGTATTTCTTTTGCACTTTTATTTCTCAAACCATTTCCACACAATGCACTACCTCGTTGAGTAAAAATTTGCCTTAAAAAGAAATTTTAATAAAAATCAATTAGAAACATTTTCTTTTTAAGTATACACAACATCAACTAGCTTAGGCTAGAGTTTCGAGCTTAAATCACCTTAAACTGCTCGAGACTAGCTTCATTACTCAACAATCGTAGTATGACTGTCTTATAAGTAAATCCATCTCTTTCAAATAGTCCTGGGAAACTCTACTTAAAGCAGATCTAAGCACGAGACCGTGGAAGATTGGAACTGTTGAGGATATTCCTTCACTTTCCCTTCGACCATAAACCAAAGTTGACTCACGTACGTCGATCCTCATGGATTTCAGGCTTTGCTACCATGCCCATGAGTTTCGACTAGGTTGACGACTGTCCCCCCAGGTTATTTCACATTGATGGTAGCCTTAGTATCATACATCTAGGATCTTACACAGGTAGAGCGGGCGGTTGTTCCCACTTCACCTCGGACAGACGTGGAAGGTAACCCTTTGGCAGTAATCCCAGGGAAGCGGTTTTGTGATTTAAGTGCTTGCACTCAGTGGACCTCCGGAGGATTCCACGTAACTGACCATCGATACTCTGTTAGTCTGTTCTAGGCCCTGATCATCCCAGACTTTCTTCCGAGAGTATTTGCCATTGTTTTCCTGGTTTGATTACTTATGAAATTTTTTAGTGGTATGTTGTTTGCCCCTTAGTTGTAGTGGCCACTAGGTTTTTAGTTAGTTTTGATTTGTTATAGTGGTGGAGGACCAACATCTTCATCGGTATTGGAGGTTGCAAAACCTTCACCCATTCATTGTGGAGCCGCCATCGCCACCGCGACGCAGGAGGACAATTTCCCGTAGTTCTTTTGAACTTACGGGTGAAACAGAGGTTCTTGGAGAACCACATCCCAAAACACCGGATCAACAAGTCTTTGATACAGTTGAGGTTGAGGATCTAAATTCTAGAAATTTTAGTACTCCTTTCAACCCTCCTCTTACTGGACCCCACGATCCATTTCTGGTACCTGTTGGATTTCAACAACTTGAGTACAGTGCATGTGTTGTTTATCATGCTCTCTTTGTCCTGCTTGTTTTTAGTTGGCTTTAGAGATTTTTGGGTTGTTTACTTGCAAACTATGGATGGAATCCCGGTGAGCACCAATCAAGGGACCCCCATTCAAGGGGCTCCTTGTGCTTTTCCATTCATTGGGAACATTGGTACTCCCTTAATGGCTACCTAGAATCTTCCGGGATTCACTATAGGGTTACCGGTTTGGTTGTTTTCCACTCCAAACACCTTGCATGCTCCTGATGCTTCTCAAGTAAGAACCTCACATCAAGAGCATCAAAACCCTATGCCTACTTCGCTAGTAGAATATTCTCCTCCTCCTTCTACCTCATGTGGTGAAAGTAGTAATACTAGTAACCAACAATCTAAAAGGAATAAACAGAGGAAGAATAGGAAGAAGATGCCAAAGCAAAGGGGCATCCACCCAGCCTCTGGAAATCATGCTAGGGGCACCTACCCAACCTCTAGTGGTCATGTTGGGAGAACTCACTCAGTCACTGTAAATCATACTGACCCTCACCAACCATCCTCTGAAGGTCATGCTGGGGGAAGCTACCTAGCCTCTGGAAGTCATGTTGGGAGCAAAATTTCAGTCACTTCCAGTCATACTAGAAGTATGTCTTCAATCACTATTGCTCATGTCGAGGACACGTCATTGATCACTGCTGGTCATATTAATGACACATCACCAGTTCCGGTGAGTCATACTGGAGACACTGAATCAACCACTGCAAGTCATGCTGAGAAAGTTGACATTGTTGATAAACCTAATAAACAGAAGCTTAAGTTCCCTTGTAAGTTTTGCGAGGGAGACCATCTTACTCACCGGTGCCCTGCTATTCCAAAGGTGCAAAGAGTGTGGTCCATAGTTCAAAAGTCTTCTGCTTCTGAGCAACCAGCCAATGCAAGTCATGCTGGGGGCAATCTATCAGCCAATGCTATTCATGCTGAGAGTATTGTTGTTGTTACGGAGTCTAATCTTATAGGATGCAAGCCAAAGTTCCCTTGTAAACTTTGTAAGGGAGATCACCTTACTCACCGGTGCCCTACTATTCTAGAGGTGCGAAGAGTGTGGTCCATGTCTGAAGGATCCTCTGCTCCTGAATTGTCTATAGATTCCCAACATCCTGATCAACCTTTGGTTGATGAAGTGGTTTAACCAATGCAATATTTGGTCAACCCCACTCTTCCTTCGGAGAGTGAAGCGATCGAATCGATGAAATCTTTGAATGATCCCATCAGTCCTTAGGAGACTGATGCACCTGTTCCTGAAGTCTTATGCATTACCAATTTGAATGTCTCTGAAATTGGAGGCACTTCCTCTGTGTTGAGTAAACCCCTACCAGGCTCTGGGATCATTTCCCTTGATTGGAATAGTCTAACCGGGCCTCACCTTCCTTCTACTACACCTTTCCAGATAAAGGTTGATATCAACAACCATGCGGTTCATCGATGTATTGAAGATGAAGGAGCCTCTGTTATGATCTTATCCCCTTTTTCTTGGAGAGATTTAGGTTTCCCTAACCTTATTACAACTGTTAATTGGCCGTTGGATTTCGATAAAAGACCTAGTGAACCGTTGGGAATCCTCCCTCAGGTACCTGTTACTTTGAGTGGAAAAACAATCTTAGTTGATTTTATGGTTTTAAAGGACCCCATGGATTTTGATATGATCCTTGGACATGATTACATATATGCTATGCAGGTTGAGGTGTCTACGCTCTTTCGTGTGATGCATTTTCCTCACAACGAAAGCATTGTCACTATCGATCAACTTACATTTGTTGATCCCTCTTATTACCCGACTATAGACCAAGTTTGTCCCCCGTCAGTAGCCACTACTATGTCACAATCAAATTATGTGGCATATTGTTCCTTGAGTCCAATTGCTACCGAGAATAAACCTCTAAATTCATGCTTAGCTTCTCGGGATTGGGTCCCAGCAATTGACCAGGTGATGACTCCATCTGAATGTTTAGATATGTGTTCGATCTGGGATAATATACTTCCTTATAATGAATTTTTCCTAGAGTCTATAATACAGTTTTCCATTCATTTGTACATTGATCCTACTTCGAGCATTCTTCCACCTTTTCTTCGAGATCATCGTTATAGCTTAAAATGACACTTCTCTGTCCGTGACAACACTTGTATCGCTTGGTCGCATGACGACACTTCTTGAGATCAAGTTTAGTCACACAACAAGACACTTGTGGATTGAAGGGTCATTTGGGACATTAAAAATGGTTGAAATTACCCCACTCTTGGCCCATTTGATGGTTATAACCCTTAGGAACATTTTTCCAGACCAAACCATCTCCTGAAAATCATAAAAAACCCTGTTTTTGGCCATTTTTCTCCAAAAAAGCTGGTTTCCTATGCATAGAGTAGGGCATACAAGGATGTGTGCACGACTCTTATGCCTATAGAGTAGCGCACACCTTGGAAAATATGCAACTCCACTTCAATAAAGTAGTGCACACCCTCAGAAATATGCAACTTTGCTTCAATAAAGTAGTGCACACCTTAAGAAATGCGTTGGTTTGCAGTAGGAAGAGTAGGGCACTTTCCTGAACTAGTCAAAATCTCGAATTTTGGTTGAAATGAGTTGGATTGGAAACCTCCTGATCGGTTATAACTACTTTTCCTCTCCTTCATTGACTATATAAGGAAGGTAGAAGGGCCATGTGAGGAGACCAAGCCTATAACAAAGTTATATTGGAGGAATGGAGACCCTCATCCCCCTCTCTTGTGCCTCAGTTTCTGATAAACCCTAGCACAACTGATTAGAGGTTGGGATCCTTGGAGAACAGAAGCAGGAGACCTTGAATCAAGGTTTCATGAAGTGCCAAGCTTGAAGGAAGGTATAACTTTATGTACTTGCTTCACTCATTAATAAATATCAGACGTTCTTTCCTTTCCAAATATGACCTATTCATGTGTGTCTCAGATTTGATTACACTTTGCTTATAGTTTGATGTCTTTCTTCTGTCATGAATATCAATCCTATATAGGTAGTCAAATGTATTTGAGAAAGGTATGAAGTTGTTTTGCAGGTGTGGGCATTGCGACACTAAATAGCATTGAAGAGCAAGGAAGAGGAAGCTTGGATCAACCTTCTGAATAAGGTGCATATATCTATAACTTTAATCTCTTCACTTACTTGGTGTACTTGCAGAACATTTGTAGGTCTATCTTTCATCACTGTAAGTTGGTAGTTTCTCCCCTGAACTATAGGTTGATTTTCCTCACAACAAAATGGCGACCATACCGGGGAAATCCTATCTGCTTAGGGGTATCCAAGGTCATTTCTTCAGTTTTGTTTGAAGGTCTTTGTTCAATTTCTTGATTAGAATCAGTTGTTAGGCTCTGTTTGACCCTCCTTGGCTTTTACAGACCCTTCCCATCCCTTACAGACCCTTACTGGCTCAGGTGTGGGGGGTTTTACCTCCATTTTTTCAACTTTTCCCACATGTGCGCTACTATTGTGAAGCACAGTAGCGCATTCCCCTATTTTGGGCACTGGTCTTCCTCATACACAGTAGCGCACACATTCTGGGATTGAGTTTTTGGGTTTTGATCTGTTTTGGGGGGCTGTGGCTGCATTTTTTGGGGTCCCTAATGACCCTAGGTCTGAGTTAAACCACTGTAAGTGGTCTCCTATCCTTGTACTGATCCTATGTTCATGATTTGGACCTTATTTGATCAATTTGGGTTTGTTTGGAAAGTTTTGGGGCTTGTGGACCAGTTTGGTGTTTTGTACCCTAATTTGAGTCTCACTGAATCTGCTTGCTCCATTTCCACTGGATTGAAACCTACTGAGTCTAATTGACCCTGCTTGTATCTATTTGAGTGAAATTTCTCTTTAGATTGGTTTCTTATCTCCCTTATGCTTTTAGTTTTCTTTTTGTAGTGAAAGCTCAAGTGTCTTTGCTGTTGTTCAGGACCTTGATTGCACTGTTTATGTGCAGACCTGACTTTACCAAACCTTACTTCTTTGTAGGTCATTTGCTTTCTTGGGTCTAAAAGTAGGTTTCGTACGCTTTTCCCAATGGTTGGCATGCTTACATCAATAAGAATCTAAAATTCATATTGGTAGCTTTTACTGTTTCAATAAGGAAACCTGAAAGTTCTTTGCTTTTGCTTTGATAGTAGGTTACCTTCAAATTTAGTTTTGTTTCTCACCTTTGAAAGCATAAAACATTTTGATTTATTTTCTGAATAGAGTACCTTGCAAGTGGCTTAAAGGATTTAAGAGTGCTTTGTATCAAAAAGAAGAAGTTTTCTTTTGCATACTTATTTGTTTGAGTAGCTGCATTCTTAGGTTTTGAGTTTAATTTTGTACATTTATACTTTATTTTTACCTTTTTTGCATTCGAAAGATTAAAAATTGCATTTGCACATGCATTCTAGATCATATTTTTAAGACTTGCATTGAAAAGAAAAGATTTGTTTAGTGGTAAACATTTCATTTCAGCATTCTATCTCTGTTATAACCACTCTCACACACCCACTACCATTTTGAGTAAGCAAGTAACCTTTAAAATGAACCATAATAAAATGTACTAGCAACATTTTCTTTTCTAGGTTACACTTTTCACCAACTAGTTTTGGTTAGGATCTTGGGCTTAAAACACCTTAAACCACCAAACATCACACATTACGCAAAAATCGTAGTTCGACTATCACAGGTAAACCCACCTCATTCAAAACTTGCCTGGGATCTATGCAGTAGGTCTTGTGAGATCAAATTGTTAGGAATAAACCTCCTACTTTCTGTTTCGAGCATATGCTAGGATCAGATTGTGTTTTGGGACTCTTTTGAGTTTCAGGCTCAGTTACCCTACCCACGCCTTCTGATTCGACCAACGACTGTTCCCCCAAGAGTTTTCGGTGTGGTAGTATCCTTAGTATTTGACCATAGGATCATACACATGTGACGACAGAGGGTTATATCTGTTGTACCTAGGACAGACGTGGGAGGAAATCCCTTGCAGGTCTTTGGGAGGGCAGCTGGGTGATTCCAGTGCTTGCACCCTTAGTCATTGTATTGTGGACCCCGGGTAACTGTCCTTCTTCCTTTGTTGATCTGTTCTGGGCCCTCATCATCCCAGACTCTTCTCCGAAAGGCATTTGTTTGCTTGGTTTGATTTACTTAGGACCTTTTTTAGTGGTGTTCTCTTCGTGCTGCTTGTCTTAGTTTTTCTTAGAGAATTTCTTGCTCATTTGAGCAGGAAACTATGTCTAGCATTCCGGTGAGCGCCAATCAAGGTACCCCTGTTCTATGGGATCCTTGTGCTGTTCCATTCACTAGAAACATTGGTACTCCCTTAATAACTACTCTGAATCTTCCTGGATTCACCATTGGGCTGCTGGTTTAGTTGTTTTCCACTCCGAATGCCTTGCCAGAGACTGTTACCCCAGGAGTTTTTGGTGTGGTGGTATCCTTAATATCTAACCATAGGATCATACACATGTGACGGCTGAGGGTTATATATGTTATACCTAGGACAGACATTGGAGGAAATCCCTTGCAGGTCTTTGGGAGGACGGTTGGGTGATTCCAACGCTTGCACCCTTAGTCATTGTATTGTGGACCCCGGGTAACTGTTCTTATTCCTTTGTTGATCTGTTATGGGCCCTCATCATCCCAGGATCTTCTCCGGAAGGCATTTGTTTTCCTGGTTTGATTTACCTAGGACCTTTTTTAGTGGTGTGTTCTTTGTGCTACTTGTCTTATTTTTCCTTAGAGAACTTCCTGCTCATTTGAGCAGGAAACTATGTCTAGCATTCTGGCGAGTGCCAATCAAGGTACCCCTGTTTCGAGGGATCCTTGTGCTGTTCCATTCATTGGAAACATTGGTACTCCCTTAATGGCTACCCTGAATCTTCCTGGATTCACTATAGGGATGCCGGTTTGGTTGTTCTCCACTATGAATGCCTTGTATGCTCCTGACACTTCTTTTGTAAGAACCTCAAATCAAGAGCATCAGAACCCAGTGCCTTCTTTTCCAGTAACATCTTCTCCTCCTCCTTCTACCTCATGCGACAAAAGTAGCGATACGAGTAACCAGCAGTCTAAAAGGAATACACAGAGGAAGAATAGGAAGAAGATGCCAAAACAAGGGGGCAGCAACCCAACCTCTGTAACTTATGCTGGGGGCAAGCACCCTGCCTCTGCAAATTATGCAGGGGGCACCTACCCAGCCTCTAGAGGTCATGCTGGGAGAAAAATTTTAGTCACTGAAAATGACACTGAAAGTTTGTCTTCAACCACTGTCAGTCATGTTGAGGACACATCATTGATCACTGCTAGTCATATTAATGACAAGTCACTAGTTCCTGTGAGTCATACTGGAGACACCATATCAGCCACTGCAAGTCATGCAGAGGGAGTTGAAATTGTCGACAAACCCAATAAATAGAAGTATAAGTTCCCTTGCAAGTTTTGTAAGGGAGACCACCTTACTTACTTGTGCCCTGTACTTCCAGAAGTGAAAAAAGTGTGGTCCTTAGTTCAAAAGTCTTCTGCTTCCGAGCAACCAGCCACTGCAACTCATGCTGGGGGAAAGATGTTAGCCAATGCTAGTCATGCTGAGAGTACTGACGTTGTAAACGAGTCTAAACCTATAGGATGGAAACCAAAGTTCCCTTGTAAACTTTGTAAGGGAGATCACCTTACTCACCGATGCCCTGCCCTTCCAGAGGCACGAAGAGTGTGTTCCATGTCTAAAGGAACCATTGTTCCTGAGTTGTCTATAGATTCCCTACAATTAGATCAACCTTTGGTTGATAAAGTGGTTGAGACAATGCAATCGTTGGTCGACCCCACTCTTCCATCGGAGGGTGAAGTGATTGAATCGATGCAATCTTCGACCGATCCCATCAGTCCTTTGGAGACTGATGCACCTGTCCCGGAAGTATTCTGCATTACCAGTTTGGATATTCCTGAAAAAGGGGGTACTTCATCTATGCCATGTGAACCCCTACCAAGCCCTAGGACCATTTCCTTTGATTGGAATAGTCTAGTGGAGCCTCGCCTTCCTTCTTCGAACCTTTCCAGATAAAGGTTGATATCGGGAACCATACGGTTGATCGATGCATTGTTGATGAAGGAGCTTCTATTAGTATCTTATCCACTTATGCTTGGAGAGATTTGGGTTTCCCTAATGTTATTCTAGCTGTTAATTGGCCGTTGACCTTCGATAAAAGACCTAGTGAACCGTTCGGATTCCTCTGTCAGGCACCTGCTACTTTGGGTGGAAAAACAGTCTTAGTTGATTTTATGGTTTTAAAGGACCCTATGGACTTTGAAATGATCCTCGGGCGTGATTACATTTATGCTATGCATGCTGTGGTGTCTACTCTTTTTTGTGTGATGCATTTTCCTCATAACGAAAGCATTGTCACTATCAACTAGCTTGCATTCGTTGATCCTCCTTATTACCCAACCGTAGACCAGTCAGATCCCTCGTCATTAGGCACTACTATGTCACATGGGACTTATGTGTCATATTGTTCCTTGAGTTCAACTGCTACTGAGAAGAAGTCTCTGAGTTCTCGGGACTTAGTCCCAGATTTTAACCAAGTGACACCTCCATCTGAATGTTTATATATGTGTTCTATCTAGGACGATATACTTCCTTCTGATGAAGTTTTCGTAGAGTCCATAGTACAGTGTGCCATTCATTTTGATGTTGATCCAGTCACAGTTATGTCCAACCCCGATTTGACCTTAAAGTCTGATCTTCCTACTGTTGAGATTTTGGACTCTCCTATAGATCCACAAATCGGTGTTCCTGCTGAGTTTGATTCTGCTTCCATAATTTTTGACTCCCGTGATGATGAATTTGTTTTTGCAGATTCCATCATGTCCTTCAACTTTGATCTTCACCCTGAATTTGATCTTGTTGATTGTAAGTCCTCAGTCTTGGGTACCATAGAGTCTTCATTTCAAAACTCTGCCTTGTTTATGCCTGCTGTTGATGATAATGACGTTGAAAGTATTTCTACCACAGTGACTTGTATCGGGTCTTTCTTTACATATGTTTTAGATATGATCTGGGTACTAATGTTTCTTGGAGACAGGATTTTTAGCTAGATCTATACTTTCTTACTGGTCCTTTTCGACACCTTGTACGACCATGTCAGGTATATTCAGAACCTTGCATATAGGTTTAGGCTTCCTCGCTGTTATGTTGCATTTGAACCTTTTTCCATCTGAATTCGCCATAGGGTCGAACCTGTTGGATATTGGTGTGTTAGCCATCTCTTTATGCATTGTGCACCAACTCGACAGCAGAGCCTACCTAACATGGGTCACCCTAGTCAGCACCCTTATGCCATTGTGGTGCCCATGCTGAGTTTTTCTCATAGGCTCGGGAGCCTTTTTAGATTTACCATGACTTTGAGAAGAAGCCTCATATCTTTCTTTCTCATATATTTCTGGCCATCCTTGATAAGGCTCCCATCTTCATGTTCAAGTTGCATATGCATCTGTTATGACCCCACTTGCGCTAATGAGATTGATACCAGCTTCCATGCTTTTAGCTCGTTATATAAGCCTCCATCTCTAATCTCATTTCCACTAAGCCCTATATCATTTTGCCTTCGCAATTTGACACCTTTTACCTGGAGGAGACACACCCTGAGTGTCCTTATCTTGCTCATGTTCCTGGCATTAGGCATAGCTTTGTTCCATGCACTTGGAGCTAGTTTCACATGTCCCTGACACTCGTCTCCTCCCATTACGTGCATTCTTCTACCTTTACTTCGAGCTCGTTAAAAACAGTAAGTAGGTTACGAGCATTTCTTCCACCTTCACTTCGAGCTCCTTAAAAACAATAAGTAGGTTTCCAGCATTACTTCCACCCTCACTTCAAGCTTGTTAAAAATAGTAGGGAGGCTACGAGCATTATTCTACCTTTAATTCAAGCTCGTTAAAAACAGTAAGTAGGTTACGATCATTTCTTCCACCTTTCCTTCGAGCTCGTTAAAAACAGTAAGGAGGCTATGAGCATTTCTTTCATCTTCATTTCGAGCTCGTTAAAAATAGTAAGGAAGTTATGAGCATTTTCCCTGTATCTCCTTTGAGCTCGTTAAAAATAGTAAGGAGGTCATGAGTTTACTTTTCCAGACTCGTTAAACCTTTACGGAAAAGATCCCTATGGAGTTCTTTTAAGCCCTTTTCAAACTCCTTAAATAGGAAAATTTTTCCGAGCATAGTTGTCTTTTCGGGCTCGTTAAAATAACTGAACTGACATCCACTTAGGTATAGAATTACCCCATTTCCTGGCCTTGGTGGATAATTTACGGAAAAGGTATACTCTAGGTATACTTTGGTATGCGCTAGAAGAGTTCTTCTTCCATTATTTTACACTTTTTCGGGGAAGGAGACTAACTTTACGAAAAAGGACCTTTGGAGTTGTCTTTAGGGTTTTCAGACTCTCGAAATGAGAAAACACCAAGCGAGCATTCAACTACTTGGGCTTGATGTGAAATCTGCAAGATTTTTGATAGAGGATTGTTTAATTTTTTCAACTCTATAAGCAAGAAAACACCGCTGAGCACAGACCAATCCGGGCTCGTTATAAAATCCACGGATAGGTGTATGGAGTTTTCTTCTAGGTTTTTCAGACTCCTTAAATATGAAAACACCATCGAGAATGCTTTAGTTCTTTGTCAAGCTCGTTAAAAAATGAAAAAGGAAAGGGAAGGGAAGAATGTTAAAATATCTTTCAATATGATGGTAGCAAGTCAACTATCTCTTTGAACAAAGCACCTGTTTTGAGTCTATCAAACAAGTTGGGATCTAGTGTTGGCCTTAGGGTAAACCTGATCTTAGAGTTCTTACTCCTCCATTTGGTTAGTATTCCAATCATATGGAGAATCTGTTAATGTATCCTACATTGCAGATTTGCATCGTGGTCTCTTTGTGTTAAAAGCTGCCTAAGTCACTCTTGTGTCGTGCTCACTGTTCAAGGATATAACCCATGTCGGCCATTCTGCAGTTGCATTGACCTCATGCGTCGGCCATTCCTTGGTGTCAGTATGTTTCATCATGTGTTCAGTCCTACTCTAAATAAACTCATACCTGTTGAGTGTCCCTCATGTTGGATGATGGAGGATGCTTTAAGGCCTCCCTTCCAATGGAATTCTTCCCATCGACTTCAACTCATTATGCTCTAGGAATGAAGTTTAGAGTTTTGGTTAGTACCTTGGGGATTGTAGTCATTAGTGGCAGTTTCCCTCGCTATTGGATAGATGGGAATACATCAATGTCTCCTATTCGATGGATTCTTCAAGTGTTCAACAACAAGACCATTTATTCGCACTTGCTTGAATGTACTAGGTACCTTGGGTTCCATTTTCATTATTGGTGGACACCCTCGCGTTTGTTAACGGTATACATCAATGACCGGTAATCAAACGATACCTCCCATGTTCGACATCAACTTATTTATTCGCATGGATAGGTTTGTACCTTGGGGTTTTTTTGGATGAAGACCTTGGGATCCTCGATAGCATCACCTTATTTATGTTATCACCCAAGTTGCGCAATACTGAGCCACACTCTTTTTGGCTCTTGATGAGACATAGATCCAGCTTGTTCTCTATGGCTATGTTCTCCAGTTTTGACATAGATCCACCTTGTATTTATTTGGCTATGTTTACACTTATGTTCCTCATGGATCCACGCTTGTATTCTAGTGGCCATGATATATGCATCTGTATTTGGATCATTAGTGTATCCACTTGGAGGTCATGTTATACTATTTGGACATGGACAGTTACCCCAAGGATGAGTTTGTCTGACATTGCCTTTGCTTTCAGGTACTTCATTTGAGCCTATGATTCTTGGTCTCTTTGATTTATCCGTTTCCATGATTCAATTCTTTGTTACTTATAATGTATTTCAGCCATCGTTTCCCTCACTCCCTATGACCTCACACATTAGGGGGCATCTGTTATAGCTTAAAATGACACTTCTCCATCCGTGACGACACTTGTATCGCTTGGTTGCATGACGACACTTCTTGAGATCAAGTTTAGTCACACAACAGGACGCTTGTGGATTGAATGGTCATTTGGGACATTAAAAATGGTTGAAATTACCTCACTCTTGGCCAATTTGATGGTTATAACCCTTAGGAACATTTTTCCAGACCAAACCATCTCCTGAAAATATCAGAAAACCCTGTTTTTGGCCATTTTTCTCCAAAACCACTGGTTTCCTATGCATAGAGTAGGGCATACTAGGATGTGTGCACAACTCTTATGCCTATAGAGTAGCACACACCTTGGAAAATATGAAAATCCACTCCAATAAAGTAGCGCACACCCTCATAAATATTCAATTATGCTTCAATAAAGTAGCGCACACCTTGAGAAATGCGTTGGTTTGCAGTAGGAAGAGTAGGGCACTTTCCTGAACTAGTCAAAATCTTGAATTTTGGTTGAAATGGGCTAGATTGGAAACCTCCTGATCGGTTATAACTACTTTTTCTCTCCTTCATTAACTATATAAGGAAGGTAGAAGGGCCATGTGAGGAGACCAAGCCTATAACAAAGTTATGCTGGAGAAATGGAGACACTCATCCCCCCTCTCTTGTGCCTCAGTTTCTGATGAACCCTAGCACAACTGATTAGAGGTTGGGATCCTTCGAGAACAGAAGCAGGAGACCTTGAATCTAGGTTTCATGAAGTGCCAAGCTTGAAGGAATGTATAATTTTATGTACTTGCTTCATTCATTAATAAAGATTAGATGTTCTTTCCTTTCCAAATATGACCTATTCATGTGTGTCTCAGATTTGAATACAGTTTGCTTATAGTTTGTGGTCTTTTTTCTATCATCAATATCAATGCTATATATGTAGTCAAATGTATTTGAGAAAGGTATGAAGTTGTTTTGCAGGTGTGGGCATTGCGACACTGAATAGCATTGAAGAACAAGGAAGATGAAGCTTGGATCAACCTTTTGAATAAGGTGCATATATATCTAACTTTAATCTCTTCACTTACTTGTTGTACTTGCAGAACATTTGTAGGTCTATCTTTCATCACTGTAAGTTGGTAGTTTCTCACCTGAACTATAGGTGCATTTTCCTCACAACACTCGTTAAAAACAGTAAGGAGGATTTGAGCATTCTTTCACCTTCACTTCGAGCTCATTAAAAATAGTAAGGAAGTTATGAGCATTCTTACATCTCTCCTTTGAGCTCGTTAAAAACAGTAAGGAGGTCACAAGTTTACTTTTTCAAGCTCGCTAAAATTTTACGAAAAAGATTTCTTATGGAGTTCTCTCTAAGCTCTTGTTAGACTCCTTAAATATGACAATATTGCCGAGTATAGTTGTCATTTCAGACTCGTTAAAGGATTTGAAGCGACATCTACTTAAGTATAAGTTTAACCCTTTTCCGGACTTTTGCGGATTACTTACGAAAAAGGAATACTCTAGCCATCCGTGGCTAAAAGAGTTCTTATTCCATTGTTTTACACTTTTTCAGGGGAGGAGACTAACTTTACGTAAAAGGACCTTTTGGAGCCTTTTTTAGAGTTTTTAGGCTCTCGAAACATGGAAACACCAAGCGAGCATTCACCTACTCGGGCTCAATGTGAAATCCACAAGAGGGTGTATAGAGGATTGTTTAAATTTTTCAGACTCTATAAACAGGAAAACACCGGCGAGCATTAACCTACTTGGGCTCAATATTAAAATCCACGAGTAGGTGTATGGAGTTTTTGTTTAAGTTTTTCAGACTCAAAATTGAAAACACCGGCGAGCAAGAACAGATCTCAGCTCGATATTAAAATCTAGAAATCAGTACTATAGAGTATTGTTCTATCTCTTCTTCGAACTCTGTAAACAATGAAGAAGGTCCTGAGTCTTCCTCCCATGGGCTCATTAAACTCTTTACATGGTTGGATCTATTGAGTTTTCATTCTTTCTTGGACTCATTAAAACAACAAGAAAGGTATTCTTTTATCTAAAAAGAATAAGGGATAAGAAGGGTATATCGCATCTTGTAGTTTCAAAGGCAGTTCAGTCAGTCCTATCCTTGAAAACACCACCTATTTGAGTCTATCATTTCAGTTGGGTTTAGTTTTCGACCCTAGGGTGAACTTGATCTTCGAGTTGTTTACTCCCCCGGTTGGTTATTCTTCCAACCATATGAAGGGTCTGCTAATGTCTCCTACATTACAAGCTTATATCATTTTCCCATCATGTTGAAAACTACCTAAGTCACTTTGTGTCGTGCTCACTGTTCAAGGATATAGCCCATGTCGGCCATTCTGCAGTTTACCTTCACCTCATGTGTTGGCCATCCTAGTGTCAGTCTTATTACATGTCCTACTCCACATCAGCTCATACCATTTGAGTGTTCCTCGTGTTGGATGATGTAGGATTCCTTAAGGCCTCCCTTCCAATGGACTTCTTCCCATCGACATCAACTCATTTTTCTCTGGGAATGAAGTTTAGAGTTTCGGTTAGTACCTTGGGGATTGCAGTCATCAGTGGAAGTTTCCCTCGTCATTGAATACTGAGAATACATCAATGTCTCTTATTCGACGGGTTCCTCAGGTGTTCGACGTCAAGTCCACTTATTCACACTTGTTGGATCGTACTAGGTACCTTGGGCCCCATTGTCATTAATGGTGGAAGCCCTCGCGTTTGTTAATGGTATACATCAATGACCGGTAATCAAACGATACCCCCCCATGTTCGAATTCAGCTCACTTATTCACATGGTTAGGGTTTGTACCTTAGGTTGTTTGGATGAAGACCTTGGGATTTCGATAGCATTACCTCATTATGTTATCACCCAAGCTGCGTAAGACTAAGCCTCACTCATTTTGGCTCTCCATAAGACATAGATCCAGTTTGTTGTTATGGCTATGATCTCTCATTCTGACATGGATACACGCTTGTATTTCAGTGGCCATGCTATATACATCTCCTAGTTATGTATCGGAGATCATGTTGTCTCACACTACACATCGATATGATGTCAAGATTGTAATTGCTCGCTGACCTTGATATTTATTTCAGGTACTTTTGTGACTTGGTTCTGTGGTTTCTTGCTTCTCCGCTGACTTGGAATTAAAATGTATTTCGGCCATCGTTTCCCTCTGACCTCACACATTAGGGGGCATCTGTTATAGGTCAAATATGCACTTCTTCGTCCATGATCACATCTAGTTGTTGATCACACAAAAGGACAACTTGGATTGAAGAGCATGATTACCTTAGATGATGATTGGACTAGACTTACCCCTCTGCAGCTGACAAAACTCTCATTTTACCTACTTTAAGCATGATAGTAGCATTTTCCTACTGAAATACTCTACTCCACTTCAATAAAGTAGCATTTTCCTTATGAAATACTCTACTTTGCTTCAATAGAGTAGCGTACAGCTCAAAAAATCTTGCAAACGCTGGTTGTAAAGCAGGAAAGTTGCATATTGAACGCTACTCCACTTAAGAAAACTAACATACACCTTAAAAAGTAATCAAAAATATATTAATTTGACGAATTGGGATTAGTTGAAGTTGGTTTTGCAACTTCCCCAACTTCCCAATCAAACTACCTCTTGATCCAAACTGCCTACCTTGTCCCATAAATACAAGGGGGATAGAAGAGAGAGACTAGACTCATAATGGTCATAATGACCTAGAGGAGAAACTATGCATTAAGGGTTGTTACGCTGGAGGAATTCCAAAGTTAGTGTGAAGAGCAGGAGCCCAGGATCTGGTTGCACAAGCACTCTGAATGATCAGGTATAATTGTATTGATTATTTGCTTTTGACAATAAAGGTTGAAATACCCTTCCCATCCCAATCAAATGTCTAATGGATTGCATATTTGTTTGGATTAAATGCTTGATTGTATTTGATGTTTAAATTGAATTTCAATTTAATCATTGCTATATCAGTCAAGATACGCCGAGGAAGGTATCTATTGTATTGCAGGTTTGTCGAACGGAGGATCAAGTGGAGGATCGATCGAAGGAGAAAGCGAAAGCTAGGATCGAACTTTGTGAATAAGGCATGCCTTCAAGAACCTTGATTTCTTTCCTTTTGTAGAAGCCTATGTGATATGATTAATGTATTTACCTGTCACCCTAGAAGTTGGTAGTGTCCCTCTCCTCGCTATAGGGTAGATTTCCTGAACAACAAATGTCTTGGGTGTGGAAACATGGGTAAGGCCGTATTGAAGGCTGGAATTTACCATGTGCAAGAGTCAAACCTCATGAGAAGGGTGTCATGTATATACAGTTAAATGGTGTACATAATGTATTTCTAATTTCAGATCTGAACATTATGAGAATGACCTGATCATATTTGCAATAAATGGTAAAATTCAGATTTCGAATTTTGCTAATAATTACTAATAACTATTTTGTTTATATGAATTGTGTAAGGAGGACATGTTGTAGGTGGATGATTGTGATATGGTAGCAGCATAAAACCATAATGGACATGGTGGTGCCACGTACAATAGACAAACAATATGAGAATGGCCTCATGATTAAACAAATCGGATTTTTGTAGTAGACAGAGTTGCAAATTCATGTGAATTAATTGTTAATGCCCTTGATTGGTTATGGAAAAACCAGACTTGAATTTAATGGAAAATTATGCCAAGAGGCATATGTGGGTTATGGAATGTCAGAGAGATTGGGATGGAAAACCGAGGGACTATTGACTCAAAAAAGGGAGCCCCTATTCCTCACGAATGAAGAAAAGACCCATCTACAAAATGGATGCGTATTCTGTAACCCTAGCTAATAATGTGCATTCCTAATTAATAGAGTTAATATGCAGGGTATAGTTATTCTATTTATATTATTTTGGACTGATTGAGTATGATTAGGGCCTACATGGATCACATTGAGAAGGGGTGCACACCTTTCTAGTGTTGGGTTATGTTAGGGTTATCAATATTGAACCCTAAAGGAATGGATGCATCCCTGGTGTTTCAATATTTGATAGTGAATTTTATGAAATATATTTACCATTTCAGAGAAGCAGTGCTAATGAGATTGCTTACTCCTCTTATGTTGTCAGCTTGAACAGATACAATTCGGTGTTGCACACTAAAGAATAAAATTGAAGAGGTTGTTGTTTCCTGATAAACCCAGTCGAAGAACTAGCTTGGAAATGGTTGTTGTATGCTTGATAAACCCAGTCAGAGAACCGTCTTAGCATACTGGTCCATGGAATGCTTGATAAAACCAGTCGGTGTACTGGCTTGGCATTGGTTATTGGACAATGTGGTGTAGTTTCCTTTCATTGATCTCTAACCCAGACAGATGTGATGGCTTGGCAATGGAGAAAGAAAAACAGGTATGGGACTGGTTTGGAACCATCGAGGCCTGATAAACCCAGTTGGTGTACTGGCTTGGAATTGACTATTTGATGTTGTGGAGCAGCATGTGTGCTGGCCAAGCATCCACCTCACAGGTGATCCAAGGCTTGTAAAGCGTAAAAGGAACCTGTCGATTAGTGATGAAGTGTCCAATAAAGATAAGTATTTGGTTACCTTGCATCTTCTTGCTCATTTAATATGAAAATACATGTGTATATGATTTGGTTATGATTTCTTAAACTCTTGTTTAGAGATAAACCCTATGAAAATAAACTAAACATGTGAATTGATTCAATGTTTGAGTGTATGTATTGTTGGAAGAAAGGATCCTTGAATGAATCCTAAGGATGCATGTCGTCATGTGATTGTCCTAGAAAGCTCAGTATGAGCAGCAATGAAGAGTGATGCTAGTGTACTTGTGTGGTTCCTAGCAGTCAAAGGTTTTGTGGGAAATCATGGGGAAAGAGTTCCCTGGATGAGAGGCCTGGGATAGACCTTAGACACTAAGTGTCATAGCCAAGAAATGGCAAGTCAAGCATTGACATTGAAGTGAAAGAGGGTAAGGATCATGGAACCACAGTGGTGGTGTGGCTACGGATTATAACAAGACTAAGAGGGGGAAACTCTTACTCTCCTCTTTCCTTTTTAATGGATGCATTTCAGAAAATAGAAAATTGTTGAATACATGATGTGGCTGAGAATTGATTATGTTTATTTGCTTGAAAATAAATTGTGAATGCTGAAATAGTTAATTCCAGGTCGAAGGATGAACATGAACATGTTCATATGTATGTTGGAAAAGCATGAAACGTATGGAAGTCTCATGAATAAAGCATTGGATCTCCATGTCAATTAGGTAAAGAATTAATTGATTTTAATGTTTATGTTATGTCTGGCCTAAAAATAATTGCCATGATGAATTTCATAGGTGATAAATTGAAAGCAATTGATTGCAACTGTTACAAGGAAAGTGGTTCTAGCAAGCAAGGTGTGGGTAGCTGTACATATTGACCATGGAAGCAGACTAAAGGCTATTGGATTTGGCTGAAAATATTTTTCAAACAATTGCCAATACTCAAGAAAATCTTGGAGAGATGCTCAAGCAACAAAAGCAACATAATGAGATGAACTACACGGCCTTGCAAGACTCTATTTGTTTTCAAAGGGAGGTAAGAAGCATCCTGGAAACAACCAATAGTGGAAAGTGTTAGGATATTCCTATACTCCATCCTAGTCCTACCATCATTTCAGTTATTTTCATTATCAGTCGTGCATGCATCCCAGTCATCAGTACCAGCACCTAGCCCTCAGTTAGCTAGCCCCGGGAGCTTCTCTAAAATCAGTTTTAGCCCTCCTAGACAGGGAGGCGCCCACTTATCACCCACCACTTGAGAAGGGCGCCTTTTTCTTACCTACCAGTCCAGTTGTACTTCAGTTAGTTGAGTATCATCAGGTCTTTCATTGATTTAAGGCTAGACTGACTCTCAACTGACTGTATCACTCCAATGGAACTCCGATGAGACTAGACTGCCCATTTTAACTCCAGATAGCTCCTCATGCTCCCTCCACTGGGCCTCCTTCATTTAGTTAGTGCCAGTTGCACATGCCACACTCAGTTAGACTCAGTTTGATTGATGGTTGACAGTTACTTGAGCATTGATGACTCCACTGATGATGATGAAGACTTCTAGTTGTGCTTCAATGACACTCCAGTGATCTTTTGATCACTCCATGAAGGCTAATTCGAATTGCCACCTTGGCATTTGAATCCTCATGCATTGTACTACTTATTTGTCCATATTGTGATTAATGGATTAGTGTGTGTGAAGTTATTTTGCTTCTATCCAAGTTCTACTGTATTATTATTCTGTTGCTATCTTACTGCATTATTCACTCTTAATCTTATTCCTAAATTATTTCATTATGAGGTATACATAAGCTCTTAGATCTACTGTGAGGATTTTCACATGGTATCAGAGCATGTTGAGAGTATTGTTTATCTCCATTCCTGAGAGTTTTTTGTAGGTTATTATCAAGATTTTGAGTGCGGCAGTTGCAGCTGTTTCTGCATTGTTGCAACAGTAGCAGTTGCCGACGTTTCTATTGTTTTTGCAAGTCTTCTACAGCTTCCATTGATTTCGAAGGAATTCCTCTTTATCTATTCAACTATGTTGAATGGAAACAAAAAAGATAGCATATTTGAAGAGCCATGATCTCTTTGATTATTGTTTTGAAAGAGAGTTTGAATCCTCTGAAGAAGAGTATGACTAGTTAAATGAAGGTGAAAGAGCCATTGTAGCCATGCTGTATGCTATGTCTCGATGCATGGTATTCCACCCCCTTGATGTTGAATATGATGAATATCCAAAAGAGCCATGGGCCCACTTGGATGAAAGATTTGGCAGACCGAATGAAGGTATTGGTCCAAACCCTTTCGAGAGCAAGCCCAGTGATGCATTCGCTCCCCTTGATGGTCTCTCAGATCATGAATCAGTATCAAACATATCTCATATTGAATTTGTTCACAAAGAAGAAGAACTTGCAGATTCTACAGTCATGCTCCAAATTTCTTCTATTTCTATGCCAGCTCACACTCTAGATATTGCAGAGGTTCCTAAATCCTCTCTTGCACCAGAGTCTTTTGGTTTGCATCATGATCTCATGAATGTTTCGGAGGTCAAATCATCCATTGGAGGTAATGCATTCTCTCTCCTTGATCACTCACCTCTTATGTTCTACTATATGATCATTATTTCATGCTTTCAGAAGGTTATTGAAGATGATGGCCATTGCCATTCGCTTGGGATAATTTCTCATGCATTTACTGGTTTAGATCTCACCTCAAATGGTTCAAAGGAGATCTTAAGCAACCATGATTCAAGTCTTGGATCTGATTTGGATTCCAAGCAAACACTGACATTTGATGGTTCTTTTGAGCATAATCTCACCCATGATGGTTCGAAGGAGAAGACAAAAGACTATCTGCACAGATTTGATCCTACCTCAATTGATTTGAATCACAGGTTCAAGGATCATCCTCATATTTTTGGATTTGTTCTCATCACATTCGATCTGAAGAGCAAGTACAAGCACATGCTTTTTGAGCATGAACCACTTCATCCCAAGAAGAAGATACCTCCAGACATATGACCAAGCATCACACCTTCTTGAGTTTGGAGCATTTATTTTTGTGTGTGCCTTACAATCTATTTTGAAGGGGGGTATTTTTCCCATGAGGTTTTCCCCATTTCCTCGATTTATTGATTGTTATTATTCATTGTATTGGGTGACCTTTGGTCTCAGTTACCAGGGCCCAGGATGGATTAAGGGGGCGTTTTAGGATATTCCTATACTCCATCCTAGTCCTACCAGCATTTCAATTATTTTCATTATCAGTCTTGCATGCATTTCTGCATGCAGCATGCATGCAATTGCATGCATCCCAGTCATTAGTCCCAACGCCTAGCCCTCAGTTAGCTATCCCCAAGAGATTCTCTCAGATCAGTTTTATCCCTCCTATACAGGGAGGCACCCACTTCTCACCCACCACTTGAGAAGGGCGCCTTTCCTCACCTACCACTCCAGTTGTACTTCAGTTAGCTGAGTTATTATCAGTTCTTTCCTCGATTTAAGGATAGACTAACTCTCAACTGACTGTATCACTTTGATGGACCTCAGATGAGACTAGACTCCCCATTCTGACTCCAGATAGCTCCTCATGTGCCCTCCACTGAGCCTCCTTCATTCAGTTAGTGCCAGTTACACTCAGTTACACCTAACACACTCAGTTAGACTCAGTTTGACTAATGGTTGACAGTTACTTGAGCATTGATGACTCCACTGTTGATGATGAAGACTTCTAATTGTGCTCCAATGAGATTGTAGTGATCTTTTGATCACTCCATGAAGGCTAATTCAAATTGCCACCTTGGCATTCGAATCCTCATGAATTGTACTACTTATTTGTCCATATTGTGATTAATGGATTAGTGTGTTTGAAGTTATTTTGCTTCTATCCGAGTTCTACTGTATTATTATTCTATTGCTCTCTTACTACATTATTCACTCTTAATCTTATTCCTAAATTTTTTCATTGTGAGGTATACATCATCTCTTAGATCTGCTGTGAGGATTTTCACAGAAAGGGAAGTGGACCAATGAAGAGACATTCATCCACTCATCCCACTAAGAAACGTTCCAGGTGGGAATACTCAAAGGAAATTGAGTAGGAAAAGATAAAGCAACCCCTGAAATGTTGGAAATGTGGAGGAGATCATTGCCTCCACATCTTCCCAACAAGGAACAACAAGAGAGATAGCAGCTATTAAGTTCCTAGACTTGTAGATCAGCTGGAAGATCAAAGCCAACAAGAGCAGCTTGTGGAAGCTAAAGGAATGGGTGCTGAAAGTTCAAAGTAAAGAGCAAAATGTAGGACAAGCCTACAACATTTTTGCAATTTTGGACATGTGTAGATTGTATATGTATTTCTAAGTGTTGGAACACCGAAGACAGTGTTATTATAAGGGAGGGAGGATGCAATATCCCCCATTCTGACCTTAGGTTATTTTGGATGTAATGTAAATATTGCACAAAGTGAAATGTGTGTGCCTTAGTGTGGAGATCAAGGCCACGGCCCCACTAGTGGATGCTTAGGTTTAATGCATAGGAAAGTATTTAATATTCTGATAATCCATGTGTTGTTAAGCCATGAGGGATTGTAAATGATGTAAATAAAATACTAAGGGCTGGCTATGGCTGTAACTAAATGAGGAGGGAATATGTATCCACTAGGGAATGGTGAGGGGGTGTGATATTAAACCTAGACTGCCATATGTCACCTAGAGAACCCGTTTGACCTGTCTTGGTTTCCATTTATTTCTACTGCAAGGAAAGTACCGCAGGAGGACTGTGCATGGGGTCATGGAGTATGGGAAACCCCAGAAAATTTGGATGATAGGGTATGGAGCTCTATTACCTTGACCTGCACGTCACTCCACTCTTGGATTTTGTATTCCTCCTTCCCATACCAGGGTTGAACACACACGTTGGATTTGAACCCTTACGCATCACAGGGGAGCTGAGCTATGAAGCAAGGGGAATAAATCGTGATTCTGTCCAGGGCCACAATTTAGAGAGTCGAATACACTTAGAAAAATCTGCGTAGGAGAAAAATGATGGGGGGTTATCCTTAGATCTGACTTTGTGGGTGAATAGCAGAGCGTGAGAAGCTTAGGAACCCTCGGGAGAGCCAGATTGGAGTGTCGATACCCTTTGGCGAAACAGATCCACTCGGACATAGCATTGAGGAAACTCCTAGTGTGGGATTGTAGTGGGAAGGAACTAAGATGTTTTATATTTTCTGCTAAAGCATGAGAGGGATTATTTACCTTGATTTAGCATTCAAGGCCAACCACACATACCCATGACAGTGCTAGGGGAATAGGTTGCCTAGGGACCGTGAAATAGTGAAGGGAGCCTTACCTATACTGAAAGTGGGGTGATGGGGGTGCTTGAACCTATCTGAGATCATTGGATATTCCCATAGCTCTGTGGAGGAGCTTATTAAACTAGAAAGCCCTTATTCGCCTTCCCCATTTTGCTTGAAAATTTAACTGTGTGTTGGATTCCTTGATGGAATGTGAACTAATATGTGAATGAACTTGATAGGGACCCCTTGTGGATACATAGCCCCAATTAGGGGGTGATATCTGATTGCTGAAATAATAAAGGATGGGTAGAGATGTATGGTTGGGTTGGAAAGTTGCAGTCCATAGCTAGTTTTCTTGGATGTTCAATGCAAAAGATAAGTGTTTCTGTGTTAAGTTATACCACATGTGTTCCAATTTCCATGAAGTGTTCACTGATTGCTAGGGATGAATGTCCATGCCTTATGCTTCATTTTGTTGTGTATGTTATTAAATGTTGAATGCATGACAGATTATGTGGAGATGATGTTGCCTTTAGCTATAGTTTTTAGGTACATGCATGCATTTATTTTCTTATGAGAATGGTCCATTGATGAATAGGGTTGTATGCCTATTCATTGTGTTGAGTTTGTTGTGTATGTTGTTATCTTACTTCTGCATTGATTTAATTAGTAATGACTATTATGGTTGGCAGAGATGTGTGTTAAGATGGCTAACTTCTATTTTTGTGTGTGTTAAGTACCTTGTTCTTTCACTTTACATGCTTATCCTTGTGTTGATACTCATATGAAAACATGATTTAGGAATAGTTCTAAGCCTTTCCTACTTCCTCAATCTGCTTGGGAGAAATATGTGCATGCACTCCATTCTATGGGGGTGGATCATGTTTCATTCCTTGTGTTCCTAGAGTAGGCTTATGTACATTTGCAATCCCTTGATAATGTTTTTGAATTGTTCTTGGATGAATTAGGGCTAAGTATGGTAAATGTGCAGGACCACTCCAGCCATGACTCGGGGAAAGAACAGGCACCCTATGGACCAGATGAAGGAGAGAAAAATGGAAGAAGTGGAGCAGAGTTCCTTGCAGAAGGGTAAAGGCACCTTGAAGAGGATTATAGGCTAGATTTAAGTTGGAAATTGACAAGGTTAGAGTGCTTATTTTGGATAGGGGATCATACCAATGGATAGATCACTCCAAGATATTTCCAATGGTATCGACCTTGCCTTATTTGGTCCAAGGATGGAGGATTTATCACCCTCTAAAGTTTGCAGGTGAAGTGACTGGTTTAGGGTATGTGATCCTGAACTTCCGAATCTGCAATGCGGAATGTAGATTACAAAGTTTGGGAGTCGACCGTTGGGTTACGCGACGATATTTCCACCTTTCCGCATCCGCAAAGTGTATTGCGAATTATGGAGGGTGGTTTTCCCGGATTGGCGAGATGGGCATTCCGATCTCCGAGTTCCACAAAGCGGAACTGTGGATTGCAGAAATCAGGAAAAAGAATTCGTCGGAGCTGCATAATGGGTTTTTTTCATTTCTGAATCACATATGCAGATTGTGGATTGCGGGATGTCGGAAGGGAAATATTTTCAGAGCTGAGAATTGGACTTCCGCCTTTTCGGCATCTGCAACGCGGGTTGCAAATTGGGGAATTGTAGAGGAGGAAAAGTTTCTGGGGTGGCGATTTGACTTCTGACTTCCCACTTCCGCACTGCAGATTGCGGAATATTGGAGGGAGGTTTCTGCGGAATGATAAATTTTGATTCCCGAATCCTAATTTCCGATTGCGGCTTGTGTATTGGGGCATGTGAAACTGCAAGTTGTGGATCGATGATCATTGTAGGTTTAGAGTTGCAGAGCCTTTGAATTGCTTGGGAAAAAGAAGAAAAAAAGTTAGCAGGTGGTTCAAGGGTTGTCTCCCATTGCCTATAAAAGGAACTGAGGTGACCAAGTACGTGACAGTTATTGCATCCCTTTGTCTCCTATATATAGGAAGGAGACCTTTTCATTTTATTCATCATTGTATCTTGTCTTGTATTATGTACATTGTGTAAGGAGGTTCCTCCCTCGAAGAGGAGTGTTCTTCATATCAGTTCTTCATTATTAAGGCATTGATTACTTTATTTTGGTCTATTTATGCTATATCTAGGACTTGGTTGCATAATATTCAAGCACTACGCCAGAATGTTGAGAGCCCCTCAAGATGATGAAACATAATATAGGCACAGAGGAGGAGGATAAGATGTCCATAATAAGATATTATTTGGATTATGAAACAATTACTCAGATAGTCGGCCTGTTGAAGGAATAAGAACAACTTTTTTCCACGTAGCCTCTCTGAAATGAAAGGGATTGCAAGACCGCTTGGATAAATGAAGATTCAACCGCTCGGATAAATGAAGATTCAACTGAAATAAGGGGGAAAACCAGTTAAGAAAAGGCCATATAGATTTAACCCCAAATATAAAGAGAAAGTGCGCAAAGAGTTGGAATGCATGTTGGATACAGGGATTATCTTCCCAGTGGAGGAATCCAAGTGGATCAGTCTGATGGTGGTCTAGGACAAGAAAACCAGAGAAATATGCATCTATGTATATATATGCAACCTTAATGTAGCATGCATACATGACCCATTCCCTACACCTTTCATTGATGAGGTGTTAGAGAACATAGGGGGTCGTGAATCCTATTCATTCACTAATGAGTTTTTTGGCGACCATCAAGTGCATATCACTCCCAAGGATTGCACGAAAACAACTTTTGTGATTGGGTGGGGCTCTTTTTCCTACACCGTTATGCTATTTGGATTGAAGAATGCGCTTGTTGTGTTCTCCAGGATAGTTGTGGACGCATTCAAATATTTCATGCATAAGTTTTTGGAATTTTATCTTGATGACTAGACAATGTTCAACTTGTTAAAGGATCACCTGCAGTTCTTGCGCCTCATGCTAGATTGTTGCAAGCATATGTAGATTTCCTTAAATTTGAATAAATTCCTTTTTTGCACACCGTTTGGCATATTACTAGGGCGTGTTGTGTCCAAAGAAGGTTTATTAGTAGACTTGGGAAATATTACAGTCATATTCAATCTCTCGGCCCCAACACATGTGAAATTTTTGCGCACAACATTGGGACATACAAGCTACTATAAAAAGTTCATAAGAAACTATGCTAGCATAACAAATCCATTGGAGGAGTTGTTTAGAAAATAAGTGAAGTACGAATGGATGAAAGAATGCCAATAAAAACTCAACACTTTTAAGGATAAAATTGTGACTGCACCAATTCTCATCTTTCTTGCTTGTATACGAATATTCCATGTGCATGTGGATGCGTCATTAGTTGCACTGTGAGTATTTTTAGCTCAGCCTAGGGAAGGAGACATTGATCACCCTATCTCCTTTGCAAGAAGGAAGTTGTCTACAGCTGAAAATAATTATACCATGAATGAGTGGGAAGGATTGATGATGGTATATGCACTATAGAAGTACTAACACTACTTGTTGGGGAGTTCGTTCTAATTTTTCACAAATCACTCTGCTTTGAGATACTTAGTCAACAAGCTAGTGATGGGAGGGGCACATCTGCCAATGGATTCTCCTCTTTCAATAATTTGAATTTGAATTCGTTGTCAACCCAAGAAAGAATCATGTTGGTCCCGATCACCTATCAAGACTTGAATTAGGTGAGGAAGGATGTATCTTGTATGACGACCTATCGGACATGCAATTGTTTCGTATTGAGGGACGAGGCTATACCAGAACAATTCAATGAGATTGAAACATTTTTTGCTTCAAGTTGCATGTTGGTAGGGTACACATTTTAGCAGCACAGACATATCATAACGCGTAGTGCATATTTTTAGATGATAGCAAGAGAGCTCTACAAGTTGCGAGATAATGGTATCTTGGGTCGATGTGTTTTGGAGCATGAAAGACCGATTCTTCTAAGAGAAGCACATGAATGTATATTTAGAGGACACTATGCAGGTAAGTCTATTGGGAATAAAGTACCATGTGTAGGGTTATGGTGGCCTTTGTTGTTCCAAGAATCTAAGATGTATTGCAAACAGTGTGATGTTTTCCAACGAGTGGGTAAGTCGTCGCATAGGGATGAGATGATTCTCTTCCTTGTCACTACGCTTGATCCATTCAAGAAATGGGATATTGATTTTGTGGGGCTGATCAACCCACCAACATGAATAACTTGTGCCAAATATCTCATCACTGTGATAGAGTACCAGAAAAGATGGTCAGAGGTTGCGCTAGTGAAGGATTGTAGTGCAGATATAGCTGTGAGGTTCATATTTGAGCGCATTATTACCATATTTAGGGTCCCAAAAATAATGATGAGCAATCAAGATATGCATTTATCGAACTCAACGATGAGTATTAACACAAGAGATCATGATACACCATCAACAAAGTACACCATATCAACCATAGTCTAATGGCACCATGGAAGCATTCAATAAGATTCTAGAACATAGGCTTATAAATGTCTGTAATGCCCAACGCAATGATTGGGACCAGTGAATTCCACCACTGCTATGGGCCTATAGCACAACATCTAAAAGGCTCACTAAGTAGACCCATTCATACTGATGTTTGTAAATAGATCTCACAAATATGAGGGATGATGAATCACTTGCACACATATTGGAAGACTTTATGGTATTGGAAGAAGACAAGTTCATCGTAGGGTTCAATCAGGCTATGGCTAAGCAATGTTAGAAATCTTGGCATGACAGAAAAATCAAGAGTAGGACCCTGGAACCTGGTGCACTCATATTGACATATGATAGTAATTTTTTAAAGCACCGAGGAACACTGCAAATGAGATGGTTAGGTCCATTCAGGATCCTATTTATAATAGAAGCAGGCATCGCAAAGTTTGCCACTTTGGAAAGAGATCCAATGAAGGGACTGATCAATGGAAATCGCCTCAAACCCTACATGTCCTACAAGGGAAAGAACACATGTAAAACCGAAGCAATAGAGAGAGAGAGGGAGAGAGAGATAGATAGAAAGAGAGAGAGAGAGAGAGAGAGAGAGAGAGAGAAGAGAGAGAGAGAGAGAGAGAGAGAGAGAGAGAGAGAGAAATGTTACATTACACATATCATTCATTAGGTGATAGGATGAGTCATAGTCTAGTCAAGTTGTATTGCAAAGAAAATCGTCAAGTGTCATGCGTCACTAGCCATGTTATGAGTTCTTGCCTACATTGAGTGTGATTCATTGTAAGGAACCTCGAGCAATTAATTAATTAAAATGCACGATATATTAGAAATAACATAACATAGAATATATTTATTGGTCACGGGCCAATTCAAGGGGGGAACCTCCTTTGAGAAAGCTCAATTCAAAATAACTCGTGGATGCCTTCATTGGCCTCAACACGTACTTATTTACTAATTCTATGCACCAATACTATGGATTAATACCATGGAGCATATAATACTACGTGATGACTTACAAAGCATATGTGTCCAATAATATGGATCAATATCATGGAACATATAATACTATGGGTTAATACAAACTATGGATCAATACCATGGAACATATAATACTACGGGACGACTTACAAAGCATATGCATCCAACAAAAATATACTAAAAAAGTAAAGAGAAGGGTTGACACGGGTTCCTAACATCCACTCCCCCTTAGAAAAATCTTTGTCCTCAAAGCTTTAGATGTGGAAATTGATGTTGAATCTGAAGGAGTGGTTCCCATGTAGCATCTTTTGGTTGCATTCTTTGCCACTGAATCAATACCTCTGTGATAGATCGAGAGCAAAGCTGATGAGTGCTCCTATTGAGGATGGCCTCTGAATCCAAAAGGATGGATCCTTCATTATCCATTTTTGGTAAAATAGTTTGTCCTCTGATGTTGGTGCCAAGAACTTTCGTCAGACAAGAGGCATGAAACACTGGATGAATGCAGGAGGATGGAGGAAATTCCAATTTATAAGCAACGGACCCAATATTCTGAAGAACCTTATAGGTCCCATATAACTTTGGAGCGAGCTTATGGCGCTTTTTGAGTTTCAGGGAGGATTGATTGGAAGGTTGTAGACAAAGAAAAACCATATCACTTGCTTGAAAAGTGGGCTCAGAATGGTGTTGATCGGCTTGTTGTTTCATTCGAATTATTTCCATGTGGAGATTGTCCTGCAAAATGCGAAGAATCTGATCATGGTTTCGAAGAACCGTGTCAACTGTCGAAACTAGTGAATTGTTGAGGGTGTATGGAAGAAGAACTGGTGGTGCCTGACCATAGATTGCTTCATATGGAGTCATTTTAGATGCAGTATTGTACCACCATTCAACAAGAGGGATCCATTTCTCCCACTGATTTTGTTGTTTGGAGGTGAAGCAACGAAGATAAGTTTCCAAACATTTATTGGTAATTTCAGTATGTGTTGGCACAGTTCTATCGATAGGGGTTCACTTCGCACTGTCGTCAACAAACTCCAACCAAACTCCCTTAAACACCATCCCAGAAAGGTTTTACCCTTTCCAACAACACCCGCGAAGTGAGTGAAGTCTCACCTGACATGGGTAAGGGGGCTGCAAGAACCAAGTTTCCACGGTGGGTAAAGGACATGCAACTACTCCAATTCTATCGCAACATAAACCATAGATTCACCATTCGCATACATTCATACATTCATCATTCACACATTAACCATGTATTTACCATATGCATGTTCAATACATAATTAACATTCACATTAACAGGGAAATACCAAAGATCGCATCAATGAAAATTTACAATAGAGATCATAACACATCATTCACTATTCAACATAAATAGAGACAAAAGAACAGATCCAAAAATATTCATGCATTAACTCATCCAAACCTGCAGTATAACCTTCGCAGAGGCAGTTCAGAACATCTTATCGCAGATACATACAAAACTACCGAAAACATAGCAAAAAATAATCGAATCGCATAGTCACAATGATCATGCCAGTTGATACTAGGATTCCCTTAGGCTTACATTCATGTTCTTATTTATAGCCAACTATGGAGGTTACAAAATGGTCCAAATGACCCTTTCTAACAACCTGAACTAATCTTGCGCTTCCTCGTTCTCCACGAATGAACCTTTCTTCCATGGATGGTCCTTCTTTGCAGCTGTCGATTTTCGCACTTCATGTGGATTAATCCCATGCCAACAGCCCCCCAACACAATCTTGTGGCTCTCCCTCGAGCGACCTTAGCTCGACACCTCTGATGCATTCACCTGGTGCTTGGAATCATCGTATGCATCCTTGATTTGCTCGACCACTTCCTTCGTTGATGCTATGATTTGGGTACATTCTTCCACCTGCTGGTCTGTTGGGTGTTGATGTATTTGTAACTTCAGAATGTATTTCACATATGTATATTGTACTCCTATAGAGATGGTATTATTCCTCTATACAGAAGTGTCGTCATTTGTATTGACAAGTGTCGCAACTTGCATTTGATGGGTTATTAGACCACCAAGTGTGTGGTAGGCCCTGAGTTAAGTTAACCATGGGTTAGTAGATTGTCCTAGACAAGTCGGCCCTGCTAGTTTATTAGGCAAGTCAAGTCATGTATAAATAGAGTGCGGGAGGAACTCTATTTGATCATTCACTTATTCACTTATACACTCATTGGAGAGTGGCACACAAGTGAGGAAGGAGGAGAAGCTGCTAGGAGGACTATCTCATGTACTTGGGTTGTATCATTGCTCTTTCTATCTCTGAGGAAGTTATTGGGGTTTTTCACCTTATTGGTTTTCCCCAAGGAAACTTTGTGTGTCTACTGTCTCTTGTGATTGCTTCTTTTTATTGATATGTTGTACATGTTATTCTCTCAGATAAGATCCTAGATCATATTGAATTGATGCTTAAAATCTAACATGGTATCAGAGCTAACTTGAGATGAAGACACTATGCAGTTACAGAAGCTAGGGATTCTTGTTTTTTGGGTTTCTCTCCACAGATCTTGAAAGGAAGGAGGCTAGATTGACTCTCCTCAGCAATGCACATCTTTCTTTCGAAACAGAATTCAATTCTGAGCATTTTTCAGTTTTTGACCTAAAAATTAGGGTTTCAGCGAAAATTGGAATTTCTGAAATCTAAGACTAGAGCTGGAAGCTCCTTAGAAAAATCGAAGTTAAGAGACCAAGATCGAATTTTTTGGTTGGGTGAAGCTTTGACAAAATCAAACCCTAGTTTGGGGTCCTATCTAGTGAATCTGGAAATTAGGGTTTCTGCAAAAATTGGAATTTCTGAAATCTAAGACCATGGATGGAAGCTCCTTGGAGAAATCAAAGTTTAGAGCTTTGGATTGAAATTTTTGGCTGGGTGAAGCTCCGGGAAACTCAAAACCTAATTCAAGGTCCTCCTTAGTGAATTCGGAAGATTGGAAAGCAAATTTGAAGGGTGAAACTTTGCATTTTTCAAATTCTGAGTATACCAGCTTGATCAGCTCATCAAGGCGCATCTTTCTATCCTTTCATAAGTTTGAAATTCAAAGTTTGAATTTTTAGGGTTTCTCTGACAAACCCTAATCCAGCTCCAGATCCAGATTTATGCAAATCAAATGGTAAGACCTAAATCTTTTTCTATTTCCATTTGAATTACTCTTTAAGATGTCTCACCACACCAAGCTTAAGGATAAGCTTGAAGGGGCTAATAACTTTCGAGCATGGAATTATAGGATTGGGTTAATCTTGGAAGAAAATGAATTGGACACCTACATAAGTGAAGAAGTCCCTGTCCTAGAGGGAGATGAGGCTAAGGCCTTACACAAAAGGAACTTGGTCAAGGATAAGAGGATCATTGTTGATTCTATCAAACACCATCTCATACCACATGTGTCTTCTCTAAAGACACCTAAGGAGATGTTTGACTCATTGACCTAGTTGTTTGAAGGAAAGAACATAAATCAGAAGGTGACTCTGCGGAACCAGTTGAAAGGGGTAAAGCTTCAGAATGGAGAGACCATTCAATCCTACTTTTCTAAGGTCTATCAAATCAAGGAACAAATTGAAGCTATGGATGAAGTAGTGGAGAAATTGTAATGACCACATTGAATGGCCTACCTAGGTCATGGGACTCCTTCATCCAAGGAATCTGTGCAAGAAGGAAACTGATCTCCTTCGGTAGACTATGGGAGGAATGTTCTCAAGAATAAGCTAGGCTTGTGGCCCGAGAAGAAAAGATGGGGAATGAAGATCAAGCTCCCACAACACATACCAAGAAGAGTAAGAGAGAGCCATCCCATAACAAGAGATCTTCACACCACCATCATCATAGAGATAAGAAAGATCTGAGATGCTTCACATGTAATGAGAAGGGACACTTTTCCTCAGATTGTCCTAAGAACAAAAGAACAACAACAACAACAATCTGACAGGTATGACTTACAAGTATGTTTTGAAATCTGTTAAAGTTCATTGAGGTTAGTACAATTATGATTGTTTGATAATGAATGCATGTGAACAATAGAATACATTCAGTGATTAGGTTTACAACACTTATGATTGTACTAGTTGACTTGTGGTGTTGTATGAGGATGATGTTGTTTGCTTACAATATACAAGTACATCAAGAAAAGACAAATCAAGCTCTATGATGACATGAAGACAAAGACTCATCCATAGTCATGGATCACATAGAAGCTCTACTTACGAGGTATGTATAATTTTGGTTCTACAATGGTTAACTTATGAGTTATGCAGGTTACTAGCACAAGTCTTTGAATAAGAACAAAAAGACATTGTTTGGGTATGTTAGACATAACTAGCAAGCATGATAATCCAGGTATGTTTTTCCTATATCAAGTTAGAATCCTACCTTGTGTTAGGATCTTATACTTTTGTATGAATGATAATGATTATTCTTGAAGTTAGAAGTTTAAGTAATCAAGGGTTTATGCATATTATTTTTCTTACTTTGATTGATGATATGACTAACCAGAAGAGTCCTATGGTCAATAAGAATATGCATAAGTAATAGAAGTCCTCCCTGAAATCTTGAATACTAATGCTTGTGATAAATTACCTGTGTGTGAAATAATCATGATCATACATGTTAAGTTTATTTAGGATCATAATGTTTTGATAGTATTGAGATTATACTAATGGATGTATGATCATGTATGATATCTTGAGGATGACACTAGTGCACACTTAATCATGCATAGTGGTCCAAGATGAATATAAGTTCAAGGACAGGTAATCCAGGAAGCAAAGATTGAGAGGGAGTCCACCCTACAACTAAACGAAGATAAGTATTTGAATTATCATTTCTTATTTAAATGATGTTGTTCATTCATGTACATACTTATGTTCCTAAATTTAGGTTGTGTATTATGCATATTGGAATAATTGCATTAACGAAACTATCTATTGATGATATTGAAGAATCTGAAGATCCTAGGATTCAGGATGCAGCAATGGAAGAATTCCATGATCAAGGAATACCAGTCGATCATGTAGAATGATGTTTGGGATGTGGTCCCAAGACCAAAAGGGAAGTCTGTTGTGACTTTGAAGTGAATCTATAAGATCAAGCATGCTGTAGATGGTAGCATAGAGAAATAAAAGGTGAGGTTGTAGCTCGTGGATTCTCCTAGAAAGAAGGGATTGATTATGAAGAGACTTTTGCTCCTGTGGCTAGATACACTTCCATTAGATCAGTACTTGCTCTGGCTGAAGTGATGAAGTGGAAGGTACACCAGATGGATGTCAAGATAGCTTTCTTGAATGGTGTAGTTGAAGAGGAGGTGTATGTGGAGCAGCCACTCGGGTTTGGGACAGATGACAGAGGGACTCATGTGTGCAAACTAAATAAAGCCCTGTATGGTCTAAAACAGGTACCCAGAACTTGGTACGACAGGATAGATAGCTTCCTATCCAATTTGGGCTTTACCAAGAGTAAAGAGGATTCCAACCTTTACTACAAGGTTGAGGAAGGAAATCCAGTGATACTACTATTGTATGTGGATGACCTGTTTAGTAGAGGTGAGGATAGATTGATTTCCAATATGAAGAGGAAGCTTGCTGCCGAGTTCGAGAGGAAGGACTTGGGTATGATGCACTACTTTCTAGGCATGGAGGTGTGGTATAGTATGGATGGAATATTCCTTGGACAAGGGAAGTATGCAGTAGAGATCCTGAAGAGGTTTGGGATGATGGAATGCAAGGCCATGGCCACACCTATGGCATCAAACTTGAAGCTTCTATGTGATGCTTCATCTGAGCCGGTTGATGCCACGATGTATTGTACGATGATTGGGTCCTTTATGTACCTGACGAATACGAGACCAGATATCTACTTTGCGGTGAACAC
Organism: Larix kaempferi; assembly: GCA_027924585.1. Classification (NCBI taxonomy): domain Eukaryota; kingdom Viridiplantae; phylum Streptophyta; class Pinopsida; order Pinales; family Pinaceae; genus Larix; species Larix kaempferi. The sequence continues at coordinate 51,975,834 of BSBM01000299.1, read as the reverse complement.
CTTGAGCCAATATTTGACAGATCTGAGACATGTTCACCTAATAGAAGCAAAGCATATTTTGAGGTACCTTAAGGGTACAGTTGACTATGGGCTCAAGTATGAGGCGAATCAAAAGTTTAACCTGGAGGGTTGTGTTGATTCAGATTGGGCAGGCAGTGCCATTGATCGGAAGAGCACTTCGAGGTGCTGCTTCAGTATAAGATCCGGTATGATCTCTTGCTTTAGCAGGAAGCAATCCTATGTGGCACTGAGTACAGCCAAAGCAGAGTATGTCGCAGTGTTTTTAGCTAGTTGTGAGGCAGTATGGCTTAGGAAGCTACTGTCTGATTTGTTTGATCTCTAGTTGAGTGCTACTTGTATATATTGTGACATCTAGAGTTGTGTGAAGTTGTTCGAGAACCTAGTGTTCCATGGCAAGTCAAAGCACATTGAGATCAAGTATCACTATATCAGGGATATGGTGCAGAGAGGAGTAATGAAGCTCCTGTATGTTGCGATGGAGGAGAAGATAACCGATGTGTTGACCAAATCACTGGCCAGAGTGAAGTTTGAGTACTTCAGAGAGAGGCTTGGTGTAATTCAGATCGATATTCCTTCTAAGGGGAAGTGATGAGTTTGGAGGCACCGATGCACATGAGCCATTCCGACATGGTTGAAGTTTGTCTTTCCACAGTTGTTGATGTAATGGATGGATCCATTCCGACATGGTTGAAGTTTGTCTTTCCATGGTTGTTGATGTAAGGGCTGGAGCCATTTCGACATGGTTAAAGTTTTCCTTTCCATGGTCGTTGATATAAGTGTTGAGCCTTTCACAGATGGTTGAAGTGTGTCTTCCCATGTCGGTGAGTGTAAGTGTTGCGTGATGTGCATCTGGGTTGTGCTTCATGGAATATGAGGTGATCTGAAGATGATGATGTGACAGTAGGGTACACAGGTTTTGCAGAGGCATATAATCAGTCCTGAGATGCTCTTGCAGGTTTTGCAGTGGCATATGATCAATCCTAAGAGATCTTGCAAGTTTTGCAGAGGCAGTGTAATCAGTCCTGAGGTGTACCTACTTGATGGCTTGCTCGCTGAGATGATGAAGACCTACATGGAGGCTAGGCCTACATCTAGCATGAAAAAGGGCTGGCTCTGTATAACTTCCTATGACGAGTAGATTAGAGATTGATTGAGATAGAAGCAGCAGTGACGATGATCCAGAGAAGAAGACTTGTGCTAGCAGATCTATGTCGAGAAATACCTTCCTAGTTAAGAGGGAGTGTTGATGTATTTGTAACTTCAGAATGTATTTCACATATGTATATTGTACTCCTATAGAGATGGTATTATTCCTCTATACAGAAGTGTCGTCATTTGTATTGACAAGTGTCGCAACTTGCATGTGATGGGTTATTAGACCACCAAGTGTGGGGTCGGCCCTGAGTTAAGTTAACCATGGGTTATTAGACTGTCCTAGATAAGTCGTCCCTTCTAGTTTATTAGGAAAGTCAAGTCATGCATAAATAGAGTGTGGGAGGCACTCTATTTGATCATTCACTTATTCACTTATACACTCATTGGAGAGTGGTGCACAAGTGAGGAAGGAGGAGAAGCTACTAAGAGGACTATCTCTTGTACTTGGGTTGTGTCATTGCTCTTTCTATCTCCGAGGAAGTTATTGGGGTTTTTCACCTTATTGGTTTTCCCCAAGGAAACTCTATGTGTCTATTGTCTCTTGTGATTGCTTCTTGTGATTGATATGTTGTACATGTTATTCTCTCATATGAGATCCTAGATCATATTGAATTGATGCTTAAAATCTAACATTGGGTGTTCACAAATTTTATGTTGCACCTCCTCCAGTTGCTGCTTGACCTGTTGAAATAATTCCATAACCCGTACAGCAAGGAATCCAGATTTTGTTTGGATCTCATCCAAATGTGTGGCCCTTCTTTGTTTCCTTTCCTGTGCTTTCGTGATGCGCTACTGCATACTTTTTAGTTCTGCTTCCTTGGACATCTATATTAGTGAGGGAATCACTTTGATCGATCCCTTGAATGATTCTAGTTGTGATTCTACTTCGTTGAGTTGCTCCTTCAATGCGGTTCGCTGGTCGTTACACTTTCCCAAAACTCTGTGACACCCTATGCGACTGCCTGGGTTGTCTTTTCCATCTCTGTGATCTCCATCACAACTTCCTCAATTACAATCTGTCTTCCCTGAACTGGGTCCGGTGGTGTGCTTGGTACCACCCTTGCTTGAAACTCGGCACTCTCCTTCCGCAAGTTGTCGATAAGCACCCCTAACAAAATTGCTTTTGCCTTTGGTAGTATATCCTAATCTACCTTAGGAGTTTTCTCGCATACTGTGGATAGTGCTTCTTCTAGCCGCTTTCTATCCTCCAGGGCCTTCTCTTTTTCTGCTAATTTTTGGGCCTTCTCTTCCTAAAGATATTGTGCCTATGTTTCACTGATGTGCGCTTGCTGCTTGTACCGCACCATCTTGTCATGCATTGCGGCCTTGTGGTCACTGAGTTCTTTCATTGCTGTGATTTGGATTCCCTAAACTGTCAATAGTGGTAGTAGGTTGAAATATACAACGATTGAGTCATATTTCCTGAGTTCTACATCCAGCTCTTCGTTTCCTGTCATCATCAAATTTGGAAAAAACTAAACTAACCTTGGGTTCGTGCCAACCTCCACTTCAACCCTGCTTGTCGACGCACTCGGTCGAAATTCCCCATGTGGTACACTGGACTCTACAACTGCATTCGATAGTGTGGATAGCATTTGGGTTACCTGGTGGAAGTATCCACTTGAGTGCTGTACGACTCTCGCATTGTTTTCCTTTACGACCTATGTTAATTTCCCCAAGAGTCGATTAACCTGCTCCTCCAAAAGACCACCACTTGTGCTTCCTTTGTTGCGGTTCATCATGTGCTTTGAACTTCTTTCCTCATACTATGCGTCTAAGTCAGAATCTGTCAGGGTGGCTATTGAGGATCCATCATTGCTGGATGCCTCTGAATGCTCTTTCGCAAGGTCATCTTCTCCGACACCCTCCTTCCGACTGGCTGAGTTATTTTCTTCCGCAGCCAGCTGTGGTCGAGTTTATTCCTGCCCATTTTCTAAGTTCGATAGGTCCTTCTTGTCAGCTGGAACTTTCCACTCTGCTGGTCATATTTCAATGATAGCGTCCAGCTCTTCGTCAATGAGCTTGTACTGCGTTGGTATCCATTGTCGCGACGTATCCGCTCGGGCTTGAAGGTAAATTGTCAGGGACTCGACTGCTATCCTTGCGATCGATCGATACTTCCTTGCTCTTTGCTCAGTTATCCACGACATTACTTGCACATCTATCTACGTCATTTCTAAGAACAAGTAAAATTGTATAACATTGTATGCCTGCCGCTCTTTATCAGTTGATTCCCATAAATTCTGGTACCGCACTCCTTCGCGTACTCAGGCTTCTATTGTGTCTGTGCCCTGATAGTGCTCAGGATCCCTCCAACCTACTAATCCAACCAGCATTATGATCCATGAGTATGTAAATGCATTTCCTTTCTCCTCTGCATCGTGTGCATCTTCGACTAATTGGTGTAGTAGGAATTTTGACCAATTCATTCGCACTCCCATGGCACATAGTTCTACGGAGGCGATGATGCCTGAAATACATTCCTTGGGCCTGTTCGTCCATGCCACCTTAACTATTAATATATTTTCTGCGACCCTGACGGCCTAGTCCTTAATTGTGTGGAATAGGTATCCTATAGAATTGTTCTGCACATTGTACTTTGTCTTCAGCCTTTCTGTGAGCTTCTTCTCATTATCCTTCCCTTGGAAAAATTGGGAAGGATATTCTATGTCCATAGGTAGCCCGGTGATTCTTGCGATCAGGTGAATCGTGACTATAATATTCTCATGCAGCCATAGGTATCCACCATGAAAAAAAGCAAGTAACTGCTTGACGCATGCATTTACCTGCGCCAATTTGCCAAAGTGAGGCAGTTGGGTGAAGGTGAGCAACCCTGATAGCTCCAATCCCTTGACCCACCCCACCGATTCCTTTGTGGTTAGGCCTCCTTCCCCATGGTTGACATCGACGTATCATTTTTTGTTCTCCAGGAAGTTCACAAGGTCATGGTTGGTATGCGGTAGCTTCTGCAAATTTTCCACAATGTTCTCGACACGAGGAACTACTTGCAGTATCGGTGGCATCATAATTATATACCATTCATTCTTTTCTATCTGCACCACTGGTGCCCCTTTCTATCTTGGAAGAACATACCCTAGGATCGTTGGGCTATAATGCCCTTCTTGTGGTGCTACCGCCTACCGGGAAACACCTGAGGTGCCTGCGTCTTCTTCGGTGAACCATGCTGAGGTGCGGGTTTCTTTCTTCAGCGCTCGACCAGTGTCTAGAGGCCGATTGGTGCCACTCTTCTTCCTGAATGGTATTTCAGACATGACTTTTGTCTACTTCTACGTAACTAGCGTTTGTTCCGGCTGTTCAGTGCTTATGCTCGAAATATAAACTTCCATGCGCTTCTTTGCAGGTTCTTGCTGAACACACAATGCATCGACCTGCTCCCCTGCACGATATTTGTAGTGTGGGTTGGCTACGTCATTCCGATTTGGGAAATAATGACCAAATACAACACTGATTTCCCAAATCCAGTGCATGCGTCGGGCATTAACTGTACTGTTTTTTCATTTTTGCCGTTGGTTATCAAGGTTTAACTGCTGTATTTATGGCTAGATTAGACCCTCTCCGCATCATGGAAGCTTCCGACTTGCCGAAGCGTGCCACTTCATGGTGGAACCTATGACATTTCTTATTTTTTTTGCGACAATAGTCCTTTGTTGAATTTGCGCCCGTTCACGCCTTTCACATTGTTGGGGCAACTGATACGGTTGTTGTGCTCTCAGATCGACATCGATTCTGACTTCATCGGTTTGCTTATATTGGGCCACAATTAGGAGGATCCACTCCGATTCTTCTACTTTTTCAATAATGCCTGCTTCCAGCATTCTCTCAATCTCAGCCTTCACCCTTTCCTTGTACCACGGATTCAGCCAGTAAGGCCACTACTTGAACGGATTCTCATCAGGTTTCAGTGGGATCTTCATCTAACCTAGGTCCCCTAAAATCCATTTCATCTCTAAGAATTTCATCGGAACAAGTCCTGAAACTAGTGTAATAGGTCCATCATCTTAACAATAGTCGAGTCATCCCAGTAGTCTCCAATGATTGCGAACTTGGGATTCTCTTCCGACCAAATGTTCACTTTCTTGATTCGCAGCGGCTGTTGAAACTTGTCGGAAGGCATATCGGGTGCCTCCACGCTGCGAATTCCTTTGACTTTGGAATATAAGTATCCCTCGGATCATCCTCATCATCCATTTCTCCTGTTATGTTGTATAGTTCCAGCAGCATTTGGGTGTCACATTCCACTGAAGTCCCATAGGTTTCTCTATCGAAACTACGTCGAATACTTTCTCTCGGACCTCCTGTAATGCGCTGTGGATGAAGGGGTTTTCGGAGAACAAACTAAACATTTGGATAAAGCCAATTGTTAGTTGTTCCCATGAGGTTGTTCCACGTCCCAATTCTGCTGCGATATACCAACTTTGCGGTACTTCATCAAGTGTGTGATAAAATGCATGGACCCATTCCTCTTTCGCTCATGGTCCCCATTTGCTTTCGCATTCGTCCAAATTCTCCTTCAGATCTCCTCTGCCACCGTACTTTCTTCCATCGTATCCTTTCGCGTCACCGAACCTAATTTTCATTAGGTGTCGACATAGTGACCAGTTAATTATGGTAGACTTGTGCGCTACCCACCATCGCACTGGTGTAGCCTTCAGAGCTTCCTCCAAGGCCAATAGACGTTGTGGTTCTACCACTTTCTCTTCAAATTAAGTGAGAAATGTATCCAAATTGGGAAATCCCTCATACGTTGGTAGATCGCACTCTTCTATTGCTACCCTTCGCAGCAACTGAGTGATTCATGCACACCTCCTAAATGAGACTTCATCTAGTCGGTTCTACCAATTTTCAAGTGCTTCATCCGAATCTGACGACGCCGAGCTACTACAGCGCCACCCTAACTCTCCATCTGCAGTCAGATTAAAGTAGTCTTCAGAGATGTTGTACAGATTGTCCCATCCTTCGGTGAATTCATCCCTTGTTGGTTCAACATACCTCTGTCATTCCACGAGGTCAAGAGGTACAACTACCCTTATTTCATGGTTCTCTAACGACACAGTACTCTTATTGAAGTTGATAATAGCCTGGTTCTCCATTGCCTAATCTATCCCTAGCAGCATTGGGGAGGGGCTTGTATTATCCACAATTTCGATCACATTGAAGTCTGCATATGTTTTGAGTCCCTCAATTTCAACAAGGACCTGGCATAGTTGACCTATCGGGGTGACTTTAATTTGGTTCGCTAGTCGTAGTTGTACAGGGGACCAAGCCAACTATGGTTTCCCCATCGTTTCCCACATCTATTTTTTCGGGATGTTTACGTCTGACCCCAAGTCCAAGATAATGGAGTCGACATCGAACATGCCAACTTGCGAAGACATTTGCATATCTCGTACTACCTTCCTCTTATGGATGTGATTTACCATTTGCTCCTGCCATGCACCCTCCCGTCGATGCAGCAGTTGGATATCTCCGCCAATGTGTCCTGATATTTTTATAGCTCCAGGAAACTGTCTAAAAAGGATCTTAGGGTGTTGGCCTTTTTCTGTGAATTCATTGTGTCGAATATTGGTGGCATGCCGTAAGTAACTTCTTTCTGGTGAAGAGGTGGTTGTCTCAACTGCCTTATTTCCTCCCGTGCTTTCAAAAAAAATCCCTTTCTACTTCTGCATCAAATGTGAATTGTTTCCTTGTTGTCGGACGGATGCTAGCATGTGACCTGTCACAGCTCCTCCTCTAGTCACTATTCCACCGATCACATTTTGACTTCTCACCTCTACCGATATCTTCTGTACCGCTAGCGAATTCTGGTTCTCATTCTGATTTTGTGGAGGTGGGGACAGGTTCTTAGTTTTCCACTTTGCGATGAGCTAAGGACAATCTTTGACACCATGATACACAGTGCTGCAATAAGTCCATTGTTGGGTTGGATTCGGGGAATATCTCTTATAATGCTCTTGCTGACAAAAATTGTAACATATGATAGGTCCTCGACCTCATCTAGCAGCTCCTCCTCGGTTGGCACTAGTACCTAAGCCGTCGCAGAACCCCCCTCTAAATCCTCCCTGCAATGACCCGTATGGAAGGTACTGTGGTTGACCATACTACAGCTTCGTATATTGCAGTTGTTGATATGTAGGTTAGCCATATTGCGACTGACCATACTACGACTAATCATACTTCGGTTGCGGATTATATGGAGGCTGCAGTGGAATATACTGTTGTTGTTGTTGCTGTACTGGTGGTTTCTCCTCCCCTTTCATGAATAAAGTATCCGCGGTCCTTTTTTGGAGTAGGTCATAAGCTCTGCAGTATTTCTCATCGTGGCCAACCGATCGACGAAAATTGCAATACAAGTTCACTGGTTTTGACATCATCTTGATCTGTAGGTACACACATTCTTTCGGTCGGTGTCCTCTCGTGTGACAGACGCAACACCAAGGAAACCCTCCCTGACTGAGGGGAATCGATGCACCTGATTGCCAATATTCTCGGAACTCTGGGCATTGATCCTTGTGATGTCCTTCTATCTTACATCTAGTGCACCATACATCTTTGCGGGCCTCTTTTCCTTTCTTCATGTCTTTTAGCTAGATCTCAATTTTGGAAGTTGCACTTGTATTCAATCCATGCCTAAGCTCGTTTAGTCGATTGGTGAAGTCTCCAACTTCATTGCGATCTCCAATGCTTTTTCCTGAGTCACTACCTTATGTTGCATCAATGGCCCCCGAATGTGCGGCACTAACCCATCGATAAACCATCCTTTATGTTGCATATCATTCATCCTAAAACTCACTTTTTCCATTAGTGTTTTAGATCATTGGTCGAAGTCCCATACTAACTCGTTGGGAAACTATTTGATTTCTTTGAGCTCGATAATGTACTGCGACTCAGATTTTGGTTTTCTAAATTCATCGATCATCCCCGCTTTGATCTGTAGCAATGTTTTACCTGGAGTTCCCGTCGGTACCTTAGTAAACTTCATATACCAGTATAGCGCACGACCCTTGAGGGTCATCGCTAACTGTCCCTTTTTTATATCTTCATCCTGGACCTGCCTCACAGTCCACACTGCTTCACACAAAAACCAGTATTGTTTGGGATCCTCAGTCCCGTTACCCTGAAAGGTTGCCATATTTGCGTCGTCACCTGCCATTCTTGCGCTTCTACTATTATTATTTACTGATCCACTACTCTTACTATTGTTCTGGAAAGAAGGTCAACTTTGTGAATAACTTGTATTTCCTCTTATCAAGTTCTGAGTAGTGCGCGGAGTTGAAGGTACGTTGTGGCTTAGGGTCCATCCTTCTTCAACTTTTGGGGTAGCCTGTTCACTTTATTCTTCGTCATAATAAGGTCGCTTCATCCCTTATGGTCTTGTTTGGTAGTATTTCATTCCGGTCCCCTCAGGAAACTCTCTCTCGGTCCTCCTCTTCTTCTTGGGTCGCTAGAATATCACCCCACTCCTCAAGGTACCACACTCTTTGTCATTCTCCCTTAAAAATTCATCGTCGCTCATGTCCATATACCCCGCATCTTTCTATTTGACCCGCATTCACGCGGTACCCACAACTTCCACACACTGATTCTTCTACTCGTTGGAATTCATCCTCAATATGCCCTTCTCGCAGATGAGAATCTTAATCCACAACTTCAATGATAGCAGGAATCTCCCCCTAGGTCCTTTGAAAAAATTCCTTTCTGCGTCACTGTATGATTTGATCATGTCCAGAGAAAACTCAATGATGTATCCTTCTAAGATACTGTCTAACCAGAAGTCAATAGCCCATGATACCTTATTGTCCACCCGTTTTAGTTGTTGGATCAGTTCTAGAGTCCAGTGATCAGGCTCACTCTTTTGGCAATGGTTCTTCTGAAATGTTAGTTGTGCTAACCACTCATGCAGCAATACTGGGAATTCGCAGAAAAATATATTGTGGATATCAGAATAAATATGCATGTCCAACCAACTGCTTGTCATCTTCCCGGGGTTTTGATTTTCTCCTTCTGCGAATTCCTATGCTTTCTGGTCAAATCAATCCTGAATCTCTGGTTTTGTCGGGTGCCACAACATGTCCTTATCATTCTTCTTCAGGGTCCCGGGAATGGAACCATTTGTTGACACAGTTCTATCGATAGGGGTTCACTTCCCACAGTCATCAACAAAAACCAACCAAACTCCCTTAAACACCGGCCCATAAAGGTTTTACCCTTTCCAGCAACACCCGCGAAGCGAGTGAAGTCTCACCTGAGATGGTTAAGGGGGCTGCAGGAACCAAGTTTCCGCGGTGGGTAAAGGACATGCAACTACTCCAATTCTATCGCAACATAAACCAGAGATTCACCATTCACATACATTCATCATTCACACATTAACCATGTATTTACCATCCTCATGTTCAATACATAATTAGCATTCACATTAATAGGGAAATACCAAAAATCCCATCAATGAAACTTTACAATAGAGATCTTAACGCAACATTCACTATTCAACATAAATAGAGACAAAAGAATAGATCCCAACATCTTCATGCATTAACTCATCCAAACTTACGGTATAACTTTCGCAGAGATAGTTTAGAACATCTTATCGCGGATACATACAAAACTGCCGAAAATAGAGCAAAACATAATCGAATCACACAGTCACAATGATCATGCCAATTGATATTAGGATGCCCTTAGGATTACATTCATGTTCTTATTTATAGTCAACTATGGCGGTTACAAAATGGTCCAAATGACCCTTTCTAACAACCTAAACTAATCTTGTGCTTCCTCATTCTCCGCAAATGACTCTTTCTTCCGCGGGTGGTCCTTATTCGTAGATGTCGGCGTCCGCACTTCACGCGGATTAATCTCGTGCCAATAGTATGACCATTTGTTTGTGGGTGAGACCCTGAACTCATCTTCAGTTTGGTTCCAGTGTGGCGAAATAGTTCCGTCCAAAAATGACTGGTGAAAGTTGCATTGCGATCCGATACAATTGAAGAAGGGATTTCATGAAGACAGAAGATCTGGTCCAGGAAAATTCATGCGACTGAGGAGGTTGCATAGGGATGGCAGAGGGAACAAAATTGACTATATTTGGAGAGGCTACCAACCACAACCAAAATCACTGTCTTCCCTCCATATTTAGGGATCCCTTCAATGAAATCCATAGAAATATCTGACCAAATCTGTGTAGGGATGAGTAAGGGTTCGAGTAATCCCGAAAGGAGTTTTGTTTCCCCCTTGTTGAGATGGAAAGTATCACATTCAACCACCATCTATTGAATTGTCATTTTCATTCCCTGCCAAAATAAGTTAAGCTATGTCGATGGAGAAGCATGGAGTTCATAGAAGACATCTTGTTGAAGATCTGTGCTCTGGGAAGCACCAGATGACCCTTGTATCTCAGGGAAGTACCATCCCAAGAATAATGCAATACAACATAAGGGTTGTTGGCCAACCGATGGATGATTTGAGATAATGAGGAGTCATTGACATAACCCTATTGAACAGATTGCAACCAATTTGGAACAGGCATAGAAATAGCTGAAAGACAAACTTGGTCATCAAATGTGCGAGAAAGAGCATCCGCCACTAGATTGTCCATACCCTTCTTGTTAGTGATCTCATAGTCATAACCCATGAGTTTGATAACCCATTTTTGTTGTGTTGGGGAGGAGACCCGTTGTTCCAGAAAATATTTCAGACTCTGGTGATCAGCCTTGGTGCATAAATAATTCCCTAATAAGTATGTTCGCCACTTCTATACTGCATGCAAAATAGCCATCATTTCCTTCTCATATGTAGAGGCAGCTAATTTCTTACCAAAAAGGGCTCTTGAAGGTGGCAATCCCACTGGTTCAGAAAGGACACCTGCATATCTATCCAAAATTTGTTGTATATCCAAAGGAGTAGTGGAGACTGTTGATGGTGCATCTGAATGGAATGGAGTTGAGCGATGACACCATGTGAATTATTCTTAAGGATCTTTTCCAGGAGATGTGAAGTGTTGATGCAGAGAGACCCTAGTTGTAATCCCATTAATGTGTTTTTTTTTCCCATTGACTGAAAAATGCATCCAAAGTTTAGCAAAATACCATAAGATGGGGCCAAGTGTGCGTAACCATTGAGCACCCAAAACCATATCACATCCAACTAAGGCCAAGGAAAACATGTTAGAGCTTAATTTGTAATATCCCATAGAGATACGCACATTGTGACACTTCCCCTTGCAAGGTAAGGTGCCCCCATTGGAAATCATGACTTCAACGTTGGAGCAAGGATGGACAAAACAATCATCCTGTTTGGCGATCCGAGGGTCAATGAATTTATGAGTGCTACCAGAATCAATGAGTATTGTAAGAGGGAGCTTCTTGAAGTAACCCCTGACCTGCATTGTTTGTGGGGCGGTGAATCTGGATAAAGCATGGAGAGATATCTCTTGGTGGTCGTCCTGAGACAGAGTATCAACAGGTGGCCGATGAATGTCAACCTAATCATCTATTGAATCTGGAGCTTCTTCACCAAGTTTAGAGGCAGGCGGAGAATCCACATCCAAGAGATAGAGCTTTTGCTCAACACATATATGGCCCCGAATGAATTTCTCATTGTTGGGAATGGCCCAAGTGGGAATGATTTTGATAAAGTACAGTTTTGGGAACTACGCAATTCTAGCTGTGGGTCAGATGGCACAGTTTTGGGGAGTGCACAATTTGGATTGCAGAATCAATTTTGCACAGTTAGCTGGTGCGCAGTCCCAGCGCAACAACCATTTTGGGTAAATAGTATAAGGGAAGCTCGATCCGGGGAAGCGACCTAATTTTGTTAAGGAATAGAGCAGAGAAAGAGGAAAGCAACATGTCAGAGAGAGTGGCGGAAAGCAGTTAAGGAGATAGGCTACTAAGTCAACGACAAAGGACGGGCTAAAGGAGATGAAAGTGACAGGCCACGATGCAGTTGTAACCATTTTGTTGATGACTGCGGCTGTCAAAAGGGTGTTAGAGCCACAAGTGGTTCAGTAAGGCAGCCAAAGTGAGTTGAGCAAGCTATCGATGGCGACAGGCAGGGTGGCGGGTATCCGCACCAGTTTTAGGAAACCTTAGGGTTTTTGCCTATGCATCTGTAAAGACATGACCTACGGGCATGATCTATAAAAAGGAACATTTTTAAGGGAAAGGGTTAATGTTGAAATGTAATTGTTGAATCTGAGTGATACTGTGTTGTGTTGAAAGCCATTGTAAAGGCTCTGCAAGTTGTGTGCGCATAGGCGTATTGAGAGGGAAGAGAGTCTACAGCTGAGTGCACAGACTAGAACTGTTGTAACCTTCCCAAGATAATATAACAACAGTTCTTGTGGATGTAGCTCCCATCCTGAGGGTGAACCACGTTAGATATTATGTTGTGTGACTGTTTATGTGTTTGAATCTGCGTATTTGCTTACAATGAATGCTTAAGATCTTTCCTATCAGTTTATGTGTTTTACTTTTATATGTATTCACCATAAGGAATGAAGATGGGAATAATATGTTAAGTATCGCACATGTGATTGAATTTTATATGCACAAGTATTTCTAATTCTATATGCACAATTATTTCTAAGTCTGTGAATGCATGAGTCAGTTGGATAAACACTTAAGGTGATAGATGAATGGCTAGAAATCACTAAGGAAAGAAATTATATCGATTGAGTATAAAAGAGGAAGCACAGTTTTTAGTTGCATTGTCCTGTCGTTGAAACACCCTCCGAACCGCTCTATCCTTGGATGCGCTGGGTGTGCAATTGTCTCAACTTGTAGAAGTATTGGCCGCACAGAAGGAGAACCTCGTGCAGTTATCGGTCGTGCAGCGTAGCCCCGCAGTATGCTACCCATCAGTTTGTTCGACACACGCATCACCAGGTTGTGGAAACCTGATTCTGCAGCCACCCCATCAACTTCGCCTCGGTTGAGACCTTAGTCTGTTCACAGATTGTTTCCGAAAGGGCCAGTGAAAAGGAGTTTTGTTGGTTCCTTGAACCGCTAAGAATATGGTTCTACATTGGAAACCTCTGGAACGGTTATTAAAGCCAACACTCATCACAATTATAACAAATCCCTTTTTCTCTATGTTCCCTCATCTCTGCTTCAAACAAATGCTTGATAGGAGTTGGTCGAGGAGCTGGCGTGATGGGAAGTTGTTGGGAAACCATATTTCTGAATGGAACAAAAGTGGATTTGGAGCGTTGTTGGGCTGTGATCTTGTCCTCTGCCAACTTATCCAACCCTAGGACTTCCATCATTGTGCTGGGACAGAACATTTTAACCTCTGATCAAATTGCATCCTTGAGACCATTGATAAAACAACTCCTGTAGAATTCATAAAACAAACCTTCTACATGATTGGCCAGTTTCTCAAATTCTGTCTGATACTCTCTCACAATGCCAATTTAGCGAAGTTTAGTGAGTGCTCCTGTGAAGTCATCAAAATCATTTAGGACCAAATTGTTGCAAAAGGAGTTGGAAAAAATATTTCCATTTTGGCTCTTCATGAACCTTGGTGTACCAACAGTACCATTGAAGGGATTCATGTTCCAAATGAAAGGATGCAAGTGGAACTTTTTTGACATCAAAAGTATTATGCAGACTAAAATATTGTTCTTCCCGGTATATCTATACAGTCGGATCATTACCATTAAAGCAAGGAAAATCGAGCTTCGGCCCACGAAAACTATTGGAAGAAGAGAACCCGGTGTCTGTAGAATATTCTGGCTGCCGTTTACTGTTCATGGTTGAATGCTGAAGATGGAGGCTGAGAAATTTTTCATCCATATCTTGGAGTTTGGTTTTGAGGGTTGCAAGTTATTCCTCCGTGATTTTGTTTCCTGTGCGGGTGACAACCATTACCAAGAGTTTTTTTTTTGTGAATGGGTAGAAAAAAAAACAGAAGCTTCTTTAGTAAAGGAAAATTTGGATTGGGGAAAAACTATGATGGGTAATTGGAATTTGACTAGGTTTTGGACTCTTTCTAATAGACAAGGAAGCAGAAAATGGGGTTTTCAGAAGCGGGATGAAAGAATGGAAAAAAATTGTCAAAAATGGACAAAGAAGCAAAAATAGGAAATGAACACTATGGCAAAATTTGAAGGCGATTGGGTGAAAATCGAAGAAGTTATGACAAACCCCAAAAATAGACAGATGTGGGATTTTTGGCTTTGTGAAGTGGAATTTGGGATAGGGACCTTAGGAATGAAATATGCAGAATGGGATTACAGGGGTTTCAGTGAATTTTCAAGGGAAACGAAGTTAAAACAAAGAAGATATGGTGACAGTTATGGGAAGATGTAATCTGCTATTTATCAACTGAAAATAGATATGGACCCCAGGTATGCTTGACTTCCTAGTGGTTTAGGAGATTCACTCGGAAACCATGTTGTCTGACGGCTTGCGTATTGGGGAAATACCCCTCACTCCACGGATCAGGTAAAAATGATAACCGCTTTTCCACAAATGACAGCTTTTGGCTTACCTCGCGGGTGGGAACTAGTCAATCAGGTAGGGTTCGTTTCCCTTTTCGCTGGCAGATCCTCTCAATGGGCCAACTACTTCAGGGTTTCTGTGGTACTCCTCAAAATGAGTTTTAGGGATATTCCCAAGTACTTCCCACAGTTAAGCGGATAGGGATTATTCCCAAATCTAAACCTGCACTTGAAAGGAACAATATAGATGTGAATTTTTTTTTTGTGTGGAAATTCCACCCAAGGAGCCCAAGAAAGTGCTATGATACCATATGTAAGGAACCTCCAACAATTAATTAATTAAAATGCACGATATATTAGAAATAACAAAACATCGAAGATATTTATTGATTGCGGGCCACTTCGAGGGGGCAACCTCCTTTGAGCAATCTCAATACAAAATAACTCGTGGATGCCTTCATTGGCCTCAACATGTACTTATATACTAAGTCTATGCACCAATACTATGGATCAATACCATGGAACATATAATACTACGGGATGACTTACAAAGCATATGCATCCAATACTATGGATCAATACCATGTAACATATAATACTATGAGCTAATACAAACTATGGATCAATACCATGGAACATATAATACTACGGGACGACTTACAAAGCATATGCATCCAACAACAATATACTAACAAAGTAAAGAGAAGGGTTGACACAGGTTCCTAACATTCATTGATTAAATAAGGTTAGAAATCAAGTTATTTGGGGCAATGGACAATGTAGAGTTATAGCACATATTGATTCATCCATTTCCCCCTCCACCACACCATTATTAATGAAAACTCATTATCATGCATCTTCTAGCTAACCAATCATCATTCCTTAGTCATTAGTTACCATGATGCCAGCATTTTCCCACTTGTTAGTCATAGTTTATGTCATTCGTAACCATTTTTCCCGATATGGAAAGATTGAGGAAGGACAATTCCATAAAGAGAAGGTACACCAGGGAAGGAATGCTAAAAAAGGTAACAACACATAGGTCAGAGAAAACTCATTGTTAAATATATTAATCCAAATACTCTATAAAGAAAGAGAGGAAAAATCCATGAATGAAGAGGACAATGTACAGGAAATGAGAGAGCCTATGCCGAGTTGGACATCATGTCCATCATTCATGGTGAGGGGCGCACCAAGATTAGGAATATTCGTGTACAGATTCCATCCCATCCAGTAGTTAAGAAGAGAGATGCAGCGGAGGAACAAAATTGAAGAGGGCAGGTGAAGTCGAATTAGCAGAGTTGTCTATAAGAGATGTGGAGAAGAAATATAGATGCACCAGTGTGTGAAAGAGTGTGCTAGAGCTAAGTGAGAAGTTAGAGTGAAGTGGTGTCAAGAGAATTAAATCTATGAATTTCATGCCATTTTAGTGACTAAGTGCGCAAACATGGAGGTTACACCTATAACAAAGAAGGGTCACACTAAGGTCGCTCCCCCGAAATATTAAGCACTGTTGGAGGTGCCGCTGCCCACAGAAGTTATAGTCAAAGGTGAAGTGTTGGGGAAGGTACCCATTTTGAAGTATCAATATTTTGATATCCTGGATGAGAATCAGTTTCTAGAGCTGAAGACCACCGAGTATATAGAGATACAATTCAAACCTAATGGAACAGAGAGCGTGGTGCCGCAAGCATGGGCACGCCAGCTCCACTAGCCAGGGATAATGTCCCTAATGAATGTCCCACATTTTGGCAGGGGGACACATATCAGTTCCTGTAGTCGGTTCCTCTTGATCCTATTGTAGGTTGGGTGTCTATGGATTGATAAGTAATATGAGATCATGGGAAAGGTGATCTTCTTGGTCTCAGGTCGCCTGAGAAGAGGGGATGATCCAATATAGGTGATGGCGCATGTATCCATAGAAGAAATGTACAAGAAGTACAAGACCCATAGAGGGGGGAGAGGTTGTGTTATTTCTACAATATCATAGCGTTGTATCTAGTTTGCAAAGTAGATCCTAGCGAGAAAACTATTGAGGAAATGTTGTCGATATGAGTGACCAGTAATCATGGTCATAGTAGCTGAGTAGTGTGCAATGGAAAATGTGCTAGCATGGGCACCATACCTGTGACTTGAGTTTTTCCAAGACTCTAGAGACGCACAGAATAGGGGCACCCCATTCCATTATAGTTGGGTACTACTCCTAATTGTGATGGTGGTTTAGGAACCCCCACCACACTACACATTCGATTTCTTGACACTAGATGACTTTGTTGTAGTGAAGTTTTTGGTTTTCCATCAAAAACCATAAAGGGAATATCAATTCCATGTGGAGACTGCATTTCATATGTGTTATAAACAAATGCTCAATGCCACAACCATGTCATTATGCGTTTCACTACGGATTGTGGATAGATTCAATGATAGAGTCATATTTGAGGTATTCTTAGCTTCCTAGTGGTTTAGGGGATTCACTTGGCCACCAATGTTGTCTGACGACTTGTGTATTGGGGAAATACCCCTCACTCCATGGTTCAAGTGAAACTAATAACCGCTTTGCCACAAACGACAACACTTGGTTTACCTCACGGGTGGGAACTAGTCAATTAGGTAGGGGTCGTTTTCCTTTTTGCTGGTAGGTCCTCTCAATGGACCATCTACTTCGGGGTTCCTATGGTACTCCTCACAATGAGTTTTGGAGCTATTCCCAAGTACTTCCCACATTTAAGCGGATAGGGATTATTCCCATATCTGAAACTGCAATTGAAAGGAACAATATAGATGTGAAAACAAATTTAGGCAGAAATTCCACCCAATGAGCCCAAGAAAGTGCTCTGATACTAGATGTAAGGAACCTCCAACAATTAATTAATTAAAATGCACGATATATTACAAATAATAGAACACGAAAGATATTTATTGATCGTGGGCCACTTCGAGGGGGAAGCCTCCATTGAGCAAGCTTAATACAAAATAACTCGTGGATTCCTTCATTGGCCTCAACACGTACTTATATACTAAGTCAATGCACCAATACTATGGATCAATACCATGGAACATATAATACTACAGGATGACTTACAAAGCATATGCGTCCAATACTATGGATCAATACCATGGAACATATAATACTACGGGACGACTTACAAAGCATATGCGTCCAACAAAAATATACTAACAAAGTAAAGAGAAGGGTTGACACGGGTGTTGTGAGGGAAATACACCTATAGTTCAGGGGAGAAACTACCAACTTCAGGTATTAAAGATAGACCTACAAATGTTCTGCAAGTGCAACTAGTAAGCAAAGAGATTGAGGTTAGAAAGATGTGCACCTTATTTAGAAGGTTGATCCAAGCCTCTCTCTTCCTTGCTCTTTAATGCTATTTAGTATCGCAATGCCCACACCTGCAAAACAACTTCATACATTTCTCAAATACATTTGACTACATATATAAGATTGATATTCATAATAGAAGAAGACATCAAACTATGAACAAACTGTAATCAAATCTGAGACGCACATAAGTAATTCATATTTGGAAAGGGAAGAACATCTGATCTTTATTAATGAATGAAGCAAGTACACAAAATTATACCTTCCTTCAAGCTTGGCACTTGACGAAACCTAGATTCAAGGTCTCATGCTTCTGTTCTCCAAAGATCCCAACCTCTAATCAGTTGTGCTAGGGTTTATCATAAACTGAGGCACAAGAGAGGGGGATAAGGGTCTCCATTCCTCCAGCATAACATTGTTATGGGCTTGGTCCTCTCTCATGGACCTTCTACCTTCCTTATATAGTCAATGAAGGAGAGGAAAAGTAGTTATAACCGATCAGGAAGTTCCCAAACTAACTCGAATTGACCAAAAATCAAGATTTTAGTTGCTTAAGGAAAAAACTCTACTTTTCCACTGCAAACCAGCGTTTGAACTCTACTTTTATGAAGCAAAGTAGCGTTTTAAAAGGGAAAAAACGCTGCTATAGCATAGAAGACCAGCGTTTTTGTGGAAAAATGGCCAAAAACAGGGTTTTCTGATGATTTTCAGGAGGTGGTTTGGTCTGGAAAAGTGTTCCTAAGGGTTATAACCATCAAATAGGCCAAGAGTAAGGTAATTTCAACCATATTCAGTGTCCCTAATGACCCTTCAATCCAAAAGTGTCATGTGTGACTAAACTTGATCTCAAGAAGTGTCATCATGCGACCAAGCAATGCAAGTGTCGTCACGGACGGAGACGTGTCATTTTAAGCTATAACATATGCCCCCTAATGTATGAGGTCAGAGGGAGTGAGGGAAACGATGGATGAAATACATCATAAATAATAAAGAGTTGAATCATGGAACTGGAGAAACCAAGAATCATAGGCTCAAATGAAGTACCTGAAAGCAAAGGCAATGTCAGACAAACTCATCCTTGGGGTACCTCATCCATGTTCAAATAGTGAAACATGACCTCCAAAAAGATACAATAATGATCCAAATGTTGTTGCATATGTCATGGACACTATAATACAAGCGTGGATCCATGAGGAACATAAGTGTAAACATAGCCACATAAATACAAGGTGGATCTATGTCAAAACTAGAGAACATAGCCATAGAGAACAAGCTAGATCTATGTCTCATCAAGAGCCAAAAAAAGTGTGGCTCAGTCTTGCGCAACTTGGGCGTTAACATAAATAAGGTGATGCTATCGAGGATCCCAAGGTCTTCATCCAAAAATAACCCAAGGTACAAACCTATCCATGCGAATAAATGAGTTGATGTCGAACATGGGAGGAATCATTTGATTATTGGTCATTGATGTATACTGTTAAAAAACGCGAGGGTGTCCACCAATAATGAAAATGGAACCCAAGGTACCTAGTACATTCAAGCAAGTGTGAATAAATGGTCTTGCCGTCAAACACTTGAAGAATCTATTAGATAGGAGACATTGATGTATTCCCATCTATCCAATAGCGAGGGAAACTTCCACTAATGACTGCAATCCCCAAGGTACTAACCGAAACTCTATACTTCATTCCCAGAGCACAATGAGTTGAAGTCGATGGGAAAAAATCCGTTGGAAGGGAGGCCTTAAGGCATCCTCCATCATCCAACACAAGGGATACTCAACAGGTATGAGCTAATTTGGAGTAGGACTGAACACATGACGAAACATACTGACACCAAGGAATGGCCGACGCATGAGGTCAAGGAAATTGCAGAATGGTCGACACAGGTTATATCCTTGAACAGTGAGCACGACACAAGAGTGACTTAGGCAGCTTTTAACACAAAGAGACCACGATGCAAATTTGCAATGTAGGAGACATTAACAGATTCTCCAGATGATTGGAAGACTAACGAACGGAGGAGTAAGAACTCTGAGATCAGGTTTATCCTAAGGCCAACACGAGAACCCAACTTGTTTAATAGACTCAAAACAGGTGCTTTGTTCAAGGGGATAGTTGACTTGCTGCCATCATATTGAAAGATATTTTAACATTCTTCCCTTCCCTTACCTTTTTCATTTTTTAACGAGCTTGACAAAATAACTAAAGCATGCTCGACAGTATTTTCATATTTAAGGAGTCTAAAAAACCTAGAAGAAAAATCCATACACCTATCCGTGGATTTTATATCGAGCCCAGATTGGTCTGTGCTCGACGTTGTTTTCTTGCTTATAGAGTTGAAAAACTTAAGCAGTCCTCTATCAACCATCTCATGGATTTCACATCGAGCCCGAGTAGCTGAATATTCACTTCGTGTTTTCACATTTCGAGAGTCTGAAAAGCCTAAAGATGACTCCAAGGGTCCTTTTTCGTAAAGTTAGTCTCCTCCCCCCAAAAAGTGTAAAATAATGGAAGAAGAACTCTTCTAGTGCATACAAGAGTATACCTTTTCCATAAGTTATCCACCAAGGCCTGGAAAAGGTATAATTCTATACCTAAGTGGATGTCAATTCAGTTATTTTAACGAGCCTGAAAAGACAACTATGCTCGGCAAACGTTTCCTATTTAAGGAGTCTGAAAAGGGCTTAAAAGAACTCCATAGGGATCTTTTCCGTAAAGGTTTAACGAGCCCAAAAAAGTAAACTCATGACCTCCTTATTGTTTTTAACGATCTCAAAGGAGATAGAAAAATGCTCATAACTTCATTACTGTTTTTAATGAGCTCGAAGTGAAGATGGAAGAAATGCTCGATATGGGAGGAGACGAGTGTTAGGGACATGCGAAACTAGCTCCAAGCGAATGGAATAAATTTATTCCTAATGCAAGGAACACAAGCAAGATAAGGACACTCTGGGTGTGTCTCCTCTAGGTAAAAGGTGTCAAATTACGAAGGAAATATGATACAGGGCTTAGCGAAAATGAAATCAAAGATGGAGGCTTATATAACAAGCTAAAAGCATGGAAATCGGCATCAGGCTCATTAGCGGAAGCGGGATCGTAATAGATGCATATGCAACTTGAACACGAAGATGGGAGCTTTATCAAGGATGGCCAGAAATACATGAGGAAGAAAGATATGAGGCTTCTTCTCAAATTCATGGTAAATCTAAAAAGGCTCCCAAGCCTATGAGAAAAACTCAGCATGGGCACCAAAATGGCATAAGGGTGCTGACTAGGGTGACCCATGTTAGGTAGGATCTACTGTCGGACTGGTGCACAATGCATAAAGAGATGGCTAACACATCAATATCCAATAGGTTCGACCCTATGGAAAATTTGGATGGCAAAAGGTTCAAATGCAACATAACAGCGGGGAAGCCTAAACCTATATGCAAGGTTCCGAATATACCTGACATGGTTGCACAATGTGTCGAAAAGGACCAGTAAACAAGTATAAATCCAACTAAGAATACTGTCTTCAAGAAACATTAGTACCGAGATCATATCTAAAACATATGTAAAGAAAGACTCAATACAAGTCACTGTGGTAGAAATACTTTCAACCTCACTATCATCAACAACGGGCATAAACAAGGCAAAGTTTTTAGATGAAAATTCTATAGTACCCAAACCCGAGGACTTACAATCAACAAGATCGAATTCAGGATGAAGATCAAAGTTGAAGGACATGATGGAATCTGCAGAAGCAAATTCATCATCACGGTAGTTGAAAATTCTAGAAGCAGAATCAAACTCAATAGGAACACCGATTTGCGGATCTATAGGGGAGTCCAATGACTCAACAGTAGGAAGATCAAAATTTAAGGTCAAACCGGGGCTGGACATAACTGAGACTAGATCAACATCCAAATGAATGGTAGACTGTACTATGGACTCTAGGAAAACTTCATCGGAAGGAAGTATATCATCCCAGATAGAACACATATCTAAACATTCAGATGGAGGTGTCACTTGGTCAAAAGCTGGGACTAAGTCCCGAGAAGGTAAGCATGAACTTAGAGACTTATTCTTAGTAGCAATTGAACTCAAGGAACAATATGCCGCATAAATTCCATGTGACATAATAGTGCCTAATGACGAGGGATCTGACTTGTCTACATTTGGGTAATAAGGAGGATCAACGAATGCAAGCTAGTCGATAGTGATGATGCTTTTGTTACGAGGAAAATACATCACACGAAAGAGCGTAGACACCACAGCATGCATAGCATAAACGTAATCACACCCGAGGATCATATCAAAGTCCACAGGGTATTTTAAAACCATAAAATCAACTAAGACTGCTTTTTCCACCCAAAGTAACAGGTACTTGACGGAGGAATCCGATCGGTTCACAAGGTCTTCTATCGAAGGCCAATGGCTAATTAACAGCTGGAATAACATTAGGGAAACCCAAATCTCTCCAAGCATAAGCGGATAAGATACTAACAGAAGCTCCTTCATCTACATTGCATTGATCAACTGTGTGGTTCCCGATATCAACATTTATCTAGAAAGGTGTCGAAGAAGGAAGACGAGGTTCATCTAGACTATTCCAATCAAAGGAAATGATCCTAAAGCTTGGTAGGGGTTCACATGACACAGATAAAGTGCCCCCTTTTTCAAGAACATCCAAACTGGTAGCACAGAAGACTTCAGGGACAGGTGCATCAGTCTCCAAAGGACTGATGGGATCGGTTGAATATTGCATCGATTCGATCACTTCACTCTCCGAAGGAAGAGTGCGGTCGACCAAAGATTGCATTAGTTCAACCACTTTATCAACCAAAGGTTGATCTAACTGTAGGGAATCTATAGACAACTTAGGAGCATAGATTCCTTCTAGCATGGACCACACTCTTCATGCCTCTAGAATGGCAGGGCATCGGTGAGTAAGGTGATCTCCCTTTGAAAGTTTACAAGGGAACTTTGGTTTCCGTCCTATAGGTTTAGACTCCTTTAAAATGTCAGTACTCTCAGCATGACTAGCATTGGCTGACTTCTCACCCCCAGCATGACTTGCAATGGCTGGTTGCTCAGAAGCAAAAGACTTTTGAACTAAGGACCACACTTTTTGCACTTCTGGAAGTACAGGGAACAAGTAAGTAAGATGGTCTCCCTCACAAAACTTGCAAGGGAACTTATACTTCTGTTTATTGGGTATGTCGACAATGTCAACTCCCTCAACATGATTTGCAGTGGCTGATCTGGTGTCTCCAGTATGACTTAGAGGAACTGGTGACTTGTCATTAATATGACTAGCAGTGATCAATGACGTGTCCCCAACATGACAAACAGTGGTTGAAGAAAAAATTTCAGTGTGATTTTTAGTGACTAAAATTTTTCTCCCAGCATGACCTCCAGAGGCTGGGTAGGTGCCCCCTGCATTATTTGCAGAGGCAGGGTGCTTGCCCCCATCATGACTTATAGTGGCTGGGTTGCTTCCCCCTTGTTTTGGCATCCTCTTCCTATTCTTCCTCCGTCTATTCCTTTTAGACTGCTGGTTACTAGTATTTGTTGAGTCCAGAATTGGCCCTTTCTAAACATCCTTGATCACCTTTCCTTCCCCTGTCCTACACCATTTATTATGATAATCAGACCTGTTATCCTCACTTTATTCCCCCAAACTGCCAAGGTATGACTGATCATTGCTTTATCTTATTAATGCTTATGATGGTGATAATTAAAGCTGTTTATCTCTCAATTGTGCTAATATGTTTTGATTTATGAAGGTACTTTGAGATAAGTGGACTGCAGGAAGGTGGGGCTGAACAAAGTCTTGAAAGGAAGGGTGTTCGTTGCTTAAAAAGGATCCTTGGGGTTCGGATCATCAATTAAGGCACATGATTCCAACGTAACATCCTAGGTGGAGCTATGATAGGGCAGCTGTAACAGAATGCGCTATAATTGGCGATCTTTAGTATGTCGCTGCTCGAGTTTAGTTGTGATCTGGAAAGATCGCTACTCCTGGGCCAATGAATAGCTTTCTCACATTTTTATGTCTCTACTTTGCCACGTATTGTAACAGCTAGTGTTATTTAGGGTTCCTGAAGATCGGAGATCATCAAGGCTGCCCATTAATAGGATCGGATGTTACAATATGTATGATAAATATGGGGAGCTTCCTCGACCCAGGGGGTTGAACAACAGATAATTAATTCATTGTATTAGAAGCCAAGGCAAACTGTGTAATCATTCTTCTGTTAATATAAGGGGTTACTTCTGAGTTAAAGGAATTCACGTTGTTCAGCCAACGTCTCTGTGTGAAGGCTGGGCCGTCTTCCACAGAGATTGCTGAGTTAAAATAGGATTTCGAATTTGTTGTTGTGTGATGTTTTATTCATGATATTTTCCTTGTACGCAGCAATAGTAAGTGTGACGTGGATTTTCAGTATAGTTAAGATTATATTTCCTTGAGATTGGTAAATGGTGCAGAGTAACAGTCGACTGAGTAGGGATTTCTTTATGCGTTTCATTTGGCAGTTGTACACATCCTTGTTCATCTTACAGTTAAGTTGTGATCCCATGAGCCCTTTTACAATTTATCTTTCCTGTTATGATTGTTGATTTTCATTCCTGCAATTCAATTTCTTAGAACAGCTGAACTCAATCCTTTGCAATTGAATTTCTAGATTAATATTCAGTTTCTGCTTATGGTTTTCAAGAGTGATCAGATTGAAGAAGTGAGTTACTTGTTCTAGGATGTGAATAGGATTTCTTTTTATCTACAATTGTCTTTGAATCTTATTTTATTTCTTGTTGATGCATGGTAGAAAGGAATTGCATTTATAGTATTTAAACAGCAACTGGGATTACACAGATCTTTGGGATGGACATAGTTGTTAGAGAATAACAGTATTCAATTATAATGATTTTGTGTTTGAGCATAGACTGTGCATTTATCCTTTCAAATAAAAGACTTTCTCGGGTTGACAATAAATCTCGTCTGCTCTGTATGTTTGAATAATTCATCTGCATATAGGGTGCTCGACATTTTGGCGCCGTTGCCGGGGAAGGATAAAAATTAAATGCTAATCATTAGTTGCATCTGATAACTGTTTTTAGTCAGTCTCTTCTTTGATGAAATGATCTGCTTCGCATGAATACGAGGAGGGTAAAACGCGATCACCTCCCAACTCCCAAAACCCCACAAAATACTAACCACGCAGGTGGTTCGGGTCGTGGTCGAGGACCACCATTGGGCAGAAGGACATTCATCAACGATCTTGTTGACAAAAATGAATCATCTACCAGGACTTGTCATCAAGAAACTCCTATCAGAAGAAGCCCTGCTGATCCTGGGGCGCCAGCGTCAGGATCCATGGTAGAGAATACACGAGGAGCCGTGACTCCCTCATATACCCCTGCTAAGGAAGGTACAGCATACGCAGCTGTTACAACTGAGGAGTACGCAGCTGTTACAACTGGAGAATACGCAGCTGTTACAACTAAGGAATACGCAGCTGTTACAACTGAGGAGTATGCAGCTGTTACAACTGAAGAATACGCAGCTGTTACAACTGAGGAAGGTGCAGCTGTTACAAACAAGGAAAAGAACGCAGGAATGAACGAAGAAGAGGATACAGAAGAGAAGATGAGTAACAGACATGAGACAGAAGAGGAAGAGGCAGTGGTAGAATACCATCATGAAAATTACTCCCTGCCAGAAGGAACTACGGATACATTACAATTTCCAATTCAGTAGCCAGAAGGGAAAACTCCTATGAAGAACATCTCACCATCGGTGTTGCCTCGCTTCCATGGCAGGGCAGTAGAAGATCCAGATGAATTCCTTTTTGAATTTGATATCCTCTGTCGCAGCTATGATTATGTCACAGATGCCCAAAAGCTGAAACTTTTTCCCGCCACCCTGAAGGACAATGCATTACGATGGTTCATGAGCCTTGGGGGAGGAACTGTTGCTAATTGGAATAAGATGAAGCAAGTATTCCTGGAGAAATATCAAGAATATTGCAACACCAGGGACAAAAGAGAGGAATTATTCAAGATGGTGCAGAAGGAGGATGAAAGTCTGGAGGATTTTGTAGAAAGGCTGCTGTACAATGTGCAAAGAGCCGGGCAGACGAACATGGGGCTGGACGTGCTCAAGATAATCTTGCTTTGAGGGATCAGGGATGATTGTTTAGACATGTTAAATCTGTTAGGAAAGGGAGATATCTCCAAAGAACCTTTTGAGACGATTGTGGAATTATGTAAGAGATACTCCAGGGGATCTTCCAGGAATAATAAGCAGGATAAACGAGATAAGCTGGAACGTGATGTCTTTGACAGAACTCAGAAGTCATCCAATGGAGGAGCTACACGTGCAGAGATAGGAAATATCCTTGAAAATTTTAAAACAGAAATGATGAGCTCCATCTCTTCGGAGATTGATGTCCTGAAGGAAAAACAAAAACAGGCAGTGGAGGATCTCACACTAGGTGTGTTCTGTCCCCGATGTAGAAAGAATCATCCGCTGAAAGAATGCCCTCTTGACAAATTGGAAGTATGCCAGCTGTGTGAACTGAACCATGACTTGAAAGAATGTCCCACACTTCCCCAAGTAAATGCTGTTCTACAAGCATCAACTCCAGAAGTGGAATCAGCCTATTTCATTGCACAGAAGAAACCTTGGCAGCCTCGAAATCAAGGTATGCCTCTGGACTCATTTCCATTTTTGAATAATATGAGCAATTGGAATAATAACATGCAAAATGTGAATACACAATTCCCTTCAAATTATGCTCAGTGGAATCCTTCACAACCTACAGTGCAAAATTATAACTCATGGAGTCCCTGGACACAACCACCACATCAACCTACGTCATGGTCTCCTGGATGGAGGAACTTCCATCTTGGGAATCAGTTTCCTCAACCACCTCCACCTCAACAGTCACCATATTCTCCTCCATACCCTCAATTTCCTCAATATCCTCAATACCCACCTCAGCAGTCGCAGCTGCAGCTGCAGAATAATCATTTCCCTAATATACCAATATAGCCTCAGCTGCCTACCCAACCTAATCCTAACCTGAACAATAAAACAATCCATCAATTGGAAACTGTCAATATGTCGGTCTATTCTCTTTCCCCTGTACCTTGTAATGACATTCGTCTATGATCTGGGAAGATAATAGAACCTGTAATTACAGAAGATATTCCACCTTCTATGCATGAAGAAGGAGAGAGTTCACAGCATCCATCTGATACAGTTCCTATCACTGAAGGTGTTGAGCATCCCTTAGATAGGACGGTTGAAACATCAAATGAGAAATCAGATAATACGCAGCCTACACAGCTGATAAGGAAACCACCATACCCCAAGATACTAATGCTACCAAAAATAGGGGGGCAACCTCAGTTCAACCTCCTAGGAGAGTTGAAGAATCTTTACGTTAAAATCCCCCTTCTGCAAGCTCTTCAAGATGTTCCTATTTATGCTAAAACCGTTCGGGACCTGTGTACTAAGAAACCAGGGAGGAAACCTAGAGATCCTCCCACTATTCACGTCATAGGGAATTTATCTGCTTTAATAACAGGAAAAACCCCTATGACCAAGTATGACGACCTTGGCAATCCTACTCTCACTGTACATATAGGACAAACACAGATACCCAACGTGCTAGTCGACTTAGGAGCAGCGATCTATGTCATAACAATTGAGACTGTAAGGAAGCTTGGAATCACTAATTTTAGGCCGACCCCTACCATTTTAGAATTGGCAGACAGATCCACCATTAGACCCGAAGGGATTCTGTACGACCTTGTCATCTCAGTAGATTCATGGGAATACCCTGCTGACTTTTTGATATTGCAACCAAAATCACAGCTGGGTGGACACCTATTGATCCTGGGGAGGCCTTGGTTGGCCACAGCTGATGCTTGCATCAGCTGTCGATCTGGGTCCATGACTATATTTGATGGTACAGATATTAAAAACCTCACCCTGTATCCTCCAGCTCGGCCAAGTTTAGAGGCTGAAACTTCCCTTTGGATAGAGCAGGAGGAGGAGGAGGATGTTCAGCCACTATTAACAATAGGGAAGGCTTTAAATTTTAAAAACGAAACTGAAGACGATGCTATCAGTAATTTCATAAGCGAACCTGCTTCAGTGGATAAAGAGGTCTATCAAGTCCTGAACATTACCCTTGGTAAGGAAGAACAAGAAAATCTTACGGAAGAAGCACTAGTCAGTGACACAAACATAATCCCAGTTTTGAAAAATTCAAAAAGTATTCCTATTGAGGTAGAACCTGGAAAGACTTTGAATATCAACCCTGGTCTCTCCTTAGAGGAACATAAGCGCCTAATCAGTCTCTTGAAAGAACATAAGGGGGCATTCGCCTGGGAGTATACAGACATGAGGGTTATCCCCTCTAATATGTGCACCCACCTTATTTACATTAAAAATGACTCCCGGCCTGTGTGTCAACCTCAACGACGCATGAACCCCAATCTGAGGGATATAGTGAAGGAGGAAATCCAGAAACTTTTGGAAGCAGGATTTATATACCCTATTTCAGATAGTGAGTGGGTTTCCCCACTCGTAATTGTGCCCAAGAAAAATGGTAAATGGAGAGTGTGTGTTGATTATAGGGATCTGAACAAAGCTACGCAAAAGGATCATTTCCCTCTGCCCTTTATTGACCATGTACTTGATACCCTATCAGGGAAGAAGTTCTTCTCCTTCTTAGATGGGTTTAGCGGGTACAACCAAATTCAGATCGCTCCTGAGGACCAGGATAAGACCACCTTCACTTGCCCCTGGGGAACGTTTGCCTACATAGTGCTTCCCTTTGGTTTATGTAATGCACCAGCAACATTCCAAAGAGCTGTAATTGGCATATTATCTGAATTAGTTAATGATAGTATGGAAGTCTTTATGGATGATTTTACTCCCTATGGCAAGGAATTTGAGGAAGCATTGGAAAATTTAAAGAAGGTTTTAATTCGCTGTGAACAGGCTCGCCTCTCATTAAGCACTGAAAAATGCCATATGATGATGAGTGAGGGAGTGGTATTAGGACATTTCATCTCTACCGATGGCATTCAGGTGGATCCTTCAAAAATTAAGGTGATAAAAAATATACCGACTCCTTCAACTCAAAAAGAGGTGCGAAGTTTTCTGGGACATGCTGGATATTATCGGAGGTTTATAGAAAACTTCTCCAAACTTGCTTCTCCTTTGTTTTCTTTTTTAATGAAGGATGCACAGTTTGTGTGGAATGAAGCATGCCAGACAGCGTTTGATAAGCTTAAAGAGAAGTTTTCCACAACTCCTATCCTAAGGGGACCTAATTGGACCATACCCTTCCACATTTCTTCAGATGCTTCTGATACCGCCATTGGAGCAGTACTAGGACAGCAGGATGGTCAAGTACCTTATGCCATCTATTATGTTAGTAAAAACTTAGCCCTTGCTGAACTTAATTATACTGTTACTGAAAAAGAATTCCTTGCTATTGTTTACTCTATTAATAAATTTCGGCATTACATTACAGGGTATCCTACGCTTGTGCACACTGATAACTCTGCCATTAAATATTTAATGAACAAACCTGTCACCAATGCCAAAGTGACCAGGTGGATCTTATTATTGCAGGAATTTGATATTACCATTATAGATAAACCTGGAAAAGAAAATGTTGTTGCTGATTTTTTATCTCGTTTTAATAACAGTGATGACAGTTTGCCTGTTGAGGATTCTTTTCCAGATGAACATCTATTTGCACTTTCAGCTCATTCCCCCTGGTATGCAAACGTTGCTAATTATTTGGTTGCAGGAAAGCTCCCGCCACACATGTCTAAATGAGAAAAGAGAAAAATTATCCAGCAAAGTGCTAGGTATTGTTGGCTCAATGGTCATCTCTTCTACACAGGGCCCGATCTTGAGATTAGGAGGTGTGTAAGGGAAGATGAGATCTTTCATATACTGAAAGCCTGTCATGATGGACCTTGTGGGGGGCACTTTGCAGACAAAAGAACAGGGCATAAAGCGCTGCAGATGGGCTACTATTGGCCGACTCTGTTCAGGGACGCTAAAAGGTATGTTCAGTCCTGTGACAACTGCCAAAGGATGGGCTAGCCTAATAAAACATATCAGATGCCTCTACAGCCTCAAGTAGTAGTTGAACCATTTGATAGATGGGCATTGGATTTTGTTGGCCCTATCAGCCCTCCTTCCAGACAGAAATTTTACATTCTGGTTTGTACTGATTACATGACCAAGTGGGTAGAGGCTGTAGCTTTGGCTAAGGCTAATGACCAGGCGGTGATTGATTTTCTGTACAGTGAAATCTTTACCCGCTTTGGGGTACTGAAGGAAGTAGTTACCGATAGGGGACCGCAATTCATCTCACACCAATTTGAATCCTTGCTCCGGAAGTATCATGTGCAGCATAGGGTGGCTTCACCTTACCACCCTCAGGCCAATGGTCAGGTGGAAAGTACTAATAAAGTTATTGAAGCAATCCTTACTAAAACAGTTAAGAGCCATCGAAAGGATTGGGCTGACAGGCTTCTCGAAGCGCTATGGGCATATCGCACAACTTGGCACAACACCACAGGATTCTCTCCCTATGATCTAGTGTATGGAAAGAGTGCCACCTTTCCAATTGAGTTTGAGATCAAAACCCTAAAGACAACCACTGAAATGAATCTGGATGTAACTGAAGCCTAGAAGAGAAGATTGGATCAGCTAAATGAATTGGATGAGAAACGGTTAGCTGCAGTAGACCAGACTGTGTTGCTTTAGCAACAAAGATCCAACTGGCATGACCGATTTATTAAAAAGAAAATATTCCGTGAGGGAGACTGGGCGCTACTATATGACTCCAGGTTCAAAAGGGATTTTAAAGGTAAATTATGTACAAGATGGCTGGGTCCATATCTGGTCGACAGGGTATTTGACAATGGCACTGTCCGTCTGGTGACCATCGATGAGAACCGTATACCATTACTAGCTAATGGCCACAGACTGCGACTGTATCGTAAGCCTATTTCGAAAGATGCATTCACTTCGTAGATTACCGCCGATCCAGATTATCAGCTGGCATCAGAGCAGGAATTTCTCCCTGCCCTTGCCAATCCTTAAACTGAAAATCACATTTTTTTTACTGTACATAAATAACTTTCTGCTGTAGCATATAATTGTTTTTCTTTCTCTTGGCATTTGATCTTTTCGTTTGCTGTGTTTTTAAAAAATTTCCAGGGAAGCGCCAGGAGAACGACCAGATTGGGCCTGTCAAAATAGAGTCGCCCGGTGCTGTATTTCCCTTTTTCCCTTTAAAAATAAAAAATAAAAAAATCCGGCAGCTGCGACATATTTTCCGGCAGCTGCAACATCTTTTTTGACAACTGCAACATCTTTTCCGGCAGTTGCAATCTCTTTTCCGGCAACCGCGATAGATTTCCCGGCAGACGTAAAAATCCGCTTTCCCGGCAGCCGTAAACCTTTTTTTTTCCGGCAGCTACAACAACATTTCCCGGTAGCTGCAACATCATGTCACAGCAGTTGCAACATCATTTCCCAGCGGCTGCCATATCATTTCCCGTCGACCCTAAAATCGCTTTCCTAGCAGCCGTAAACCTTTTTTCCGGCAGCTGCAACAACATTTCTCGGCAGCTGCAACGTCATGTCACAGCGGCTGCAACATCATGTCCTAGCGGCTGCAACATCTTTTCCGGCAGCCGCGAACCATTTCCCAGCGGCTGCAATATCATTTTTTCGACAGTCGTAAAACCTCTTTCCCGGCTGCCATGAACCATTTTCCGGTAGCTGCAACACATCTTTCCCGACAGCTGCAACATATTTCCTGGTGACTATGACATATTTCCCGCCGCCGTAAAACTTTTTCCTGACAGCCGCAATTTCTCCTGATCCCGTAAATCTTTTTCCCGGTGGCTGTGAATCTTTCCTGGCGGCTGCAACATCTTTTTCGTCAGCTATGATAGCATTTCTGGCAACTTGCAGTGGTAACTCCTGTGTTAACGGAAGAATTTCTCCAAACCTGCTAAACTATGGCTCTGGTTCATCCCAGTCGTGCCGGCGAATCCATCATTCCGACCCCGAGGATGGGATGGTTTGTGTTTCACCGGTGGAAGAAATTATTGCATTATTCTGGTCATCATGATCAAATTTATGACTTTGCACGAGTCTGGCTCCGCAACGTCAGCAACTGCACGCTCCACCATTCTCCGCAGGCTATCTGACACACAGTCTCATGAGGTATGGATTTTATTTATCACGTGATTAAGTGTTGATATCATTTAAACAATATCAGTCGTACCTTTACTCGTATTACCATTATACCTGATTAAACCTTTCCCTCGTATGACGTAAACACTAATAACTGCCACCTTCCCCAATTTGGCATGGAAATTTCGAACGTTTTTATGTGCTCAACTTTCCAAATTTGCCTATTCTCTCAACGTCTTTGCCCAGCGATTCGTGCATCCTCTGTGCTGCAACTTCCATTCTCGGATTTTGCCATCTGTGGGATAGCAACTTCAGCCTGCAGCTAGGACCATGGGGATTCCAGTTCGTCATGAACATGTGAATACACAGGAACTCAGGAAAAATCTTTAGGTTCTTGCCATTTTTCAAGCTGCCGTCTGGCTTGAGTTTTTTGAGCGACTGGATGGATTCAATCGGGACGCAGCCCTGCAATTCACTCTAAACCTCACCAAAACTCACTCCACGGTGTGGGGGCTGCGCATAGAGGTCTCTGAGGCTATTATATCCGAGGTTACGGCCATCCCGCTGGTGGGAAAGCCATGGTTTAACCGACAAGTCCCCGCAACGACTGCACGGGAAGAATTTTAATGGAGGGGGAGCAAGTAGAAGCGTCAAGAAGAGGGATTGCATTGCATTCATTGCCGCGGCCATGGGACCAGGTTGCTGTCTTCCTCAAGAAGTAAATCACTTGTGAAGGTAGATATCAAACTGTGTATAATTTTGAACTCCCTTTACTTTCTCATCTCCGCCATGGCATTTTATTAAACATTCCATATTATCTACTGCATGACTTGCGTCATATGGCAGCATTTGTCCAGTCTGCTAAGCAACCACTTTCCTCCCTCACCCACCATGGCCTTATCAAACTAATAATTGTAAGAACCCTTGCCCAACATCATATAACCTGGGAACAATTCACAGCCTGAGCTCAGCAACCCGTTCCCTTGCGGGTCGTCCCACTACAGCAGATACAGGTTCCACCACAACAGGAGGACCAGAGTCCCTCCATTGAAGTTGGGGGGGGGATGAAATGGAAGAAGAACAGCAATCGGGGGCACAAGCAGGACCATCCGGGGTGGATGAAACTACAGTAGAAGAACAGCAACCGGGGGCACAAGAAGGACCATATGGGGTGGACGAAACTATATTAGAAGAAGAGAAACCGGGGGCACAGGCAGAGCCATTTGGGGGGGATGAACCTCCATTAGAAGAAGAACAATTGGGGGATGAAACTCCATCACAGGAAGAGCCATCGGGGGAGGGTGTAGATAAAAACCCTGTGGAAAATCCAGACAATAGGGTAGCTCCGACAGCAGAAGGTGAAATTGGAGCAACATTAAATGCTGCGACAATTGAACCTGAAGATGACAGAACCAGGGAAACAGAAGAAAACATTGAGCTGGTAACTATTGAATCCTCACCTGAGTGGGAAGGAGGAGCTTTAATTGAGGAAGAACAGCATGAGAGGCAAGAAAACATTCCTTCGACCTCAGCTGTGATTCCCTATGTACCAGCTCCACAAAAGAAAACACCACAAAAGAAAAGAAAGAGAGCAATCAATGAATTTAACATAACCTCACCTATCAGAAAGAAAAGAACTAGATCAGCTACAGCAGCAGAGGCATCCAGAAAAAGATGGGCAACCTTAGAGGCATGGGTTGAACCCCCGATCCTTGTACCAAGACCAATGGATGCTCCACAAAGGCCAGTGGAGGAAGAACCCGGAATTGAAGGACTTCTGGCTAAGAACGCACTATTAAAAGAAGACCTCCAAGTACTTCGAAGGGAGTTGGAAACGTGGAAGGAAACCTGCAGGAAACAAGGAGAAAGAAAAATGTATACATTGGTAGAGGTTGCAGACCAACTGGAAGGATCAGATTTTGTTGAAGCTGGATAGGAGGATGAACGAATACTCTGTCCCACCTGTGGAGAAATCTTCAAGGAGGCAGGCCACAAGATTATACTTCGTACCTGCTCAGTACAACAGCCTGCAGCCACAATAGAAGAAGCTGCAGAAAAAGAAGATGCTGCCACACAAGAACCAACATCTTTACACATCCTTGCTGAAGCTGCCATCAATCTTGTAACAGAGGAACTCAGGGATGAAATCATGTATGATGATGGGGATAAAGAATTGACTGTAACCCCAGAATGCTCCCACGACACAGAGATTATAGAGCATATGGGAGAAGAACTGGGAATGGGGGACACTCAAGAGTCTAATGAAGAATTCTATACTGTAACCCCATCATGTTCCCATGACACATAAATTTTAGAAGATGAGCCAAAAGGCCAGGACATTGATAAACTTGAACAGGGTGCTGTAACACAAGAACCAGCAACCCTAAGTGTACTTGTCCAACCGGCCAAGCAGATGGAAGAAGAACCTGGAATAGAGGACACTCTGGAATTCAATGATGAACTCTGGGTTGTAACCCCAGAAGGTTCCCATGACACAGAGCTCATAGGAGAAGAGTTGCAACAACAGGAGGATGAAGAGGCAAACCAGGATGTTGCTACACAAGAACCAACATCCTTGGAGGCTGCAGCAGGAATTCCTGAATTTCATTTGAAAGATAACCCTGGAATGGATATCATTCCTGATACACAGTGGAGTGAAGATGAACAGGTATAGACACCATGCTCAGGTGACACCGAAATCTTGGAGGAGGAGCTACACAATGAGAAGGATATTCAATCCCAGCAGCAGAAGGACAAAGAAGACATTGTTACACAAGAACCAGTGTCTCTAAAAGCAATGAAGGTAGCTGCTGAAGAAGGTTTAAAGGATGTTGCTGTTACACAAGAACCAACAACTCTCTTATTAAACTTAGATGTGCTGGAAGACACTGCCCCACAAGAACCAGTGCTTCCACCTCCTAGAAATGTCATTGATTTGGATTCAGATTAAAGATTTCTTTTCAAAGTCCTCCCTAGGCACAGCATACAAGAGACTGCAGGAAGAAGTGATTTCCACTTGTACCAGTTACATTTTCAGACACCAGCAGGTAGCATGGGAAGGACAGATGGGGTGCCTGAGTTCTCCCTACAATTTTTCCTCTCTCCATGGATAGAGTTCAGTACAGGATCCAGATTCCAAATGATGCAGGTTGTTGCATGAGGACATGCAACAGGGTAGTTGGGGGGAGATGTTGAGTCTAGAATTGGCCCTTTATAAACATCTTTGATCACCTTTCCTTCCCCTGTCCTACACCATTTATTATGATAATCATACCTGTTATCCTCACTTTATTCCCCCAAACTGCCAAGGTATGACTGATCATTACTTTATCTTATTAATGCTTATGATGGTGATAATTAAAGCTGTTTATCTCTCAATTGTGCTAATATGTTTTGATTTATGAAGGTACTTTGAGATAAGTGGACTACAGGAAGGTGGGGATGAACAAAGTCTTGAAAGGAAGGGTGTTCGCTGCTTAAAAAGGATCCTTGGGGTTCGGATCATCGATTAAGGCACATGATTCCAATGTAACATCCTAGTTGGAGCTGTGACAAGGCAGCTGTAACAGAATGCGCTATAATTGGAGATCTTTAGTATGTCGTTGCTCGAGTTTAGCTGTGATCTGGAAAGATCGCTACTCCTGGGCCAATGAATAGCTTTCTCACATTTTTATGTCTCTACTTTGCCACGTATTGTAACAACTAGTGTTATTTAGGGTTCCTGAAGATCAGAGATCTTCAAGGCTGCCCATTAATAGGATCAGATGTTACAATCTGTATGATAAATATGGGGAGCTACCTCGACCCAAGGGGTTGAACAACAGATAATTAATTCATTGTATTAGCAGCCAAGGCAAACTGTGTAATCATTCTTCTGTTAATATAAGGGGTTACTTCTGAGTTAAAGGAATTTGCATTGTTCAGCCAGCATCTCTGTGTGAAGGCTGGGCCCGTCTTCCACAGAGATTGCTGAGTTAAAATAGGATTTCGAATTTGTTGTTGTGTGATGTTTTATTCATGATATTTTCTTTGTACGCAGCAGTAGTAAGTGTGACGTGGATTTTCAGTATAGTTAAGATTATATTTCCTTGAGATTGGTAAATGGTGCAGAGTAACAGTCGACTGAGTAGGGCTTTCTTTATGCGTTTCATTTGGCAGTTGTACACAGCCTTGTTCATCTTACAGTTAAGTTGTGATCCCATGAGCCCTTTTACAATTTATCTTTCCTGTTATGATTGTTGATTTTCATTCCTGCAATTCAATTTCTTAGAACAGCTGAACTCAATCCTTTGCAATTGAATTTCTAGATTAATATTCAGTTTCTGCTTATGGTTTTCAAGAGTGATCAGATTGAAGAAGTGAGTTACTTGTTCTAGGATGTGAATAGGATTTCTTTTTATCTGCAATTGTCTTTGAATCTTATTTTATTTCTTGTTGATGCATGGTAGAAAGGAATTGAATTTATAGTATTTAAATAGCAACTGGGATTACACAGATCTTTGGGATGGACATAGTTGTTAGAGAATAACAGTATTCAATTATAATGATTTTGTGTTTGAGCATAGACTGTGCATTTATCCTTTCAAATAAAAGACTTTCTCGGGTTGACAATAAATCTCGTCTGCTCTGTATGTTTGAATAATTCATCTGCATATAGGGTGCTCGACAGTATTGCTACTTTCGCCACATGAGGTAGAAGGAGGAGGAGAAGATGTTACTGGCAAAGAAGGCCCGAGGTTCTGATGCTCTTGATTTGAGGTGCTTACAAAAGAAGTGTCAGGAGCATGCAAGGCATTCGGAGTGGAAAAAAACCAAACCATCAGCCCAATGGTGAATCCAGGAAGATTCAGAGTAGCCATTAAGGGAGTGCCAATGTTTCTAATGAATGGAACAACACAAGGATCCCATAGAACAGGGGTACCTTGATTGGCGCTCACCGGAATGCTAGACATAGTTTCCTGCTCAAATGAGAAAGAAATTCTCTAAGGAAAACTAAGACAAGAAGCACAAAGAGAACACCACTAAAAAAGGTCCTAAGTAAATCAAACCAGGCAAACAAATGCCTTCCGGAGAAGAGTCTAGGATGATGAGGGCCCAGAACAGATCAACGAAGGAAGAAGGACAGTTACCCGGGGTCCACAATACAATGACTAAGGGTGCAAGCACTGGAATCACCCAACCACCCTCCCAAAGACCTGCAAGGGATTTACTCCCACGTCTGTCCTAGGTACAGCAGATATAACCCTCTGCCGTCACCTGTGTATGATCCTATGGTCAGATCCTAAGGATACCACCACACCGAAAACTCCTGGGGGAACAGTCGCTGGTCGAATCAGGAGGCGTGGGCAGGGTAACTGAGCCTGAAACTCAAAAGAGTCCCCAAACACGATCCGATCCTAGTATATGCTCGAAACAGAAAGTAGGAGGTTTATTCCCAACAATTTGATCTCACAAGACCTACTGCATAGATCCCAAGCAAGTTTTGAATGATGTGGGTTTACCTGTGATAGTTGAACTACGATTTTTGCGTAATGTGTGATCTTGGGTGGTTTAAGGTGTTTTAAGCCCAAGATCCTAACCAAAACTAGTTGGTGAATAGTGTAACCTAGAAAAGAAAATGTTACTAGTACATTTTATTAGGGTTCATTTTAAAGGTTACTTGCTTACTCAAAAAGGTAGTGGGTGTGTGAGAGTGGTTATAACCAAGATAGAATACTGAAATGAAATGCTTACCACTAAACAAATCTTTTCTTTTCAATGCAAGTCTTAAATATATGATCTAGAATGCATATGCAAATGCAATTTTTAGTCTTTTCGAATGCAAAAGGATAAAAATAAAGTCTAAATGTACAAAATTAAACTCAAAACCTAAGAATGCAACTACTCAAACAAAAAAGTATGCAAAAGAAAACTTCTTCTTTTGATGCAAAACACTCTTTAATCCTTTAAGCCACTTGCAAGGTACTCTACTTAGAAAATAAATCAAAAAAAAAAAAAAAATCTTTTCAAAGGTGAGAAACAAAACTAGAAATGAAAGTAACCTACGATCAAAGCAAAAGCAAAGAACTTTCAGGCTTCCTTATTGAAACAGTAAAAGATACCAATATGAATTTCAGATTCTCATTGATGTAAGCATGCCAACCATTGGGAAAAGCGTACAAAACCTAATTTTAGACCCAAACAAAGAAAATGACCTACAAAGAAGTATGGTTTGGTAAAGTCAGGTCTACACATAAACAATGCAGTCAAGGTCCTGAACAGCAGCAATGACACTTGAGCTTTCACTACAAAAAGAAAACTAAAAGCTTAAGGGAGGATAAGAAACCAATCTAAAGAGAAATTTCAATCAAATAGATACAAACAGGGTCAAGTAGACTCAGTAGATTTCAAATCCAGTGGAAATGGAGCAAGCACATTCAGTCAAACTCAAATCAGGGTACAAAACACCAAACTGGTCCACAACCCCCCAACTTGGGTCAACAAGCCCCAAAAACTTTCCAAACAAGCCCAGATTGATCAAAGAAGGTCCAAATCATGAACATAGGATCAGTACAAGGATAGGAGACCACTTACAGTGGTTTAACCCAAACCTAGGGTCATTAGGGACCCCAAAAAATGCAGCCACAGCCCCCAGAAAACAGATCAAAACTCAAAAACTTAGTTTCAGGAGAAAACTCTACTGTCTAAAGGAAAATCAGCATTTTCAGGAGGAAAAATCTATTGTACAGAGACAAAGTAGCATTTTTCTGGAGGAAAACTCTACTATGCAAAGACAAAGTAGCATTTTTCTGGAAAAGTTGAAAAAAAAGGGTTAAAATCCCCCACACCTGAGCCAGTAAGGGTCTGTAAGGGCTAGGAAGGGTCAAACAGAGCTTAATAATTGATTCTAATCAAGAAATTGAACAAATACATTCAAACAATAACTGAAGAAATGACCTTGGATACCCCTAAGAAGACAGGGTTTCCCCAGCGGAGTCGCTATTCTGTTGTGAGGGAAATACACCTATAGTTCAGGGGAGAAACTGCCAACTTTAGGTATGAAAGATAGACCTACAAATGTTCTGCAAGTGCAACTAGTAAGAAAAGATATTGAGGTTAGAAAGATGTGCACCTTATTCAGAAGGTTGATCCAATCCTCTCTCTTTCTTGCTCTTCAATGATATTCAGTATCGCAATTCCCACACCTGCAAAACAACTTCATACCTTTCTCAAATACATTTGACTACAAATATAAGATTGATATTCATAATAGAAGAAGACATCAAACTATGAACAAACTATAATCAAATCTGAGACACACATATGTCATATTTGGAAAGGGAAGAACATCTAATATTTATTAATGAATGAAGCAAGTACATAAAATTATACCTTCCTTCAAGCTTGGCACTTCACGAAACCTAGATTCAAGGTCTCCTGCTTCTGTTCTCCAAGGATCCCAACCTCTAATCAGCTGTGCTAGGGTTTATCAGAAACTGAGGCACAAGAGAGGGGGATAAGGGTCTCCATTGCTCTAGCATAACATTGTTATGGGCTTGGTCCTCTCTCATGGCCCTTCTACCTTCCTTAATAGTCAATGAAGGAGAGGAAAAGTACTTATAACCGATCAGGAAGTTCCCAAACTAACTCGAATTGACCAAAAATCGAGATTTTAGCTGCTTCAGGAAAAAAATCTACTTTTCTACTGCAAACAAGCATTTGAAATCTACATTTATGAAGCAGAGTAGCGTTTTTAAAGGGAAAAACGCTGCTATAGCATAGAATACCAACGTTTTTGTGGGAAAATGGCAAAAAACAGGGTTTTCTGATGATTTTCAGGAGGTGGTTTGGTCTGGAAAAGTGTTCCTAAAGGTTATAACCATCAAATGGGCCAAGAGTAAGGTAATTTCAACCATATTCAGTGTCCCTAATGACCCTTCAATCCACAAGTGTCATTTTGTGTGACTAAACTTGATCTCAAGAAGTGTCGTCATGCGACCAAGCAATGCAAGTGTCATCACGGACGGAGAAGTGTCATTTTAAGCTATAACAACGGGTTCCTAACATTCATTGAGTAAATAAGGTTAGCAATCAAGTCATTATGGTAATTGGACAGTGTAGAGTTATAGCACATACTGATTCATCCATTTTCCCCTCCACCACACCATTCATTAATGAAAACTCATTACCACGCATCTTCTAGTTAACCAATCATCATTCCCTAGTCATTAGTTACCATGATGCCATCACCGTACCACTTGTTATTCATAGTTTATGTCAATCATAACAATTTTCCCGATATGGAAAGATTGAGGAAGGACAATTCCATAAAGAGAAGGTACACCAGGGAAGGAATGCTAAAAAAGCTAACAGCACATAGGTCAGAGAAAACTCATTGTTAAAGATATTAATCCAAATCCTCTACAAAGAAAGAGAGGAAACATGCATGAATGAAGAGGACGACGTACAGGAAATGAGAGAGCCTATGTCGAGTTGGCCATCATGTTCAACATTCATGGTGAGGGGCTCACCAAGATTAGGACTATTCATGTACAGATTCCATCCCATCCAGCGGTTAAGAAGAGAGATGCAGGGGAGGAATAGAAGTTAAGAGGGTAGATGAATTCGAATTAGCAGAGTTGTCTATAAGAGACGCGGAGAATAAATATAGATGCACCAGTGTGTGAAAGAGTGTGTTGGAGCTAAGTGAGAAGTTAGAGTGAAGTGGTGTCAAGAGAATTAAATCTGTGAAGTTCGTGCCATTTTAGTGACTAAGTGCACAAACATGGAGGTTACACCTATAAAAAACAAGGGTTTCACTAAGGTCACTCCCCCGAAAGAATAAGCAATGCCAGAGGTGCCGCTGCCCACAGAATTTATAGTCAAAGGTGAAGTGTTGGGGAAGGTACCCTTCTTGAAGTATCAATATTTTGATATCCTGGATGAGAAGCAGTTTCTAGAGCTGAATACCACCGAGTATATAGAGATACAAGTCAATCCTGATGGAACAGAGAGCGTGGTGCCGCAAGCATGGGCACACCAGCTCCACCATTCAAGGATAATGTCCCTAATTAA
Source organism: Larix kaempferi (assembly GCA_027924585.1). NCBI lineage: Eukaryota > Viridiplantae > Streptophyta > Pinopsida > Pinales > Pinaceae > Larix > Larix kaempferi. The sequence continues at coordinate 51,934,570 of BSBM01000299.1, read as the reverse complement.
TGTCCCGCATTTTTGCGGGGGGGCACATTTTTGGCGGTATTCGGTTCCTCTTGAGCCTCTTGTAGGTTGGGTGTCTATGGATTGATAAGAAATATGAGATCATGGGAAAGGTGATCTGTTTGGTCTCAAGTCTCTTGAGAAGAGGGGAGGATCCAATTTAGGTGATGGTGCATGTATCCGTAGAAGAAATGTACAAGAAGTACAAGACCCATAGAGGGAGGAGAGGTTGTGTTATTTCTGCAATCTTATAGCGTCATATCTGGTTTGCAACGCAGATCCTAACGATCAAACTATTGAGGAAATGTTGTCGAGATGAGTGACCAGTAGGCGTGGTCGCAGTAGCTGAGTAGTGTGCAATGGGAAATGGGATATCATGGGAACCATACTTGTGACTTGAGTTTTTCCAAGACTGTAGAGACACACAAGGTAGGGCACCCCATTCCATTATAGTTGGGTACTTCTCCTAATTGTGATGGTGGTTTAGGAACCCCCACCACACTACACATACGATTTCTCAACACTAAATGACTTTGTTGTAGTGAAGTTCTTGGTTTTCCATCGAAAACCATAGAGGGAATATCAAGTCGATGTGGAGACTGCATTTCATATGTGGTATAAACAAATGCTCAATGCCACAACCAAGTCATTTTGTGTGTCACTATGGATTGTGGACAGATTCAATGATAGAGTCGTATTTGAGGTAAACTCACAGAATGTTCTTATTTTTCCGCGCATTGAAACGAAGGTAGAATATCTGATTCCATTATGTATTAATATCGAGGATGTCAAGAACACAATTGTGCATAAGAGATACTCGAGGAAGCCAGAATACAGTAGAAGTCCTGCAAGGGAGAAGCAGGCAGCTCCAATCCATGCTTGAGAAAGAAACACAAGAGAGAGAATTGGAAACCACAACAAGATGGAGATAATCAGAAGAAGCAACACACTTCCCATTCCTCACCACTGGAGCAGGAGCATGAGGAAGAAGAGGAGTTTGAGAAGATACCTCCTTCTAGACAGTTGTCGGGAACGTGACCAATTGGGTTTTCCCAATATAACATCTTCCAGTATTTATAGAGTGCCATACGCAGAGATGGATTTTGAGAGAAGAGAGGATCTGAGTTTGTGAAATGAAAGTTCTCGATGTTTCAATCCTTACTGTAGGATCATCATCAGGAGACAGTGAAGTCTTAAGAGAATATTGTGATTGCCCAATGACCTATGTATATGTAGTGGTGGTGGCGGTTTGGTAGATGGAGGTAGGTTTAGGTATCGACTTAAAGTTTAGGGTTTTGTTGGTTTATAGGAAAGATTAAATTTTTTTGTGAATTCTTTAATGTTTAGAAATTTATTTTTAATAATTAGTTTCGTTAATTTGATTTTTAAATTAATTTTAAATCTCTCCACCAAGAGTTTGTTAGTTTAAAGGAATAATCAAATGTTTTCAATTTTTAGAAAGTTGATATTAGTAATTAGTTTTTTAGAAAGTTGATATTAATAATTAGTTTGAATACATATTATTTTTAAGTTTATTATCTAAATTGATGACCTCATTTTAATAACTTAATTGAAAGTTACTAACCTAATTAATTTTAATTTTTTTTTTAAACTTAATTGATTGATTGATTTATGTAAGCTTAATTTTAATTACTTGCTTAAAAGTTTGATAACCTAATTTTAATAATTTAATTTTAATTGATTGATGTATTCTTAATAGGGTTAATTTGTTCCTTAATTTTAAGATAGGAATTTAGTTTAATAAAAAAATTTAAATTTTAAAATTATTAAGGCTATATGTTGGTTTTAGTGTTTTGTTATAAAGGTTTCTTCAGTAGGTTTTAACATTTATTTTTTGTTTAATTAGTTTATAGTTTAGTTATTAAAAGTTTGATAAAGTTTATTTTAATGTTTTCAATAAATTTTTAGTTGAAAAACTAAGTGATTGGTTTATTTATAATTTTAATACTTTTCAAAGTTCAAAATTATTTAAGATTAATAGTGTGTAGGAAGGATGTTGAGTGGTTAAAATGAGTTTGGAGGGACGAGAATGATGACTGGAGACTTATAGGCTTTCCTAGTTTTTGGATTTAGGCTTGTTTTGTAGAGAGTGTATTAGGGGTTTCCAAATATCACTCAGTTTGGTTCTGTCATCTCTATTAAGTCAATTACTACACATCTCAATTTCGATTTTCTCTCTTATCTTTCGTTTTGTAAGATTGTCTACTCTAGCTAAGACGGAAGCCTTTTCTAAGCAGATTTGATGTTGGGTTAGGTGAGAATGTTCTGCTAGGGCTGATTTTTTATGCCTATCATGCCTAAGGTCAACACTATGTTCTTTTAGTCTTGTCGTTATTGACCTACCAGTTTCTCCTATGTAAGGCATGCTACATGAGCAAGGAATGGAGTAAACACCTTTGTATGACATGGGGTCTCTAGGGTGTTGAGATATTGTAACTTCAAAGAATATTATATTTGTACTTTATTATTCTGGAGATGTTTCATTCCTCCGTGAAGATCTTATTGTATATCCGGAGATGATTATTCCTCCGTTGGAATGTGGTAACTTGGGTTATTAGACTTCCCTAGTGGGGGTCGGCCCTGTATGTGTTATGTGGGTCAAAGGGTTGTTAGACCACCCTAGTGGGGTCGGCCCAGTTAGTTGTAATGGGGTATTTAACCCAATGGTTAAATACGAGCCTACATGATTTGTGTAAAAGACAAGTCGGAGTAGTGTATAAATAGAGGAGGTGTATTCCTCATTTAATACACACTCTCACTTGAGAATAGCGCACTTGTGGAGGAGAGGTCTGCTATGGAGAAGGACGAGCTTATGCTCAGGGTTACATCTTTGTATATTGCTGGTCATCTATATTGAGGAAGCTTTGCTGGGTTTTCTACCCCATGAGGGTTTCCCAGGATAAATATGTGTCTCTTGTGTTTATGCTGTGCTTGTTGTTTCTTCAGTGATCCTGTATATGCTATTATTGTGAAATGGAATGTAATGCTACTATTTTCTGTCTTACCATATTAAATCTTAACATAGGGTCTTTAAGGGAATCTACTAGGTTTCTTATTGTGTTAGGGGGGGAGAAGATAACTTTGAAGTTTTGTTTTCTGAAAATTTTAGCTAGTTTGTTAGTGGTTCCCTTAATGTAAGGGAGGAAGATTATATTAGATTCTGTGTTATCTTCCTTATTGATTTTATTCTTATATTTTTTAGGTTTCTTAGCTAATTCTACAACCCTCTTGAACTGATTATAATTATATCCATTGTTACTGAAGACTGTTTCTAAGTGTTCTATTTCTTGGTCTATGTGTTCTTCATCAACAATTCTAAGGGCCCTCGTAACCAATGTATTGATAACACTTGTTTTTTGTGGGGGATAATGGTGTGAATTAGCATGAAGGTATCTCTCCGTGTGGGTCTTTTTCCTATACACTTGGTGTGTTATAGATCCATCTTCTTTTCTTGTGATCAGTGCATCAAGGAAAGGAAGACTTTGGTTCTCTTCAATTTCCATGGTAAATTTAATGCTACTGTTTTGTGAGTTGAGGTGTTTGAGAAACTTGTCTAAGTTGTCCTTCCCATGAGGCTAGACCACATTTGTGTCATCTACATAGCGTTTCCATCGTTTGGGTTTAAGGGGGGAAGATTCTATAGATTTTATCTCAAAGCTTTCCATGTATAGGTTAGCTACTATAGGAGAGAGGGGTGAGACCAAAAATCAAATTAATGAAACTAATTATTAAAAATGAATTTCTAAACATTAAAGAATTCACAAAACATTTAATCTTTCCTATAAACCAACGAAACCCTAAACTTTAAGCTGACAACTAAACCTACCTCCATCTACCAAACCACCACCACCACTACATATACAAAGGTCATTGGGAAATCACAATCTTCTCTTCAGACTTCACTGTCTCCTGATGATGATCCTACAATAAGGATTGAAACATTGAGAATCTTCCAGTAGTTCGACAACCTACCATAGATTCCACCAAAGCTGATGCAAGAGCGAGAGCAAGGGAAAAAACAAGAGAAAGTATAGGACACTATGACAGTGTTAGATCCATAGCAAACCCTATAGCAAGGGTCAGGATCTCCGCGGATGATACAAAAAATTACCATTAAACCTATGACTCAAGGGAAGAAGAAGGAATATATTGAACAAACAATTCCCAATATCATACAACAGCTCAAGTCTAACTTGGAGGTTGCACATGTATTCCAAAAGGATAACAATGACCTCCTGCAGAAGCTACAAATGGTCTTGCACATTACACCAGGGACAACACTTGCATAGACATCTGACACTTCTGACCTGAGTCATGCCAAGGAGTTACAGAAGTAGGCTGAGCAGGTGTTTTAGCGAAGACTAAACATGAACCCGGTGGCGATCATGATAGTTGAACCGTCGATTAATTCAGACACCTGATCTCTCTCTTACAATGAGCTAAATCTGAGACTAATTCCTATGCCATATTTGCAGCACTATGTCTCAGAGATCTTTTCCAAGCTCAGATACCGCCATGTGCAATCGAGCCAGTCTTACGTTGGGTTGAAGCAAGTTCATAGAGCAGAGGTCTGCGAATGCCATTAACAAGAAGCTGAGGTAGATAGAGCATATAAAGTACTCTCGGGACCTAGTTAACCACCTCCATATTCACTTCATCCTATGCAAAACATCACCCAAATCATAGATATAGTGGCTTCCCTCCAGCAAGAAGCAACGAAACTCCGGGAGTAGATAAATACATAACCATCCCCGAAGGAGCTTGCGTTGGCCCAGAAGATAGCTAATGAAGTAAAATACTTAGAGAATATCAATCAAGCCATCGCGCCCTTGATGGGATTGTTAACTGCAATTTCAATATTTGGAACCATCTATAGGATGCACCAAATTTCCAGCAAGTTGACCAACGTATTAGAAGTTGGGATGAATTGGCCAACGCGAAGAAAAAGAGTATGGCATAGCTGCCAATAATTGCAAAGAAAGAGGTAATGTCTGAGATTAGCGCGTTGACTAAGAAATTATTAGCTAGCCGGGTAGAGTAGCAGACCATTGTGGTATCAGTTTCCAAATCCCAAGAAAAATCACAAAGGCACTTTGATAGTCTGTCTGAGCTCCGGGAAAGGGATTCTCAATTTCTTCCTATTAAGAAAACTAAAAACCATAAATTGGACAAAGTAAGGGTGATGATGTTGATTTTTTCACTGCATGAATCAAAGAGATCATCAGTGAGCTCGATCCAATTCGACAGAGCTTCCAGGACTTCATCAGTGACCTGCACACACGCCTACCATATGTAACATCTTTGGATCCATGATATACGTGGCTTAAGATGAGCCACATCTTAGTGTTGGGGGCCTATTGGTGCCCAATTTTTTATCAGTTACTGCGCGCCGAGCCAACCAATGTCAAATTCACTTGCGCCAAACATAAATAGTTTATTAGTTGCATGCCAGTAACAAATTTCAGTTTTGTTACTCCAACCTATATAATGCTTATGTTTGTAAAGGGTTTGGGTTTGGTTCTATAGTTGACTGGGTTTTATTCGTAAGTCTGTAATGTTTTGAACTTTGTTAGTAGCATAAGTTTTGCGTTAATAGTAAGAGATGTGTGTTGATGAGATTATGTGATAGTGATGAATTGAGAAGTATGGAGTATGTAAGCGGTTGAGCTGAACATCTGTAATATCATGGTGATACCATTTTTTTCCAAGTAATATAATGGTGTCTATGTTTATGTCTATTTTCCTACGCATTGCCTCCATGAATGAATTTCTTTGAGTTGTGTAATAGGTTAATGTATGCAAATTATGGATTTGATGTATGCGTTGAGATGAATGGATAAAATGTTGAATGGAAAGAACTCAATTCCTCCTATGCATCCCCGATTTAGGTATATGTTAATTCTTGTGGGAAACTTGGGTGAGACTATACCACGTTCACGGAGAATTGAAATATGCCAATGCATATGGGGTTTTGTTGGTCACATGAAGTTGAACCCTAAGTCTGACAGATTGCGGTCAACACATGAAATTGATAAATTGATTGTTAATGAATACATTTATGTTTATACATTGCATGTCATGTGCTTTGGCAAGTTTCTAACTATGACAGGGAAAGATAGGTACATATGACGCAAGGTTGTGTTGATACCGCACAAACTCTAGATTGAATTGGGTATCTACGACATGTGATGTTAACATGGTACAATTTGGTATATTATATTTTATGCTTAGAGTGATATGATGGGTGTGGTGTTTTCACGTGCAGACACGGGATCACTATTGCTAATCAATTCACATCAAGTACTGGGGTTGAATGGGGAATATATGCAAGTAACACTACTAATTTACTCCATGCGACAGGTTGAAAAGACATAGGTTTTTTCCCGTTAGATACATGATATTGTCAAGTTAGGCCTCAGACGCAATCATTCACGAGGATCTACTAGGGGACACGCAATAAGGACATGACCTTATTCCCCATGAACCATGAGTCTCTCAGTAGGGTTGACATGATTGAGTTAATGTGGTATCATCCATCACACCAATCCCCACCATGGAAAAATGGATATTTGAAAGGCGTGTAGGAAGCATGGCACCTTTTATATGCCCATCGTAATGCAACATGTCAATAAAATAAAATAAAAAATATGGGGTAATAGTGTTATTTTAAAAAGAAATAAAAATGGGGTTTTAATCAATTATGAGCAAATTAGGAAAGTCATAATTTATAATTTGCAATTTGAGTTAACTTGTGCATAAAGAAAAAATAATTGAATTATTAAATTAAGACCCAGTGAACTCCAAGCACACACACAAAATTAGGAGAAATGGAGAAATCAAAGGAAACATCTAAGAGAGAATCTAGGAAAGTGGGTGAGGATAAATAATTATTAAATAAATGAAAAATGTGATTTAGTGTGCAAGTAACACATGGGTAGATGAATAATAAAACAAAAGGAAATTACTTAATCCCTAGTTGTGAATGTGAGGGACACATGGAAAGGTTCTCAAGGCTATAAAGATAGGAGGAGAGCATGAAGCTCACACAACTCCCTTCCCTATTGTTGGATGGCATAGACGATGCCAATTTTATTCGGTGACTGCTGCTGACAGTGTGGTTCGTTATTATGTGAACAAGGTTGGGATCCCTTTAGTGAAATCTATGCACTTTAACTACACTAGCAAGTTTCTTCTCACTTAGCCCCATTGCGACTTGGGGGTCCCTGGGGAAGAAGAGTACCCTTTGGGAGTTGGTAGGGTGGTTTCCGGTGGACGTTTGGTGGTTGGAAATCGAGGAGTGGACTTGTGACGAGACTTCAGCAACTCTTCATAGCTTTCGACATTCTACGAAAAGAAGGTATCAAGTCAGTACAATTGTTATTTATTGTCTTTTCTATTCATTCTAATCACTGTATTAGTTTGATTAAAATAAAATGATGGGTTGTTGTTTTTATTTCAAACCCGCATATCAATAATACGAAATGCTCAGCCAGAGGGTCAAGAGGTTTTCCAACCCCCCATACTTCCTCCGTAGAAGTAGTGAAATTTAAATCACCAGCCACAATAGTATTTCCTCTAGATAAAATGTCGGACGAAACAACACGATCCCAGAAAACTTTTCTCCTGTTGTAAGGACCATAGATGTTTAAAATGTGAACCGGGTGCGCAAAACCCCTTAGAGATCCTTCAATCAAAATAAATGAAATGGTGCGGGAAGCCCTCATGTTAGCCATATTGGGGTTTCAAGCGATCAAAGAGCCACCCAACAAACTAGAAGAGTCCACCCCGGTTTCCAACCAACTAGGCTTTAACTTAAGGAAAAAATTACAGGCAGAAAGGCTCGTAGTCATGGTTTCTTGAAGCAGAACAATGCTAGGGTTAATGAGATTCAACAAAGATTTTAAAGCAGATCTTTTAGGACCGTTTCTCAGTCCATGGACATTTAATGACATCAATTTCATGAGGTAACCCCTGGGAAGGTTGTGTCTTCTCTAAGGGCCCCAGAGACGAAAGTAACGATCAGTGAGTTATCCCTTGGCATACCAAAATCAAAAAGAGAGGTGATCGATGGATTGTGACATTCCCTGTTTCCACCTCCTTTTACCTTAGGTCCTTTCCTGGTCTTTTGAATGGTAGCATTCCCATTGAAGATTGAATTAATGGGAATTATCAAAGGGTCATCCTGTTGGGAGGATGAGTAGACGGGAAGGGGACTAGTAGAAGGGTCAGAAACACCTAAAAGTGACGGAGAGGCATCCACGTCTTCAATAGAGGAGGGCGAGATACAATTATTCAGAGGCTTAGGACAAGGAAGAGGTAGAGGAGGAAAAATGTCCACCGAATCGAGCTTTAAACAAGTATCAAAAGATGGGCTCTTAGAGGCAGACAGAGGGATACCCGGCAGGGATGGGACATTCGAAAGAGACAACTAGCAAGGCTCCCGCTCAGTCGAAAATCCCTTCAATGATGATGGAGGATTCGGCTCCAATGGTAATCCCTGCTCCTCTGCAATAAACGGGTCCGAGGAGAGCTTTGTAGAGTTCAACTGAATATTTCCCAAAGAAAGGGTGTTTAACAGTTCCTTAGTGGATAAAAATTTAAGTAAAGAAGGGATGGACAAATAAAACTTACCAACCAAATCCGCAGCCAAGGAATGGTCTAGAGGCAACAAAATGTCCAAGTCTTCACCCAACGGTTCAAGCCCTAACTTTGGCTGAGAACCTTGAACAACCGAAACATCGGATATAAGTGAAGGGAAATGAAACTTGGAGTGACCAGTCCCATGGCAGGAATGACACCTGAAAAGGACTTTCCAGTAGTCCAAAAACTAAATAAAAGAACCACCATACCATAAGACTTCCATTTCACCCTGTAAGCCCTCGATCGAGTCAATATCCACCAGCACCTGAGGTGTCCTGCACTCAGTCCCGCAAAGTTGATCTTCTTCAAGCATAATAAACCTTCCAATAGAGTTTGCAATGGCTATAAAACCCTTAAGAGACTAGCACTGTAAGGGGAGGCCTGGAAGTAAGACCCACAAGGGATGTTTTCTCATCTTTTGCTTCTGAGAGTCAAAACCAGCATACCAATGGAAGAGAACCAGAGAGCCATGACCAATGACCCATAAGAAAATTTCAATTTTATTTCTATCCTCCTCAGAAAGGAAGTGAAACAAGATCCAACCATTAGAAAAAAAGAGGACTCTAGGGATATTTTTAATGAACGGTTTCCATTTCCTATGAACCCAGTCCAGGAGGTCGGGGTAGCTAAGAGTTATGTACTCAAACTTTCCAAATAAGGCCCTGTCACTGAGGTTTATGACCATGTCGCAGGTTACATATTTACCCAAGGCGCAGAGAGCCCGTCCTTTTTTCTCCAGATCAAAAGGAAGCGAGATGTCCTGCCTCACAGGATTTTTTTGGCTCCTCACACGTTGCCTACAACCTTGTTCCAGGACACATGTCAATTGGGGTTTATCCACCAGGTCTATAGTCCTGCAGGTATCGTCGGCATGTTCCCCTGAATACGTCCAAGCACCACATGCCCCAAGGTCATAAAAAATGAACGACAAAGTAGGGTGTTTCAAAACCCTCAAGTGTTCTGCCCTCAAGAGCGACAGTTTCCCCAAGACTGTGTAAAAAACCAAGATAACTGTTAAGTTTATACTAATTTGACTAGCAAGATCACTGAAAGAAACACAATCACAACATAGACAGAGATTTTACCCTGGGAAACCCTCATGGGGTAGAAAATCCAGCAAAGCTTTCCTCAATAAGATGTTCAACCAAAATACAAGATGTAGTCCAAGACTATAGCTCCTTCTATACCTCCTATGCAGACCTCTCTCTCACTTTTGGGCTACTTGCCGAGTGATGGACGTGTGTGATAAGTGAGGAACAACCTCCTCTACTTATACTTGTTTTTCGACTGACTTTTTACCCTATGGGGCCGACCTCTCCAAGAGAGTCTAATAACCCCCAATAAATTAACTCAGAGCTGACCCCCACATGGGAGATCTAATAACCCTAGTTACCATAATCCATCGGAGGAATAAACATCTCCGGATACATAATAAAGTCCCATCGGAGGAATGAAACATCTCCGAAATAATAAAAATATAATATTCTTAGAAGTTACAATATTTCAACACTCCCCCTTAACGAGAAGGATATTATAAAAACATCTGCAGGAGCAAGGAGTCATCGACTACATGATACATGATACATCTATAAATCATCAGAAGCTTTCTTTATACATCTTCATCAGTAACTCAGAAAGTTACTGGAACATAATCAATACTGGAACATCAACACCATCAGTATTGAGTCTTCATCTTCTGTAGCACTTGACCATCTACAACAACATCTCACGATCATCAACATCGTCATCTAGATCATCAAGCTCAGCAGCATTGTCATCTGGACCGTCACGATCAAAAGCATCGTCATCTAGACCATCACGATCAGCAGCATCGTCATCTAGACCATCACAATCAGCAGCATCGTCACCTAGACCATCATGATCAGCAACATCGCAACAGCATACCCTACAATACACATGATCCAATTATGGGATGATCAATCCCTCTCATTTTAGGACATAGGTCCAAGGATGATACAATCCTGATCTGCTTACGGGATGATCAATCCCTCTCAATTTAAGACATCTCTCGTGTCTATGGACGATACAATACAGATCAACTTACAGGATGATCAGTCCTTATCCTTTTAAGACACCTCATCATGTCTAGGGATGATGCAATCCCAATCAGCTTACAAGATGATTAGTCCTTATCACTTTAAGACACCTCACCATGTCTAGGGACGATGCAATCCCAATCAGCTTACAAGATGATTAGTCCTTATCACTTTAGGACATAAGTCCAAGTATGATGCAATCCTGATCCTCTTACGGGATGATCAATCCCTATCACTTTAGGACATAAGTCCAAGGATGATGCAATCCTGATCCACTTACGGGATGATCAATCCCTATCACTTTAGGACATAAGTCCAAGGATGATGCAATCTTGATCCACTTACGGGATGATCAATCCCTATCACTTTAGGACATAAGTCCAAGGACGATGCAATCCTGAGAATCCTCTTAGACAAAGTCTAAGCACCACTTCATTGACCTCATTGTCGGAACATACAACCTCATCATCAACCTTATCGTTGGAACAGGTAGTCGCATCATCAATACATCAATACAAGTATACATAACATCAATACAAGTATCCTCATCAATACAAGTATACATAACAGTATACTAAGTATACATATCATCAATACAAGTAACCATACAAGTATCCTAAGTATACATATCATCAATACAAGTAACCATACAAGTATCCTAAGTATACATATCATCAATACAAGTAACCATACAAGTATCCTAAGTATACATATCATCAATACAAGTATCCTAATCATTGATATGGGTATCCTCATCGATATCATCATTGACCATGTCACTCCCCCTTTTGAGGAGGGTCCTTCTGAACTACACCAAGCTTATCTCAGAAAAACTCAAACTTTACTCGAGACAGAGATTTGGTCAATATATCACCAATTTGTTCATCAATGCTTACATACTTGAGTTTGATAGCTCCTTTCTGCACCATATCTCCTATATAGAAATATCGGATCTCTATGTGTTTTGACTTATCATGGAATACTAGATTTTCTGTCATCTTGATACAACTCTGGTTGTCACACAAAATCACAGTGGGTTCCATCTCTAAGTCAAACAAACCTGATAGCATCTTTCGAAGCCATACTGCTTCACAACTGGCAGAGCAGGTAGCTATATATTCCGCTTCAGCTGTGCTGAGAACCACACTTGACTGCTTCCTACTGAACCACGAGATCATGGAAGATCCCATACAATAACATCCACCCGATGTACTCTTCCTGTCTGATACGCTACCTACCCAATCAACATCAGTGTAGCCATACAATCTGAAGTCATGATCTCCACGATAGTATAGACCAAAATCTATCAGACCCTTTAGGTACCTCATCACATACTTTGCAGCAATCAGGTGAACTCGTTTAGGTTCCACTAGATACTGACTTAGGGTGTTCACTAAAAATCATATATCTGGTCTGGTATTTGTTAGATACATTAATGACCCAATAATCTGTCTGTACAGAGTCATATCCACTAACTTTGAAAAGTCATCAGCTAACAGCTTCAAGTTGGAATCCATGGGAGTGGCCATGGCTTTGCATTCCAACATATCAAATCTTTTCAGTATTCCCACAGCATACTTACCTTGGTTGAGAAAGATTCCCTTTGGGCCTTGCCATACTTCTACACCTAGGAAGTAGTGCATCAATCCAAGATCTTTCATCTCAAATTCTAAAGAGAGATTTTTCTTGCACTCGATAATCTGTTTCTCAATTCCAGTTAGAAATAGGTCATCCACATATAGCAACAATATAACAGGTTCATCATTCATGATCTTGAGATAAAGATTGGGATCAGCTTTACTTTTGGTAAAGCCCAAGTTTGTCAAGAAATTGTCAATTCTTCCATACCAAGCTCTGAGAGCTTGCTTCAACCCATATAAGGCCTTCTTCAGTTTGCATACATGGGTTCTTCCAATTTTCCATCTCAAAACCTTGTGGTTGTTCTATGTACACTTCTTCCTCAATCACACCATTTAGGAAGGTTGTCTTTACATCCATTTGGTGTAGATTCCATTTCATCATGGATGCGAGTGCCATGATGGTTCTAATAGAAGTGTACCTTGCAACTGGGGCAAATGTTTTTTCATAGTCAATTCCCTCTTTCTGAGAAAATCCTCTGGCTACAAATCTTGCCTTATATTTTTTCAATGCTACCATCTGCAGCATGTTTTATCTTGAATATCCATTTGGAAGATACCACACTTTTATCTTTTGGTTTGGGAACTATATCCCAAACATCATTCTTCATTATTAATTGGTATTCTTTTGTCATTGCTTCTACCCACTCTTTCTTCTGAACTGCCTCTTCATAGCTAGTGGGTTCTTGATCCACAGGATCACACATCAAAGCCACATAGTTGGATACTATCTTTGGTTTCTTTCTTTCTCTAGTGGAGCCTTCAGGAGCTCCATACTTTTCAGCTCCTTCAATAATGTCTCTGGCCCATGCTGGCCTTCTTTTCCTTGATAAGTTTGTAATAGGGGGTTCTTGTGGTTCTAACATGTCATGGTCTTCTGGTGTAGTATCTTCAGAGATGAGTACAGCATCTGTGATTATGGGAGGTGCATCTTCTTCATATACTTCTTCATGTTGACACTTCCTATATCTCTTGAGAGATGCTTCTTCATCAAATGTCACATCCCTACTTATTTCCATATGATGAAAACCTAGGATGTAAATTCTAAATGCTTTGGATGATTCACAATATCCAACAAATATTCCCTTCTTACCAGAAGGATCCAACTTGGTTCTCTTTTCTTTTGGAATGTGAATATACACTAGACATACAAATATTTTGAGATGACTTACTTCAGGCTTCTTTCCTGTGAACACTTCTTCTGGAGTCTTAAAATCAAGAGCACTGTGGGATAGTCTATTTTGCACATAGACTGCTGTCCTAGTTGCTTCAGCACACAGATACATAGGTAGGTCTTGATCATGTAACATTGTCTTTATAGCTTCCATGATGGTTCTATTCTTTCTTTCCGCAACACCATTTTGTTGAGGATTGTAGGGAGTGGTTAGCTCCCTCTTGATTCCAGCTTTCCTACAAAAATATTCAAAGTCTTTTGAAGTATATTCTCCGCCATTATCTGTTCTGAGAATTTTAATTTTCTTTTTTGAATGATTCTCTATCAAGGCTTTGAACTCCTTGAACTTTCCAAAGGCTTCATTATTTCCTTTTGGAAAGTATATCCAAGTCTTCCTTGAATAGTCATCAATAAATGTGACATAGTATTCATATCCACTCAAAGATGTGGAGGGAATTGGTCCTCATACATCAGAGTGAGTTAACTCCAAGGTACTTTTAGTCTTTGTTTCACGCTTTGGAAATGTATTCTTGATATTATTCCCTTTTGCACATCCTTTGCATGTGCCATCATGGTCAATCTTTAAGTCTGGAAGACCTATAACTACCTTTCTTACATGAGGTAGTGTCTTGTAGTTAATGTGATAAAGTCTCCTATGCCATAGCTCATTTGGGATAATGCCTTCATGTACAAGGGTAGCTTCTGGATGGCCCTTGAGCTTGTACAGACCTCCTTCCTCTTCACCAATGATAATTGCATCCTTGATAGATTTACCTTTGGACCACATTAATACTTGTCCATCAATGAATGCAACCCTATAACCTTTCTTATCCAATGTTGAGATGGAAAGCAAGTTCTTCTTCAATCCTGGTACATACAATATTTCTTTGATCTTCATGGGGGTTCCAAAATCAAGCTTGTAGCTTGCTTCACCAATTCCCTTGATGGGATATTGATAGTCATCTCCTAGAGATACCTTTTTTGGAGAGGTCTTTTCTTCAAGTCTTGAGAGAGTCTTCTTCTGACCTGTTATGTGCTTTGAAGCACCATTGTCAATAAGCCATGTATCTTCTTCGGATGTTATAGATCTAGAGAGTGCGGAGAATAGAACATATTCTTCTGCATCTTCTTCTTCATTTATCCTAGATCTTCTCTTGAAGAAGGTCCTTTCTTCCTCTTCTTCTTCTCTTCTAGGTCTTTTCTTGTGAGGCCTTTCTTCCTCTTCTACTTCTTCTTCACTATCATATTCTGCAAGATGTGCTTGATGTATTTTGTAATGAGAGAGCCCTTTTTCTTCTTTAGAGGACAATCTTTAGCAATGTGTCCTATTTTGTGACAAGTAAAACATTCGAATGAGGAGTAATCTCTTCTTTGATTAGTTCCTCTTTTCTTTTGAAATCTTTGTGGAGGATGAGACTCCTTGTGACTATCCTTCTTGAAGTAGGATTGATTCCTTCTTCTCTTGGTGTGGGTGGCCAAGGCTTGGTCATATTCCTTGAGCAAGGCTTCTTTGTTTGCAACCCTAGCTTCTTCTTGAATGCAATCCTCCCAAACCACATCAAATTTCATGCTTTCTTTTCTGGCACACATGGTTTGGATGAATGACTCCCAAGGTCTGGTGAGACCATTTAGAGCAGTCATGACTAGTTCATCTTCATCAAGGGTATCTCCAATAGCATCTAGTTGTTCCTTGAACTGAGAGATCATTGAGAAATAGTCTTGAACATATTCTCCTTTATTCATCTTTGTGCTCTTCAATTGAGCTCTCAGATTCATCTTCCTATTGATGTTCTTTCCCTCATACATTCTGGAAAGGGCATCATACATTTCCTTTGGAGTCTTCTTGGATGCCACTTGGGGAATCAAGTCGTCCTTAATAGAATCAACAATGATTCTCTTTGCCCTAATCAAATCCTTCCTATGCTTCTCTTTGGATTCACTTTCTTCAGGTTTTGCAATTTCATCCTTGATATACTGGGCAAGATCATTCTCTTCAAGAATGAGGCCAATTTTGTATTTCCATGCCCGAAAATTTTCTATACCCTCTAACTTGTCTTCAAGCTTAGTGCTTGGAGCCATCTTCTTCAGGGATCAAAGAAATTGAAGTTTCTCAAGTGATAGAATAACACTTACCAAGATATGTGCTTGATTGAAAGTTCTGGTGTGTTCTGCTTCTGGAAACTTCAACTTTTCACCTTCCGGATCTGCAATAGAATTTCTGGTTTACCGCACTTTTGGTCAAACTAGGGTTTGACATTCCCAAAGTTATACCCAACCAAAATCCTCAATCTAGGGCTCAAAACTTTGATTTTGAGGAGGGCTATCCAGCCATGCAATCAGAATTCAAAAATACCAGCTTTTGCATAAACCCTAATTTTCACTGGAGGAGAGAGAGATATTCACCTTGTGAAAGATGTCCTATTCAGGCTATCTCTAATACCATGTTAAGTTTATACTAATTTGACTAGCAAGATCACCGAAAGAAACACAATCACAAGATAGACAGAGATTTTACCCTGGGAAACCCTCATGGGGTAGAAAACCCAGTAAAGCTTTCCTCAATAAGATGATCAACCAAAATACAAGATGTAGTCCAAGACTATAGCTCCTTCTCTACCTCCTATGCAGACCTCTCTCTCACTTGTGCGCTACTTTCTGAGTGATGGAAGTGTGTGATAAGTGAGGAACAACCTCCTCTACTTATACTTGTTTTCCGACTGAATTTTTACCCTATGGGGCCGACCTCTCCAAGAGAGTCTAATAACCCCCAATAAATTAACTCAGGGCCGACCCCCACATGGGAGATCTAATAACCCTAGTTACCATAATCCATCGGACGAATAAACATCTCTGTATACATAATAAAGTCCCATCCGAGGAATGAAACATCTCCGGAATAATACAAATATAATATTCTTAGAAGTTACAACATTTCAACAATAACAATTGAAACCGGGCAATCAACAAGGGTAAACCGGAAAAAAGATAAAAGATAAAAGAGAGACCAAAAAGAAACAGGTCGAACCCCCATAGGTAACCTCATTCGAAAACCCTCAATAAACACATGAATATCAGAGAAAATGAGAAACAAAAACCGACAAATTTCCCACTTTTTTACACTGGTTGTTACTAGGCCTACTATCAGGTAATATGCTTGACTCCAGGTGGAAAAGGCAAAAACAACAAGTTAGGTAAGACAAAACCAAACAAAAACAGGGGGCTAGGAGGAGACAGAGTTAGAAGACTCCCGCCCTTGACACCCGACGAAGTTGAACAAGAAGAAAACATAAACTAACTCCCACACAGTTCACAGGTAGATGATGGAGGAGAGCCAGAAGCTCAGAACCAACCCAATGATCGATATTTTATATTCCCAATGATAGTGGTACTATATAATGATGTGTTATATCTCAAGATGAAAGTACCATGTAACTATATTTTATCTTGTTTACAATGTAGTTATAACAAGGAGCTTGATAACTACTTTTAATTGGATTCTATAATTGGTTGAATTATTAATTAATGGTATTTTATATTTCAAAATAGTTGGGATAAGGAACACTAATGTAGTAGGGATAAGGAACATGGATAAATGCTTTAGTATTATGTATTTATTTGTTGTGTTATGTAATGAATTCCAATGATAATGTTATATTTATAATGTTATATAATGATGTTTTATATTTCAAGATAATAGTAATTGTATTTTGTCTTGCTTATAATTTAGTTTATGATAAAGAAGTTGATAATGTTTTTATAAATTATTCGTTGATGTTATAAAATGGTATTTTATATTTTGATTTAATAGTGTCACCTAATTGTATTTTAATGTGATTGGATATTAACATAAGTGTAATTGTATTATAGTCGTGATAAAGAGCTTTGATAATTGTTTTAATGCAGACTATAATTAATTTGTTATCATTATATAATTGTAAAATTATGAATCGCAAATTAAATGAGTAAGTTCTAGGGAAGTCACATACAACCAACATACATGTATTCTAGAAAAAAAATAGTGTGCTCATTGGTGACACATATAGCGAAGGTGTTACAGTCGGTATCAGAGCATGGTTCAACTTTAGGATCTAATGTTCATCACGTTAGTTGTTGTTGTGTACTTTTTCATGACATAGTTAATCGAATTAATGCATTTAATTAATTCATCGCGTTAGTTGTTGTTGTGTACTTTAGGACCTAATGTTCATCACGTTAGTTGTTGTTGTGTACTTTTTCATGACATAGTTAATCGAATTAATGCATTTAATTAGAAGAGTAATTTGTGACGGTTTCTTCTTACACAATTCTCAGGTTAGGGTCATTGCGCACTTAGAACGATAGGATGGAGTCTGTGGGAAGAAGAGGGAGAAGAGGAAGGAGAGATCGAACATGAAGGGTTAGGAAGCGAAGTGCATGATCCCCTATGTCTTCTTCATCTCCCCACTGCAAGCGAGCAACGAGGCTAACATACCCATCGACAAAGTTATAGAATTGATGCATTCATTCCAATAGATATCCGATGCATAGATTATTCATTTGGACAAGGAGGATAGAGGTTCTCCAATTCCTCCAGAAGTAGTGCAACCACCTCTGCAGGACAATGCTTAGAGAGAGCTAGAGAACGCTAAGTTTCTGGAATTTTGGGGTGCCTTGGATGGCACTGCATCCGAGGCATGGCCAGAGAACATAACCATGTGCTTTGCATTGCGAACTTATACATCCAACTTGAAAGTATGCATGTCTATTTTGCAACTTAAGGGAAGAGCCTTGTGGTGGTGGAAAATGTTTTTGTCACAGCTTGGAGTTGAAATCGCAGAAGTATCTTGGGACTATTTGAAGAGCATTTCAGGAAGAACTACTTGTCTGAAGAGTTCATAGAGAGGTAGTTGAACGAGTTCAACACCATGAGATAGGGAAATCGGTCGATACTGAAATATGAGACAAAGTTCATGGAATTGTTGAGGTATGCGCCACATTTGAATATCGAAAAGCTGAAGGTGAATAAATTCATTTACCGTCTCAACTATAACATCAGATCGAAGGTACGCATCCTAATGTTGTGCACCCTACACAAGACAGTATAGCGAGCAATCATAGACAAAGAGGAAATCATAGGGGGGTAGTCAATCATGACCACCTCGACCTTTGGGATCGATAGAGTAGAAGTTGGGGGTCCAATCAGCAAGCACCCTGAGATATGGAACTGGGCATAGGGACCCATACCCAAGCCCAATGGCAGGAAATCAAAGACGTGCACTTGGTGGGTAGATCCCACCATACAGACCACCAACACCTTAGTCATAGTAGTCGAGTAGTAAGCTAGCAACGAAACTCTCTTTGTATAACAATGAACCTAATTTTTCTCAACCTGGTGTGCAAAAACACTCCCTGAAGGTGGGTGCTAGGCATGTGGTGAACCACATTTTGAGTGGGACTATCCATAGGCCCCTAGAGGACCTAGTCGGAAAAAAGGGAAGACTATCATGAGAGACATGGGAAAGGCCCACAAGATTCATGCAACAATGAACAATCATCAAGTAGAACATTAGTCCACAATGCTTGAGGTGACAAATTTCGGACGAGGGGGGCTCGGTGGTTGAGCCAATTCTTATATTGGACCAACAAACTCGACAGATTAGGTGTTGATTAGTTAACTAGGTCAATTCCAGTGGGATATATATAGTCCCATATTGGCGACTTGGGAGGACGCATTGGAGATGTGTCATCCATTTCCGTATCTATTCCATAAATTCATGATGAATTTCTTGAAGGGGGGGTGTATGCAGTGCCCCCGCTTTTACTTCAAACATTGACTATTATGCCATGCTATTATTTGAGGGCATTTTATTATTAATGACCCAGTTATGTGTGTGGATTCAGACATTTATTATTATACTATGCTAATTATTTGAGGGCATTCGAGTATGAATGACCCAATTGTGTGTGGGAATTCCTTGGCATTAAAACTAGAAAAATAAATCGAATGTTTAAAAGTTTATGTTTATGAATGAGATGAATGATGACCGTTAGATGTTTATGTTTCCATGGAATTGATAAATTGATGGTTCATGAATACGACTATGTTTATGCATTATGTATCGTATGTTTTGACGGGTTATCAAGTGTGGCGGTTAAATATATGTACATATGATGCAAGATTGTGTCGATACCACACGGACTTTAGATTGAGTCGGGTATCCACAATAGGTGATGTTAACATGATACAATTTGGTATATTATATTTTATGCTTAGATTAATTTGATGCACGTGGTGTTTTCACATGCA
This sequence comes from Larix kaempferi, assembly GCA_027924585.1. NCBI lineage: Eukaryota > Viridiplantae > Streptophyta > Pinopsida > Pinales > Pinaceae > Larix > Larix kaempferi. Next base: position 51,914,758 of record BSBM01000299.1, on the reverse strand, counting down.
GGCATAGGATCGTGATTTCCAATCAGTACACATCAGGTAATTGGGCTGAATGGGGAAGAGATTTCAGTAAGACTAGCGATTTACTCCATGCGACAAGTTGAAAAGTGAGAGAGGATTTTTCCTCCTCAAATCCATGTTTCCATGAGGGTAGTCCATAGACTTGGTCACTCACAAGGATCTAATGGGGACCATGCAATAAGAAAACAACCTTATTCCCTAGGAACCACGAGTCTCTAAGTAGGGTCAACGTGACTAAGTTAATGTGATCTTAGTCATCGCACCAATCCCGACCATGGAAAAAGGGATATTTGAAGGGCATGCAGGAACCATGGAACCCTTGATATGCCCATCATAACGCAACACATCAATAAAATAAAAATACTAAGGGGTAAGAATGTTATTTTAAAAAGAAATAAAAACGGGGTTTTAAATGTTGATGTATTTGTAACTTAGGAATATATTCTTCTATGTATTACATTTGTACTTTATTGTATCCCCAAAGGAGATGTATTATTCCTCCGATTGGAAATGTCGTCATGTGTACTTGCAAGTGTCGCAAGTTATATTGTAAGTGTCGTAACTTATACTTGATGGGTTATTAGACCACCTTGATGGGGTTGGCCCTGTATGAGTCATGTGGGTCAAAGGGTTATTAGACCACCCTAGAGGGGTCGGCCCAGTCAACATTATGTTAAGTGGTTAAGTTGGGGCTGACCTAGTTGAGTAAAGGTCAAGTGAAAGTTAGTGTATAAATAGAGAGTGTGTCTCTCGCATTTTACACATTCTATTATTCACTCACTTCACATTAGTGAGAGAAGAGGAGGGTGTGTAAAAGTGGAGGAGGAGCATGCTGCTGAAGATATCTATCTCTTGGGTTTGATCATGGTGATCCTTGTATTGATGCTTATTCTATCTCTGAGGAAGTTGCAGGGTTTTTCACCTTCTTGTTTTTCCCTAGTGAAATGTTTTGTGTCTCTTGTCTCTTGTATCTTATGCTTGATATGTTGTACATGTTATTCGTTCAGTTAATATCCTATATCTATTGAATTAAATGATGAAAAACTAACATGGTATCAAAGCTAGCCTAAAGGAAGGCACGATATGGCATTTATGAGACTTGTTGCACTTGCAACAAATTGCAAGCTAGGGCTTGATATAGAAAAAAACCAGTCATCATAGAACTTTCACTATAAATCCATTTTGGAAAAGTTTCAGGATCTGAAACTTTTACAAGTCGTATATAACATCCCCATGTACCTTGTTTCCAAAGCATAGCATCTGATTCATTGCACTTTGTGTTTTATGATTAGTACAATCTAGGATTTTTGCCTCTTCCAGATCTCAGTCATAAACAGGTAACCTAGGAAAAAAGGTCATAACTTGGGATAGGAAGCTCCAAATGAAATTCTGTAAAAAGTGAAAGTAATAGCATGGATTATAGTTCTCAGGTAAGTTTTTCAAAGGCCGAAATTGAACCAGTGACACGTGGCATGCCGTACAAGTTCGCTGTCCTGTTTTATCCCATAAACAGGTCACGTTGCGACACTTGGCATAACTCTCTCTCTCTCAGAGAATCCAATTGAGGTCAGAGCTATGGGGTTGGAAAGATGACAGGTCAGGATACCACAAGACAAAGTTTCAGACCATGTGGATTCGTAATTTCAGAGATGCATCAGAAACAATCAGGTACATATTTCTGTCAAAACAGAATTAGATTCTGAGCACCTTCATTCTTGGTTTGTCACTACTGCGGGAATTTAGGGCTTCGGAGAAAGTTGGAATTCTTGGAATCGGAGACCACGGTTGGATGATCCTCATCAAAATCAAAATTTAGAGACCAAGATCGAATTTTTTGGTTGGGCAGAAGGTCGGGCTTGATCAAACCCTAGTTCAGGATTTTGATCGAAAAGATGGAAAATTAGGGCTTCTGCAAAAATTGGAATTTTTTAATTCTGTGACCACGGCTGGAAGCTCCTTAGAAAAATCAAAGTTTAGAGCTTTGGATTGAACTTTTTGGTTGGGATTAAGGGTGGGATTTATCAAACCCTAGTTCGGGGTCCTTTCTAGTGAATCCAGAAGTTTCAAAGGCAATTTTGAGGGGTCAAATTTTGCAGTTTTCAAAATTGAAGTATACCAGCTTGATCAGCTCAGCAAGCCACATCTTTTCATCCATTCAGAAGTGTGAAATTCAAAGTTTGAATTTTTAGGGTTTCTCTAACAAACCCTAATCCAGATCCAGATCCAGTTTTAGCAAATCAAAGTGGATTGGATTAATCTTATAAAAGAATGAATTGGACACCTGCATAAGTGAAGAAGTTCCAGTTCCAGAGGGAGATGAGGCTGAGGCTTTACATGAGAAGGTTACAAGCAATCTCGACAAGTATGACTTGAAGAGATACAGGTATGTTTGTGAAATCTGTTCATGATTAAGCTTATGATATGTTTGTCTTCATATTGTTGAGGTTAGTACAATTTTAGACTTGTCTTATCACCCTAGTAAAAGTATGAATGCATGTGAATGATAGAATACATTCATTGATTAGGGTTATGACACTTATAATTGTACTAATGCACTGTGGTGTTTTATGAGGTTGATGTTGCCCGCTAACATGAAAGGTACATCAAGAAAGTACAAATCAAGTTCTAGATCAAGAACATATGACCATGGTGACATGAAGACAAAGACTCATGGATCACATAGAAGCTCCACTTACGAGGTATGTATAATTTGGTTCTACAATGGTTAACTTATGAGTTATGTAGGTTACTAGCACAAGTCATTGAAGAGAACAAGAAGACATTGTTTGGGTATGTTAGACACAACAAGCAAACAAAGATAAGTATTTGAATAGTCATTTCTTATTACTTAAATGATGTTGTACTTATGTTCCTAGATTTAGGATGTATATTATGCATTTTAGAAAAGTTTCATTAATGAACAAGATACTACTAATATAGTAATGGGTAAGTGGCCTATGGTACTATACAACATTCCATTGCTACTTATCTAGAATGAAACCTCTTTGCTGACATGTTGGGAGTTGTGCACACTCTTAACAATGTTCTGGTAGAGATGGAAGGCATATAGAAAGTTATGGGATATGGATAAATGTTGTATTGAAGCACTGGCTAAGATAATTGCATGACTGTATGACATATATCTTTATGTGTAAGAATTTGTTCTAAAATCTATGAGAAGTTTATAATCATGCAATTGATTTGAATTGTAGGAAAGATCATGTACAATCGCCTACAAAAGAAGGACTACAACATTTGTTCTAGCAAACGAAGTTCAAATAAAACTATCTATTGAAGATATTGAAGAATCTGAAGTTCCCAGGATCTGGGATACAGTAATGGAAGAATGCCATGATCGAGGAATATCAGTCGATCATGAAGAATGATATTTGGGATGTGGTCCCAAGACCAAAAGGGAAGTCTGTGGTGACTTCCAAGTGGATCTATAAGATCAAGCATGCTACAGATGGCAGTATAGAGAAATACAAGGTGAGGTATGTTGCTCATGGCTTCTCCTAGAAAGAAGGGATAGATTATGAAGAGAGTTTTGCACCTGTAGCTAGATACACTTCCATCAGAACAGTACTTGCTATGGATGCAGTGATGAAGTGGAAGATACACCAGGTGGATGTCAAGACAACTTTCTTGAAGTGTATGTGGAGCAGCCACTCGGTTTTGAGACACATGACAGGGAGTCATATGTGTTCAGATTGAATAAAACCTTGTATGGCTTAAAGCAAGCACCAAGGACATGGTACAGGAGGATAGACAGCTTTCTATCCAGTGTGGGATTTACCAAGAGTAAAGCGGATTCCAACCTTTACTACAAGGTTGAGGAAGGAAATCCAGTGATACTCTTATTGTATGTGGATGACCTGTTCATGACAGGTGAGGATAGATTGATTGCCGACACGAAGAGGAATCTTGCTTCCGATTTTGAGATGAAGGACTTGGGTATGATGCATTACTTTCTGGGCATGGAGGTGTGGCAGAGTGCAGGTGGACTCTTCCTTGGACAAGGGAAGTATGCAGTAGAGATCCTGAAGCGGTTCGGGATGATGGACTACAAGGCCATGGCCACACCTATGGCATCAAACCTGAAGCTTCTATGTGATGCTTCATCTGATCCGGTTGATGTCACGGTGTATCGTCAGATGATTGGGTCCTTGATGTACCTGACGAACACGAGACCAAATATTTGCTTTGCGGTGAACACATTAAGCCAGTTCCTGACGGATCCCAGAGGTGTTCACCTGGTTGCTGTAAAGCATATTCTGAGGTACCTGAAGGGTACAATTGATTATGGGATCAAGTATGATGCGAATCAAAATTTTAACCTGGAGGGTTATGTTGATTCAGATTGGGCAGGCAGTGCTGTAGATAGGAAGAGCACTTCGGGGTGCTGCTTCAGTATGGGATCCGATATGATCTCTTGGTTTAGCAGGAAGCATTCCTGTGTGGCACTAAGTACAACTGAAGCAGAGTATGTTGCAGCTTGTTCGGCTAGTTGTGAGGCAGTCTGTATTAGGAAGCTACTGTCTAAGTTATTTGATCTCTTGTTGGATGCTACCTGTATCTTATGTGACAACCAGAGTTGTGTGAAGTTGTTTGAGAACTCGGTGTTCCATGACAGGTCGAAGTACATCGAGATCAAATATCACTATATCATGGATATGGTGCAAAGAGGAGCAGTGAAGCTCCAGTATGTTGCAACGGACGAGCAGATAGCCGATGTGTTGACCAAGCCGCGGGCCAGAGTGAAGTTTGAGTACTTCAGAGAGAGACTTGGTGTACTTCAGATCGATATTCCTTCCAAGGGGAAGTGATGAGTCCAGAGACACAGATGCAGACGATCCATTCTCACATAGTGGTAGGAAATTCCTCCTATGGTGTAGATGTAAGGGTTGGGGCCATTCTCACATGGTGGTAGGAAAGTCCTCGCATGGTGCAGATGTAAGAGCTGGGCCATTCTCACATGGTGGTAGGAAAGTCCTCCCATGGTGAGATGTAAGGGTTGGGCGTGGCTTTTCCGACATGGTCAGAGGAAATTCCTTCCATGGTCGTGATGTAATTGCCGGGGATTTTCTGACATGGTCAGAGGAAAGTACTTCCATGGTCATGATGTAATTGCCGAGATTTTCTGACATGGTCAGAGGAAAGTCCTTCCATGGTCATGATGTATTTGTTGTAGCCTTTCTGACATGGTCATAGGAAAGTCCTTCCATGGTCGTTGATGTAAGTGTTGAGCCTTTCCCAGATGGTCAGAGGAAATTCCTTCCATGCCGGTGAGTGTTAGTGTTGTGTGTGTGCATCTGGGTTGTGCTCCGTGGACTATGAGGTGATATGAAGACGATGAGGTGACAGTAGGGTACACAGGTTTTGCAGAGGCATATAATCAATCCTGAGATGCTCTTGCAGGTTTTGCAGAGGTAGTGTAATCAGTCCTGGGAGATCTTGCAGGTTTTTAGAGGCAGTATAATCAGTCCTGAGGTGTACATACTTGATGGCTTCCTCACAGAGATGATGAAGACCTACATGGAGGCTAGTCCTACATCCAACATGAAAAAGGGCTGGCTATGTAGAACTTCCTATGACACGTATATTGGAGATTGATTGAGATAGTAGCAACAGTGGTGATGATGATGCTCCGTGATCCAATGATGATGATCCAGCTCCAGAATTGAAGACTTGTGCCTATATGTATTGATGACTTGTTTCTAGAGAATACCTTCCTAGTTAAGAGGGAGTGTTGATGTATTTGTAACTTTGGAAGATATTCTTCTATGTATTACATTTGTACTTTATTGTATCCCCAACGGAGATGTATTATTCCTCCGATTAGAAGTGTCGTCATGTGTACTTGCAAGTGTCGCAAGTTATATTGTAAGTGTCGACGTAACTTATACTTGATGGGTTATTAGACCACCTTGATGGGGTCGGCCATGTATGAGTCATGTGGGTAAAAGGGTTATTAGACCACCCTAGAGGGGTCGGCCCAGTCAGCATTATGTTAAGTGGTTAAGTTGGGGCTGACCTAGTTGAGTAAAGGTCAAGTGAAAGTTAGTGTATAAATAGAGAGTGTGTCTCTCTCATTTTACACATTCTATTATTCACTCACTTTGCATTAGTGAGAGAAGAGGAGGGTGTGCACAATTGGAGGAGGAGCATGCTGCTGAAGATATCTATCTCTTGGGTTTGATCATGGTGATCCTTGTATTGATGATTATTCTATCTCTGAGGAAGTTGCGGGGTTTCTCACCTTCTTGGTTTTCCCCGGTGAAATGTTTTGTGTCTCTTGTCTATTGTCTCTTATGCTTGATATGTTGTACATGTTATTCATTTAGTTAAGATCCTAGATCTATTGAATTAAATGATGAAAAACTAACATTAAACAATTACAAGCAAATTAGGTAAGTCATAATTTATAATTTGCAATTAGAATTAACTTGTGCATAAAGAAAAAGAATTGAATTATTAAATTAAGACTTAGTGAACTCCAAGCACACACACACAAAATTAGGAGAAATAGAGAAAACAAAAGAGACATCTAAGAGAGAATCTAGGGAAGTGGGTGAATAATAAAACAGAAAGTAATCACTTAATCCCTAATTATGCATGTGAGGGACACATGATAGGGTTCTCAAGGATATAAAGATAGGAGGAGAGCATGAAGCTCACCTACCTGCCTTCCTTATTGTTGGATGGCACAGACGATTCCAATTTTATTCGGTGACTGTTGAGAGCATGGTTCATTATTGTGCGAATGGGGTTGGGATCCCTTTAGTGCAATCTACGCACTTTTACTATGTTAGTGGGTTTCTTCTCATTCAGCTCCATTACGGCTCGGGGGTCCCCAGGGAAGAAGAGTACACTTCAGGAGTTGGTAGGGTGGTTTTTGGTGGATGCTCGATGATTGGGAATCGAGAAGTAGACTTGTGATGAGACTTCAACAACTCTCCACAGCTTTTGGCACTCTGGGAGAAGAAGGTGTCACGTTGGTATAATCGTTATTTCTTTTTTTTTCTATTCATTCTAATCATGTTATTAGTTTGATTAAAAGAAAATGATGGGTTGTTGTTTTTAATTTCAAACATGTGGATCAATAACAAGAAATGCAAAGTTTAATTTTTCGAATATGTATTGTATTGTTGAATCATTCCTAAATCTATTCAATGACATAAAATGTCGTGTATAGATTTGTTTCTGCAATGGCTAATGATTTCAAAATAAATTTGTATGTATTTGTTGAGTCATAAGGATCTTATTGATTATTGGGCCGAGAGGCCCTTTCTACAGCCCAAAGTGGATGAGATGTGTCACTTAGCTCCAAATTTAAATTGGCTAGACTGTAAAATGCATTTATATAAATATACATTGAATTTCAATTTCAATTTCCATTCACCCATCCTCAATTTTAAATATTTTTTTTCATAAATAGTTACACGAATAACTATTTTACTCCATAATGAACAAATGAACGCAATTTTTGCATATTTGTAGGGTTTATGTGTTATTATTTAGGTTCCCAAATTGGAATAGTTGGCACATGGATGAATATATTGGATTATGTATTGTTAAGTTGATAATATAACAATAACTAAGATATCAGTTTTGTGATAATTGCAAATTAACCAATAATTGGGTAAATTGAAAACATTTTACTTCACAATTAATTAATTAATGCAAATTTTGTGTATTTGTATGATTTATATCATATAATTTACAACATGAAATAGTTGGCACTTGGACAGTTAAATTTGGGTAAATAGCTATTTTATTTCATAACCAATGAATGAATGCAATTTTTTGCCTATTTGTAGGATTGGTGTGTTATACTTTAGAACATGAAATAGTTGGCACTTCGACCATTAAATTGGGTAAATAACTATATTACTTCATAATTAATTAATTAATTAATGAAATTTTTGCTTATTTGTAGTATTTATGTGTTAGCATTTACAACATGATTCCAAATTGGAATAATTGATGCTTGAATGAATATAACCTAAAATATATTAGATTAAATGTATTTTTAAGTTGATAATATAACAATGAGCTAAATATTAGTTTTGTAATAATTTCATATTAATAAACCAGCATAGATCCATCTTAACGCTCTATCAAGCACCCAAACTAGAGATCAAATCCCTTGAGGTGCAAACCCCTTTTTGGAGTCCTAAACTTCCTGAAGAAATTTAATCCCTATGGCCCTTGATAGAGCCAGCGTTAAGATGGATCCATGTTGGTGTATACATATGCTGAGTTGTAATGGTCTATATAGTGTTCATTAAAAACAAAGAGTTAACTTATTGAATTGTTGTATGTGTGTGTATATATATATATATATATATATATATATATATATATATAAGTTGTTCATTTAAAAAGGAGATTACATACAATTGCTATTGATTCTTAGAAACATATATATATCTATATGTTGTTCGATTGAAGGGCGGTCTCATAGAACTTCTATTGATATTTTACATATATATATGTGTGTGTTATTCAAGAAAAAACTGGTACATGTTGTTTGATCTAAAAAATAAACATGAATTCATATTGATCAATTTTAAAAATATAGATATATGTTCTCTGGATTTTTGCAAAGGATATACATCGGTAGCTTTTCTTTTAAAGGACATATGTGTTAATCCCCCTCTCGGTTAAAACCATTGTTGAACTTCGCTTTGTTAACCTGTTTGCATATCAAGCAACATCCGAACACCTTCCAAGTCAATTCGGCCCTCATCTCTGCATAAATCATATGCGAGTTTTTATTGATTAGTGAAAATTTGTTTGGATGTATACACAAGTATCGACCTGTTCCAATTGTTTTAATGCAGATCGTAATTAATTTGTTATCATTATATAATTGTAAAATTATGAATCGCGAATTAAATGAGTAAGTTCCACGGAAGTCACATACAACCAATGCACATGTATCCTAGAAAAAAAATATAGTGCTCATTGGTGACGCATACAGCGAAGGTGTTACATGTATAAACTAATGTTGCAACAAACTTTTGAGTATATTCTTCTTGGGGAGTAATAAGCACCCTACACTGACATACAACTTGATATATATGTCAATGTGTACCTTAGTGGATGTTAAACAAGGATGTGCAATAAGCAACCCACAATGATATACAATGCAATATATACATCAATTAATTTTGTATGTCCTTGGATGTGTAAGGGAAAGAGATAAGCATCTTGAAATCATGTGCATTATCGTATATACCTTAGTATGTATGATGTTGGACATTCACCTTGTAGTGATATATACTACAATATATATGTTAGTAAAGTTGTATCTACAGTGATATATACCACGATATTTATGTTAGTTTCCTAATGATACACTGTGGTATTTATGTTAGCTACCCAATGGCAAATTATCCTATAGTGATGTATACCTTAGTTGTCCAATGGCATGCATAATGATGTATATAACATGATGTACATAATTGTGGGGTGCTTATTGTTGCTTGTCCAACAACATACATATTTGCATATAAACCACTGTACATAATTGTAGGGTGTTTATTGTTCACGACAACACTAAGCCCATTTTTCAGCCAAATATATGTCTTATTCATGTAGAAAAAGTAGTTTTTAGACCTAAAATATGTGATGATTTTTTCTTTAAAATATGAATACCTATTTGATAGGGTCTGTATCTTGGCGACACTATCTAGAAGTATAAGTTGTTAATACTTATATAATTAACTTAAAAGACACATATTGCATTTATCATAAGAAATCTTTGACTATTTTTTGGACCAATTTTTCATATCACATTATGGATATAATATGAAATTAAGGTCAATTTTTGGTGGAAAAATAGGTCACAATTTTGGGGGGAAATAGCTTGAAATGTGGTGAAAAATAGATTGGAAATTAAGTGAGAAAATACATTTAAAATTAGGTGAGGAAATATAGGTTGACAACTAGGTTGAAAAATATGTACAATTGGTAAAAAACACAATGTCTTCAAAAATATTAAAAAAAGTATGGAATTCCATAAATTTTCTATGAGATAATTATATTTTGTTCTTATTTTCAATATATTATATTATTAATCATAATTTGTTCTTATTTTCAATATATTATATTATTAATCATAATTTGTTCTTATTTTCAGTGCAATATTATTGTTGGAAATTACATTGTAGTGAAGATTTTACACTTTTCTTCAATATTTGAGATCTCTTCTAATGTATGTTTTTTATCCCATTTTTGTTGTTTTCCAATTAAACTTGTAATCTCACTTATAATTAATGGATTTCAAAATATCTTTTTATTTTGAGAATATTCATCTTTCTTGAAAAAAAATTCTTTAAGATAGAGTAAAAAAAATCATATAAAAATATAAATTCAATTAAGAAAATTAAATGAACTTTTAAACCATGATAATTTTTCAAAATTTCAAATAAAGATAATTTATATATAGAAGAGAACATAAGTAGTTCTTCCATTAAAAAAACATGTAAAATTAATGTCCAAAAAGTCTTAAAAGGAGACAACTTTTTCAACCAAACAACAAAAAGGTTATACATGTTTAAATATTAAATGGGCATAAATGAAATTTAATTAAAATGATGTAGCTTATGAATAATGGATAAAAGAAACCCATTAGTTTTTGTAAAAGTTCACAATAAAAATATATGGAAAAACATGAAACAAAAACATAATGACCAATAGATAAAGAAAAACACAAACCTGCCTTATTTAAATCATAAACCTATAAACCCTTGTTTAAATCATATAAGTCTAAACTTTGCATGCAAAAAATTAGCTACAAGATGGGGTTTTTAACTCCTTTTATTTTCCATAAATGATTACCAAGGGTTTTTCCCAATTTTATGGTTTTTTATAATATATTTTTAAGGGTTTTAATTTTATGAGGTGGATTAAGCTTTGATGGGAGTTTATAGGTTGAATCATTGAAGAGAGATTGAATATCCTTTTAAGAGACCACATCCATATGAAAAAAAAAATCTTTTGATGAGAATAAATCCCTTTTAAAAGGGGAGGCAACTAAGAGAGGCTATGGGGAAGCAAAAGTTTTATACCTTTTTATAGGAATTCTGTAAAGAGGGTTATACCCTTTTACAAAAAATGGGGCAGTTTTATGAATAAACCCATTTCTTTAAACATAAACTTTACTTTTCGAAAATGAAAATAGAGAGATTATGTCCATGAAACTTGGCAATAACAAAATAAACAAAGAAAGAAGATGGTTACCAATGACAAAACAAGAGAAATGTAAGCCATAAAAATCTTTTAAGAATGATAATTAAACCTAATAAAAAAATTATATGATTATAATGAAAATCATTGGAAGAGCTTATCTCCATGGCTTGAGAAGCCATCCTCTACCAACAAACCTTGAACTCAAGCCATCCTCTACAAGCAAGCCTTGAACTCCTTTGCAATTTGGCCTCCATGAGAGAGTAGTGAAGGTTTGTCTTTTCTATAGACTATTTAGTCAGTAGTGGGTTTTATGGTTGGCTTGATGGAGACTTAGGTTTTTGCTATAGCACTTTAAGACATCTTGTTAACATAGATAGTTTTGACACGGTGGCAGTTCGGACTTACTATGTTGTTGCACAGTGAACATAGCTTGTTGTTGTACAGTTAACATAGCTTGTGGATTCAGCCTCAAAAAAAAGGAGGTAGAGAAGTTTTCTTTTTACATATTAATGCAATGATATGTAGCTAAAAGTCTTGACATGTTATAAAAAAGAATAACCTAACAAGTGATTTTTTTTCTTTGAATTAATTTTTTTTAAAGTTTTGCGGTGTTACATTACTCACAAAAAGGTTTTTAAAATAAAGTTTTTATTATGAATTAATTATAACTTCTAACAAAATTTCTATTTATTTTAGAGAAAAATTTCAATTCTTTTTGAAAAAAAAATCAATAAATACTGTATTTTTACTATCTCTCCCCCCTCTCTCTCTATATATTATAGCTTTCAATATATCAATTGTTAATAATATTATTTATACCAAATAGAAAATAGAAAAAAAAGTACGTTAAAATAGTATATGAATAATGAGTTTATTTTAAAGTTAATAAAAAAACCTTAAAATTAAAATTAAAATTAGAGCTAATTTCAAGTGAACAATCATATACATCTATCATGAAAAAGGCAAAGCCACTAAAACAAGAGCTTACACTTTATTTTTTAGGAAATTTATGAATTTCCATTTTTCTATTAAATTTTGAATTTTTATATATTTTCATAATAAGTTTTGTATTGAAATTTTTGGGATTATCTTTTTAAAAAAAATTAAATTCATAATTAGATTTGTATTTAAATTGAGTTTATAATAATAACTTAGATCTAAATTTAACTCATAGTTTATATATTCAACATAAAATTTATGTCAAATCACAATTCTCATACTTCTAATTGAGTTAATTCTTCACTTATACATTACATGCTTCCTTAAACCTACAAATTAGTGTATAGCAAGGAATATATGAAGACAAAACATGAGATCGTTGGCTCTCTTTTATGGTAAACACTTATACATTACATGCTTCCTTAAACCCACAAATTAGCATATAGGAGAAGAATATATGAAGACAAAGTATGGGACCTTTGTCACCCTTGCTCAAGATCATATACTTTCTTACCTCTCTTCAAACCCACACATTGATGTATAACAAAGGAATATATGAAGAGAGCATGGTCCCATATGCCACCCTTGCTTGAGGTTGTCTATTTTATTTAAAACTAATTAAGTTTAAATATGATTCAAATAAATAATTATAATTTTTATTGGTTAATAGAATGCCTCACCAAGACATCTACTCATAATCATATTTTTTAAGTAATACCATTAGCTTATTAATGATGCTATTAAAAGTAATGAACACAATAACATATTTAATAGAGTACAAACATTTTCTCAAATGATTATTAAATTATTAACATGTTTCTCATAAGTTAATGATAGTCAATTAAAAATAATAAAAAAGTTATAAAAAAGATTATAGATAAATAATGATAAATATCAAAATTTTCTTTTTTCATAAGTGAAAGGATACATAAGTTACACAATGCTTTCAAAAAAAAGTCTACATCAAATAACACAACTTTAAACACCACCTTGTATACTGGTCATCATCCTCTAAGAAAACCCTTCCCCTCCCCTAACTCCTCTCATTCTTTTATTCTCGTTTAACTTTTTGCCATCTCCTTTCCAACCTAGGGTTTCTTTCTCAAATAAGGTTAAGGTTTTATTTAGTAGTAACAACAAGCTATGTTAAGTGTGCAACAACATAGTAAGTCCCAGCCAAAACTGTCACCATGTCAGAACTATCTATGTTAACAAGATGTCTTAAAGTGCTACAACAAAAACCTAAGTCTCTATCAAGCCAACCATAAAACCCACTACTGACTAGTGACTAGATAGTCTATAGAAAAGACAAACCTTCACTCCTACTAAATCCTCTACCTCTTTCTTTTTTTTTAATGGTAGTTCACCGTTAGTTATTCTTTTTTATAACATGTCAATACTTTTAGCTATATATCATTGCATTAATATGTAAAAAGAAAACCTCTCTATCTCCTTTTTTTCTGAGACTAAACCCACAAGCTATGTTAAGTGTACAACAACAAGCTATGTTCATTGTACAGCAACATAGTAAGTCAGAACCCTATCAGAACTATCTATGTCATCAAGATGTCTTAAAGTGCTACACCAAAAACCTAAGTCTCCATCAAGCCAACCATAAAACCCACTATCGACTACTGACTAGATAGTCTATAGAAAAGACAAACCTGCACTCCAACTAAATCCTCTACCTCTTTCTTTTTTTTTAAATGGTAGTTCACCGTTAGTTATTCTTTTTTACAACATGTCAAGACTTTTAGCTACATATTATTGCATTAATATGTAAAAAGAAAACCTCTCTATCTCCTTTTTTTCTGAGGCTGAACCCACAAGCTATGTTAACTGTACAACAACAAGCTATGTTCAGTGTACAACAACATAGTAAGTCCGAGCCAGAACTATCACAGTGTCAGAACTATCTATGTTAACAAGATGTCTTAAAGTGCTACACCAAAAACCTAAGTCTCCATCAAGCCAACCATAAAACCCATTACTCACTACTGACTAGATAGTCTATAGAAAAGACAAACCTACACTCCTACTAAATCCTTGACCTCTTTTTATTTTTAAATGATAGTTCACCATTTGTAAATCGTTTACTTCTTACCTCTTAGATCTTAACTGGTTTTGTTATTTTCAAAAAAAATAAAACTTCAGTCCTCACCAAAAACAATAAAAACAATTTTAGGTGATACATATATTGAAAAGAAATTTTAGTTACTGTATGATCGTTCGTATTAGATCATACATATACAAAAGAAATTTTACGCTGCTGTATACATTATTGTGCATTTAGACTCGAACCTTCCTAAAATCCTAAAATCCTCGGAATTGGTAAAAGTGGTACGTACAGGGCCACAGCCCCTGTGTAAATGCTTTGCTTTGTGTGTATGACAAATCACGAGGAGACTCGAAGTCAGGCCGCGGGGTAGATGGGATTTTGATTTGAATTTATATTTTCTCCAAAAATCAAGCCGGTTTTCGGGCAGAGAGCTTGGACTGCGTGCATTCATGCGTGCATGGTTTTCATGATGATGTTGTGCTGTCAATTAATAAAATGAAACAATATTGTGGAACGCCCACCAAGAGATATTCATTAAATCTGTGTAATTAATCTGCTGGAAGCGCATGCGTTGAAGAAATTGGTACATCTTTTCTGCACTTGCAACTTGCACTCGCTGCCATGATCCAACTACCTGAAAAAGAGAGCCCTGTAAAAGAACGCCCACTCTCTCAGAAGCTAAAAGCTGCTGCTTCTCTGCCTGCGTGTCATAATGATCTGCTGTATCGCCTACTTCTGTAGCCAATGCAAATGCCCAAAACACAACAGACACTGAATAACCAGAAAGATGAAAAAGCTGTTTTGGCTGTCACTCACCCTCTTGTCAGGATATTCAGCACTAACTTGAAGGGATGGAATTTGATGGACAAATTACTAGTTTAAACAGTCAAACTTGATGGATGAATTGGATTTGAGATTTCAACCATGTTTGGCACCAGACTAGATTATCAAATGTTAATGTTTTAGATGGATGAATGGATGGTTGCTGTTTTAAGCTGTAGTTAATAATATTTTATTCTTGAAATCAAGGGTCATTCTATAGGAATCTTTAGAAGAAGTTGTATAAGGGTTAACTAAAATGCTTCGACTGACAGGAATCGGGCAAAGCAATTTTTGCTAAAATTGTAATTTGGAATGCTCAAATCTCATTTTCAGTCTAATTGCTGAAATTATAAAAATACAAATATAACAATTTCTAGCAAAAATTTTAACCGATTTTTATCCCAAAATAACCAGAAAAGAAAGCATTTTGGTTGTCTTTTATGCTCCCTAGAATGGCTTCATAAGCATCCATAAAATGGATCCAGGCAACTGTGGGGCCCAGCAACAACCCAATGCCATTAAAGCACTCACAAGCCTTGAAATTTTTTTTATAGATAGATGAATGGTTAGTTAGTAGTTGAGAGTAGAAAAAACTTTTTTTGACAGCATATTCAATCTGTTTACCCAATATTAATTAAATTGTAATTAAACAAATTCAATGTAGTCAAAACCATATGACATTCTTATTATGCAATTTAACCATTTATATTTACAAATTTTAAAATTTTTCTCAATTTGTGATTGGATTTAGGCCTCTCATTAATAATTCAATCTACAGTTTTATCAATTTAAAATGATTCTCCTTAAAATATTAAACATTCAAAATTAAGAAAAACTCTTTAAAAAGGCATTGTTATGATAATCCTGAACCCAAATCCAGCTCACTTTCATAGAAGTTTCAATCCACCTTGAAACGGCCAAAATTTGATTGGATTCTGTCTGGAAAAATGTAAGGTCCAGGATTACATCTCCATTGTCTCTGCTAAGAATTTGGCACTTTTGACTGGGAATAAGACAAAGTAAGTCATTTTCATTAAATGCAATATCATACTGGGACTGTAATCATCTGCAAGGTTCAGCGGTGTTCGACATCTCAAGAAAGGCATAATAACAAGCAATTAGTACGCACATTATAAATATTTTTCATTTCTTTGTGTGATAAGTACATATATGTAAGAAGACCACCAACTGCTCATAATTGTGTATAGTTGCTACTTGCTAGTAAAGTAAGGAGGAAGAATTGTGCCAGGTAGGGATGCACTTTTTTACATGTCAGTGGAACTGTCAAACTCTTGTCATGAAAAATTACTTGTGGCAAGTGTCCAAGTGCTTGTTGGATCATGGCACTTTTTATACGAAATCATCTCAGGAGGGATCATCTTAAAAACAAGCTTTATTTAAGGCATTAATGTGTGCACATTCGAGAACATAAGTACCTCAGCCATAACCAATGTAGGAGGTAATTTCAAAATGAACTTTTTTATTATTCTCTAACGAGTAATTTCATTTTTATATAAAGAAGGAAAATGGTATATTCAATTTTATCTAAATGACTAGATTTATGAAAGTGATTATGATGCAAGTCAAATAGTTTTTTTTTTTTGTTTTTTTAAGAAATTCATTTTTTTCTACGTGAACGGATTGTGGCTCATTTTTTTTATGCAAATCATCTCAAGGAAAGGAAAGTGGATAGCTCATTTTCTCCATGCCATTCATCTCAAAGAAAATTGGAACTTGTGCATGGGTTTGTGTGTGAGTTTGGGCATGATGTATTTCAATGTAGTAAAGTGGTGACCAAAACTTCTTCTTATTTGACAATTTTCTCATCATTTGACCACAAGGTCCTTTTTGGTGTGGTTATACCCTATTGCTTATCTTTCCAATGGAGTCAATGATTCATTAATCCATCTATCCATTTCCATGTTATCATATGTCCTAGTTAATAGGTTGAAGCCATTGTGGGATAGTAATTATTTTGCTTTCGATGGTGAAAAAAACACTTCGAGCATGGGGATTGCATTTTGTCAACTCCAAAATTGTGTTTGGGCATGGCCAATGTGAGAATGGTGTTTGCATGTTTCCTTGGTAACATCGCTTACTTTGACCTTCCAATGCAATTTTTGCATTGTCTCTCAAAAGGCAAAATTCTAGGTTTTGAAATCGTTTGAGAAAACAATTTTAGGGTAGTGGAACTCATGCGAGATTAGCATCGCTAATGCTATTATATGTACATGAATCCAATGGGGCCAACAATTCATCATTGTGTCTCACCATCTGCATTTTATTGCATGCCCTAGTTTGTAGCATGTACACAATTTGGGACTATAGCCATTTTTCTCCCGAGGTGAAAAAAACACACTAAGAATAAGAACTACATTATGTCAACTCCAACAATTGTGTTTAGGCACAACCAAGGTGAGAATGACGTTCATGCTTCCTCGTAGCCATCTCTTGCTTTGAACTTATGTATTGCCTCTGACTAGGTAAAATCTTGGTTTTAGAAATCATGTGAGTAAGCAATTTTAGGGTTGCGGAACTCATATGAGATGGGCATCCTTAGTTTTATTCCATGTACATGATTCAAATGTAGGTGATGGTTCATCATTTTATCACATCATTTGCATTTTAGCGAATGCTTTAGTTCATGACCCAAAGACATTGTGGGGCAATGGCCATTTTCTCCATAGGGTGAAACAACACACTAAGCATGGGAATTGCACTATGTCAGCTTCAAAAAGTGTGTTTGGGCATGGTTGGGGTGGGAACAATGCAATTTGACCTTCCAATGTAATTTTTGCATTGCATCTCAATATGTGAAATTGTAGTTTTCTAAATAATTTGAGAAAATATTATTAGGATGGTGAAACTCATGTGAGATAGGCATTCATAGTTCTATTATATGTGCGTGAGTCCAATGGAGTCAATGATTCATCATTCCATCCATCAGTTTCATTTTATAGTATGCCCTAGTTCACTTCTTGGAGCCATTTTGGACAATGGCCATTTTGCTTCCAAGTTAGAAAAAATACATTAAGCATGGGAACTATGTTTTGTCAACTCCAACAAGTTGGTTTGGGTGTAACCAAGGTGAGATTGATGTATGCACTCTTCGTGGGCATCCATTTCCTTCTTTGACATTCCAATTCAATTTCACTAAGTGAAAACCTACTTTTCAAAATATTCTAAGAAAATTGTTTTAGGGTGGTGGAATTCATGTGAGATGAATGTTCCTAGTGCTATTTCATGTACATGAGTCTAACATAATCAACAATTCATCATTCCATTGTTATGTTCCCATTTTATCACATGCCCTAGTTTGCGACTTAGAGCCATTATGGGACAATGATGATTTTTCTCTTGAGGGTGAAAAAATAATATCAAGCATGGGAGTTGTGTTCCATCTACTCAACAAGTGATTTCAAGCATAGCCAAGGTGAAAATTGTATTTTCATTTTGCTACGCGCTCCATTGTATTGTGGTTGCTTCCACTTTGTTGGTTAACTTGTTATTTTTCTTGGTCCTCGCCTTGCTATTTTGTTTAGCCTTTTCTCTTCACCTTGCAACTTATCTTGGAAACCCCAATTTTTCAATATGTTGGAAAGATTGTAGATTGTTTACTCCATGCCACTCGTTGAAGTATCGAAATTGCATGAATATTTTCCTCTAGACTACACTTTCCAACACCATTGATCATGTTGGTCATGCTCATCAAATGAGTGGTAATGTTGGCCAAGCTCTAGGTGGGAGGCACTTATAAACAAATGATTTGCCATTCTTTATAGAGGTTGAGTGCTTGTTGCAGATACCTAGTAGGGCTCACCTTTTCAACATATCTACTACATTATAAATCCTTTTGATGCCTTGAAGTGCTACAATGCTACTCGGTTGATCTTGCCAATAGTCAAATATTTGTCTAAAAAATTGAGTCTCGCATGTTTAAGTATGATATAATTCAACCCATTACCTAATTTGGGTCATTTGTAAGGAAAGTTAGAAATCCATATTCATTTGGTCTTCTCTTGTCTTCCTTGTACAATGTCATGTTGCAACTTTGAGCTTGACTTGTCTCAAAATAGTAAATGTTACCAAAACATCTCCTTATGAAAAATTTATTGTACCTTTACCACATGCTCCCTTGGGTTGTGGTTTCTTTTCTATGCTGGTCACCTTGGTCTCCACCTTGTATATTTGTTTGGTCTTCACCTTGTTGTTTTGTTTGGCCTCTTGTCTTTTCACCTTGCAGCTTAGCATGGAAACCTCAACCTTTTGGTATGTTGGAAGGTTTCCATCTCATTTTTCTCTGTGACACTCATATAAGTATCAAATTTGCATGAATATTTTCCTCTAGAGAACACCTTCTCCAAGAACATTGTTCATGTTGTTCATGATCATCAATAAGTGCTAATATTAGCCATACTCATAGAGGGAGGCACTTACAAACAAATTATTTTCCCTTCTTCATGGAGGTTGGGTTCTTGTTCTGGATCCCTAAGAGGGATTTCTTTTTCAACCTATCCACTACACTATATATCCCAAGGATGCCTTGAAATGCTACGATGATGCCTGGTTAATCCTACTAGTAGTCATAAATATCAAAGTTTAAGCCATGAATGTCTAAGTACAAATTAATTCGATATGTTTTCTAATGTAGACCATTAGTAAGGAATGTTAGAAACCCTTATTCATTTGGTCTTGCCTCTTCTTCCCTGTGTAGGGTTATTCTGGCAAGTTTGGGTTTGACTCATCTCAAAATAGTAAAGGCTTCACCAAATCATATCCTTATTTGACAATTTCCATGTATTTTTATGACACTCTCTCTTGTGTCGTAGTTGTTTCTACCATATTGGTAACCTTGGTCTCTACCTTACCATTATCCTTGATCTTTGATTTGCTCTTTTATTTATCCTTTTTTCTTCTCACCCTACAACTTTGCTTAGAAACCCAAGTTTTTTGGCATGTTGGAAGGATGGACACTCATTTTCTCCGTGCCACTCATACTCAAATTTGCATGATTCTTTTTGTCTAGAGCACACCCTCTCCAAGAACATTTCTCATGTTTTCCATGCTCATCAATGAGTGGTAATGTTGGCCATGCTCATAGTGGGAAGCACTTATACAAAATTATTTTCCATCTTTTAATGGAGGTCAAGTGCTTGTTGTGGATCCTCAAAAGGACCCACCTTATCAATGCATCTACTACACTATACATCCCTAGGATTCCTTGAAGTGCTAAGACACTACTTGGTTGATCCTGTTAGTAGTCATAAACTTGTCTCTTTGATTAATCCATCCATGTTTATGTATGAACTAATTTTGACTATTGCCTAAATTGGGTCCTTTGTAAGGAATGTTGGAAACCCATATTCATTTGATCTCCTCTATTCTTCCTCGTGCATGGGTCTACTTAGTATTGCTTCCCTAATCTCTCTTGTAGTTAAATTTGCTTGTTGAAGTTTGTAAAAGACCTTATGAATGTGTAAAGGTATAAATCCGCTTGAAAACATAGGCAATTAAGTCGGTCTCCTTTGTTTCAGTACGTTGGTGATCTTTCCCTAGTCATAGGATTTATTTTCATACAACAACGCATCATATATAAATTAACTTGTTTATGTTGAATGATGGTTGATAAATTGGTAATTGAATTGGAAATAATGAAATACCATGCATGATATTATGTTTGAATAAGACTAACCTACAAGTTAGAGGGGATAGGAAATAGCCAGATACTTGTTGTGATGTGTGGGATAGTGTAGGTTTGTGCAAGAGACCAGGTTTCCCAAACTAGTCATTTGAATAAGAACCACAATAACAACACGGTGTGATTTCAGATAAGGTATTGACCCCACTTCCAATAGTAGGGTTGGAGGTATTGTCCACCGTGTATCCTTTAAAACCTGAGGTTGTGGGAGGGTTGTGTCGAGTCACGCTCCCCAAGTTGTGTGATGATGACTAATGGTTTCCTACTAGGGAAGTTAGGTAAATTTAGTCGGTGCTTCCACTTACAAGTTATATCTAGTGTTATGCTAATATAGTTGATACTCAAGGATATTCCAACAAAGGAATGAATAGGAAGTAGAAGTTGGAAGTAGGTTGGGGAAGAAGGATGATTAGATTAGTAATATTTTGGTTTGAGATTTGAGACACCAATTTAGTTGTACTTGGTTATCTTCACTTGTAAATTATGGGTTAAATCATTAAGGTAAATCTAAGTATAATGTTGAATAGTGTTGATTTGTTGTGACTCAGTTAATAAAATTGTTTGATGTTGTGGGTACTGGATTGTTGTATTGCATGTGTTGTTAAGTTGTCTTGCATGTGTGGTCATTATTGTCTTGTCAGTCAGGAACTATGCATTAGAGGTGATGATGGTATCTTATAGTATATGCACAAGCTATGTGTACACTGACCATGCACACACACCTTACGCTCGTACACTATTATTATTTGTGATGTAAATCTATATATGTATTGGTGATTGTTGTGTTCTCATATATAGTGGTTGATGAGTGTAATAAGGTTGAGATATGATATTAATTATAGTGTTAACTTCTTGTTATTTAAATTTTAATTGCATCGGTTAAATTCCATATTATTAGGCTCATTTACATTAGCTTGTATTAATCTTTTAAATTGTAATTTATTAATTGCATTCATTTAATTCCCATTAAAAATTATGTTTAAATTAGCAATCCCATTACATTGGTTATTCTAATTAATATGCATAATCGTTGATTTCATGTCATGTTATAAGTGGACCAAATAATGTTTGCCAAACAATTAATGATGTCAGTGATAATGGACTTTTAAATAATAAACAAGATATTTTATTATTTAATAATATTTAGATTTACGATAACTATGTAAAGTTAATGTGATAAATCCGCCTTGTTAGAGGCGAGTTTGTTATATCATTTAGGAGGTAGTGACTTATTATTTATTATTTTATTATAGTTTGACCTTCCTAGGGTCCTTCTCAAGAAGGGAAAAAGGTAGTGGAAATAGGGGAATAAAAGAGAGTTGTAGGGATGAAGTGGGGGTTGGACCTTTTGAGGAAGGGAGAAAAGAAAGTGGAAGGATAAAACACTAAGGAAAATTGGATATGGGAATTGGACTGGGGACTAGAGATTGGGACAAGAATTTTTTTTTGTGGTTATCATAGTTGTGGGAATGGATAGCTAGAGCTATTTGGTTGGGAGTATTAATTCCAATTTGGGAATTGTTCAACATTGTTAGTTGGTTGGACTACTTGGACTACTTGGCTGGAAAAAGGACTGGCTTGCTGCTGCATGATTGCTAACTTGACTAGGCATTAAGGTATTCTATTATTTCTTACTTAGTCAAATGGGATTATTATTTCATATTTAAAGGTTATGAAAATGATGTGAAATTATATATGTTATGATTTTAATTTGTTAAGTAAAATAATTATGCACAAAAATCAAATACATACAATTATATAGTTAGTTTTTTTAATTGCTTAGTTGTTGCTAGTTAAATTTTATTTCAATTATTGTTTTTATTGTAAGTTTACTAACACCCATCACGAAGATGGGTGTTACAGTTTCCCTTTCCCACTCCTTAGTCTCCCATGTAGAAACCACAATGTCAAGAAAGAATCTCCTTGAAAATAATATTTTTTCTCATAAGGAACCACATACTATTCCACATAGTAGATTCACAATGCCAAATTCTTGGTCATAATCTTATATGCAATTGTGAGCAAAGTGATTGGCCCTCAACCACAAACGGAATCACAGGAAAACATTCTTCATAACAAGCTTCATCATCCCCTAGTTGAGAAACTCATAGAACTGATTGATGGCAAAAAATTCAAAGACCAGATAACAAAAGTGATAACCAATAGTATCTCACATTGCCTTGTAAAAATCACAACGCAACTCATCCATACCTAGAGATTTACCAGTGTTCATAGAAGACAATGAAGTGAAAAATATTCTGAAAATGGGAGCTAAAAAAACCTCTAATCTTATAAACATCCTCAGAAATATATCCGTCAGCATGATGCAACCCTAGTAAGCACCCTCCCCATCCCAACCTTCCACTTGCAAAAATCAAAATAAAACTTGGAAATCCCATCCCCTTTCTAAACCCATTGGAGATGAAAGCGGACCCAAGAAACCCTAGCTAAGTAATCCTTAGTTCATCAAACTACCATCTCAAAATTTGCAACCTCCTCCTAAAGGGTCACATTGTCAATATCATTTTCTAGAAAGGTGTGAACCTCCTCAAGACATTGTCAAGCCAACTGCAACTTCTTGTTCTACTTCTAAGTAACATTCTACCCCAACCTATGAATAACTTAACATTATGACACAATGTATCCTCCCACCAAATAATCGAACCCTAAACCACAATTGGCCAAGGAGAAAGGTTTTATAGTGCCTAATCAAGGGCTTGAAAGTCCTCTGACTCTAAATGAGAGACATTCAATTTGAACAAGGATCAAATTAACAAATTGTCCTAAGGAAATTATAGTATGAATCGACAAATAATCTAAAGAAGTCACATCTAAAACCAAATCAATAGAATGAAACCAACCAAATAAATTCAAATCCTCCCATGGCCCATAGAATCGATCCAGTAAAGTTTGCACCATATACAATCCCCACCAATAGTTAGACCAAGTAAACCAACCACCATAATCAAACCCCTTCTACTTATAATTAGGGTCAAAATCTAAAGAGTATCTTTCCAATGGCACCAAACATGCTTCTCTACTCCACTCCCTTGACAATGTGACAATTTCCAAAAAGGGCCAATCCAACAATAGTTCATTTTGTTATGAAGCTCAAAACCATTGGAAAGTTAATTTCCTAAAGGAAGACCACATTTGACCTAACACACTATGCATAAAAATATTTCAAAAGGGAGGCATCATCCCATGAAAAATCCAAAACAATAAGAAGAGCTTCATTCCAAGGGGAGATGAAAGCCTAAACTATTGAACTGGTTTTCCATTTCAAATCCATCCAAATCAGATGAATGAACCATTGAATCTTTGTAATACTTTGCCCATGGTTGGGAGTGTTCGAAACCTAATCCTACGAGATTATGGTTCCAATATTAATTTGTAAGTACTGTAAATATTCTTGAGAAGATGAAGAGTCTCTATAGGAATCCAAAGAGAGTGTTGGAATATGAAGACCAATAGCCATATGCAATGTATAAATAAATGTTTTCTACATTGAATAAAACAATATATGAGTTATCTTCTATGACAATGGTATCAGAGCTTGGTGAAGACTGGCATAATTTCAATTGCTCATCCCTGGCATTAGTCCTTCATATTTATCTCAGTTTGGTTCAGTATACCCATTATCAACATTTCAAATATGTTTCTCTGCATTTGGTACTCTCCTATGTCCTGTGCTCTTCCAGTTCTGCTTGCCTGCAAATTCTACCATCCATTTATCTGCTCTCAATCCTGGAATCATTGGTTCTATCCTTGACATATTCCATGATTTCCTACTACATACTACCCTCCACCAGTTCTGCCTACTCGGAATTTTTCTTTGGTAGTATGTCTTCCTGCTACAGTCAATTGTTCCCTCTCCTCCTCTAGAAACCCTAATTCTTACCACATATAGATTATTTCTCATTCATTCTCTGGCAAATCCTGTGCATATATTGTTTGCAATTTTTTTTCGAGTGCAACTGGAACCTCTCTCTACTTGTGCATGTGGGAGGGATCTCTTCTGGTCATTTCCTTCTTGCGTTGAGGTGTTGAATGAATTGAAGTGTGAAGTGTGATAGTGGAGTGGAATAAGCAATCACATTTTTCAATGGAGTGAACCCTAATCCTCCCCTATGCCTGGAGGTGCATACAAATACATGTCATTTGGATATCAAGATGGATTGAATACTGTGAACCCAAAATATTTGTGCTTGCTGCGTTGATTCATTTTATGTGAGTGTTGGCATTGAAGCGATGGTAAAATCTCTGTGGTGAAGCATGTTGTCATAGCCCGTGGTGAAATTTGTTGTGTGAAATCCAAGTGTGAAGAATCCAAGTGCACGAGCTCTCTCTAATTTAACTGAAGCTGTGTGGAGGAAATACAACTCCCACTCTCTTCATTTTCATTGAACTGTTGTAGTTTTTAAGTGGAGGCACCACTCTTTGGAGGAAATGTGAAAACCCTAGACTCTCTCCAATATTGTAGAGACTGTTTTGAAGCTGTGTAGATAAGATTTGGTGATAACTTGGAGTTTCCTCTTCATTATTTTGTTCAATGTTATCACTCGATGCATGTGGGATCTCCCATGGTGGTGTGTTATCAATGATGCATTGGTAAAGAGAGTTGAATAGCTCTCATCTTCTCTATGACTGTTGTGATACATTGTACCTCGTAACCCTATTACTAGTCGGTTCCTTTGTGTGATGGTAACATATATTCATGAATGTATTGTCGTTTTTTTTAATTTTTAGTTTAATTTTGAACGTATAGATGGTGAACCTATCTTGGAGTCGTGGTGATTGTATTAATACCTAATGAGGATTTTTTGTGAAGCCTAGTTCCTTCCTTAGTTGTGTGGTGTTTCAACTAAGAGTTGCTTGAATGCTTAGATTGTATAGAGAAGACTCAAAATCAGTTTTGGGCCCCTTGGGACTCCATCAAAGAAAGACATAACTAGAAGAAATAAGACAAAAGTAAGAGCCAAGAGGTTGGTACAGCTCATGAATCTGCTCATTGTATTGTTGCACATTGCAATCTTGGAAGAAATGAAATCACATCATTTTCATCTTATAAATATTGTTGGTTGCTTGATACTGGTGCAACATACCACGTGACATTCAGAAAAAAAGAATGTTTTGAAGAAATGGATGACAATGTAGATGGAATAGTGTGTTTTGCAGACAAATCCAACCTAAAACCAAAGGGAATTGGTTCCATCATGCTCAAACTGTATGGATTCTATGAATTTTTGTTGCAGAATGTTTTCTATATTCCATAGTTGCAGAAAAGCATGTTTTCCTTGGTGCAGATTTGACATAAAGGTCATTCCATCCACATGTTCGATGGAATCGTAGATATAAGTAATTCCTCTAACAACCAGGTCATCATGACCAGATATGAAGATGGAAAGTTGTTGAAGTTGAAAGGCTCATCTACAAGAATTCGGAAATTTTCCTACCTCTCTCGGCATGGAGAAGGTAATATTGCATTCAATTTGTTATGGCATACTAGATATGGTCATCTAAATTATAGCAGTCTTTTCTTGCTAAGAAAGAATGGTGTTTTTGGTTTTCCCTCCACTCCTAAGATGATGAGAAAATGTGATGCATGCATATTAGGAAAACACAGTAAGCAGCCATTTCAAGAGTCAAAATTTAGAGCATGTATAAAGTTAGATTTGATTCTGTAAGGTCCCCAAATGGGCACATAGACAATTAATTCATGAAGACATAAGGATAGGTGTGAAATCACAATAACTTCTCATTAATTAATAAACATATATACAATGAGAAGTGACCCTTGGATTTCAAATTCCAAGTGGTCTCTTGGAATCCCAGGTGACTCTTGGTATACCCTCAATGACCATTAATCGTCTTTGCATGTGAATGGTGCACACCAATCCTAACACCAAGGATTAGGATCCAACAAATCCCCCCTTAATCCAAAGGGTGTATACGAGTCCAAGAAAAAGGAGAGAGTTGAATAACTAGAAGTGGACAACTACCACCTATTGAACATTTCCACCTTGAACATCCTTTACCAAGAAGGTTAGCTAGAAGCTTGCACATGCTTATGCTAAATACAAGAGTTCTTTGAAGGGATGGTTTTGGATAACCATCAACCAAAAGGGGCTAGCAGAAGCTGAAATCTTCTACTATGTATGTGGTTTGATTCTGAACACAAACTCTGGAACTTGGCTCGAAGGCTCAGAGGTCCTGCCTGGAATGGATGGAATGGTGGTTTTAGGCTGACCACAAAATAACTAGAGAGTAGAAAACAGGAATTCACGGGAAAAGTCAAACCCAAAATCCGACGGCATATTTGTATGAATTTCGACAACACTCTGTCTAAGGTCCGACAAAGTTGTTTTTTTAAACATCGATGAAATGTCGTCGAATATCCAACCGACACAAAACCCAGTTGGATATCCGACAACTACTGGTCAAATAACCTACGCTTTTTTTTACTCAATAAGTCGAATAACCAACAATGACGTAGTTTAATATCCGACAACGTATACATACCAACATGTCGAATAACCGAGAAAATTGAGGTCGAATATCCGACAACCGTGACGTCGAATTTCCGACAAAGTATTCATACCAACTTGTACAAGTGAGGTCGATATCCAACAACATATTCATCCCTCCAGATCGAATAACTGACAACCATGATGTAGAATATCTGACAACAATCAAGTCCAATATCTGACAACGTATTCCTCCCCATTTTTCAAATAACCGACAAGCTTGGACCACAAGCCGACAACAAAATCTGACGAATTTGCCACCAGAGGTATAACATACTCGTCGGATTATTGTTATGTGGTCGTTGGATATGCGACATATCCCGACCCAAATATCTGATGAATTTTCCGTCAGATGTATAGCAACACCGTTGGATCTCTGTTGTGTTGTTGTCGGATATGCGAAAGTATTGAGGATTTTTTTTTTTAAATCTTATAGATTGGAAACTAGTCAATCTCCTTATCATTGCATTGAGACCAAATAATCCACATAATTCCAATAAATCCCAAGAGAAGGAAAATATAAGAGGCTCTCTTAGAAAGAGATCAAAATTCATGCCCAACATAAAATGATGAAATTTGATGTTGAATGGATCAAGTATGTTGGCATGCAAGACTCGATTCTAGCGTTGATATTTCTAATTGGGGAAGAATTAGATGCCCTCCCACGTGAATAAACAATTTATAGAGTTTACATATTATGTGGAATAATTTGTGAAGGCTCATTCAACCCCTCTATCCATGTTAGTATTTTTAGAGTCCATGTTTCAAGGTGTTAGTAGATTGTTCATGTAGCTTTATTTTATAGACAGTTCATGGTCCTTGCTAGTAATTTTGTAAGGAAAAATTAAAAATTAGCCAAAAAAAAATTAAAGGAGGAAGGGATAGATTTTCAAATGTCTCTAGGAATTCATAAAACCCATATGTAAATTTAGATAAGTGATTTCTAGATTTAACTAGAAAGAAATGGAGATCCTTGTCAGGCATGTCATGGGTTCAAATGTAGGGAGATCATAATGATGAGCAAGCAATAAGCTAAAATGTGATTCATGAATGAATATTGTGGGAAACATCCTAACTATTGGTTTCTCGGTTGACTTGCGTAACAACCATAGAAAGTACATGCCATTGATCGAGAGAAATACAAAAAATACCATGAACACATTACTAAGGTACAAGGTATGTGGGTGCCTTCTCTAACTCTTAGTTGTTGATCCAAGAATGATCACATAACATGTGCCTCTATGCTACGTGTGTCTTATTGAAATCATTCTTTGCTTCTTCCTCAAAATCCAAAGATCTAGTTTCCATCAAGTTGGTATTACCATTTGGTTATGTATGATTCTTACCATTGATTCAAAGAATCCATGTAGCTGAAAATGTCATTTTGAGGCAATATTAACTCATAGTATTTACCGATTTTCTTCATTATTTTTTTCCTATATAATCCAATTTGATTTCAAGAGATGTTCCATGTGATAATTACAAATGAACATTGTTCTTTATACAAGAATAAACAAATTTAGAGTCATGACCATTCTTCTCGATACTAATGTATAGAAGACAACTTGAAGTTGATTGTGGCCTCAAAATATTTTCCAAACTCCTCAATTGTTCATGAATATTTATTGTTATTATTAGAAGTGTGATCAATGCCAATAAGAAGCATCGAGGTGATGAATATATGTATGTTCGTCAAAATTGGTAATTGGATCCAACCTAGATGGGAAGTTGTGTAGCATTTGGACATATGGTCGATCAATATTGCCTTATTTTCTACAAGATCTTGGAATCATCCATGAGGATCTTCTCTATGATGAAAATCCACTTTCCTTACACTCTTGATATTTGCAAATTTTTCAAACACACCAGGACTAAAAATAATGTGAGTGTTTTCTCATACTACTTTGGAGTTATAAAATGATATGAAATCATGAGTGCCTCTTTTCATTTTGCATTCAGTAACATTAAATTAGCATAATTTGGAATGTTTACTAAATTTTTCAGAGTTAGAAAATAAAAATCTAGGAGCTTAAATTTTAGTGTCACTTAGTGTGCATATGTTTTATCAATATGTAACATGATAAATAACATGGATATGCAACCGAGGAGAAGTATTTGGTGGTGAATAGGATCTTCCATTGTGGAGCAACAACGAAGGAAATGGTGGCATTAATATTTGGGTATAGAGGGAACTTTTCAATATTGCACATGATGTCCATGGTGATGTTCACAATGCCCAAGGAATCAAAGAGTGGAATCGCAATCCTTTCAGGAAGTGGTGGACAAAAGATGTGGGAAAGGTGGTTACAATGATGATCTCAACATCCACAACTACGAAAACCTTGGTCATGAGGTTCTTGATGAGGCATAGTATCCATTAGATCAAGTCTAAGGAAGTGAAAGTACTAGAAGGTAATAATGATAGATCCACTTCATATTTAAATTTAAATTCATTTGATGGTTTCTTCGAGCAATAATGAAGAAGCAAGAAGACAATAGGTGGGGATGATAAAAGTCAATAAACAGGTGGATCAGAACATGCAGCAAGACGTTTTTCAAAATCCAATAGAACAACAAGGGGCATGTTTGATAACGTGCAACGAAGTTAGTTGATCTACATGGATTTTGGTGTAGAATACCCTTGGCTACATAGAGATCCATCTAGTGGATGAAATTACCTATCATGGACAAATGGTGTAAACTTAGGAAACTTATCATGGCAACATTACCTTACGGATAAAGGGGTAAAGAAATTTGTTAGTCACTATTTTGCATCTACAAAAGGGATGGTTAGATGTAGAGAAATCCACTATAAGATTAAATACAAATAGAGATTTCAAGATTTTAAAATGGTAACCATATGTTAGGAACCTGTGTAAACCCTTCTCTTTACTTTATTAGTATATTATTGTTGGACACATATGCTTTGTAAGTCATCTCGTAGTATTATATGTTCCATTGTATTGATCCATAGTTTGTATTATCCCATAGTATTATATGTTCAATGATATTGATCCATAGTATTGAATGCATATGCTTTTTAAGTCGTCCCGTAGTATTATATGTTCCATGGTATTGATCCATAGTATTGGATGCATAGACTTAGTATATAAGTACGTGTTGAGGCCAATGAAGGCATCCACGAGTTATTTTGTATTGAGCTTTCTCAAAGGAGGTTTCCCCCTCGAAGTGGCTTGCGATTAATAAATATCTTATGTGTTCTACTATTTCTAATATATTGTGCATTTTAATTAATTAATTGCTGGAGGTTCCTCACATCTGGTATCAGAGTACTTTCTTGGGCTCGTTGGGTGGAATTTATGCCAAAAAACAAATTCACATATATATTGTTCCTTTCAATTGCAGGTTCGGATCTGGGAATACTCCCTATTCGCTTAACTGTGGGAAGTACTTGGGCATATCCCTAAAAATCATTGTGAGGAGTACCACTGGAACCCCGAAGTAGCTATCTCATTGAGAGGAACTTCCAGTGAAAAGGGAAACGACCCCTACCTGATTGACTAGTTCCCACTCATGAGGTAAACCAAGAGTTGTCGTTTGTGGCAAAGCGGTTATCAGTTTTACCTGAGTCGTGGAGTGAGGGGTACTGCCCCAATACGCAATTCGTTAGACAGCATTGATGGTCGAGTGAATCCCCTAAACCGTTAGGAATCCGAGCATACCTGAGGTCCATATCTATTGTCAGTTGATAAATAGTAGATTACATCTCTCCAGAACTGTTGCATATCAATTATGAGCCGTTGCAGATCCATTCCGAAAAAAAAAAGTTTTTTCACCATATCTTCTTTGTTTTAACTTTGTTTCCCTTGAAAATTCATTGAAACACATGCAATCCCATTCTGCATAGTTCATTCATGCGGGCCCTATCCCAAATTCCACTTCCCGAAGCCAGAAATCCTACATCTATCTATTTTTAGGGTTTGCCATAACTTCTTCGATTTTCACCCAATTGCCTTCAAATTTTTCCACAGTGTTCATTTCCTATTTCTGCATCTTTGTCCCTCTTTGAAAACATTTCCCATTCTTTCACCCTGTTTCTAAAATCTCCATTTTTTGCTTGTCTGTCCATTCGAAAGTGTCCAAAACCTAGTCAAACCCCAATTACCCATCAAAGTTTTTCCCAAATCCAAATTTTCCTTTACTAAATAAGTTTCTATTTTTTTGCTACCCATTCAAAAAAAAAAAACTCCCGGTTATGGTTGTCACCCGCGCAGGAGCAAAAGACATGGAGGAAGAACTTGCAACCCTCAAAACCAAACTCCAAGATCTGGATGAAAAATTTCTCGGCCTCCATCTTGAGCATTCAACCATGAACAATAAACGACAGCCAGAGTCTTCTGCAGACACTGGGTTCTCTTCTTCCATCAATTTTTGTGGGCCAAAGCTTGATTTTCCTCGCTTCAATGGTAATGATCCGACTGGATGGATATACTGGGCAGAACAATATTTCAGTCTGTATAATACTTTTGATGTCAACAAATTTCCACTTCTATCCTTTCATTTGGAACAGGAATCCCTTCAATGGTACCATTGGTACATCAAGGGTCATGAAGAGCCAAAATGGATAGATTTTTTCCAACTCCTTTTGCAACGATTTGGTCCTAGTGCTTTTGATGACTTCACAGGAGCACTCACTAAACTTCTCCAAATTGGCACTGTGAGAGAGTATCAGACAGAATTTGAGAAACTGGCCAATCAAACAGAAAGATTGCATGATGAATTCTACAGGAGTTTTTTTATCAGTGGTATAAAGGATGCAATCCGATCTGAGAATAAAATGTCCTGAACCAACACAATGATGGAATTCCTAAGGTTGGATAAGTTGGCAGAGGACAAGATCGCATCCCAACAACACTCCAAATCCACTTTTGCTCCATTCATAAATATGGTTTCCCAACGACCGCCCATCACTCCAGCTCCTCGACTAACTCCTATCAAGCATTTGTCTGAAGCAGAGATGCGGGCACGTAGAGAAAAAAGGGATTTTTTATAATTGTGATGATAAATTCACTCGGGGACATAGATGTGTTGATAAAAAACTCTATCTCTTGGATGTGGATTCTTCACCTGCCTCTGAAATTGGTGAAGAAACTTTGGATACAATAGATGATCGGGTCGACATTCAACAATCGCCTGTTGACCCTCTGTCTTAGGACGACCACCCAAAGATATCTCTCCATGCTTTAGTCGGAGTCACCACCCCACAAACAATGCGGATCAGGGGTTACTTCAAGAAGCTCCCTCTTACAATACTCATTGATTCTGGTAGCACTCATAACTTCATTGTGTTAGAAAAATAGGATCGCAAAGCAATAACAATAAACAGAAATGCAAATATAATCACACATACACATTACAACAGAGACATAGATATATCATGGTTCACCCAAGATGGGCTACGTCCACACTGAAGTTTCCAGTCATTATTATACCGTCCAGCAAAGTGAAGGGATACAACCTGCAGCACAACCGCTCCACTTCCTCTTCACTGTCTCATAGTCTCTCTTCTTGATCTCAAAGATATTTACATTGCATAATACCTAATACATCAACCCTAGTTGTTTTATGATGTCTTTCTTTTATAAGGTAAATATAATGGGAAAATACCATGGGATACCCAAAACCATGGGCCTGAAAACTGTTGGCGAAAAACAGCCCCAAAAAATTTTCTCAGGGGCGCTGCCCCTAAACCCCAAGGTTGGGGAATGAGTGTACAGTCCTTTGAGGTGCACGGCTGATACAATATCATCTATGAGACTGGAAGATCTGGCTCCACAACCAACAATCTCCCACTTGGAGACTAATCACAACAACTCCACCACTGTTGTACTTGCTGGACCTTGGACTTGGCAACTTCCTCCTCTTCACCTTCATGCTAGAAGGCCAATTGAAACTAAGAAGGAACTCAGTTTCTCTCTGGTCACTACCTTTGTGAACATGTCTGCGGGATTTTGGCTAGTATGTGTCTTTTCCAGCTTCAACAGTTCATCTTCCATAACAGAGCGTATGAAATGGTACTTAAGTTGTATATGTTTAGTCCTGGAATGGAATGCTGAGTTCTTTGCAATATGAATGGCACTCTGGATGTCACTATACAACCTGATATCCTTCTGCTTCTTACCCACTTCCTCCATAAACCTCTGTAGAGAAATCATCTCTTTACTAGCCTCTGTAACAACAACATACTATGCTTTCGTTGTTGAAAGTGCAACAACCTTTTGCAATCTCGAAATCCAACTAATTGTTGTTCCACCTACAGTAAACACATACCTTGTGGTGCTCCTCCTACTATACTTATCACCTACCATATATGCATCAACATATCCCTGTAGAACAATGTCTGAACCTCCAAAACATAATTCCTAAGTGGTAGTACCTCTCAAATACCTGAGAATACACTGTACTGCCTTCCAGTGTTTTTTACATGGACTGTTCATATATCTACTCACAACTCCCACTGCATGTGCAATATCTGGTCTTGTGCGCACCATGGCATACATCAAGCTGCCAATTGTTGATTGATAGGGAATCTTGGACATGTAATCTATCTCTTCCTGTGTCTTGGGACACATTTCCTTACTTAGACTAAAATGGATGGCCAAAGGTGTACTAATTGGTTTTGCATTCTGCATTTTGAACCTCTCGAACACCTTTTGTATGTACTAACTTTGAGACAATGTCAATTTGTGATTTTTCCTGTCTCTCATTATTCTCATACCAAGGATTTGCTTTGCAGAACCCAAATCCTTCATCGCAAATGAATTAGCTAGCTTCATTTTGAGTACATTTATATCGTGCATGTTAGACCCTACAACAAGCATGTCATCCACATACAATAACGAGATAATATATCTTCCATTGTCTAGCTTCTTGAAATAAACACAGTGGTTAGAATGACATCTACTATAACCCTGTTCTATCATAAACCTGTCAAATTTTAAATACCACTGCCTTGGAGCTTGATTTAAGCCATACAAGCTCTTTTTCAACCTACATACCAAATTCTCCTTCCCTTTGACCTCATACCCTTGTGGTTGCTGCATATATATCTCTTCCTCCAAATCCACATGGAGAAAGGCTATTTTTACATCTAACTGTTCAAGATGCAAATCTTCTACCGCCACTAGACTTAAAATAGTCCTAATTGAAGTCATCTTAACAACAGAAGAAAATATTTCATCAAAATCTATACCTTTCTTCTGTGCAAACCCCTTTACAACAAGTCTGGACTTGTACCAATTCTTGCTTCCTTCTTCTTCCTTCAATCTATAAATCCATTTTTTCTGCAATGTTCTTTTACCAGTAGGCAAATGAACCAAATCCCAAGTCTGGTTTCCTACCAATGAGTCCATCTCCTCATTCATGCCTTGCTCCCACTTCTTTCTAGTTTCCACATGCATTGCTTCTTCATAACATTCTGGTTCACCAACATCACTCATCAATAAATAATACATTGAAGGAGAGTATCATTCAGGGAGTCTACTTAACCTAGTATATCTTCTTGCAGTTGCAAGAGTTTCAGGTACCTTCTGCTGTTCTTGATTTTCTGGCACCTTTGGAACTTCATTTTCTTTAATTTCATCAAGTACTATGTACTCTGTGTTTTCCTTTTCCTGTTTCTTTCCCTGCAACTGATATTTATACATGACCTTTTCATTGAATATCACATCTCTACTCTTAATGATTTTGTTATTTTCATAATCCCATAAGCGATAACCAAAATCATCAACCCCATATCCAATAAAGGTACATTTCTCTGATTTAGCTTCAAGATTTGTTCTATTATCTTTATCAATATGGACAAATGCTTCACAACCAAACGTTCTTAGAAATTAGTAGTTTACCGTTTTACCTGTCCATGCCTCCTATGGAATACCACCATCCAAAGCACTTGAAGGCCCTCTGTTTATTAAATAAACAGCAGTATTTACAGCATCTTCCCAAAACTGTAAGGGCAACCCTGCATACAATCTCATACACCTTGCACGCTCCATGATCGTTCTGTTCATCCTTTCAGACACACCATTTTCTTGTGGTGTTCCTGGGATTGTCTTCTCTCTAGGAATCCCATAGTATAAACAGTAACTATCAAACTTCTTGCCGCAATACTCACCTCCATTATCAGATCTGAGACACTTAAACCTTTTTCATGTCGCATTCTCAACCAAAGCTTTCCACTTCTTAAAAGTAGCAAACACATCAGATTTTTGTCTAATGCAATAAACCCAAGTTTTCCTAGTTGCATCATCAATAAATATAACATAATAATGAGAGTCACCAAGATATTATACCTGAGTCGGTCACCATACATCAATATGCACAAGCTCTAATGTTTCATTCTTCTTTTGTTTCCCAACACTGAGAAATTTGACTCTCTTCTGTTTCCCAACCCTGAGAAATCTGACTCTCTTTTGTTTTCCATAAACATAGTTTTCACAGAATTTCAAACTTGCCTGCTTCAAATCTGGCAGCAACTTCCTTATGTGGAGAATCTGCATCCCCTTCTCACTCATGTGGCCAAGCCTATGATGCCACAATTATGTATATGTTCCTGTGGAAGCTAACGAGATAGAATGGTTAGTATTACGAGGACATAAATACAATGTACCTACCCTGTCTCCTTTTGCTATCACCATTGATCCTTTAATGATATTCCACCACTTTTCTCCAAATGTAGATAGATAGACACCATCTCCCAACTTCCCTGTTTAGATCAAATTTATTTTCATAGCAGGAATATGCCTTACATCTTCCAACAGCCAATCAATTCTATTCTTAAATTTTATTCATACCTTACCCATTCCAACAATTTTACATGGCTCATCATCACCCAATAAAACATGTCCAAAATCGCCTGGAACATAATCATGAAAGTATTTCCTATGGGGTGTAGCATGACATGAAGCCTTTGAATCTACTACCCAATAATCACTAGTATTATCTAATGCAAGAATCAAAGCATCTTGTAACACATCACCTGCTACATTTGCTTCTTGGGTAGTTTCCTGTTGTGCATCTACTTTCTTCTTTAGAGATCTGCAGTCTTTCTTCAGATGTCCTTTCTTTCCACAGTTCCAACACTCTATTTTTCCCAGTCTAGACTTGGATCTGCCCGTTTTATACTTGCCATGATTACAATGGCTATTTCCTCTCTCCTTTTGTCTTCCCCTGGTCTCCATGGTCAACGCATTACCTGATGTCTCACCTGTGTTTTTTCTTCGCATTTCCTCGCTAAGATTAACACCAATAACATCATCAAATTTCAAGGTGTTTGAACCAAAGACAGAGTTACTTACAGCCATGACCAAGCTATTCCATCTTTATGGAAATGAACACAAGATTAGAAGAGCCCTAACCTCATCATCAAAGTTCACACTTACAGAACTTAGTTGATTTGTAACCGTATTAAACTCATTTAAATGATCAGTAACAAATCCACCTTTAGACATCTTCATATTAAATAAATGCTTGATTAGAAATACCTTATTGGAGGCCGAGGTTTTTTCATACAACTTACCCAACACGCTCATCAAACCCTCCGTTGTCGTTTCTTTTGAGATATTGAAAGTCGCCGATGAAGCCAGGCTCAGTCGTATTGTTCCCAAAGCCTTTCTGTCAAGAACATCCCATTCTTCGTCCTTCATGGCCATCGGCTGCTTTACTCTTCCTCCTAACGGCAAGAATAGATCCCTCTGGTATAGATAGTCCTCCATTTGTATCTTCCATAACTGGAAGTTTTGGCCGTTAAACTTCTCGACCTTAAACTTTCCTTCTTATGCCATTTCTCCCACTCGAACCAGAAACCCTAGTTTCCTGCAGGTTTAACTGCCAAATAGACCTTTGCTCTGATACCAATTGTTAGAAAAACAGGATTGTAGAGCAATAACAATAAACATAAATGAAAATATAATCACACATTCACATTACAAGAGAGACACAAATATATCGTGGTTCACCCAAGATGTGTTGCATCCACACTGAAGTTGCCAGTCCTTATTATTATACCATCCAACAAAGTGAGGGGATACAACCTGCAGCACAACCGCTGCACTTCCTCTTCACTGTCTCACAGTCTCTCTTCTTGATCTCAGAGATCTTTACAATGCATAATACCTAATACATCAACCCTAGCCGTGTTACAATGTCTTTCTTTTATAAGGGAAATACAATGGGAAAATATCCAAAACCATGGGCCCGAAAACTATTGGGAATGAGTGTACAGTCCTCTGAGGGGCACGACAAAGACAATGTCATCCATGAGACTAGAAGATCTGGCTCCACAACCAACACATTGACCCTCGGATCACCAAACAGGCTGGTTGTTTTGTCCATCTTTGCTCCAACTTTGAAGTCATGATTTCCAATGGGGGCACCTTACCTTGCAAGGGGAAGTGTCGCAATGTGCATATATCTATGAGATATTATGACATGCACTCTGACATGTTTGCCTTAGCCTTAGGCAAATGTGATGTGGTTTTGGGTGCTCAATGGTTACGCACACTTGGCCCCATATTATGGGATTTTGCTAACTTTGGATGCAATTTTTAGTCAATGGGAAAAAAAACACATTGATAGGATTACAACCAGGGTCCCTCGGCATCATTAGTTCACATCATAGTAGCATAATTCGAGTACGAATATGGATACGAATATGATTTGATATGGAAAAATACGTAATGAAAATATATAGTACGAATAAAATATGGAAGTAGCTTGCTTATATATAATATGTGAATACGATAAATATACATAGACATTTATATAATAAAATTTAACATATATTTTAAAAACAAAAATATAAAATCTCAACAACCTCGGATATGGAAGTGTGAGAGATGGAAACTACCTATTTATAGTTATTTTAATAAGTAAGCATGAAATTGAATGGTAATTTCTTTTATAGTGTTTAAATAATTAATGTTCTTTTTATTTCTTTAAATTGGTTTTCAAAATTTAATTCTCCACTAATAATCTGTATTTATATTACACCTACACCGAATATTCGACGAATTTGAATTTATTCTGAATTTTTGTACATGAAGTACCAATACGGCCAAATTATGCTACTATGGTTCACATCGCATGGGAAAGCTCCTTAAGAAGAATTCACATGGTGTCATCGCTCAGCTTCATTCCATTCAGATGCACCCATCAGCGGTCTCCTCTACTCCCTTGGCTCTACAACAAATTTTGGATAGAGATGCAAGTGTATTTGTTGAACCAGTGGGATTGCCACCTTCAATACCAAAGGACCATCATATTTAGCTCCTTCCTGGAAGCGTTCCTCCCAACATCAAGCCCTATCGCTACCCATTTCACCAAAAAACAGAGATTGAGATGCTCGTTCGGGACTTACTAAAGCAAGGTATTATTATCCCTAGTAGTAGTTCTTTTTCTTCACCAGTTCTTCTTGTCCGAAAAAAATATGGGTCATGGCACCTCTGCATTGACTTTCGAGTACTTAATCACCTCACAATCAAGGATAAGTTTCCAATTCCTGTTGTTGATGAGCTTCTTGATGAGCTTCATAGTGCTCATTTTTTTATCCAAGTTTAATCTTCGTTCAGGGTATCATCAAATTCGGGTTCATGGGGTTGATATCCCTAAAACAGCTTTTCGCACACATGATGGCCATTATGATTTTTTGGTCATGCTCTTTGGCCTCACTAACGTTCCTTCCACATTCCAGGCATTGATGAATAAAATATTTCAACCCTACTTGCGTAAACTCATTCTAGTCTTCTTTGATGATATCCTCATCTATAGTAAAACATGAGATGAGCATCTCCAGCATCTGGATCTTGTAATGCAACTTTTCTCTAATCATCATCTCCACGCCAAACAGTCTAAATATGTTTTTGGACAGGAGGAAGTAGAGTATCTCGGGCATATTATTTCAGCACAAGCGGTTCACGTGGATCCTTCCAAAATAGATGACATGAAAAACTGGCCACATCCTCAAACACTCAAGAGCCTTCGTGGTTGTTTGGGATTGACTGGCTACTACCGCAAGTTTGTCAAGGATTATGGGAAGATTACAGCTCCATTAACCGCTCTATTGAAAAATGAGGCTTTTACATGGACACATGCTACTAAGTGTTCATTTGACAAACTGAAACAAGCTATGTGTACTACACTTGTTCTAGCTATGCCCAATTTTTCCAAGCCCTTCACTATTTATAGTGATTCTTGCGACAATGGACTTGGTGTTTTTCTCCTTCAAGATGAACATCCCATTGCGTTCACCAACAAATCCCTTTCCGGTAAGAATTTAGTCGCCTCTACATATGAGAAGGAAATGATGGCTATTTTGCATGCGGTACAGAAGTGGTGGCCATACCTATTAGGGAATCATTTATGTATCAAGACTAATCACCAGAGTCTGAAATATTTCCTGGAACAACAAGTCTCCTCCCCAGCACAACAGAAATGGGTTAGCAAACTCATGGGTTATGACTATGAGATCACTTACAAAAAGGGTAAGGACAATATTGTGGCGGATGCTCTTTCTCGCACATTTGATGACCAAGTTTATCTTTCAGCTATTTCTATGCATGTTACAAATTGGTTGCAATCTGTTCAATAGGGCTATGTCAATGACTCCTCATTATCTCAAATCATCCAATGGTTGGCCAACAACCCTTCTACTATACCGCATTACTCTTGGGATGGTGCTTCCCTGAGATACAAGGGTAGTCTGGTGCTTCCCCAGAGCACAGATCTTCAACAGGATTTCTTCTATGAACTCCATGCTTCTCCATCGGTAGGGCACATTGGGTTCCTCAAAATGTATGAGCGGGAACAACGTAACTTATTTTGGAAGGGAATGAAAAGGAAAATTCAACATATGGTGGTTGAATTTGATACCTGCCAGTGCAACAATGGTGAAACGACACTCCTTCCAGGATTGCTCGAACCCTTTCCCATCCTTACACGGATTTGGACAAATATTTCTATGGATTTCATTGAAGGGATCCCTAAATATGGATGGAAGACAATGATTTTGGTTGTGGTTGATCACCTCTCCAAATATATTCATTTTTGTGCCCTCAACCATCCCTATATCGCCTCCTCAGTCGCACAAATTTTCTTAGACCAAATCTTCCGTCTTCATGGAATCCCTTCTTCCATTGTCTCAGATCGTGATGCAACTCTCACCAGTCATTTTTGGATAGAACTATTTCGCCACACTGGCACCAAACTGAAGATGAGTTCAGGTTATCACCCACAAACAGATGGTAAGACTGAAATTATCAATAAATGTTTGGAAACTTATCTTCGTTGCTTCACCTCCGAACAACAACATCAGTGGGAAAAGTGGCCCCCTCTCGCTGAATGGTGGTACAATGCCTCCTACCACACTACATCTAAAATGAATCCATATGAATCAATCTATGGTCAGGAACTGCTAGTTCTTCTTCCATACACCCCCATTAGTTCACTAGTTCAAGCAGTTGACACAGTTCTTCGAAACCGCGATCAAATTCTTCACATTTTGCAGGACAATATTCACATGGAAATAAATCGAATGAAACAACAAGCCAATCAGCACCGTTCTGAGCGCACTTTTCAAGTAGGTGATATGGTTTTTCTTCGTCTACATCCTTACAAGCAATCCTCCCTGAAACTCAAAGGGCATCATAAGCTCGCTCCAAATTTATATGTGCCATATAAGGTTCTTCAGAAGATTGGGTCCATTGCTTATAAATTGGAACTTCCTCCTTCTTCCCGCATTCATCCAGTATTTCATGTCTCTTGTCTAAAGAAAGTTCTTGGCATCAACATCAGAGGACAAACTATTTTACCAAAACTGGATAATTAAGGATCCATCCTTTTGGAGCCGGAGTCCATCCTCAATAGGAGCACTTGTCAACTTCGCTCTCGATCTATCTCAGAGGTATTAATTCACTAGCATGGAATGCAACCAGAAGATGCTACATGGGAACCACTCCTTCAGATT
This sequence comes from Larix kaempferi, assembly GCA_027924585.1. Taxonomy (NCBI): domain Eukaryota; kingdom Viridiplantae; phylum Streptophyta; class Pinopsida; order Pinales; family Pinaceae; genus Larix; species Larix kaempferi. Next base: position 51,873,515 of record BSBM01000299.1, on the reverse strand, counting down.
CAGTAACAATTCTCACATCTAAAGCTTTGAGGACAAAGATTTTTCTAAGGGGGAGGGATGTTAGGAACCCGTGTCAACCCTTCTGTTTACTTTGTTAGTATATTATTGTTGGACGCATATTCTTTGTAATTCGTCCCGTAGTATTATATGTTCCATGGTATTGATCCATAGTTTGTATTATACCATAGTATTATATGTTCCATGGTATTGATCCATAGTATTGGACGCATATGCTTTGTAAGTCGTCCCGTAGTATTATATGTTCCATGGTATTGATCCATAGTATTGGATGCATCGACTTAGTATATAAGTACATGTTGAGGCCAATGAAGGTATCCACGATTTATTTGTATTGAGCTTGCTCAAAGGAGGTTTCCCCCTCGAAGTGGCATGCGATCAATAAATATCTTTTGTGTTCTGTTATTTCTGATATATCGTGCATTTTCATTAATTAATTGATGGAGGTTCCTCACACCATACATACCAATGAAAAAGAATACCCCATGGTGAACAATAGTGGAATTTTCTTGCGATTTATATCAACGCTTTCCTATGGAAAATCCTACATACCAAGTAATAGTTACCAACTATTATGTAGTGTCATGTGTAAAATATTGCAAACCAAATAAAAAAAACATGTCATTCATATACCAAAATATATAAAGAAAAAATATTATGTGAATGATATGGCTTTATTGTTACTAATTAAGTGTGTTGTTGAACAAAAAACAACTAGAATTCCATATAACAGTTGTACTGCTTCCCAATTCTCATTGAATAAATTATTTGCAACAACTCCTTCCTCAGTTACCAACAACACACAGACAAATAGTAGCATTAAAGAGGTTAAAAACTCAAAACATCCACTCTACATGATCTTTGTTAATTTTAATGCTACTAAAGCATTAACGACTTGATTCTACCTCAAATTAGAATTCTAGTATCATGATTTCCACTTGTGGTTCTACATTTTCCAACTTCAAATTTACATAGTTTGTCTCAAAATTCTGTTATGGCTCCTATAACTCTAGAAATTTAGATATCTCACAAGATTTTGGTATTGTTCAATGCTTGATATTACAAATGTAGTAGCATTAACATTAACAAAGACAACACTACATGATCTCCAATAACTAACATCATTATTTGTTCATTGCTATGAAGGAGATGTAATTGAAAATTTACCTGGACTTGTTGATTTCACTGTTAAGTTGAATCTAAATGATAAACAAAGAGGAACAGTAATAAATATACAACACTTTATAGGAAATAGAATGAGTAAAGAACTTAAAACATCCACTCTACAAGATCTCCAATAACTAACATCATTATTTGTTCAAAAGACTACTTGAAGATTTTACTGGACTTGTTGATTTCACTGTTAAGTTGAATTTAAATTATAAACATGGAGGAATAGTAAGTAAGATACACCACTTTATAGGAAATATAATGAGTAGAGAACTTAAAAAATCCACTCTACAACATCTCTATTAACTAATATCATTAATTGTTCATTACTATAAAGGAGATGTATTTGAATATTTTCCTGGACTTGTTGATTTCACTGTTAATTTGAAACTAAATGATAAACACAGAGGAACGATAAGCAAGATACAACACTTTATAGGGTAGAATGAGTAGATAACTTAAAACATCCCTCTAATACCTAACATCATTCATTTGTTCATTGCTATAAAGGATATGTACTTAAATATATGCGCGAACTTGTTGATTTCACTATTAAGTTGAATCTAAATGATAAACATATAATTGATTTCACTGTTAAGTTGAATCTAAATGATAAACATCTAACTGATTTCATTGTTAAGTTGAATCTAGAGGCTATAAGGTTGCTTGAGGATATAATTGACATATCTAAGTTCAGCAAGGACTTACATTGTTGTAATATTGCGCAAACCACTGTAATAACCTAAAAGTAGGCAAAAATCTACCTTCAAATAATATTGAAATGTCGGAAATCCAAATTCCCCAAAGAACTAGGAATGGTATGATTATGAATTTCTTTAGTTATTGTTTGTCAAACCACTTCCTATACTTGTGATGTTCCATGAAGGTCGTGTTTTGAAGACCTATGGTTTGAGGACATAAACCCTAGGATGTAAATGTAAGCTGAGAGGCTAGTGCTTGTCTTGTATGCCATATGCTTGTTTGATGCAAGATAGTAGCTAAGGTTTGTAAACCCTAAGGAATACAAGAGCACTAATGTGAAAACATTGAGCATGGTGAGATGCTTTGTTTGGAGGACTTGGAGCTTGATTTGATGTCATGATAGATGGAGTTTGGATAGATTCCTTTCTTGGGAACGTGATGTGATGATGGACTTGTATGTTCACTTGTGTGATATGAATCATGAAGCAACCAACTTTGGTTGGAATTGATTTCTTATAGCTAGGGGGAGTTGGTGGCTAGGGTTTGGAGAGATTGAATTGTGCCAACTTTGTGAGAAAGCTATGGTATGTATTTCATATTTTTAATATGTATGAAGTGTTCCAGGTTTCCAAACTATGCATTCTCACAAATTCGAATTTCAACTTATCTTATCTTCTTGATTGGGTAGATTCTACTATTGGTTGTGCGCACTGATTTGTCATAACATAGAGCTGAAATGGTAAAGTGATTTATCACATCTAGAAGATAAGGGAGAAGATTTACTGCTATTATAATATTATGTCCTAATACATGTCAAATATGCTATATGCTTGGAAATTGTTCCCTAAGGGTTGTAGCTTTATGGTACTAAAGTATACTTGAATGATATGTATTGTATTGAGCTACTTTGCAAAATTGGGTCGAAATTAAGTGAAATATTGTTGCTATAAATTCATATTTCAGATTTGGACCTAAGGCTGAAAGTTCACAGGAAATAGATCCAGGAAACCTCAAGGTCGAGGTGAAATTTCTGAAATTGCATTAAAATTTAAAGTTATATTCACGAAATGTTTACATGGTAGTGGAGCTTATTGGGTTGAAATTTCCTTCTTGCTATTTTGAAAGCCAAATATTTTGATTGGTGAACCTAGGAGTGGTTTTTTAATGGTGAAACCCTAGTGTGCTTGAGATGAGCACGTGCACATGTGAAGGATTTGATGGCTTGAAACCTAGTTGATATTGTGATCATAAGAGTGTGATCTCACCTATGATAGGTACTAAAGCTACTTCATTGAAGGAGGGTATAAATACCTTATTGAGCCCCTATATGTTTCAAGAATAATTTAATATTCTCTACTGAACAGGGCCAACCACGTGAAGGTGGAAGCTCTTATGGCCCCTCCCCCCCTCACATCACTCTTAATTCCCCATACCCAATGCATGTACTTGAAAAAAATTAAATCTATGTGCAAACATGTGGATTTCATCATAAATAAACATTTACCATTCATTAATTCACTCATTCAATCAGTAGGAAAAAAATAATGCATGAAATTATAGTATCAAAAATAAGTATACATAGTGTTTTTTCAGTCACTTATTTGTACTTTTTTTTTTCTTTTGACAAAATCAGCAAGCAACTCATCTTCTGCAAATTGTTGTTCAGTTCTTGTGGAATCTATAGCTTGCCGTATTGTCTTCCTAGCAGGGACAATTTTAAGGACCCATACTTATTTAAAAGTGTATAAGCCTTAGCGAATCTTACCAATTCTTAAAATGTCAACTATAAAATATTTGGTGATGTTTTTCTAAAATTATTTCAATTGGGTGAAATGGGGCTTCAAAAAATGCAAATTGGCTAATCATTTTTTGGAAAAAAACATGGAAAAATAGCCCATGGGCTAAATTTTGCCCCTAAAATTATCCTTGCTTCCTAGTAGTGTACTCGCGACATGGATGTTGCTGCAAGGGGTCGGGATTTGCTCCAATAATATAAAAATTTTACATTGATATCTTTTGTTATTATAATGACAAGTATTTAATTAAAAAAAACATCACAGAGGTTTTTTTTACCTGATGTGGCCACATTATGTACTTCATATTCTTGTCCATGCTCATCTTGTATAGTATGACCATGTACATTCTCTGCAGTTGAAACTTGAAAAAGTACAATTAATATTCACCATTTGCAATGCAATATTTTATATTGTAGCATATGAATACCTTCATTACCAGGATTTGAAGCATGACCTTCGATGGGTTGTTCTCCATCCTCGGCATTAAGTGGATCATTGATTTCCTACACAAAACAGAGTCAATATTTTATGGAAAATATTTATAACGAATAGATTGCACAAGTAATCAATCTTAAATAAACTTCATTGATTTTATATACATGCGTGCAAGATGGATCATTGGAAGGATGTGTTTGCCCAAACAAGCTTTTTCAGTGTTCAACAATAGCTCCAAAGACCTTCTAGAAGCGAAGCTTCAAGTATTCCTCTGTGGGAACTTCCTTGAATCAATTGGCTTGCATATTTGCATAACGTCATGAATTTACTTTTTACAATGCAATAAAACAAAAAAAAGTCGGTTTATTATTTGGATGCAATATTGTTTTTTTGATACTTACAATTCGTGCCGCCAAATTCAAATAACCATCTGCCCAAGCATGTGTTGTCCAATTTTGTCTTGTCTTGCCTTTGTGGCCTTTGATGTGTCTGACAGCCTATGAAAAGGTTGAAATACATTAGATGTTTCAAATTTGATCTAAAAATTAATAATAATAAGGTTTATAATTACATTGTGGAAATCATTACATACCTTCCTGTGCTCGACGGTAGCTTTCCTTCTTTTCTCAAATCCCTCTCCTTTCCATCTTCTACTAGGGATTTCCACTCTCTTCCTAGAATCATTGGATGGCGCCCATACCTATATTTCCTTTCTATATGAACCCTATATTGGTCGCTCACAACCTTCATATGTTGGCCAAGCTTCTTTAGGACCTTCGCTCGGTTGAATATCTCGCTGTCGAACAGACCAACCAAGCGATTAGTTAGCTCATCTTTTAAATTTTTACTTTGTTTATCCCACCTTGTGGATGGTGGGCCCAAAGATCTCCAATGACAAATCATTTAGATGTTTATAAAAAACATCATTTCCTGCAAGACGATCATGTCATCATTAGTTGAAAAATAACGTTTATGAGTATATTAAAATCAGATTATAAACATAACTTAAACATTGTATAAATACCTGGTATCTTCTCTATATTTATGGGAATGAGATCTCCGTCCACCAAGAATTTTGTCTGTAGTGTACCCGTTCTAGTGGCACGGGAAGATCCAAGAAATGTTGCTTGAGCAATATGTTGATGTATATGTAACTTCGGAATGTATTTCACCTATGTATTTCATTTATGTATATTGTACTCCTATACAGATGTGTTATTCCTCTATAAGGAAGTGTCGTCATTTGTATTGACAAGTGTCGCAAGTGTCGTAACTTGTCGATGGGTTATTAGACCACCATGTGTGGGGTCGGCCCTGATTAAGTTAACCATGGGTCATTATGCTAAGCTAGACAAGTCGGCCCCATAAATTTATTGGGCAGTCAGGACAAGTATAAATAGAGATCGGGAGAGCTCTATTTTGATCATCTCATTATCTCACTCTACATCACTCGGAAAGTGGCGCACATGTGAGGAGGAGCATCAGCTACTAGGAGGAGACTATCTTTGTGTACTTGGGTTGTACTTTGGTTGTATTATTGCTCTATCTATCTCTGAGGAAGTTGTGGGGTTTTTCACCTTAGGGTTTTCCCCACAGAAACTCTGTGTGTCTATTGTCTCTTATGTTTGCATCTTGTGATGATTGATATGCTTGCTATGATTGATATGCATTGATATATTGTACATGTTATTCTCTCAGTAAAGATCCTAGAGTATATTGAATTAATGTTCGAAAATTAACATGATATCAGAGCTAACCTGAGAAGAAGACACTGTGCAGTTGCGGAAGCTAGGGCTTCTTGTTTTTGGGTTTCTCTCCACAGATTTTGGAAAAGCAATATGATAGATTGACTCTCTTCAGCAAGGTGAATCTTTCTGTCCAATCAGAATTCAATTCTGAGCACTTTCAGTTTTGGCCCTAAACATTAGGGTTTCCACAAAAATAGGAATTTCTGAAATCTGAAGACATAGCTGGAATCTACTTGGCAACATCGAAGTTTAGAGCTTTGGATCGATATTTTTGGAAAGGTAAATCTCTGGGAAACTCAAACCCTAATTCAGGGTCCTCCCTAGTGAATCCGAGAGATTGAAAAGCATTTATGAAGGGTGAAACTTTGCTTTTTTCAAATTCTGAGTATACCAGGATGATCAGCTCATCAAGGCGCATCTTTCTAACCTTTTAGAAAGTTTAAATTCACATTTTTAATTTTTAGGGTTTCTCCGACAAACCCTAATCCGGGACTAGATCCAGTTTTCAGCAAATCAAGTGGTAAGACCTAAATCTTTTCTATTTCCATTTGAAGTACTCTTTAAGATGTCTCACCACACCAAGTTTGAGGATAAGCTTGAAGGGGTTGATAACTTCCGAGCCTGGAAGTACAAGATTGGGTTAATCCTAGAAGAAAATGAATTGGACACCTACATCGGCTCTGAGGTCCCTATCCCAGAGGATGAAGAGGCTAAGGCATTGCATAAGAAGAACTTGGTCAAGGCAAAGAGGATCATTGTTGATTCTATTAAAGACCATCTCATACCACATGTGTCATCTCTAAAGACACCTAAGGAGATGTTTGACTCCCTGACCAAGCTATTTGAAGGGAAGAACATAAATTGGAAGATAACTCTGCGGAATCAATTGAAAGGGGTCAAGCTGTTGAATGGAGAGACCATTCAATCTTATTTCTCCAAGGTCTCTCAGATCAAGGAACAAATCGAAGCTATGGATGAAGTAGTGGACAATGGTGAAGTTGTTATGACCACTCTGAATGGCCTACCTAGGTCATGGGATTCCTTTACTCAAGGAATCTGTGCAAGAAAGAAATTGATCTCCTTCAGTAGAATGTGGGAGGAGTGTTCACAAGAAGAGGCTAGGCTTGTATCCTGAGAAGAAAACATGGGAAATGAAGACCAAGCTCTCGCAGCTCACACCAAAAGAAGCAAGACTAAGAGAGAGTCATCTCATAACAAAAGATCTTCACACCACCATTACCATAAAGATAAGAAAGATCTCAGGTGCTTCACATGCAATGAGAAGGGACACTTTGCTACAGATTGTCCCAAGAAAAAGAAAGACAACAACTACAACTTCAACAAGAAGATGAACAACAACAAAAGAAGATATCGTGCTCATGCTGCTGAGGATGATAAACCTCCCAAGAAGAAGGCTAGAGAAGAAAGTGATGAGGATGACTCATCAAGTGAAGATGAATATGTTCTAATCTCTTCTCTCACTGGTACTATCCCTCATGGTTTTAATGATTGGCTTATTGACAGTGGGGCTTCAAAGCACATGACTGGGTTCAAAGAATCCTTTGTTAATCTATCTAAACATGAGTCACCCCATAAGGTGAAACTTGGGGATGACTACCAATATCCTATCAAAGGAAGTGGTGAAGCCTACTTCAACCTAGACTCTGGAAAGTCCTTGAAGATGAAAGATGTATTATTTGTACCTGGGCTCAAGAAGAACCTACTCTCCATATCTGCATTGGATTCAAAAGGCATGAGGGTTGCATTTGTAGATGGCCAAGTACTCATGTGGTCAAAAGGTAAGACCATAGATGATGCAGTTGTGATTGCAGAGCAAGAGGGAGGATTGTACAAATTGAAGGGACAACCTGAACATGCCATGGTACATGAATCCATGGAGCCAAGTGAACTTTGGCATAGAATACTTGCACATGTGCGCTACAGAGCACTACCAACTGCAAGTAAAGCTGTAAAAGGTCTTCCTGAAATCAAGACAAAGCATGAAGGTGTTTGAAAAGGATGTGCAAAAGGAAAGAACATAAAGAAGGCATTTCCAAGCAGTGAAAACAAAGCCAAAGGAATTTTGGAAATCATCCACTCTGATGTATGCGGTCCGATGTCATCCAGTTCTCTGAGTGGGTATGTTTACTATGTCTCTTTCATTGATGATTTCTCTAGAAAAAAATTGATTTACTTCTTGAAGAGCAAAGATGAAGTATTTGATAAGTTCAAGGAATTCAAAGCATTGATGGAAAATCAAACTAATAAAAAGATCAAGACATTCAGATCCAACAATGGTAGAGAATTCACTTCATGTGATTTCAAGAAACTATGCAGTGATTCAGGTATTAAGAGGGAGTTGACTGCTCCCTACAATCCACAACAGAATGGAGTTGCAAAAAGAAAGAATATAACAATCATGGAAGCAGCACGGGAAATGTTGCATGACCAGGATCTTCCTATGCATAGTATGGGCAGAAGTAGCTAGGACAGCTGTATATGTGCAGAACAGAACACCCCACAAGATATTCGACAACAAGACACCAGAAGAGGTCTTCTCTAGTAAGAAACCTGAAGTCAGCCCTCTCAGAATATTTGGTTGTCCAGTATACACTCATGTCCCAAAGGAAAAGAGGACTAAGCTAGATCCTTCAGGAAAGAAGGGTATCTTTGTGGGTTACAGTGAAAGCTCGAAGGCTTATAGAATATACTTTCCAGGGTTCAAGAAGATTGATGTCAGCAAGGATGTAACATTTGATGAAAATTCAGCATTCATCAAATCAAGGAAGACACCTGTTGAAGATCATGAATAACCAAAGGAAACCATATTTCAAGACAAGACTATGACTGAAGCAATTCCAGATGTTGATCGTGAAATTGAAGATCCGCAAGAACCTGTATATCCACCTCGTGAGAAGGACTCTCACAAGAGGAAACCTGCATGGGCTAGAGAGCTCATTCAAGATGCAGAAAGGTATGTCATTCCAGAAGAAGAACACAGAGCAAAGAAGAGAACTAGATCACACACCAGCTATGTTTCTTTACTCTGTGATATTATGAACAAAGAACCTTCTAGTTATGAAGAGGCAACGGAAAAGAAAGAATGGAAGGATTCCATGGTCGAGGAATACCAATCAATAACAAAAAATGATGTTTGGGGTGTAGTCCCAAGACCTGAAGGGTGTTACATCGTAATCTTCCACCCTGTGAGCATCAACATTATTTGGCCTGTAGGATCCATTTCAGTGACTCAGATCCACTTATATCCTTCATAGATACTATTTTTCCCTATTTTTGTTCCTACCCGCATGTTGCATCATTATAGCATGCGTACCCGCGAGTTGCATCACTATAGCCCGTGGGTATCAAGTAAAATGGTAAAAACCACTATTAATTACTTTTTACTCCCAAAAAGTGGTCATTGGGTGACCTTTGGCTCTCCATCTGCCCAAGTAACATCTCGATGTGTCCTTTCACCTACCTTTGAGAGGACTATATATTGAGCACATATGGATTATGGATGGGAGGAAGAAGAGAATAGTAAAGGAACTCTAGTGGATTTTTTCCCTATCTTGAGTCTGCACTCATTGATCCTTGTAGTTGTGGACCATTTATGTTCACCTTCCAAACTCCTTTCTAGTTTGAGTTTGCCATTCATGGAGGATTGAAGTGGTGGAGGCATAAGTGGATTGATCTAGATCTTCGTTCAAATTGGTTGCCGGCAAGAGGTCGTATCACTTTGTACTTCTTCTTGTTCATTAATAGAAATGATCATATTCTCGTCCATTCATGGTGTGAATGTTGTTTATTATACATTGGGTTACATTTGCTTATGATACTATGGACCATTGTTATTAATAATGTTAATGTCAATTATATATTATTTGTACTTGTTGGATATTGGCTGTCAAGACTAATTTGCAGATTACAAGTGCACGAATTGAAAGCTCCAACGGTGATCTACATCAAACGTTTGAATCGAGGTTGGTTACATTTCTCCATTCTCTTAACATTGTCATTTATAATAACATTGCTTTGAGAATTGAGTAGATTTCTGGTAGTCATTTGTCTGTTGTGATATTCCCAAGCCATAGTGCGTTTTCTCCAATACAAAGGGAAGTTTGTGTTGACTTCCAAATGGATCTACAAGATCAAGCATGCTACAGATGGCAGTATAGAGAAATACAAAGCGAGGTTTGTAGATCGTGGCTTCTCACATAAAGAAGGAATCGACTATGAAGAAACTTTTACTCCTATAGCTAGATACACTTCCATTAGATCAGTACTTGCTCTGGCTGTAGTGATGAAATGGAAGATACACTAGATGGATGTCAAGACTGCTTTCTTGAATGGTGTAGTCGAGGAGGAAGTATATGTGGAGCAGCCACTTGATTTTGAGACACATGACAGGAAGTCATATGTGTGCAGGTTGAAGAAAGCCTTGTATGGCTTGAAGCAAGCTCCTATGACTTTGTATGGTAGGATGGACAGCTTCCTATCTAGTTTGGGCTTTACCAAGAGTAAAGCGGATTCCAACCTTTACTACAAGGTTGAGGAAGGAAATCCTGTGATACTACTCCTGTATGTGGATTTGTTACAGGTAATGATAGTTTGATTGCTGATACCAAGAGGAAGCTTGCTGCTGAGTTTGAGATGAAGGACTTGGGGATGATGCACTATTTTCTAGGCATGGAGGTGTGGCAGAGTACAGATGGTATCTTCCTTGGACAAGGGAAGTATGCAGTAGAGACCCTGAAGAGGTTCGGGATGATGGACTGCAAGGCCATGGCCACACCTATGGCATCAAACCTGAAGTTTCTGTGTGATGCTTCATCTAATCCAGTTGATGTCATTGTGTATCGTCATATGATTGGGTCCTTGATGTACCTGACGAACACGAGACCAGATATCTGCTTTGCAGTGAACACATTGAGCTAGTTCCTGACAGGTCCCAGAGGTGTTCACCTGGTTGCTGCAAAGCATATTCTGAGGTACCTGAAGGGTACGGTTGACTATGGGATCAAGTATGATGCGAATCAAAAGTTTAGCCTGCAGGGTTATGTTGATTCAGATTGGGTAGGTAGTGCTGCAGATAGGAAGAGCACTTATGGGTGTTGCTTCAGTATGGGATCAGGTGTGATCTCTTGGTTTAGCAGGAAGCAGTCCTACATACCACTGAGTACAACTGAAGCAGAGTATGTTGCAGCTTGTTCGTCTATTTGTGAGGCAGTATGGCTCTAGAAGCTACTGTCTGAGTTATTTGATCTCCCACTGGAGTCTACTGGTATCTTTTGCGACAACAATAGTTGTGTGAAGTTGTCTGAGAACCCGGTGTTCCACAACAAGTCGAAACACATTGAGATCAAATATCACTATATCAGGGATATGGTGCAGAGAGGAGCATTGAAGTACCTGTATGTTGCGACGAATGAGCAGATTGCAGATGTACTGACGAAACCACTAGCCAGAGTGAAGTTCGACTACTTCAGAGATAGGCTTGGTGTTCTTCAGATTGACGACACTTTGAGGAAGAAGTGATGGGCACATTTGCTGAATCCATTCCAAGCATGGTGAGAGGAGGATCCTTCCATGGCTATGGATGTAAGTGCTAGATGACGAACATCAAGACGATGCTCCAGTTATTGCTCTGTATATGCATCATGTTGGATGCTGGATATGATCAGTTAGATCATTTATATGTATGTATACACCATGTTGGATGATGGATATGATCAGTTGGATCATTTATATGTATGTACACATCATGTTGGATGCTGGATATGATCAATTGGATCATTTATATGTATGTATGCATCATGTTGGATGCTGGATATGATCAGTTGGATCATGTGTATGTATTTGTATATGTATCAAGTGGATACATTGTATGATCAGGAAGATCATTTATGTTGATATGTATCAGGTATGATCAGGTGGATCATGTATTTATATATGTATCAGGTGGATACATTGTATGATCAGTTAGATCATGTATGATGATATGTATCAGGCAGATACTGTGTATGCATCAGGTGGATGCATTGTATGATCATGGATGATGAGCTTCAGGATGTTGCTCCAGATGACATGCGTCAGGACGATGCATTGATGATGATCAGGATGATCATGTGTACACCAGGATGATGTATGGTGAGTATCAGGTTGATACTCTGTGGCCATGGACAGGTTGTGCAAATAAGCATATAATCGCACCCTGGGAGGTTTGTAGATTCTCTTGCTAGGTTTTGCCGCTAGCATATAATAGCTCCCTGGGATATCTGGAAAATGCTCTTTCGAGGTTTTTCTTTGGAAGGACATATAATAGGGCCCTGGGAGGTTTGTAGATTCTCTTTCTAGGTTTTGTTGCTGGCATATAATAGCTCCCTGGGAGATCTGGAAAACGCTCTTTCGAGGTTTTGTCCTATGGCATATAATATCGCCCTGGGAGATCCGATAGGTTGGGATGTGTTCCCATAATAAGTCCTGGGATGCTCTTTCGAGGTTTTTCCATGACCACATATAATAGTGTCCTAGGAGATCCGATAGGTTGAGGTGTGTTCTCGTAACCAATCCTGGGATTCTCTTTCGAGGTTTTGTGGTGGGGTCACATGTAATAGCTCCCTGCGAGATCCGATAGGTTGGGCTGTGTTCCCGTAATAAGTCCTAGAATGCTCTTGCGAGGTTTTGCGATGCAAATAATAAGTCCTGAGGATTCCACAGTATGGCCAGTGATGATGAAGACCTGCAGGTGGTGGGCCTACATCCAGTATGAAAAAGGACTGGCTCTGTAGAACTTCCTATGACGAGTAGATTCAGATATTGATTGATATAGCAGTAGCAGTGATGATGACGATGATTCGAGGACGATGATTCATTGATGATGATCTAGAGAAGAAGACTTGTGCTAGCAGATCTCTGTCGAGAAATACCTTCCTAGTTAAGAGGGAGTGTTGATGTATATGTAACTTCGGAATGTATTTCACCTATGTATTTCATTTATGTATATTGTACTCCTATACAGATGTGTTATTCCTCTATAAGGAAGTGTCGTCATTTGTATTGACAAGTGTCGCAAGTGTCGTAACTTGCTGATGGGTTATTAGACCACCATGTGTGGGGTCGGCCCTGATTAAGTTAACCATGGGTCATTATGCTAAGCTAGACAAGTTGGCCCCATAAGTTTATTGGGTAGTCGGGACAAGTATAAATAGAGATCGGGAGATCTCTATTTTGATCATCTCATTATCTCACTTTACATCACTCGGAAAGTGGTGCACATGTGAGGAGGAGGATTAGCTGCTAGGAGGAGACTATCTCTGTGTACTTGGGTTGTACTTTGGTTGCATTATTACTCTATCTATCTTTGAGGAAGTTGTGGGGTTTTTCACCTTAGGGTTTTCCCCACAGAAACTATGTGTGTCTATTGTCTCTTATGTTTGCATCTTGTGATGATTGATATGCTTGCTATGATTGATATGCATTGATATACTGTACATGTTATTCTCTCAGTAAAGATCCTAGAGTATATTGAATTAATGTTCAAAAATTAACACAATATCAATACTAGTCTCTGCATCGACCCCTTCTTCTATACAATCTGGCATGCATCGGCCACTAGCGGGTGCACTCACATCTATCCTCGGGGGTGTCATGGAATGTGTTGCTGACTGTTCAATCGAAAAAAATGGCACATTAGATGCAAGTTGGGTCATATGCTCATGTGACGACTCTCCACGATCATCACTAGTAACAACACCACCCTGACCACTAGTATGTGGGCGCAAAAAATCCTGTAAATACAAACCATATTTTAGATCACGATCATATACAAGTACAAATTATAAAATATTAAAAAAATTTATCTTCTAATTCAAGATCTCGTAACTTACTTTCAAGGCCTGAGATCTCTTTACCAAAACATCAACCTTTGCTCTAATCTCATTTGTCGGAGGCTTAATGAATAACAGATGAAGGATATCCTCATGAATTGTTTTTAAGGTATTCTCTATAATCTTAATTGGGTCTAGAGAAGATGCGATGTCAGCATCGTGCATGATCTCATCCACATCAATATCTATTGATTTCTCTGATGCTAGATCAAACGCTGAATCAATAGCCTGCAACCAAAATATATAAAACATTACTGAAATGAAAGCAATAGATTGAGGAAAAAAACATAATAAAAAAACCATATTTGTCATGTTTGATTTGTAAAATTACCATTAGGTATACCTGCTGCCTCGAGGTTGGTGTCCTATGATCCACAATTGGGGACTTGCCCCGATCATCACCCTGCAACAAAAATGTAGAAAACATTATCATAATGAAACCAATATACACAAGAAAAATACATAACAAAAAAACATATTGCTCATATTATATTTGTACAATTACAATGAGGTATGCCTACTACCTAGAGGATCGTGTACTCATCTGATCAACGGTCGAGGACTTTCCCCGATCACTTCCCTGCAACAAAAATTGTATAAAAAATTATCGAAATGAAACTAGTATACTCACGAAAAAAACATAATAAAATAACATATTGCTCATATAATTATATTTGTACAATTACAATTAGCTATACCTGCTTCCTCAAGGATGGTGTACTCCTCTAATCAAATTTTGGGGAGATGCCCCGATCACTAGCCTGTGACGAAAAATATATAATTCATTATCGAAATGAAACCGATATACTCATGAAAAATTTTTTAAAAAAAACATACTGCACATATTATAGTAGTAAAATTACAATGAGTTTTACATGTTGCCTTGAGGCTGGTCTTGTCTGATTTATTGCTAAGTAGGTGCCCTGATCAGTACCCTGCAACAAAAATATAGAAAAAATTATCTAAACAAAACCAATATACTCACGAAAAAAACATAATAAGAAAACATATTGATCGTATTTAAATTGTACAATTAAAATGAGGTATACCTGCTGCCTTGAGGCTGTTGTTGTCTGATCAACAGTCGGGTAGTTTCCCCAATTAGCACCTTGAAACAAAAATATAGATAACATTATCTAAACGAAACCAATATACTCATGAAAAAACATAACAAAAAAACATTTTGTTCATATTTATTTGTACAATTACAATAATGTATACATGTTACCTCGAGGATGGTGTACTCCTCTAATAAGCTATCGAGGACTTGACCCAATCCCTACCCTACGAAATAAATATAGAAAATTTTAACGAAATTATAACAATAGACTCACAAAAAATACATAAGATATTAGTTTCATTAATTAAAGGTTTTGTAAAATGTTATATGTACCACTTCCATAGTAACCGCGTTTGTATCTATTCGATTCAAACTGTAATTAATAAGCAACTCTTCCCCTGCATCTATTGATTTAATGGAACATACAAAAACATGGTTTCCTTCATGCCCCTCACATATGCAATTGGGTTGCTTAATTGTAGACCATGGTTGTGTACTGTTTATAAACCCTGCAATATTCCCTGTAGCTTTTGGCCTTCCGTCAATGTACATCGTCACTCCTTTATTTTGATCCTTGTATTTTAGCTTTAAATCATTTCTAGACAATCTGCATCTACACATACTTCGTGTATATTGGACCAGTTGCATCCAATATTTGTAATTGTAACAGGGTCCAACATACTCCATCAATTCAGTACATCTGATGTAACCGACCTTTATGCCATCCATGCAAAACAACCCCAAACCATGTAATGACGATGGTGCAATCCGATATATCCTCTCGTTCACATAAAAATATGTGTTTAGTTGAGGAATATCCTTGGGTACCAATTGTTTCACTAGATGTTTGTACCTCAACGGTACCTCGATGTCGCCTATGGTCTCATCATCATAAGAACATGGCCCCCCTTCAGCGAAAACATTTCCATGTGTTTATGGAATTTTCTTCTGATCTTTTGACATCTAGTTGATCTACCTCTTGTAGACCTACTAGATGTCTCACTTTCCTCTAGTCTTCCTAAAATCCCCTCGCTCGAGGAAGACATATTTGAAAAATACATGTGTGGTTCTACTTGCACCATGGGAAAAACATTTCTCTAATAAATAAAGCACTTAGGCACATTAACATATGTAACTTGGGTTCCCCAACATTTCCATGCAAAACATCCAATTAATTTCAAAAGGGTATCTATCATGTACCCCATTTTTTTCAACACCATGAAAATCAGTTATAAGAATCAAGATCAAGCTAATATATGGTTACCCTCATTATGGATCCATCATGACCAATTCAAGAATTATGAAAGATATCATATATGGGTAGCACTATGGCCCTATGGCCATGAAAATATCATCAAACATCCTAACCATCAAATATGGGCACGTTGAAGCCTAGCTGAAAGATCTCCAATGTCAAATCATTTTTCTAAAGTTGAAAGAAATGAAAATTATATAAAAATTCAACAATGCAAGGAAGTGTTTATAAATGTGACAATCTAAGAGTTTTACACATTTGTTGCAACCTTAAATAGAGATACCTATAGATTAACTCAAGCAATTTGGACAAGTCACATATAGATTAACTCTCCCAATCGACTCTAAGATCCACGCAATATTTCATGTGTCCTATTTGAAGAAAGTGGTTGGTACAAATTATAGATTTTATACCATCCTCCCCAAAAGCATTGAAAAATAATGGAACATACTAGTAGTACAAATTTTGAACCATGTCCTAAACTAGGGTTCACACTAAGGGCCGACCATATAAATGTATTTGTGATTAGCATTACCATTTCATAAAAATACCTGCATTATTTAAGTTCTCCTTCCAATTTGACTCTCTCAAATCACAAATATTGCCACAATAATGCCCAAATAACTAGGCTATAATATGCCTTTTAAATAAAGATAAACATTCAATTAAATAATGATAAAAGCTTATCTAATAGGTGGCATAGATTTTCATGATCAATTTCGTATACCCATTCATGAATGCAATCTCTAAATAGCATTCTTCTCCCTATATCAATATCATCATTGCCATAGTACATTTTTTTAATTTTGGAAGGGGATACTAATCATACTCTTATAATAAAAGAATTATCACTACTATAGACGAGGATGTTGTACATAATTTTTAGGTAACCCTTCTCCCCAATAATTTATTTCTTAATACTAAGATGATACTTATTAATAAACTAAGAAGAGAATTTGAGAGGAGATCTTTAAAAAGGAATAATGTGAGAGGTGGATGAGATGTGAAGTACCTCCATCCATCTCAAACAAGTGAGAGATATGGAAAAAATACAGCTCAAAAACCAAGCTAGGTACACAAGTTCCAAGGGTATAGTTGATCCAAGAAGAGGATAAGATTGTAAGAAAAATTAATGGTGATATTGTATCTCTCTAAGTGAAACATATCTTAATATCCAAGTGGGTGTGGATCACTTTCATCGCGCATATGCTAATCAAGAAACCTTAGAGAAAGTAGAAACATCAAGGACAACATGTCACATTCATGTCTATAGGTCCACAACAATGAATGTTTCCTAAATAAATCCTACATTCAATGTCATTTGTTCACCATATAAAGAGACATATGGGATAAAATAGTGAAATTGATCTTGGCCTTCGAAAGGTGAGGTGATGATGGATTGTGGAGTAAGGATGGTCAACCCTTATCCCTATATAAATATCATCACTACCACACCACATTTTAGAACTAATTATGAGAGGGATCAGACAACCATTATCGATGTAGAAATTGTCATTGTGCTCAAATATGTCATTTAAAGCAAAAAAATAGGAGGTTAAAGGGCGTTTTTGTTAGAAATAACTATGACTTATGAGATTCTTAAAGGTTCCCTATTCACTCATTATTGGTTTCTACTACCACATATGACAAATCACATAACTTCCATGCCATGTTAATGCATGGCCTTCTAATTTTAGCTTAGGAAACTAGACTTTTTAGTTTCCACCGATTTCATGCCCACTAAAATAGACTTCTAGTTTTTTCTTGAAACCATTGATTTAGCTTAGGGGCATCAATTTCACCCACATAGGGATCGATGTCAATATTTTATTCAATCTTGAAGGGTGTTAGGAAATTATTAGAAATTCCCTTTTATGGGCCTTGGCATATATTTTCATTCATTTTTTCTTCTAAACTAGAACTCAACACATGAGGTAGTTTATGTCTTTTCATCTTAGGCATGACTACTACAACTAAAAAGGTAGCATTCTAGTTCATATATGGCATGCTCATGAAAAAATTTCATATAATAAAAGACAATTGGATCATATGACTCTATATATTGGCAACTTTGGCTTTCAACTCACTGCCTTCTTGATTATCTCCCATGTCTTTTGATTAAGACTCTGTTATACCTCAAAGTTACACTTCGATCTTTAGTGTCACATCTTTGTACCATGTGACCTAGTGATATTTCTCCCTAATGCATGTTACATGTTGTTGGTACCCTCCTTGGTCTCATCTGGACACCTTGGAGACAAATCCACTTCTTGTTTTTCGAGAAACAACCTAATAGGCCAAGTGTCACCCCAGATTGACCTTGTTTGCCTTGATTTTTCGCACTCTGCACATCTTCTATGACGCGAAAAAACCCATATTTTCACGCTCTGCATAACCCCTGGGGCGCAAAACTCATCAAATTTTCACGCTATGCTCAATCTATGAGGCGTGAAAATCCCAATATAGCCTTTGGCCTTGGATCTTGGATCTGTATCTTCTGAGATATTTCCTTCGGATTGACACCCTTGATTCAATCTGAACCTCCTCTCTCTGTTTAGCCTGGTTGATCCACTAAACCCTCACTAGATCCACCTTCTTCTCCTCATGGTTAACTTCTCAAGTGCTATAAAGGAGAGGCCATCCATGATCCAAGGGAGGACTACTGGGGCATCCAACTTATGATCTTAAGAGAGTTTCAGAGTGTTACAGGAAAATATACCGAAAGCAGACTTAAGGCGTGATCTCCCTAGTTCAACGTGAATCTAGAACAAGTGAGATAGAATATGAAACTACTTTCCTAGATCTAGTTAAAGATCGAGTGATTAGATGTCTTACCTTTTAGAATCGTATATCCTTTCTCCTTGTTGGTCGCAATACTAATCTAGAGGTTTCTCTATGCAGACCCAGGTACTTTGTGGTACAAGATAGCAACAAAACCCCTATTCACCGGCCCTTTCAGCAATAGACTGCGAGCAGTCTGAGGTCTCACCCGAGGCAAAGTTGAGGGGGTGGTTGCAGAATCAAGTTTCCACAACCTTTTGATGCGAGTGTTAAGTTGGTTAATGCGCGGTGGGGTGACAAACTGCGTGCTTCGTCAATGACTACGCGAAGTCTTCTACTTCGCGTCGAGTACTTCAGTAAGCAAAGATACATGCACAAACAGCACATCCACAGACTGCACAATGGGGTTATGAGGCCTAATCACTTCTAATCAATCTTATTTGATAATCCTTAATCATTCGTCATTACTTAGACTGATAATCATCATAACTTATGCGAATGAGTGAGATGTGCGATGTTGTGTACTCTGATATCGCGATTCAGCCATAGCACTTAACTGTGTGTTTATCTAACAGACCCATTCATTTGAGGACTTATAGGTGCTTGATTGTTAACATTCATCCATACATGAACTACTAACATCTTATTCCATCCCTTCCGTGGTGAATACAGATAAAAGTAAACATATATCAGATAATAGTAACTTCATGTAGGCATCGTAAGCAATTCAAGCAAAAATTATGGCAATCATACACAACAATCACATAACACAAGGTTTAACGTGGTTCACCCCCCGGCTGGGAACCTATGTCCACAAGAACTATTATTTTATTATCTCAGGAAAGGGTACAACAATTCTTCGTCTGCGCACTCAGTTGTAGACGTTCTTCTTACTCAAAATTAGGTCTCTGTGCACTCAGCTGCAGAGCCTTTACAATGGCTTCTTGCTCAGAACTTCTAAAATATTCAAGAATACCCAAATACAAAAATGGTTGACCCTTTCACATACAAAAATGCCTTATATATAGATCATTCCCGTAGGTCATGTCTTTCGGGATTCAAATTTTCCCACAGGTTCTGATAGCGAACACCTCTGCAGTCCAAAGTGTCCGTGATCACTCTGAAATATTGCTTCAACTCCCTCCATCCCAGGAAGGCGATCAGTACTATTAGCTAGGTGAAATGGAAGTATCCACCATTGATCTACGTGTCATTCAATTCCTCTAGGAACTCATTTAGTAGATATTAGGAACTCATTTAGTAGATATTGACACCAATTGAATTCTTCTCCCTCGGCGGCTGCAGCGCCAAGTAGTACTGCGCCCGTAGAGACTTCTAGCGGTCTACACTTTCTTAGAATTTTTCCCATTAACAGCTGCGTGACAAAACTTATTTCTTGGCCCTTTATGTCATCTATCTGGAAGCCCCGCTTCCCTTTGACAACAGACTACGTTTGCTTCATCAATGCGGCTACCTGTTTATCCTTTGTTTTACCCTGAAAGAACTTCCTTGGGTCTGCTCCCCTTTTGCTCAATCCAGTTATTCGATGGATTAAGTCAATTGTCAGGTCGATATTCTGGTCCATCCATAAATAACCCTGGTGGATGCATGCCATAAGAGTTCGCACCACCGCGTTGAGCTACGGTGATCTGTCGAAATGTGACAGCCTGAGCAGGTTGAGCAGCCCCGACTTGGCTACTCTGGACAGCCAACTTTTGGCGACCGAAGTGAGGTCACCCTTTGCATTCTTCTTCCAATACATGTATTTGTCGGGATGGAACTATGGGAACCTTGGCTCAGTGGGATTCTCCTTTTGCATTTCTAGCAGATCATAGTCCTCCCATTTACATTATAGAATCTTTCCCAACAGATTTTTATCCACCTCAACATGCTTCAATATCGGCGAGAGTGGTATTGCATACTTTGGGCTCTTCAATAGTCTAATGGCCGATGCATCCACTGCACGTGACGAGATATATTCTAGAGTCATAGTTAAAGGTATCTCCTTATCGGCAATGGGTTTATTTGGCCCCACCGAACTTGTCTTCAGTAATTTTGATCTCGGCGCTACTAGATTTTTACCTTTGTCCTACATTGAGGGGTCGTGTCTTAGTGATCTTCTTGGACCCTGTTCTGGTTCAGTGACAACTTTCTGGTTTGGGGTTCTCATTAACTCGTCAATTCCTCCGTGTTGGAACAACCTCGCAGTCTCTCGACCGTGAAATCTTTGTCAACAAGGGACCTCTGTGTCATTCACTTGCACACTATTCGGCTAACCAATGGATAACTTGCAGACCTAACTCAAAAAACAATATGTGCAAGAAATTCTAAGTGCTTTGGTAACACCCACGAGTCTAAATGTTGCATTATTTATAGCCACAGTTGATCCTCCTCCGCACCCCTTAACAGTTAGATAAGCATTAAATGTAGTATCTGTTAGCTAATTCTGGTAGATGCTTCGGTCAATTTCATCATTAAGTCGTTTAAAACGGCTATCTGTGCTTTAAATGCCTGAGTGGTCGGTAGGAAAGTACTGCATAACAGCTATATTTCCGACCGACACTGTAACGACTATTTTCTGGAGCCTTGCGTCGAACTGCGCAGTAGGTCATCTTTATTTCTGCGCAGTTACTTCGCGGTGTCTGATTTATTTTTTTCTTCAAGGTTTCCTTTTGAGTGTCGCAACAACGCATTGTTTCTTTTCCTTTCTTAATTTTTTTTTTTTTTTTATCGCGCAGCTTGAACAACGCTACATGGTATATAGGTCTATCTCTACAACTTTGTGTACAGAATTTTTCACGGTTTCTAGTGCCCAGAAGATCTCGTGGATGTCCCTCCACAAGTATCTATTCAACCACTCTACGTCAAATAATCATGGGTGCTTGTTTTCTTTCTTTGCAAAATCTCTTTCGATCTTATCACACCAAGTCTAGATCTCTTTCTTTTCTGGATTCCAGTTATCTTCGCACATTACTTTTTCAAAACACACTATCGCATCACTGAGTCTTAGCCCAGAAACGGAACCAACAATCATGGTACAAGATACCAACAAAACCCCTATTCACGGGCCCTTTCGGCAATAGACTAAGATCAGTCTGATGTCTCACCCGAGGCAAAGTTGAGGGGGTGGTTGCAGAAGCAAGTTTCCACAACCTTGTGATGTGAGTGTTAATCTGGTTAATGCGCGGTGCAGTGACAGACTGCGTGCTTCGGTCAATGACTACGTGAAGTCTTCTACTTCGCATCAAGTACTTCAGCAAGCAAAGATACATGCACAAACAGCACATCCACAGACTGCGTAGTGGGGTTATGAGGCCTAATCACTTCTAATCAATCTTATTCGATAATCCATAATCATTCATCATTACTTAGACTGATAAGCATCATAACTTATGCGAATGAGTGAGATGTGCGATGTTGTGTACTCTGATATCGTGATTCAGCCATAGCACTTAACTATGTGTTTATCTAACAGACCCATTCATTCAAAAGTAAACATATATCAGATAACAGTAACTTCATGCAGGCATCATAAGTAATTCATGCAAAAATTATGGAAATCATACACAACAATCACATAACACAAGGTTTAACATGGTTCACCCCCCCGGATGGGAAGCTACGTCCACAAGAACTGTTGTTTTATTATCTCAGGAAAGGGTACAACAGTTCTTCGTCTGCGCACTCAGCTGTAGACATTCTTCTTCCTCAAAATTAGGTCTCTACGCATGCAGCTGCAAAGCCTTTACAATGGCTTCTTGCTCAGAACTTCTAACAATATTCAAGAATACCTAAATACAAAAATGGTTAACCCTTTCCCATGCAAAAATTCCTTATATATAGATCATGCCCGTAGGTCATGTATTTACAATACAAAGGAAAAAACCCTTAGGTTTACAAAATTGTCACGCTTTTTCCCAAAACCGGACTACAGATGTCTGATAGCGGATCTTCTATCACATGCGCGCCAATGGGTTGCTTCCTTCGATTTTTTCCTTCTTTCACATCCATAGATGACTGGTTCAAGTAGTAGTAGTCCGCTGCTTGTGTGATCAGTCACCTACCTCCCAATCTGCACCTACCCACTGCTTGGTAGTTATCGGTGATCTTTTTCCAAAAATAGGTCTCTTGTGACCTAACCGAACTAACTGCCAGCATCTGTCCAACGCTCTGCTAGGCTGGACCTCCGTCGACGTGGCACATCGCAGCGCTGTACTCCTCGCAGCACCAACTTCGCAGCTCTTTCGACACTGTGCTATGCGGAACCTCGCAGCATACCAAAAATTATCCCAAAATTGTTCCAACTTAACTGCGCTCAGCTCTGCAGTTCTCAAAATCCTTCCTGCTCAAAAATGCCCCACCTGGGCCAGGCCCAACACTTCTTGATGTTGCTGCAAACTTCACGATCTTTAGATCTCAGCTGCAAAACCTGTCAAGTCATTCAGAACAATACAAGCAGTAAAACAATATCTGAACAGTAGCAGATCTAAGTAAACGGTTAAGCAAGTAAAGTACACAAACATCATTAATACAACAACATTTGGTGGAAAGAGTTTATATTACTGTATTAAAAGAGGGAAGTACAAAGAAGAAATGATTACAACCGAAGCTTGACGTCACAATCCTCCTCCAACAAACCAATCCCAAAGCCTCCAAAGGAAGTATAGGTCTCCCAAGAGATGAGTATAGATCTCCTAAGCTAATTTCACCAGCATGCAAGTACTATAGACTTCCTCCTTTTGGAATGGTAAGGGACTTCATATATATAGGACCAAGTGGATAGAGTAGGTTTAGGATCATGGGGAGAGGGTTAAGGGATCCTCCCATTAGGCTAGGGAACTGAAAGACAGCTTACCTAGGAGTTAGGGATAGGGATCCACCTCATCCAACTTCTAAAATTCGTTCGAATGCTACCTTTATCTCATAAAACTGACTCCGACGCAATCTGCATGAGTACAACCTACGCCGGTGCACCTTGCTCAAAGACAACATGTGCCGGTCTAATTAGGAGTGTGGATAAAGGACATCAACTTGCTCCAAATGACCAACTTGAACATGGGACTTAAGGGATTTAGGAACTGAGGTTACAGGTGTAGATTTTGAGTGTAACAGAATGCCCCCCAAAGCATGAAGCTATTGAAACTAAACAAGTGAAATGCTTTGACAGAAGGATGGCAAGGACTTGTCGGAGAGAAGATATCGCTGCAATACAACTGACTCTGAGAACACAATCTCGCATGACTCACAACATGGATGCCGACCAATACATTGCAGATGTGTGGTAGTAAATACCAATTGAACACAATCATGGCTACTAGACACAAGCATAGATCCATGATGAGATGATAACACAGCCACGACCAATACAAAAGTGGATCCGTGCAATATGACTCAAACAATTTCCATTGCAACCTGGTTAAAACATGACTCCCCAAGGTCTTCAAGCTGAATCCGCAATGATACGAATCTATCCATGTGATTACAAATTTCTTGACATCAAACATGGTAGAAACCACTTGATTACCGGTCATTGATGTATACCATTAACAAGCATGAGGGAAATCACCATTAATGTCAATGATCCCCAAGGTATCATAGTACATATCATCAAGCATGAATGAATGAGTTGAAGTCGAACACTTGACTAAATCTTTCAATCAAGAGTCAATAATGTAAACTCATGTCGAAAGTGAGGTAACCTGCCATTGAGGCATGCAGGCCCAAGGTACTCGATTTTTTTCTAGATTCAGTCCTCGGATGATGATTTGAAGTCAACAAGGATAAACCTGTCGAAGGAGGGCCTTAATGAATCCCCCATCATCGACACGAAACTTGATAACAGATGTTTGGAGTAGATCGGATCATACAATAACATGCAATATTGACTCAGAGTAGACCGACATGGTGGAGGGTGTACTGACTGCAAATAATGAGTGGTGAATGTATTCTTGAACATGAGCATAGCATGACTTGGCAGTATTGACATGATGAGAATGTCTCCAACTCCTAATGCAACTGATGATGCAAGTATTCTTTGGATGACCCTAAAGGAGTAACAAGAATCAGGAAGTAGGCCAAACTTAAGGACAAACGGATGACCCAAGTACTGTATGTAAATGCAAATGAGCGCCATGTTCAAGAATGATTAAGTATTGCCACTAGTAAAAGTGTAACACAAAAAACTTTTATTTTTCCCCATCGTGATTGATGAGTGCCTCATGTGTTTTTTATGAGCTTGATGAGGGTAAACAGATGCTCGGTATAGCTCATCTTATAGATGAGTCCAATCCCAAATATTTTCTGAACCTGGGAAAGGAGGGGTTCGTCCCATGGCGAGCCCTTCAATGTTGAATTTTAACAAGTCCATAGAAGGTAAACTCAGCATCATTCCATGTTTAGAGAGTCTGAAAAGAACTAAAGAAGACTCCAAAAGGTCCTTTTTCGTAAGGTTAGCCTCTTCGCTTGGAAAAGGGTAAAACAATGCAAGAGAGGACTCTTCTAGTCATTATTGGCTGGAATATTCCTTTTTCGTAAGTAGTGCCCCCTGGTCTGAAAAAGGGGTAAACTATCACCAGGAAGACGACCATTCAAATACTTTAACAGGCGTGAATGCGACAAGTTCACTTGGGGATATTTTCATATTTTGAGAACCTGAAAAGAGCTTAAAGAAAGACTCCGGGGGGGTTCCTTTTTTGTAGGAGTTTAACGAGCCCGAAAAAGTGATAAACTATAATTCGGTGACTTATTCTCATCCTTTTACGAGCACGAGAAAGAACAAAGAGTAAGCTCGGTTGTCATTTAATAATTTACATTAATGAGCAAAATAATGACAAAAATACGCTTGATGAGTGTTCATACCTGAGAATGTACGCAGAAAGACCATACCTACGAAAAATCGGTTCAGAATGGTACTAAACTTCACCTGCATGCTTGAAACTAGGTCAAAAACAATTAACCAGATATGAATAAGCTCAACTATAGCAAAATAAGGGCCATTTCAAAATAAATTTAAAAATGAATATTCTCTTTTTTAATATAAATAGGGGTAAATAGTAAAAAGAATTACTATTTTTTTTTACCAAGTTGGAGTGGCGAAAAGTGCCCTTTGAAGCCATTTTTCTTTTGTTGATTCCAAGAGCTGTGATCCGTCATTTCAGGTGCCGTCAGCGACAAGTAACCCTAAACCTACCCATTTAACTTTTCAGTAGATTAGAATTTTCTTTTTCATGTTTTTAGGTAGATTTTGAGCTTGTTAAGTTGGTAGGTTTGCATTCACGGGCCGATGCAGAAAGCCCATTCGAGATCTGCACCGGCGCAGAACCCGAAAGGGATTTCTGTGCCGGCGGCGCTCTGTCCAAATGGGTGCTCTGTGCTGGTGTGAACGGCCAATTTGAACTCAAAACCTAGCCAAAAATAATAAAAAATTGATGGATGGGAAAAGTTCTAAAGATGTTTAAATGGCTTTCTTTGTAGGTTTGGAGTGACACAATGGTCCTTGAGTGGTGGGAACGCGAGCATGAGCTCGAAGATGTGCAAGTGGAAAACCATCCACAAAGTGTTGTAGCGTTGAGGAACTGCTGGATACTGAAGTACTTTCAAGTTCCGGGGATGATATCCCAAGTCAACCTACTGACATACCTGATTGAGTGTTGGGACCCTATTCAGCAGCACTTCCGGATAGGTGAGCGCACGCTTACCATAGATGTCGAGGACATCTAATTTCTTACAGGTTTATCTCGAAGAGGGAACCTTGTGTCTTTGACCAGGTCATGGGGTGGTGGTCGTTCGGTTGAGGACATGATAGATCAGTGGTGTACTCTGGGTACGTCGATGGTTGGTGGGAAAATTCCCATCAAGCATGTCAGTGACCTAGTCCTATGAGTGGTACTTTTCACCATTGTGCGAGTTGCTGGTAGCCGAGCTGCTCACTTGGCGAGCAAGTCACAAATCATGTATGCTGAGGAGTGTATGACTCCTACCATGTTTAACTGGTGCGAGGGGCTCCTCACAGGCCTCAAGGATCAATTGACCAAATGTCAGTGTGGGTCGCTGAAGTATTTTGGATATGGCTTGGTATTGGTATCTTTCATGCTGGAGCGGGTACCTCACTTGAGCCCGTAAGTGGACTTCGAGGATCGGAACACACATGATCCTCACATGCTGATATGGACAGAGGTGATGGCTGGCCATGGTGGTGGGGGTCCCATCATCAGTTTTGGTACTGGATTATTCTCATGGCTGCAGGAACAGATCCTCATGGTGGAGGATTATCCATATGCCAGTACAGACTTCCGTGGAGATCCAGACTTGGTGCTTCCGGAGGGGACACAGTGGGGCGACATCAATAAGAACAACTACTTTGTGTTTTTAATATTTTATATATTTTATGATTTTTTTGTAGTAGTGCTGATAACATTTATATGTTTCCCTGCAGACATGGGTCCAGAGCGGCCACTTGGAGTCTCTTTCCTGGTGCGGAGAGGAGGAGTGCTAGAGATGGAGTCCGTGGTCCGTGATTCTCTTGAGGAGCAAGAGGTGGTCAGGGAGAATCTTCAACGGATGACCTCAAACATTCCAAAGCCTACTATGCATGACTTACCCCTCTGTTATCGGGAATTGACGGTTGGGGTATCTGCTCCTTTCGGTACGCTACTTCGGAAGGTGGTGAGGGCCGTAGTCTGTTACCATGCTCAGCTTGGGGCTGAGTGGCCTAAGGTAGTGCGATGTAGAGTTTAGGAACATGGTTTACATATGTATAGACTGAAATCTTACATGCTTTAGAATTTTTGTAGATATGACTCTTACTGAAAGCTAGCATGCTTCAGATTTTGTATCAGCACTACCATTTTGTACTTTTGTACGGATTTATATATATATACAAACATTTTCAGCAGTTTTATACATTATGTGTTCTATGGATGATTGATGTGATCTTGTTTACATGTTTGCTTATACAATGGATGATTTACATGTTATGTATGCTTTTATATTTTATGAATATGTTATGTGTGTGCAATGTACCAATCTAGAATGAAGTTGGCCATCGAGTCGGCAACTGTGTTCATGTCTCATGGAATGTGCAGGTATTGAATAGATTCAAAGGACCTTTCTAGAAGATGAACTCATCTAAAGATATAGAGTAGAGTAGGGTCTTGGATAGCGTAGAACCGGTTAAGATGAGAGACCACTAGTTGTGAATCCAAATAGATAACAACGTGGTCCATACCCAAGGAAAGAGCGTCGGTTAGGGTTCCAATGACTGCCTGATATTCCGCAGCATTGTTGGTTGCAAAACCTAGACAAATTCCTCCTAAGCTAATGAGCTCCCCTATCGGGGAATAAAGTACCCAGGCTACCGAAGCAAGGTTACGAGTATTCCGGCTCGCACTGTCCGCGAATCCATAGCAAGTTGCCATCTACACAAGCAGACAGAACATGGTATAAGAAATGAAACAAGACCTAGACAAACTAAAATAAAAGCGTCACACCACACAAAACACACATGCCATGTAAAGTATATACAAGATGTCTATGTGTGAAAGACTCAGGAATAGTACTTCTTCATGTACAGCCCGTTGCGGGGCTCACCCAAAGATATCCCATCGTAGTCCTCTAGTTCGTAGGCTCCTTTTTCCATAACACGTTTCACTATGTATGGTATGTACCACATGGACTCGAATTTACCTGCCCCCAGCTTATCATCCCATTGGTCATATGTGAGGACCAAATCACCTTCATTATAGACGTAGGGCTCAATGGACCTATCGTATTGTGCTTTGATGCGCTTATGTGCCTCATTGGCAAGAGCAACATCCGGCGGGTCTCATCAAGATTTTCTAGGTAAAGGAAACGTTCTTCCTCAGTAGTGGTGTTCAGAAGAAGTTCAACTGCGAGTTTGAGTGATGGAATCTCGCACTCTATTGGTAGGACTATCTCCAATCTGTAAACTAACTGGAATGGTGTAAATCCGGTGGCAGTCTTAACGGAAGTCTGGTATGCCCATAGTGCGGAAAAAATCATGTTGTGCCAGTTGGACTTGTGCGTACCCACCATGCGTTGAATCATGGTTTTCAAGACCTTGTTAATGGCCTCTACTTGTCCATTGGACTATGGTTAGTAAGGTGTTGAGTTTTCATGACAAAAACCCAATCTGGCGCTCAGCTCATTAACCATATGGTTCTGAAAGTGAGATCCATGGTTGGTGACAACGGCTTGTGGAACTCTGAACCGTGAGATAACATGATTGAACATGAAGAGTGCGGTGGTTTTGTCGTCCTCAGTGTATGTAGGCATAGCCTTAGGCCACTTTGTGAAGTAATCCACGGCTACTATGACGTAACCATGCCCCCTGGACGAGGTAGGATTATAGTACATGAATTCAATGCCCCATTTTGCAAAGGGGCTGACGGAAATAACCGGTTATAACGAGGTTGGATGGGTGTGCTTTTTCGTTTGAAAATGCTGGCATGGGGGACATTTTTTAACGAACTCAATACAATCTTTGAATATGGATGGCCAGTAATATCCCGCGCGCACTATCTTCTGGGCCGTAGCCATCCTGGAGAGATGACCGTCACAAT
The DNA here is from genome assembly GCA_027924585.1 of Larix kaempferi. Classification (NCBI taxonomy): domain Eukaryota; kingdom Viridiplantae; phylum Streptophyta; class Pinopsida; order Pinales; family Pinaceae; genus Larix; species Larix kaempferi. Next base: position 51,844,081 of record BSBM01000299.1, on the reverse strand, counting down.
CCCAAGAGTGGCATTCATTCAAGACATGTTCATCCTCTTCATGTATCAAACAATGTCGAAGAGTGGAATCTATACCACGGTGATATAGGGTATCGCTAACGATAAAGTAATACTTGGTGTGGTAGCGAATGCGACGATGATCGTCACGAGATAGTTGGGGGCTGAAACGTTGGGTTTGGAGATATAAGGTAATATCCCCATACCACGGGTCAGACGTGCTGATGAGGAACAATGATTCATCTGGAAGAGAATCATTGGGATCATATCCTAAATCAACATGGGGAAGATCGCAGATGATCTCAGCGAACACAAAATATTTATTAGACTTAGCTTTCTCGAAGAGGAGATCAAACTCATGAAGTATCACGATCCAGCGTGAATACTTGCCCCCAAGTACTTGACATGTCAAGATGTGGTACATGGGGATCAAGTCGGTGATAATGGTGGTGGTGAGGAGCAGTATGTAGTGACGAAACTTTTGGACGACAATGACTGCCGCAAGAGCGAGCTTCTCGACATGTGAATAATGAGTTTCGAAGTCAATAAGACCCTTACTTAGGTAGTAGATCACATGCTCCTGGGAATTGTTGTCTTCCTATACCAAGACCATGGTGATCATGGTGGCAGAAGCAGCAAGGTAAAGGATATAATCCTTGTATTAATTGGGTGGTTGGAGAACAGGGGCATGCGTAATGGTATGTTTGAGACAATCGAAGGATTGTTGCTCTTGATCGTCCCAAACGAACGGGACATCCTTCTTGAGTAGTCGCATATAACCATGCATCTTTTGTGCGAAATTTCAGACAAAATGTTGTAAGTAAGTTGCCTTCCCTTGCAAACTTTGAAGTTTTGTAATGTCAATAGGAGGTGGGAGAGCGACGATGGCTTCCACCTTTAGGGGATCAATGCGGGTGCCATCTTTCGAGACAATGAAACCGAGGAGGCGTCCTCACTCGACGCAAAAGATACACTTGTGAGGGTTCAGATGGATGTTATACCATCTGCATCTGAGGAATACCACCATCAGATGATCAATGTGGAAGTTTCACTTCCGTGAATGAGCGGGGAGATCGTCGAGATAAGGTTCCACAAAGTCTTTCACGTCATGAAAAGCGTACGACATGGCCTGCTGGAATGTGGCACCAACATTTTTAAGACCAAAAGGGATATTGTGATAAGAAAACGTACCCCAGGGAAGATGAAAGTTGTCTTGTGTTGATCAGCCAGGTGGATCTCAATTTGGTTGTAACCGGAAAATCCATCCATGAATGAGAAGATGACACTTCTAGCACAATTGTCTATGATCTGGTCGATAAAGGGAGTGGGATAGTTGTCCTTAGGACAAGCTTTATTCAAATCCCGATAATCAACACAGACACGTATGGTGCCCTGCTTCTTAGCTACAGGGACGACATTTGAGACCCATTCTATTAATGGAACAGGGTAAATGAAACCGACCTTCAAGAGCTTTTCAATTTCTGCCTTAATCACCGCAGTTTTCCCAGGGTGTACCGGTCGGAGATTTTTTCGAACTAGTTTAGCATCGGGATAAGTTTGAATCTTGTGCGAAACAATAGTTGGGTCTATCCCAAGCATTTCCTCATAGTTCTAAGCAAACACATCTCGAAATTGCTTAAACAAGGCTATGTAAGTAGTAATTTCCTCAGGGGAACACTTATGGCCTAAACGAATGTGTTCCACTACACCAGGAGTAACCGATATGTCTATCGGAATGCTAGGTTCGATGTTTTCTAAATTTCCCTCAATGTCGGTATGACACATGTGTTGGAATATTCACACCATCATTTGTGATGAACCTGCAATAATTAATTAATGCAAATACACGAGATATCAGAAATAATAGAATAGAATCACTTTTATATTGATCATGGGCCACTTCGAGGGGGCAACCTCCTTTGAGCAAGATCAATACAATTAACTTCACGGTGCCTTCAATGACCTCAACACACACTTATATACTAAGTCTATGCCCAATACTATGAGTCAAAACCATGGGACATATAATACTACGGGATGAATTACAAAGCATATGCGTCCAATACTATGGGTCAATACTATGGGCTAATATAAACTACGGATCAACAAATACTACAGGACGACTTACAAAGCATATGCATCCAACAACAATATACTAACATAGTAAAGAGAAGGGTTGACATAGGTTCCTAACATCCCCTCTCCCTTAGAAAAAGCTTAGTCCTCAAAGCTTTAGTTGGAGAAATTGTTGCAGAATCTGAAGGAGTGGTTCCCCGGTAGCATCCTCGGGTTGCATTTCAGGCCACTGACGCCTTTGGAGTGTCAAGGAGGATTGCTTGGAAGGCTGTAGATGAAGAAGAACCCTGTCAGCTGTGTGGAAAATGTGCTCAGAATGGTGCTGATCGGCTTGTTGTTTCAGGTGAATTATGGCCATGTGAAGATTGTCCTGCATAATGAGAAGAATCTGATCGTGGTTTCGAAGAACCAAGTCAATTTCCTGAACTGGGGAGCTGCTAAGGGTGTATGGAAGAAGAATTGGCGGTGTTTTTCCATAGACTGCTTCATATGGTGTCCTTTGAGATGTGGTATTGTACCACCAGAGAGCTACTCGTAAATCCATAGAAATAGTTGGCCTAAGCTGTGTAGGGATGGGCAAGGGTTTGATCAATCCCGAAAGGAGTGTCGTTTCACCCTTGTTGACTTGGAAAGTATCATCGTCAGCCACCATCTGTTGAATTGTCATTTTTAGTCCCTGCCAAAAGAAGTTACATTGTTCCCGGTCATACATTTTGCAGAACCCAGAGTGCCCTGTTGATGAAGAAGCATGGAGTTCATAAAAGAGAGAGCCCTGTTGAACATATTGCAACCAATTTGGAACAAGCAGAGAAAGAGCTGTAAGAGAAATTGGGTCATCAATTGTGCAAAAAGGAGCATATTCCACCATATTGTCCTTACCCTTCTTGTAAGTGATCACATAGGGATAACCCATGAGTTGGATAACCCATTTCAGGTGTGTTGGGGAGGAGACCCATTGTTCCAGAAAATTTTCCAGACTCGGGAGATCAGTCTTGATGCAGAAATAATTCCCTAATAGGTATGGCTGCCACTTCTGTACTGCATGCAAAATAGCCATCATTTCCTGCTGAGAGGTAGATGTGGCTAAATTCTTACCGAAAAGGTCTCTTGAAGGCAGCAAGCGCATTGGTTCAGCAAAGATACCTGCATATCTATCCAAGGAAGTAGTGGAGACTGTTGATGGGTGCATCTAAATGGAATTGAGCTGAGCGATGACACCATGTGAATTCTTCTTAAGGATATTTTTCAGGCGATGTGAACTGATGATGCAGAGAGACCCTGGTTGTAAGCCCATAAATTTGTGTTGTGCCCCGTTGACTTTAAACTGCATCCAAAGTTTAGCAAAATCCCATAAGATGGGTCCAAGTGTGCATAACCATTGAACTCCCAAAACCACATCACATCTGCCTAAGGACAAGGCAAACATGTCAGATCATAGGTTATAATCTTCCATAGAGATATGCACATTGTGACACTTCCCCTTGCAAGGTAAGGTGCCCCCATTGGCAACCATGACTTCAAAGTTGGAGCAAGGATGGAAAAAACAATCAGCCTGTTTGGCAATCTGAGGGTCAATGAAGTTATGAGTGCTACCAGAATCAATGAGTATGGTAAGAGGGAGCTTCTTGAAGTATCCCTTGACCCACATTGTTTGTGGGGTGGTGACGTCGGTTACAACATGGAGAGAGATCTCGGGTGGGTCGTCCTGAGATGAAGTGTCAACAGGCAGGTGTTGAATGTTGACCTTATCATCTACTGTATATGTAGCTTCTTCACCAAGTTCTAAGGCAGGCAGAGAATCCACATCCAAGAGATAGAGCTTTTGTTGAACACATCTATGTCCCCAAGTGAATTTTTCATCACAATTATAGCAAAGCCCTTTTTGTCGGCGTGCCTGCATTTCCATTTCAGACAAATGCTTGATAGGAGTTGGTTGAGGAGAAGGCGTGATGGGAGGTTGTTGGGAACCCATATTTCTGAAGGGAACAAAGGTGGGTTTGGAGCGTTGTTGAGCTGCGATCTTGTCCTCGGCCAGCTTAGCCAACCCTAGGACTTCCATCATTGTGTTGGGACAAAACATTTTGACCTCTGAGCGGATTTCATCCTTGAGACCATTGATAAAACAACTCCTGTAGAATTCATCAGACAATCCTTCTGTGTGATTGGCCAATATCTCAAATTTTGTCTGATACTCTGTCACTGTGCCAATTTGGTGAAGTTTAGTGAGTGCTCCTATGGGACCAAATCGTGGCAAAATGAGTTGGCAAAAATCTGTCCAGTTTGGCTCGGGATGACCTTTGATGTACCAACGGTACCATTAAAGGGCTTCCTGTTCCAAATGAAAGGATGCAAGTGGAACTTTCTGGACTTCCAGACTGAAATATTGTTCTGCTCAGTATATCCATCCAGTCGGATCAGTACCATTGAAGCGAGGAAAATCAAGCTTCGACCCACAAAAATTGCTGGAAGAAGAGAATCCGGTGGCTGCAAAAGATTCTGGCTGTCGGTTATTGTTCATGGTTGAATGCTGAAGATGGAGGCTGAGAAATTTTTCATCCAGATCTTGGAGTTTGGTTTGGATGGCTGCAAGTGCTTCCTCCATGGTGTTTGCTATTGCACGGGTGACAACCATAACCAGGTTTTTTTTGTTTTTTTTTTTGGAATGGGTAGAAAAACACAAACAGAAGCTGATTTAGTAAAGGAAAATTTGGATTGGGGAAGCAATCTGATGGGTAATTGGGGTTTGACTAGATTTTGGACACTGTCGAAAGGACAAGAAATCAAAAAGGGAGATTTCAGAAGCAGGGTGATAGAATGAGAAAATTTGGCGGAGAGGGACAAAGAAGCAGAATTCAGAAAGGAATTCTGAGGTAAAATTTGAAGGTGATTGGGTGAAATCTGAGGAAGTTATGGCAAACCCTATAAATAGACAAATGTGGGATTTCGGGCTTTGGGAAGGGGAATTGGGGATAGGGTCCTCAGGAATGAAAGATGCAGAATGGAATGATAGGGGTTCCCCAAAAATTTCAAGGGAAACAGAGTGAAAACAAGGGAGATATGGAGAAAAAATTGAATTTCAACAGCGGCGCGGAAGGGATCTGCAATAGCGCGGAAGGGATCAAAAACGGCTGGATCTGAAACGGCGAATGGATCTGGAACAACTTTCATAATAGATCTGAAATGGCTGGATCTGGAGCGGAAGTGATCGACAACAGTTCAACTTGAAAATAGATATGGACCCCAGGTATGTGCGGCTTCCTAATGGTTCAGGGGTTTCACTCGGCCACCAATGCTGTCTGACGGCTTGCGTATTGGGGCAGTACCCCTCACTCCACGGCTCAGGTAAAACTGATAACCGCTTTGCCACAAATGACAGCTCTTGGTTTACCTCACGGGTGGAAACTAGTCAATCAGGTAGGGGTCATTGCCCTTTTCGCTGGCAGGTCCTCTCAATGGGCTAGCTACTTCGGGGTTCCTGTGGTACTCCTCACAATGAGTTTTAGGGCTTATGCCCAAGTACTTCCCACAGTTAAGCGGATAGGGATTATTCCCAAATCCGAACCTGCAACAGATGCGAAAAAAAAAATTGGCAGAAATTTCACCCAGCGAGCCCAAGAAAGTGCTCTGATACCAAATGTGATGAGCCTGCAATAATTAATTAATGCAAATACACGAGATATCAGAAATAATAGAATAGAATCACTTTTATATTGATCATGGGCCACTTCGAGGGGGCAACCTCCTTTGATCAAGCTCAATACAATTAACTTCACGGTGCCTTCAATGACCTCAACACACACTTATATACTAAGTCTATGCCCAATACTATGAGTCAAAACCATGGGACATATGATACTACGGGACGACTTACAAAGCATATGTGTCCAACAACAATATACTAACATAGTAAAGAGAAGGGTTGACATAGGTTCCTAACATCATTTTTGTATTTTGCATGCAAAACTGCATGTTGCATGCATTTGCATGCCGCTGCATGCATCCAATCATCATCATGGTTGTCTTCCCAGCACCTGGAGCTCACTTCTAGCTCTCCAGAGCCTTTCTTTAGCCCTCAATTGGCCTCCTACCTACCTAATGCACCCTATTTGACTTATCTGCTTAGTAAGTGCTCCCTTCTCACCTACCACTATCAGTTAGAGCACCTTATCTCACCTACCAGGAGTTATCATTCAATTAGTGCATTGATTGAGTAGTTCTTCCAATGATTGCTCATTTTGACTGCTTGCAGCTTCTAGTTAGCTAGCTCTGGAGTTCCACTTAACTATTTGACAGCCTCATGCGCCCCCCTTGGAGTCTCCATCCCCTTATTTATGCCTAGATGGTTCTGTTAGACTCAGTTAGACACACTTGACCGACTATTACCATGTATGACTGTTACTATTGACTGGATGATGTCTCCATTGTTATCCAAGCTATACTTTGAGTTAAATAGCCTCATGCACCCCACTTAGAGTCTCCCTTCCTTGATTTATGGCTAGATAGTTCTGTTAGACTGAGTTAGACACACTTGACTGACTCTTACCACTCATGACTGATACTACTGACTGGATGATGTCTCCATAGTTATTCATGCTAGACTTTGAGCTCAAAATTCGAATGTCCTACTTGACTAATTCGAATCCTATATGATGCCTCATCATTGATCATTGTAACATATTCTCTACATTCATTATTCATTGTATGATATTGACATTGTCCATTATTATGTGTTTGTGAGTGATTATTGAATGCATGCTTCTTCTTCTTTGCAAATAATCTTGAGAGTTAGATTGTGAGTTTGTTACAGTTTCTAGATCCCTGCATATTATCACAACGTGAATATCGAGGAGTGGGGGAAAGGGTAGACATCCGGTGTGAAAATAGTGGTGATTTGGTTCTCTATAGTATCCAATGGGGGAAGGAAAGATGATCGATGATGGAGGTCTTCCCACAGAGGGTCATCCCCACTCATAATCTCCATAATGGACTCGTCAGAATAAAAATTCCAGAGAAGAGGATCGGGTAAGGACGATGTCCATTGTAGAGAACATGATGTAGAGGCCACAGCCAAGTGGTCCTTTGGTGCTGATTGGATAGCCTCATAAGTGAGTTTAGCGGGTGAAAGTGGCATGGTATCTCCAATCAGGTGCATGGTGGCTTCGTCAGGTACAAGCCATGGATCGTTAGAGTTGGGAAAAGATGAAATCCCAGAGGAGATCATGTTCACCATGGCAACATGGTTAGGGGATCCGAGGTTGGAAAAATTCCCATAAGAGATGAGTCTTTTATGAGGTCGACCCCCACGCTCTCATATGGTCACGAATATTTCCCAAGTAATGGGACGTTATCGCCGGGATGAGTAGCGGTGTCTAGTGTACAGAAGTCCAGTTGGTCAACAGTGACAATTTGTCCTTGGTGGGGGAATTGCACAATGCGGAAGATAGAGGATGTGACTGCAGTCATGGCATAAAACTAGTTACGACCAAGTAAAATATTATAATCTAAAGGAGAGGCGACCACTTACACGTTAATGGTTGCGGTCTTACCCCCCAAATCGACTGCCAAGGCTTGTAACATCCCATGAGGTTGAAAACCACGACCGTCGAATGCTTTCAAGGTAGTGGGAGAACGATTTAACTCGGGAGAACCAATGGCTCTCCAACATGAAATCGACATGACCGAGATAGAGGCTCCTTCATCGAAAATGGTACGATGGACTGTCTTCCCAGCAACGTTTCTAGAAACTTGAAATGCCAATTGGTGGAAAAGCCTCAGTTTAAAGTACTCAAGACGGAACATGATAGTATTAGAAGAATCTGGATCAACTGCGCCAATGGCAGCGAGAACAGTCTTGCACTGGTTGGGACAGTTCTACAAGACCTCTAGCGTCAACATAGCACAAGGAGCTTGCGCCAGGCCCTCTACAATATTGTACTTTTGATCTACCCGAGCATTGGGATTGAAAATGAATTTTTGAATCGTGCTCTTAGGCGGACGAAACACTGACTCTATAGAAGGCTTCTCGATGGTGAGAGAAGTGTGTGGTACGGTGACGTCGGGAATAGAAGTGGAATATTTTTCAGGTCTACTTCCAATGGGTTCCTTTTGAGGGACTGAGTCGTACAAACGTGAACATGTGTTCAAGTTAACCATCTCACTACGCATCATGAGAACATGCATGGTGGAGGATGCCTCTCCTTGGGAGGGAGAGGTTTGAGCAATCAGCTGTTGGTTCTGAGAGGGGAAGGGATCGTTGAGAACTGCGGTAGTAGAGTTTCCTTTAAGAAAATTATGCACTTCATCTCGATGGGGACATTCCTTGGATAAATGATCACCACCACACAGTAAACAAGGATATTTCAACTTCCTCTTATGTTTGGTGTCTTCATAGGTGAGCTTGGGTTCCTGCTGATTGGAATATTTCTTAGGTTTTCCCTTGTTTTTCTTCTTACCACCGGACTTCTGAGATGAAGTTGATTGAACAGAATTCACCTCTTTAGTGGAAGCAGGAGTGGGTGACTTGGTGGTGTTGTTTCCAGCCTGTGGTGGTGATGGAGAAGAACCCTTGGGTTTCGACGATCCACTAGTTTGAGTAGAAGGATGGGAGGTAAGGGAACCAATGATGCCATCGGCCTGAGGTCCCTTAGGTGGTTTTGCAGGGTCATACGTAGGGCGAGGTGCATCAGGAACAATTTCATATAACGTGTCAGAATGAGCATAGACCAAGTCTAAGCAATGGGCACGAGAAATAGCTTGTTCTTCGGTGACAGCCCCTCCTATGGCCACATCTCGAGCTACGACAGGTAAGAGAGACTTTGTGAACCAGTCAGCTAGGAATTGGTCTGGAATATGAGCCTTAATAAGATGTCGCCTCCTCCGCCACTCATGAATATGATTTGAGATATGAGTGGCGGTGTTTTGACAAAGCAAAGTCAGTAAGCTCGTACCAGTCTCATAGTGAATGGGTAACTTGAAATGGGTCAAAAATGACATAGCAAGAGAGCGGAAATCTGGAAAAGAGTTGGGTGGTGATTCAATATACCACTTGGCAGCTAGGCCGATAAGAGTCCGTTGAAATAACCTAATACGGATCGAGTTGTCCATCAAGGAATTGGATGAACACCATAAGTGGTATGTCATCACATGATTTTTTGGATCCTCACCATGTTTTCCATCAAATTTGGGAATATCTGATGGTAGTTTCACCAGAATCAGTGGCCAATTGTATCCATGGAAGTGGGGTCATTAGTCAGACGAGACAGGTCGAGTAGGTCCAACGTATCCAGAAAGGGGAGCTGTTGATTTGGTTGTGGGTATTGATAGTACTGATATGGCATGTATGGACCAGTGGGACTTTGCATCAACTGGTTGTAGGGTGTTCCCGGAGGAAATTGGTCGTAAGGGGGTGGGCAGCCCAGACCATATGTAGGTCCGCTTCCATAATAAGGTGGTTCGTTACCATAAGGTGGGGGTCTTCCACTACCGCCGGGAGGGGATGGTCTTCCTCCAAATGGTGGGGGTCCGCCGCCACCACCGAGATAGGATGGACCGCCATCGCCTCCACCGGGAAGGGGGTGGTCTGCCTCCAAATGGTGGGAGTCCGCCACCGCCACCCCCTCCGCCAGGAGGGGGTGGTCTACCTCCAAATGGTGGGGGTCCATCACCGCCACTGGGATAGGATGGACTGCCACCACCTCTGCCGGGAGGGGGTGGTGCTCCATCGCCGCCTCCAAATGGAGGGGATCCACCACCAGGATAGGATGGACCTCCACTGCCTCTACCGGGAGGAGTTGGTGCTCCACCGCCACCGCCGGAAGGGTGTGGGACGCCTCCTCCACCGCCACTGGGATAGGATGGGCCTCCACCACCACCAACATAGGATGGTCCTACACCACCACCACCAGGATGGGATGGTCCTCCACCATAAGGTTGTAAGGTGGGGTTCCTCCACCACCCAGGGGGGGGGGGCTCCGCCTCTTACTGAATGGGGAGGGCCTCCACCTCCGCCTCTAGGAGTGGGTGGGCCATGGTTTCCAAAATGAGATGGTCCTCCGCCAGAAGGCAAAGGTCCTCCTCCTCTAGAATTTTGTGGGGAGCCTCTGCCTCCAGGAGGAGGTGGGGGGGGACCAAACGAGGGTGGGGGTACTTGGGGGTGGTCCATGCTATAAAAAATTTTGATGCCCCCATAGAGTGTATGGATTGCCGAGATAAGGTATCCATAGAGTGCATTTTTGGGATTGAATTGTCCCGACACAGGGTTAAGATAACCTGGATACACTTGACTCCATGGTGGTTGGCTTGACTGGGATGGTCCCCCAACATGGGATAATCCCGTGGTGGAAGGTCCGGCAGGTAGGGAATTTCCAACGAAAGGACCGATGGTAACTCCTCCTCCAATCTTATGGTGAGGAGACAGGGGTTTCTCCCTAGCAACAACTTGTTGACAACTAATCAAAGGTTGACCCAACGCGAGTTGTTGATTATCTACTGTGGGATTAACATTAGTTGTAAGGAAGGTAGGGGGTAAAGAGTATCATCCCTATGAATTTTGAGGTGGGGGGGGAGTTGGTAACGTTCTTGTAGTAGTAAGAGGAGTGTTGTACTATTGTCCTTCAACAAGTTGAGTCGGTTGGGGTATAGGACTGGTCTCCTATCTAAGGGGTGTACTTACAGGAAGCGAGGGTTGACCAGGTTCATAAGTGGTCATGTTGTGGATGGACTGTTCCAGTGAATCATAAGATAATGAACGAATCGAGATATGTCGAAATATGGGTACCTCTGTGTCTTCATCCTTTCGTAAGAGTCTTTGTCTTCGAAATTCCTCGCCCATGGCCCGTAATCGTTCCATACAATCACAATAAGGTGCTAGAAGTTCATCAGGAGTAGCCCAACTGGGTGGGGATGCAATGGAAAAATGAGCCACTTGGTGGCCTAGAGATGATGTCCAAAAGGCTGCAGCTGGACCAACAACTGATACAGGGTCGTCCTAGGGGGGATTTAACCATTCCACCGATCCAGGCTCTCCGGGTAAAACGGTAGGTATGTCTTGTGAAGTGGAAGTTTCTGCCTCTTCACCCCGTGAGAGGTTGGAGGTGGGTGAATCTGGAGGGAACAAGTGTGGCCCAACATTCAAAGTAGGGTTTTCTACTTCGGGTGACACGACCGTGACATGTGGGTCCATTCTTACCTTCGAAATTACCTCCTGATTAAGGGGATATTCGGGTGGTAAGTTCAAAATCCTACGGGACCTTCTCCAAGGAAATTCATCCAGAGTGACTGAAACAGAGTTTCTCCTAGGGGTAATCTAAACAAAAGAAAAGCGGTCCAGAAAAATATACACAAACTAAGGCCGCAAGCAAACTTATGTGATAGGTGTGGATTCAAAATTCTGGAACCTCACAGGATTGTCAAGGCTTTGCAACTCATGATATACTCTAGGGTCCAACAGTTATAATCAACCCAATTTTTCAGAGCACTAACCAGGGAGGATTAGGACTGTACCCCTGACCATATAACCCGACTACCTGATAGTACATGCGTAGTAGCTCCCTGAGTGTTATTCTTGGTGTATTGCTCTGCCAAGACGGCCAAATGGATAACTCAGTTGGTTTCAGGAATCCTAAGAGTGTCTCCCGATATATGTAAGGTATGTGGGAGCTCAAATCCGTGTTGGTGTTGTCTAATGCACAACCGTACGGCACGATACCTTCCTATATACTACCGAGTACGTGAAACACCTTTCGATATATGCCAAGTACGTGAAGTGCCTTTCGATATACCCTAAGGTACGTGAAAGAGCCTTCGATATACTGGTTGGTATGTGAAAGAGCCTTCGATATACTGGTTGGTACGTGAAAGAGCTTCGATATACCGGTTGGTACGTGGAAGAATACAATACCTCCAGGATGCAGTAAAGGAAAATAACGACAGCTTCCATGTTTTAAGACGTCGAAACACGTCTCTAACTTCACACATAAGTTACTAAATATTTTACCCTAGTTCTACCGTTAATTTTATCTGGACGGTTAGGTGAATGCATGAGGTGAGTACAAAAATGTAAGCATAATGCAAGCCCTAACTACATGAAGAAATTTACTTTTTCTTTTGATGAAATCTATATACAGGAAGGAGAAATCTTTTTCCAAATGGTTTTACCAAAACAACAAAGTGCAACACAATCCCAAATCTACCAAATTTGACAATAAAAGTATTCTTTTCAGTTTTTTCCAAGCAAAACACAAAAATTAACAAGCATCACAATCAAATCTAAGCATTTTCTTTTTGTCTTTTCGAATAAAAAATGAACTAAGTGATGAAAAGAGAGAATTTCTATCTAGAGCACACTAGCTTTTCAAATTTCACTATGGCACGAAAATCAAAAGTACATGTAATTTTTCAAGCATGGAGACACTTTGGATTTTTCAAGAAAATGAATGGCTCATAATTCAAGAAAAAAACAAATGATGAAATCTTTTTTCCAAACTTTTCCAAAAAGACCTATGATTGATTCCAACGCATGAATCAATTTCCACAACAATTTTCAAATGCACTTGAAAATGGTAAAAATGAAGCACTTTTAATTTTTCAATGATATGCCAAGACTACAACTTGACAACAAAAATGCTTTTAAGCGTGAATGCCTTAAAAGAAATATTATTTGTATCACTCTAAATACTCATAAATTCCTAATAAAATGACAAGCACTTGAATGAACCAAGAACACACAAAACACTCAAAATCAAGCGGATGCAAACAAGATTAAAGCAAGCAAAACCAAACGATGTGCGCAAAAAGAGGTCTGGAATCAGATCCAATGCAATGACTAGATCTGGAGAGGAGAAGAGGGAATTCAAGGTCAAGTGGATGAAGGTGGGGAAGACTATAGTGTCTGCCACTACGAAGTCTCAAGCTTGTCAAAAATGGGACCCAAAACCAATCCAAACAAATCCAAACTACTATTAATGCAAAAACATAGGATCCCTGACTGGAAGGTACAGTGCAGATCAAAACAAACTCAAAAAGGAGAGGAGATGACCCAATCCTTAGGCTTGGATGCTCGGCACAGCCTGCGGTCAGGAACAAAGCGCCCAACGCAGACCATGTGCATATGTTTAGCGTCAGCGGCGCAGAATTCAAAAAGGGATTTAGCGTCGATGGCGCAGGTTACAGAGATACCAAATGCTCCCGCAAGAGGACGGCACTCTGGATACACTACCAAGGTGCATCGTGTGAACTCCCAAAGAAAAAAATAAAAATATCTCCAAGGATGAGCAACAAAAAGGTTTGATAACTAAGCACACGGACTCAGAGAAAGCTAACAAGTTCTTCAATAAGAAGACCTGATGGTGAAAAAGGCTCAGGAGGAAAATGAAATGGATTGCAAAGAAATCAAAGAATATGACATTCAAATTGAAAACTTAAAACAACGAATGTTTTCCCCAGTATGGTCGCCAAACTTGTTACCGGACAATCTACTGAAAGTGGAATTAAGGCGTTATCTCCCTAGTTCAACGTGAATCTAGAACAAGTGAGACAGAATGTGAAACTGCTTTCCTAGATCTAGTTAAAGATCGAGTGATTAGATGTCTTACCTTTTAGAATCGTAGATCCTTTCTCCTCAATGTTGCTCCAAACTTCATGGTCTTCAGATCTCAGCTGCAAAACCTGTCAAGTCATTCAGAACAATACAAGCAGTAAAACAATATCTAAATAGTAACAGATATAAGTTAATGGTTAAGCAAGTAAACTACACAAACATCATTAATACAACAACATTTGGTGGAAAGAGTTTATATTACTGTATTAAAAGAGGGAAGTACAAAGAAGAAATGATTACAACCAAAGCTTAACGTCGTAATCCTCCTCCAACAAGCCAATGCCAAAGCCTCCAAAGGAAGTATAGGTCTCCCAAGAGATGAGTAGGGATCTCCTAAGCTGATTTCACTAGCATGCAAGTACTATAGACTTCCTCCTTTTGGAATGGGAAGGGACTTCATATATATCGAACCAAGTGGATAGAGTAGGTTGAGGATCATGGGGAGAGGGTTAAGGGATCCTCCCATTAGGCTAGGGAACCGAAGGCTAGCTTACCTAGGAGTTAGCGATAGGGATCCACCTCATCCAACTTCTAGAATTCGCTCAAAAGATACCTTTATCTCATAAAATTGACTCAGGCACAGTCTGCATGAGGACAACCTACGTTGGCGCACCTTGCTCAAAGACAACATGCGCCGGTCTAATTAGGAGTGTGGATAAAGGACATCAACTTGCTCCAAATGACCAACTTGAACATGGGACTTCAAGGATTTAGGCACTGAGGTTACAAGTGTATATTTTGGGTGTAACACAGAGATAGCTAGAGGGAGGAATTCTTGGAGCTGGATCTGACTTGGACATCAAGCAACTCTATGTAAGTGTCTTCAAGTTTCTTATTAATGATAACTTGTCGTGTTTCCCATTTCGTGTGCATTATGTTTGAATCATTGTTATGAAGTGTATCTAGTAGGATTTGAATCTAACTTGTACTTCAAGGTATTTGGGAGATTGTGTGTTTTTTTCTTGTTTGATCTTGACAGGTTCAACTTGGGAGCTTCGGGATCAAAGCTGAAAGCGGGACGAACATCCGGTTTGAAGGTGAGTCACATCCTTCTGTCACTATCAAATACATTTAATCTTGGTGTATGAGTTTAGTTCAGGATTCAAGGTTGCATTTTTTACCTAATTGTCTTAGATTAGAGCTAGCACATCCTAGTCTAACCTAAGAGAACCTCTTCTTACCCGTAGGAAGAAAGTTCTACCACACACTCTTTATTTATATTTCTTTCTTAAATATCAATATTTTATGGAGCTAAATCTCCACCTCATTGCAGTCTTATATGACTATAATGTGCATTAATATATGTCCATGTATACCTTATAATGGTTTTCTTCATAACACAACTCTTTTAGTAAAGGTGTAGGTAACTCATTGAATTATAAACTTCTTCAACTTGCACATTCCATGCAAGTAGTGTCTCACTAATCCAACTTGCATGTTTCGTGCAAGTAGTGTATCACCAAGGTTTCTTGAGTGAGTTGTTCACATGCACTAATATATGTTTATTCTCAATGGATCTGTTCACCATAACACTTTCTTTTTTTATTTAATATATATTAAAGTTCTATGAGTTTGTTAACGTTCTATGACTTTGTCACCGTAAATCCTTTATGTCTTCAATGTTATGCACATGTGACTAGTATACCCCAAAGCAGTGAATGTCGAAGAGGATCAAACATAAATATGTTGTAGAAAAAGAGGAGGAGATTATTTCATAGTTGAGTTTTTGTTCACATAATTCCTCACTAAATGAAATATTTTAAACACCAAGACTAAAACAGTGTGTAATGATTCAAATTCCTTACTAGCTTGATTCATTAGAGGATGCATACTTTTTCATACCAATGAAATATAATGAAATATTTCAAACACCAAGACTAAAACAGTGTGTAATGATTCAAATTCCTTACTAAATTGATTCATTAGAGGATGCATACTTTGTCATACCAATGAACATAGTGATTGAATCAAGGCCTATATTTCTTTTCACTTGTACCTACTAGGCCATGGGGGAGTATCTTTGTTGGAAAAACAATTTCCAACTTCCAAAGATATGTGTACAAGACCATGGCACATGAAGATGCAACCATGTTCATTAAATGATGCATACTATGTTGTAATAGTGAACACAACAATATGAAACAATGTTTATACCATCCCTTACACCTACTAATCCATGGGAGAGAAGCTCCATAGATTTTCTCAATGTTTTTCCAAGAACTAGGCATAAACATGACTATTTATTTGTGGCAATGGACAAATTTAGCAAGAAGTGCATTGTCACCATTCCTTGCAACAAAATCATCAAGGAACAAGTTGTATCACCCACATTCTTTGAGGGAGCCTAAGTGCATTTTGGGATACCAAGTCGCATGATTTAATACAAAGATGTCATATTTTTAAGTTCCTTTTGAACTATCTTTTGGGAAAATATGGACACCATGCTAAAGATATCTACAACATTCCATCCACGAATGAATGGAAAAACATAAGTGGTGATCAAAATAATAGTTAAACAATTTAGTTACAATCAGAGGCATCCAAAACCTTGGGAGGAGAATCTAATTTGCATTCATCACTATTATAGTAGAGTAGTGCACACTACCACCAATGAGTCTCATTTTAAATGTGCTTTAGTGTTCCAAAGCTAGGTGTCCCCCTCAAGTGTGGAGCAAAACACCTTCAATGGCCAACGATATAAGGTGATGAAGAAGTTTATGAAATGGCTTCCAAAAGGCTATGTCCTCCACAACAACTCCAAAGGGAAACCTCAAAGGAAACACTCTTAGAAAGCATGAATTAAGGCACATGATAGGTTTTCATGATGGACTATTTATTACACAACAGGATTAAAATGATGGACATCCTCAGAAAAATCCTCCAAATGACATGAAATATAGATCCAAAGAAAAGGTTTATCAATGTTGCCGCGACAGGAAACTACATCACAAGTACCTTTTAAAGAATGACTAAATTTGCTAGTGGCCTCTAGAGGATGGAATGTATTATTTTATACAGAAAATTCTTTGTTTTCACTCCTACCATGACTATTCTTACACAATTATGAGCCTTTATCTTGTTGTTATATGGTTGAGAATTTCTTCTTTTACCATCAAATTGACCTAGATTTGAAATTGCTTCTTCTACCATCATCATAACAAAAGGATAAAGGCTAGACCTATTGATAATAATGATTTTACAACATTTTTCATGGCATGTCGTTCAATAAGTTAATTTGGTAGTACTCATCGAATTAGAGACCAATTTTATAGGGACACTAAAGTGAGTGATGATGCAATTAAAAATAAGCAATCCTATATATGAAACATGCTGTTGAATGTTGGGCATAATTTTGGCGCACTACGTGAACTAATAAACACCAATAATCATGTACTTGTGGCCACCATTGTATGTTGGATGACACTATATAAAATTGATCCCCCATTTTCAATATGGATCTATGGTGAGTTCTCACACCTTCTTACTCTTGGGGGTGGTAAATTAAATATTAAACTCCTAGAGGAGAATTATGAAATGAGGAAACTTAGTGTTGATAAGGCATAGACCTATGATGTATTCCATAGAATTTAAATTAGATACAACCTTCATTTGATGAAGTAGGATGTATGAAACCTTTTGGATAGAATAGGCCATTCCCAAGGATAAATTCTAAGCATGGTTGTAGTTTAATGAAATCCTAATAGGTTCTTCTAACATAGTAGTTTGCATGCTCACAATAGTCATCTCTTTTCTGAACTAACACTCTGTTAATGGAAAAACTAAGGCTCAAACATAATGGTTCCAATGTGTCAAAACAATGTTGGGTCTGATCATCTCATGTGAAGTTGATATCTTGGCATAAGAAACGAAAAACTACATGATTGTGTGTTGCATAATCTGGAAGGACAATGTATCATAAGAAGTTGGATTTGCGTTGAAGGATATAGAATATGTGCAAAGTACATGGTAGGGTTAGTTTGATTATGACCTGTAATGCAAATATATGGAAATGTTGGGTGATCAAAGGCTAAATCATAATGATTACGAGGCTTTAAACTAGATTTGATTTGTTTTTATCGATTTTCATATTTCCTTGTGATGTATTGTCTCATTTCTTTCTTGTAGAAATCTATTCTAGGGTTTGATTAGAGAATACAACTATCCCTAAAAAAACCCTTGTCTGGACTAGAGTTAGCATGAAAAAAATAATGACAATGAAATAGCCCCATTTACTGTGGAAAACGACCACTTTAAATCCATGGATGGTGTAGATTACTTGATTAGCGGACATTGTGAGGATTCTATGCTCATGTCTAGATGTATCTACTCCGTCTACTCTGAATCCCCCATCTACTATGTGCTCGCGTATAGTTGTCTCTACTCCGTCTACGAAATTCCATTGATCATGTATGAATGTCCCTCGATCGATGGCTTAGTAAGGCTTGATCCTTTGCTATAGTCGGAATATACCAACTTTGAATCGGGTCTCCTCCATGGATTTGGGTGCAAGGTCGGTCTATGACTTGGTTCTCATCTGCATTTTAGGGTATGCACCAATCCGAGGGCGCAATGTAGTGGTCCTCTCAGTTGCACTCAAGGTTATGCACTAGTATGAGGGCGCAATGAAACGATCCTGTCATCTACAGTCGAGGGTACGCACTAGTCTGAGGGTGCAGTGTAGCAATCTGGGGCGCAAGAATTTCAAAAATCAAAGGCTATTGAACCAGAGCTCAACCAAATTGTTGCTCTTTAATTCGCTTGGGTCATGATATAATCTAAGTTGGGCGTGGGGGTGATATAATCTAAGTTGGGCATGGGGGTGATATTTTGAATGGAACATTGATACATTAAAACTTTCCCAAAGGACAAAACTTACCACCCCTATCTATATTTATATACACACCAATTGTATTTCATCATATGTCAATTAATATCAATAATAATTAGTGTACCCTTTGTGGATTATATGGAGTCATCCTTGTTATAATGAATGCTTAAGAGAAATAAGTAACCATTAGGTTTACATCATTCCCCTCAACATATGTTACTAAATGAATGAAAAGTTTTAAAGAAACATGTAACTAATGGAGATCTCGATAGCTGAAAAGAAGGTTGTTGCCCCATAATATTCATTTACAATGGGGGATCGATTTCACAAATAATTGGCATACTCATGGAGCAAGAGGAGAACATGAAGAGTTTGACTGTTACTCAGATGTCTATAAAGTATTCCAGGAGTTGTCATGGTATTCAAATACTTTGTTCTCAATACTAAAAGCAAATTTGGTAGCCAAGAATCATCACAATTTCGAAAGATAAGCAATTTGAAGACGAAAATGAAGTATCCCTATATAAAATTCAATTTTCCTTAGCGAATATACCCACATTGAAATTGAATGGGAAGGAAACAAGAGAAGTGAAAGGGAAGAAGGTCAAACCATTGACCACACAATAAAATAATGAGTCAAAAGAAGAAGAATTAGGAACTACCTAGGAGACTCAAAGAAAATTGGTATTACTAATAGCAAAAATATATTCTACCATAAGAGAATCCATGGATGCAAGAGTTAGGAAAATGACAAGGTAGCAACCCATGAAAAGGAAGAAGATACATGAGTTGAGAATAGGGAAATATTTTGAAGAGGTCATGGAGAAGCCAAAACATATATTCACTAAAGATGTCAATAATAAAAATACAGTAGAAATACAAATCATGGGACAAAAAGGAAGAACAAGGAACACATGAGTAGGTTGAACGAAAAAAATAGAAGTTATAGAAAGATGAAAAAGATAGAAACAAAAAGGCTATTAACACAAAAGTTGACAAGAACATAAGTTAATAAGGATCAGCCAATTCAGAAATACTAGAAAAAGACAAGTCAATTGAATTTGGAACTAATAAATACCATAGGATCCAGGAAGGAAAAGGTCATGAAAAATTGGCTTCTGAACCTGTGACAAAGGATAATAAAGTGCGTATAAAAAAATAGTCAATGGATTGAGAGAATGAAAGAAGTAAATAAAGAGCATTCAAATATTTAGACCATCGAGCTGATAAAATATTCAATGGAGGGGGATCCCATACAACCTACACCTATTGAATGGGAGAATGTACTAACTAAACATGAAGAGGGAAGTGGAGATTTAAGAGGAGAAGTGAAGACAAAATAGTTTAACAAAAGAAGTATAAAATAAAAATAAATGAAATTAAGGAGAGTAGGGTTTCATCTTCGGGTCAAACAAATAGGAGATAGTTCAATAATGAAGAACTCTATAACTTCTTCGCTAAATAAGTTCAAAGACCAAAGATATAAAATTGCATATGGGGATAAGATTATTACTCAAGTATTGTGTTTCTCCATCAAAATTTGTTTGATATTTTCAACAAGGAAAAAGTTGAGAAACTATGCTAGTTTGTAGAAGAGAACCAATATTGTTTTCTTTGTACCTTTTTTAGATAAGATACAATGGGACAATATAAAAATATCTATCCCCATTTGGGAATGAAAACCTTTAAATTTTCTCCCAAAATTGAAGTATGTGTTGATGTATTTGTAACTTCGGAATGTATTCCATATATGTGTATTGTTTCCTATAGAGATGTTATTATTCCTCTATACGGAAGTGTTTGTATTCCTATAGAGATGTTATTATTCCTCTATACGGAAGTGTCGTCATTTATATTGTAAGTGTCGTAACTTATACTTGATAGGTTATTATACCACCATGTTGGGTTCGTCCCTATATAAGTCATGTGGGTTAAAGGGTTATTAAACCACCCTATTGGGGGTCGGCCCTGTCAGCATTATGTTATGTGGTTAAGTTAAGGTCGACCTAGTTAAGGTTATTAGGCAACTCAAGTTAAGTATAAATAGAGTGCGGGAGGCACTCTATTTCATCATTCACTTTCTCACTCATACACTCATGGGAGAGTGGCGCACTATTAAAGGAGGAGAACATGCTGCTAGGAGTATATCTATTATGCTTTGGTTTTGTATCATGGCTCTATCTATCTCTGAAGAAGTTGCGGGGTTTTTCACCTTCTTGGTTTTCCTCGGTGAAACTATGTGTCTCTTGTGTGCTTGCATTACTGTGTCTATGATTGATATGCTGTAGATATGTTGTACATGTTGTTCTCTCAGTTAAGATCCTAGATCAGATTGAAGTAAATTTTGAAAAACTAACAGTATGGTGTAATTTACTAATAATTACCAAGTTCAAAGTGCAGAAATACTGTCAATATGAATATTCCAAACCTATTGAGAACCAAAAACCTCCCATTGGTAAGGTGTGATCCAAATTGGATGCTCAAAGAGTTGAAATGGTATAGGTTAATTATCTAGTTATTGCATGATTAAGAATCATTGTTTATTTGCATGCTTGAATCCTATATTCATGCCTTGAGAGAAGCTCGTGAATGCCTTTAAATTAGCTAAGACAAAGAAAACATACATAATGTTAGTCACACAAAGGTATGGACAAAAAGCATGGAAGCTTGTTATTACAGGATCTACACAAAGAATGGGCACATGGTGGGAAAAAATGACTAAGTAAGGGCATCTGTATATTTTATTGTGTTGAGATAAGTGCTAACTCCACACTCCATAACAAAATCCATGCAATGTAAGGAATGCAGAGGCTCACATGCAAATATTTGGACCAAAAGGAAGGGATATTGATGCTTTGTACTGCTCCACACACTACATAAGTTATCAAGGCATAAGTTAAACAGCACAAGACTAAGAGACTAGCGTACATGTAGCAAATGGTAGTTATCATAGTGAATTTTCACTCCACATTTCACACAAAGGGATCGAGAAAAAGGATAATGACCTGCGATGTTCTATTTTGTAACAAAAGCCACTTTATAACAAATTAGGTACCCTATGATAGAGAAGGTGGAATATAACTTTGTAGACATCTTGGACAATTGAGAATGTTGACACATGGATCCTCTGACTAATTATGAGATGCCACATGTTAGTGTAGGAAAATAAAAAGTTGTTAAAATTCAATATAAGTCAAAATGCTAGGGAAATTGTAATCATCTCTTAAAAAAACGTTGTAACTTCCTTCAAATTATACATACCATGAATAGTAAAAATAAAAGGGAGTTTTGAAAAGGAAAATAGGTTTCATAGGTTGGCTTTTTCATTCACTAGAACATGTTCAGACATTAGAGAAGATTCATTTGAAACCAATTTGAACACAAACTAGAAAATTTCAACTTTGAATGGTGAGATAGAGATTTATCCTATGTGTGTTGGACCAAGGAGAAACTAAAGGGTGTTTTGGTTCTTCCAAAGAAAAAATGGAAAATAGAAGAAGATAAGAGAAGCATGTTCTTCTTCATGCACTCATTCCCAAGGAGCGGGTTTCTTCAATTCATTATAATCTTCATGGATTTCCCAATTTGAGAGGGGAACTATGCAATGAGAGGAAGAGGAAATAAACAATGATTCTCTTTTGTGTACTCTTCTTGAGCCAAAAATTAAATTATAACAGATTTTGGCATGTGGAGCCATTGACTATGGTTTATAGTGCATAAGGCTAAGTTGGGAAGTAATTCATTGGTTCATTTGGAAGTTGATAAGACATCCCTCTTGCAAATAATGAGATCAAAATTATAGGCATTGGGTCCAAGGATTATTTTGTATAACTGAAGCTATTGTTAGAACCCAAGTTCTAGGGAGAAGGATACAAAAAAATTGTTGTTACAATATTTAATCACTATGTAACTAAATTGGGGATTCCTCTCCAAGTAGAAGAAATTGACGCATTTAATGATTCTTTGTCATAATCAATAGAAAACAATAATCAATGTTGCACATTAGTGTTTGTCATGTCTTCCTAGCTAAGTCTATCAAAAGTAGGTTAAGCAGTTACCCTTTCCTTGGCCCTAAGTCATCCTTAAATGAATAACAAAACTTCAGTTGAAATTGGTTTAGAATAGAATGCTTCATGAGATTCATAATCCTCCCTCTTGATGTTGGCTTTCCCATTTTGGTGTCTAGGGTATAATCATTTCTATTTTATAATGCCTGATTACATGAGTGTGTTATTTCAAGAAGGATATATTCCTAACAACTCCTAAGATAGATATGAATTGGGGATAGATGAAGAGTGACCCGCATGGTATCTCCCCCTTCCGTAGAACATCGAGTTGGAGAATGGCTCAACCATTGGCCATAAAAATGGTAGGTAACCATGGCCTCTTTTTCAACAACATGCCTTGGTCTAATGGTTCAATAAAAAGAACCAACCCTTGGGGCTACTTATTTTCATATAAGAATAAATCTTATGTTTTTTCAAAATATTTCTAAACGATATTTGAAAAAACAAAAGGTGGAATTGTTTGTGTGAGTCATGTTTGAGTCTGGAAACCATCCCATACCATCAATGTATGTGTCTAGTATAACCACACAAAATTATGTCCATACAACCACAAATTGAAAAAATTTCAGCGTTGGCCCCATTCAGTACATTAATTATTCTATAGGTTTGTTGTTTTTTTTTTAATTGTTTGTGTGAGTAATGTTTGAGTCTGGAAACCCTCCCACACTGTCAATGCATGCATCTAGTCTAACCATACAAAATTTCACTCCATACGAGCACAAATTGAAAACATTTCAGTGTTGGCCCCATTCAATACATTAATTATTCTATAGGTTTGTTTTTTTATTGTCGAATTGTTTGCGTGATTCATGTTTGAGTCTGAAAACCCTCCCACACTGTAAATGCATGTGTCTAGTCTAACCATGCCAAATTTCAGTCCATACAAGCACAAATTGAAAAAATTCAACGTTGGCCCCATTCAGTACATTAATTATTTTATAGGTTTGTTGTTTGATTGTTGAATTGTTTGTGTGAGAAATGTTTGAGTCTAGAAACCCTCCCACACCGTCAATGCATGTATCTAGTTTAACCATGCCAAATGTCTGTCCATACAAGCAGAAATTGAAAAACTTTCAATATTGGCCCCATTCGCATGACAATTATAATATGCAAGGTCAAGTACATGAGCAGGCACGCCTTATTTTTGGGTTATGAAATATCATATAAAATAGAAGGTGAAATAATTAGCATGATAATTGTGCATTTCCTTACCTAGCTTCTCTTTGTTTCGAGAATAATTTAATATTCTCTACTAAATAGGGCCAACCACGTGAATATGGAAGCTCATTTCCCCCCCCCACCCCCTCACATCACTCTCAATTCCCCATAACCCTACAAAATATATGTACAAGAAAAAAATTAATGTGTTTTTTGTCACACTTAAGAATCAATGTCTCTTATAACAATGCAAACATACAAGAAAATGGCAAAAAAACTTAAAAACAATTAATTTATACGTACCAGTGACAAGTTAATAATTCTATCGCAATATTAATTCAATATATATAGTAGATATATTAAGGAATACCTCATACACTTCAATGGACTTCATCATATTATTCATCCAAGTCATCATCTGTATCATCCGATCCATATTCAACATTGTAAGGATTGGCCATATCATCATCGTTATCGATGTCAATTTCGATCATCATTTCATCACTGATATCATCTTCATGGACATTGTCTGCTACATCATCTAAATCAACTAATTCTTCGACATATTCCTTTGGAAGATGGTCATCTAACTCATGTTGATCATCCTCGACATCATCTTCTTCTTCAAGACCCTCTTCATTATCTTCCTCTACATTATACTTTATCGACCTTCCCCTTGGATCGTGTCTCACTATAAATGACCAACCCCCTCTACCTGGAACCTCAAAGTAAAATACATGTTCACATTGGCTTGGAGGAACATAGGGTTCCATTCTTGGCTCAAACAACCTTGTATTAACCATGGTAAATCCATCATCATGTTCATAATAGTTCTATCGGGATCACATTGATTCAATCATAACCTGTACCATTTGACAACGAACAGTCAGAACCTATACCATTTGACAACGAACGGAACTAATTTGAAGGATTTAAAATCACATTGAATAATATCTTCCAAATACCCATAGTATCGATTTTCTGAGAGTTATGGATGTCTCTCACTTCTAGAGGAAACATTGGTCACCTCAAAGACTGCAGTTATCCCACAATCAGATGTTTTCTTCGTTTCATCCAACTTTTTTATGCAAAATTTATGACCATTGCACCACATAGCCTTACGGTGTTTTACTTGCAACAAGCCATACAAATAAATATTACAACGTGAATTGATGATTAAGTGCATGTTTATGCTATGCAAGGAAAAAAATCTACGTGTACATCAATATATTTGAAACAAATTAAATAGTATGGCTAATTAATATGCTTGCTTGCTTATCTTTTAAATCATATGCTTGCGATGAGTTGCTTTAACCAATGAAGCCACGCCTTCCCATGATATTCCATGACCAGATTGGTCACATCGTTCAATCCATACCTTCATCCAATCAAGAGTGTTTGCGATGTATAAATGAAGTGCATCCCACTTTCGACCAACTGCTTGATGAAAATAAACTTTACAATTCAATACAAATGTATATTCACTTAACATGGTATACACTTTTGATTGATGCATATTTAATATTAAAAATGAAATAAGTATGATATATACATAAAAAGAAACAGTCAAATGTACTATAATTAATCTCCACTAGCTAAGAATTACCTTCACCTTCCTCAATCTACCTTTCCCCTTCAGGTACTCCCCTTCGAAATTGTTATTGGAATCTGGATCAGAAATGCGACCTAAATTGATCTTTGATGCTAATTTAGGAATATATTCACTAATATATATCATGTTCTGGTATACCATATATCCCTCCAACATAGAACCCTCAAGACGTGCTCGTTGTCTAACCAAACCCTTCAAAAATTTCAAATGCCTCTCAACCATTCACATTGACCTTGAGTGTACAAGTCCACACAATTCAACCTCCTCAACTTGGTGTATGAGGTAGTGTTCTTGTGCATTGAAAAATGACAAAGGTAGATGCTTTAGCATTTCACATATGAGATGTGAAATTTCTCTCCTCCAATACTTTATATCTTCTTTATGGATTTCTTTAGATGACAACCATCTACAAGTGATGCAAACAAATCATGATATTTAACAAAAATAAACATTATATTACATAACAATTAGTAAAACAAATGTCAAATATAAGTTCTACAATGAATTAAACAAACACTTTATGCATGCAAAATATCGCTACTTACCTCATGTATTTTCCAATGTCATATATAACTTGTTTGACATTGTTGTCGAAGTTATGTGGGAGAGATAGAGGTAGAACATACTGTAACAATATAAAAATCGTTTCATTATTTTTTACAAAAAGTAGACAAAAAAAATGCCAACAATATGCTAGAATTTAAAAAAATCAATATATATACCATAATAATTACCTTGATGAAGATATGTCAATCATGCATTTTCACGCCCGCAAAATCACCTTTATTTGTTATGATATTCTTCATGTTCGACCAAAATCTAGTGGGAAATTTAATTTTTTGCATGACTACTTTTACAACATTGCTTTGCTGCTCCGTTAACAACCATGGAAGTGAGTTTATATTAATTTGGTCTTCGTGGCTATGTAATTGAATGACATATTTCATTGCATGATTGGCTTCCTGAATGTCATTGCAAATTTTAACAATTTTTTCTTTGTCACTCCTTCCATCCAATATTCGCCATAATGTTTCAGCTACATTCTTTCTGATATGCATTGTATCAAACAGATGAGCAATTTGTAGGTGCTCATAGTAGGGAAACCTACCGAATTGTTTAGGATAACTTTTCATTCCTCGAGGAATCCCATTAATGCCTTCATGATCACTACAACTAACATGAATCATAGTTTATAAAGAAATTACATAGATCAATGTCAATTACAGTAAACAACACACAATAAAAAAAATTCAAAACATTTCATATATGATGATAGATAGACAATTTGATCTATATGTACCTTGACTATTTCTATTATATTGCAACTTCCATAGGTGAAGTGTCATTCTATGTGGTTTTAATGCAATCTCTTGCTTCCCATTGAATAGATGTTTTTCGGTAGTTCGATACCTATGATTATTAGAGAGGAAGTGAATATACTCATCAAATACCTCCTTTCCTAAACTTTTTGAATGACGCGATTTGATCTTAGGACCACAAATTGGACATGCAAATTTTCCCTTTGTTTGAAGACCTGCATTAAGAGATGGATTAACTATGTCAATTATAATTATATAAAATGAATGGATTATTTAAAAAACATGCATGCTTAATATATCAACTTCATAAGATTAAATGCTATTAAAGTGGACATTATAATTACATACCACAAAATGGGTTAACCTTGCGGCATCATGTATTGTCCATACAAGCATTGCATGGAATTGAAATTTCCTTTGTCGTATTGGTCTAGATACATCATACATAGTGATGGCATTCCATAGGTTTAGTAGCTCGTCAATAAAAGACTCGATATATACATTCATATATTTAACTTGGTACTTACCTGATTGATTTGAACATATAAAATATATAGTTATTACAACCAGTTTAGATATATAAATAAAATACATTAGTAAATGAAAAAATATATATGACATTATGCAACAAAATGCGACAAATGAGATGCCACTACATTAAAAAATAATTGTTGTAGACACATACCTGGAATAATCCATGCCAACATTATGTGCTCCCCTTTATTGACAACCATGGAGGAATGTTATTATTGATAACAAAAATAGGCCACACCGAGTAGATAGATCTCATCTTTGCAAATGGATTGACACCATCTGCTGCCAAAGAAATCCTAACATTATGAGGTTCTTCTTTAAAGTGTGGCCATTTTTCCTCCATATCTCTAAATGCAAAACCATTTGCAGGCATTCGAAGAATGTCATCTTGACTTCCGTTCCATGCATGGTAATCCATAAATTGTGCTATGTTTTTTCACTTGCACAGTCGTTGCAAACGTGGAATAATGGTAATATAATGAAGAACCTTGTGAGGCAACATTTTTTTACTTGATATGTTCGATATCTACTGATATGACATTCTGGACATTATGTTTCAAATTCATGTTGTTTATAATATATAATATGGTCATCAGGGCATGCATCAATTGATTCATACTGCATTCCAATTTCTTTCATGATGGCAGATAAATCTCGATATGTGCGAGGTAAAATATTTGATAGTGGTAACAAAAATTCAGCTATCAAGCTTCAACAAATTTAAATAAATAAATAAACTAGTTAATATAATATATAAATAATATAAATGAAACATATTTCATCTATATTAATTTTACTTATGAATTAACAATAAAATACTTAGAGGAACAAAGATAACCTTTATCACGATCATATATATGTGATGGAATATATTGCATACCTTAACATCTGTGTGACTGATGTGTTTGAAACACCATTCATAACCTTCAAGTTCATTATCAACAATATAGCAGAGAAAATATTTGTGTTGGAGCCTTCATAAAGGGGTTCATATGTCTTCTCAAGAAGAGGTAAATCATGAACATCACCAAAGTCATCATTTCCATGATCATCATCCTCACCATCCATTCTAACATTAAATGTATCATGAATCAATGTATTTGTACCATCATCTTCAACTATGTTATCAGTATGATCATCTCCTTCAATATGATCATTAACTTGTTCTTCATTATTCATAGCTCCATGTTCCTCCGGTGCTTGTTTTGCAAGCACATCCTCTGGGAGATATGTCGTAGGAGGTCTTTCCTTTATAATTACAAACCATCAATAGATATTAGTAAATATAAGAAATATTAAAATGGTACATACATTTACAAAAACAATCAATATAAAGACATATATAATGAACAAATTACCAATGGACGATAGTAATGTCCCCCCTCAACTTGTCCATGTTCCCTACCAAGGTATTTTTTAAGGATTATAAAAATATACGCAAGTATAGTATTCTAGGCGATTATTTTTTATTGAAAAAAACATAAATATAGATTGGTAGGCGAATATTAAATATGAAACATACAATTTACTACTGAAACTTGTAAATTTTGGTGAATATTATGATAAAAAAACATTGTTTATGTAAATGTAGGCGATATTAGAGACTAAAAATGACCAAATCGCGAATTTATTTTTTGAAAAAAGGCCCCCAAAATAGTCAATTGGAAAAATTTCGCCCCTAAAATTTTCCCTGTTCCCTACAATGTATTTTAGTTGTTGTGATGTTTATTCTTCTCCTTTTAAATCCCTTGCATTGACTACATGGACAATAACATTTCTCAACACCTTTTCTTTTCAGTCCATCCCACAATCTAGCAAGCAATTCTCGATTTTGTTTGTCTGGATTAGGAATATTGTTATGTGACATTTTCTGATACCAAGCTTGACTGATGATTATCGATATTAAAAAATCAAGTTCCACACTTCACTATTTGTAATCAAAATAACAATTGAAATAATTGTGACTTTTTGTACAGAAAACAGTTCGTGCAAAGATTAAAATTTTTGCAAACCATCGCTTGTATAGCAAACATGTCAGAATATTCCTATAATTTATAATTTCTAAAAATAAATTATCGTCGGATATCCGACGACATTAATATAGTGACTGTTATAACTTGGCCACGTCAGATATCCGACAAAACTAATCTATTGACCTTTGTAGTCGGATATTCGACTTTCACGCGGAAACATCGGATATTCGACTATACTAGTCAAAAATACGACAACGCCAGTAGGATATTCGATGGTCGTCAGAAATTCAATGACTCCTAGGGTCAATTTTATAAAAAAAACTAAGGAACATTCGCAATTATAAAGGTGAAATCCGACGACAAGGTCAATTTTTTCGGATTTCGTCAGATTTTGGGTTCAAATTTGGTTGTGAGTGAACAACAGCAACAAGCTGAACATTTCCATCTTGAAAACCTTTTTCCAAGTTAGCTAGAATCTTGCACATGCTTCTGCTAATATAAAGTGCTCTCGATACTGGTGGTTTTAGGACAACCACCAACTTTGGAGCTCAGTCGAACATGGCCCTTCATAGGATCGCTTGTTCCAACTGTCTTGCACTCGCTCGCTTGTTAATGACGGTATTAATTCCCCCTGTTAGGAACAATGTGAGGAGAGGAGAGTCTCATGGTGTCACAACTAGACACAAAACACATGAGTACTCTATGTCTTGTATATCTCCTATGTCTTCAAAATACATGTATATCAGAATCAGGTGGCATCTTTGAATCTAGTGGTTGTACAAATTCACTATGGATCAGGCTCGCTTGATATGACTTACTTAAGGAAGGTTGTGAGTGTTTGTTTTCAGAAGGATAAGGCTTCAAAACTTGAAGCCTAACATCACGTTCCCCCCTATCAGGTACAAAGTAAGAAGCAGTACAATAATATGTTGCAAGTTTCACTCTTGCAGGTTTCTTCAGCT
Source organism: Larix kaempferi (assembly GCA_027924585.1). Lineage (NCBI taxonomy): Eukaryota > Viridiplantae > Streptophyta > Pinopsida > Pinales > Pinaceae > Larix > Larix kaempferi. Next base: position 51,813,959 of record BSBM01000299.1, on the reverse strand, counting down.
TTACACACCGATATGAAGAATGGTTGCGCTTCCCACAATTTCGACAAGGATGAAGACCAAAACACCAATATTTCATATGGACAACTCTGTCACATTGTTGGTATCTGGAACTCTGAATAGGTAGTACATATGGCATGATTTCACTATTTTTTGGCAGCTGATAGGAATCATCTTCAAACAAGGGGTTATTATGAACAAGCACTAGTTCAGAATGTTGATTCTTGTGTTGTGCATATTCCTCAGTGGCTTTCAAATTCTACAATTGATTAATGATAGTTTTTATTGTGTCTTTGTTGATTGTGATTGATTCATCTGCAGCTGAATGTACTAGAGTATTCAAAAACTCTAATTTTCTTATGTATTAGACATTGTGAAGACAATTTGAGGCCTCCTTGTGCAGGTAGGACCAAGTACAAGGACTCAATTAGACTGAGGTTTTATTTCAAATCCACCCTTTACAAGCAATGTTTAAGTAGATTCAAACTTAAAAAAGAAGGGGTGTCGGTCTCAGCCAAAAATGCACCCACATACAATGTACATTCAACTTGACTTGAGTGTGGTACTGTACACAAAACACAAATCCAAGTACCAAAACAAATACTAGAACTTACAAACAAAACATAATCTGCAAGTTACATTCATGAAGTTGAATGATGAATCTTCTATACCTGAGTGATGCCTTTATCTTCTTTTGAAGTTGATCCGGATTTGTGTGGGAACGAAACAAAAGATAGCATTTACAGAATCATATACAGAGATATATATTCACATACACGAATATATGGCAAGAAACACAGCGATACAGTAAATACATATTCTATTAAATATCAGAAATAAAACAGACTGTAAATACAACAGCTAGAATGGTAGTAGCTATCTCTGAGAAGAGATGTGGCTGTTGTGCTCATTCGTGCCAAGATTAATACAAAGAGAGGCCAAAAGAGCCTATTTATCATAAGCATGAGGGAAATAATCCCAAACATACAAAAACCTAACCCTAGAAGATGAACCGTCATAAAGTTTACGGCCCCAAGGTGGTTAGTTGAACAGTGAACTTCCCGGGGTCATAACTTTTGCATACTATCTCCATTTGGGGTGCTCGGTATCCCGTTGGAAAGATCTATCTGAGGAATATGCTGAGCAACATAAAATAGATGGGCTTCATCAGACCAAGGTTTCCCACAAAACATTGTTTAGGGCCTCAAAACGGCCCCGAAAGTTTGGGACTCGAAAAACTGTAGAAAAATTACTAGAAAATTGGCAAAATGGGAAACTGTTTTGAGCCAGTGGAATAGGTGGGTGGCCACCGATATCAATATGGATAAATCCTCCCCCCTTAGGAAGCAATGGTCTCCATTGTGCCAAATCCCTTATCATATGTTGAACTGTGTGTTGAGTTGAGCTCCTGGTGAGGCGTTTGTTGAAGCGAAAAGGTTGTCTTTCTTTGAAATCTTCAGAGGGTTGTAATTGTTGTTGTTGGATGCGTTGGAGTTGTTCAACAATTTTGGTTGTTGTGGTATCCTTGGTATGCACTTGTGTGGATGGTTTATTTTTGTAGGAGCACCTTTAATGTGTGGCCTTGCACTATAGAGGTACTCGAATAAGCGATGTTGCACTGGATTTCTGTTTTTCTTGTTTCTGCTAAGTAGAGGGATAATGGGCAGAGGTTGTGGAAGTTTCTGCGTTCTCGGATGTTCTCCTTTAGTGGAAATTGCGAATAGGGAAAATTTCCCAGTGTGGGAGATTATCTTTCTGCCCTGCTTGGTCGGGGTAGGTGAAACTGTCTCTGGTATCCGATATGTTAAATTTTCATAATTTACTTCAATCTGATCTAGGATCTTAACTAAGAGAACAACATGTACAACAAATCTACAGCATATCAATCATGGACACAATAATGCAAGCACACAAGAGACACAAAGTTTACTTGGGGAAAACCATAAAGGTGAAAAACCCCAATAACTTCCTCAAAGATAGATAGAGCAATGATACAACTAGAATACAAGAGATAGTCTTCTCCTAGTAGCAGAGCCTCCTCCTCCACAAGTGCGCCACTCTCCCAAGTGTGAGTGAGAGAATAGAATGTGTAAAATGAGCGAGACACACTCTCTATTTATACACTAATTTGACTTGACCTTTACTCAACTAGGTCGGCCTCATCTTAACCACTTAACATAATGCTGACTGGGCCGACCCCCACTAGGGTGGTCTAATAACCCTTTGACCCACATGGTCGACCCCCAATAGGGTGGTCTAATAACCCTTTGACCCACATGACTTATACAGGGCCGACCCCAACAAGGTGGTCTAATAACCCATCAAGTATAAGTTACGACACTTACAATATAAATGACAACACTTCCGTATAGATGAATAATAACATCTCTATAGGAATACAACCACTTCCGTATAGAGGAATAATAACATCTCTATAGGAATACAATATACATATATGTGAAATACAATCCAAAGTTACATATACATCAACACGATAGAGTTGTCCTCCCACAGTGACAATGACACTACGAGGTCATGATTCATATACAGCATGGCGCTTCCACATATATGGCTGTCCTAAAATAACATCGCATACTTCAAGTGGGGACACATCACACAATACCTCATCTTTGAAGGGCTTGATGTCGTATGGTAGGCGACATTGATGCCTAACGCGGATCCCTCGTCCTTGGCTCAGCCAACCAATGGTTTATGGTTGCGGGTGTGGTGTTATTGGTAGCTCCAATTTCTTGATGACTTCTGTTGAGATCAAGTTCTTTTGGTTGCCACTGTCCACAACAAAGTGTAGGATAATTCCCTTCACCCACATCTGTGAGTGGAAAAGGCGCTCCTCTGTCTCCGACTCTTCAAGTTCCTTTGGTTGAATCTGTGTGGTGGAAACAACGGCACTAGGTTCTGCATCAATGATCTGCAATGATCTGCTTCCTTTTTTGCGTGGTTGTGAAATTAGGTTATGAGTCAGAATCGAAACTGAGATCTGATTCTGAATATTTGATCTTAGCCGCCAATGACTGTTTTGAGCAGCATTCATCAGTGTTGTGCCAGAGGCTTTTGTGGAACTCGCACCACTTCCCAGTGTCCTTCTTTGTCTTTTCGTTACCCTTCTTCGCTTGTGGTTGGGACTGGTATTCCATTCCCTGCCCCGTGTTCTGTGAGCCAGAGTTTCCCTTGCCCTGCTTCTACGCAGGACCAAAGTCACGCTTTTTCTTTTGCTAAAATTTCTACTCAATTTTGATAGCATATCGATAGGTGGATCCGAGTCAAGAGATTTCCAGGAAATCCATCTCTGTTCGTATGTACCGGTGTAGGCCACTGTGATATTTCAGTACTAGGTGCCGCTCGGAGTCCTTGATACCTAGCTTTGTGCGCAAGGTATGAAATTTGTTGGTGTACTCCGACACCGTTTGGTCCCTCTCTTGACGCAGAATGGTCCATTTTGTGTACTGGTCATCATAGTTTCCCACTGGATAATATTGTTCCTTAACGGCATCTATGAAAGAGGCCCAAGTGTGATCATAATCAAACAATCCAGACTCGTCTAATGGGTTTTGCTCACAATAAGTTTCCCACCAATTTTTGACATGGGGGACAGCCTTGAGGAGCGCAAAGACGATCTTTTCTCTGTCGAAAAAATTGTGGACAGAGAAATACCCTTCTAGTAGATTCAACCATTTATCTAGGACATCGGCATCGATCTGGCCTTCAAATAAAGGGATATCAAAATTAACTTGTACCTTGAAGGGAGCCGCATCTCCGAAATGGTTGCTCGTTGAAGGTGTATCTATCGTCGTCGGCATGCGTCGAAGGATTTGGGCGAAAATATCCATCATCTCGTTCCTCTATCGCGTGAGGGCTTCCTTGAGCAACAACTTGATAGGATCTCCTGCTATTTCGTCTCTCTTTTCATCCGCCATGGGAGGCCGTTTGGGGCGGCAAGAGTGATCTTCCCCAAATGAAACTAGTTCAAGACCCAACTTTCTGTATCCTGATCTCGTCGGGGACATGCACCGAGAAAAAATCAAAGAGCAGATTGCTCTGATACCACTGATCCGGATTTGTGTGGGAACAAAACAAAAGATAGCATATACAGAATCATATACAGATATATATATTCACATACACAGATATATGGCAAGAAACACAACGATACAGTAAACACATATTCTATTAAATATCGGAAATAGAACAGACTATAAATACAACAGCTAGAATGGTAGTAGCTATCTCTGAGAAGAGATGTGGCCGTTGTGCTCATTCGTGCCAAGATTAATACAAAGAGAGGTCGAAAGGGCCTATTTATCATAAGCATGAAGGAAAGAATCCCAAACATCCAAAAACCTAACCCTAGAAGATGAACCGTCATAAAGTTTGCGGCTCCAAGGTGGTTAGTTGAACAGTCAACTTCCCAGGGTCATAAATTTTGCATACGATCTCCGTTTGGGGAGCTCGGGATCCCGTTGGAAATATCTATCCGAGGAATACGCTGAGGACCATAAAATAGATGAGCTCCATCGGACCAAGGTTTCCCAAAAAATGTTGTTTAGGGCCTCAAAACGGCCCAGGAAGTTTGGGACTCGAAAAACTGTAGAAAAATTACTAGAAAATTGGCAAAATGGAAAACTGTTTTGAGCCAATGGAATAGGTGGGTGGCCACCGATATCCATCTGGATCAAGTTGTAGAAACGATTGAAAACTTGCTTGGATCCTTTAAGTGGACACACCAAACTGATCTCCAATATTCTCTACAAGCTCACTTCTATCAAATAGATGTAGGATAATTGATGGCTAGAAAATAATTTATCATATACAGTGCATTTCAAGAAGTCAATTGCACTATGCAGGTCTGTAAACACATTCTCCAACACCTTTAAAACAATTCTGCGGCTCTTAAAACAGTCCTTTTCAATGCAACTTTCAGGCAGTGTTTTGCAAGAGAGGCTTCATGATTAAATTTTCAAGGAGTAGCAATATTTAATCCAACTCTAATCATTTGTGGCAGAAATGAGATAATACCATTCCAACTCAAATTTTACGAAAGATTAAATACATGTACATATAGAGTAAAAATTGGATGTAGAGTAGCAGTAGTGAAGCTACAAGCTTTATCAGTGAATCTTCAACATGTAGCTCATTTCAATACAATTTACCTCCAACACATTCAAATAAATTTTGATAGGTACGGAATTTAACACCCAGAGATGAAAATCTTACCATCATTTTGCTTCACCATAGTCATAATTAAATGAAACATGATGCTCAAGTAATTATCTTCATGGAGAGAAAGCATTTTCTCAACACACCATCATTTTGATCACAACAGCTTCAAGCTTCTAACGTGCTCCATGTTGGAGGAGAAGCATTAAACTCCAAGAGCTTGAGTAGGCACACACGCTCTTCATACAAGGATCCAATGTTCTGGTCACATTTCACTAAAGCTCCAAGAGAAAGGTATTAGCAATGGTGCAGCCACATTAATGGATATCACAGTCACTCCATGCTCTCAGCAATAGTCCAAGAGAGAGTACACACTGCATCATTTTCTTCTCTACGAGATCGACATGAGAGAGATATTCACACAAAAGAATGTAGTAGTGTATTCACACAAATCCAGGCGCATATCTGCAGAAATATTCAACGCAGCATATTATCGCAGCTCCACATAGTGAGAGAGAGAGAGAAAGTCACAGCACCAACGCAGATTCAGTTGTGAACAAGAGAGAATCCACAACTCAAAATATCGTCTTCAAAAGAGTATTATGCACCAGATAAGTCGCAGCTTCAATGAATAGAGATTCTACGCCTAAAAACAAATTAGGGTTTCCACCCTTCATGGTTTACCGCACTCCACGCTTCAAATCGCAGTACCAACGGAATGCCCACACCAAACGTTGAGCACTTCAATGCATCATTGGAGAGAAGATCCTTCAACAATAATAAAGATCAATAAATCCGACATGGTTCGAGTTCCCACAATGTTTAACACATATGCAAAATCCTGAAGCAGTTTGTCTTCCACGGTCTCAGATGTAGCACCCACTAGGGGTCTCCTTCACAGTGTTCTATCATCAAAATTGAGGCGCAAGTATTCACACAAGCACATGCATGGAGATGAGGAAGTGCTCATGCATATGTTGAAGATTCATGTAGTAGCTCCAAAGGAGATCATCGATGGGAAATACCTCCCAAATCATGATGCATCAATCACACTCCATGATTCTACAGTCTTCTTCTTAGCACCACCACAAGCTTCACGCAGGAGAGTAAAGTAGAATTTACTCAAAGATGTGTGAGACACGCAATAATAAATACGCAGCAATGTATCTAGCAACACTTTACCACAAGCTTTACCACAGATTTGGTATCATCACGCTTCACTAATGGTCCTTACCATAGATTTCACCACGAGCTTTGGAGTCTTCAGAGGTTAATTCCAGACCAACAGATAAGCCAGCGACTCCAAGTCACATCTCACAAGCATATTGGAACCAACGCAAATCACAAGTGGTATCTCACAAGAGAGCTTCTAGATTGTCTCAAGATGGTGAAGTCTTAACACCTTCAACACAAATACTAAGAAGTGAACAGAAACAATAGCTCCACGATGGAATACTTCAATGTTGCTCTTCAGAGGCCGTACGCTTGTAGTATGAATCACAATACCTAACTAAAACGTCTTAGAAGATAATTATAATGGGTCTAACAGTAGCAAATACTGAACTGATTAAGGACCAAAACATTTATCGAACACTGGAGATATAATTTCTAGTAGACATGCTCCAATAGATTGCCTCCACCAGCATCAGAAACTTCTTTTGAAGAAGGTCACCACGATCAATAGATACTCTAGGTCGCAGAAAGAAGATATAGAGGTCTCGTGGGATAGGAAAACTCTTCTCTATGTTCGTCGAAAGCGGAAAACTCTATGGTGTATGCTTTCTTACCTTCCAAGAATATCCCAATAATGAATGCATATGATAACGCTTCAAGCCGTTATGGTTAGGGTTTCCTTGAAGCAAGGGATCATATAGAAAAATGAATCACCAAGCATATATTATATGAATATGAATAGCTATTTATGTTTCTCGTAAAGAACTTATGACAAGTGGAACGTAATTGCGAAGAGTCATAGGCAACCAGCCCAGCGAGGATACTTACTTGAGCCAAGACTTAAATTTCAACAATTGTGTTGTCACATCCCCTTCCATCATACCAGTGTGATGGAGAGAACGTGATGCTAGAACGTCCCATGATTACTAAATAAAGATTCACATAATATGAAAAGGCATATGCAAATGTATAAATGCAAGAAATAAAGCGAAAGTAAATCCAATTACACATCTATCATACATTCAAGATATTCATGATAGTCATCAAATAAATACATTGCAGAGTTAACACAAGAGAGTACTTATCTTATAACAAAGTAGTCCCGAGCAACTGGCTATGCAACTGCAACGTTCCAACTAACCATAGGCCAGTTGTGATCATCAATTTCTCAACACAACTGCCACCCCCGAGCTGGGCATGATCTCTATAAGGAAAATGGGAACAACAAACTCACACATAACTCAAAGATACACCAAAATCAACCAAGCCAATCTACAGTTGGGTTTATCAAGCTGCTAAGGCAATGGAAAAGGAGAATTGCTAAGCTAGTGAGCTCAACCACAGATATATGGACACCCTCTACAAGATCTATCTAACTTGGTCCCCATAATACCTACACACCTGGCACAAGGAAGTATTCCCTTCACTCCTACACAGTCCCTCAAGCCATACCTTCCATTCTAGTGTTCTTCAAGGTGTGCATAGAAGAGTAACCAACCCTTTTGATCTTCTTGAGAGGTTACCTCCTCACTAGGTTTATCAAGCCAATTTTGGTCCACTTCCACTCCTAATTCTTGCTCACAAGTTCAAACCAAAATAGGGATGCACACAACAGCAAAATCACAAGTGTTGGGTATGAAGAAAAACGTGGGTAACCAAAAACAAAGTGGTAGATGGGGAATCAACCATGGGAGAGCAAAATAGTTTCTTGAAAATGTTCATGGGCATTCTAGGGGAAGAAATGACCTCTATAAACTCCCAAAACGTAACTCCCTTTCTCCCAGCCACTGTGCAATACAAAAACGAGCTTCCAGCTATGGAAAATGCAGGAAAATGATAGGAAACATGAAGGAGAAAGACCTAGCTAGCTCAGACTGCGTGAGAGAGCAAAGACCATGGGTGAAGAATGGCTTTGGGCACAATTTCGTGGGTGTTTTCTTGCCCAAGAAGCCAAAATACGATTTCCCGGGTTGATGGCTTGCCCATGCATGAAATTGGCTGCCATACCTCTTCATTCCCAAGGCATTAACTACATCAACCAACTTTTGGAAGAATTAAATGATTGGGTGCATAAGTCAAAATGGGTAGTTGGGGTTCATTCATTGACAATTGGCTTATCACCATTGGCTTAAGGGTTTGAATAATTTTCCTCCCTATTCCTTGTAGAATCATGCCCCCATCTCTTGTTGCATTGCATAGCTTTTGTGGGTATTTCATTAAAATCCATATTTACATGATGTCTTAATTTCTATTGTGCATGGCTAGCACAAGAACCATATGCATCAATCTTTAATTGTCGATACATAAAATGCTAAATCAATGGCGGGGCCTTGGCCTTGAGCTCCTCGCCATGATTTAATAACGATATTTACATCATTTACAATTTTAATGCAAAGGGGTCAAAATCGGGATATTACATGTGTTCTCATCGATATATGTGGATCAGCATATTTTTGTCGAGTCCACCATATGTTCATTGGTGGGTAAAATGAAGGGAAGGAAGAGAATTTTGTAGAAAGAATATACCAGAAGGCAGAGGTAACGTAGCAGAATGGAAACATTTTCAAAAAATGCTTTGATCGACATAGTTGGTAGGTGGTTGTAGGTATTTGGTAGAGTATGATAGACATGCAGACGGACTGAGTTCTCTGGTCTAGCATAGAAATTATGGGAAAAATATATGGCATAAATTATGCACAAAAGCTTAGGCTCCATAGTAGTAAAATGGAAAGATCACACATAATGGTAGAGCACAAACTGGCACGCAGCAAGAGTTATGGAGAGGAAAGTAGGTGACCGTTCACGCAGATATAAAGAATAGGAAGCAATTAAATTGGCATGTATGAGTGTGGAATTCATAAAGAAATTATGCTAGAAATAATACATGTGAATTTTGGCATAACTGGAGCTGGCAGGAGATAGCAGCAACACACATACCACATGTCAATAATAGGCTCTGATACCATTGTAAGATGCCCAAACGGGAAAATAGAAAATTAATTCATGAATACATTAGGATAGGCAGCAAAGCACAATAACCTCTCATTAATTAATGCACATATATACAATGAGAAGTGACCCTTGGATTTCGAATTCCAAGTAGTCTCTTAGACTCCCATGTGACTCTTGGTCTACCCTCAATGAACATTAATATTCTTTGCACGTGAATGGTGTACACCTAACCTAACACCAGGGATTAAGCTCCAACATATTCACTTTAACTTACACCATAATCCAACCCCTTCTACTAGTAATTAGGGTCAAAATATAAAGAGTATCTCTCCAATGGCACCAAGCATTCTTCTCTAAACCATTGACCACCAACCTTCCACAACGACATTTATCCCCATTCCACTCCACCATATTAAAATCCTCTTCAACAATCCACTTTGTATTTGTAAAAGGAAAATATGAATTCATCCAATACCAAAGCCTACATTGCTTTTAGCTAATACTAGGAGCATAAATTACAAAAACACTATACACCTAACCTTGAATCAAAAGGGTGTCCCACACACACTCATCATCTAGGTTTGAACTAGATGAAACTACAAAACTCTACAAAGAGGAATAGAATCCATCACCACAACTCCACTCCCTTGACAATGTGACAAAGTCCAAAAAGGTCCAATCCAACAATAGTTCATTTTGTTACGAAACTCAAAACCATTGGAAAGTTAACTTCCTAAAGGTATACCACATCCGACCTAACACACTATGCATAAAATAATTGCAATAGGGAAGCATCATCCCATGAAAAATCCAAAACAGTAAGGAGAGCTTCACTCTAAGGGGAGATGAAAGCCTAAACTATTGAATTGGTTTTCCATCTCAAATCCATCCAAATCAAACTATTGAATTGGTTTTCCATCCAAATCAGATGAATGAACCATTGAATCCTTGCAAGACTTTGCTCATGGTTGGGAGTGTTGGAAACCTAATCCTACAGGATTATGGTTCCAATATTAATTTTGTAAGTATTGTAAATATTCTTGAGAAGATGAAGAGTCTCTGTAGTAATCCAAAGAGACTATTGGAAGATGAATACCAACAACCATATGCAATGTATAAATAAATGTTTTCTACAATGAATAAAACAATCTAGGAGTTATCATCTTTGACAGTGGTATGAAAGCTTGGTGAAGACTAGCATAACTCCTGTTGCTCAGACCTGGCAGTCTACCTTCCCACTTCTCTCAGTTTGGTTCAGTATAACCATTCTCAGCATTTTAAATACGTTTCTTTGCATTTTCTACCCTTTTATGTCCTGCACTTTTCCAGTTCTTCTTGCCTGCAAATTCTACCATCTGTTTCTCTGCTCTCAATCTTGGAATCATCGGCTCTCTCTTTTTGTACTGTCCTCCACCAGTTCTGCCTACTCAGAATTTTTCTTTGGCAGTCTGGTTTCCTGTTACAATTGACCATTCCCTCTCCTCCTCTAAAAATCCTAATTCTGACCAGATGTAGATTACTGCTCATTCACTCTCTGGCAAATCCTGCGCAGATATTGTTTGCAATTGTTTTTGGAGTGCGACTCGAACCCCTCTCTCTACCTATGCTTGTGGGATCTCTCGTGGTCATTTTCCCTCTTGCGTTGAGGTGTTGAATGTATTGAAGTGTGAAGTGTGATAGTGGAGTGGAATAAGCAATCATGTTTTTCAGTGGAGTGAACCCTAATCCTCTCTTTTGCCAGGAGGTGCATACGAATACATGTAGCTGGATATCAAGATGGATTGAATACTGCAAACCCAAAAGAGTTGTGCTTGTTGCGTTGACGCATTTTATGCGAGTGTTGGCATTGAAGCGATGATGAAATCTCTGTGGTGAAGCACGTTTTCGTAGCTTGTGGTGAAATTTGTTGTGTGAAATCCAATTGTGAAGACTCCAAGTGTGCAGGCTCTCTCCAATTTAATTGAAGCTGCGTGGAGAAGATACGATTCCCACTCTCTTCGTTTTCATTGAACTACTTCAGTTTTAAGTGCAGACACCACTCTTTGGAGGAAATGCGAAAACCCTATACTCTCTCCAAGATCGTAGAGACTATTTTTAAGCTGCATAGAGAAGATTTGGTGCAATGGTACCACTCGGTGCGTGTGGGATCTCCCACGGTGGTGTGTTATCAATGATGCATTGGTAAAGAGCGTTGAATAGATTTCCTCTGGTTGTGATCCATTGAACCTCGTAACCCTACTGTTGGGCGGTGCCTTTGTGTGATGGTAACATATATTCATGATTGTATTAAGATCTAATGAGGATTTTTTGTGAACCCTAGTACCTTCCTTAGTTGTGTGGTGTCTCAACTATGAGCTACTTGAATGCTTACACCGTATAGAGAAGACTCAAACTCTGTTTGAAGACCTTGGAGTGAAGGCCATTGAATTTTGAGTTGTATGATTCCTCTCTAGTAAATTGTGTTGCCTATTGCAACACATTATTAAGATTTGTATAATTTTTCTTTACCTTGTCAAGTTGTGAGCACTGTATTAATTCATAGAGATTCTATTGTATTGTTTGAAAGCACCACAAACTAGTGCAAAGACCTAGACCTGCAGAATGAATTTTGAAGTAGAGAATATAGTCTATTGAAGTAGAGATTATCATTTTATGTACTTGTAACAAGGTGGCGGAGACTTAGACTTGAACCTATTCTTCTTTGCTTCCCAAACACCTTTTATTTGCAGGTGACAGAGGTAACAATTGCAGAAGATGAATTCACTGGAATCCACAATTGGAGCAGTAAATACCATTTTCCTTTCTCATAATCAATCCAAGGGAGAGAACAACATAAGAGGACAAGGAAGAAGAAATTTTAGAGGAAGGGGGCCATAAAAAAATCATACATAAGACCAGACTTATAGTGTAAGCTTTGTGGGAAAAATGGACATGAAGCAAATCAATCTTCGGCCCCTCGGGACTCCATCAAAGAAGGACATAACTAGAAGAAAGAAGACAAAAGTAAGAGCAAAGAGTTTGGTAAAGCTCTTGAATCTGCTCATTGTATTGTTTCACATTGTAATATTGGAATAAATGAAATCACATCATTTTCATATTATAGAGATTGTTGGATGCTTGATACTGGTGCAACATCCCACGTGACATTTAGAAAATATTTTTTTGAAGAACTGAATGACAATGTGGATGGCATAGTGTATTTTGCAAACAAATCCAACCTAAAACCAAAGGAAATTGGTTCCATCAAGCTCAAACTGTTTGGATTCCCTGACTTTTTGTTGTTGAATGTTCTCTATATTTAATAGTTGCAGAGAAGCATGTTTTCCTTGGTGCAAATTCGACAGCAATCCTGTTCCATACACATCTTCAATGGAATTGTATAGATAAGGAAGTCCTCTAAAAACCAGGTCATCATGACTGAATATGAAGATGGAAAGTTGTTGAAGTTGAAAGGCTCATATGCAAGAGTTCAAAGCTTTTCCTACCTCTCTCAGCATGGATAAGGTAATATATCACCCAGTTTGTTATGGCATCCTAGATATGGTCATCTAAATTATAATAGTCTTTTCTTGCTGAGAAAGAATGGTGTTTTTGGTTTTCCCACCATTCCTATGATAGTGAACAAATGTGATGCATGCATAATAGGCAAACATAGTAAGCAGCCATTTCAAGAGTCAAAATTCAGAGCATGTAGAAAGTTAGAGTTGATTCACTTTGACTTATGTGGCCCCATGCATATTCCTTCTACTAATGGTAATAGATATCTCATGACCTTTTTTATGACTACACCGGAATATGTTGGGTATACTTGTTAAATAAAAAATCTAAAGCATTTCAAACATTCAAAAATTTTCATGAATGTATAGAAAATCAAGCACAATCTCATATTAGCACGCTTCGTACTGATAATGGAAAAGAATACACTTCTAATGCTTTTGAAGACCATCTTCGTCAACATGGGATTTCACATCAAAGTTCGGTCCCTTACAACCCTCAACAAAATGGTGTGGCAGAATGAATGTATAGAACCATAATGAATATGGTACGCACAATGATGTTTTTCAAGAATGTAAGACCGATGTTTTGGGGTGATGCAGTATTGTGTGTATCCTATTTCATAAATAGAAGTGCATCTCATGCTATTGACAATAAGACGCCACATGAAATGTGGTATGTCCACATGCCATCGGTGAGGCATCTCAAGGTTTTTGGTTCCATCTACTGTGACTTGATACCAAAGGAGCAAAAAGACAAGCTTGGTGCTTGGAGTGGAAAAATTCATTTTCTTGGGGTATTCAGACACCTCCAAGGCATATCATCTTTATAATGAGGTAAACAAGAAGTTGTCATTTCCAAAGATGTCATTTTTCTTGAAACTAATAAAAATGACGGGTCTATTGATAGACAACTTGATCATATGGAGAAATTTTCCCATCTAAAGACATATTATGAAGTTGATAATGAAATTCCACATTTTGAAGGAGGGATCCCTATCTTGGATCAATATCTAGAATTTCATTTTGAAACACCAACACCCCTTTATGAAGAAACTCATGAAGAAGAAGTTCCGACCACTTCACTGGAACAAGCGATTCAATTGGATGATGTGATAGAGAGGATTAGAAGACTGAATCTTGAATAAAATGAAGCACCACCAGTTGATCAACTTAGGTCATCATGGAAAGTTATGAAATGGGCCACAAATACACTTGAAAGTGTCAATCTAGATGAAGTTGGAAAGACAGGAACAATAAGCTCAACCAAACAAGAAGATGGAGAAGATGCATATAACTCAGGTGATGACTTGGATGTCTCATTTTATTGTGAATTGAATTTATCTTCTAACTTCGAACCAACTTCCTTTGAAGAGGTTGATACTTGTGATGAATGGAAAGAATCCATGTAGAATAAGTATGATGCGCTCATAAAGAATGGAACCTGGAAGCTGGTTGATCCTCCAGTTGGAACAAAACGATTGGATGCAGGTGGGTATACAAGAACAATTACATATCATATGGATCACATGACAAGCACAAAGAAAGGCTTGAGGAAAAATTCTATGCACAAACGAAGGCATTGAATATGAAGAGTCGTTTTCCCCCACAGAAAAATGGTCTACCATTTGCACCTTACTATCTTTGGATGCACAAAATGGGTGGAAAGTCCATCAAATGGATGTAAAAACAACTTTCTTGAATGGAGACTTGAAATAAAATGTATTCATGTCTCATTTAGAGGGATTTGTTGTGAAAGGGAAAGAGCACAATATATGTAAGCTCGTCAAGTCATTGTACGACCTGAAACAAGCACCTCGTGCATGGTATGAAAAGCTAACCGAACATCTTTTGAAGTTAAATTTCAAACATTATAATCTTGATGATGCAACACTATTTGTAAAGAAAGTTGGAAGATCTATTGTGTTTCTTGTGGTGTGTGTAGATGACATTTTGATGATAGGGAACAGTGAAAGTTATATTGCATCCATAAAGAAAGATTTGAAGAATGGATTTGAAATTACAGATATGAGACACCTTCACTACGACTTGGGAGTTGAAGTGACTCAACACCCTAAGTACTGTAATACCCCAATTTTGGACTTTGAACCCCTATTATATTTTGCTAAGTATTATTTCAATTTTACTTAGTTGATATTAGAAATCTGAAAAGTTGATTTCTAGTAACCATGTGGACCAGCACATTAATGAGATGGGAGTCACAGTCCCCTAAGGGTTGGAGGGAAAATGCCAATTAATAATAATAATAATAAGAAATTATTATGGAGAAAAATGGCAAACCCTAAAGAAAAGATTTGAGAGACTAATGAATTAAAAGAATTCATAAAATGATAAATTTCACACCTAAGAGAATAAAAAGTGAAACTCATTGAAACACTTCATTCTACACATTCTCATGATCATTAACACACAAGAGAAATTGGGAACCTGGGAAGAACAATAACCTGAGACCAATGAATATTGGTGAGGGAGGACAGATTTGGGAGTACCAAACTAGTCCTGAAGCCAAGTGAATGAGGACAAATTTGGGAGAACCAAACTGGTCCAAATTAAGAGGAATCATACAGCTGAGTATTGGCTTGTCCACTTAATTGTGTGCAGGTAGGAGAACTACCCCAAGCTTGCAAGAGCACTGCATTTTACTCTCAATAGGTTGTGTTTAATTTGATTCTCTTAATGGTTGAGGCTTAAAATCCCCTGGAGCATCCTGGAGCTCAAGAGTACTTGGGGAAACAAGTTAAGGGTATCCTGCTGCCACTAAAATATCCTAAATAACTTGGGGAAACAAGTTAAGGGTAACTTAAAATCTACACTCTGACTCAGGGGACTGTGAACTAAGCTCTGGGGTGACCTGAAAGTAAGGATTACTTGTTGGTCAAAGGCTGGGAGGTTTGTGCTTAGTTCCACTGGTCATCTGATCTCAGATAAGTTTATCTACTGAACCTATATGATTATTTTATGGACAGTAATGGAATGTGTTCATATTTATTTCTGGAAGAACTGTTAAATGATCTACTATTTTAGATATGCTTATATGTATACTATAGTACTGATTTATGAGTATAGATCTACCAGAGATTCCTAGATCTTTGTAATATGAAGTAGTTCTATGATCTAACTTGAAATGCCTGAGTATTCGTGGTTTATGTTTGTTGTATGCATGGGTATAGTTCTGATGCATTTATATTGACATAAATATTGTTTAAATTAGGGTTTGCAAGCCTGAGAGATGCATCCTAGAGTGAATATGGTGTAAATGCTAACCTATGGTTAAGTGCATGCATTTTATATAGAGTACATTCATTTCCATATTACTGGCAGAACTAGGGTTATATATTTTATTGGTAAATCAAGCAGACATGTAAACCTAAAGGTTTACATGTCAAGCCTTAAAATACTGATAAACCCTCTCTCCTGTTTTTTTTAAGATCAACCCAGATTGGGGATAAATATGAGCAAGACATTTTCCTAGATGATATTAATGAAATTCTCATTCTGAATCTACTTATACATTCATGTTACAATTATGTATACGAAAGTCTTGTGTTGGCAGATGTGTTTTGTATTCATATTAACGCCCTTAGTATGGGTTGTGTAGAGTCGCATTATCCCTTCAAGAGTTAATTCGTGGTCCATAAAATGGAACCCACCTTATTACAAAATGTACATATAAATGTTACAGAGTGAAGTAATATTCATAGTTAGGGTTTTCCTAAAGTTTCGATTTCACTTGCTATTATTTCCTGAGAAGCATGCTAAGTTTCGAATGCCTTTTATTTTGGTAGACGCTGCGTATTTTAATATGGAGAAACATGTAAATTTCATGCCCTCGATATGAGCGAAGTGAAGGACACGAGATTCGACTTAGAGTCAAATCGTGGTCCCTGGTTTGAAATCCACATTATCATAATAAATTACAGAGTTAAATGCTCTTCACAACAACAAGGGTTTATACCTATGGTTTAGCCATTCATTAAACTGTATGCGTAACCATCATTCTATATGATCAATATTTTAATGATTGCCACGATTTTATACAGAGTATACTTGCACAAAGATCATACTGCATAAATACTATTGAATGCGATTCTATATTATGCAGCTAGTTTAACATTCTAAGCCCACGACTATGCTCAGGGAGCAGTTTAGCTACGAGATCGACATCGTAAATATCAAGTGTTGAAGCGCACACATTCAAGTTAAATGCGAATCGACTCAATCGTTACCTTATAACATTGTGTATGCCTATATACGTTCTGAGGAGCAATAATCATAAAACATTTAATTGTTGTAACATTCCTTTATACTTTGAGATTTAATGGGATGCAGCTACCTTTCAAACTGACGCATATACATTTATAAGTTTATGGGAAAGCTTATTATTCAATAGTAAATTGAATGCAAAATACATTATGTTAAGTATGGCGAATGCAGCGAATTAATGCACATACATTATAGAAAAAACAATACAAGTGTTAACCATTTGCTTGGAGTTAATCGAATCAAACATTTCACAATTAAAAAGATGAACGCCATACGATTCACATAATAACTCTGTTAAATTCATAAAATAAAAGGAGACAAAGGCCGAGAGCACCCTTGGCATGTCATTATAGTATCAAAACAAGCTACGGCTTAAATGTTCGCATCTCACAATGCATTCATTATTTACAAACGAGGATTTACAGTCCAGAGCGAACTCTCTTCTTCCCACACTTTATCCCTTCAAGGGTCCACCCAAGTCGTGACGGTAACCCACCGACGACGCCCAGTGTGGCCAAACCACACAGGTCGCTAGGACCATCTTTCTTAAAGCAGCAAGCATAACGCTTTTGTGTTTTGGGGCCAAGGGCCACCACTCTTTTAAAGCAGCAAAACAAGCAACCCAACACTAAACCTTTTAGATCGTTTGACTAACTCAGCCCTGAACCACGGGGTGAAACCACCTGAGGCTTCAAGTAGTGGCGAGTTACCTGGCATTTTGGGGCACCTTTTCCCCATGCGCAGATTCGGTTTTGGAGCCACTCTGCATGCCCTAACTTCCACCACCTTCCTTCTGACCTGTGAAACAATGATGAGAGGTTAAACAAGTATTAAGTGAAATGGTAACTACCTATATTTTACCCCAACTTGCAATAAGGGTGGTTACGAAACATTACCTATAAGAAGAGGATTTTTGTTTCCATGTCTCACCTGAGCACATAGGTAGCAAGCGACAAACGTTAGTCAAGCTCGGAGTTTTATAAATGTGTAAACATTGCAATAAACAAGTTACGAACTGAGCTTTCGACTTACCATGGAATACAGTGGCGAACGTCGGCAGTATTGTGGTGTTGTTAGGATATCGTCCTGGCAACGAATCCATTTCGTTCTGCACCGAACCTCAACATAACAACATTGACCACCCTCGATTCTCAAGCCTTTTACATTGTTGCGGGTACCAGACAGGGAAGGTAATGGTCACCACTGACCCCAGTTGCCGAAGTGTTATGGCATATGTCATGGATCGCTAGGCGAGAATACCATAGTGTCTTGGATCAACGACGATGCAAGTATCACGGTTTCCAATAAACCAACCATGCTGACATCAACGGTGAAGATCAACTAGCGAATTTAATGGAGCCTACGTAGAGTATGCAGTACAACTCTCGGAGTTGGTAGCACGTCGTTCCGAGTTGGTTTGGAGGTGGGAGTTCATTTAACGTATACCAACCACTGTCCACCTAGACCCAAGCCTTAACGTTGTTGTTAAGCTCTCCAATTACTCCAGGGAACTCCCTTACCTGCCAAATGGGGGTCAAAACGTTTGAAGAGGTTTGGTTTAGCCTGCGTGGCTTCACCACATCACCACCCAAGCCACCTGTTGCAACAAGCAGTTCCAACACTCTATTCATTTGCGGCTCTTACGTGTTTTGTCCACGTTAGCATGGTAATCGTATTGTTTACAAACCCCAAGTCGTTGCTTAACACCGTAGTCATTGCACTTTGGTTAAATCGTTTATTATGTTGGCAGTAATGTCATCGTATGACATTTGACCACCTTTGTATTTAGTCGGGTTCATAGCATAGTGGCGCGAATTTGAAACGTATTGTCACATAGGCATGTTAAGCCTTAATCCATTGTTGGGACATATAATATATATACATATATTATATATATATATATATTATTAGTTTTTAAATGAATTAAGTTTCAATTTCAATGTTATTAATATAGGTATTCTTGCTATTTAATATAATGGCATTTAAGCCATGGTCCAAACCATTAGAGATAGGATATATATATATATATATATATATATATATATATATATATATATATATACGTGTTTATATATATATAATATATATGTATGTATATATATGTATGTATGTATGTATTTATATTAATTATAAAGTTAAGCCATCCTAATATATGATTAATATGGTGGAGAAATGTTATGTGTGGCTCATAACAATATCTTTAATAGATGTTAATATAGTATTAATGGAATTATTGCCTATCACTTTATATGGTCGTAAGTGTTTAGGATGTAGCGCATATGTAATTGCTGACACATGAGTTGTCCTTGCATGTTCATGTTTTACTGAAGAGTTACACCTATTGTAGCGATAGCTAGAGCTAGTGTTTTCCGCATTATTAATTGATTGGAGTCTTTATTCAAAAAAGAAAAAAAATCGCGTAGAAGAAACGTGACAAATTGGTATCAGAGCACAGTCACTACACTAGGACCTTAGGCTCATTTGCGTGAATGTTGTGTTTCATTTAGAGATAAATAATTAAAATTCCTGTAGCATACTGTTTTGTAATTTTCTTTTACAATAATTACATTGTTGTGTATGAATTCTAACAAACAGATGATTGGCCACACTTAGACAACACAGTGGCTGAAACAGTAAATGGCAGAAATGAATTATGCAGAACAGGAAGGGGGGCTGGCTGTAGAAACATCCAGTCAGCAAGGAGAAATGGCCAGCAGGCAAAAGAGGAACCAGAACTCTCCACAATGAGCAACAACATCTAGTGAGATGTTGGAAACAGTCAAAAGTATGAAGGCTGAATTGATCGGCATTAAAGAAGACAACATTAAAAACTTTGAAGAACGTGGAGAAATAAATGTTATTTTGCTGCAAAAGTTGATGGAGAAAGAAAACAACCACCTGAATTCAGCATTTTCTAAATTGTTTTCCGTTTGGGTATAAGGATCAGATAGAGTTTGACGATCCCAAGACCTTGGAAGATGCTTTCTGAAAAGCTAGACTGTGTTATGAACAGGGGCATAATAGATCTGAAGTGTCAAAAAGGTGGAACAAAAAGAAGAAAACCAAATCTGATAACAGGAAAAAAGGACACAAGCCCAACCAGTTCATAAACCAAGTTACGAGGGCACCTTTCAGCAACAGATTTAAAGGCAGCAAGACACACTCTAACACCTTTCCACCAAACAAGAAGACGAACATTGAAGGCAATAGAAAACTAGAACATACACCATCTAAGCTGTCACTCAAATGCTGGGGGTGCAGAGGAATTCATAGGTGGTACGGTTGTCCTCATAAGAAGGATATAAGCAAACCAATGAATAACCTGCAAGAGGCATCAATGGTTCAAGATATGGCAAGGAGCCCAAAAATCTATGCTGCATTGAACAACCGTCAAGTAGAACATCAAGCCTCTGTAATCGAGTTTGAAAGTATGCTTTCCGGGACACCTGTGTCTATCTTGATTGATTCTAGCGCATGTAAAAGTTACGCAGACCCAAAACTGTGTGAGTCATGCAAACTTAGTAAAAACAAATACATGCAGCCTTGGATGGTTCAAATGGCCACAGGGACAAAAAAGAAAGTTTATGAAGTAGTGAACCAATGTCCTTTGAAGTTGAATTAATCTTACATGAGTGCAGATTTAAATGTTTTGCCTTTAGGATCGTACGATTTGCTTATTGGTATGGATTGGATGGAAAAACATAGGGCTGTTATAGACTGTTATCAAAAATCTGTTACCTTTACTAATGATGTGGGACAGCCTGAAAAGATTCAAGGGATAGTAAGAGCAGTGAAATTAAGAGAAATTTCTGCTCTTCAATTGAAAAGAAATGCATGGAAAGGGTGCAAAATTTATGTTGTCCACATGACAAAAAATCAGAAAAGTGAAATTTCATATTTCACGAAACATCCTGTTTTGGATGAATTTGAGGATGTGTTTCCCGAGGAGATTCTAGAGTTACCTCCTAGACGAGAACTATATTTTACCATATACCTGTCCCCGGCAACAGTACCAAATTCTAAGGCACCTTATCGGATGAGTACTCCTGAATTGATAGAGCTAAAAGCACATTGCAGGAGCTGTTGGAAAAAGGTTATATCCGTCCAAGTGTATCCCCGTGGGGAGCACCGGTGATATTTGTGCAGAAGAAAGATGGCACTTTCCGGTTCTGCATAGATTATAGACAGTTGAACAAAGTAACCATCAATAATCGATATCCCTTTCCAAGGATAGACGATCTGTTCGATCAGGTTGGGGGTGCTATTGTCTTTTCAAAAATTGAAAGAAGGTCGAGTTATCATCAAATCAGAATTAAAGAAGAAGATGTGCATAAGACATCTTTCCGCACTCGCTATGGACATTATGAATTTGTGGTGATGCCATTCGGTTTGACGAATGCACCAGCCACGTTTATGTGCTTAATGAATAATGTTTTAGCAAGTACCTGGATAAATTTGTGGTAGTGGTTATTAATGACATACTCATCTATTTGAAGAATGAAAGTGAGCATGAGGAACACTTAAGGTTAGTGCTGCAAGTTCTAAGAGAAAACCAACTTTATGCAAAGTTATCCACGTGTGACTTTTACAAAGACCAAATACAATACTTGGGTCACATTATATCAGCCCAAGGTATTGCGGTGGATCCTGACAAGATCAAGGCCATAATGAATTGGCCTACTCCCCAAAATGTAAGCGATGTCCTCTCTTTTATGGGATTAGTCGGGTACTATCAGAAATTTATTGAAGGATTTTCCAAAGTGACCCATCCCATTACCTCTCTGCAGAGAAAAGAAGTCAAGCTTCTTTGGACATCCAAGTGTGAAGCAATTTTTGCAAAGCTGAAATAGTTGTTCACTTCCACTCCTATTCTAAAAGTGGTTGATCCATATGGTGATTTCGTTGTATGCACGGATCTGTGCAAGGATGGCTTGGGAGGCGTGCTAACGCAAGACGATTCAGTAATTGGGAATGAATCTAGAACTCTGAAAATGCATGAAGTAAACTATGCGATGCATGATTTAGAACTGGCTTCCATAATTCATGCTTTAAGAATGTGGTGACACTACCTTCTTGGGAAAAGGTTTGTTCTTAAAACTGATCACATTGGGCTGAAATATCTATTTCAACAGCCAAATCTGAACTAAAGGAAAGCAAGGTGGTTGGCTTTCTTAAGCGAGTTTGACTTTGAAATTCAACATATTAAAGGCAAAGAAAATAAAATTGTTGACACACTTAGTAGACGCATGCACATACTAACTATGGCTTCGATTAACAGTTTTCAAACTGATTTAACGTCACAGAGCCGGGCAGCAGCTGAAAAAGACCAAAAATATCTAAATTTAAGACAAAAGTGTCTCGCAGAAAATTCAGATCAGCAAGCAACTGATTACAGCATATCCAAGGATGGACTGATGTTGTTTAAAAACATATTGTACATACTGGATCAGCCAGAATTAAAGCAACTGATTATGGATGAATTTCACAAAAGACCATATTTTGGTCATCCAGGTTATCAGAAAATGATAACAGTTGTTAAAAAACAGCATTACTAGCCTAGAATGAAATCAGAAATTGTTGAATACATCGCAAAATGTATGGACTGTCAGCGGGTGAAAGTGGAACATCAACATCCGGCTGGTTTGTTACAGCCGATACCAGTACCAGAATGGAAATGGGAGACCATTTCTATGGATTTTATCACCGGGTTGCCTAAAAATAACAAACAACAAGATGCAATCATGGTGGTAGTGGATAAGTTGACTAAGGCAGCTCACTTCATACCAGTCAAATCCACTTTCAAGGAAATAAACATTGCAGAGGTTTTCATGAAAGAAGTCTTTCGACTCCATGGAATTCCCAAGGTGATTATATCTGACAAGGATACAAAATTCACCTCACACTTTTGGAAGGATTTGTTTACAGGTATGGGGAGTAAACTAAGTTTTAGTACATCCTACCATCTGCAAACTGATGGACAGACTGAAAAGGTGAACCAAATCCTTGAGGACACGCTTCACCTATATGTCATGGATAACCCAAAGCAATGGGAAAACTACCTACACTTAGCTGAATTTTCCTACAACAATGGTTACCAAAATTCTGCAGGAATGAGTCCATTCGAAGTGTTGTACAACAAAAACTGTAAAACCCCTATGACTTGGGATGATCCGGTAAATCGGATTGTGATGAGTCCCGAAATGCTAGCTGAACTAGAAAACATTGTGCAGAAAGTTAAAACAAACTTAAAAACTGCCCAGGATATGCATAAAAGCTATGGTGATCATCATAGAGAACATAAAGAATTTGAAGTTGGGGATCATGTATTCCTAAGAGTGAAAGTAAAGAAAATTTCTTTGAGCTTGGGCAAGGTTGCCAAACTTGCACCAAGATTTTGTGGTCCTTTCCAAATACTTGATAGAGTAGGACCTGTTGCTTATCAGTTAGCTTTACCAGCAAATTTTAAAGTACATGATGTGTTTCATGTTTCATTGTTGAGGAAATATGTATATGATCCTAAGCAAATTGTGAACTGGCATGTGATTTAGGTGGAATCAGAGGGAGAATTCCATACAGACCGTATATGCATACTGGATCAACAAGAGGTGGTACTTCAGAATCGAACCATCGTTCAGGTAAAAGTGCAATGGGAGCACTATAAGCCTAAAGAGGGTACTTGGGAAATGGAAAGGGAAATGTGAGCAACATACCCTTTCTTGTTCAAAGAAGTACATGACACAAACTAAATTTGCTTATTATGTTGTTTGTTGTTTTGCAAAACTATTTAACACCGAGGACAGTGAAAACTTAAGGGGAGGGAAAATGTAATACCCCAATTTTGGACTTTGAACCCCTATTATATTTTGCTAAGTATTATTTCAGTTTTGCTTAGTTGATATTAGAAATCTGAAAAGTTGATTTCTAATGACCATGTGGACCAGCACATTAATGAGATGGGAGTCACGGTCCCCTAAGGGTTGGAGGGAAAATGCCAATTAATAATAAGAAGAAGAAATTATTATTGGAGAAAAATGGAAAACCCTAAAGAAAAGATTTGAGAGACTAATGAATTAAAAGAATTCATAAAATGAGAAATTTCACACCTACGAGAATAAAAAGTGAAACTCATTGAAACACTTCATTCTACACATGCTCGTGATCATTAACACACAAGAGAAATTGGGAGCTTGGGAAGAACAATAACCTGAGACCAATGAATACTGGTGAGGGAGGACAGATTTGGGAGTACCAAACTGGTCCTGAAGCCAAGTGAATGAGGTCAAATTTGGGAGAACCAAACTGGTCCAGATTAAGAGGAATCATACAGTTGAGTATTGGCTTGGCCACTTAATTGTGTGCAGGTAGGAGAACTACCCCAAGCTTGAAGGAGCACTGCATTTTACTCTAAATAGGTTGTGTTTAATTTGATTCTCTTAATGGCTGAGGCTTAAAAGCCCCTGGAGCATCCTGGAGCTCAGGAGTACTGAATTGGATGTTGGGTTTCCTGCTGCCACTGAAATATCCTAAATAACTTGGGGAAACAAGTTAAGGGTAACTTAAAATCTACACTTTGACCTAGGGGACTGTGAACTCAGCTGGGGGTGACCTGAAAACAAGGAGTACTTGTTGGTCAAAGGATGGGAGGTTTGTGCTTGGTTCCACTGGTCATCTGATCTCAGATAAGTTTATCTGCTGAACCTATATGATTTTTTTATGGACAGTAATGGAATGTGTTCATATTTATTTCTGGAAGAACTGTTAAATGATCTACTATTTTAGATCTGCTTATATGTATACTGTTGTATTAATTTCTGAGTATAGATCTGCCAGAGATTCCTAGATCTCTGTAATATGAAGTAGTTCTATGATCTAAGTTGAAATGCCTGGGTATTCATGGTTTATGTTTGATGTATGCATGGGTATAGTTCTGATGCATTTATATTGCCATAAATATTGTTTAAATTAGGGTTTGCAAGCCTGAGAGATGCATCCTAGAGTGAATATGGTGTAAATGCTAAACTATGGTTATATGCATGCATTTTATACAAAGTACATTCATTTCCATATTACTGGCAGAACTAGGGTTATATATTTTATTGGTAAATCAGGCAGACATGTAAACCTAGAGGTTTACATGTCAAGCCTTAAAATACTGATAAACCCTCTCTCCTATTTTTTTTAAGATCAACCTAGATTGGGGATAAATATGAGCAGGACATTTTCCTAGATGATATTAATGAAATTCTCATTATGAATCTACTTATACATTCATGTTACAATTATGTATATGAAAGTCTTGTGTTGGCATATGCGTTTTGTATTCATATTAACGCCCTTAGTATGGGTTGTGTAGAGTCGCATTATCCCTTCAAGAGTTCATTCGTGGTCCATAAAATGGAACCCACCTTAATACAAAATGTACATATAAATATTACAGAGTGAAGTAGTATTTATAGTTAGGGTTTTCCTAAAGTTTCAATTTCACTTGCTATTATTTCCTGAGATGCATACTAAGTTTCGAATGCCTTTTATTTTGGTAGATGCTGCATATTTTAATACGGAGAAACATGTAAATTTCATGCCCTTTATATGAGCGAAGTGAAGGACACGAGATTCGACTTAGAATCAAATCGTGTTCCCTGGTTTGAAATCCACATTATCATAATAAATTACAGAGTTAAATGCTCTTCACAAAAACAAGGGTTTATACCTGCGGTTTAGCCATTCATTAAACTGTATGCTCAACCATCATTCTATATTATCAATATTTTAATGATTGCCATGATTTTATACATAGTATACTTGCACAAAGATCATACTGCATAAATACTATTGAATGTGATTCTATATTATGCAACTAGTTTAACATTCTAAGCCTACGGTTGTGCTCAGGGAGCAGTTTAGCTACGAGATCGATATCGTAAATATCAAGTGTTGGAGCGCACACATTCAAGTTAAATGCTAATCAACTCAACCGTTACCTTATAACATTGCGTACTCCTATATACGCTCTGAGGAGCAATAATCATAAAACATTTAATTGATGTAACATTCCTTTATACTATGCGATTTAATGGGATGCAGCTACCTTTCAAACTGACGCTTATACATTTATAAGTTTATGGGAAAGTTTATTATTCAATAGTAAATTGAATGCAAAATACATTATGTAAGTATGAAGAACCCAACGAATTAATGCACAAACATAATAGACAAAACGATACAAGTGTTATCCATTTGATTGGAGTTAATTGAATCAAACATTTCACAATTAAAAAGATGAACGCCATACGATTCACATAATAACTCTGTTAAATTCGTAAAAGAAAAAGAGACAGAGGCTGAGAGAACCCTTGGCATGTCATTACAATATCAAAACAAGCTACGGATTATACGTTTTCATCTCACAATGCATTCATTATTTACAAATGAGAATTTACAATCCAGAGCGAATGCTCTTCTTCCCACACTTTATCCCTTCAAGGGTCTACCCAAGTCGTGACGGTAACCCACCGATGATGCCCAGTGTGGCCAAACTACATAGGTCGCTAGGACCATCTTTCTTAGAGCAGCAAGCATAACGCTTCTGCGTTTTGGGTCCAAGGGCCACCACTCTTTTAAAGCAGCAAAACAAACAACCCAACACTAAACCCTTTCGAACGTTTGAGTAACTCATCCCTAAACCATGGGGTGAAACCACCCGAGGCTTCAAGTAGTGGCGAGTTACCTATCAGTTTGGGGAACCTTTTCCCCACGCGCAGAGTCGGTTGTGGAGCCACTCTACATGCCCTAACTTCCACCACCTTCTTGTTGACCTGTGAAACAATGATGAGAGGTTAAACAAGTATTAAGTGAAACGGTAACTACCCAGCTTGCAATAAGGGTGGTTACGAAACATTACCTGTAAGAAGAGGAGTTTCATTGCCATGCCTCACCTGAGCACACAGATAGAAAGAGACAAACGTTAGTCAAGCTCGGAGTTTTATAAATGTGTAAACATTGCAATAAACAAGTTACGAACTGAGCTTTCGACTTACAATGGAATACAGTGGCAAACACCAGCAATATCGTGGTGTTGTTCGGGTATCGTCCTGGCCACGAAGCCATTTCCTTATGGATTCATGGTGTACAAGATTGTTGCGCAACGAAGCGGCCCTCTTCACCGAACCTCAACATAACAACACTGACCACCCTCAATTCTCAAGCTTTTTACATTGCTATGGGCACCGGATAGGGAAGGTAATGGTCACCACTGACCCCGATTTCCGAAGAGTTATGGCATATGCCATGGATCGTTGCGCGCGAAGACCGTAGTGTCTTGGATCAACGACGATGCAAGTATCACGGTTGCCAATAAACCAACCATGTTGAGATCAACGGTGAAGATCAACCGACGAATTTCATGGAGCCTACTGTATTGGAGAAAACTCACTATGGCTTGGGAATACCACAACAGACAGATGACTACCAGAAATCTACTCAATCCTCAAAACAATGCTATTATAAATGACAATGTTAAAACAATGGAGAAATGTAACCAACCTCGATCCAACATTTGATGTAGATCCCCGTTGGAGCTTTCAATCCACGCACATCCAAGCACTTGTAATCTGCAAATTAGTCTTGACAACCAATATCTAACAAGTACATGTGATATACATAAATGACATTAACATTATCAATAACAATGGTCCATAATATCATAAGCAAATGCAACCCAATGTATAATAAATGACATTCACACCATTAATGGATGAGAATATGAGCATTTCTATTAATTAACAAGAAGAAGTACAAAGTGATTCGACCTCTTGCCAGCAACCAATCTAAACCAAGATATAGATCATTCCACTTATGCCTCCCCCACTTCAATCCTCCATGAATGGAAAACTCAAACTAGAAAGGAGTTTGGAAGGTGAACATAAATGGTTCACAACTACAAGGATCAATAAGTGCAGACTCAAGATAGGGAAAAAGAACACTAGAGTTCCTTTACTCTTCTCCTCTTCCTCCCGTCCATAAGCCATATGTGCTCAATATATAGTCCTCTCAAAGGTAGGTGAAAGGACTCATCGAGACGTTACTTGGGCAGATGGAAAGCCAAAGGTCAACCAATGACCGCTTTTTGGGAGTAAAAGGTAATAAAATAGTGGTTTTTACCATTTTACTTTATACCTGTGGGCTATAGGGATGCAACTCGCAGGTACACATGCTATAGTGATGCAACATGCGGGTAGGAACAAAAATAGGATAGACTGGTATCACTGAAGGATGAAAATGGATCTAAGTCACTGAAATGGATCCTACAGGCCAAAGAATGTTGATGCTAACAGGGTGTAAGATTTATGTGTAACAGATGCCCCCTAATGTGTGAGGTCAGATACTGATATGTGCTACGATGGCCGAAATACATTATAAAACTCAAAAGTGGAGTGATGGAAACACAAGTGGAAAGAACGGTTCACTCGTCATAGTACAATAGTATCTATGAATACATGTCGGTATAGTACAACAATCTGATACAATGGCCATGAATAGGCAGTCCATAAGTAAATACATGTCATAAGTGATCATAGCCATGATCCCTCTATAGTAAGATATGGTCTTCTGCTGAAAAGAAGACAACTGGTGCAAAACTGGAGGTACAAACTGCTGAAATCTGAGAGGTGATATCTCAGATGTAAAGTCAAAGTCATATGTAGCATACTGAATGGCACAATCGCCTAGGGCCTTCTACACAAGTCTTCGACGGTGCAAGTCTCATCAAGTGAATAAAGGAGTTGGGGTCGAACCTGATGAGACATCGTCTGATTACCGGTCATTGATGTATACCGTTAACAGACGCAAGATGACCCACCAATAATGAAAATGGGCATCAAGGCACAGAGCACAATCATCAGAGTGTGAATAAATGGGTTTAAGTTGAACACTAGGATGAATCGATCGATCAGGGGACATTGATGTATTCCCAAAACTGTCGATGGCGAGAGAACCTACCACTAATTACTGTAAGCCTCAAGGTACTCAACCAAACTCTAAGCCTCAAGTCCCGGAATAAATGAGTTGAAGTTGATGGAACGAGACTCGCTGGAAGGAGGGCATTAAGGCATCCCCCATCAACCAGCACGAGGTACCAGCAATGCTAAAATATTTGGAAGATCTCAGGTGAAATGGACTGACTCAATAAGGATGGCCGACATGCAATAGGAAAGATATCTGAGGAGTGGCCGACATGCAATAGGCAAGATATCTGAGGAGTGGCCGACACTGGTTTCAGGACTTCCTTTGAACAAGAGCATGAGCAGATGGATAGACTCAGGCAACATAGACTTGACATAAACTGTGCAATGCAAGAGGCATTACAAAGGGCTCCATAATGACTGGAAGCTTAACCAATTGGTGGAGAAAACTGAGAAAAAAGTACAGCTCCTAAGGCCCAACTATAGTCCCGACTCATAATGTACAGAGTGGAATGAATGCTCTGTTCAAAGGTGACACAACAGCTGCCAACAAGAAATAGTGACCATAATCCCGTCCGGCTTTTTGGAATATTTGATTTTTTTGTCTTTTTCATATTTGGGAAAAGCTTGAAAAAGAATAAAATTGCTTATAGTACAACAAGTGAGGGAACGAGTGTCAAATAGCTAGCAGACTAGTCCCAAGTAGTGGAACATACCTATGCTCAATGCAAGGAAGTGCGTGCAGGATGTGGACACTCGGGGGTGTGTTCCCTCAGAGTCAAAGGGTCATCAAATTGTGAAGGGAAAATATATAAGCTCTGCAGGGCTCGACAGAGAAAAGTGCTCAGGCACCAGGCTATCAACTGAGTAAGCGGGAGCCGGCACAAGGCTCAAGCGGCAAGCAGGATGATGCAATGCAATCACAACATGATATAACTGAGAAGTCATTTTTCGTAAAGTTAGTCTCCTCACCCGAAAAAAGTGTAAAACAATGAGAGAAGAACTCTTCTAGTCACATATGACTAGAGTATACCTTTTTCGTAATTAATCCACAAAGGTCCGAAAAAGGGGTAAACTTATACCTAAGTGAATGTCGCTTCAAATCCTTTAACGAGTCTGAAATGACAAGTATACTCGGCAATCTTGTTTGATTTTGAAAAAGTCTAACAAGGGCTTAAAAAAGACTTTATAAAAATCTTTTCCGTAAAGGTTTAACGATCCCGAAAAAAGTAAACTCATGACCTCCTTACTATTTTTAACGAGCTCAAAGGAGATATGGAAGAATGCTCGTAATGAGAGCAGACGAGTGTCAGGGATATGCGAGACTAGTTCCAAGCGCATGGGACAAAGCTATGCATAATGCAAGGAACATGAGCAAGATAAGGACACTCAGGGGGTGTCTGCGAATTCGGATAGTAATAGGTTCAAATGCATCATAACAATGGGGAGGCCTAAACCTATATGCAAGGTTCCGAATATTCCTACCATGGCCGAAGCAAATGTCGAAAAGGACCAGTAAACAAGTATAAGTCCAGCTAAGAATCCTGTCTCCAAGAAACATAAGTACCAAGATCATTTCTAAAACGTACGTAAAGCAAAATCCGATACAAGTCACTGCGGTAGAAACATTTTCAACTTCACCATTGTTAACCTCAGACATAATGCAAGTAGAGCTAACCACTGAAGGTGACATAGTACCAATACCTGAGGGATCAAAATGATTATATTCAAAATGAAGAGCAAAGCTGAAGGATGTGAAGGAATCTGCAGTGGAAAATTCATCATCACAGGAGTTGGAAATTCTAGAAGTAGAATCGAACTCATCAGGATCACTGATTTGCGGATCTATAGGAGAGCTCAAAGACTCATTAGACTCAAACGTCAAATCAGGGCTGGACGAGACAGTGAATGGATCCAAATTCAAATGGATGGCAAGTTGTATTATAGGCCCATCTTGTTCAATAAGATCAAGGGGAGGAGGGGAATGAGATCTATGATAAAGAACCCCCCATGGCTTGTCATCACCACCCATGGCCTCAAAAAGAACTCCATCTGAAGGTAGGATACCATTGAGGAAATCATGTGAACAAGATAGGTTGGCTGCCAAAACTGGCAGCATAATGGGATCTTCCTCAACTGTCTGGGAAGAAGAGAGATCCGGATCTGCAGTGGTTTGTTGGATATGATCGTAAGTGAGCTCTGCTACAGATAAAGGCATAGACATCCCGACGTGCGCAATGTCTCCAGACGTGGAACTCGTGGATGGTAAAGTCCACGGATCATTTAAATAAGAGGTCCGGAATGGCATACTATTCGAAGGAGGAGGCACACTATCGGAAATGGTTCCAATAAAATTCACAGGTGCAGAATGGTTAAAAGTTCCCATCAACGAGGGGTACATTCCAACACCTATGTTCCCAGTTTCTGACTAAGAATCAGAAACTTGCAGGACTACTGATCCCGTAGATTCTATGGCAGGAGTGCCAACATAATCCAGTTGATCGATCGTCACAATCTTGCCTTCATGGGGAAAGCAAATAACTCGAAATACAGTAGACGCGACAGCCTTCATAATGTACATCCAGTTCTGACCCAGTAAAAGGTTGTAGTCGATGGGAGCATCAACCACTTCGACTTCAATAGGCACGGACTTACCTCCCAAGGAGACAACAAGGGAAGGAATAATTCCGTGCAGCGTAAAAGATCTACCATCGAATGCAGTGAGTATATTTCTAGACGCGAGTAAGGGAGGAGAGCCAAGAGCTTTCCAACAAGTTAGCGACATTACTGACGCAGAGGCACCTTCATCAACCATAGTACATTTGACGAAGCCCTTAAGGCAAACCACCTAGATTTGAAAAGCCACATGGTAAGGCAAGCGAGGCTAGACATCAGTAGTATCGAACTTGATAACACTAGGACTTCCCCCATCCTGAACTCCTAACGCACTCAAAAGGGCATGCTTCTGAGAAGGACAAGCTTGCAAAACTTCAAGAGCCGACATGGCACACGGATTTTGGCCCAAATCTTCTACGATGGAGTAGTTCTGGGTGGCTCGAGCATTAGGATTATGCGTGGAGCACTTGAGAACACCTTTCGGTATCCACGACATAATAGAAGGCTTCTCGATATGCAAGGAATTATCAAGAGGAGGGGGAGGCTCATTCCCCAAATTCGGTTGTAGTGCACCATAATCACATTGACGAGTAGCAACACAAACCTCCGACTGAACCATATTCACGCATCCATAACCACTAGCATTGGAAGAAGATGTTGTCATTTCATTAGTACCATAACCAGTGGTGGGAGCATGCGAAGCCATGCTTTGGTGATGAGGTAGGGGATCCTTCAACACAGTTGGGCTCTGTTCCAAATGCTTCGATGCTTCTTCAATACGAGAACATAAGTGAGTAAGATGATCCTCCCCACAAAGCTTGCAAGGGAATTTCACCTTACGCCTAGGTTTACGATCATCACCAGCATTACTGCCTTCCCAAGGAGGGTTGGCATTCTCTTTACGAGGAGTATTACGATTGCTATTATTGTTACTTCCATTGTTTCCACCCCTACGATTATTTCTCCCCTTTTTCTTACCACCAGGTTGTTGGTTACCTAACGGTTTTGTTGATTGCACATTGTGTACATCAAACGACGGAGTGGAAGTGGACAAGGTGTGAACCTGTCCGGGAGCAGACTGGTTTAGCGACAAATTTTGCATTTGATTAGCTACCAAGTCTATAGGGAGAGTGCATGCGGACCCCACGATGCCATCGGCATGTGGTCCAGGAACTAACGTGGGCTCATGTCTTGTTCTTGGTGCGTCAAGAATAATGTCATACAAAATGCCAGACTGAGAATAAAGTAAATCTAACTGATGGACTTTCAATATAGCTTGTTCCTCAGTCATAATTCCGGACATCGAAATATCCTTAGCAATATATGGAAGTAAAGACTTGAGGAACCATTCCAAAAGGAACTCTGGAGGAATGTTGGCTTTCACTAATCTCTTCCGCCGATGCCACTCTTGAACTTGGTCAGAAATATGTGTGGCCTTATTCTGACGGAAGGTGGACAACAACTCAGTACCAGTATCATAACGAATCGACAACTGGAAATGGTCTAAGAAAATCAAAGCAATCTCGTTGAATCCCCTATAGGTGTTTCCGGGAAACTCCACATACCACTTCGCGGTTGCCCCCGTGAGGGTGCATTGAAATAGTCGTAATCGGATGGAATCATGATTCAAAGAGTTGGAGTAGCACCAAAGGTGAAATGTCGTGACATGATCTCCCGGGTCCTCACCACCTTTCCCCTCAAACTTTGGAATGTCCGAAGGGATCTTGGTAGGGACCGAGGGCCAAGTAGGGTCGTGACACACTGGATCATTCGTGAGCTTTGAAATATCTGGGAGATTCAAGCGTGCAAGGAATGGGAGTTGCAGCTGGAAAGCTTGATTATAAGCTCCCATAAAAGGTTGATTGAATGGAACTGTGTTATACGATGGACCAAAATATTGACCATGAGGGTTAAACTGTTGATACTGAGGACCTCACAGCCCATAAGCTTGCCCATGGCCATAAGATGGATAACCTCTCCCTGCCTGACCCATTTGAGAGTAAGCAGGTATATGTGCATTTTGAGCACCATATTGGGGTGGTGGGTGATACTGGTGGCCAGCACCGACTGTGTTGTAGTAAGGGTTGCCACCATGGGTGTGGGGCATGTATGTACTATTCATAGTGGGAACCGTGTTGTATTGACCGTAATGGTATGGTATGTTCCCGCCCCCAATATTAGGATTAGCTTGAGCAGTCGTGTGATGACCATAAACATGAGAAGTATTCCCAGGTCCAATATGGGTGTGACCAGTAGCAGGGTTGGTGGTGTGATGTCCATGCGGATAGGAAATATTCCCACCCCCTACATTACTATTACTAGCGGCAGTAGTGGACGCAAAAGTATGCGGTATGTGTCCACCCTCGTGGTTGGGAGGAACGGTATCATGTGCGAAAGTGGTCCTCTGTTGACAAGTAGCTACAGGTGTATTCGGTGGTGGATGGCGAGTCGTGTTTCGGACATCATTCTGACTAGGTTGGGCATTCCTAGGAGGTGGTCGTATTCCAACATTAGCATGGTTAGGAATTTGACCAGTCCCCATACTATGTGAGTGGGTGGATAACGTAGTGCCCCCAGTGGGTATAGTATGGCTAACACTTTGACTAGTGCCAGCATGAGTACCAACCATAGTGGAAGGTTCGACAGTATTGTGACTAGGCATACCAAAAGAGAGTGCAGTGGGGTCGAGCATAGGGCCGAAATCATCATGAGTCTCAGGCCTCCTATATCTAGAATCGCGTGGAAATGAAGGAACGAAAGGCTCGTCCTGTTCTTCCTCCTCGGGTAAGTCGGGCATCCCGTAAAGATAATTGTCCAGATTCGAAGGATCAAACGGATCCCTATCAAGTGGATTAGGCCAAATAGAACCAGGTTGAGTCGCAGGTGGATCACCTCCCCAATCCTCACGAGGAGTATGGGGATCGAAAGTATGTTCAACTCTACCCGAAGGAGTAGAAAGGTCTTGCCCGATATTGGGATGTGTAGCCATATAATCCTCAACGTAAGTCGTGTAAGAATCTGAAGACTCAGAGGGAGCCCTCCGGCGTCCTCTAGTAATGTGTTGTGTAACCAAAGCTGGCTTTAAACCATCCAAACAATAGGACCGACGGAGAGTAGGGCTCCGCACCACGTTCTCTCCGGAGAGAGACACAACGTCTCCTAAAGGCCAACTATCGATCAAAAAATAGTAAATCAAAAGCACACACCTAGAGAATCTACAGCCAAGAGTAGACAAACAGAGTGGCTAAATGAGCTCCCGACACTAGAGCTGGTATGTCTCGCCTAGGAGAGGCTTGAGACTCCCAAACTACAGTCGGAGGTAAGAGAATCAGTTATAGAGACACCCAGGCTTCACTGTGTCGACAGGGTCAAGTCCACTGCACGAACACAACTGTGTTGTCCAATCCCTATCTGACTCAGGACACAAACAGCATAACCACTACAAGTACCCTGTGTGGTACCTAGGTAAGGAAATTATGTCTACTACAATATAACCAATGCTCAGGGGGACAGTCGTAGGTGGGATCCGTCGTATGGGCAGGGTAGCTAAGCCCAAAGCACAAGAGGACGAACCTCCGGTACCCCCAGATACGAACAAATCCTGGATATATCTCCCACGTTCAGCCGGTATCAGAGGGATATCTCCTCAACCAACCTCCCGTGACCTCGTGCTTAACTCTGGTTTGAGTAGAGCTTTCCTGAGAACACCGATCTATACCATGGATTCCTCCACTCCCTGGCCATACACCTAATGTTTCGTTCAGTAGTCTTGGATTGTTAACTCACAATGATCTATTCCAAGACTCTAAACCTATGCTAGTTGGTGTACCCTATAAATAAAATAATTCTAATCAATTTTATGATTAAGCATTAATTTTAGTG
The DNA here is from genome assembly GCA_027924585.1 of Larix kaempferi. Classification (NCBI taxonomy): domain Eukaryota; kingdom Viridiplantae; phylum Streptophyta; class Pinopsida; order Pinales; family Pinaceae; genus Larix; species Larix kaempferi. The sequence goes on along the minus strand of BSBM01000299.1, from coordinate 51,778,426 downwards.
GCTATGATTACTCAAGGGATATGGTCGTGAAACTAGTGATGTGTAGACTCAATATTATGCACCATCATCCAATCCTAGACTCATCTATCCAATAAAACAATGTCACTAATATGCAAAGTCAATCAACAATTCCGAAATAAATATGCAAACTTTTATCTTTTCAATGCACATGCAGAACCTAAAATGAAGGCAACAAGCACTCAATGCAAAATGCAGTACATGGAAATAAAATATTTTTGTATTTTCTCTTATAAACAGAAAGGAAAATGCAAAAAACTAATGAATATTTTTGTATTTTTTTTTTAATATATGGAATGAAAAAATGTGCAAGCAAAATCCTACTATTCAGTCACTAAAGTGCCGAGAAGATCACTAAGACAACTCAGCGGATCCTAAACAGCAATACTCAGCCAAAAGGAAGAGCTCAAAAGGAAGAAACTAAGAGGTTAAAACCAAAGATTGGTAAAAAACCAAGAAAGCTCAACCAAAAGAAACGAAGAGATCTGGTCACAACCAAGGCATGAAACAGTCAAGAAAGAGGCCAACAAAGACTCAGGAACCAACCAAACTCACCCAGCAACAACCAATAGCCATAAACCAACAAAAGCCGGAGTTACACGCTACTATCGAAGGAATACCTGCGGGTACCCGCGAGCAGTAGTGTAAACAGAGGTGGGTATACGCGGGCAGAACTAAGCTAGCCCGCGGGTGAGGAAAAGCAAATGGTCAAATAAAGAGTCCAGAGGCTCAGAAAAAGCAGGTTTTCTACAGTGTATCTTAACGTCCAATCAGTGACACAGAGCTTCGATAAACAACAACTCTAATTATGGACTAATGCTCAAAAAAATTTCCCAAACATGGATGTTTTCCCCAGCGGAGTCGCCATTTCTGTATTGGAGAAAACTCACTATGGCTTGGGAATACCACAAAAGACAGATGACTACCAGAAATCTACTCAATCCTCAAAACAATGCTATAATAAATGACAATGTTAAAACAATGGAGAAATGTAACCAACCTCGATCCAACGTTTGATGTAGATCCCCGTTGGAGCTTTCAATCCGCACACATCCAAGCACTTGTAATCTGCAAATTAGTCTTGACAACCAATATCTAACAAGTACATGTGATATACATAAATGACATTAACATTATCAATAACAATGGTCCATAATATCATAAGCAAATGTAACCCAATGTATAATAAATGACATTCACACCATTAATGGACGAGAATATGAGTATTTCTATTAATGAACAAGAAAAAGTACAAAGTGATACGACCTCTTTCCGGAAACCAATCTGAACCAAGATCTAGATCAATCCACTTGTGCCTCCACCACTTCAATCCTCCATGAATGGAAAACTCAAACTAGAAAGGAGTTTGGAAGGTGAACATAAATGGTTCACAACTACAAGGATCAATAAGTGCAGACTCAAGATAGGGCAAAAATCCACTAGAGTGCCTTTACTCTTCTCCTCTTCCTCCCGTCCATAAGCCATATGTGCTCAATATGTAGTCCTCTCAAAGGTAGGTGAAAGGACTCATCAAGACGTTACTTGGGAAGATGGAGAGCCAAAGGTCACCCAATGACCGCTTTTTGGGAGTTAAAGGTAATAAAATAGTGGTTTTTACCATTTTACTTTATACCTGCGGGCTATAGGGATGCAACTCGCGGGTACGCATGCTATAGTGATGCAACATGCAGGTAGGAACAAAAATAGGATAGACTGGTATCACTGAAGGATGAAAATGGATCTAGGTCACTGAAATGGATCCTACGGGCCAAAGAATGTTGATGCTCACAGGGTGGAAGATTTCTGTGTAACACCTGCATAGAGTACGCAGTACAACTCTCGAAGTTGGTAGCACGTCGTTCCGGGTTGGTTTGGAGGCAGGAGTTCATTTAATGTATACCAACCACTTTCCACCTAGACCCAAGCCTTAACGTTGTTGTCGAGCTCTCCACTTACTCCAGGGAACTCGCTTACCTGCAAAATGACAAGCCAACTGGGGGTCAAAACGTTTGAAGAGGTTTGGTTTAGCCTACGTGGCTTCGCCATATCACCACCCAGGCCACCCGTTTGCAACAAGCAGTGCCAACACTCTATTCATTCGCGACTCTTACATGTGCTTTTGACGTTAGCATGGTAATCGTATTGTTTACAAACCCCAATTCGTTGCTTAACACCTTAGTCGTTGCACTTTGGTTAAATCGTTTATTATGATGGCAGTAATGTCATCGTATGACATTTGACCACCTTTGTATTTGGTCGGGTTCATAGCATAGTGACGCGAATTTGAAACGTATTGTCACATAGGCATGTTAAGCCTTAGTCCATTGTTGGGACGTATAATATATATATATATATATATATAATTAGTTTTTAAAAGAATTAAGTTTCAATTTCAATGTTATTAATATAGGTATTCTTGCTATTTAATATAATGGCATTTAAGCCATGGTCCAAACCATTAGAGATAGATGTGTGTGTGTGTATGTGTGTTTATATTAATTATAAAGTTAAGCCATCCTAATATATGATTAATATGGCGGAGAAATGTTATCAGTGGCTCATAACAATATCTTTAATAGATATTAATATAGTATTAATGGAATTATCGTCTATCACTTTATATGGTCGTAAGTGTTTAGGATGTAGCGCATATGTAATTGCTGACACATGAGTTGTCCTTGCATGTTCATGTTTTACTGAAGAGTTACACCTACTGTAGCGACAGCTAAAGCTGGTGTTTTCCGCATTATTAATTGATTGGAGTCTTTATTCAAAAAAAAACACATAGAAGAGACGTGACAAGTACATATTCATCTCCCAGAAGAAGTTTGTTGGAGAATTGGTGAACAGATTTTGCATGGAAGAATGAAACCATCTCTCAAATCCAATGGAACAAAATTTGAAGCTCACATTGATTGAAGGAAAAGAATTTGAGGATGAGACCGAGTACCGAAAGCTTGTAGGAAGCCTTATCTACCTTACCACCACCAGACCAGATATCTCATATGTTGTTGGCATCCTTTTAATGTTCATGCACAAACTTTGTGAAGGAAACTAGTATGGTGCTAAAAGAATTCTAAGATACTTGAAAGGGACTCAAGTACTCTAAGGTGGATGACTTCAAACTTATTGGGTACTCTAATTCAAACTTTGATGGCGACAAAGAGACAGGGGTATCTACTTCTGGATACACAATGAGTCTTGGAGCAACAATTGTCTTATGAAGATCACGAAAATAATTGGTTCCAGTAGATTCCACAACAAAGGAAAAATATGTGGTTGTCGTTGAAGCAACAAAAGAAATTGTGTGTCTTAGGAAGATACTTGAATATTTGCAGGAGAAAGAAGAGAAATCCACTCCCTTATTGATCGACAACACTTCTGCAATCAAGTTGGACAAGAATCCGAACTTCCATGATCAAACCAAGCATGTCAACACAAAGTACCATTTGATTCGAAATCATGTAGAGGCCAAGACAGTTCATCTACGACATTTTTCCATGAATGAGCAAATTGCAGACATCTTCACCAAAGCGTTTGGCCGAGAAAAGTTTGAAAGGTTTAGAAACATGCTCGAACTTACAAACACCCCTTCATATTAAGGGGGGGAATGTTGGAAACCTAATCCTGCGGGATTATGGTTCCAATATTAATTTGTAAATATTGTAAATGTTCTTGAGAAGATGAAGAGTCTCCGTAGGAATCCAAAGAGACTGTTGGAAGATGAAAACCAACAGCCATATGCAATGTATAAATAAATGTTTTCTACATTCAATAAAACAATTCAATAGTTATCTTCTATGCCAGGGAGCTAATATCCCCAAAGGGGCAATTGATCTGAACAAGAGAGGAGATTACCTTCCATCTGTTCATTTTGACCTACCAAGTAGACTCAACATCCATGTCAATCGGTTCAAAAGGAGCAAAACCATCATTGATCACTAACCGAACGTTCTAAGGTACCCTAGGAAAATCCATTGCCAAGGAAGATGTACTACCCTAAAGTTGCTCAGTGAGGCCACTTGGTACCTAACCATTCTTACCACAACTGGCAACATCTCGAAAAATGCCCCATGTAACACACCCAGTGTCACATTAACTTAACACACATTATAATTTTATTTTTTCTAAATATTGCATGCATAATGTTCATATGCATTATTTAAGCTAATGCACCACAATGCATAGCAAAAACATATTAAATAAATCTTTTAGTGGAAGCATGATTTAATTATATGTCACGCATTTGTCAATTTTAATTTTGTTTCATTATTATTTCACATAATAAATTTTTCTGATTAAATACCTTATAATGGACCCAAGATAAATTAAGACTTGGACCAACTTTCCTATTAAATCCTTTACTAAAACTGTGTAGTAAATATTTATTAAAAACTACGCAGTAGAACTGTATAGTAAAATCGTGCAATAAAACATTATTATGAATTGTGAACTATTGGGCAGCTAGGTTTATTAGACTAGCAATTACAATCTTCATGTTATGTATTTTACTTATTACAATGGCAAGGAAAACTTAACATAATCATATTCATAACATAAGGTATAAATAACATAATTATTTAAGATTACAGTGCAGTAATAACAGCGCGGTAAGAACTATGTGTATAATAACATATTATAAGAAATAGCATATATGTCTTAAGAACTACACGCATAAATGGAACAAGGAAATTATAAATTTATTTCCATATCATTATGACCAATATCCATTTAATCTTACTGTGCAGTAAGAAGCAGTAAAACACTATAAGAATTGTGCAGTAAGAAGTCGTAAAACACTATAAGGATTGCACAGTAAAATGGTTAATTATGTGCATCTCCATGCAATTACGACATATTATCGTCGTGTGGTTTATAATTTCTAGTCGTTGTTTACAAAACAATAATACCATTCAATGCTAAGATTAAATAACAACCCTTAAGAGTTGTTAATTATTTTCTTAAGTATCTATTAAACAACAATAGTTCAAACGTGATTCAAACATTGCGCAGAAAATAATTACTTTATAAATATTTCATTTTTCTTAATGAATTGAGCTATGCACAGTAAACCATTCCATGGCTAAATATATTACTCATTAAGCAAAAAGGATCTAATTACTACGCAGTAATAGTTAAACTTTTATGAATATTTCAATTTAATTATTAAATAATGATAGTGATAGTTTGAGCACTACGAAGTAAACATATAAACTTCTATGGATAATTATTTCATATATTTCATTTATGAACCTGAAACTTAGCAATTTACAACCTATTTTTCAAATTAAATAAACTATTCCCCACCGAGGATCAATTTTCGAGTCTTTACTTTCACTAAAGAATCAGTATTCATAAAATTTAGTTTCAACCTTGCAAATTAGGGATTGTTTACAAGCATATGGCAGAATTAAAATTCACACCATTTCCATGCACAGGAAATTTAATTAAGTTACACATAAATTTCATTTTTAATCCATATTCGGTAATTTTCAACACTCAAATTGAAAACAATCAATTTGTGCATGTGACAATAATTAAATCTCAAAACAAGATAGCCACTTCTTGGTTGAACTTCCATCAACCATCATATCAAAGGTAAATGAGATAGATTTATAACATCTGGGTGAAGAAATAACAAGTCCAAGGAAATATTATGGCCATTGGACTCTCAAACATTAACTTACATGCAATTTTACAGCTATTGATAAACAAATTCGTTCTATGGAAAACATACCATAGCTAAGCATACAAAAATTCCCTTCCCCTGAATTTATAATTGACCACAGAGACTTCAATTTCAGGCATGCACAATTTAATTCCTTATGGAAAATAAAACCCAGAAATACATTCCAGACTCGGGATTTTCACCAATAAAAATATAATTTTAAGCAAATACTTGGAAAGCATATTCAAATAAAAATGCCATTACAAATTTTAACAAGGAAACAATTGAATTTCCAATAGAACACTTATCTGAGAAATTGCTTGAAATGGGAAACTGGTTGCGTGTGAGGCACACTCCACCCAACCGTAGGCAATTTTTCTCATCTATCTCTCATAAAAATGCCACCCCCGAGCTGAGACTCATGCATTCACCAAAGAAACACCTCTCCAATTCTCAGACTCTTTCAAAATTAGCACTTGGCATTCAGGAAAATTGGGTTGAATCCAATTCCATGCCAAATAGTGCACTTAACCTCCTTGATTTCCTTCTGACTGCACAACAGTGAAACACATCACTGCCATCAGTGCTAAGAAATACATCAAGTCAATTGCTTACACCATTTGCCACTTCACTGGAATGACCAGGGACAAAATGGACAGAATTTCAGCAAAAAATCATCAGCAATTTGGCTCACATGTTAAAGGATTCATATCAGTTTTCATTCTCAAGTAAAATTTGTCTTCCCTGTTCTCTCAAACACACCTAGGCATGGGTTTTTTTTTCCCATAGATCAATTTTCTTCCCCCCCTTCCCCTAGAATGGTGCGCACCCACTTTTCCTTGCATGCATAAGTCTCTACGTGCAAACTGGAAAACCATGTGGCCTCTCCCAGCCATTTAATTTATTTTTATATAAAAACATAAAAACCACAAAATTCCACTTAATCATAATTAATTGATAATTATGATTTTAAAAATATAAACTAAAGTCATTTAAATGGGTTTAAGACTTAAGATAAAATTTAGGGACTTAAAAGGTTCAATGGGGTCATAACATGGTTTTTCCCCCTTACTCATTCTAACCCCCTTACTGCCTCTGGTGAATACATGAGTCCCTAATCTTTTCAGCATACTGACTCAGCATAGCCAGTTATGGATTTTAATATTAATAATTGCAAAATATAATATCTTCATCCTTGCAGGCATTCATAGTCAGTATTTACATCTTGGCATCATCAAACTAGGGGTTTCAAATCAGGGGTGTTACAACCCCCATAACCAAATATTCTAAATCCTAAGACATCTAAATGTGAACCACGGACACCTAAGCCACTTGGACCTGTACCAACAAAAGTTGAAGCATTCCTCGTACTACATCAAGATCCATGAACACCAACACCACCAAATGAAGGACTTGAATCATATGCACTAGATGTGCCACCAATGTTCAGACTATTGAATAAATTAATAATTTACAATCAATTAAATAATGTAATTTACAATCATTAAAACCATGAATATAACCTTATTTTTATAAATTAAAAATTCATCTTTAAAGCAACCAAACATTTTTCATGTGTAAATTTTTCCTAATCCAAAACCATTTTAACAAACTCTTTACAAAATTAATTTTAAAAACAAAACCATTTTCAAAACATGTGTTCCATTATTAGTCCCTATCGAAGGCCTAATCTATTGCAGTGAGTTTGGCATTGACTTTTCATTAGTTTGCAGTTTAACTATATTTTTTTGTATTTGTTAATGTTAAACATAGAGAAAACAAAATAATTTTTTTTTAATATCATATAAATACATTTTATTGAGCATCATATTGGATCAATAAGTTTGAGTTCTTGTTATTGGCCTCTTACAAAATGGAATCTTTATCCTAAGTTTTACTTTATGATCCAATAAAATTTACTTTATGACCAAATGGAACTAACATACTAATGGCATACAATAATCATGTCATGTCCAATATTCATGTCATCTCTTCAATCATCTTATTCTATGTTTTAAATTTAACATTTAAATAATTGATACACTAAAAAATTAGAAGTGACATAATAATGTCATCTCTTTAATCGTTTTGGGAATGGCTGCACACATTTAATGCTTTTGTATTTTTTTATCATCGGCGCTACCTTATCTATTATATCTTGAATTATGATATTCTTATACGTATGCATGCAATTATCTATGAAAAAATAAAACCTTAATTTTTCACTGTCATGCCATGCCATGCCATGCCTTTAGATCTCCTTTCTCCTTTCTCTCAAATTTTTCAAGGAACTTGAAGAGCATCGTGTTTTGCATATTGTGCACCAAGGAGCTAAGTCTACTAATCATTCTCATGTTTTATGAGTGAAGGAGTTATCGATACTATGTTGTTGCTACTCCAATCTAGGAATGCTTGAACACTAAGAAAACAAAGGTTATTCTTGTTAATTTATCCATTCTGCTATTCTTTGGTTGAAAGTTGTTCATAACTACAATATGAAGATTTGATTTTGCAATTTCAACATCATATATTACTCTAAATTTAGTGATTCAAATAGAGGAAGATTTCATAGAAAATATTTCATATATACATGTGGGTTAAGGTGACTCTATTCATACTTAAGCTTGAATCTCTCAACCATGTATATGCTTTCAATTATAAACCCAATTGCACCAGTTTCCTTGAAAGTGCTTTTGATGATTGTCATATGTAGACACCTTGCACAAGAAAGGAAATCATCAAAACCAATTGTGAACTATTACTACCAATTGCATGCTATCGGTTTCCTAATGTGAGATGAACAATGTGATATATATCTAATTGAAATGTTAAATTCATGTAAAAACTAATTATAATTTACAAGAATGTAAAAGCCTCCCATGTCTTCACATCGACATCCCAACCATTGGATATAAAGTTTGAAACATAAACTGCTCCTTAGTGCATATCAACTTATTTGTTACCAAAATTTAAATTGCAAAACAAAAGAGTACATATTTACATTAAAAAAAAACAACCAACTGAAATTTAAAGTAATTTGATCATTCTCGAAGACAATAACTATATACTTAAAATGCATTCCATTGAAATTATTTGCATGGTTCACAATCAGTTAACCCTAGACTTCTTGCGACCTTCAACTCGATATTAATACAGGGCAAAGTTTACATATTCAAATTGTGTGTTCCATTATTTTTTTGTGACGAGCTCAAACCTTTCAACAAATACAGAGAACAATTCATATATTGGGAGCTCTTTTTATTGAAACAATTTACTATGACAAAACGGGATACTTTTTAGTTCATGTAACAACGGTGTTTTGTTTCCAAATCTAACTTGAGCATGGTCTTTTAAATATGTTCATATACCAAGGACTTTTAAGCATAGTTTCATGATGAATTGAACTATTTTTCACTCTTCGCTTTCTTGAAAACAGTAATTGCAAAAAAAACATGATGCATAGTTTGCTTGTTTATTATTGATTTTTCTTTCGGAAAATCCGGATGCAAGGCTTTTCATGAAAACAATTTCTTCTTAGCTTATAGATGCTGATTTTTTTAAACAAAATTTAATTTTGTCGTAGAAGATAAGTTTATGTTTTCTTGTAAAGATGTTGAATCTTTTTCTATTGGAGTGGTTGCTTTTTTGGATAAAATTTTCCTTGTAATCTGTTAGTTTAACTGTTTGTTCTATAAAGTAATATATAGTGCATTTGTAAAGAAGAAGAAAAATATCCAACTTATATATATTTGGTTGGTATTGAATGGATCAAGCTCTAAGTCTAGTTCCAAAAGGAATAAGAGGAAGAAGTTGGCTAAGCAGCATTTTGTTGGACCTTAAAAAATTAAGTTTGTTGGTTTGAAGGTGAAGAATTCAAGAAGTTAGCTGAGTATGTGGATGGGCAAGAAATTAACTTAATTTACTAGTTCAAAGTCAAAAGTCTAAACAACATGAATTATTTTGTACAATTGAATCATTAATCGACATTATCTTATTGTCCCACAGCCTGGACATTTATTAGAAAGTAGACTAGTGATCTAATAATTATAATAGTAAGCTAAGTCCTTAACAGTGTAAGGAACAAGGCACTTAATGGGCCAATACCTTTGATCATATTTGACCAAGTCTCTGAACAGCTCTATAAAAGAACACAATACAATCCAGGCATTTTCTGAAGAGCGGAAAATAATTTTTTCTGGTCACTATGTGCTCAACAATCTAATAAGAGGGCAGAGCACAGTGGGGGTAAATGTCACAGAACCCTTGTCAATGTCTCTGTTTAGCTCATTTAAAACACACAACAATGTCTCTGTTTAGCTCACAACAAATTTTATGGAAAATGTGATTGACAATATTGTTATTTATTAAAAGCAATAAAACAAAGTAATAGTTTTTTTCTCAATCGAAAGTTTCTCCAAGTTAAAATTCTTATGTATTGGTGTATTTATTGTCTTGCTGTTTTATTCCATTGCATAATTCTCAGAATCCATTGTTGCAACTTTATTTAGACTAAGAATGGCAAAATCTATGCATCTCTGAACATGAAAGTGGATTGCAGCAACAGAATTTAAAGAACTCATAAATTTCCCCCAAATTAAGATCTGTTGCGATGAACTGTCTGGAAACATAACTTCAGTGTTTTATGGATCAATGATGTTTTGGTGAATAAAACTGAAACATTGTTAGATTTCTTCTGGACTGTTATAAAGATTAATTGGACCTTTACATCCTGCTACCTTTGTAATCCAACAATTATAATAATAATAGTAATTTATTTTTAGGATCACAATTAAGCCACACCAAATTGATGTACAAGACCTTGTGGAACAAAGGACCCCCTCTGCTCTCAATACAAATATTGCGTCAACTTCCAAGGCAAAATTAACCCAACTCGAATTAGCTTTGTTGCTCCCGTGTTTTATTGGATGCAGATATATTTTGGTGTAATCGTTTGATGCTTTTTGCAACTCGAATTAGCTTGTTGCTCCTGTGTTTTATTGGATGCAGATATATTTTGGTGTAAACGTTTGATGGTTTTTGCAACTCGAATTAGCTTGTTGCTCCTGTGTTTTATTGGATGCAGATATATTTTGGTGTAATCGGTTGATGGTTTTTGCTCGTGTTTTATTGGATGCAGATATATTTTTTGGTGTAATCATTTGATGGTTTTTGAAGTAAAATAACCAGTGTGTATTCTGCCTATACCATGTCATTGCCTTTATCATCATCCATTTGGAAGCTAGATGTTAGAATCTTTTGTAGTTATTGTTCTGTAAGAACTGTCAAATAATTCATTGGCTCCATAACTCACATTTGGTATCATTATTTTATTCACTGGAAATAGAAAGATAAGACATAACTCACATTTAGTATCATTATTGAAAACTTAGTTTATTCACTGGAAATCGAAAGATCAGATAAAAATAAGTGTTCCTCCATTTTAACTAAATCGAAATTTTGTATCACTTATGGAATTTAGTTGATTCATTGAAACCAATATGCTGCAACATCAAAAAAATAGGATTCCTCAATTCTAAGTAAATTGAAAAACCACCTCTTTCACTCTCTTGATCCTATCCTTTCCTTTTTCAGTCCACGGTTTAAATCTTTTTGTCAGATCCTTGGAGAACACTCAGATTTCATGTACAAATGTTCTATTTTCAATTTGGTATATATTCAAGGACACACTTGATAACAGAATGTCAACTAAGTTTTGTCTTATTATTTATTAACAATCAAGGAAAAATCACCTAACTGCGTAAAAATCTTGGATGCTGCAATTTACAATTTAATTAATCTTCGAGAACTTCGATTTCAGTAAAAATCTTTGGCATATGCAAATCTAAACCGTGAAACAAACTCCAAACTTTTGAACAACAAAATTAGTTTGAAAAAGAAAATAATTTTTCCACGCAAAGTTGCCATATTTGTAATTTACCTTGCTTAAAAAAAAACATGTTCAGTTTGCAGCACCTTACTGGTGTGTTATAGTAAAACAATAGTCAGCCAAAACAATGCGTTCGATATGCTCTTGAGAGGTGATCTAGATGGTCTGTACTTGAATGTGATTTGGAATATGCTTTGGATTTCTGGCTTAATGAAAGAACAAGACCATCCAAGGCCACAAGTATCAATAAAAAATCATGAGAATGTGCACATTTAGGATCAATAATATTGGTGGGGGTACCAGTTAGTCACATAACTACGAATAATGATTGTACTATATGGATTGGAATACAACTTGACAAACGCAAAAGTATAATTTGGTCGACATTTTGACCTGTTATTGAATCTCTACTAGTCTCTGACAGAGTACATGAATAATTGCACGGCAATCTCTAGTGATTGTATGATTAATGAAGGTACACTAATATGCTTAAAACCTGATTTTTTAGAGCCTGCAAACAAATTCTATGTTTTATCAAGAGTTTACAATGAAAATAAGGACCAGGCACCCACTGAAGAGCACAAATGGGATTCCTAAGAACCTTCAGTCATTCTAATTTCAAGAAGTGTAATGGTACAACAGCTGAAAATTAGTGCCATGCACTAAGCATTAAATAGGAAAAACAAAACTGGTCCCCTTTATCCCGCCACTTGTACAGTAGCTACAGCAACATGAAAATGGCTACACTGATATTAAGGTCAATTATATTGTCGGCAGGTGACTCACCAATATCGAGAGAAACTATGAGACAAGAGTTATACTGTTAGTTCTACGAATAGTTTTTGATGCAACAAATTCCCCCGTATGGTTGACAGAAAATGGCCTCCGTATTGTGCACCAAAACGCCTATGATATTGAGTGCCTTCTCTCCCTTGAAGCTGTTGATTTAGTGTCAGCGGGATTTACAGAAACGGGACTTAAAGAGCTTCCAGAAGTTTCTGAACTCCTATTTACTGAATGTGCTTTGTTTGACCATAACTTGTTGAAAATCTTCTTTGACCTTGATGGTAACAAAAATATACCTCTTGCTTTTGCATTTTTGACTGATTCATGCTGCATGTTAGTTCCTTCTCTTTCTGTTTCAGCTATTCTAATCTTCATTGAAGTTATATCATGTACTGCTTCCCACTCATCTTCAGGATTAGTTGCTGACTGAGAGCTTTCCTGAGATCCATTTTCCTGGGGTAAAAGAGATTTGACATTACTAGGCAAGTCATTCAGCAATAATCCACCTGACATGGCAGTTCTCACATGCTCAAAGAAGAGAACCTGCACAACCACACGCAGAGGTAAACGCTCGTTCTGTGCAGCATGCATGCAGGCATCCATTGATAACTTCTTACAATCCATCAACCTGCATATCTTTTTCCTTTCACTCTTTGTCAGCCCAGGATGCTCCTGCACATTAAGAGATGATATAGATATATATGTTCATAAAGCGGAAGATTTTATAGAAAAATAAAAAGAAAGACAGATATTTTTCTAGAATTCTCAAAAGGCCATGAAATTAACATGGGATTGTGATGATTTTGTCCATTAAACTAATAAGGTTCATACAAAAATGGCAGTTTACCTTGAGATATGTGTCGATGGCTCTGTACAAACCATCATGCACTGGTCGTGCAATATCAGATATTGATTCAGCAAGATTGATAAACTTTGACAGAGGTAGACGTGTGTCACGGGCTATTTCTGCAAGGTATCCATCAATGAGCTTTGCAACACTCAACTTTGAAGTATGGGTTGCAGAACTCAACCTTCTACCTTCAGAAAATTCTAAAGTTTCAGCAGACCTTGTTCTCTGCCTCTCATAAGGCAATTGTGCCCTTTCCGGACTGCTTCGAGGGATCTTATCCTGCATCAGAAAATGCTCTAATATGCATTGCACAAGATCTACATCGTACAGAGAATCATTTGTGTGTGATGAAGATGGAATCAATAGGTCATTAAGTGAAGCTTCTTCTAACTGGATGCCTATCCTTCTTGCAAGTTCCATTTCAGATGAATTTTCTTCTCCCAGTATAGTAGCAGCCTTCAATAACTTTAGCAGAAAATTGCAGGAAGCAGATCCTTTTTCTGGTGGTAATAAGCTCACAATTGTTTCAACAAGCCGTCTATGTTTTGCTGTTGTCTCCACATCATTTGAAATTGACCCATTTTCATTTTTTAAAGCACCGCTATGGTCATGATCCTTTGAAATTTCAGGTAACCAACGAAAAGTGTAAACCTTCAGGGCCTCACCTATTATCTCATGTGACATTCTTCCCTTGGATTTAATAGCAACTATTACTCGCTCATACAAATCAATATCCAGTTCACAAATGTCCTCAATCCACCAATCTTTTGGAACATACCGATGTTTGGAATTTTGGATTCCATTCCATGGAGGACTATTACTGTTTCGTACACATGGTTGGCCATTTACTAACTTCGCTCTTGTGTAAGTGAAGGACCAATCAACCTTTGAAGGATCAACCGAAGTCTTGGAAGCAATTGAGTCAATACACCTTCCTACTACCTTGAGGTCTTCCGACCAAGGTAAGAATGATTTGGCAGCCTGCAATACAATAATGGAATCTTTCCAGCTTCGAAATAAACTCGAGCTGAAAAAAACCTCAATTTTATAAACTAGATTTCCTTTTTCCATAGCTTCTGTCATCCCAAGATATTCTGCAGCACAGCGTACTGCCACAACATTGTAGGCATTGAGTGTAACAACAATTCCGTAGCAGAATTTGGCACATAGCTCAAAGGCTTGAGGCCCTCCTGGAAAATCAGGAAGATCAACTTCATCATTCTGTGCTTCAGCAGCTTTTACTACCAAACTCTGTAAGAAGCGGCTCTTAGACAAAAGAGGAAACTGCAACCACAAAGTTGCAAACTTAGTAGTTTGATGCTAAGAGTGAAAGTGGTAATCACTGACTTGGTCTAAAGAAAAAGCACAAGTTTGAACTCCAATTTTTTCAACAATCAAGTTCTCCACACATTGAATCAGGATACAGTAATTTTTCAAATAGAACCAAAAGAAAAAGACATATCTAATATACATGTCCATGTTAGGATACTATGAATCTGCATTCAATGACATACCTGGTAGTACACTAATAGCAAAGATTAAAATCAATAGATCCATCAACTTTCTATCTATTGGTATTCCATATCAGACAGACGAATTCACACTTTTTAAATACATTGTATTGCCAAGTTTAGGTAATAGGAACAGTAAAAACTGTAAGTTATTTACTAAAAAATATAATAAACAGTGATGACAGAATCAATAAAGAAATTACATGAAACGCACACAGATTTTCTAGGAATAGTAGAAAACAGCTACACATTCTGAAACATATCGATAGCATGTGTGTAAATTGTCGGTGCAATATCTCTGGTATAGATGACCAAATATAATGCAAAACTTATAGAGATCGAATGGCTTAGCTCACAGGAAATCTATAAAAGAAAATCAAAATGCAATAAATAATTCTTCATAGACTTAAATCAGAAGATGAAGTAGCCACGGGTCCATTTACAGCTGAAACTCTAGCACAGTTATGATGTGCTGATTTAGAAGACATGTTAGACCAATAAGGTAAAGTTATCTGTAAAACGTACCATGACAAACACCTTATTGATAAAAACAGTTTAGAATATTAAAATAAGCCAAATTTTTCAGCTAACGCACATATTAACTAAGATGAAAAAGATATGAAAGTGATGCTTTTATTGGTCCCTTGATGGCAGCTAAAGTTACTGAAAGTGTTGGGAGGCCATTGAGGGATTGCAAGCCATCAACACAGTGCTCAGCAGTAAGGAGCGTGAAACTCTCTTAACAGGTACTAATGTAATGAACTTGCATATGAAAAGTAGTTGTTGCTGTTGCAATCCAAAATTCAAATACAGAGCAAAGATCAGCTCCAAAGAGAAAAACTGAGTTTCAAATAAAATGTTAATTATAAAGAAAAGACTACATTAGCAGATAATCAAAGCTGCTCATGAATTTCTTCAGAATGATTACTGGGGATTTAAAAAAAACCCTAAAAGAAGTTTGATTGAATATAAGCACTAAACTGAAAGTGTTAAGAGGGAATTGAGGGATTGCAAGCCATCAACACAGTACTCGGCAGTAAGGAGCGAGAAACTCTCTTAACAGGTACTAATGTAATGAACTTGCATATCAAAAGGAGTTGTTGCTGTTGCAATCCAAAATTCAAAAACAGAGCAAAGCTCAGCCCCAAAGAGAAAACTGAGTTTCAAATAAAATGCTAATTATAAAGAAAAGAGTACCTTAGCAGATA
Source organism: Larix kaempferi (assembly GCA_027924585.1). Classification (NCBI taxonomy): domain Eukaryota; kingdom Viridiplantae; phylum Streptophyta; class Pinopsida; order Pinales; family Pinaceae; genus Larix; species Larix kaempferi. Next base: position 51,762,498 of record BSBM01000299.1, on the reverse strand, counting down.
ATCACTCTGAAGCTATGTACATAAAGCAGCTCATGAATTTTTCTTCAGAACAATTACTGGGGTTTTAAAAAAAAACAAAAAGAAGTTTGATTGGATGCAATGAACTTGCATATGAAAAGGAGTTGTTGCTGTGCTCAGCTCCAAAGAGAAAAACTGAGTTTCAAATAAAATGCCAATTATAAAGAAAAGACTACCTTAGCAGATAATCACCATGAAGCTATGTACATAAAGCTGCTCATGAATTTCTTCAGAACGATTACTGGGATTTTAAAAAAAAACCCAAAAAGAAGTTTGATTGGATATAAGCACTAAACTGTAGTAAAAATGAATAAGAAAGGCATCAGATATTGGCAATACCATCTGGATTTACTCAAAAGCCTAGCTAGAGTTTAAATGTATATTCTAATTATTTGCCTGATATAGGTCTCTAAAGAAACAAAACACGTGCCTAACTTCATATATTGTTTTAATCAAACTGTAATACATTCACAAAGTTTTCAGATATTAATCTTACCTTGTGCAGATAGAATTTTACATCTTCCACGTTTATGATAATGTCGCTTGACATCTCTGTTGCCACATACCTACACAAGATGGTTACACTTAAGTAAAACGTCCATACCATGAAAAAGCCTATCAAGGAAACCCTAAGAACATCTTATAAATTAAATAAGGATATTGAGCGTCCTATATTATTATAATCAATACTCTTGTGTAGCTCTTCGTCAAGATTCTATGAAATTGGAAGTAATACACATCCTATATGTCCCATTTGTCATTTGAATTTAAAAAATAGAAAAAAGATTAGTTTAATCACCTCCAAAAGTACACGTAATTCCTACTTTGTACTAAAATGTTGTACCAATAAGCATTTACATCAACTAACCAGACAGATACGCACATAAATACAAGTTTCTGATGTGATGATGATGATTATCATCCTACTGAGACCAACTTTGGTCTATCAGGATCTTAAGAAATCTGATGTTCAATTGATTTTTTTTGGTTAAAAATATAGATGGAAGTGATGTTTTTATTGGTCCCTCGGTGCAGTAACGATCAGAAGTGTAGAAATTTACATTAAAAATTTAAACCACATAATCTTCACATGTCCAATGATGGCCTACACATTCAGAAATTTCTTCTCTGTGAATGAAAAGTTACTTCTAATAGTTTGCCTACCGCTTGGGTGATTTAAGTTCTACCACTTAATAACCTATTTTCATGACTTATAATCCAGTTTCTTAAAATTAGAAGAGTCGGATCAAAAGAAGAAATGATACATGCTACAGGGAATCCAGAATGTATAAGAATGTTCCACACTAAGAAACAAAGAATAGAACATATAAATACCCTTTTGTAGTTCCAAAGAATGCGACAAGTTTAAAGCAATTATCTGGGTATTGCATACACACAAGACAGAAGATCTACAATGGACCTGTCCAAAACCTAAGAGCCCGATCAGCCATGTACTGAATCCATTGAGTTGTCTATCTCTGACAAAAAGAACACTGTAGCAATAGGTGAATCATCAATTACCTGCTTCTTACTTTTGAGAATAGGCTACAGGTCACTTGAGAAAGGTCATACTGATAGTCCCATTAGAGTCTATTCCAAGTTATAACTAATGTCTATTTTGGTAGCCAATCATTCTTGGGACCCCTATTCTCTTTGAACTTGAGACCACATCATTTGAAATGATATAATATCTTCGTATTCATTCTTGTCTTCTGTTGGAATGGTTGGAAGAGTTTTTCATTACATTTTTGAAAAAAAATTCCACAGATAGACAGGGCATTTTTCCCGGAATAGAAAAGGTCTCCCCACCATAGTTCCTAGAATCTGTGAATTTCTCCACAATTTTCTTTGAAGCCATTCTTCTGCTACAGTTATAAAAATATCGATAGTTTGGTTTATGAAACCATTGTGATTATATCGTTTCTTACTCTCTAATTCGAGGTGTCTGACTTCAGACTCCATCAATGGTATTGTTTCCACAATATTATTTTACTTCCAGCAAAGCTATTCCAAGAATTTGGCTACTTAAATTGCCTCTTAAGGTTGTTTGATGATTGATCTATAAACTCAGATTGGCAAGGAAACAGTGAATTCCTACTCCATAGTTTTTAACCTCATGATATAGGTACCAGCTGCATCTATTACTGCTTTGTTGATTTTTACATGAAATAGTAAGAAACTTTGCCCTCATAATAGAATTGCCAGCTGCATCTAATACTGCTTTGTTGATTTTTGCATGAAATAGTAGGAAACCCTACCTTTCATGGGAGATTCTTACCAAAAATTCAAAAACTATCTGATATCCTGGAAGTGATAAGATCTTGATGTTTGAAATGATGCCATATTTTAGGGGTGGCAGGTGTTGGGGGGGGGACATCATCGATCTCGGAGGAACAAGGGAAATCAGCTTTGCATGGGGATCAGGAAAAACATCAAATAATCAGGTAGGGCTTATGCTCGTCTTCAATGAATCAAGGTTGCAATCTCTTTAGACATAAGAACTTTGATGGTCTTTGGGGATTCTCCAATTGTTATCCAGTACAAGAACAATAGCCATCCCCCAAAGGACGACAAACTCGCCAAAATCATTCCCAGAATTACGAGAGAAATTCATGGGTTCAAGGAGATTCAATTTCTTCATATCATAAGGACACTAAACGAAGAGACAAATTGTCATGCCAACCTAGCATCAAGGTTGGAGAAAGCCAAAATTATGCAAAATGGGGAGATATTATATGCACCCATCCCCTAAGTACTATCACATTTCAATTTGCATGTCAATCAACATTACGAAGAGGCCACATCGCATCAGTCTTTTACTCATTCTAGGGGAGGAGGGTCACAGCATTAAGAGGAGCTCTGCCTCCACACATACCACAGTTAACTACTCTCCCAAAATTTGAAATCATGGAGCTTCTTCCTCGGGAATGATTGTGGGATATCAAGCTCCGCTCACAGGCAGGGTATTGGGTCTGGTTTTAGTACTAAAATCTAGCATTATAAGGTTAGACATTCAATCACCCTAGTTAATTCTTGCAATAGCATTTGGTATTTGTTTCTGGGTTCGTGGACTCAACCTTGGGTTAGCAATCTGCTCAAGGACTGTAGTTTATGTAGCCTAAAGTTATCATGATCAATATGCAATTGACAATATCCATGGGAATTGTGAAATTGTATGGTTAAGAAGGTTAGCCTTCAGGTCAGTTTGCTTAGGGAGTCCCCTGGCCCAGAATTCCATTCTTTGGCACCCTTGTGGTCACCTCTACCAGGTTTGCTTGGGCCAAAACACTCAGTTGCATTCACTGGTCTTGGCCACCTATGTCTTTGGGTTAAGAAAGTTGGAACAAGTAATCTAGGCCCTAGGCCTGCACAATTTCAAAATTGGGTTTTCCATGCTTGGTGTAAGTTGTGGCACAGACTCCTGGCTACAGGGGTCTCACACTTGACAGAAAAACCCTCTCAACTCCTTGGTTGCAAAGTATTTGGTTTTCTTTGCGCTGCAAAGTCAGAACAAGTGGTTTTAAAAGGAATTGGACTTCTATTCTGCCGAGCAATATGGACTGTCATAACACCCTTTCCTGTCATAGAGACATACAATAAACTTGTAAGTCTCTTCAACACCGAGAGAACCTTCTCAATGGGAATAGGACATTGATTTTCTCTGTCCCAACGAAAGCCCGTAAATTAGAACATCAGTCGGTCTCACAAAATGCTGTCATAATGGATATCTTGGTACAACAGAAGAGGCAAATTCAGGATGTAAAATGAGGAATGTGCAAGGTTAAAAGCCATGGTCATACCGTCATAACACTCAGTAAAGGCTCTTTCTCCTCTGCTTCAAATCTGAAAATTTCCACGGGATTTTTCGTTGTGGATTCAAAGAAGAAGAAACAGTTCACCAACTGTAGGAGGACATGGAAGTGGCCAAGCAGAAATCCCATCCCTCCAATCATGCCCAGGATGATGCCATGAGCAAATGTGTTTTCTCTTAAATTTTTAATCGTCAATATACTGTAAATTTGTCTTGTTTCTAGGAGTCTTTCTCAGAGTATACTCTACTAGCAGTCTTTTGTTTAGTTTTGTAAGCAATGCTGCAGAACTTTATAGGATATACTCTGCTGGCAGGTCAGAACAGATGTTTTTTGGACCTAAATATGCTCTCCTTGTATATTATCTTGCTGTCCAGCTTGGCTGCAGCTCCTTTTAACACAAAATTAAACCATTTTTCCCCAACAAACAAACAAGCAAAAGTAAAATATAAAATAAAAATGATATCATATTTTTTCTCAGAACACAGTATGCCCTCATGTTGTAAAGACTTGTGTGAGACATTTGAGGACTGAAAGCTAGCAAGAGAAATCCCAGTGCAACATTCATTATAACGATACATATTCAGTCCTAAATTACTTTCTGTCTCGGATTAATCATTCAGCAACACCAATATGTAGCTCAAGATTTTCAGAGTTATGCTTCACGACAAGTGACTTGGTTTAAAGTAGTATTTGCTTTTTAGTCAACCAAAGCATATTCTTTCCTAAAAAATCAGCAAAAAATTCAAACTGCAATATAGCGATAATTGGGATTTGAAACCATCTCCATAGTGTCAATGACTAGATCAAGCAAGAAGATTACTGACTTAATAAACATTGCAGCTTATTTAGAATTACACTACACCAACCCCAATAAAGCAATAGTAGTTGTTGTTATCCACTTTTCCAATAGGAAGTTGAATTATGTCATGTGCAAGTTGCAACTATTGGCATTGCAGTGAAAAGGAACAGTGGTGAATGTAAATTTGCTTTTGTTAGATTACACCTTGTTGATCCTCTTGGGTATATAATTAACTCCATTTTGCCAATTTGTAATTGTCACAAATATGTTTTGACATTCCATGAAAATGAACGAAATGGAATGTAAAAATTTCCTCTTAGAACTTGCTGATTATTTCGGGTTTATTATGTGGAGATTTTCACCATATGACATTCAACTCAGGTTTTCAACTTGTTGAGACAACAATATTGTTAAATTTCTATTCTCACAAAACTCAAAGGAGTCACTTCAGATTCTGACAGGCAAGGCAGAGGTTACTTATATAGAATGTTTAATGAAGAGCAACAAAAGATACTGGTCAAGTTGAACAATTTCAAAACTCATAAAGAAGTGGACAAAAAGACAGTAGAAAACTTCTTGATGAAATGTACAGTGGGCTACAATGTCTATTTATGTCTAGGGAGATAACCTGTTCTATTTACTGTAGACTGACATGGTTAGGATATTTTGGTTCTTGGCACTGCCTCAAAATACATCTCTATGTATGTAAGCATCTTGGTCCCATGGGCCAGTTGGCCTCATGGGCGGTTTGATCATATTTCTATTCTATTCCAGTTTGACTCCATTTTATTATTTTCATATCCATAAGTTGGAATGCCTCACTGTTAAATTAATGAACATTCCAATTCATAGCTGTAACTTGCTTCGATTTCTTCTACTTTCAAGTTTCATCTTTCAATGTTTATCAATCGATTGCTTTCATTCTCCACTATGTTACTGATTGTGCATATCCTCCATTGCATTCTAGAGAAACCGTGATTACTCTTTCATCATCTTCTCTGATATATCCATTCGGTAACATTTGAAAGCCATCCTTTCTCCAAACTCGTCTTATGGCCTGAAGAGGAACAAGTTCAGTTCACCATCTTCTTGAAGGTCGTATCTTAATTCAATAATTGGTCAATATCTTATTACAAGCTTCTCAAGAACAACAGATCACTCCACATCGTGTGCCAACATCATGTAGCAAAGTATTCAAAATGAATGTTTAGTGACATTAAAAATGGGTTCAATCCAAACTAAGGTGTAATGATTTCAACCTGGAGGCACGTTGGCATATATCTTCGATGTAGAAAATGTTTCAACTGCATATTAATGGACAATATGAAGAAGCCAACAAGACAATTGTTAAGATGTCCCAGATCTATAACCATAGAAAACCTAACAAATTGGATAATCTTTTCATATATACAACATTATTCTTATAGGACCACAACACTATTGCATGTACACCTTTTGACAGTTATAATTGCCCACAAGTTACAACTGCGCCTTCTTAATGAAGAGAAGCTCAAGCTGTAGTCTACGCTTACTTTCACGTGGCTTAAGTTATCCCATTTGCATAGAGGAGGAAGGCTATCCCTTACCTTCGCTATGCTCAGGTAGTCATTTACTTTGTATAGTGAAAAGAAATCGAAACGAGAGTTCAAGTTCAATGTTATCATGTTCTTCAGCCACATACACTTTCCTTCAAGGTTTTGTGGCTTCACACCAGCATTCTTTCCCCTGTGTCCAGACTCCAGACATCATTGAATGGGATTTCCCTAAAACTCCTTCCCTTTGCTACGAGAGAAGACAAATGGATAAATTTCAACAGAAATGGAACCAGGATTGTGACAAACACTGAATAGATCATCAATTCCAGTTCAATGGCCAGGTATGGTTACATCTTGCTATGGAGATATGGAAGGAAGAATGAAAATGGAACCTAGTTGATATGGTCCAAAATACCTTCAAGTTAAATTCACTGCCCTGCTTGGAATTACACTTTGGTTTTGAATGCGGTTAAGCTTAGATTATTATACATGTCATTATTTCTGGATGATAGTTATAATGAGGTGGACAATATGCATAGTTGTACCTTGTGACAAGAAATTAATCAACCATTAACAGAAGATAAAATAGTTGAGTACCTTCTTGCTCAATCTAATCAGCATTGTTCTTACCACCTTTGTCACTATCTAGAGCTATATCCACATCCCTGATAAAGATCACCTTGACCTTGAGAAATGATAAAATCCCTCCTCAAGGAAACCCTCCAGAGTCCAAAACAATGGCTACTCTAATTCTTATATAAACAGAGCTTTCCACAATGCCACCCATCAAACGACCACCCCTAACTCTCAAAACTTCTCCAACACTAATGCCTTTCTTCCCTACATCCATGGCATCACATAGAGATTTTCCAAAATACTCAAAAAAGGAAAATCAAAACCATCTTTAAGCCTCATAAAACCCTACAAAATGTCTTCAAATAGTGTTACACTATTTGAAGATAAATCTGGTCAGTTCCTAAACGAATGTGTTTACCAAATTCCTTGCTCTTGTAGAACCTTTTACATAGGCCAAACTAGTCATTCCAACAAAACCAGGCTTAAAGAATGCATCGCCATTACCAACATAACCATACCACCAAATCAAAGCAATTGTTGAACATTATAATCACACCAAGCACCACATTTGTTTTGACGAAACTAAAATATTAACCAAAACTAACAATTACACCACTGGACTCATTAAAGAAGCCATCTAAATTGAAAACAAGGCCAATAGCATGAAAAGATGCAGTTAAACTAAGCCAATATTGGCAGATCATCATCAATCACCTTCGTTCCCAAGATGTACCCACCTAATCAGGTCCTCTCGTTCTTCCACCCACCCTGGCCATTTCTCTTTTCTATCTTTTGAGCTCTTTGGTTGTTTTCTTTTTCCCTCTCTATTTTTTCAGTGATTTTGTGCTTTCCTTCCTTTCTCTTCCTTTCTTCTTTTTCCTTTTCTTCTTACCTCCCTCCCCTGTTTGTCTTTATTTCCTTCTTACTTTTCATTTCATTTAATATAAATTATTATTTTCCTCTTTTCTTTACTCTCTCCTTTTTTTTCATTCCCTTTCCTTTCATTTTTTCTTCTTTGTTCCCCCTTTTTCCTCCTCCTATGTCTTCCTTCTTTGCTTCATTTATTTTCTTGCCTTTTAATCTCTTTGTATTTTCATTGCTTCTCCTCTTGAATCTTACCTTCCTGATTCATTTTATCGTGATGCCCTTGTTAACCTTAATTTTAAGTTTCAGTTATTTTTATATTTTATTTTTCCTTAATAATTTATTTTATTTCTCTTTTTTCTTCTTATGGTTATTGCTATCTTCTTAATTTCTCTTTGTTTCGCCTTTCCTTTTTCTTTTTTTTCTTCTTATAGTTATTGGTATCATCTTATCCATGTTTCCTATTATTTTCTTAGTCCTTTCCTTTTCTTTTTTTTCTTTTTTCCAAAGTAGGAAAAAGTCTATAATACTCAGGGATACCAGCTTCACCTCTATTTATACAAGCTCAAGACCCCAATATGTAGGTGCATCATTGTGTGCAAACAAAACCTGACTACTTAAAATAACCAGTCGGTGGTATGTAAAGGGGCAGACTTCCACTCTTGCCAGATGCCTCTTGGTCTTGGGCCATTAACCTATTTCCTTACATCCTAAAGAGACAAGCTCTTAGCCAATCAGGAGTAGTTTATGGTCATACTCTTTTTATTTTGTATTTCCTTTTCTTTTCTTATCATCAATATTTACTTTTTATTTTATTTTATTTTTCATTTTTCTATTTTGTGTCCTCTCCTATTTATTCTAGTTCCCTTCATTTCAGCAGCATTGTTATCTATTTTCTGCTATTTTCACAGGTCAAACCAAAAACAGTGATAAGAAGGTAAAATCTTCACAAGATAGATAGAAATTCATACCCTGTAGAAATAATATTGGAAGGAAATAACATTATCCCAACACTGCGAAAAGGATATCTGAAACAATTACCTAAAAGGCTAACCGGATTTCTGGTATACAGCAAACACTTAAAAAACAATTATATTTTAGAAGGGCAAATTATAAAGAGCAAAACCATCAGCAGACCAAAATAAAACAGGAAAAGACAAGGAAAAGATTAAGACAAAAACACCTACAACTATGAATTTTGGAATAATAAATTCAAAGCTGAAGATTATACCAAGGATGCACACTTGTAAATACTAAATAGCATCAAATTAGTTGAACTAGTAAAGAGAATAGATACAGAAGGATATCCACCAAGCAGTATACATAAAAATTGAAGCCAAATAAGCATGCCATTTATATTTTTCACAGTAAAATTCTCTTTATTTTCAAAAAAATTGTTTTCATCCTAAATGCTAGATTCTAAATAATTTCATCCTATCCAGCAAATGTTATTCCTTTTAATTTTCCTAAATAATTTGTTTCCTAGAAGGAAAGAAGTTTGTTTCTTATTGCTGGCCCCACGACATTGGTGAGTTACAAGGAGACCAAACTTTCAAAAAGAAAACATGACACACTAGTTTTGCAAGAATTATTTGGAGAAATTCATTTTTGTTTGCAGTCCCAAACCAATTGAGTTGGTTGGGGCACTCAACAAATAGATAAAATTTTCATGACATTGATAATTCACGTCTTTGAGGAGCTGATGTCGGTTTCGTCATGTTTGCCTCTCCGTAGTTTCTTGAATGGAAATAGAGATACAATGAGTAAATGATGACTGGGACAGCTGCATATAGGTCAAACCTTGATTGTTTTGACATAGTTTGGATTCTTGGATCATATTGTCAACTAGTATGACATGTTATTGTACTCTTTTTGGTTCTATCAATGACAAATTTACACCCTCCTGTTCTCTTGTGCACAACGGGCATTGTGCGGTACTGTACTCAATCCACCGGTTCTATCCATCACATCTTAAATTTTTACACCTTTCCCCAAGAATGGGTCAGTTATAATCTTGGTACACAATCAACAAACGAACTCTAGATACTGTGGAAAAAGTTAAAAGTACTGATTGTGGTATGTGGTTGTAGATGAATCTGCAAGACCTTCATTCAAGCTGCACCTATCGTAAGAGCAGTTGGGTATTTGGGGGAGATATTGGGTCAAAATCATTGAAGGTCATGGTGAGATGCCTAGTTTCATCTGAGAAATCTATACATGCTTTATTAAATGTGATAAGCGACACGATATCATCAGGTTGTGCTGCATACATGCTGCATGTTCTAATTTTGCAGAAACCACCTCTTAGCAATTCTGCTCAGCCATCTGGGTGATTTATGGCATAGGCTTGTGCTCATGTTCACACTCTACAGTTTTATATAGTGTAGCGTAATAGATGTCAGGGAACATTTTGTACCTCTGAAATGTTGCATGCTTACATTTTGCTAATATGACCAAATTGAGAACTACTCAATCGGACTTCTTGAAACTTGTGTCATTATTTGTGGAATAAGTTAGCATTTTACTAGTCTATAACAGACGCTAGAGCCAACTAAATTAATAGTCAAGTACTTATCATACAATTTGGATTATCAAAGTAGACTGCATGCTTCCTGAGGTTAGTTATGCTTGGTTTGTATGTATTGAAGCAAGGTATCCTTATATAATCTACTGTTATATGTATAAATTGACAACACAGTTTGAGAAACTATATTTTACTATTTCATAAGATTCGTCTGCTGGTTCCCTGCAATCATTCTAAGCAATATTCTATACATGATGAGAACTCGTGCTCTAGTAACTTTTGGTATGAATGCTATCAAACTCCAGCTTTGTTTATAAGCAAAGATAATTTTCAGTGCTTCTCAAATCCCTTGTCTTGAGAGAAAATATGATTTGGAACAAGGCAGTGTATCCTGGAAAAGCTAGGGTAGAATTCTTCAACACCACAACAGAAAATATTCAACATACAGAATAACTTCACAACTAATTCCCAAGGTTATATATATATATATAAGACAGTCAAATTGGTTCCAAAGAATAGGATTGCGCAGTTGCAACAGTTCCAATCTTGCAATGATTTCAATTCTACATGCCATAATAGCTATAGTAATAGCAGGTCTCTGGAGGAGGCCTAAATTTCATTAACAGATTATAAGGAAATACTCCTGTACGAAAGAATGAAAGGAAAACAAAGTCCAAGAATGAAAGGAAAACAAAGTCCAAGGCAAAGATGAAGATTTTATCTGAAGTGGATAGTTTTGTCTGATTAAGTAAGGTAGGTCAAATGAACCAAATATAAACAATGAAGATACTGAGAGCGCAACCACTGGTCAAATCAATGGGGTAAAAACTTCTAAAATTCTAGGGATGGTGCACTTTTAAATATATAGGCTCGAGGTAGTAGAAGATAATCTGGGAGCTATCCTCCAAATAAGGAACGTCAACTTTTTTGTGCAGCCAAATACAACCTCTCCGAAGAGGACGTGCTGCCGCGACTCTAGCCTTCTCCTTAAAAGGCATGCTTCTACTTTTAAGGGGTTTTTTGTCCAAGATTTTCATAGCTCGTAGCAGTGATCTTCCTTTTCACGAACAATGAAATAATTTATAGCATACAGCATCCTATCAAAGCTTTCACTAAACAGTTTAGGCTTTATACCCTGGAATTTCTCTCTGGAGCTTAAAGCTCTGGAATTTCAGAGAGCAGCTAGAGTGAAAGACTAGGCATTTATATATAGGACCTTGCTTTTAGAATGACAAGCATTGTTAGAAAGTAGATGACAACTCTGTCCCAATTTGTTTCAGAAATCTAAAACATCTTTCTACAATGTTTTAATTCATAAATTCAATTTTCAAATGTATATGTTCTTCCAACTCTGTAAAGATAACAGCAGTTTTGTCAATTCGGAACCAGTCTGGGACACACAACTTGATCAAACTTAGTATATCAGAGCCTTCCATTAGGCCTTAACCGTTATTTTAAGAGAAGCCTAACATCTGAACATTCTCACACAGAAGTTATGCACTCTTTTGAAACAAAAAGCCTTTGAAAATCTTCAGACGCAACTAGAATTAGTCAAAAATGACAGGCAGAGAGAAAAAAAGAGGTTCACCCAGAAAACTACACCCAACTGCGAATCTGAAATTTCTCACAACTGTGACTTGAAGCTGTTTAGGTTCTAAATACACAACAAACAAGTTAGTCAGACATATTCCACCCGGAGCCCCGAAGCTTTTGCAAGAAAACCCATGAAACAAAATAATCAAATTTCGACACGATCAGCTTTCCTTGCAAGAAAGGAATTTTTTTCAACATAAACCATTGCAGCTAGTTGACTTTTTAGAAAAATTATCCCGACTAAACTAGACACAGGGCATACAATCAACATCAAAGATACCCAATCAGTATAACCCCCTATAATCCTCCGAGGAGCATGCTGTTTTTCAAGAAAGAGCTTCAAAACTTCCCCGTGGCAACGAAGTATCATACTTGAAGACATTTTTTCCTCCATATCGATCCTCAGCTAAGCTAGATGATAGTGATTGCCCTTGGAATTTATTTTTGAATACTGATATCCTGCTGCAATATCCTACAATAACAGGAAGGATAGTGGCTCACCTGATATTACCATCTGCCTGAAATACATCTGGCTTGGATCCCAGCTTCATAAACTTCATTGTGAAGTGTATATCTTGCAGTTTCTTCAACCAGCGATGTGCTTCCAGAAAAAGGACTCAAAAATCACCGAATATTGTGCATTCATTCCACCCCTTCAAACTATAGAGCTCTGGAACATTAAGGAATTTAGGATTTGAGATCAAACACGAACTTGGGCGTTGGAAAACTCTGTTAAGACGAGATGGGTAGAGATGTGAATGCAAAGAAAAAGTTGGTCAGGATGGAGAAATAAACAAATGATGTGTTGTTTTGTTTATAGTTCCCTTCCCCCTCCCCTCAAACAATGGTGAGTTTTGCAGATTTTGTTTTTATTGGCTTGTTTCCCAAGGCTTAAACAGGACCCCTCAGAGTCCGGGTAAATAGTCAGCTACCTCAAGTTTTGCCAACCTAGTAAAACAATAACAACACAAAATAAATGCATAAACTCAGAGGCAGTAACAATAACGAAGCCTGACAGCAAGCCTTGCTCCCATTTTACTTCACCATATAACGTCTATCCCATTTACTCCTTTCTCATCATGTGGAAAGACAGGAGGGCAACGTTATATCATATGGTTCTCCACAATTTACTCCAACAGATGTGTCACACGCTTTATTTGTTCCTTCCTTTTTGTTAAACTGCTGTATTCTAATAGACTATTGTCTCAAGTCTTACAGTTGAGAGCGCAGGGTATCTTGTTCCCAACTCCAATAAGAAGCTCCTGCAGGCGAACAGGGATCAGACAAGGACAGTAATGGGATTCCCATGGCATCCTGTGATGCAGTTTTATGTTTGTTGGTCATCTCAAGAGACACATCTTTTTCTACTAAGTTGCCTTCGCTCAACTTTTATATCAAGTTCTGGCTAATTGGCTCAGTCTGCTACCTTTTCTTATTGTACAAGGATTGGTTTAACATGCCTAATATGTCAGAAATGGGAGCCAAAATACATACTTTACTCCATATCAAAAAACATATGGGTTGTTTGATGATGCTCTGCTTTGACAAATGGGCTAACTTAACTTCCTCAGGCAAATGGACAGGTAAGAAAAGCCAAGGGAGGCCTGGAAGATGTAAGGGAAGAAAAAAGGGAATATTCTCTGGTTATATATGGCAGATGTAATCCATGTCAAGAGCATTGCCACCAGCGCTTGTCATAATAATATTCAGAAGAAAGAAGAAATGTGGCAGACAATCACACAGACAGAGAGGACGACGTTAGTGGAAAACCACCAACTTGTACAATCTGCCTGTTTTTTTTGCAAAACAGGCTTAGCCTTCAAAAACGCAGACTTATAATTAAGTTGGCCTCTCAGAGCTAAAGGTGTTATCCCGTTCCGTTGTCTGCGTAGTGTTATTACGTATGAGTAACATGCCCTGGGTATTGAACCGATGACCATGCCAATACCCATCCCCGGCCAGCCAGCAGTCCTGCCAAGAATAAGTTAATCGTGTAGTATATCACAAGTCCTTTCCGGTGTCTTTTCAATTTTCAAACTTTTAAATGGTTGAAATTATACTATAAATTTTCAAACTTAAAATTTAAATTATTGAAATTGCAGTAACTAATAAAAATAACTGTTCTGTGCATCTCTATGGCATGAACGGTGTCTTTTTGTTTTTGCATGAACGGTGTCTTTTTGTTTTTGTCTATTGAATGGAAGAGAAAGTTTGAAAATTCAAATTCAGTTTGTTGAAATTATAATAAAAAAAATTCAAATTTAGTTGGTTGAAATTATAATTAAAAAAACTTTAAAATTTATTTTTTTAAATGGAATTATACTAAAACTTTTCAAAATTAAATTGTAATAAATAGTTATTTCAATAAAAATAGATATCTAAAGATCTTGAAATTTATAAAAATTATAATTGTGTATTATTTAAAATTATTATTTTTCCATTTTACTTTTAAATCATCAAATAAAAATCAATGTTTTATAGTTTTGTGGTGGCATGAACGTTGGACCTATATAACAAGTGTCTTTGGGTGTGTATGGTCAATGGAATGGATGAGTAATGTAATAGTAACCAAGGCAAGAAGGAAATCGAACATACGATGTAAGTACCTACAGTGAAATACATATGGTTGGGACCAATATACATAGGCCATGCACATGGGGATGCATGTGCATATGCAGAGCATAGGATATAGCTTTTAAACCTATCTACATGTGTACGTGATATGGCTTTTAAACTTGATTATAGCAACAAAGGTCTCTCTCTCTCCCCACACACACATATACACACACAATTGTATTCATGATACAATACCCTCATTTTTTTATTTGATTGTACTTAGAGCAACACAAGTTGAGAGTGGCGGCACATGTAGTTAGTGGTCACACAGTTCGCTTTTGAAAGATGAATGAAAAAATCAAATCACGGTATATGATATTATGATTGAGGGACCACCACCAACAAATGTATGATATTATTATTTATGTGTACTTTAGTCCACAAAATATTCACCTCCAAATCATAATAATAATTAGAACGTCCAAAGAATTAGAGTGAACATGGTATGTGATTTTTGGTGTTATACAAGATTGTCAAGAGTGAGTTCTGTGATTTACATTGCAAAAGGAACCATGATATACATTCAGAAAGGGAACCAATGTCATTTATCAATTTGAGTGATACAATGAAATTATCAATAAGTTTTATCAATTTCAAACTAATCAATTGAGTGAAAAAAAAGGTAAAAAAAAAATGGCAACTTGTCAAGTTGTAAATTTTTAAGTGACAAAGTCAAAAGAAGGATGTATGTTTTGTTGAGTTGTGGTCTAGTAATTTGAAAGGAGATATTGTCATGTTGATGATGTATGTTCAAATCTTGGCGAACATGAAACTTTGAATTGTGAATTGGTTATTGTCAATCATTGTAGGTTCTCTTAACTTCAAATAAATCAATTGGGTGAATCGAAAAAGGTTATTAAAAAAAATGAAACTTGTCAAGTTGTAAGATTTTCAAGTGACAATTGAATTGTGAATTGGTTATTGTCAATCAGTGTAGGTTCTCTTAACTTCAAATTAAATCAATTGGGTGAATCGAAAAAGGTTATTAAAAAAAATGAAACTTGTCAAGTTGTAAGATTTTCAAGGGACAAAGTCAGAAGAAAGATGTATGTTTTGTCGAGTTATGGTATAACAATTGAAAGGAGGTATTTCCATGTTAATGATCTATGTTCAAATCCCAATAGACTTGAAACCTTGAATTATAAATTGGTTGATTTTGAGAGGGGCATTAATTTGAAAAGGGGAGAATATATTTTTTTAATGTTATTAGAGAAACCAAGTCGATAACTCTAATACATAGGAAATAGTGATGGCACATGTTAATTAACCAATGAATGAGAGGCAACAATCGATGTGGAGAACACAGAGATCAAAATTGGCTAATTAAGCCCTTGTGTGCACTCTTAAATGGACCTGAGATTGTTGGGGACCTTTAGAAAAGGGATCCATGATTAATAAAGGGACCAAATCTAAACACATGTGCCGAGGTTGATCCAACTAAAAAGAAAATGCCTAAGTGAAGAACCCAAAAAGTCCCAACGAGCATAAATAGATCCTAGACAAAGAGGCTAAGAACCTTACCGAAGTACTAGACATCAAAAGAGGGGAAACCACATGCATACATATCACCTAAGCAAGGGGACACACACAAAAAATGCTAACTAGGACATATGAATTGTCACTAAAAGTGGGGGGCATGTTTTCATCCATGAGTGTTGAGAGCATGAAAGTGCCTTAAAAATATCACACACATTGTTACTTTAGAAAGGATGGGAGTTTGATAAGAACTAAGCTCATTGCCTACATTGTGGGATTTGTTATCCTTAGAGTGATAACAATGAGGTGCCATGTATAAGTGCAAATAGAAAGCACAAGCAATGAAGACAAAGAGAAAACAAAGTACATAACTAGCAGATAAAATATTGGGATCCTCATATTCAAATATTTAAACACAAGTATAGGACCACAAACACCATACATAGACATCAAACAATGAACAAAAAAAAACATATGCATAACAAACAAGAATATGTAGAAAATAAAACAAACAAGTTTAAATACTACAAATTGAATAGCAATTTCACTGTAGAAATAACAGAAATTAAAAGAAAATAAAAAATGTAGCACTTGCATTTATATGTACACTAAAAATGATAAAAAAAAGTCTAATATCCTCCTTTGATTCAAGTTCCATAATATTAAAATATAAATTTTAAAACTTTATAAAATAAATAAAATTATATAATATAATTAAATATATTTATAAAAATAAAATTAAAAACAAATAAATCCTTGTACATCATTGAAGTTTTTTTTTTCAAATGAAAAATAACTCTACTGTATTAAGAAATCCTTGGCACATATAAATACTTGGCACATCATTCAAGTTAACCCATACACTTTTCCAAAAAACTCCATGGCATTAATCATTACGTCAAGCATCTCCTTATCAATTTGAAATGGAATGGAATGATCTCAACTTCCAGGTCAAAATTCTCTCAATTAAAAAAATGCCAAACTCATTATAGGCTTATGACCCTTAGCATGTCTTCCCATAAAGTTGAATTCACTTCATCATGCATATTTCACTTTCATATGGACATAGATTTCATAAATTTTGTGCTATAATTATTGGTACATTATGTTATTATTTATGTGAGAGTGAGTGTGAGAAGGAAATTCATATAATACATTGTATGTCCAAATCCAAATCCAAAACTTATGGAGTCTAGTGTCAAAATCATTGCAAGCTAGGGAAAACATGTATAGTGTTTTTTTGTTGTGAAATATGGGTATTATAGAGATAATGATGGGACTTCTATATGTGACATGCTTAGGTGAGTGGGTCTTTTACCCAACACAAGGTAAATTTTGCTATAGTTTATTAAAACAATTATCTCATTTGGTTTGGTTTGGTTTAATTTAATTCAATTGAGGTGATAAGCCTCAAAACTATTGAATAATTTGAGATGTGAGCTACGCATGCATGTAGCCAAGTAAATAACTATTTTGGAGTCGTTGCTTCCTCATAGGGAGATGGTAAAGGGGGGAAAGACCACGCTACATTGGGATATTCACTAACTCTGGGTTCGTATCATAGGACACATGGAGAATCATATATATTGGATACAAATGGTATCATGATGGGGTCAGCTTCCAAGACCAATATGTGATTTACATAACCTGTAACAAGTGGATCCCACTTAGCACACGCTGCACACCAAAATATGTCAAAAATGATGGACAAAAGAGTTTGTACACTTAAAAAGACTATGTACAATGAAGATGACTGAATAATGCAAGTACATTTTCTCACTGCATAAATATATCCACCCATTCACATGCTTCTAACATAAAATATAACAAAGATGTTAACTCTTACTAAATAAATTGACTTTGGGTTCAAAGTATACGTCCAAATAGGATGAATGTAGGATGTATAAATTACTTCGCTCCACATGGGAATTAAAAGCTCTCTCTTAGCCTACGCACATGGAGAGAAGAGGGGTGGCCATGTATTTTAGCTTTGATGGTGTAATAGAGGTCGAAACTCCCCTCTCACGCATGTGTAATTTCAATGTAATTTTAATGGCATGAAGCCAGTCACTGTAATGAAGTATAGCTCCGAAGGATGTTATGAACTTAAATTCACATTTTAAATTATTTGTCACGATTTAATTGTAGATCGACGTAGAATTTTACGACTACCAGGATCTCTCCCTAATTTTTGTTATAGGACCTTGGCCAGTGAATGTTGTACCATGTTTTGATGAAAAGCCCTCATAATTACCCTTCAGTGCACCTCGATCCCGTTCAGAACACGCTTTTCACCCTCACGTGCACAGGGTATCTATGTGATGTGGACAAGGATGAGTTGCCATGCTAATAACAAATTATAGGTGTTTTATTTAATTAGTTTATTTATATAATACATTCTTATTAAAAATTATTTTAGTATTTTGGTATTTGTATTTAAGATATAAATTTTTTTTTATATAAAAAATTAATTCCATATCGATTAAAACATGTTACTCGCAACAATATATATATTTCAATTTCAATATACTGTGGTTCTTATGTTAATGTGCAACTAGAACTAACATAAAGGTTGATTGGTTGCTTATTTCAATTGATTTAGGAAACTATCTAATTTTGTAGTATTTTTTTTCAATGTTTAGAATATGGTGATTTAAAAAGTAGATTTGTGTATAAAAAGAGAGTATGTTTACTATAAGATTAACTTTCTCCGTGATTTAGTGGTCGACACAACATTGCTATACAAATAGTCAAAGTTTAAACTTTTATGTGTGTCGAGTTTTTAGTCAAGTATGTGAAAGAAGGTGTTTAACCTCTTGGAATTGATTATTAAAGGAGTTTGACACATGTTTCACATTTGAAGTTGATCCCTGTGTACAATGATCAATTTTAATGGGTTAAAAAATGCAAAAATTCCAAATAAGATAATTAATTATATTATTATTGATTTGTATATTTAAGCAAGTTACATGCAGGCTCTCACCTTCACCATTATGGTTTGGGGCATCTAAGGGCTTTGATTACATTGACAACTTGTGGGTGCACGTGTAAGAATAGGTTTAGGTTTGTAGATAGGACGATCCACCCAACCTCCTTTAGTTCTTTGGGGGATTTAAGAAGTCAAAATTGAAACCAAATGTCATGTCTTTGGAGGTTGTAAAGGGTTATTATCTCAACGTAGGAGGTTCTCAATTTTGAATAAGGATATAACTTTGTCTATAAACATGTTACAATATTGAGCCTCGAGGTTAACTCAAACAATCAGACTTGAAATCTCTCCCACAAAGTTGAGAAGATCTCCGGTTTGATTCTCTTAATCCCCTAAAATTAAGTTCTGTAATCATGGTCAACAGTTTACTTTATTTACTATCCACGAATCATAAAAAAAATACTCTAAAATTTTTCTGCAAAATTATTCCTTAAAAAACATATTACAATAGATTAATATCAAAAGAATTACCACATACATACCAATTAAAAAAAAATCATATATTAAAATTATTGAATTGCAATCAACCTAACTTCTCAAAATAATGCATCAATCAAATTTTTATTATGAAAAAAAAAACAAGTCACATGATTCACTTCAATGACACAATAATAACCATTCAATATACAATATTTAATATTTTTATTTTTATAATTCAACTTTAATGGTCTAAAATTAATACTTTATGTGATGAATAATCCAATAAACATGATCTGAAATTATAGACTTATAATGTAGAGTTATGGACCCTACCACAAAGATAGGGTTCATTATGTTTTTGACCTTGTCATAAAAGTGGACCCTTTCTTTTTCTTGTAAAAAGTTATTTTTTGTGTGTAAGACAAGCATCTAAGCCCCCTTAAATGCTCTTAAAATCACTTGTTGGCACACATTATAGTTGTTCTTCCCAATGATGTTTAGTCAGAAATCCTTTCCCAATGATAAATAAAGATTGAATTGCATGAGTAGGCCTTATCTATACACTAGGCCTACACACAAGTTATAATTAGCTCCTAAACTCATAATGAACTTAGGATTAATCTAACACATTTATAATTAAATATAGGCAAATCCATGTCTAAAGTTTTATAATAATTAAATGTGTAATGTATTTAAGGTAGTAGTGCGCCTTTACTTTCTCAAAAACACTCTAATGTATTTGTACCAGTATTCATTCATGCATCCGTCCATCAAATGATTAAACTTGCTGGATGTGACATCTGTGAGTGTACTTACCTTCTTTGTCCAAGTACATTATTATCCTCACAATTTTTATCTCATAATATGCAAAGATCCTCTTAAATTTATTTTTTAATCACTTCAAAGAACCAAAGATTTATGTGAACCACTGCTTCATTCATTTATTTAAATCCCAATCCATCCATTTTTATTTTATTTATTGTTTGTATATAGGGAGACAAACAACAACTAAATCTCCTTTTAATTTAAACCCCGACCTTAAAAAGTGCACCTTTATTAAAGTGGACAAATAATATATTTAATTTCTGGTTTAAATCTATATTTTACAAGGATATATTTAAATAAATTATTGTCTCCGTAAGGATTTTTTTTAACTCAAAAGGAGATGTGCAATTCCTTTATATTCAATGTAAAATTAACGGGTAACCTTTTTAAAAATTAAAATATTACAATATTGATTTTAATTTAAAGTTAAAAAGTATATATATACATTAATAATAATAAAATATAATTTTAAGGTTTCAGATTAGTTAGATATCAAATTGATATCCTCTTGTTCATGAGACAAGGAATCTCTCCATAATTTGATTCTTAAATTTTGTGTAGGTACATACCATATCTCATTGGTGATTTGAATATGAGATTATTTAAAATGAAATATATATTTTTAATTAGTATATTTAGTCAAATTGTATAAGAAATACATGTACATGTTCTTGATTAGTAGATTTAGTCAAATTGTATCTTGATAGTTAATTTTTATAAGCAAAATATGAGATCTCTTCTTTCAAATTAGGAGTGATTTGAATATGAAATTATTTAAAAAGAAATATATATTTTTAATTAGTAGATTTAGTCAAATTGTATAAGAAATACATGTGCATGTTCTTGATTAGTAAACTTAGTCAAATTGTACCTCGATAGTTAATTCTTATGAGCACAATATGAGATCTCTTCTTTCAAATTAGGAAAGTTAAGAGTTCAATTCTCTTTATCCTCTAAGTTAAAAATAAAAAACTATATCCAACAAAATAAAAATAATATAGAGGGAACTAAGAAAATAAGTAAAATCATATAAATTAAAAACAAATTAAAATCATCAACAACTTGTGGAGGTTAAGGGTTTAATTCTCTTTATCCCCTTGAGTTAAAAATAAAAAGCTATATCTATATTAGAATAAAATAAAATAAACATTAAATATATTGTATAAAGAGGGAACTAAAAAACTAAGAAATGAAGCGAAATCATTTAAATGAAACACTATTTGTTAAAATTATCAAATAATTTGTGAAATGAAGTGAAATAATTTAAATGAAAAATTAATTGAAATTATCAAACAATTTGTGAAGGTTTTCCATTTAATTTAAATATTTTTTTTGGATTAGAATAATTGTTTTTAGAAAAATATTTACATTTAAAAAAAATTGATCTATTTTCACATTATAAATATATATTAATATACAAAATACATGACACATTTAAATAGCTCATAATTAATAAATTAATAATAATAATAAATTATTTAATATATAAATATTTATCTATTTTTTTTAAAAATTAATTTGCCAAGTAGCATATACATATACAATGTTTTATAAAACCATATCTAAAATTAAATTCTAAAAATATAGAAATACCATTTAATTTTGAAATATTAAAAAATAGTACAAATAATTTCTAAAAAGATATAAATAATGAATTAATTTTAAAAGTTAAGATAATGTAGAAATATTTGGATGTGATATATTTCCATTTTGAAATACTATAAAGTTGGGATATTCATGGTCATGGGAGTTAGGTAGACTGCTTTTTTTTTGTTTTTTTTGGGCTATAATTGTTGATTGTTCAGGGTAGTTTTTGCATCTGTTTTGAATAAGAGGTCTTGGTTAGTGGGGATTTTCCTATTAGTTGTGGAGGGACCCGCATTATTTATTGAGTATGAATTTTCCTTGGCTTTCTTTGTGATTAGATAAGGGTTTGTTGCGAAGTGACATGAGTCACATGGATTGTGTCATTATTGGCGCTCAGTCCGAGGGTCACGGGATGGCCAACAACTTAGGTGATATTTATGAACCCTCTTTACAACTTGTGGATCCTCTATTGTGTGAACACACTTCCTCAGAGGGTTTCTCTTCTGAAGACGATTTTGGTAAGTGAACTGAGGGTTATGAACCAAACACCCTTCCAAGGTGCGGGGGAGGGTTATCTCGCAGCAGGGGTGAGTCTGCTAGGCAACACAGAGCATTGAAAGCTTTAAAGATAAGTTGTGAGGATATCGACATGACATTAGGTAAAGATATTCAACTTGGTAGAGTTTTGAGTCTTTCGGCTTGGGCTTTGGTCGGGAAAGTCTGTTATGCTAATGTTAGTTAGTCGACTATGTTGGCCTGGGTGACAAAGCATTGGAAACCACTACTGAACTATCGCCCCCGGATTCTTATGTTAGTCAACAACTGGGTCGTTTTTCACTTTATTGATGAAGAACATGTTGCATGTATATTGGAAGGTCTATAGGTGATTGGCAGGGGCTCGTTGTGTCTGAAAAGATGGCATATAGACTTTAACCCGGCTACAGAAATGCTGCAAAGAAACCATTTATGGGTATTACTCAAGGGCTTCCGGTTGGAACTATGGTCTCGTGAGGTTTTTATAAACCTGGCTAACCGGATTGGGCAGTTTGCGTTCTTTGATGATAAATATTTATACTGTCAAGATAAGCATATGGTGTGGGTCTTAACTGAGATAGATGTAAGGTTGGGTCTGCCGGACGTCATCACTATTAGGTGGGGTGAGAAATAGTTTAAACAACCATTGGATTATTGGTGTACCCCCTTTTAATGCTTTACTTGTGGAGTGGCAGGTCACCTAAGGAACACTTGCAATCTCTCTTCCGAAAAGAAGGCTGGGATAAATCCTATCAGCGGTTCAGATCCGATTCAACTATTATCACCTTACAGGCGGGAGGTGGCGGGTATGAAGGACCCGCAGACTTCCAGCAGCTTGAATACCCTTACTGGTAAGCTTAAACACCACTTTCCAACATTTTTAGTACTCTTTCAGTTTCTGATATAGAGTTATTAGAAGTTGTGGAGAAGGAATCCCCTATTGTTGGAGGGAAGACAAGAGAACCAGGTTTATGTTGTTCCTCTAGGTTGGATGGCATGAAGGACTCTATTTCACAAGAGGGTGAAAAAGTTGTCACGGTTGATGTTGTTTCTTATTATTCTCTGAAACCCCTAGACAGGATTCAATTGGAAACAGACTCGCAACTATTAAGGGATGAACGATATTTATTGAACTATTTGGGGAACTCAGTATTACTGGTCGATGCTTTCCTGAATCCTGTTGCTGAGGTTTCCTCCTCTTCAATGGCCCAAGAGGGACTTTTTCGGGATCCTATTCAATTTTATTGTGTGGATTTCGAGGAGACAATTCATATAGACCACTTGAATCCAAATGTTACTATTCATAAGAGGAATGGCAGTCGGAGACACAAGGAACTAGCCCAATCATCGATTGACAGGATTGAAAGGGATGGTACTTCAGATATTGTTCCCTCCCCTACCCCTGATGTTGACTGTAATTCACAGGAATAGATTTCTGATTTTTTAAGGCCTCTTAGAGCATTGTCAGCCTCTCTGATGGTGACTCAATGATTATTATGTCACTCAATGTTCAGGGGGTTGGGGGCACCCCTAAATATGTGGCCCTCCGTAGGTTATTGGATATGGTTAACCTGGATATTGTGTTCTTTCAAGAAACGTTGGTTGATGGTTCAAAAGCAAGAGCTTTCATTTGGAGATTATTCCCCAGCTAAGAGTGTTGCACTATTGATGCGGACGGACGGTCGAGTGGTCTAATCTATGTGTGGAAACCTTCTCTTTTTAAGTTATGTCCATTTCAGATTGGGGGAGGTATACTTTTGGTTGGACGCAATAGGGAATTGGGCATCCCACTCCATTTCTTTAATTGTTAAGGCCCTGTAGTGGAAAAGCATAGCTTTTGGGTGGACATCAGTGACAATGGGTTGTTGGATATCAAATCTTTGATCGTGGCTAGAGATCTTAATTTCATGTTGGTGGTTGGGAGTCTTGGGGTTCCAGGGCCAGGACTGCACCAAATATATATTAGTTTTGGGATCTTATTGAATTTCATAACTTAATTGATGTTGAGCCTAATCCCTTTGTGACAACTTGGCGTAATGTGCGTAAGAGGAAGGATGCAGTTGCCAAGAGGCTCGAAATATTCTTCCTCCATGAGGATCTATTCACAGGATTGGACCAGTGCACTTCTTGGGTTGAACCGGTGGTTATCTTGGACCACTTGTCGATTATATTGAAGGTGGGGAAAGGAGTGTAGTTAACAAAGTATCCCTTTAAATTTTTCCCGGTGTGGCTGAAAGATGTGGATTTCATCTAGCTGGTTAGACAGCACTGGCTAACCTTTTCAACTATAGAAATGGGATCTCCTATGCACAGACTTCCACTCTTTCTTCAGTCTCTTAAAGCATTGGTCTCTCCTTGGATAAGGAACAGTCGACTCTGAGAAGAATTG
The DNA here is from genome assembly GCA_027924585.1 of Larix kaempferi. Classification (NCBI taxonomy): domain Eukaryota; kingdom Viridiplantae; phylum Streptophyta; class Pinopsida; order Pinales; family Pinaceae; genus Larix; species Larix kaempferi. The sequence continues at coordinate 51,737,941 of BSBM01000299.1, read as the reverse complement.
AGGCCGAACTAAAATCTCTTTACTCTTCTCCATATGTGGATACTATCTCGGGGGCTGGCATGGAGGTCATTATGGCTTTGGAAGAGGAGAAAGCGGATCTACTCAAGAAAGAAGAAGAAGTTTGGCGCCTCAAGAGTAGGGTGTTGTGGATCACTAATGGTGATCAAAATACCAATTTTTTTCATACTTTTGTGAATCAGAGGAAGAGGTAGAATGCAATTTGGTGTATTGAATTGACGTCATGGGTACATATATCTACACAACCTGAGATTGCGCTACTACAGGTTACTTTTCCAAAGTATTCTCCAAAACATCGGTCAATAATTTGGAGGTTCAGCTAAATATCCTTCAAGTCATGCCTCGTATTTTTTCAGAAGAGGAGAGATCAGACATTGATCGCCTGGTGTCCATTCGGGAGATTGAGAATATCTTGAAGGGCATGGCTAAAGATAAAAGCCCTGGTACAGACCACTGGACGGTAGAATTCTACATTCAAGTTTTTGATATCATTAGCCCAAAGCTTGTTCATTTGGTGTAAGATGCTCAATGCACAATAAGGTGGTGGGAGGGGTTAAATATGCTACCTTCTTTGCTCTTATTCTGAAGACTACAAATCCCTCCTCCTTTTAGAATTACCATCTGATTTCCTTATGAAATTTAATATACAAAATTATATCCAAAACAATTGCAAATAGAATTAAGGTTGATTTATCTTGGGGGATTTCTGAGGAGTAGTTCGACTTTTTACATCAGAGGAAAATCTTTGATGTTATTAGGGTCGCCCAGGAGACTCTACACTCAGCTGATCAAGAGATACAGCTCATTAGTCTTGAAACTTGACTTGGTCAAAGCATATGATATGGTGGACTAGTCCTTTCTTCAACTTCTCCTTCTCAATGCAAGGCTGGAATATAATGTCACTCAGTGGATCATGGGGTGTGTAACGTCTCCAAATTTTGTGGTTCTGCTCAATGGGAGTCCCACCTCTTTCTTCAAGAGTTCACAAAGTCTCCGACAGGGATGTCCCTTGTCCCCTTTGTTGTTTCTATTGGTTATTGAAGGTTTGAGTCGACTAATTTTACAAGCAAAAATGGAAGGTAATATCATTGGACTCAAGGTTTCCCCCATCCATTACGTTACCCACCTACTGCTTGTAGACGATGTTCTACTATTTGGTGTTGGAGACCTGAGCGAGTGGCACTACTACAAATCTATACTAGACTCTTTCTGTCTGGCGCCATGTATGGTGGTCAGTTATCCTAAGTCTTGTATGTACTCGCAACTTATTAATGAGGAATTACACAATCAGATTTGTACTTTATTTCCATTAGAGATTCAAGATCTCAACAAAGGGATGAAATATTTAGGCTTCTATTTGAAGCCAAACGATTATAATATTTCGGAATGGACATGGCTAATTAAAAGAATTGAGAAGATATCCTCGAAGATCTATCGAAAGCTGTCATTGGGTGGCAGACTAACATTATTGAACTTTGTTCTTAACAATATGTCGATATATTGGCTTTCTTTGGTTAAAGTTCCTATGACTATACTGAACCAGATCAAGCAACTATATTTTAATTTTATGTGGAAGGCATCACAGGATCAACGTGGTATTCACCTGGTGGCGTGGGAGAAAATTGCTATCCTTGAGGAGCGGGGATGCTGGGGGATCATGAATATTTACTGGGTATACTCGGCACTGCACCTAAAAAGTCTGTGGAGGGGTCTTACGGATATGGGGATGTGGGGTGTTATAGTCTGAGATAAATATTTGTAGCAACGCTCAATGATCGAATGGATCAGAATGGGAAATAAGAGGACATGTAAGAGTTCTAATATATGGCTGGGCCTATTAGATACCTTCCCAATACTTAACAACTGGTTAGCATGGTACATTGGTAATGGATTTCAATCCAGAGTGGGTGTGGATCCTATTATTGGTGCAGAGCAGTTATGTTCTCTTTCCCTTCCAACTATTCAAGGATTACATCAAAGAGGTATATACTTCCTTAACCATGCTTGGAGAAGGAATGAGGGTATATATTCAGACAAATATTGGCTAAATGCTTCTTATTTAAATCTTATATATGAAGAAGCAGTCGAGTGGGAAAATTATGTGGCTACCCTCTCTCATGTTGGCATTCACCTTAATGATGACTCTGACCATTTGATTTGGGCCTACGATACCTCTTCCGGGGTAATCACTGCCAAACATGCTTATTGCGTGATTGCTTCCACTGATCAGATTAGACAACCTCAATGGTGGTTTAATGCTCTTTGGAAATGGAACGTGCTAGTTAAGATCCGTTGCTTCATTTGGATGGCCTTACAAAATAGGATAATTATTGAGGAGAATTTCAGGGGAAGGGGTGGCATAAGCCCCTCGAAATACCCATTGTGTTACGGGGACACATAAACAGTGGATCATTTATTCACTACCTACTCCATTACACAACAAATTTGGGACGAGGTGGCGACTAGGAGCAACATATCAGGTGAGTGGACTTTTGGCTCATTGGATTTGTCTCTTTCATTGGTACAGGTTCATATTTCACTATTTGTATTTCCCCATATATTTCATGTGGAGGGTATGGAGATACAAAATTCGATATTATTCAAAGACATGACCTTCTCAATGGAGGGAGTTGTTCGGTTCGTAATGCACTTTATATAAGATTTTGCAGTGAGGTTAGTTAAGAGCCTGACTTTTCACAAGCAACCTCCAGTTATTAATTCCCCAGCTCCATTAGGGTTCTTCGTTGGGGCGGAACAAGGTGGTCAGTGTGGAGCATGATGCCTCGTATTATTAGCCAAAGATCACTATTTTGAGATGAGTCTGGGGTGTGGCGTGGGTCGCAATACCCATGCTGAATTACTTGCACTTTGGGGTGTATTGAAGATGGAATTGATGAAGGACATAGAAAAGGTGCATATATTTGGATACTCCTCCGGTATCATTGAATAAATTAATGGCAACCAAAAGTTGCATGTCTCGAAGTTAGAACATTGGAAAAAACAGGTCCATGATTATTTGTCACATTTTGAAAACATTAGTTTCTCTCACATTACAAGATCATACAACAGGAGAGCATATGGGTTTTCAAAGTAGGCCCTGGATTTGGAGGAAGGATGGGTACACTTGGGTTGTTATCACAATCATATCCAAATTGAAGATACCCGATTTCGAATCTACTAATCTAGTTACATACATCGCAATTTTTGTATATGTAGGTGTCAAGATATAGTCTCTTTTGATTGAACTTAGAGAATATAGATATTGAATGTATTTAATAGAGTTACAAAGTTTGAATTTGAAGTCCCAATGCTATATATTTTTGTAATTATTGGCCTTGGTTATTATACAACTAATTTCAGATGCAATAGACTTCATAAGCAATTGACAATCATCATTACTTGCCACTATCCACGGGATAGGACACATTGTAGTTTCTTTGATTCACTCTATGAATAGCAAGAAACTTTTTTTTTCTTATGGAAAAAAAAGAAATACTACAAAGCTATAAAATTGCTAGAGTCCCTTTTAGCGTAGATATTTAACTCATCCAAATTATAATTTAGCACCATTAATATGAGTAATTTTGTTTTATGAAATATGTTTTTACATGTTCTAAAACATTATGTTACATTAAAAATTGAATGGCTCGCAGTAGTTCATTTTGATAAAGAGGGTCATGAAAACGCAAACTCCTTGTATATTTAAATGTATCAAAAATTACAAGAGAGAGTTATTTATTGGAAAATTTTAAGTGATTTCATGTTGAAATTATTAATTTTTATTTCAAATAAATTAATGTGTGATGTTTGATCATACAATAAGGTTGTGATTGTTATTGTAATTAGTCATTGCGAGGTAGAGTTGTTTGATTCTAAGTTTTAGGAGGTTGTTTAAAATCTAATTGGGTGTGAGAGATTCTCTCCAACTAGTTCTCCCATTCCAATGTGTGGTTGAGATATTCTCTCAATAGTTTGTTAGTGTGGCTAAGATAACGTCTATATCTTAAGCCAAATCTTGAATATAAATATGTAACAATTGTTGATTGAAAAACTATTAAGTACAAGGCCATGGCATCTAGGGTTTTTCGCAGCCACGACGTCTAGGGATTTCCGTAGCCATGGTGTCTAGGTTCTCGTAGCCATGGCATCTAGGTTCTTGTTAGAGATGGATATGGCGGGGAAGGAAGGACTCGATCCCATAGACTTGAAGAGTTTCCTTAACCTATTGGTTTTGATACAACCATTTGGGGTTATATTTGGATAATGCAACTATTATTGATCCCTATGTTGGCTAAAATGGTCTCTAATTTTGTCAGGATTAAGCTTTCGTTCAATTTTGTCTTATGGTTCCTTTTTTTATGTGGGGTTTAGAAGATTCTAGTCATCTCACAAGGTTATATATTCATCTATCCTCGTGCTCAGAGAATTTATTTTTGGAGGCGGTTTTCCCGAAGGTTATGACATCCCAGAGCACCTTCTTGAGGACACTTGGCCTTATAGTTTATACCTTATGGATCAACCATATGGGGATGGACTCCCAAGGCTTTCTCCTTGCCAAACGGAAAAAAACACCCTTTCTCGTCATTCTTGAAGGCAAGAAGAATGCATCCGCGCCAGTTTACGATATCCTCCAAGAGGTTTTATTATAAAAGAATTTGGGAGTTAATATTTTTGTCGAGGGGAATCGTGGAAGTGCAGCGGATAAGGGGTTCCTACAGAACTTGTGTGGCTTTCTGTTAGAGGAATTCAAATCTAGTCCACCTGAGGGTTTTTCCAAAGTAGCAACTGAGGTGTTCAATAGGTGGCTATGTAGGAAGCAGTACTTCCCAATGACATCGACTTCAGTGGAACTTCCACAGTACAGAGTCAGAGACGAGCCGATACTTGGGGGGGGGCACCACTGGAGACCCAAAATAACGTGAAGTTTAAAGGGGACATAAGGAGGAGGAAAAAAAGTGTGTAAAGTGTAAAGTTTCCCAAATAGGGCTGGCTCTTGGTGATGATGTACCTCTGAATGAGGTTATTGCATTTTTTGAAACTGCTCTAGTAGGAAAATTTGGAGGACGGAGTATGGGTATGAAGACTTTTGCTAAACGGGTAAATGTAACTTGATCTCCTCTGCTGGGACACTCCTCCAAATGCTTCTTTATGGCTAGGGGTTGGCTCGACATCACCCTTATAACCTAGGACGATGTTAGCACGCTGATGTAGGGTGTCTGGTATTGGCAGACGACCACTTTAAATTTAAGGATATGGACATCATTTTTTGACCCCCGAAAAGAGAAGACCTGCAAGCACCCTATATGGGTGAAACTCCCATGATTACTGGTAGAGCTGTGGATGTCAGAGATCTTTAGTAGAATTGACGCAGTCCTGGGTGATTTTCATGCAACGGATTTTAGTTACATGACTTCTGGAAACATGTTTGTGGCAAATATTTTAGTGGATATAGACCTCAGAGATGGTTTATTAGAGGCCATCACTATTTCGTTGGGTTCTACCTCCCATGTGCAGGTGTTAGAATACACTAGAATCCCCTTTAGATGCAATAGTTTCCATGCATATGGCCACCTCTTGAGGGATTGCACTCTGGATTTCTCCAGGTCCAAGTGGCAAGTAAAGAAGCATGAAGTTTTTTTCTCTATATCTGAGCTTGAAGTTGTGGAGTCTAGGTTCCCCGAGGACAAAATATGCGAGGATTGTAGGTATTAAGGAGTTGGATATTTCCTTGCCTGCCAGTCCATAGGTGGTTACAAGTGATTCTTTTGATCCTAGAATCCCACAAGGTCGGCCTAAGGTCTCTTTCAGAGGAATGTTTGTGGAACAAGACCCTATTTCCCTAGAAAGCACTGAACGTGTGGGTAGTGATTGTTTTGGTAAGTCAATACGTCCTCTATCTATCATTTCTTTCCTAGAAGTATTTGGTTCATGCACTAGTTCTGCAGAGCTTCCTACTTCAAAGGAAAAGGCTTTAACTGATGATTTGGGGGGGAGGTTTTTTAAGGATTTTTTAAGCCTAGGTGGTTGGAACTCTTCCCAAGGGTTTTGGATCTCTATCAGTCTCCCAGTGGAAGCAAAGATACTTTGGGGTGCCTTCACACTTCTTCTATTTTCCTATCCCCAAGCGAGTTTAAACCCGCTCAATCACCTTGCAATTATGGGACTAGGGGGGTAATTGCTATAGGATACCATTTCCTTCCCCCCTTTAGCTTTGAAGAATTGGATTCTGGTGTTGGACCCCTTATGTTGAAGCTTGTTTTTTGTAGTGACTGTAGGAACACTACCACGAAACCCTCATTAGGGGTCCCTACTTTGGTGGAGTTTCCTGATGATGTCTCGTTATATTTTTATGAGGCTACAACATAGGGTTCTTGGGTGGAAGTGGATTATGGGGTTCCTCCTCTACTACCTGTGGATTTAGAGGTAGGAGGCCTCATTAGTGGCTTAGGTGGGGATTTAAATTTGGTATCAGAAACGAGAGAAAGCTTATCAGTTATAGATCCAAATAGGGAGAAAGTGTTTCGGGGTCTCTTAAAGCCATTGCAAAGGGAAGCCTGTGTGTACTCGGCCATGTTATGGAGAACGAGAAGGACATAGTTCTATGTGGTGGGGATTTGGGATCTTTCTCAGAGCTGGGAATCTCCTGATTGGTGCCTGGATTAGGTGGGCGCATCTTTCAAGATTTACAACCTGTGTCTAAAAGACTCCATGGCCACAAATCTATTGTGGCCTCTACCTAAGATTAGGCCCCATTAGACGTATTAACGGGGAGACAAAAAACTATCAAAGGGACTCTTAGATCATGTTATCCCTGTGTCAAGGTTACCTATTGTTAGTTATGTCCTTTAACTGTTGAGGGTTGGGGCTTCCCTAGAAAAATATGGCGTTGAATCGTTTAGTTTTGTCTCAGAAAGGTGTTATATATTCAGGAATCCCTTGCTATTGTGGATTCTATTCTGCAAGATCTGAGGTTACTTTTGCTTGGTTGGGAGTTTATAAGTGTAGATGCTATAGGTAGATCTAGAGGACTCATATAAATAAATTTGACAAAATATTTTATTTGCGCTAATAGTTGGGATTGATTTTTTTTTTTAAATTTTATTTGCGCTAATAGTTGGGATTTTTTTTTTCCTGCAAGTAAGCCAGATCTGAAGATATTCTCCAAGTAAGTCATTCTCTGTTGTTGTGGGCCATAGATATTGATGAAGGTCATCTTAGGAGGTGACTTAAATTTATCTATAGGTGAAGCCGAGACTTGGGTCAATAGTTCACACAAAGATTCTCTATCAGATCATTTTATTAGACATTTGGAAGATAATGTGTTATATGATATCCTTCCAGTGACTCTCAAACCCTCTTGGAGAAATATGATAGTTGGTCTGGACAGGTTTACAAAATGCCTAGATAGATTTTTAATCAATGATGGAATATTGAATTATGTTGTTTATTTAAAACAATGGATTAGAGAAGGTGAGGAGTCAATATTTTACCATTCTTCTTGGAGATTGTGGTTAATAGATCGAAACCTGTCACGTCCCCTCCCATCAAACCAATGCAAGGGAGGAACCATGACTGAACATACTGGGCTTATTTGGTAAACTCAGCCCCATACATTACTAAGAAATTCATAATAAATAAAAACTTATGTGTGCAAGTTCATACTCAATATAAACACAACGGAATTAAATCATATTTGCACACACACAATTGTAATGCATCAACATATCTATCACAAGTAGATGATGATTCAATATGCAGAGAAGCAATCCCCTTCTCATGCTATGCACAGACTTCATATCAATTCCATTAACATGAATAATTATCATTCAGAATTAACACATTGCAGAACACATAATGCATATAATTTAACACAGAGAACACTTATCTTTGAGATGAAGTTGTCCAAACAACTGGCTATGTGAGAGCAACGTTCCACCCAACCATAGATCTCTGTCTAGCCTATATTCTTTCAGCTGAGAGATCACCCCCGAGCTAGGTTGTGTATCCACTAAGGAGGAACTAAATGGGCTCACTCACAACCATGGTTTCACTCAACAGCTATGCTAAACCAACACACAGTTGGGTTTATCAAGCATACAAAAGACAAAGGAGGAGGATGTTAAGCCAGTGAGCTCAACCACAAAGCTACAGGCATCTCAAATGAACTCAATAGTCATGGCACCCACAATACCTACCACACCCAACACAAGGAAGGTCCTCTTCTCTGCTGCACAGTCCCTCAGGCGTCCCTTCCCTCTAGTGCTCTTCAGGGTGGGAATAGAAAGGTCCAGCTGCTAATTCCTTGAGATTCTAGCCTTCACTAGGTTTATCAAGCAAACCCAACCTCTGCTCAGTCATTCACACTTGGATTTCTCACAATTTTGTCATCACTTAACTCAATCCCGTCACTGGATTTCTGGGCTATAAAAACCGAGTTTTCCAATGGATTTTAGGGTATCTAATACTCTCAATTTCGCCCCAAGGTTCATATCTATGGATCCCCCATTGGATTTCACTGTCAATACCAATTTCTGGGTGTTTATAGCACTTCAAAACGTGGGTTCTTGCAAAGTTACGATTTCTGGGTTTTCTCACTGTTGGGCATTCGTAATGGATGCAAACTGATGTTGGGATGTTCAACAATGGAATGGGAATGAGAAAGAACCAATTCCCCTGAGGTAGAGTGACTTGTGGTACAAGAAAAACAGAGCCCATACCTGCCATACAAATTTCTGGGTTGCCCATGCTCCATTGAAGCCATGGACTAATTTCTTCAACAACTTCCTTACACATAATTAAATGTCAGCAAGGAAAGTCAAATGGGTTCTCATAATGCCATTTGGTAGCATATGGTTCAATTCCACAACCCCCTCACCACTCCCTAGTGGAATACACATGGCCCCTTCTCATTCGTTGCTTCCATAGCCAGTTTTGGTATTTTATTGAAATATTAATATTTACATCCATTTACAATATTCCATGGCTTAATGGCACATGGGTAACAAAATATCAAATGCTTGTCCATTCTAAATAAAATCTGAACATACACTAGCAGGGCCTTGGCCTTGAGCTCCACGCTAGGGAAACATACATCGCATGTATACAATATTTACATTAAAAGCCAATATTTCATAAGGGTCAAAATTGGGGTATTACAAAACCTTCGACCACCTTTAAGTTCAATGTGCACTGGTTGGAGGATGGATATTACAAGCAATTGGTGAATAGTTTATGGTAGCCTTATGATGCATCGTCTCCTATTTCAGCTAGGATCCAGTCCCTCAATAATACTAAAAGGATAAAGACTCGCACTATCACTTGGGCCGTAGATATAAGGAAGGCATAAGATGAGGATCTAAGAAGAATCGAATCTTAGCTATTAAACTTTCACACTCTCAACCTCGAGGGATTTTAATCTGTTGATCATAAAAGGGAGATAGTAGCTCTATAAGTTAGGATAAGGGATATTCTCGATGAGAATGAAGCTACGTCGAGGCTAAAAAGTAGGGCTATCCGACTTCAAAAAGGGGATGACAACTCAAAATAATTTCATAACCATGTGAAGCAAAGGATCCACACAATTTCTATCGCATCTTGAGTAGGAGGATGGTAGACAGGTTTCAGGATTCAGGGATCTAGTAGAGTTAGGGGTAAACCATTTCAATAGACTCTTAAAAGAAGATGTAAATGCTTGAATAGCACAAATGGTAATACCGACAACACACTTCCTAGCTTTTGTGAATGAGGAACAACATGTTTCTTTAATGGAGGAGCTATCACTTGAGGAGTTGAAGGAAATTTTTCTTTCTTTACAAAATGACAAAAGTCTTGGGACCGATGTATGCCTATGGATTTCTTCACAAGGTTCATGGACCTTTTCAAAAATGATCTTCTTTCAGTTGAAGAGTCAAGGAGGATCGACAGGGTCTTGGATGCATACAAATTCACTTTCATTTCCCTAATTCCAAATTCTAATAGAGAAATCTCTTTCGAGGTTTACATGCCCATATCCTTATGTAATTGCATCTATAAAGTGATTGCTAAGGTGATTGCCAAAATGATCAAATGTATTTTATTAGCTTCAGTCTCTCAAGAACAATTTGCATTCTTGGAGGGTGGGAAAATTCATGATGCCATTGGTATTGTCCAATGAACTCTTCACTCTTCCAAGCTAAAGAGTAAGCATGTTGCAATAGTTAAGGTGGATCTCTAAAAATCCTACGACCGAGTCAATTGGTTGTTTCTTAGGCTATTGTTGCTACAAGTTGGTTTCCCCCTTTGGACTGTAAATTGGATTCTTTCTTGTATGCAATCTATTTCCTTTGCAATTTTGATAAATGGATCAACCTCTTCTTTCTTTAGGCCAGGTAGGGGATTAAGGAAGGGATGTCCCCTTTCCCCCTTGGATCAAGGGGACATCCCTGTCTTCTAGATGATATCAGGAGAATGTGTTACAATTTTTTGTGGAAAGGAAGCTCCAAGGAGGTAATCTACCATTGGACAACCTGAAGCAAGTTATATTCACCTAAGGACCCGAGAGGCTGGGGATTGAAGCATCCAAACTCCTTTGTAAAGGTGTTGACATCCAAAGGGGTGTGGAGAATTATGGGTGGAAGTAGTGTATCAAAAGTATATCTCTCCTCTCATTGTTGAGGAATGGTTCAGGACCATATATAAACCTGTAAGGAATGTTTCCATTATGTGGAAACTTTTCATCCTAGATTTTTAAGTGATAGGGGAATGGTTGGTCTGGATTCTTGGAGATGGTAGCAGGATCAGTATTGGACATGACCCTTGGATAGGAAGTTCTAGTGCACTTAGATTACCACTGGCCTTAGTTGAAGCTTTGAGGGATCAGGGTATTATCATGTTGGGATAGGCGGGGGACATAACAAATTCTACTCCTATTATACAAGCTTGGAGATGAGGTGAAGAACTTGGTTACCAGGGAGATGAAAAAGTTCTTTGAGAATGCTATGTCAATGCCTTACAGGACAACCACGCTAGATTGGTGGATAGAGAAGATGAATTAATTTGGTCCAGGAATGCAGTGGGAGGAGGTTACACCCCTAACCTTGGCTACAGGGTCATTAAGGAAGAAGATGATTTATCTGTTCTTCCTTGGTGGAACTCAGTGATATAGAATTTCAAGAGCCCACTAAAATCCAAATGATTTCTTTGGCTAACACTCTCAGATAAAGTACCAGCTTGGGATTCTATGCTCAAAAGATTTTGGGTGGGCCTCGGTAGATGCCCACTTTGTAAGGAAAACAATGATAATCTTGGACACTTGTTCATAAAATTCCCTTTCATGGTAAAGATGTGGGAGTATGCTTCATTGGTCAAGAGTACACAATTCAAGTGGCCTGGACATGAGTTGGTTGGTGCATTACAAGACTAGGTAAATAATGAGGCATATAAAGATTATCTTGCTCTACCAATCATCTTCATTTGGGGGGTCTAGTTGGCCAGAAACAAAGCCATATTTGAAGATATTTTCATTTCCCATTATGTCTTTGCTACAGAAGTTCTATCCATTATAAGTCATTTCCCTCAGGATGTAGACCCTTCAAAAGTGAGAAGAGTTGTTGAGGAACTCATAAACAGATTTGGATGTTGGTCATATTTTGATGAAGAGTCTCAAGGAACTGTTGCCATGGGTGGGGCATGAGGCATTTTATTCATCTCTGGTCTACACTAGATAAATTTCTCAGCTAGTATTGAACTTAGCACAAATAATATAGTGGATAGGTTGGCCTTAAAACTGTTTCTATTGCTTGCACTATCTAAGGGGGTCCAAAGATTACAGGTCTTTGGGGGCTCAAAACTGGTGATCAATTGGATGGTTTTGAATATGCCCCCCAAAAACATTATACTAAGTGATGGGTCCATTTTTCAGGTATTTTAATAACCCTTTTTCCACAGTCCAGCTCAAGCAATGGTAACGAAACGCACTCAATTGTGGGAAAAGTGTTTTACTTTAATGATTTAATGAAATTGTTTTTATGATTAATCTTGTATGTTAGAATGCGTATCAATTAAATTGATTATATGGAAACCAAGCATGATTGAGCAGGATCAGGTTTATTAAAGGAAGGACATGTAGAAGACTAAAGGATCACCAAGCTCGACGCCCTGTTTCCTGATTTATAGGGGTCACACTCCCACTTTCAAGATGAATCGACACTTTGACAATCAGTTAGGATTAGAGTTAAATCGTATAAATATGGACCTCTCGGGTAGCGAGAGGCCCCTGCTGTTATTTTTGTGAAAGACATTATTGTTAACGTTTTCTGCACTATTGAGATACTGAAGTACAGACTTCTATTTTGACATGGATTTTACATATTAATGAAAGATTGATGATTAATTCCAACAAGCGTTTCTGAGTTTTTATTCTCTCCTGAGTACGGGTTGGGGAGGGCCCCTCCAACACGTAGGTCAGGAGATTCCTATTTGTAGGTATTTTTCCAAGTATGCATTTTACATTAATGAAAAGTTCTGTGATATATGGTAGCGTTGAATGAGTCATTGTTTTCTGTAGTAGTTTAAAATGCATTCTATAGTACAGTAAAACGATTTCAGTAGTCCTGCAGGTTCTTTCTTGCAATGCATATTTTTATCCACGATTACATGTGTAATAGCTTAGCTTTCAATGTCATGGTTAGATCTGGAGTTTACTGCAGTTTCTCATTGTGATTAGTTTCTTTTAACTTCTTAGTAGAAGATGGGTAAGCATAGAATGATCATATTTCAATTCTAGATTGGTAGAATAAGATAGATCAAGACTCAAATTGTGTGCACAGACAGTAGTTACAGACTTCGTTTCCCCAATAGTAAAATAGCTCTGTTATGGTATTTTCATTCTCAACATTTAGTTATTTCAAATAGATTTATTGTCTTTGTATCTTTATTTCTTAGAACAGATCAACATCTAATTACTTCAGCATTTTAATTACTTAGAATAGATTCCCTGCTTTACTTCTCAGAACATATTTACTGCTTTCAGCACTTTAATTCTTTTAATCAGATTCATGGCTTTCCAGTATTCAATTTCGTAGCATAATCAGTTTTCACATTAAGTAGACAACCTTCACATTTAGTAGACAATCTTTAGAACATCGATACCACCCTTTAACTATGACAAGAGATTATCCTATAAAGAGCACAGACAGTGCATGCATCTCTCAAGTTTGTACATTCCCCGGGTTGACATTTAAAGTAGGCTCTTGGTATAAGTTGCCCTAATTAGGCATCCATATTAGGAGCTCACCACTTTTTGGCGTCGTTGCCGGGGAGGTGCTAAATCCTTTAGGAGACATCACCTAAAAACCACAAAAAGGAAACAAAAATTACATAAAACAAAAACATAAATATCTTCTACCAATGAATGCCTCGTCGGCAAAGGGATAGGTTTGGCCGCTTTCTGCCCAAGCATTCCATGAGCAACAACAGTAATAACAGTTCTGACCATTCTCAGTTTGAATTTCTACACTCTGAAAATGAGACTGACTCCACATACGATCCAAACAGAAGCAACTTCACTACCAGTTCCAACTCAAACACCTCAATGGCAAATGAAGAGGAAGAACCTAGGGAGCTTTTCACTTTTCCCATTAGCATACCTCTCGGAGATGCCAGAATGAAGAATATCAATCCTTATAATCTGCCAAACTTTCATGGGTTGACTTCAGAAGATCCTGACACATTCCTGTTTGAATTTGAGGTAGTTTGTAGATCATTTGATTACACTACTGATGCACAAAATCTTAGGCTTTTTCCTTCCACACTAAAAGACCTATCACTTCGGTGGTTCATGAGCCTTGAAGGAAATAGTATCTTTAGCTGGGATCAAATGAAACAGTCATTCTTAGAAAAATATAGGGACTACTGCAAGGCCAAAGATACTAGGGATGAAATATTTAGGATGCAACAAGGAGATAGAGAGTCATTAGAAGATTATGCCCAAAGATTTCAACTCAGCTACAAACGAGCCAACCATTGCACATTGGATCCTAAATCACTAAAGCTTGTCCTTCTCAGGGGTGTAAAAGAGGAGAATTTTGAAGTCTTAAATCTCCTTGGAGATGGAGACATATTCCAAAAATCTTTTGACCAGATCCTGCAAATCTTCAAAAACTACTCAAGATCTAGGAAAACTAAGAATGGGACGAGGGATACACATACAACCACCAATGGATCATCATCCTCACTTACAAAATCTGATTTAGGAAACCTGCTGGATCACATGAAAACTGACATACTGCAATCCCTAGCGATGCAACTTGATGCTCTTCAAATAAAAAAGAAACAGGATGAAATTAACCAAGCCTTGGTAGTATTTTGTCCTCATTGTAGGAAGAAGCATGAGAAGGGGCAATGCACCTTAAACACAATATAAGTATGTGTTCTCTGCACCGATGACCATTCCACTGATAAATTTCCCCTCTTACCCTCATGTAAGGCAGCCATTCAAGACCCAACAGCTGAAGGAACTGTAGAACAACTCTGTTTTATAAATCAGAGGAGGAATAATTTTGCTAGGCCAAATCAACAGAGCAATCAAACTTACTATAATCAAGGACAACCAAATTGGAACTCTGCACCGACTCCATGGCAAGCACAGCCAAATCAAAACCAATGGCAACAAAACCAGCAAGCATATCAACCATCCTATCAACAACCATATTATCCACCGTCTTGTCCTCAATACCCCCCACCGTTTCCATCCACCACAAACTATGCAAACTAGTACCCACATCCATCAAATTGGAGGGTGCCATTACAATAGCCACTCATTATGCCACCCCCACAACCTCAACCACCCCCCAGACCTCCACCTATTCCAGCCCAACCAATTCCAAATCCTAATAATAACAGGCCCCCACAACAGTAGCAGGCTTACAACACTGATATCACACAATTCCCAACTTATGTTGTAGACACCATAGAAATAAATGAAATAAACCTACGATCTGGAAAAACGTTGCAGAATACACCCCCACACAACATCCAACAACCTATACCTGAAGCTTAGGACCACACATCAGGACCCTATGTTCAGCATCCTAATGAACCAGAACCTCCTGAGGAAGAAATTATACCACTAACACGAACTAGAAACCCTACATTTCCAGAAAAACTTGTCCGGAATACAAAAGAAGAGGAAGAGAATATAATCTTAAACGAATTCAAACACTTAAACATCCAAATCCCAATCTTACAAGCCATAAGGGATGTGCCCATCTGCAACAAATTCATTAGAGAGAATTGCCTAAAGAAGCCAGGAAGAAGGAAGCGTGACCCACCAACTATTAATGTAGTGGGGCAATTGGCCGATTTGATGCTAGGTGTCATAATAAATCCTAAATATCTTGATCCTGGTAGTCCTGTAGTAAGTGTCACCATAAATTAGAAGCAAATAAATAAAAGCTTAATCGATCTAGGAGCTGCGATCAATGTCATGACTAAAGAAACCATGTTATACCTAGGACTCCAATCAATGGTAAGACCAACTACAACAGTACTCCAACTAGTAGACACGTCCACTGTGAAGCCCGAAGGAATGCTAGAAGACAACATGATAAATATAGAGTCCTGGGAATACCCAGCTGATTTTATAATAGTCGAAATAAAAAGCAAACTTAGTGGCTATACAATTATCCTGGGTAGACCTTGGTTAGAAATTGCGGACGCTTACATAGGTTGCCGATCAGGAAATATGACAATCACCAGTGGACATACCAGGAAGAAGATAACAATCTACCCACCAGCAATGAAATCCTCAGAGTTAGAATATCAAAATTGGACTGATGATTACCAGAACACACCAAATCAAAACCTCCGACCTATCCTAACAATTGATGTTGCAATATCTTTAAAGGAAATAGATGAAGATGGCCATATAGATAGATTTATACAAAATATATCTCCTAACAATCATGTTATTCAATAATTTTTTTCTATAAAAACAGGTGAAAGTTCAAAATAGAACATGGATGACTTATGGACAGAAGTGATGCCAGAACAGATTGAAAAGGTAAAAGTCGTGGAAATTAACCCTGGCAAAACAGTCAACATAAATTCCAATTTAAAACCAGAGCAAGAAGAGAAATTGATGAAGATACTAACACAACAAAGTAAAGCATTTGCTTGGACATATACAGATATGAAAGGAATACATCCTGATATCTACAAACACTACATTTACATCAAAGAAGGTTCTACTCCCATCAGGAAACCACAAAGAAGGCTGAACCCTGCACTAAAAGACATATTCAAAATGGAATTACAAAAGTTATTAGACGCAGGGTTCATCTATCCAATATCTGATAGTGAGTGGGTCTCACCACTAGTCATAGTGCCCAAAAAAGGAGGCAAATGGAGAATTTGTGTGGATTACAGGGAGCTGAATAAAGCAACAAAGAAGGATCATTTTCCACTTCCATTTATAGACCAGGTGCTGGATACATTATCTGGAAACAAGTACTTTTCATTCCTAGACGGTTTCAGTGGTTACAACCAAATCTTAATACACCCAGCTGATCAAGATAAGACGACCTTCACATGCCCATGGGGAACTTACACCTATAGGGTCTTAACCTTTGGTCTATGTAACGCCCCAACAACATTTCAAAGAGCCATACTGAGTATTTTCTCCAATTTTCTGAATAACAAAATGGAAGTATTCATGGATGATTTCACACCTTATGGACAGAGCTTTGACCAGGCATTGGAAAACCTTGAATTAATATTGAAAAAAAGTATTGAGATGAGCTTGTTCCTAAGCAATGACAAATGTAGGATGTTAATGGAAGAAGGAATTGTTCTAGGACATCATATATCACAGAGAGGTATAGAGGTGGATCAAGCCATAGTATCAGTAATCAAGACACTGCCCCCACCTGTCAAACAAAGAGATGTGAGAAGCTTCCTTGGACAGACAGGGTACTACAGGAGGTTTATTGAGAATTATAGCAGAATTGCTGCCCCCATGTTTGCACTTCTCACAAAAGACAATGAGTTCATTTGGACAAGCAATTGCATGTCAGCCTTTGAAAGTCTTAAACAAAAAAACATCACAACACCAATACTTCAAAGACCAAACCGGGAAATTCCATTTCACATTCACACCGATGCATCAGATAAAGCAATCGGATCTGTGCTTGGGCAAGAACAAGACAAAAAACCCTATGCCATATACTATATAAGCTAAAATTTGGCTGGGGCAGAACTCAACTACATAGTCATAGATAAGGAATTTCTGGTAGTCATACATGAAATCAACAAATTCAGGCATTACATTACAGGATACCAAAGTTTTATCCATACTGACCACTCAGTGATCAGATATCTTATGAACAAGCCTAATACAAGTGGAAGAATTATTCAATGGATGCTACTTCTACATGAATTCAACATCACTATAATAGATAAACCAGGAAAGCATAATGTCGTAGCAGACTTTTTGTCAAGAGTAACACATGGGACAGATAATGAATTGATCCAAGATAACTTCCCTGATGAGCACCTTTTTGCCATATCAATAAAAAGTCCATGGTTTGCTGACATAGCAAACTATTTGGTTTCCGGGAAGTTTCCAAAACATTACAGTTATAAAGAAAGGACAAAAGTGATAAGACAAAGTGCCACATATACATGGATAGAGGGCATGCTTTTTAAACAGGGACTAGATCAAGTACTTAGAAGGTGCATTAGGGAAGATGAGGTACATGACATAATGCATGCCACCCACAATGAACCCCGTGGAGGACACTACGCTGCAAAAAGGATAGCCTACAAGATCTTACAAACAGGGTATTAATGGCCAACACTCCACAGAGATGCTTATGAGTATGTGTCCCATTGTGACGATTGCCAGAGAATGGGAAATCCAACACAAAAACAAGAAATGCCACTACACCCACAAATATCTTTAGAAGCATTCGATAAGTGGGGATTCGATTTTGTTTTCCCATTCAACCCACAGTCCAATCAGAAGAGCTACATCCTTGTATGCACTGATTACCTTACAAAATGGACCGAGGTAGAAGCACTGGCTGCTGCAAATGAAACCAGTGTGGCCAAATTCTTTACTGAGCAGATCTTTCACAGATTTGGGGTGCCAAGAGAAGTAGTTTCAGATCAAGGACCACAATTCACATCTAATTTAATTGAAGACTTGATGAAAAGAAACAATGTAAAGCACAGACATTCATCCTCCTACCACCCTCAAGGAAATGGTCAAGCTGGGGTAACCAACAGGGAATTAGAAAGAATCTTGACAAAAACTGTCCAAATTCACAAAAGAGATTGGGCTGACAGACTTAGTGAAGCAGTCTGGGCTTACAATACTACATGGAAAACAACAACAGAATTCACACCTTATGAGCTGGTCTATGGGAAAAAGGTCATGCTACCAATCGAATTTGAATTAAAAACATTAAGAATTGCAGCCGATCTAAATATGAACCTATCAGACATTCAAAAAGAATGCATGCTACAACTAAATCAACTGGATGAACACCGCCAACAAGCACTTACACATACTGAAATCATCCAACAACAAAGAAAGAAATGGCATGACCAACATTTGAAGGATAAGAAATTCAAAAAGGGTGATTGGGCACTACTCTACGACTCCAAATTTCACACATTCAAAGGGAAGCTAACCACTAGATGGCTTGGACCTTACAATATACAGAAAATTTATGACAATGGGGCTGTGAGAATTATTACAATTGATGATGATGAGTTCCCCATGATCGTGAATGGGCACCGCCTAAAACTCTACAAACAACCAAAGTCCAAAGAGGAATTTACACAAGTACTCTACCAGCAACAATTGATGCTGATAGAGCATGCTCCAAAATAGTAAGCTTCAACACATTTCATGAAAAAAAAACACAAAACAAAAGAGAAAAACAAAACAAAACAAAACAAAAAAAGAGAACAAAGGAATAATAGAAAGTACAGGGCATCAACCTATTCAAGCGAGCATGCACAATAATTCAAGCGAGGCTGCCAGCAATTCAGGAGAGCCTACAAAATATATCAAGTGAGGCCCAACTCATCAATGCAGGTACACATACATACCAAGGTAATCTCTAAACGATTTTATTTGATTTTTACGGTAAAACACTTTCCCACAATAGAGTCGTTTCTAGTCAGCTAAGGATAGCTTCAATTTCAAATCGGCGGCATGGTTGAATGACCTTCATAACTCATGATTGCTACCAAAGTCCCGTCACCCTCAGCAAATCATGATCGCAACCTTCACCACATGAAGTACAGAGGTCGATCATAAGAAGGCAGAGATCAATCATGAAAGATAGGGGATTAGAAGTGGCAAGTATAGGTATGATGAAAAGATTAGGTGCAGAAAGGCAGTGATTTCAGGTGTAGCATATTCCACGATTTTGCATATAAGTAACCACCCGGAATTCCCGAGAAGCAACCACCATTGCATTCCTTGAGCCCGTAGGCAGAGCCCGACCAAGTTAAAAGTATAAAACTGCATCCCAAAGCCCTGGTATGTCTGGTTATAGAGAAGATTCGAAAAATGACGAAGGGTTTTAAAAAGAGTGAACCGGAAGATCACATTACCATTTATCAAAGCTCGAGAGTCCTGCAAATCATTCGCAACTCAGGCTGGATTCCATTTATCCTTGGACTGAGAGGATACCACACAAGGGTAGCCCAGGAGTTCGCAAGAAACTTCAAGCATATAAAAGATGAACAGTGCGTCACTCGGGTGAAGGGGTTACGCATAAAAGTGGATGAGGACATGATAGCCAAACACACTGGTCTTCCAATGGGCCTGCATTGGAGCAGCAACGACCGGGAGGCAAACCACACAGCAAAAGTAGCATTCTTTGAGCGTGGAGAAGTTTATGATGAGGAAAAAAATGGAGTCAAGAGACCCTCCATGCCAACACCATGGGATGAAATGGCCACAATTGTCCTAAGGTATATTACATGCACTGGAATATTAAGCTATGTTCCCATTTTCCATTTTCGTATTTTAGAGCTTCTCAGGCATAGAAGTCACATTTCATCAAACAACAATATTAGCATTCCATTTTTCCTGCTCCAATCCCTAGCAGAGATGAGCAGGAAGGTGGCTAAGGGAAAATACGATGCTTTGGCCCATCATGGGCTGATCAAACTAATAGTTGGTGAGGATCTAAAAGCTTAGATTCCAGAGCTCTCTTGGGAGGAGTTCATTGTGGTATCTGCTGAGGACGTTCAGAGAATGAGGACTACGCCCTTGCCACCTAAATCAAAAAGTAAGACCACCTCTGTATCAGGGGCAAAAAGAAAAATCAACTTGGACAGTGTGGCTGACACCTTGGTCAAAATAAAACACTCCAAAGAGGACTCCCCCAAATCAGACCTAGATATTCCTACTAGTAGTCAGGGGTCGAAGAGGCGTAGCAAGAGATTCACACAAGTATCTAAAATCCGAGTCTCCAAGGAGAAAGAAAGGGAACCGAGCCCCCTGATTACCAATGTGTCTGATGATGACATTGATCCTTTTATAGATCAAAAGGATCCCACTACGGATGAAGAATAGGACGAAGAAGAAAAAGAAGAAGAGGATGAAGAAGAGAAAGGGAATGAAGAGGAAAAACAGGATACGGAAGAAGAGATGGATAAAGGAGAAGGGCAGAGCTTACAGGAGCAATGTAACTTTCAGGAAAACCCTCCAGAATGTAATGAAGACCCCGAGGTCGTTTCCCAGCTCGTTGAAGCACGAGCAAAATTGGAAAGGCTCAGAAATGAGTTGGAAACATTAAGAATTCGGCCAGGAAGCCAGGCCACACCTCCCCCATTCTCAGCCGAGAAGATACAAATCCTAAAGATGCACCATGCAGAAGAGCTCCGGCTGGCCGAACAAAAGAATTTAGAGCTGCAAGAAAATTTGGCCGAAGCACAGAGCAAATCAGCAAAAAAGGACCAGGAAATTATCAAAATTAAGGATGTTCTTGCCACTACTATCAGCATATATGAGAGAATGCATGACCTCAGACCACCATCGACGGTCTATGCAGTTTGTTTACAAGAAAAATGGGGCAAATTCCAGCTTCAGAGATTGAAGAAAGATCTCCCTATAGAGGTAAGCACTCCTAAGGAATTTATTGATGCATCATTGAACTCCACAGAGCTGGAGAAAGACCGATTGAGTGAGTTCTTCTTGCACAATTTCGTAGTTTCTGGCTCGCCCAACTGGTCACCAAACCCATATGTGGGTGATTTCCAGTTAAGGGCATTGTGTTCGTGGATGAACCACGAAATTGAGCGAGCCCAGGACTATCATCTCTATGTGGCATCCAAATGGAAAACTCCATTAATGATCATACCTGAGCCCACTCACCCTAAGGGAATAATTTATAATCACAGGATCCTCACTTAGGACGAGGAGCTGGTACCCATTCTCCTCGCAAAACAATAGGAGGCGGTGAGTCACTTCGACATTACACTCCGCAACACGCAAAAGGAAGTTGATGAGTCCATCAGGGAAAGGTGGAGCAGGGTGACAAATGATCTAAAACGAAGATAACTCCACTCTCCCCTCAGGCTTAAGGATGCTCTCTTCAAAACCATACTCTATAAAGAATCCCTGGCAAGAAACCAACTAAGGTGGATTGGGATGAGATTGAATCCTCCATTCTTTCTTTCCCCAGTCCTCAAAGAACAAATTAATGAAGAGGAGGAGAGGAAGGCATGGGCCAGGGAGGATCAGAATTTTGGGTATCTCAGACAGGCAAGGGCACCTAAGGTGGCAGCATGGGATATCAGGGAGGTCATCGACAAAAGGAACAGGTCACCCAAGGATGGGTGAATCCTTCAAGTAGGGGAGAGAATGATGGGTCCATTTTTCAGGTATTTTGATAACCCTTTTTCCATAGTCCAGCTCAAGCAATGGTAACGAAACGCACTTAATTGTGGGAAAAGTGTTTTACTTTAATGATTTAATGAAATTGTTTTTATGATTAATCTTGTATGTTAGAATGTGTATCAATTAAATTGATTATATGGAAACCAAGCATGATTGAGCAGGTTCAGGTTTATTAAAGGAAGGACGTGTAGAAGACTAAAGGATCACCAAGCTCGGCACCCTGTTTCCTGATTTATAGGGGACACACTCCCACTTTCAAGATGAATAGGCACTTTAACAATCAGTTAGGATTAGAGTTAAATCGTATAAATATGGACCTCTCGGGTAGCGAGAGGCCCCTGCTATTATTTTTGTGAAAGACATTATTGTTAACGTTTTCTGCACTATTGAGATACTGAAGTACAGACTTCTATTTTGACATGGATTTTACATATTAATGAAAGATTGATGATTAATTCCAGCAAGCATTTCTGAGTTTTTATTCTCTCCCGAGTACGGGTTGGGGAGGGCCCCTCCAACACGTAGGTAAGGAGATTCCTATTTGTAGGTATTTTTCCAAGTATGCGTTTTACATTGATGAACAGTTCTGTGATATATGGTAGCGTTGAATGAGTCATTGTTTTCTGTAGTAGTTTAGAATGCATTCCGTAGTACAATAAAATGATTTCAATAGTCCTGTAGGTTCTTTCTTGCAATGCATATTTTTATCCACGATTACATGTGTAATAGCTTCACTTTCAATGTCATGGTTAGATCTGGAGTTCACTGCAGTTTCTCATCGTGATTAGTTTCTTTTAACTTCTTAGTAGAAGATGGGTAAGCATAGAATGATCGTATTTCAATTCTAGATTGGTAGAATAAGATAGATCAAGACTCAAATTGTGTGCGCAGACAGTAGTTACAGACTTCGTTTCCCCAATAGTAAAATAGCTCTGTTATGGTATTTTCATTCTCAACATTTAGTTATTTCAGCAGTTTAGTTATTTCAAATAGATTTATTGTCTTTGTATCTTTATTTCTTAGAACAGATCAACATCTAATTACTTCAGCATTTTAATTACTTAGAATAGATTCCCTGCTTTACTTCTCAGAACATATTTACTGCTTTCAACACTTTAATTCCTTTAATCAGATTCATTGCTTTCCAGTATTCAATTTCGTAGCATAATTAGTTTTCACATTAAGTAGACAACCTTCACATTTAGTAGACAATCTTTAGAACATCGATACCGCCCTTTAACTGTGACAAGAGATTATCCTATAAAGAGCACAGACAATGCATGCATCTCTCAAGTTTGTACGTTCCCCAGGTTGACATTTAAAGTAGGCTCTTGGTATAAGCTGCCCTCATTAGGCATCCATATTAGGAGCTCACCACTAAGGCCCATATATGATGATTTATCTCACATCACTGGTATGTTTGAGGTGAACAACTTTCAACACATCTTTAGAGAGAGAAACATTGTGGCTAATCAGATGTCAAAGGATGGCCTATAGGTAGCATAAGGCATTTGGAATCGTTGGGAAATGCAAAATGATACTTTAATGGAGCATGATCCTAGACCTTATCCAGGTTGAGGAATATTTCATTTATGCAATAACAAGAGAGATCTCTACTACAATTAATTTTTTGATCACAAAATCTAGTATTGGAATACTAGTATGAACAATTTACTTTTGTGAATTATAATGTTATTTTATGATTTTTTTGTTTTTAATACTGTTTCTTCAGTATATAATGGTCATTAGTGGACTCTTTTTTAGTTTTTTTATATGTATGAAATACTAGTTTGGTCTCTGTACAAGGTGGTTGATTTATAAATATAAAGATACTGCGACTTTTGTTTAAGGAAAAAATGTAACATTTGTTGATGTCAATAAATCATTTAACACACAGTTTGTAGTTTGTGTGGAAACAATTTATACTTACCCATTTTTCTACATGGTATGAAAGCAAGATTGGGCTTGAATCCCTAACAGGAGGGCCTGGGAAAATGAAGCATGTGAGAATGCATCTGCTATAGGAATAGATTGTAGGTAAGAGTAGTGGTTTTTTCATTGAAAGCGGTGTTATTGTGTGTCTATGAGAGTGCGCTATGGTTTTTTCTATAGTGTTATCATCCATCTTGTTTTGATTTGTTGCACCAGTGTCATTCATAATTTTTCTTTTTGTGGTTCATGGTGGTCTGCACGTGGAAGATTGTATCACTTCGAAAATAGGCGGGGATTATTGTGCCATTTATTAAAGGAGCATAAAGTTTTGTATATGTCAACATAGAATCACATGTTGCATACTATTTTGGTTTTATTATTGTTAATATCATATTCTACAAATTGTAGAGATGAAGAATCTAGGCTTTCAGAGAGTGTCTCCTTGCGAAGGACATCCTATAGGCATTAGGTTAAGAAGGTGGCCTAAAGAATCATCTATGCTTTAAGAGGCTCATATATTAGTTGAATGATGTAAAATATAATGTATTAGGATAATTAGATATATGGAAAAGTAGGTTTTAACAATAGATTGTGTCTGGTGTGCAAACTCTATTGGGCAACAATGTTGGTATGGGAATGAGCCAATACCAAACCATTGAAGAGTAGAAGTGCAACTTGTGTCTCCTATGATGCCTCGGGTAGATGTTATGTGAGATAGTGATAGCATGATCTAATCCCTGTGCTCATATGGTTTGTGATTTTCTATGGTGATGTAGGGATTTCCGTGGGTTGAAATTAAAAAGAAAGAAATAATGCACGGATTTCCAAGGGTCATAAATTTTGACTTGGTTATCTATTTGGGCTCAAATTTAATAGGAAGTTGTGTTTTGAAGAGTTGACTACAGTGATTGATCAAATCCTTCTGATTCGACCATTTTTCGACACTTTTATGGGGCCAAATTCCTTCATATAGTGCCTCAAATTGAGGTTTTAGTGTTTTTGTGGGATTTTTTTTAAATTTTTGTAACTATCAGTTATTTGTTAGTTTATGGACCTAATCAGAAAAGTGAGTTGATAACTAGTGTCGATCTAGTTAGCTTTAAGTTATTGGTTAGTTTTAGAGTCATGCGAGAATTTTCTAAAATTAGTAATTTTCAAAAATCTCAGATAGTAGTTATAAGGGGTTGAAATTTCATTGTAACAGTTAGGATGGAGAAGGAATAAAAGATCGTTATTTTTCCACTCTCATGTGTCTGCATGGTTTTTATATCTCGTGAATGAATCAAAGTTTATTGGCTACATCATATGGTCAAATGCACTAGATACAGTCATGTCATAAAAAGAAATCACATCAAGGACCCTGAGATTAACTATCCCCCATTTGTCGTCATGCCTTACATGTTGACTAATTCGAACATGGATTTTGTGATGTGAATAAATTCTACTAGAATTCCAAGTACAGGGTTTTAGTTTCAACCATGTGGAGAGTAGGGTGGATTTTATGTTTGAACTGCATTGCCCATCTCTGTGACTACTGCGATCTAAAGGTTTATCTCAAGGGTGTTGTTAGAATTTCCCCAAGTGATGATGGTTGTGCATATCAATTCTCTAGTGTAGAAAAATTAAATTTGTGCATAGCTTTATTGTTAAGGCCCTAAACATAATTTATTATTATTATATTAGTTATGGTTAGGTTGGCTAAGTATTAGGATACATAATGACCACTTCATCTCCTATTTATAATAAAGGAGATTCATTTGTATAATCATCTCACCTTGGCTCGTGTATTTAGTACATTGTTTTGGAATGCCCAGGTGGGCAGGCATGCAAATATTAGACAGAGATAAGCATAGACAAAGAGAATTAGGCGTGAAATCTCTATTTTCCATTAAGATAGTATACATGTATAAATACAATCTCATGTGACACTTGGTTTCATATTCCAAGTTGTCCCTTGGACTCCTCATGAATATTCATTGTCAAATGTGACCCTTCACATGGATTGCCATAACCGCAAGGATTAGGTTTCCAACATCACTGTCAGGTCCCCTCCCGTCGATCCAACACGAGGAAAGGATCATGACACTAAGATCTGGGCTTTTACAAAACTTAGCCCCATTCATCATGAATAAAACAAACGACATTACAATAACATGCATATATGTGCAGATGCAAATCAAAGCAAATATGCACAGCGGAATAGAACATCATCCACACACCTTTCACATGCATCCAACATATCTAGAGCAACCATCCATTAATTAAAACAGTGCTGAAGTAAAACACAATGAAATAAATATTTATCTTGATGTAATGTTGTCCCCAACAACTAGCTATGTCGCTGCAACGTTCCAACCAACCATAGGTCTCTGCCCAGCCTATATTCTTTCATCACTCAGAGACCACCACCGAGTTGGGCATGATATCTACAAGGAAAATGGAACTCTCAAGCTCAGCACAACCAAAGCAATGGATACCCACCTCAACCCCAACATTCTCTTACACACAACAAACTCAAAAACTGGGAATGGATACACATTTTCAACAATGGATTTACAAATTAGGGTCCATGGGTTTTCCCCAAATCGTGGCACACCCCAAAAACGGATTGTGGGAAGAGTGAATCAACCCCAAGGAAGAAAACTGATTTCTCCCACAGATGTATGAGCATTCAGTGGGCCAAAACGACCTCTATAAAACCCCCAAAATCGATTTGTTCTCTTCCCCACTGTTAACCAAAACAAAAATGCCCTTCCTAGCTAGAAAAATTGAAGGAAAACACAGAAAAACCATGGAGGAAAACGCCCAGGAAGCTCCAAACTCGTGAGAGAGAAAAACTGATCAGTGAAGAATGGTTTAGGGAGCAATTTCGTGGTTCCACCCTTGCCCAAGAATCCAAACACAGATTTCTATGAAGGATGGCTTGCCCATACTCGAATTTGGACAGCCATACCTTTCCATTCCCAAGGCATTAACTACCTCAACCAACTCTTGGAGAAAAATGAATGAATGGACACAAAAGTCAAAATGGGTAGTTGAGGGTTGATGGGTTCTCTCATTAACACTTGGCTTGAATTGATTGGCTCAATGGTTTGAATATTCCCCTCTCAATTCCTTGTAAACATCATGCCCCCATCTCTTGTTGCATTGCATAGCTAGTTGTGGGCATTTATATTAAAATGCACATTTACAATTTCCATGGCTCACTAGCACATGGGTAGCATAATATCAAATACTTGCCTCTTCAAGGTCGAGTGTTCACCAGCAGGGCCTTGGCCTTGAGCTCCATGCTAGGAATCATACATAATATGCATACAATATTTACATTATACCCCAAAATATCCTAAGGGTCAAAATGGGGGTATTACAATCCCCTTGCCTTAATCCAAAGGGGTGTATATGAATCCAAGCAGAGAGCTGGAATCTGGAGAAAGATAGTTGCAAATCATTGAAGGTGCTCTCTTAATCAAAAGCTAGTAGAAGTCGATGTCTAGGGAAAATTTTAAGGATATATAATTTTCTTAAAGTGTAGAAATCTTGGTGAATCTTACTAATTATCAAATTTCCAACTATAACATGTTTGGTGATAATTTAAAAAATATATTTAAATTTACAAGGGTTTATATAGTTTTTGGACAATTATGGTGATTTTTAGAGCAATTTGTTTTAATCTTATGGAATTTGGGTGAATCATATTGGAAAAAAATGGAAAATGACGAATATATAACCCTAAAAAATTATCTAGGGGCTAAATTTCGTCCCTAAAATTTTCACTACTGATGTATTCTACTAAATGGGTGGTTTTGGATGACCACCAACCAACCGAAGCTATGAAGAGGTGGTTTAAGGATGACCTCAAACTCTGGAACTTGGTGCCCACTCTAGTACTAGCTTAGCAATTCCCTTTAGAACTTGGCTCTAACTTAGGTTCTAGATCAATGGTTCCCTTTGGGAATTGACTTAAGGCTCAACAATTCCCTTCGGAAAAATGGTGGTTTAAGGACCACCACAAACTGATGTCTAGTATAAGTTACAAGTCTTCTACTAAATGGGTGGTTTTAGGATGGCCAAAAACCAAATCATGTTGAAACATGGCTCTGACTCTAGCTCTTGCTGCAACTTTGACTCTAGATAGGTGGCTCTACCTTGAGGTTATGAAAACTAGCACAATGTTCTAGCTATGGCTCTGGTTCAAGCTTGCTTGTTCCAACTCACTTGTTTCTGACTGTTGATTAATTCCCCCTTGTTAGGAACAAGGTGAGAAATAAAAAATATCTCAACTACAATATGTGCCATTACTCACGAACAAACTCTTCGGTATGACATATATATATTCTTGGTTGTTGATTGCCATTGCCAAGAAGCAATCCACCCATAGTGAAACTTCTCTTTTGTACGTTTCTTCATTATGAAGCAATTGTTTGAAGAATGAGTATGATTTCCACAATACTTACAAGGATGAAGATAAAAACACTAATCTTCCATGTGACCAACTCGAAGACAATGTTGGCATTTAAAAATATGATGCAAATATGAAGCAAGTGAAGATGAACTTTCCTAAAGGAATCCAACATTATGGAACTTGATAGGTTTAGAATAATCAAGAATGTGAAAAGTTGCTTCCTTGTCATATCCAAGGCTGGTTCAATGCTTGTTGTGGATGATCTCTTCCCAAGGTCTAGCGATGGCTTGCGAAGTGAATGCGAAATCTATGTATAACAAACTTCATCTTCATTTTATTTTGAAGTGGCATCAATCATTTGATTATGTACTTTTGAATGTGCAGGATGTTGATTGTTCTGAATAGAAATAGGTTCATAATGTTGCTTCTTTTGTTGTACTTCCTCATGTTGGAGTTGTGACTAATGTTGAAGAAATTCAATTATCTCTTGCAAGTCTTGTAAAGAAGTTAGTACATATTGTATACTTTTCTTGTTGATTGAGACCGTGTCATCGACAATGGTGAGTATTAGAGTATTCAATAACTTTAAGAATATTTTAATATGAGTGGCATTTGAAAGAGTGACTAACACCTTAGAGGGATTCTTGCAACTCCACCCTTTTACAAAAAGGACTCAACAACTAAAACTACCGAAAATGCACCTGATTACAATTCAACTATGTTTTGTTTTAGCACTCATAAAAAGGTTTTGCAAGTATCAAAACACAAGTGAACTTACAGAAATGACAATTTGCAAGTTGCAATTATTGTTGGATCTGAAGCTGAATTGATCTCCAAAATGAATGTTCTATGCTTCTCTGAGTTGAGCCCTTTGATGATGATACTTCGGTGTGGTGTAAAGGCCACTGAAACAAAATGCCTCCAATGTATTTTATGGCATTGTCTACCAGCTTCTCCATGCAATACAATTTCATTTTTCACGATCGCTGCAATACAATAAAAATCTTTGTTCTAATGGACTTGGTCCAAACTAGAGTTCAAAAAAATCTTTATTTACACATGTTTGCAATGTCTCCGGTGATACAGATTTTCAAAACCTTAGACCCGAAGTTACTAATCGAATAAGAACTGACAAATTTTTAATCAAGACTGGACTATTTAATTGTATGAAATGGTGTGTCACGATACACTTAACATTCAAGAGATGTACTTGTTAAGTACAAGCCTTTAAAAAGCTTTGCCTCCAAACTCAAAGAATTCAATACAATTTAGGGAGAAGGGAGAGTAGAGGTGTGATGGAGCACTAAATCACTTTAAAGATGCAAAGATGCAATGCGCTTAGATGATAGGACCTTCATGATGTCTTTATAAAATATGAAGTTTGAGAATGCTCTGAGTAAGACATCATGCAAACCAACGCTTGTGAATTAGCACATCATGTTTTCGTTCTTTATCTTGGTCTCTCGAAAGTCACGCATGATTCTTTTCATGTATACAACCTAATAAAAGCACTAATTTGGCACCAAATTATTGGATTGTACCAACAGAGGAATAAAAGAGACAAACTTGTTAGCCTTGGGCCTTGATATATAAGGAATTTTCCGTTTTCAAGGAGACACTAAAAAATAGTGTTGGGTAAGACAACACAGTTACAAGTGAAAAAAATTAGACGTGTACACATTTCTTCTCCTACAAGAGGCTGTCGCGCACAAATTATTGTAACTTCGAATCGAAGTTTAACTTCGTGAGCATAACCCCAAAAGAGAGTTGGAGATGCACATGTTCACCATTCTTCAACTCCACTTGTTCGACGCCATTGAGGAGGGATATCACATAGAGAGAGACCGTGAACTAAGAGAGACAAAAACAAAATGTAGGTATGGTTGAAGTCATGGGTTAAGTGAATTCAGAACTTTAGAACCTAAATGAAACCAAATGCAGGTCATGGTCATGGTCGAGCTACCATCCATGAAGGAGATACCATGCATGCAGAGAGAGAGAGAAGGCTTAGATCATGATTGGGAAGAAGAAAGGTGTTTCCATCACATGCAAATGGTCATAATATGTTTTGAGTATAAACATATAAGTGGGCACGAGGTATGGATTGCTCTGGACCACTGGAGTTGGTGATTGGATTAATGCTTGACAATAATTGTTGCTTTGTAATGGGTGAATTGTAGAGCAAGAGTGAGGACCTAGAGAAATTAGATTATTAGTATTTATGAGGAAAGGCAACCCACACACAAGGGAGAAATTGGAGTTAATGATTCATAGGCTACAAAGGAAACGTTTGAGGTAGACTAGCCACTAGTAGGACTAAGTGCAAGCAGGCTGGTGGGAGATATAGAGCAGAGGTACAGAATATGTTGTAGAGGATAGGAATGACAAGCAAGACCGATAGAGCATGGGTATGAAAGAATAGAGATAGAGCTAGAATCTTTGGAGGAATATTTGTAGAATAGCACTAGCCATATGGCTTATAAATGCTCTGATGCCACTGTTGGATTGCCCAAGTGGGAAGACAAGCAAATATTAGATAGAGACAAGCTATATACAAATATAATTAGGTATGGAAGCTCTCTTTTCCATTTAGATAGTGTACATGTATAAATGCAATCTCATGTGACACTTGGTTTCATATTCCAAGTTTCCCCTTGGACTCCTCATGGCTATTCATTTTCACATGTGACTCTTCACATGGATTGCCATAACCACAAGGATTAGCTTTCCAACACATTATATAAGGAGGTTGTACCCTCGAAGAGGCTTTCTATTCATCTCTTTTCTTAATTATTAAGGTGTGTATTACTCTTTCTTAGTCCTTTTATGCTCTTTTGGAGAATTTGGTGCATAACATTTGGCATTAGAGCTTGGACGCTTCCAAAACAAGTCATCTTGGAATTTTTTCTATAACTTTTTTATGGGATGTTTTAAATAGTGAAACTTGGAGGGGCTGTAGAGGACATATTGAAATATTTGTGATACTATTTTCAAGTTTTGATTTGGTACAAGAGCAAAGTTATACCATGTGGAATTTCAGGTTTTTGGATAGCCCAAAAACTAGTCTCAAATAGGTTTGATTTTGAAATAATATACAAAAATGGGAAGGAAAATGTGGTAGGATATGCCCTTTCCAGATTAAAAGTTCCAATTTATATTCCATCACATCTTCCATTCCTGTGTGGTTGGTGTATTGGAGAAAACTCACTATGGCTTGGGAATACCACAATAGACAGATGACTACCAGAAATCTACTCAATTCTCAAAGAAATGCTATTATAAATGACAATGTTAAGATAATGGATAAATGTAACCAACCTCGATCCAAACGTTTGATGTAGATCCCCGTTGGAGCTTTCAATCCATGCACTTGAAATTTGCAAATTAGTCTTGACAGCCAATATCCAACAAGTACATATAATATATAATTGACATTAACATCATCAATAACAATGGTCCATAATATCACAAGCAAATGTAACCCAAGGTATAATAAACAACATTTACAACATGATGGATGAGAATACGAGTATTTCTATTAATGAACAAGAAGAAGTACAAAGTGATATGACCTCTTGCCGGCAACCAATCTGAACCAAGATATAGATCAATCCACTTGTGCCTCCACCACTTCAATCCTCCATGAATGGAAAACTCAAACTAGATAGGAGTTTGGAAGGTGAACATAAAGGGTTCACAACTACAAGGATCAATGAGTGCAGACTCAAGATAGGGCAAAAATCTACTAGAGTTCTCTTACTATTCTCTTCTTCCTCCCGATAAGCCATATGTGCTCAATATATAGTCCTCTCAAAGGTAGGTGAAAGGACACATCGAGACGTTACTTAGGTAGATGGAGAGCCAAAGGTCACCCAATGACCGCTTTTTGGGAGTAAAAAGTAATAAATTAGTGATTTTTACCATTTTACTTGATACCCGCGGGCTATAGTGATGCAACTCGTGGGTACGCATGCTATAGTGATGCAACATGCGGGTAGGAATAAAAATAGGGAAAAATAGTATCTCTGAAGGATATGAGTGGATTTGAGTCACTGAAATGGATCCTGCAGGCCAAATAATGCTGATGCTCACAGGGTGGAAGATTATAATGTAATAGATGCCCCCTAATGTGTGAGGTCAGAGACTGATGCTACGATGGCCGAAATACATTATAAAACTCAGAAGTGGAGTGATGGAGACACAAGTGGAAAGAGCAGGTCACTCGTCATAATACAATAGTATCTCTGAATACATGACGGTATAATACAACAATCTGATACAATGGCCATGAGTAGGCAGTATATAATGGATACATGTCATAAGTGATCATATCCATGATCCCTCTACAGTAAGATATGGTCTTATGCTGAAAAGAAGACAACTGGTGCAAACTGGAGGTACAAACTGTTGAAATCTGAGAGGTGATATCTCAGATGTAAAGTCAAAGTCATATGTATCATACTGAATGCCACAATCGCTTGGGGTCTTCTACACAAGTTTTCGACGGTGCAAGTCCCATCAAGTAAATAAAGGAGTTGGGGTCGAACCTAATGAGACATCGTCTGATTACCGGTCAATGATGTATACCGTTAACAGACGCGAGATGACCCACCAATAATGAAAATGGGCATCAAGGCATAGAGCACAATCATCAGAATGTGAATAAATGGGTTGAAGTCGAACACTAGGATGAATCCATTGATCAGGGGACATTGATGTATTCCCAAAACTGTCGATGGTGAGAGAACTTGCCACTAATGACTGCAAGCCTCAAGGTACTCAAATGAACTCTAAGCCTCAAGTCTCGGAATAAATGGGTTGAAGTCGATAGAACAAGACTTGCTGGAGGGAGGGCATTAAGGCATCCCCCATTGACCAGCATGAGGTACCAGCAATGTTGAAATATTTGGAAGACTCAGATGAAACGGAATGACTCAATAAGGATGGCTGACATGCAATAGTCAAGAGATCTGAGGAGTGGCCGACACTGGTTTCAGGAATTCCTTTGAACAAGAGCATGAGCAGATGGATAGACTCAGGCAGCATAGACTCGACATAAACTGTGTAATGCATGAGGCATTACAGAGGGTTCCATAATGACTGGAAGCTTAACCAATCGGTGGAGAAAAATGAGAAACAAGTACAGCTCCTAAGGCCCAACTATAGTCCCGACTCATAATGTTCGGAGTGGAATGAATGCTCTGTTCAAAGGCGACACAACAACTGCCAACAATAAATAGTGACCATAATCCCGTCCGGATTTTTGGAATATTTGATTTTTTTGGTCTTTTTCATATTTGGGAAAAGATTGAAAAAGAATAAAATTGCTTATAATACAACAAGTGAGGGAACGAGTGTCAAATAGCTAGCAGACTAGTCCCAAGCAGTGGAACATACCTATGCTCAATGCAAGGAAATGCGTGCAGGATGTGGACACTCGGGGGTATGTTCCCTTAGGGTCAAAAGGTCATCAAATTGTGAAGGGAAAATATAAGATTTGCAAGGCTCCACAGGGGAAAAGTGCTCAGGCACCAGGCTAACAATTGAGTAAGCGGGAGCCGGCATAAGGCTCAAGCAGCAAGCATGATGATGCAATGCAATCACAACATGATATAACTGAGAAGTCCTTTTTCGTAAATTTAGTCTCTTCCCCCGAAAAAGTGTAAAACAATGAGAGAAGAACTCTTCTAGTCACGTTTGACTAGAGTATACCTTTTTCGTAATTAATCCACAAAGGTCCGGAAAATGGGTAAACTTATACCTAAGTGGATGTCGCTTCAAATCCTTTAACAAGTCTGAAATAACAAGTATACTCGACAATCTTGTTTGATTTTGAAAAAGTCTAACAAGGGCTTAAAAAAGACTTTATAAAAATATTTTCCGTAAAGTTTTAACGAGCCCGAAAAAGTAAACTTGTGACCTCCTTACTATTTTTAACGAGCTCAAAGGAGATATGGAAGAATGCTCATAATGAGAGCAGATGAGTGTCAGGGACATGCAAGATCAGTTTCAAGCGCATGAGACAAAGCTATGCATAATGCAAGGAACATGAGCAAGATAAGGACACTCAAGGGGTGTCTACAAATTCAGATAGTAATAGGTTCAAATGCATCATAACAATGGGGAGGCCTAAACCTATATGCAAGGTTCTGAATATTCCTACCATGGCCGAAGCAAATGTCGAAAAGGACCAGTAAACAGGTATAAGTCCAACTAAGAATCATGTCTCCAAGAAACATAAGTACCAAGATCATCTCTAAAACGTACGTAAAGAAAAATCTGATACAGGTCACTATGGTAGAAAAATTTTCAACTTCACTATTATCACTCTCAGACATAATGCAGGGAGAACTAACCACTGAAGGTGCCATAGTACCAACACCCGAGGGACCAAAATGATCAACTTCGGAATGAAGAGCAAAGCTGAAGGACGTGGAGGAATCTGCAGTGGCAAATTCATCATCACGGGAGTTGGAAATTATAGAAGTAGAATCAAACTCATCAGGATCACCGATTCGGGGATCTATAGGAGAGTCTACATACTCATCACTAGGGAGATCAGACTTTAATGTCAAATCGGGGCTAGACAAAACTATGCCTGGATCAAAATGCAAATGCATGGCAGGTTGTACTCGAGGCTCATCTCATTCAATAAGATCAAGGGTGGGAAGGAAATAAAATTGATGATGAGAATCCTCCCAAGGCTTGTCATTACCATTCATGGCCTCAATAAAAACTTCATCTGAAGGTAGGATACCATCGAGGCAATCATGTGAACAAGATAGGTTGGCTGCCAAAACTGGAAGCATAACAGGATCTTCCTCAACTATCTGGGAAGAAGAGAGATTCGGACCTGTAGTGGTTTGTTGGATATGATCGTAAGCGAGCTCCGCTACAGATAAAGGCATAGACATCCCGACATGTGCAATGTCTCCAGACGTGGAACTTGTGGACGGTAAAGTCCACGGATCATCAAAATAGGAGGTCCGGAATAACATATTATTCAAAGGGGGAGACGCATTGTCGGTAATGGTTCCAATAAAATTCACAGGTGTAGAAAGATTATAAGTTCCCATCAATGAGGGGTACATTCCAACACCTATGTTCCCAATTGCCGGCTGAGAATTAGAAACTTGCGGGACTACATATCCCGTGGATGCTGCGGAAGGAGTGCCAACAAAATCCAGCTGATTGATCGTCACAATCTTGCCTTCATGGGGAAAGCAGATAACTATAAATACAGTAGATGCGACAGCCTTCATAGCATACACCCAGTTCCGACCTAGTAAAAGGTTGTAGTTGATGGGCGCATCAACCACTTCGACTTCAATAGGCACAGACTTACCTCCCAAGGAGACAACAAGGGAAGGGATAATTCCATGCAGCGTAAAAGATCTACCGTCGAATGCAGTGAGTGTAGTTCTAGATGCAAGTAGAGGAGGAGAGCCAAGAGCTTTCCAACAAGCTAACGACATTACTGACGCGGAAGCACCTTCATCAACCATAGTACGTTTGACAAAGCTCTTAAGGAAAACCACTTGGATTTGAAAAGCCACGTGGTAAGGTAAGCGAGGTTGGACATCAGTAATATCGAACTTGATAACATTGGGATTTCCCCTATCCTGAACTCCTAACGCACTCAAAAGGGCATGCTTCTGAGAAGGACAGGCTTGCAAAACTTCAAGAGATGACATGGCACATGGAGTTTGGCCCAAATCTTCTACGATGGAGTAGTTTCGGGTGGCTCGAGTGTTAGGATTATGCATGGAGCGCTTGAGAACACCTTTCGGTATCCGCGGCATAATGGAGGGCTTCTCGATATGCAAGGAATTGTCAGGAGGAGGGGGAGGCTCATTCCCCAAATTGGGTTGTGGTGCACCATAATCGCGCTGACGAGTAGCAACACAAACCTCCGACTGAACCATATTCACACATCCATAACCACTAGTATTGGAAGAAGATGTTTCCGTCTCATTAGTACCATAACCGGTGGTGGGAGCACGCGAAGCCATGTTTTGGTGATGAGGTAGGGGATCCTTCAACATAGCTGGGCTCTGTGCCAAATGCTTTGATGCTTCTTCAATTTGAGGACATAAGTGAGTAAGATGATCCTCCCAACAAAGCTTGCAAGGGAATTTCACCTTACGCCTAGGTTTACGATCCTTGCCAGCATTACCGCCTTCTTGAGGAGGGTTGGCATTCTCTTTACGAGGAGTATTATGATTGCTATTGTTATTACTTCCATTGTTTCCACCCCTATGATTATTTCTCCCCTTTTTCTTACCACCACGTTGCTGGTTACCCGACGGTTTCGTTGATTGCACATTGTGTACATCAGACGATGAAGTGGAAGTGGACATGGTGTGAACCTGTCCGGGAGCAGACTGGTTGAGCGACAAAATTTGCATTTGATTAGCTACCAAGTCTACAGGGCGAGTGCATGCGGACCCCACGATGCCATCGGCATGTGGTCCAGGAACTGATGTGGGCTCATGTCTTGTCCTCAGTGCATCAGGAATAATGTCATACAAAATTCCAGACTGAGAATAAAGTAGATCTAACTGCTGGAATTTAAAGATAGCTTGTTCCTCAGTCATAATGCCGGACATCGAAACATACTTAGCAATGTATGGGAGTAAATACTTAAGGAACCATTCCAACAGGAACTCTGGAGGAATGTTGGCTTTCACTAATCTCTTCCGCCGACGCCAGTCTTGAACGTGGTCAGAAATATGTGTGGCCTTATTTTGACGGAAGGTGGAGAACAACTCAGTACTAGTATCATAACGAATCGGAAATTGGAAATGGTCTAAGAAAACAAAAGCAATCTCGTTGAATCCCCTATAGGTGTTTCCAGGCAACTCCACATACCATTTCACGGCTGCCCCCGTGAGGGTGCGTTGAAATAGTCGTAATCTAATGGAATCATGATTCAAAGAGTTGGAGGAGCACCAAAGGTGAAACATCGCGACATGATCTCCCGGGTCCTCACCACCTTTCCCCTCAAACTTTGGAATGTCCGAAGGAAGCTTGGTAGGGACCGGGGGCCAAGTAGGGCCGTGACACACCGGATCATTCGTGAGCTTCGAAAGATCCAGGAGATTCAAGCGTGCAAGGAATGGGAGTTGAGGCTGGAAAGCATGATTATAAGCTCCCATAAAAGGTTGATTAAACAGAACTGTGTTATAAGATGGACCAAAGCTTGACCACGAGGATTAAATTGCTGATAATGAGGACTTGACGGTCCATAAGCTTTCCCATGGCCATAGGATTGATAACCTCCTCCTGGTTGACCCATTTGAGAGTAAGCAGGTATATGCGTGTTTTGGGCACCATATTGGGGTGGTGGGTGATATTGGTGGCCAACACCAACTGTGTTGTAGTAAGGGTTTCCACCATGAGTATGGGGCATATATGTACTATTCATAGCGGGAACCATGTTGTAATGACCGTAATGGTATGGTATGTTCCCACACCCAGCATTAGGATTAGCTTGAGCAGTCGTGTGGTGACCAAAAGCATGAGAAGTATTCCTAGCCCCAACATTGGTGTGATTAGTAGCAGGGTTGGTGATGTGATGTCCATGTGGATAGGAAATATTCCCACCCCCTACATTAGCATTACTAGTGGCGGCAGTGGACGCAAAAGTATGCAGTATGTGTCCACCCCCGTGGTTGGGAGGAACATTATCATTCGTAAAAGTAGCCCTAGGTTGACGAGTAGCGACACGTGTATTAGGTGGTGGATGCGAGTCATGTTCCGAACAACATTCCGGTTAGGTTGGGTAATCCTAGGAGGTGGTCGTCTTCCAACATTAGCATTGTTAGGAATCTGACCAGTCCCCATACTATGTGTGTGGGTGGACAACGTAGTGCCCCCAGCGAGGGTAGTGCCCCCGATGGGTATATTATGGCTAACACTTTGACTAGTGCCAGCGTGACTACCAACCATAGTGGAAGGTTCGACAATACTATGACTAGGCATACCAAAAGAGAGTGCGGTGGGGTTGATCGTAGTGTCATTATGTGATTCAGGCATCCCGTATCTATAACTACGTGGAAATGAAGGAATGAAAGGCTCGTCTTGTTCTTCGTCCTCAGGTAAGTTAGGAATTCCATAAAGATAATTATCCGGATTCGAAGGATCAAACGGATCTTGATCAAGTGGATTAGGCCAAATAGAACCAGGTTGAGTCTCAGGTGGATCACCTCCCCACTCCTCATGAGGAGTATGGAGATTGGAAGTATGGTCAACTCTACCCGAAGGAGTCAAAGGTTTTTCCTCAGTATTAGGATGTGCAGCCATGACATCCTGGACGTAAGTCTTGTATGAAATCGAAGACTCAGAGGGAGCCCTCCGATGTCCTCTAGCAACACGGCGTGAAAATGTGAGTGGCTTTAAACTAGCCAAACGACGGGATCGACGGAGAGTAGGTCTCAACGCCACGATATCTCCGGAGAGAATATGTAACCAAAACGTCCCCTAAAGTCCAACTATCGATCAAAAACAGTAATCAAAAGCACACACCTAGAGAAACTACAACCAAGAGCAGACAAACAGAGTGGCTAAATGAGCTCGCAACACTAGAGCTGGTATGTCTCTCCCAGGAGAGGCTTGAGACTCCAAAACTATAGTCGGAGGTAACAGAATCAGTTATAGAGACACCCAGGCTTCACTGCATCGACAAGATCAAGTCCACTGCACGAACACAACTGTGCTATCCAATCCCTATCTGACTCAAGACACAAACAATATAACTGTATGGCTTGGGGATACCACAATAGACAAATGACTACCAGAAATCTACTCAATTCTCAAAGCAATGCTATTATAAATGACAATGTTAAGATAATGGAGAAATGTAACCAACCTCGATCCAAACGTTTGATGTAGATTCCCGTTGGAGCTTTCAATCCATGCACTTGAAATTTGCAAATTAGTCTTGACAGCCAATATCCAACAAGTACATATAATATATAATTGACATTAACATCATCAATAACAACGGTCCATAATATCACAAGCAAATGTAACCCAATGTATAATAAACAACATTTACAACATGATGGATGAGAATACGAGTATTTCTATTAATGAACAAGAAGAAGTACAAAGTGATACAAACTCTTGCCGGCAACCAATATGAACCAAGATATAGATCAATCCACTTGTGCCTCCACCAGTTCAATCCTCCATGAATGGAAAACTCAAACTAGATAGGAGTTTGGAAGGTGAACATAAAGGGTTCACAACTACAAGGATCAATGAGTGCAGACTCAAGATAGGGCAAAAATACACTAGAGTTCTCTTACTATTCTCTTCTTCCTCTCGTCCATAAGCCATATGTGCTCAATATATAGTCCTATCAAAGGTAGGTGAAAGGACACATCGAGACGTTACTTGGGAAGATGGAGAGCCAAAGGTCACCCAATGACTGCTTTTTGGAAGTAAAAAGCAATAAATTAGTGATTTTTACCATTTTACTTGATACCCACGGGCTATAGTGATGCAATTCGTGGGTACGCATATGCAACATGCGGGTAGGAATAAAAATAGGGAAAAATAGTATCTCTGAAGGATATGAGTGGATCTGAGTCACTGAAATGGATCCTGCAGGCCAAATAAATGCTGATGCTCACAGGGTGGAAGATTACGATGTAACAGTTGGAAGAAGCTCGTCATGATTAATGGAAAGAAGATAATAGTACTAGACATAAAATATAATGTCTAAAAGAGGGGAATATATCTATGGAACATTGGGAATGGAAGAGAAATATTCTTTTGTACAAGGGTCAAATATTTTGACTCCCTCAATCAAAATTGGAAGAACAAATATTAAGGAAGAATCATAACTCTCCAATGGCAATACATTCATGTTTTCTTAAACTTATCAAAAGATCAAAAAATATTTTTTTTGGGAAGGAATGAAGAAAGATATTCAAAAATTTGTAAGAGAATTCTAGGTGTGTTAAAAAAATAAAGTTGAGGCAGTCAAGCTTCCAACGTTACTTCAATCTTTACACATACCGAATCAAATATGGGAAGAGATATCAATGGAATTCATTACATGCTTACCAAAATCACAAGGTAAGGATGGTGTTTTTGGGGTTGTGGATAGGCTCACAAAATATGCACATTTTGTTAAATATACAGCATCAGGAGACATTATCCAAATCAATTTTGTGTAGCCAATATTGATCCTCCTGTATAGAGGTGAGCACTTTGATTGCCTTTCGTGTAAAGGTTATTCCTCACGTATAGAGGTAATTGATCAAAGTAATGATGTTGCAAAGTCTTGTTGGACAAGGCTCCGGACTTGTGTGTCAAGTCACGATTCTCATGTGAACCTTCCTTATAAAGGTATCCATGAGATGGACCTCCCATATAGAGGTGAACCTTTCGTATAAAGGTATACATGAGATCGACCTCCCGTATAGAGGTGTAACTTCCGTATAAAGGTATCCATGAGATGGACCTCTCATATAGAGGTGGACCTTATGTATAAAGGTCATGATTACTTGTTAAAATCATTTAATGTTGTGTGATGTATTATTAACCATGATCACCCGTTGCTATTAAGTCTCCTTTCGAGGTTGATCACCTCTAAAGTGAATTAATTTAGCATATAATAATTTGGTGTGGAATAATATAATATGATCACAACATCCGATAATTCTTCTTAGTGTAATGTAATGTGATGGATAATTAAAGTTAGCACATATTGACCATGCAGTAAGAGATAAAGAAATAAAAAATAAAGCATAGAGATCAAGAGAATTCAAAATTGCCCATGCAGAAACTTCAGCTAATTAAAGAGAACTCGAATTGTAAAACTTCAATTATAAAGCTTCAGTTAAGTATCAATATATGCCGCAATCAATGCTTTAGTTAAAGCATCAATTAAAGATATGCCTCAGTGTTGATGCCCATAAAATATCAGCATCGACAGTAGGGATTCTCCCCGGTAAATAATCCCAATTAGATCGTTCACTGTTTGGTGTAGGGAATCCGTCCGGTTTACGGTTCGGCTACCGTGAATATATTTGTTTAAATTCTTTACTGGTTGCGGCCTGGTCCACAGTTTATATAATTTTAATTTAATTTATGAAATGCAAGTTCCCTACTTAATGCATTTAATCTAGAACCGACAGGCAGAAGCCTTAGCAAGTGATGCGTAGGTTCTTACCTCCCGTCTTATCACTCCTACCCAATCAATTCATTTATTTCTAATCTAAACTAACTATCCTATCCCTGTAGGGAGAAAATTTAAAGTGAGAGTAATAAGCTGAAATGTTCAGGTGAAATTTAACAGATAGCCATTAAAAGAAACATTCACATTTTTAGCAGAAATAATCAAAGATAGCTCTGATATTAATTACAACGATTTATCACTCGGTTACACGTAAACATTTTCATGAAATAAAGAAACCATTCATCATCATTGAAATAGTTCGATAGAATTAGAAAGATCTCACGGCATGATATAAGAAGAAATAGAAATAATTATGTTCCAACAATCACACGTTCCAGGCAAACACCAGTACAAGCTTTTTCCCAACGAACAAGTCATTTCTCATTAGCAAAGAATTAGTTCTTTTACAAAATGCCTCCAACATCTAATTTACTAGTCAAAAGTCCTTTCTTAGTATTCCTCACCCTATATTTATATTACAAAATATTTGTCCTCATATGGTTGTTCGTTTCACTTCACCTAACTCTTGGACTTCCGAAATTCGTCCTCTAGTGTTTGCACCAAGAATATTACAAGAAATTACAAAATATTAATTTCCAGTTGGACTTTCCAAACCAAAGATATAATTGTCCCACATGTCAGTCTCTTCAGAAATAATGTTACATTGTGTGGGTTCCAAAACTTTCAAAGTTATCTCATGATGTGACAACTTTGTTTCCACACTTTTCACTCCTTTTGTTGCTGCCTTGTAGCTGTCATAAAAAAAAATGCATTGATGGATGCTTTCCCAATGTATTGATGGAGATCTTCTCTTGTCAACACATTCAGTTTTTTAATGTAGTCCAGGTCATCCTTCAACACATTCTGCAACTCCATCAAACGTTGATCCCTGCTAGGAAGCTCATCCATAGTTGGAGGCATAGCGAGCTGACATTTTTGTGAATCTGATGAATCTTCTGGTAGAAACCTACACACTTCTCGACAGTTTTAGGGATTTCATTATTTATCCTCCTGCCAGATTTTCTGCAAAATTCAAGAAGAGCTATGTCCAAATTATAGTCTGTAGTCGTCTTTTGAGGAAAGTGATTAGGGAACTCTGATTTCCCTTCTCTCCACGTCATCTGCTTCTTAATCTTATTTGCAGTGTTCACTAATCTTTGTCTGATCCTCATCGATTCTGTATCAATCTCTTTAATCTTTGCTATCATTATTTGCATCTTGTATACCTCTTCAGTGATCAATTCCCATGAGTGACATATTTTCTCCTGAATTTTGCATGCCTGCTCATGGAAAGGATTCATGTCTTGCTTCTTACTGTTCTCCAACTCCATTTGTTATGTCATAGACTCTTTTTCTTTAACCAGTTCTTCCATCTGAGCTTTCAATTCTTTGACCTGCTGATTTGTGGCCGACTCTCTTGTTTCTAATTCACTGATTCGAGCTTCGAAGTCGCTTCTCTCGCCCTCCATTATCATTAATTGTACAGTCATTTCCTCTTTCTCCGCGTCCAGAATTTGAGAGTTAGAAAATAATCTATCCTTTTCAATGATCATATCCTCATACTTCATTTTCAACTCTATTCCTTATCCACGCGCCTTTACCAAGTTATCCTTTAATTTCATCATTTTCCCCTTGTTGCGCTCGATATCATTCAACAACTTGTCTACATTATCTGCACTTGCTTGTGCAGCTGCTATACTTACAGAGGCTGTGAATTTAGGGTCCTTATGAGTACCCTCCATGATCATGTTTTCCTGGATAGTAACAATATCAGGCTGGGCGCCTCAATCTCTTCTCTATCCTCCTTGTGATGGTCTTTCTCCCTGAACAAAAAATAATCGTGTCCAA
Organism: Larix kaempferi; assembly: GCA_027924585.1. Taxonomy (NCBI): domain Eukaryota; kingdom Viridiplantae; phylum Streptophyta; class Pinopsida; order Pinales; family Pinaceae; genus Larix; species Larix kaempferi. Next base: position 51,694,648 of record BSBM01000299.1, on the reverse strand, counting down.
CTTTTCCACGGTGTGTTGCTTCGACGAGGTGAAAGGTATGATCTCGAGCTCTGCAAATGGGAGGTGACCTTCGGTGAGTGTGACACTCAACACTTCAGGTGGGTCTATGTCCACATGTTGTATATTTGGGCTTCCACCTTGAGCTTCTGTGCTTTCCATAGCTTCCTTGGACTTATGCTCTCTTTCTTTCCTCTCCATTGCTTCTCTTTCTTTTGCTCTTCTCTTTTCCTCCTCTTCTTTTCTTTGTCATTCCTCTTCTTTTCTTTCGAACTTTTTGACCTCCTCTATTTGCTTCCTTTATGCTTCCTCCTTTAGCTTCTGCTCGACTTCTGTCACTTGTAGATTTACGACTTCTTCTCTTTGCTTCTGTTGTCGTTCTGCTTTTGCTGCAGTAGTGGGAGCATGACTGGGACCGATGTTGCTTTTCCAAACAAAATGCTTGTTCAACTCAATCATATTGCTTGCTCTTCTATACACTTCCTCATCCTTGTCAAAGTAATCTGCATATTCATAATGTATCTTAATTGACACACAATGATCAATGACTTTCTTGTGGCTGTCATTTCTTGCGAAACTCTTCTCCCCAAAATGGAATGCTTCCAATTCTTGTATGAAAGCTTAGGCACGTTTAACTTTGGTAAATTTGTAGGCCCCAATACAAAAGGGAAATGGTGGTAAGGAGGCCTTCTTATGATCATGCAGAAAACTGCCAATTCTATTAATGAATACCCACCTCACGACCTCTTTGTGGACTACAAAGTCTGTTGCATATTTGGGCATTAGGGATGGAGCTCTGGAACACCCATACATTCTGATATAGGTGCCTTATTGTGAAAAGTAATAATCCCCGTACTTGTTTATGACTGCCATTGCGTTTTCAGATAGGCAGTTCGGTTCCTCATTGAAGATCAACCAATAAAGAGGAATGATCAACTCTTCATAGAGGAGTTTGTATTGGTTCGCATATCTGTGAGCCCATATAATCTAATAGGCCACATAGATAGGGGACTCAGCTTGATTCCATATACATCCCAACTTAGGAAATGGGTGCCTAACAAGTATGTAGTCCATGGGATATGAGGACATGTAGAAATATGCTTTCTTCTGGGTTAATCCCCCCTGTGTTGCTTCTATCATTGATGCCAGACTATCTAAGATGATGTATTCCTAGTTAAACACAGTGTCGTGGAAGTCTATGTGATAAATCAGGGGTACCCAATTTAGCTTGTAGATGCTTCCATTTTCTCTGCCAAAAATTCTCCTTAGCATCAGAGCTATAATTATGAATGGGGTTCTCAAGATTTGGCTATCATACTCCCCACTTTCTTTCTGCCTTAGTTGTTTCCTTGAGACTACCATTTTTTTAGCATATTCAAAGTGGTCCATGTTTACATCCCTGATCCAGTCTTCGGACATCAGGACCTTGGGCTGTGGCAGTTTGTATGTTGTTGTTATGTGACCTGGATGGAAAGAGGAAAATCCTTCCTCTTTTGTGTTAGAGATGATTCTTATGGTGACATCCACATGCGGCAGGATCCATCCTATGACTTCTGAGCAAGGAAAAAGTTCCAGGCATGCGGCCACTTTGGTGATGCCTGATTTGTCAATGTTTTGATACAAAATCATCTCTTTGAGAGCTGCATTAGGAATATTCTGATCTCGGATCATCTGATACAGTTCTCCCCACTTGTATTCTGGGGCAATTCCCATTACTTCTCTAGTATCTTCGAACATGATTTCTATCATAGTGTTAGCTAATGTTGGGCTTGGCCCAAGTGGGGCATTTTTGTGCAAGTCAAGTTTTGGAACTGCAGAGTTAAGCGTAGTTCAGTTGAAGGATTTTTGTACAAGTTAGTTTTGGGGAGATGGGAAGTGGAGCGTCGGAAGAGCTGCGAAGTACAACGCTGTGAGGAGACAACACTGCGATGAGCCCGATCTACGGAGATTTGTTAACACAAACCCATTCGACAGGGGTTCCCAACGCTGTTGACACCAACCCACCGCGATCTCCATGAGCACCGACCCAGATAGGTTTTACCCCATCCAGCAACACCTGCAGAGCAGATGAGGTCTCACCCAAGATGTTCAAGGGAGAGTTGGCGGAACCATGTTTCCGCCGAATGTGGGAGGATGTTGTGCATCAACCATTTAACTTATTGCAACATTCAGGGTCAGATCTAAGCATTTAACTCAGGACTTAAACATAATTGCGATATTATTCATCATTAACAGAACCGTAAATTCCGACAGATATAACAGTAAAACATTAATCGCAACAGGGAAACATTGCATCATTCATATCGCAAAATACATTACCACAGATAAACAATAAGACATAGGGATTCTGCTCAAAATATCTGTTACTTCATATTAACTCCGCAAAAGCCCAGATCCAACAAAATACACAGTCTTCGACATTGGATCAAGATCTTCCAGATGTTAAGATTCGACAATGCTCTCCAAAATGAGATATCTCAACAACTCCAAAAGATGATTTAACACTCACAAACCTACATCTATTTATAGGCTTGCGCCTTTACAATGCTTGTCCACTTTCTAACTACTTCCTAACTGACACTTCAAAGAAAATGACCCAAAAATCTGCATACTGCTGTTCGACTGACCCAAAATTACATAAAATATTATCATTTGCGCTTGACTTCCTGTCTTTTGTGGTATCTTTGGCCTTGCGCAACATCCGTAATGTTGCGATGCTGACTTGTCCAAAACGCCTGCCAACAGGCCCCCAACACAATCTTATGGATCACCCTCGAGCCACGTCATGCGGACATGGTGTATGCGGTGGTCTTGACCCTGAAGTCCTCGTAATGTTGGTCGACAGGGGTTCCCAACATTGTCGACACCAACCCACCACGTTCTCCTTGAGCACCGGCACAGATAGGTTTTACCTCGTCCAGCAACACCTATAGAGCAGATGAGGTCTCACCCGAGATGTTCAAGGGAGAGTTGACGGAACCATGTTTCCGCTGAATGTAAGAGGATGTTGTGCATCAACCATTTAACTTATTGCAACATTCAGGGTCATATCTAAGCATTAAATTAGGCCTTAAACATAATTGCGATATTATTCATCATTGACAGAACCATAAATTGCGACAAATATAACAGTAAAACATTAATCGCAGCAAGGAAACATCGCATCATTCATATCGCAAAATACATTACCACAGATAAACAATAAGACATAGGGATTCTGCTCAAAAGATCTGTTACTTCATATTAACTCCGCAAAATCCCAGATACAACAAAATACACAGTCTTCGGCATCGGATCAAGATCTCCTAGATGTTAATATTTGAAAATGCTCTCCAAAATGAGATATCTCAACAACTCCAAAAGATGATTTAACACTTACAAACCTACATCTATTTATAGGCTTGTGCCTTTACAATGCTTGTCCACTTTATAACTACTTCCTAACTGACACTTTAAAGAAAATGACCCAGAAAATCCGCATACTACGGTTCGACTGACCCAAAATTACATAAAATATTATCATTTGTGCTCGACTTCCTGCCTTCTGCGGTATCTTCGACCTTGCGCAGCATCCACGATGCTGACTTGTCCAAACCGCTTGCCAATAAGATCCGGCAAGGCAGAAGGTTGGACGGAAGACGACACATATTCCGGTTAGACCATCAGTGGTCTATTTTTGGTAAAGATGCTCCATGATTACTAAGCGACGGGTAAGGAGTAAAGCGGAGGAAAGCGACCGGTCACACATGCAAGGAACCACTACATGAAACAGTCGCATAAGGTCGTTAGAAGAGGAACGGCTCAGTGAAATAAACATGTTGGCGTGCATGCGACAAGAAGGCTGATAGCAACGTGACCATGCGCAGAGGATTACCATGATGGAAGATTCGCTACTAGAAGCCACCAAGTCCGGTTAACTGAAAACCGCGACAGTTTTGGTAAACCTTAGGGTTTCGCCCAGTTCTTGTAAAGACATGACCTACGGGCATGATCTATAAAATGGGCATATTTTGTAAGGGAAAGGGTTGTTGTTGATTGATTAGTATTGAAAAATCTTCTAAGTGTAAAGACTGAATAGATCTCTGTTGAGAGACATTTTGTAAAGGATCTGCAAGCTGTGTGCGCAAAGACCTATTGAGAGAGAAGAGAGTGCGCAGACTAGAACTGTTGTACACTTCCCAAAAGACTAATACAACAATAGTTCCTGTGGACTTAGCTCCCATCCTGGGGGGTTAACCACGTTAAATCTTGTGCAGTGTGATTGTTTATGTGCTTGTACTTGTCTGTTTGCTTACAATGGATGCTTGAATTCTCATTTATCAGTTGATATGTTCATGCTTTTATATGTATTCACCATGAGAATGAGATGGGAATAATATGTTAAGTATCACATGTATGGATGAATGTTGAATGCACAGTATTTCTGAGTTAATGAATGCATAAGTCATTTAGAGAAGCACCTAAGTAGGAGAGTTCATGCCGTGTGACTCCCTTGAAGCGTAGCACCAGAAGTGCGCAGAGCAGTGTATTTAGTCCCGTTACATAAGTCGTAAGATGAAATAATCTAAGGCAGTAGACGAATGAATAAAGCACTAAGTAAAGTCATCAATAGTGGTTAAGTCCAAAGAGGAAGCGTACAAATCAGTTGCGCTGTCCTATCGATTGAAACCTATCTGAGCCGCACAGTCCTTGGATGCGTTGGTTGTGCAAGCATCTTAGCTTGTAAGAAGTGTTAACCACGACGAAGGCGATCGTCATGCATCCCTCTGTCCACAGCGCGCTGTTCGTTAGATATGTTTAAACAAATCATCACGTAGCTGTGGAAATATGATTCCGCATCTCCCCCATAACTTCACCTCGGGTGAGACCTCAGTCTGTTTGCATACTATTGTCGAAAGGGCCGGTGAAAAGGGGTTTTGTTGGTTCCTTCAACTGTGAAAAACCTGGATCTACATTGGAAACCTCTAGAACAATTATATAAGCCAACAAATGGTTCTGTTGCCGTGCTAAGAATCCGTGATGAGTTGAAGTCGGGATCTGCGACGAAGAAGAAGCTTCGTTGGGTATTGATTTTTGGCATCTAGACAAGAAAGAAATCTGGGCTTGGTGTGACAAGACAGAAAGAGATTTCGCAAGGAAATAAAATAGGCACCCACATCTCTCTGACGTTCAGTGGTTGAATAAATACCTGTGGAAAGATATTCACAAAGTATTTGGACATCTTTTGGAAACGAGCTACACAAGTGGTTGTCAAGGCTCGCAGAAACTGTACCCCACGAGAAGTACCGACCGAGTGGACACCAAAGATCATTGAAAGGCTCAAAGCAATAGATAGTCCATTCATAAGAGTAGTTGACTTCTGGGTTGACAGTACACTAGAGATCTTCGTGACGCAATTCGCTGTGGACATGCTAAAGTCCTACAGTGCAGTCGAAGCAAAGTTTTTCAAGGGTTTCCGAGGTAAGTATCCGACCAACCTCAGTTTATACATTAAAATGCTTTTAGCCGAAAAAGGCATTTTTAGAATGTAGTGAAATTTTTGAAACTGTAATGGTCAATAGCATTTATAGTGAGTCTAACAAAGAGACACATACTTTGAGAAGTGGAAAAATATATAAATATACGCCTAAGAAGACTTCTAGCGAACATGGACTCCGCGTAGATATTGATTCCCAAGCCGAACCTGATAGCCAAACTACACCTCCATCTTCCACCTATAAGCCTATTACTCCACAAAATCCACCGGTTGTGAACACCACACCTCCCATTGCACAAACTCCACCAGTTCAGAACCCCCTAGTTGTGAATATCCCTAGCACCCAGAACATTCTGAATCAGAACGTTCCACGCAATACTACTTTTATTTTTACCGTTCAACAACCTGCATAGAACCCTCCACCACCTAGAAGAAGCATGACTGATGATATTAAGGTGCCGATATTCAAAGGAACAGGTCTAGAGGACCTTGAGCATCATTGGTTTCTATGTGAAGCAGTATAGAGTGTTAAGCAAGTCCAGGATGATGCTGTGAAGCGAGCGCAACTCATCACCACCTTTAGAGACAGTGCCTTGAATTGGTTCATGAAGTACTCACAAGGACAACAGAGAACCTTACTGGATATTAAGGTTGCACTCTTAGCAGAATTTAAGAAACCGAAGTCAGAATCACAGTGTATAACATAGTTAAAAGAGATCAAGCAGAAACCTAATGAGATAGTCTGGGAATTTGACCAGAAATTTAAGACACCGTTGGACCAAGTAAGCTTCGTTATATCACCGCAACAACACTAGGAATGGTTTATAGCTGTGCTATTTCCCCATATCAGACTGCCGTTGATGCATCATAAGGTGGCTTCACAGGTATACTCCTTGGAGATCGCGATGAAGTTAGAAGCTTCACCTATTAGAGAAACTAGCACTGGCATGTCTCAGATTCAAACCCAGTTGGCTACCCTGACACTACAACTACAGGATATGAAGAAAGGAAAGCAAGAGAGACAAGAATTCTAGTGTACAGGATGTAAGGGAGAAGGACACACTAAGGATCATTGTCCTTTATTCCAAGAATTCCTTAACATGGGTGCACCAAACCCATTAAATCAGAACCAAGGACCATGGTATGAAATCTGCAGAATTGGAGGACATCGACCATAGGACTGCTACTTAATTCAGAAATATGTAAGGACACCTAAAAACCTATATTGCAATTTCTGTAATTCAGTTGGGAATGATGAGTCCAATTGCCGCGCATATGAACTCATGTTGGAAAGGAAGAAAGACATCGAGCATATGTATGGAGGAGTATACAGAGTCCAAGAAGAGACTCTGCAGAAACAAGATAATGTGCAGCACGATCAGGGACCATACAGAGGCCGCGGAGGATACAGCAGGAGAGGAAGGAATGCCAGCCCAGCGCAAGGAGGAGGCCAAGGTCAATTAATCTATTATAAATGTGGCCAACCAGGTCATGTATCTAGAGACTGCACCAACCCATGCACTACTTGTAGTTATTATAAATCTTTCGATCATGTTATTGAAGACTTCCTAGTGCTAGCGGCATAAATGCAAAAAAGAAAACAAGATGTCGCTAACCCAAACATCTAGTTGATTATAGCAGAGAGGAGGCCTGCGGATCCAAGTATCAATGTAGTGGCACGAAGTGGCACTACGACAGGGAGAGATAGAGGAGTATAAGCTTCGACTTCTGGAGACTTTAACACTAAGCAGACCCCTCTTGAAATAATATGGATAAGAAAAGCTACTGGGAAAGAACCTACTTTCAACTTGGAGAAAAACAAAGAAGCCTTTGAAGAAGCGCGGGATATCTTCAAAGAGTCAGCACCCAAGTCGCCAAGAATCCCGTTGCGAAGTGAAATACCGAATATAAAAGATATATCGGCTGCTTATGACAAAATGAGCGCCGCAGCAGAGACAGGCACATCTGTTGCACAGTTCCTAAGGAGCTGCATGAAGTTGTTGAAGTGCACAAACACTATAGCGTAGTTTCAAAAACTGTTAAACCAATATGAGACACAAAGAGAGATGGATACTACCGATAGCGCAGTTCACCAGATCAAGAAACACAAAAGATCAGGCTGAGAAATGAGGCTCAATGCGCAGATAGGATACTATGAAATGGATGAGATCATCCTTGATCGCGGATATGAAGTAAATGTCTTAACTAAACAAACATGGCAGCAGATGGGGAGACCAAAGCTGTTATGGTCACCTATCCAGTTGATAATGGCCAACCAGGAGAAAGTCATACCTTTTCGAAGGTTAGCCAATTTTATTGTTGACATTGATGGAGTGAAAAGTTATGCAGACTTCGAGGTTATCGAGATTATGGATGATAGTCAGCCATATCCAGCACTATTGGGTATAGACTGGGCAATGGATAACCTCACTATCATAAAATTGAAGACAAAGAAGATGATCTTAGAAGGAAAGCATATCAGGGTCATCGCACCACTGGACCCTTCAGACGGAGAAAGATATAGTGAGCCGATTCAGGAAGAATCCATAGCTCAAGATTTGGACCGCCTTTACAGCATGACTGCAAACCAGTAAGACTATATTAATATTACTGTGGATGGAACACTCAGCTGGTGATGCGAAAGCTCTTGCATCTTAGACTCTGATGCTGGACTGGAGAACTGGCAAAGTTGTATGCATGAAATATCTGCAAGGAGATGTGCTCAGGTTACAAAGTCACTGCCCTAGATTGGAAAGGAGGTAAGCCCAATTCCCACCTATGATGGTTTATCTAATGTTTATTCCTTTATTAAAGATATACTGTAGCAATTGCAGATGAGCATCGCTTACCAGCACTAGACATGGAACTACGCGAGACACCTACCAGATGGTGGGCTGCGCATAAGCAGACATTGACCACATGGGATCAATGCAGAATCAAGATGCAGATCAAGTTCGCTGACAAGGTTGCCTTGCCCTTTGAAAAATATAATGGACAGGCGGATCCAAGGGAGCATATTGAGATTTGTTCACAAGCATGGGAGGAGAGACCACAAACAAGATGGGTTCATCTGTTTGTACATACATTGGAGGAGAAGATTCCAAAGAAATGGTACCTGGATATGGAGTTGCACAGGGAAACTATATACTGGTCTACCCTAGTTGCGACCTTCCAGAAGACCTTCAGTTTTGAAGACGAGAGTCCTATCATAAATGATGCTTTGCATATTATTAAGCAAGGAATATTTAGACCAGAATGTCCACATAGAAATATGACATTAGAGGAATTATTTGGATATATAGAAGTACTTGGAAACCTACAGCCATAATGCACGAGAGAAATAGAACATTCCATGGAATGTTATAATCTAGCTGAAGAGTCTGAAGATAAAGAAGAAGGTGATGAGGAGGACCCGAGCAACATAAACATACCTGAGTTAGAGGGAGCGCACGACGTAGAGGGACGTCCGCTTGAAATTCCAGACATGAGTGGGCATGTGAAAACAAGGAAAGTGAACATTGGCACCAGCGAAGAGCTGAAGTTTGCATCTATCAGAGCTTATTGGGATGACCAGACAGTTGCAGAGATCGCAGACCTATTACATGAGTATCAGGATTTATTCCTGATGAAGTTTACAGAAATGAAAGGTATTCTGGGTAACTTAGGGGTTATGAAGATACCTCTTAAGCCAGGCACGAATCCTGTTAAGTAGAAGCCCTATAGACTGAACCCACGATACAAAGAATGAGTCAAGGCAGAACTCGATAAGATGTTCGATGCGGGGATCATCGAGCCGGTTGAGGAGTCTGAGTGGATAATCCCTATGGTTGTCTAAGACAAAAAGACAAAAGGTGAGATCAGGATCTACGTGGATCTCAGAAAATTGAATGATGCTTCGATGCATGACCCATTTCCTACTCCCTTCACTGATGAGGTGCTCGATAACGTTGGAGGAAATGAGGCATATTCCTTTACTGATGGATTTTCGGGATATCATCAGATAAGAATTGATCCAGTATATAGGCATAAGAGCACCTTTGCCACTGAATGGGGGTCGTTCCAGTACACAGTGATTGCTGTTTGGTATGAAGAACGCACTTGCCATCTTTTCCAGAGTTGTGGTCACAACATTTAAAGATTTCATGCATAAGTTTTTAGAAGCCTATTTTGATGATTGGATAATATTTGGATTGCTGAAGGACCATTGCGCAATCCTCAGATTGATGCTAGAAAAGCGCAGATAGCATCAAATGTCATTAAACTTGAAGAAGTGTATCTTTTGTGTACCATATGGAATTCTGTTGGGATACATTGTGTGCAAACAGGGCTTGATGGTTGACCCTGCGAAGATCGCAGTTATTGTAAACTTGCCAACACCAAATTCAGTAAAGCAGTTGCGCACCACATTGGGCCATACAGGTTATTATCATAAGTTTATAAAGGGTTATGCTCAGATAACCACGCCAATGGAGAAGTTGTTAAAGAAAGACACACAGTTCATCTAGAATGTAGAATGTGAGTAAGGCTTTGACACATTAAAAGAGAAAATGGTAACTACGCCGATCCTAGTTTTTCCAGACTGGGAGAAGCCATTCCATGTCCATGTCGATGCTTCATGTATAGCATTGGGCGCCGTACTAGCTCAACCAAGAGAGGGAGTTATTGACCATCCCATTTCATTCTCAAGCAGGAAGCTCTCATCTGCAGAAAAGAATTATACCACCAATGAGAGAGAAGGTCTAGCTATGGTCTATGCACTACAAAAGTTCAGGCACTATTTGCTTCGTGCGTACTTCTCTATGTTCACTGACCATTCTACTTTGAAATACTTGTTCAAGAAGCCAGTGTTAGGGGGGCGAATCTGCAGATGGTTGTTACTCTTTCAGGAGTATGACTTTGACATAGTGGTTAAGCCTGGGAGATTGAACTTAGGACTTGATCATCTCTCAAGGATCGAGTCAGGAAAAGACCCTAGGACTCAAAGTACACCATATCATCTGCAAGCAAATGGAACTGTTGAAGCATTCAATAAGTAATGGAGAATGCGCTGACAAAAATATTTAATGTCAATAGGGATGACTGGGACCTACACATTCCAGCTGTGTTATGGGCATACATAAATACTTGCAAAAAGTTGACTGGACACACACCTTTTAGGTTGGACTTGTTAACTTTTGAGCATTAATTCACAATACTCTAGGATCTTCACTGAGAGAATAACATATACAGTATATCAATGCATAACAATCACAATAAGCATGACAAGCATCACAAGAATCAAAAGCATGAGAGATAAGAGACACAGAGTTTCTATGGGGAAAACCCTAAGGTGAAAAACCCCACAACTTCCTCATAGATAGAGAGAGCAATGGCTCAACCAAAGTACAACCAAAATACACTGAGATAGTCTCCTAGTAGCAGATGATCCTCCTCCTCACTAGTGCGCCACTTTCTGAGTGAGAGAGAGATGACTTTTCGAATGATCTAAATAGAGATCACCTGATCTCTATTTATACTAACCTGTTTTCCCAGTGACCTTATGGGGCCGACTTGTCTAGCTAGGTACATCCACATTATAATATATATATTTCAGGGCCGACCCCACACATGGTGGTTTAATAACGCATCGGCAAGTACACACACTTGCAACACTTGTCAATCCACATGACAACACTTCCTTATAGAGGAATAACACATCTCTAATAAGGGTACAATAAATATATATGAAATACATTCCGAAGTTACATATACATCAACACTCCCTCTTAACTAGGAAGGTATTTCTCGACACATATCTGCTAGACAAGTCTTCTTCTTGGGATCATCGTCATCGTCATCGTCACTGCTACTGCTATCTCAACCAATCTCTGACTCTACTCATCATAGGAAGTTCTACAGAGCCAATCCTTTTTCATACTGGATGTAGGCCCACCACCTGCAGGTCTTCGTCATCACTGGCCATACTGTGGAATCCTCAGGACTTTTTACGTGTGTCACAAAACCTCGAAAGAGCATCCCAGGCTATTACGAGCACACGACTCTACCTATAGGATCTCCTAGGGCCATATTATATGTGACCTCACCACAAAACCTCGCAAGAGCATCCCAGGCTGTTACGAGCACACAACTCTACCTATAGGATCTCCTAGGAACATATTATATGTGGTCACCACAAAACCTCGCAAGATCATCCCAGGATGTTACGAGCACACAACTCTACCTATAGGATCTCCCAGGGACAGATTATATGTGGTCATGGAAAAACCTCAAAAGATCATCCCAGGACTTATTACGGGCACACAACCCAACCTATCGGATCTCCCAGGGACATATTATATGCCATAGGACAAAACCTCAAAATAGCATCTGCCAGATATCCCAGGGCCAGATTATATGCCATAGGAAAAACCTCGAAACACTATCTGCAGATCTCCCAGGGCCAAATTATATGTCCTCCCAGAGCAAAACCTTGAAAGAGAATTTTCCAGATATCCCAGGGCCAAATTATATGCCATAGGCAAAACCTTGAAAGACTATCTGCAAATCTCCCAGGGCCAAATTATATGATCATCTGGACAACCTGATCCACGACCATAGAGTATCAACCTGATACTCACCATACATCATCCTGATGTACACATGATCATCTTGATCATCATCACTGCAACATCCTGCTGCATGTCATCTGGAGCAACATCCTGAAGCTCGTCATCCATGATCATCCTGATCATACAATGCATCTACCTGATGCATACCAAGTATCTACCTGATACATATCATCATACATGATCCACCTGATCATACAGTGTATCCATCTGATACAAATACAAATACATGATACATATCACCATACATGATCCACCAGATCATACAATGTATCCACCTGATACATATACAGATACATGGTCCAAGCATCCAACATGATGCATATACAAAAATACATACACATGATCCAACCGATCATATCCAGCATCTAACATGATGCATACATACATACATACATAAAAATGATCCAACTGATCATAAAAAGAAAAAACCAGAGCATCATCTTGATGCTCATCATCCAGTGCTTACATCCACAGCCATGTGAAGGATCCTCCTTCCAACAAGCTTGGAATGGCTTCAGCAAATGTGTCCATCACTTCTTGCTCGAAGTGTCATCAATCTGAAGAACACCAAGCCTCTCTCTGAAGTACTCGAACTTCACCCTGGCTAGTGGCTTTGTCAACACATCTGCAATATGCTCGTTCATCGCAACATATAGGAGCTTCACAGCTCCCCTCTGCACCATATCCTTGATATAGTGATATTTGATCTCTATGTGTTTCTACTTGTCATGAAACACTGAGTTCTCAGATAGCTTCACACAACTCTGGTTATCACAGAGGACACTAGTAGCATCCAACGGGAGATCAAATAACTCAGACAATAGCTTCCATAGCCATACTGCCTCACAACTAGCTGAACAGGCTGCAACATACTCTGCCTCAGCTGTACTCAGTGCTACATAGGGCTGCTTCCTGCTAAACCAAGAGATCACACTTGATCCCATACTGAAGCAGCACCCAGATGTGCTCTTCCTATCTGCAGCACTGCCATCCCAATCTGAATCAACATAACCCTGCAGGTTAAACTTTTGATTTGCTTCATACTTGAGCCCATAATCCACTGTACCCTTCAGGTACCTCAGAACATGCTTTACAACAACCAGGTGAACACTCCTCGGATATGTCAGGAACTGATTCAATGTGTTCACCGCAAAGCAAATATCTGGTCTCGTGTTCGTCAGGTACATCAAGGACCCAATCATCTGACGATACATAGAGACATCAACCGGCTCAGATGAAGCATCACATAGAAGCTTCATATTCGATGCCATAGGTGTGGCCATGGCCTTGCAATCCATCATCCCGAATCTCTTCAGGATATCTACTGTGTACTTCCCTTGACCAAGGAAGATCCCACCTGCACTTTGCCACACCTCCATACCTAGGAAATAATGCATCATCCCAAGTTCTTCATATTGAACTCAGCAGCAAGCTTCCTCTTAGTATCACACCAAGTTCTGGGAGCTTGCTACAAGCCATACAAGGCTTTCTTCAATCTGCACACATGTGACTCCCTGTCAGGTCTTGGGACTGCATCCCAAACATCTTCTTCATGATCGACGGATCATGGCATTCCATTGCTTCATCCCAGATCCTGGGAACTTCAATATCTTCAATAGATATCTTTGTTGCTGGAACAAATGTTGTAGTCCTTTTGTAGGTGAAGATATACGGTCTTTCCTACAAAACAAGTTAAATTGCATGATTAGAAACATTTCATAATTTTCAGAACAAATTCTTTACACATAAAGAAATATGTCATGCAGTCATGCAGTTATCTTAGCCAATGCTTCAATACAACATTTATCCATGTTCCATAACTTTCTAGATGCCTTCCAGTCTCTACCAGAACATTGTTAAGAGTTTGCACTACTCCCAACATGTCAACAAAGAGGTTTCATTCTAGATAAGTAGCACTGGAATGTTGTACAGTGCCATAGGCCACTTACCCATCACATGCATATTAGTAGTATACTGTTCATTAATGCAATCATTCTAATATGCACAATGCATCTCCCAAGTCTAGGACATTAAGCATTATATTATTTAAACAAAAATAGGCAAGAAATGATAATTGAAATACTTATCTTTGTTTGATTATTGGGTGGACTCCCTCTGAGTCTTTGCTTCCTGGCAGGAGCTGCTGAAGTAGCTTCTTCTACACCTTTCTATTTTGGAATGTAGGAAGATAGTCAACTCCTTCTAAAAATTTGCATCCTTGCAGGAGCTGCTAGAGTGTGCTCCCTCTTGATCTTTTCTTCCTGGATTACCTGTCCTTGAACTTATATTCATCCTTGCTGACATCAATCTTCTTGAACCCTAGAAAGTATAATCTATAAGCCTTCGAGCTTTCACTGTAACCCACAAAGATACCCTTCTTTCCTGAAGGATCTAGTTTAGTCCTCTTTTCCTTTGGGACATGAATGTATACTAGAAAACCAAATATTCTGAGATGGATGACTTCAGGTTTCTTACCAGAAAAGACCTCTTCTGGTGTCTTGTTGTCCAATATCTTGTGGGGTGTTCTGTTCTGCACATATACAGTTGTTCTAGCTGCTTCTGCCCATAGATGCATAGGTAGATCTTGGTCATGCAACATTGCCCTTGCTGCTTCCATGATAGTTCTGTTCTTCATTTCTACAACTCCATTTCGTTGAGGATTATAAGGAGCAGTCAACTCCCTCTTAATCTCAGAATCACTGCAAAGCTTCTTGAAGTCACCTGAGGTGAATTCTCCACCATTGTCGGATCTGAATGTTTTGATCTTCTTGTCAGTTTGATTCTCCATCAAGGTTTTGAATTCCTTGAACTTATCAAACACCTCATCTTTGTTCTTCAAGAAGTATACCCAAGTCTTCCTGGAGAAGTCATCAATAAATGAGACATAGTAAACATACCCACTAAGAGAACTGGATGACATAGGACCACATACATCTGAGTGGATGATTTCTAGGATATCTTTGGCCTTGCTTTCACTACTTGGGAAAGTCTTCTTAATGTTCTTACCTTTTGCACATCCTTTGCAAACACCTTCATGTTTGGTCTTGATTTCAGGAATACCTTCTACAACCTTACTTGCAATTGGAAGTGCCCTATAGTGCATATGAGCAAGTCTTCTATGCCAAAGTTCACTTGGCTCCATGGATTCATGTACCATGGCATGTTCAGGTTGTCCCTTCAATTTATACAAACCTCCCTCTTGCTCTCCAATCACTACTGCATCATCTATGGTCTTTTTCTTTGGCCACATTAGGACTTGGCCATCCACAAATGCAACCCTCATACCTTTTGCATCCAATGCAGAGATGGAGAGTAAGTTCTTCTTGATCCCAGGTACATAAAGGACTTCTTTCATCTTCAAAGATTTTGTAGAATCTAGGTTGTAGGAGGCTTCACCACTTCCTTTGATTGGGCATTGATAATCATCCCTAAGTTTCACCTTATGGGGTGATTCATGTTTAGATAGATTCACAAAAGATTCCTTAAACCCAGTCATGTGTTTGGAAGCCCCACTATCAATCAACCAATCATTACAACCATGGGAGATAGTACATGTGAGAGAAGAGATTAGAACATACTCTTCTTCACTTGATGAGTCATCATCAATTTCTGCCCTAGCCTTCTTCCTTTGGAGGTTCATCATCCTCAGCAGCATGAGCATGGAACTTTCTTTTGTTGCCCTTCTTCTTCTTGCTGAAGTTGTTGTTATTATCCCTTTTGTTCTTGGGACAATCTGAAGCAAAGTGACCCTTCTCATTGCATGTGAAGTATCTTAGATCCTTCTTATTCTTCTGATAGGATATTTTGTAGCGCGAGTGCTCCTTCTTGGGCTTGCTTCTTTTGGTGTGAGTTGCGAGAGCTTGATCTTCACCTCCCATCTTTTCCTCACGAGCTACAAGTCTAGCTTCTTCTTAAGAGCATTCCTCCCATAGTTTACTGAAAGAGATCAATTTCTTTCTTGCACAGATTCCTTGAATAAAGGAGTCCCATGACCTAGGTAGGCCATTCAGAGTGGTCATAACAACTTCACCATTGTCCACTACTTCATCCACAGCTTCAAGTTGCTCCTTGATCTGAGAGACCTTGGAGAAGTAAGATTGAATGGTTTCTCCATTCAACATCTTGACCCCTTTCAATTGATTCTGCAAAGTCATCTTCCGATTTATGTTCTTCCCTTCAAATAGCTTGGTCAAAGAGTCAAACATCTCCTTGGGTGTCTTTAGAGAAGACACATGGGGTATGAGATGGTCTTTGATAGAATCAACAATGATTCTCTTTGCCTTGACCAAGTTCTTCTTATGCAATACCTTGGCCTCTTCATCCTCTGGGATATGGATGTCTTCTTTTATATATGAGTTCAACTCATTCTCTTCCAGGATTAACCCAATCCTATACTTCCAAGCTCGGAAGTTATCAGCCCCTTCAAGCTTATCCTCAAGCTTGGTGTGGTGATACATCTTAAAGAGTACTTCAAATGGAAATAGAAAAGATTTAGGTCTTACCACTTGAAATGCTGAAAATTGGATCTGGTCCCGGATTAGGGTTTGTCAGAAAAACCCTAAAAATTCAAAATGTGAATTTCAATTTTTCGAAAGGATAGAAAGATGAGAAAGATGCGCTTTGATGAGCTGATCAGCCTGGTGTATTTAGAATTTGAGATCAGCAAAGGTTTACCCTTCAGATTTGCCTTTTTGTCCTCCCGGGTTCACTAGGGAGAGCCCTGAATTAGGGTTTGATTTTCCCAGAGATCTGCCCAGCCAAAAATCTCGATCCAAAGCTCTAAACTTCGATTTTTGCAAGGGGCTTCCATCTATGTCTTCAGATTTCAGAAATTCCTATTTTTGTGGAAACCCTACTTTTTAGGGCCAAACCTGAAAATGCTCAGAATTGAATTCTGATTGGACAGATAGATTCTCCTTGATGAGTAGAGTCAATCTACTATACGGCTTTTCCAAAATCTGTGGAGAGAAACCCAATAAACAAGAAACTCAAGTTTCCGTCACTGCAAAATGTCTTCTTCTCAGGTTAGCTCTGATACCATATTAACTTTTGAGCATTAATTCACAATACTCTAGGATCTTCAGTGATAGAATAACATATACAGTATATCAATGCATAACAATCACAATAAGCATGACAAGCATCACAAGAATCAAAAGCATGAGAGACAAGAGACACAGAGTTTCTGTGGGGAAAACCCTAAGGTGAAAAACCCCACAACTTCCTCAAAGATAGAGAGAGCAATGGCTCAACCAAAGTACAACCAAAATACACTGAGATAGTCTCCTAGTAGCAGATGATCCTCCTCCTCACTAGTGTGCCACTTTCTGAGTGAGAGAGAGATGAATTTCCGAATGATCTAAATAGAGATAACCTGATCTCTATTTATACTAACCTGTTTTCCCAGTGACCTTATGGGGCCGACTTGTCTAGCTAGGTACATCCACATTATAATATATATATTTCAGGGCTGACCCCACACATGGTGGTCTAATAACGCATCGGCAAATACACACACTTGCAACACTTGTCAATCCACATGATGACACTTCCTTATAGAGGAATAACTCATCTCTAATAAGGGTACAATAAATATATATGAAATACATAGATGAAATACATTCCGAAGTTACATATACATCAACAAGCCTATGGACAGGAAGCAATAATTCCAATGGACATTGTACCCAGCTTAAGAATAGCTGCATTTACAGGCATGGCAGATTGCGATGCACTAGAAGAAAGGCTTCTACACTTGGTTGGTCTGGAGGAAGATCGCTTCATTGCAGGCTTTTACCAACAAGTGCAGAAAGAAAGAGAAAAAGCATGGCATGATCGCCATATCAAAAACAATACCTTTTAGGTAGGTGATCTAGTCCTCCTATATGATAGCAAATTTATGAAGTTTCTTGGAAAGTTTAAAATGCATTGGCTTGGCCCATATACTATTTTACATGTAACTAATGGTGGAGCAGTCCAGTTAGCCACGTTAGCAGGAGATAGCTTGCCTAGCCTAGTCAATGGAAGCAGACTAAAACCCTATCAGGATAGTCCTTCTTTGCAAAACCCTTAATGATCAAGAAAGAAAGGATTTTTCTAAGTGCCAAGTATAGTTGAAATTGGGCACTAGAAATGGGAAAGAGTCTGTACGTGAAGTGTGATGAAGAAAATGTATAGACTGCGCAGCACTTGTTAAGAAGTAAAGCTGCGCCAAAAAGAAAAAAGAGAAAAAGAGAAAAAGGAACCGCACAGTTGCGAAGGCCAAAATGCAACTACGAAGATCAAGTTGAATGAGAAAAGAGGCTAAGTTCATAATCAAGAAATCAGGCATTGCAAAGTAACTGCGCCGGAGTAGTGACGACCCACCGCACAGTTCGACGCAATACTCCAGAAAAGTAGCCATTTGTGTTGGAGAAAACTTCCTTTGGCTTGGGGTGGACCACAACAGACAGCTCACTACCATAAATTAACTCAATTCTCAATGCTATGCTATATAAATGAAAATGATAAGATAATGAAGAATATAACCAACCTCAATCCAAACGTTTGATGTAGATCCCCATTGGAGCTTTCAACTCATGCACTTGAACCTGCAGATTAGTCTTCATAGCCAATATACAACAAGTGCATATAATACATAAACGACATTAACATCACTAATAGCAATGGTCCATGATATTATAAGTAAATGCAACCCAATGTAATATAAACAACATTCACAACATTAATGGATGAGAATATGAGTATTTCTATTAATAAATAACAAGAAGTACAATGTGATACGACCTCTTGTCGCAACCAATCTGAACCAAGATCTGGGTCTCTCCACTTGTGCCTCCACCACTTCAATCCTCCATGGAGTGGCAAACTCAAACTATGATAGGAGTTTGGAAGGTGAACATAAAGGGTTCACAACTATAAGGATCAATGAGTGTATACTCAAGATAGGGCAAAAATCCACTAGAGTTCTCTTGCTCTCTCTTTCTCCTCCCGTCCATATGCCATATGTGCTCAATATATAGTCCTCCCAAAGATAAGTGAAAGGACACATCGAGGCGTTTCGGGGCAAATGGAGGGCCAAAGGTCACCCTATGACCGCTTTTTGGGAGTAAAAAGTAATTAACTAGTGATTTTTACCATTTTACATGCTACCCGCGGGCTATATAGTGATGCAACTCACAGGTACGCCCACTGCAGTGATACAGCTAGAGTATAGGGGAAAAATAGGGAAATAATGTGTCTGAAGGATATAAAGTGGATCTGAGTCAGTAAAATGGATCCAACAGGCCAACGAGTGCTGATGCTCACAAGGTGGAAAATTACGTTGTAACAGATGCCCCCTAATGTGTGAGGTCAGAGAATGATGCTACAATGACCGAAATACATTATAAATCTCAGAAGTGGAGTGATGGAGACACACTTGGAAGGAGCAACTCACTCGTCATAATACAATAGTATCTCTGAATACATGTCGGTATAGTTACAACAATCCGATACAATGGCCATGAATAGGCAGTACATATTGAATATCTATCATAAGTGGTCACAACCATGATCCCTCTACAGTAAGATATGGTCTCCTGCTGAAAAGGAAACAACTGGTGCAAACTGGAGGTACAAACTGTTGATATCTGAGAGGTGATATCTCAGATGTAAAGTCATAATCATAAGTATCATATTGAATGCCACTATCGCCTGGGGTCTTCTACACAAGTCTTCGACAGTGCAAGTCCTATCAAGTGAATAAAGGAGTTGAGGTCGAAACTGATGTGACATCGTCTGATTATCAGTCAATGATGTATACCGTTAACAGACGCGAGATAACCCACCGATAATGAAAATGGGAATCAAGGCACATAGTACAATCATCAAAGTGTGAATAGATGTGTTGAAGTCGAACACTAAGATGAATCCATCGATCAGGGACATTGATGTATTCCCAAAATTGTTGATGGCGAGAGAACCTGCCACTAATGACTGCAAGCCTCAAGGTACTCAACCAAACTCTAAGTCTCAAGTTCCGGAATAAATGGGTTGAAGTCAACGGAATGAAACTTGCTGGAAGGAGGGAATTAAGGCATCCCCCATCAACCAACACGAGGTACTATCTACGTTGAAAGATTTGGAAGAACTCAGGTGAAACGAACTGACTCAATAAGGATGGTCAGCATGCAATAGTCATGAGATCTGAGGAGTGGCCAACTCTGGTTTTAGGACTTCCTTTGAACAATGTAATGTCCCTACCCTTGGACCCAATGCAAGGAAGGGAACCTGATGCTATTCTATGGGAGTTTTCATAAAAACTCAACCAATTCATTAGATTTTAAAGCAAAGAAATACATATGTGCAGATGTAAATCAATTAAACATGCACATCGGAATGAAAACCTCATCCACACACATATTACATGAATGTTATTCAATTTAACACAGTCAACAATCTAACACGTTTGCAGAAGTAAATACCCAATAAAATACTCATCTTGATGTAATGTTGTCCCGAACTGTTGATGTATATGTAACTTCAGAATGTATTTCACATATATGTATATTGTATTCCTATAGAGATGTTATTATTCCTCTATACGGAAGTGTCGTCATTTATATTGTAAGTGTCATAACTTATACTTGATGGGTTATTAGACCACTTTGTTTGGGGTCGGCCCTGTATAAGTCATGTGGGTCAAAGGGTTATTAGACCACCCTATTGGGGGTCGGCCATGTGGGTCAAAGGGTTATTAGACCACCCTATTGGGGGTCGGCCCAGTCAGCATTATGTTATGTGGTTAAGTTCGAGCCTACATGAGTTAGTTAAAAATGCAAGTCAAGTCAAGTATAAATAGAGTGCGGGAGGCACTCTATTTGCTCACTCACTTCTCACTTATGCACTCAAGGAGGAGTGGCGCACTTATGGAGGAGGAGGATCTGCTGCTAGGTTGTGTCTATCTCTTATGGTTGGTTGGTTGTATCATTGCTCTATCTATCTCCGAGGAAGTTATTGGGGTTTTTCACCTTTATGGTTTTCCCCAAGTAAATCTTTGTGTCTCTTGTGTGCTTGCATTATTGTCTCCATGATTGATATGTTGTAGATATGCTGTACATGTTGTTCTCTCAGTTAAGATCCTAGATCAGATTGAAGTAAATTCAGAAAATTTAACATGGTATCAGAGCTAGCCTGAAAGAAGGCATGATATGGCATGTATGACACTTGTTGCACTTACGATGCTAGGGCTTGATATAGCAAAAACCAGTCATCGTAGCACTTTCGCTATAAATCCGTTTTGGAGAAGTTTTCGGATCTGAAATTGTTACAGCACGAAGCTAATATCCCCATGTACCTTGTGTCCAAAGGAAAACCTCTAATTCGTTGTAATTTGTGATTTATGATCTGTACAATATAGGGTTTCTGCCTCTTCCAGATCTGAGTCAAAATCAGGTGACCTTGGGAAAAAGGTCATAACTTGGTCTAGGAAGCTCCAAATGAAATTTCGTAAAAAGTGACAGGTAGTACACAGACTTTAATATCTCAGAAAACATTTTCGGAGGCCTAAGTTTCACCAGTGACACGTGGCACGCCATACAAGTTCGCTCTCCTGTATTATCCCATAAACAGGTCACGTTGCGACACTTGGCATAACTCTCTCTCAGAGAATCCAATTGAGGTCAGACCTGTCAGGATGGAAATATAACAGGTCAGGCTATCTCAAAAAACTTTTTCAGACCCTGTGGATCAAAAAGTTCAGAGTTACACCAGAAACAATCAGGTACATATTTCTGTCAAAACAGAATTATTTTTGAGTACCTTCATTCATGGCTTCCGGAATTTAGGGCTTTGAAGAAAGTTGGAATTTTTGTAATCGGAGACCACGGCTGGATGCTACTCATCAAAATAGAAATTTAGAGACCAAGATCAAAATTTTTGGTTGGGAAGAAGGCCGGGCTTGATCAAACCCTAGTTCGGGACTTTGATCAGAAAAGTGGAAAATTAGGGCTTCTGTAAAAATGGGAATTTTTGAAATCTGTGACCACGGCTGGAAGCTCCTCAGAAAAATAGAACCTTAGAGCTTTGGATCAAACCTTTTGATTGGGCAGAAGAGTGGGCTTCATCAAACCCCAGTTCAGGGTCACGTCCAGTGTATCCAGAAGTCTCAAAGGAAAAATTGAGGAGTGAAACTTGGCAGTTTTCAAATTCTGAATATACCAGCTTGATCAGCTCATCAAGGCGCATATTTCTATCCTTTCAGAAGTTTGAAATTCAAAGTTTGAATTTTTGGGGTTTCTCTGACAAACCCATATCCAGCTCCAGGTCCGGTTCTTGCAAATCAAGTGGATTGGGTTAATCCTAGAAGAAGATGGATTGGTCACCTGCATAAGTGAAGAAGTTCCTGTTTCAGAGGGAGATGAGGCTAAGGCCTTACATAAGAAGAATACAAGCGATCTCGACAGGTATGACTCATCGAGGTATGTTTTGAGATTTGTTCATGATTAAGTTTATGGTATGTTTGTCTTCATGTTATTACGGTTAGTACAATCTTGATTTTAGACTTGTCATATCACCTTAATAAAACTATGAATGCACAATAGAAATATTCATTGATTAGGGTGTTGACACTTATGATTGTACTAATGCATTATGGTGTTGTATGAGGTTTATATTGTCAACTAACCAGAAGAATCATGAAGGTATAGGTTTGAATAATCACAGGTTTTATGCATATTATATCTCTTATCTTGATTGATGATTCAACTAACCTGAAGAGTCATAGGTTTGAGTAATTATAGGTTTAGATATGTTATGTTTCTTATGATTTGACTAACCATAAGAATCCTACATAAACCTTGAATAATAATGCTTACTATTTCTGTTTGAAATGATCATGACTATACATGTTTGAGATTATTGTGTTTTAATAGTATACTAATGAATGTATGATTTTATATTAGACCTAGAGGATAACACAATGATGATACTAACAAGCATGCATAGGGATCAAGAATGTATATAAGTTCAAGGACAAGTAATCCAGGGAGCAAAGATCAAGAGGGAGTACACTCCAGTGGTTTATGAAAGGATGCAGATATTCAGAGGGAGTTGTCCATCTCTCTACATTCCACAATAGAAAGGTGTAGAAGAAGCTACTGCAGATTAGGACTCCAGCAGCTCCTGCAAGAAAGCAAAGACTCAGAGGGAGTCCACCCAACGAACAAACAAAGATAAGTATTTTAATTATCATTTCTTGCATATGTGTTTGTTTAAATAAAATTGTTCAATGATGTATATGCTCATGTTCCTAGACTTAGGATATGTATTGTGCATATTAGAATAGTTGCATTGATGAACAGTATACTACTAATATACATGGGTAAGTGGCCTATGGCACTGTACAACATTCCATTGCTACTTATCTAGAATGAAACCTCTTTGCTGACATGTTGGGAGTTGTGCACACTCTTAACAATGTTCTGGTAGAGATTGGAAGGCATCTAGAAAGTTACGGGATATGGATAAATGTTGTATTGAAGCATTGGCAAAGATAATTGCATCACTGTATGACATATTTATTTATGTGTAAGAATTTGTTCTGAAAACTATGAGATGTTTTCTAATCATGCAATTTAACTTGTTGTGTAGGAAAGATCGTATGCCATCTCCTACAAAAGAAGAACTACAACATTTGTTCCAGCAACAAAGATATCTATTGAAGATATTGAAGATATTGAAGTTCCCAGGATCTGGGATGAAGAAATGAAATGCCATGATCCGTCGATCATGAAGAATGATGTTTGGGATGTAGTCCCAAGACGTGAAGGGAAGTTTGTTATGACTTCCAAATGAAACTATCAGATCAAACATGTTGCAGATGGCAGCATTGAGAAATATAAAAGTGATGAAATAGAATATGCACCAGATGGATTTCAAGACAGCATGGTGTAGTCATATATATGTGTAGAACTTGGTATTGTAGGATAGATAGCTTTCTATCCAGTTTGGGCTTTACCAAGAGTAAAGCGGATTCCAACCTTTACTACAAGGTTGAGGAAGGCAATCCAGTGATACTACTTTTGTATGCGGATAACCTGTTTGTTACAAGTGAAGATAGATTGATTGCCGACACACAGCGGAAGCTTACTACCGAGTTCGAGATGAAGAACTTGGGGATGATGCACAATTTGTTTTTGGCATGGAGGTGTGGAAGAGTGCAGTTGGAATCTTCCTTGGACAAGGGAAGTATGTAGTAGAGATCCTGAAGAGGTTCGGGATGATGGACTGCAAGGATATGGCCACACCTATGGCATCGAATCTGAAGCTTCTATGTGATTCTTCATCTGAGCCGGTTGATGTCTCTTTGTATCGTCAGATGATTGGGTCCTTGATGTACCTAATGAACACGAGACCAGACATTTGCTTTGCTGTGAACACATTGAGCCAGTTCCTGACGGATCTGAGGAGTGTTCACCTGGTTGTTGTAAAGCATGTTCTGAGGTACCTGAAGGGTACAGTGGATTATGGGCTCAAGTATGAAGCAAATCAAAAGTTTAACCTGCAGGGTTATGTTGATTCAGATTGGGCTGGCAGTGCTGCAGATAGGAAGAGCACATCTGGGTGTTGCTTCAATATGGGATCAGGTGTGATCTCTTGGTTTAGCAGGAAGCAGTCCTGCGTAGCACTGAGTAAAGTTGAGGCTGAGTATGTTGCAGCCTGTTCATCTAGTTGTGAGGCAGTATGGCTACGAAAGCTACTGTCTGAGTTATTTGATCTCTCGTTGGATGCTACTGGTATCTTCTGTGATAACCAGAATTGTGTGAAGTTGTCCGAGAACCCAGTGTTTCATGACAGGTCGAAACACATAGAGATCAAATATCACTATATCAGGGATATGGTGCAGAGAGGAACCGTGAAGCTCCTGTATGTTGCGACGGACGAGTAGATTGAAGATGTGCTGATGAAGCCACTAGCCAGAGTGAAGTTCGAGTACTTCAAAGAGAGGCTTGGCATTCTTCAAGGAAGAAGTGATGGACACATTTGCTGAAGCCATTCCAAGCATGTTGGAAGGGGGATCCTTCACATGGCTGTGGATGTAAGCGCTGGATGATGAGCATCAAGATGATGTTCTGGTTTCTGCTTGGATATGATCAGTTGGATCATTTTTATGCATGTATGTACGCATCATGTTGGATGCTGGATATGGTCAGTTGGATCATTTTTATGTATGTATGTACGCATCATGTTGGATGCTAGATATGATCAGTTGGATCATTTTTATGTATGTATGTACGCATCATGTTGATGCTGGATATGATCAGTTGGATCATTTATATGTACGCATCATGTTGGATGCTGGATATGATCAGTTGGATCATGTGTATGTATTTTGTATATGCATCATGTTGGATGCTTGGACCATGTATCTGTATATGTATCAGGTGGATACATTGTATGATCAGGTGGATCATGTGAGGTGATATGTATCATGTATTTGTATCAGGTGGATACATTGTATGATCAGGTGGATCATGGATGATGATATGTATCAGGTAGATACGTGGTGTGCATCAGATGGATGCATTGATGATCAGGATGATCATAGATGACGAGCTTCAGGATGTTTCTCCAAATGACATGCAGCAAGATGTTGCAGTGATGATCAGGATGATCATAGATGATGAGCTTCAGGATGTTGCTCCAGATGACATGCAGCAGGATGTTGCAGTGATGATCAGGATGATCATAGATGACGAGCTTCAGGATGTTGCTCCAAATGACACGCAGCAGGATGTTGCAGTGATGATCAGGATGATCATGGATACATCAGGATGATGTATGGTGAGTATCAGGTTGATACTCTGTGGCCGTGGATCAGGTTGTGCAGATGAGCATGTAATCCGGTGCCCTGGGAGATTTGCAGATGGTCTTTCGAGGTTTTTCCTATGGCATGTAATTCGGTGCCCTGGGACATCTGGCAAATGCTCTTTCAAGGTTTTTCTCTGGGAGGACATGTAATTCGGTGCCCTGGGAGATCTGCAGATAGTCTTTCAAGGTTTTTCCTATGGCATGTAATTCGGTTCCCTGGGATATCTGGCAGATGCTCTTTCGAGGTTTTGTCCTATGGCATGTAATTCGGTTCCCTGGGAGATCCGATAGGTTGGGCTATGTGCCCGTAATCAGTCCTGGGATGCTCTTGCGAGGTTTTGCCATGACCACATGTAATTCGTTGCCCTGGGAGATCCTATAGGTAGAGCTGTGTGCTCGTAACAGCCTGGGATGCTCTTGCGAGGTTTTGTGGTGAGGTCACATGTAATTCGGTGCCCTGGGAGATCCTATAGGTAGAGCTGTGTGCTCGTAACAGCCTGGGATGCTCTTTCAAGGTTTTGTGATGCACGTAATCAGTCCTGAGGATTCCAAAGTATGGCCAGTGATGATGAAGACCTGCAGGTGGTGGGCCTACATCCAGTATGAAAAAGGACTGGCTCTGTAGAACTTCCTATGACGAGTAGATTCAGAGATTGATTGAGATAGCAGCAGCAGTGATGATGATGATGACTCGATGACGATTATCCAGTGACGATGATCCAGAGAAGATGACTTGTGCTAGAAGAACAGTGCTGAGAAATACCTTCCTAGTTAAGAGGGAGTGTTGATGTATATGTAACTTCGGAATGTATTTCACATATATGTATATTGTATTCCTATAGAGATGTTATTATTCCTCTATACAGAAGTGTCGTCATTTATATTGTAAGTGTCATAACTTATACTTGATGGGTTATTAGACCACCTTGTTTGGGGTCGGCCCTGTATAAGTCATGTGGGTCAAAGGGTTATTAGACCACCCTATTGGGGGTCGGCCATGTGGGTCAAAGGGTTATTAGACCACCCTATTGGGGGTCGGCCCAGTCAGCATTATGTTATGTGGTTAAGTTCGAGCCTACATGAGTTAGGTAAAAATGCCAGTCAAGTCAAGTATAAATAGAGTGCGGGAGGCACTCTATTTGCTCACTCACTTCTCACTTATGCACTCAAGGAGGAGTGGCGCACTTATGGAGGAGGAGGATCTGCTGCTAGGTTGTGTCTATCTCTTATGGTTGGTTGAATCATTGCTCTATCTATCTCTGAGGAAGTTATTGGGGTTTTTCACCTTTATGGTTTTCCCCAAGTAAATCTTTGTGTCTCTTGTGTGCTTGCATTATTGTCTCCATGATTGATATGCTGTACATGTTGTTCTCTCAATTAAGATCCTAGATCAGATTGAAGTAAATTCAGAAAATTTAACACGAACAACTAGCTATGTCATTGCAACATTCCTCCCATCCACAGGCCTCTTCCCAACCTGTATTCTTTCAGCACTCAGAGACCATCCCCGAGCTGGGCATGATATCTACAAGGAAAAGGGGACTCTCAATTCCAGTTCATCCCAAAGCAATGGTTACCCAAATCAAACCCCAACATTTCTTAACACACAACAACTCAAAACTGAGCATGGATACACATAACAACAAAAACACAATTGCTGGGCATGAAGAGAAACGTTTTTACAGTGGGATGCACAAAATGGGGTTTCCCTGAGCTTCAGAAAAATGTGGGAAACTAAAAACAAGCTGGTAGATGGGGATTCAACCCTGGGGAAGCAAATTCGATTTTAGAAAAATGTCCATGGAAGTTCTGGGGCAAAAATGACCTCCATAACAGTCCCAAAACATGGCCCTCCTCTCCCATCTATTGTGATAACCAAAAATGAGTTCCTAGCCATGGCAAAAGGAGGAAAACACAGAAAATCAGTGGGAAAAAATGCCCAGCAGATCCCAACTCGTGGGAGAGACAAACTCATGGGTGAATAATGGAATAGGGTCAATTTCATGGCTCTCCTCTTTCCCAAGAAGCCAAGCACGATTTTCTAGGAAGGATGGCTTGCCCATACTCGAATTTGGACAGCCATACCTCTCCAATCCCCAAGGCATTAACTGCCTCAACCAACTCTTGAATGATTGGGTACAAAGGTCAACATGGGTAGTTGAGGGTTGATTGGGTTCTCCCATTGACACTTGGCTTAGCTTGACTGGCTCAAGGGTTTGAATATTTCCCTCCCAATTCCTTGTAAAAATCATGCTCTCATCTCTTGTTGCATTGCATAGCTAGTTGTGGGAATTTATATGGAGATGCATATTTACAATTCCCATGGTTCACTAGCACATGGGTAGCATAATTTCAAATACTTGCCTCTTCTATATTGAGCATTCACTAGCGGGGCCTTGGCCTTGATCTCCACGCTAGAAATCATACAAAAATATGCATACAATATTTACATTATAGCCCAAATATTATAAGGGTCAAGAATGGGGGACATTACATTCCCCTCCCCTTGGAATAACACCGTCCTCGGTGTTCCAATACCTAGGAATACATACACGCTATATACATGTCCAAAATTCTCAAAATATAGTAGGTCTGTTCTGCATTTCACCCTTTAATCATGTTTTCAGGACCAAGTCCTTTGGTCTTCACAAATGGCTCCTGCTGGCTGGGACCTTCTAGCTCTGCATGAGGGCATTGTTCCAAAACAATCCCTTCCCTTTCTTTATCTTCCCGTTGATCTACACGTCTAGAAACTTTATGGTGGCTACCCTCTTGATGTTCCATTGTTGAGCAGTTACGAAGGCAATGATTTCCTCCACATCTCCAACATTTCATTGGTTGCTTTACCTTTTCCTGCTTAAATTCCCTTGAGTCTTCCCACCTGGAATGTTTCTTAATCGGCCGATTGGATGAATGCTTCTTCATGGATCCACTTTTTTTTCCTTTACTGATTGCTCCCATAATGCTTTTTATCTCTTTTTGTAGACTAATAGAGTCCTGCAAAACCTTGTGGTTCATCTCATTCTGTTGCCTCTGTAGCTTGAGCATCTCTCCAAGATTTTCTTGGGTTCTGGCAATTGTTTGAAGAAGAATTGTAGCCAACTCTAATAGCCCTTGGTCTGCTGCCATGGTCAATGGGAACAACTGACCACACTTTGTTTATTAGAAACACTTGCTTGTACCGGCTGCAACCAATTGTTTCAATTTCTTACCTGTGAAATTCATCATGGAAATTCTTTGTTAGGACAAGCATAACATAAACATTGAGATTAGTCAATTATTTTCCCAATTGACATGGAATGTCCATGCTTTATTCATGGGACTTTCGCACTTTCATGCTTTCCACATACACATGAACTCATTCATGTTCATTCTTTCACAGGAAATTTACTATTTCAGCATTCAAAATTCATCTCAAGCAATTAAACATAGTCTATTTTCAGCCATGACATGCACTCAACAATCTTTTGTTTTCTCCCTGTTAGTCTTATTCTATTATGGAGCTACATCATCGCTGTGGTTTCATGCTCCTTAGTCTCTTTCACTTCAATGTGAATGCTTTGACTTTCCTTTCTTGGCTATGACACTTAGTGTCTAAGGTCTGTCTAAGGATTTTCAACTAGGAACCCTCCTCCATAGTTGCCTACAGAACCTTTAGTTGCTATGACCCACTCATGTTCACTAGCACCATCTTTCATTACTGCTCATATTGAGCTCTTTAGGATGGTCACATGTCCATCTGCATCCCTATGATGCCTTCATAGTCCTTGCTTCCAACAATACCTACACTCAAACATTGAATCAATTCACATGTTTAGTTTATTTCCATAGGGTTTATCTCTAAACAAGAGTTTAGAAAATCATAACCAAATCATATACACACATATATTCATAAGAAAGAAGCTGCAAGGTAACCGAATACTTATCTGTATTGGATATCTTCACTTTATTCCACGGGATCCTTCTTTGCTTTGCAAGCCTTTGATTTCCCGTGGACACAATTATGAATGTTGGGCCAGCACGTAGGCTACTCCACAATCATTCGAATAGGAAATGCCAGGCCAGTACGACGACTGGGTTTATCAATTGTTTAAGGGGTGTTGGGCCAATGTACACGCTGCTTTACCATATCAAGTAGTTAATGCCCAACTAGTCACTCTCTGGACTTATCAATAACTTTATAGCGTTCAACCAGCTACTCCCTGGATTTCTCAATAATTTATATCGTCCACTCATTTACTCTCTGGATTTACTAGCAATTTATAGTCTTTCAGGGTCTTGCCTTCCTGCAATGACCAAGGTTTCCAACAATGAAACAATAGTGTATCAGCTTAGCTGTTAGAAGACTTATACCTAAAATATTCATTATTCCAAACAAGACATAAATGAAAACGAATACTTATCTGTATTGTGTGTTTCCCCTCTGGTCCACAGGGTCCTGATTTGATTTGTAAGCCTTGGAATCGCCTATGGACTTGGATATAGTTAATGCTTAACTAGTACACCTCCCCATCGGCTGGATTTACCAAGCATTTGGTGGTGCCCAACCAGTCCCATACCTGGTTGGCCCTCTCTAGTGCCGAGCCAGCACATTCGTCTGGGTCATCGACCAATGGAAGGAAACTGCGCCACCTGACCATTATAGGTCAAGGCTCTACTATGAAGCCATAGGCATCTCAGGGTTTTCAGTCAGTATTTGGTGCTCGCCCTCCTATTGCTGACCCAATAGAGATTTTATGCCTTCACCAATGTCACCACACCTTCTTGCACCATAACCCTTCACACACACATCAACTCTTCATTCATACAAGGACGCCACTCCTTCTATTGTGCAAATCGGTGGTTCCTTTTTGGAACTTTATAGGTGACTTTCTTGACTGCAGGTTAACATGGCCCCACTCACATAAGGATGATACCCCTTTTTACTACACAAATTCTTGGGTTTGTCCATCCCTTCCAGTATTATTTAGTGTGAGCATAGAAAGGTTTCCAATTCCTATACAGTCCTTCTGCGTACCCTTCTTCACTTTGCCTCTTAATGTGTAGTACCAATTGGCATCTGTGTAGGCTAACAACACAAGAAGGATAAACAGGCTTATCAGTATTGCTTCTCAAAATCGCAACCACATTCCATAACATTCACTATCAAGTATTGAAACACCAGGAATGCGTCCATTCCATTAGAGTGTAGTCAATATTGACAACCCTATCATGACCCGGCACCAGAAAAGGTGTGCACCCCCTTTCCAATGTGAGCCATGTAGGCCCTAATCATACTCAAGCAGTCTGAAATGATATATATAAATAAAGTAGAGCATGCTCTGCATATTAACCCTAATAATTTAGACATGCATGTTCTAGTATAGGGTCACAGAATACTCATTCATTTTGCAGATGTATCTCACATGCCTTCTTGGCATAGCTTTACCATCTCACTCTCATGGTTTACTGACATGCGGTTTGGCTGAGACATTATCAATGGTGTTTCACCCGAAACCCATTTCCAAAGCATGGGGTCCTTCCCCATCTAATTTGGATTTTGCAGACCATCACTCCTGGTCTTCCTGCAATGTGTCTTCCTGGCACATTTATCAAATAGCCAAACGGTTAGCAGCATTTAACAATAGAATTCAAATCTGATTTCTCTAATCAGCCAATGGCATTAATAATTAAATTCAGGTATGAATTTGCAATTCTGTCCTCTACAGAAATTGATTTGCTTAGCCATGAGTCTATTCTCATATCGTTTGGCTCTTGCTCATGGTAGATTCCAATCTTCATCATGGACTTACCCATATTTGCCATGCCCAAAACAATCTACCTGAAATCTGAAACTTCAATCAGCCAAACATGTTGTGCGTATATATGCATTTAATCCTTTCAATGCTACAACAGTCACTGAAGTGATCTCAGAATTATAACACTCAATAATTCAAACACCTTCAGCTGTTAACATTTGAGATGCAATGATATATATATATATATATATATATATATGGAAGACATGGGTACACTATCCGTTATCATAAATAAAATTGCAAGACATGGGTACACTATCCGTGCAATTTAAATAAACTGTAAATACTCATTACTTCACATTCCATGCAATCTCTATCCTTCCACATAGCACTCGAGTAGCCCATCATCATGTCTACCTTCTTCATGCAATCTTTCTCCTGCATTCATAGAAGCTCATGAAATGCTCTCAGTATTAACAATGGTTCACCATTCCATCTATTATCTAAATGCATTGAAACCTATACATATCACAACCGTGCATTATCGCAATGCATCTCAACATGTGCACTTACACATATGCATGCTCATTCACAACATTCACATAATATTTTAATGTGCATTCACTTAATGCATAATCTCTCAATACAATTTTGCATCAACCCACAAATACTATGCATTCCAGCATATTAGGGCCTAACCATGCCTATTTCATATGGCATATACTACCACAACACGACTATAGGTCTTTACTCTCTTTGGTTATTTAAACTTATAATCCAACATACACAATGGCATGTTATAATTCCATATGAATGCATTGAGGTTTCTAAGCAATTATAGGGTGTAAGGATCCTTTCCCTCACTTACCCACACCTCATCATGCTCAGTAGATTAACATTCACATTCAGACACTCAGTGCCACATGCCAATCAATCAACATAATTTAAGCATAGTTGAAGGGGTCTTACCAAATACTCATTCCACATTCATGCAGTTAAGCACAAATCACCGTTACCTGTATGGATGTCATTAAAATCGCTTGATGTTACCTGATCAATTGGCCTCTTACCTATGTTACACAGTCCTTTTTCCAACCTCGTGATCATAGATTTGTTGCACCATCCTTTCTTCATAAGGTTGTTGGGTATATGCAACAACATCATCCACATCCTTAGTCATGCTTCGGTTGTCTTTGGTCCGATAACCAATGCAAACACGACTAATTATTTTTTTTAACGGTAACAGAGTAAAGGATTGTATTTATAAAGCTGTGCACAGCTATTCATGACAAACTTTCAGAAAGAGTTTTTAACAGTGCAGAGATATCTGGACCTGCTATCACTATAATAACTATCTGCATTACATTACAAGCTCTGAGCTTGGTTTTCTTGAAATTTTCCAGCATAGAGCTGGAGTAAACCTTAACAAACTGACTGCAAAGGATTATACAAAAATGCATTAACCAAAATGAGCAAAATTTTTGAAACCTGGGCTGTGTTAAGTCCTAGCCTTTCCTCCTTAGCTGAGTAGAAGAAGCATCCACCATAACCTGATTAATTTCCTGATTTACTGTTGGGTTTTCATGAACCCAGCTCCCCTGAGTTGCTCCAGTGAAAACGGCCATGTCTTCCTGTAACCTATCCATTTTCCCCATTAATTCAAAAATATTTCGTTCCAGATCATCAATTCTGGAATCCTGGCAAGATAACTGTGTGCACACATGATTTATGTCGGACGCCATCTCTGCATTCTGGTTTACGTTGGAGCAGACCGCGTCGTATGTATTCCGGACTGCAAACTTGATGTCCACTAGCGTCCTGCTCAAAGCGGCTATGGCCGCCCTAATTGATTGCATTGTTTCCCAGTTAGACGCCTGAGCCAGCAAGAGACGAGGGGGAGGAGTGTCGAGCTCGCCAAGGGAGAGGCGGCTCAGAGCTTCAGGCAGATGGGGAGGACGAGCCATCGCGGAGGGAGGAAAAGGGAAGGTGGGTGGGGGAGTTAAGAGAGCCCCGTGGGAGCTGACACCGAGGGAGAGGGCGAGGTGACAGGTGGAGGAGCGGACGGGGTGGCGTGTGGGAGAAGTCTCGGGAGAGGGAGTGGTGTGAAGACCATAGCTTAAGAGAGGGTAAGGGTCCCTTGTGAACAAGGCCCTAACCAAAAAACTCACCTTGAGATCAATTAGCCTAGGAATAGGAACCTTAAGGGATGTAATGAAATCCCAAAACTCCATTTTGATCCTTGATTTGCCCTATTTCGAGCATGATTCCATGATTTGCCGCTAAATCTGCCATCCTGTTGTTCTCTCGGAGGATGTGAAAGAAGGATGTCTTTGAGAGAATTGTATTGGCTTTAATTCTTTGCATGTATCTGTCAGCTTTTGAGCCTGGCGAGGCATACCCTCTTTTCATGATTTGGATGACGTGCCTAGAGTCTCCATAGATTTTGAGGTTGTCTATGCTGTAATTGGAGGCCATTTCTAAAGAGAGAATGAGAGCTAACCATTCTGCCTCATTATTTGTTTTCCTACCTAGTCCCCATGAGAATGATGCGATTTTAATTCCTCCGGGATCAAAAAGAATCCCACCCGCACCTGCCACCCCAGGGTTCCCTTTAGAAGCCCCGTCAAAGAATATGCTATGACTATTATGCTCCTTCCACCACTTGGAAAAAGTATCAGGGTCTTTTCTGATTTCCCAAGCAGAGTTGAGGCGTTCTTTTTTGGACTGAAGGAAGCTGCCCTTCACAAACATGCTACACCATTGAAGTTCAGATAGAGTTAGAGGCTCTTGTGCAGGGAGAGAGACCTTTTTAGAGGAAAGTGAATCCCCGATCATTGCGATGGCTTTTATGGCAGCTCTATTACTGTCCACTTTCTTGTCCTCAAAAATACTTTTGTTTCTACTTAACCAAATCTGCCAACAAAGATTCATTGGAATTAGATTCCAAATTCTCCTCATAGTCTTCTTGGATCTTCCTGGGAATGTGCGTCCCCAGCGATCAGAGAGATCAATTAGGGAGGAGGGGAGAGTGACCGATCTCCATTGACTGCCCAGGACCTGAGCCCAAACTTTCTCTGCAAAAGGACACTCCAGAAAAATGTGATGGGAACTTTCTTCAACGTTTTTACACAGGGTGCATCTAGAAGGACCAGTGATTCCCCTTACTTTAAGATTTTCAGCAGTTAGCAATTTACCATGAGTTAAAAGCCAAAAGAAAATGATTATTTTGGGGATGCCGTCCGAATTCCAAATATTCTTCCATTTTCTGTGAGCCGGGAGGTTGGGAGGGGAGAGTTTTTCATATCCTGCTTTAACTGAATACGAGCCCTCTTTCCCCCATCCCCGGTGATCTTTTTCGTTGATGCTAATCGGAGCTTTCCCATGCAGATGTTCGAGGAGAAGAATATACTCCCTTTTTAGGTTGGCCGGAGGATCCATTCGCTTCCAGCTTTTCCAATCTCCATTGTCTTTCCAAATCACCAGGTCTTTTAGCTTTTTAATGCCCATGTTTTTCAACCAGTCTCTGATGGCCTCGATCCCCTGAACTTTACCAAGCGGCTTGTCTCCATTTATGCTGTCCGTCCAAAGGTTTATTCTTTCCCCATTCCCAGGGATCCAATAGAGATTTTCAGTGATTAAAGCCGCTGAGGAGTTAATTAGTCCCCATATAGCCGTTCCCTTCTTAGAGGTAGGCTTATCCAGACATCTTTGTCTGGAGCTTCTGGTGTATTTCTTCCTTATAACCTCCTTCCACCACTCCTTCTTTCCAGAAACAATCCTCCAAGCTAACTTGGCCCCCAGTGCTTTACTTACTAAAGCTGGCTCACGAATTCCGAGCCCTCCCCGCTCCTTCTTTTCTTTGACAATCTTCCAATTAACCAAATGAAATTTTTTATTCTGAGTTTTTCCCCCTTGCCACAAGAATTTCCTTATCTCTATGCTAAAAGCATTTTGTATTGAAGCCGGGGCTAACATTATGGCAGAGGTGAATACAGGTAGAGAGGACAGAACAGATTTTATCAAGGTTACTTTCCCAGCCAGGTTCAGCCATCGAGTTCCCCAAGAGTTAATTCTTGCTTTAAATTTTTCAAGAATAGGGGCCCAGACAGAGGACGGAGGGTACTTGAGAGATATAGGGGTGCCCAGGTATTTGAAATAGGTCCAATTCATGCATGGCTTGAAGGCAAGGATGGCTGCAATAAGTCTGATCGTATCAGGGCGACAGTTCCAGGTATAAAAGTTGCATTTTTGGTCATTGGTTTTGCCTCCAGAGGTCCTGAGAAAGAGGTCGAGAGTGGTTTTAAATCTTGCAGCAATCTGAGGAGAGGCACTACCTAAGAGAATAGTATCGTCGGCAAACTGGGCATGATTTATTGCTTGTACATTACGGGTGAAAGAAATGCCAGGCAGAGAATCTGAAGCAAGGAGAGAGTTGAGTTTTCTACTTAAAGAATCCGCCATAATGACAAAAAGAAAGGGAGAAAGGGGGCACCCTTGCCTCAGTCCACGAGATAGACGGAAGAAGGGGGTGGGCCTTCCATTTAGCAGGGGGGAAATCCATGGAGCGCCAATGCAGGCTTTAACCCAGCTGATAAATTTTTCTTCAAAACCAAATTTTTTCAAGACCGCATAGATAAAGTCATGTCTTACTCTATCAAACGCATTGGCCATGTCTAATTTTATTGCCATACCTGCATCCTTATTTCGCCTGCTTGAATGAATGGCCTCCTGCACAAGAAGAATATTATCGTATATTTGTCTGCCTGGAACAAAGCCGCCCTGGTTTGGAGAAATAATTTTGGGGAGAAGCTTCTTGACTCTGTTTGCTAAGACTTTAGTGAGGATTTTATAAGAAGAGTTGCATAGCGAAATTGGTCTAAACCTCCCTATTGCATTTGCTTTTTTCTCTTTCGGGATTAGAGCTATGAAAGAGGTGTTTGTGCCCCCTCCTATTTTCTCACGGTTTCTGGTCCAGTTTATCATTCTAAGGAGATCGGCTTTCAGCAGATGCCAACACTTTCTGTAGAAGTGGATGGAGAATCCGTCAGGTCCCGGGGATTTTTTCGGGTTAAGAGACCACACTGCCTTTCTGACTTCTTCTTCAGTAACCTTCTCCATGAGCATGTTGTTTTCTTCTGCAGTGACTAGGCTGGGAATTTCACGACACATTCCTTCCAACTCTATATTAGTCATATCCTCTTCCTTCGTATAGAGTGACTCAAAGTGATTTCTGACTTCTGCCTTTATCGCTGAAGGATCATCTATCTTAGTTCCATCTTCTCTGATTAAACTGAGAATATTGTTTTTCCTGTACCTTTCTTTGCACTGAGCATGGAAGAACTTGGTATTTCTGTCCCCAGATTTGAGCCATAAACATCTTGATCGAAGTCTCCATTCCTCTTCTTCTTTTCTGTTCACTTCTTGTATTTTAGCTTCCAGCGTTTTCTCCTGCATTAGCATTGCTTCAGTTATCCTTTCCTTTTCGATTTGCTCTTGCAGGGACTTCAGTTCCTCTTGCAAGGTATTGATTGCCTCCCGAGATCTCCTCGAGCTTTGCTTTGCCCATCTTTTCAGCATAGTTTTTGTATTTTTGATTTTAGTTTCCCAAATATACCCCGGGGAGCCTGGGATAAATTGCTTCCAAATAACTTTGACTTCCTCATAGCAGGCTTCATGCTCCAGCCACTCAGGATTATATCTGAAGGGGAGAGGTCCAAGATTACCGGGAAAAGAGAAGAAAAGAGCGATTGGACGGTGATCAGAAGCAGCAGAGGCCAAGATTTTTGAATCGGGCAGGAGGGGTTTATTAAGAAGGGAAGAGCTGAGCAAAAATCTGTCAAGCCTAGCAGCTATATGTCCAGGCCCGATTCTCTTGTTGTTCCAAGTGAAATTTCCTTGCAGAGGCTTAATGTCCACCAAGTTCCATGTAGCCTGTAGGTCTTCCATCCTTTCTCCAAACGGATCTCGGATCTTCGAGCCCCCTCTTCTTTCTTCAGCACTTATGGTGACATTAAAGTCACCTGCAATTATGCAAGGGGAGGGGTTTCTTCCAAGATGAAGATCTATGAGATTGTCCCAAAAAATTTCTTTGAGGCCATGAAGCGTAGGTCCATACACATTTCCAATCCAAAATTTTTCATTTTTTGTCAAATCTTCTAACTCTGTAAATAGCCAATTTCTGCTACTTAAAGTGGAATTGCATTTGTACATACCTTTATCCCACCAAGTGATGAGCCCTCCAGAGGCTCCAACCGAATTGACTGTCTTTCCTTCTCCTTTGGGCCATATTTGTGATAGAGTTTTGAGACAATCTGTCTCCTGCATTTTAGTCTCCTGGAGCATGAGTATTGAGGGGTTTTCCAGCTTTTTTATTCTTTTGATTGCTTTCGTCTTTTGCTTGCCTCCTAACCCTCTACAATTCCAGGAGACTATCTTCATTATTTTTTGGAGACGTTGGATACTGCTCTTTCCCTTTTCTCCTCCATTGTTCCCTGAGATGCTTGGTATTGGGAAGGATTCTTACATGCGAGTCGAGACTGGTTTGCTTACCCGCCGCTTTGTCTCTAGCCGCTTCTTGTTCTCTTATTACTTTGTTCAATTTCCTGCCTTTTTTTGTTTGGGGTTCGATTTCTTCTTCCTTGCTTTCTGAGGTTTCTTCTAAAAACAATTTTGCTTTTGCTCTTGTGACCGAGCCCATCAAAGATTTGGGGGCCTCGCCTTCAGGTTCCTCCTGCTGTGTTGGAGACGCTAAGCGTGTTTCTCCTTCCTCCAGTTGTTGACAGGCATTCTCCTTTCTTTCTCCCTCCCTAACATTTCCTGTCGTTTCCTCTTGAGCTTAGTCTGCAGGGAGAGTATGCTCTTCCCCACCCATTTCTGTTGCTAATAGCTGGAACTTATTGACTTCCCTATTTGTACTTTGCTGTTTATTGGGCATTTCCTTTCTTTTAGGAGAAGTTTGAGAGGGTTGGTAGTTTGTGGACTTCCCTCCCTTCTTTCTTACCTCATTCCATTCTCCTTCTTGTATTTCTTCTACTTCCTGCAACTTCCTTTTGGGACAGAGCTTTGCAAAATGGCCATATTCATGGCAAACTTTGCATTTGAATGGGATCTGTTCATAATCCACTGTTTGAAGATGGTTCCATCCATCCATCGACAGACTTATTGCTTCAGGAAGCCCCTTTTCAAGATCCACTTCCACACAAATCCGGGCACAGGAGAACATTGGGGGTTTTGGTTCTGATTTATCAATATATTTCCCCAATGAGTTGCCAATGGCCTTCAAGTCTTCATCATTCCAACAATGCAGCGGGAGATGGGGCAACTTGACCCAGACTGGGACAGCTGAAGGGATGTCCTTTTCGGGGTCGAAGGAGAGGTCCCATTTATTGATATACATTCCCCTAGGTCCCATGAAGTAAGGTCCATTTCTGAATATTAAGTCTCTGTCTTCCTTTTTCTCGAAGTAGAAAACAAAGAAGCCCCTTCCACAGAAGATTTGCTGAACTTCTCCTTGAATGAGGGGACGCCAGTTTTTATTGAGCCAGATTTCAATTGATCTCGGGGATGGCCAAAGCCCAGTGAAGTGGCCAACCAATCCTTTTTCTGAAAGGGCCAAAGCTTTGCATTTTGACGCCGTAGATCCAAGTTTAACTTCCGGTATGGCGGATTTTTTAACAAACCTGGAATCCCCCAGACCTGTCGTCTTAGTGGTCGTGGGCTGGGATGCGACCAGTAAATGGAAAAGGTCATCGAGAGGGGCTCGGCCCGGGTCGGGCGGCGGATCCATCAGCAAACCCTAAACACAGAGCGCTCAGAACAAATATTGGAAACCTCACGACTAATTATTAGCAACTACCATAATCATCTTAAGTGGCTCATTGCATATGCAAAACCTCACTATTTTACCAATATGCAATATCATATACATGCACGAACATTTTCACAGGAAATGTGCAATATTTCTTAATATGCCATCTAGTGCATATTCATTTCATCTATCTAATGTATTGCATTTCCAACATCCCTATGCCATAATTTTCAACTTATGAAACTTAGGAAATATAAATACAATAGTAAGAGAGGAGTGAAGGAATTCCCCCTTTCCAAGCATGACACAGAGTCCCTTCTCCACGTCATAGCTGCTCCTTTTCTTGGTTTGCCTACCAAGCACGCAAGGAATTATTAGTTGTCATTCCTCACCAAGTAGCAATTTAATACAAATGTAAAACATTCTTAGTTGCTACTTTTCAAGCATGAAATTCCTATTCTATAACAGAAATAGTTAAGGTGAGAAGTTTCCCTCTGATCAACATTGCCTTGCTGCTCCCATTGCTCTTTCGTAATGCATATCATAGCCAATTACTTTTAATAAGGCTCCAACAAACCTTCCATGCAATTCCTACTTCTTATCCCAAGAATGCATTTCACACTTTCAATGACTGTCTCCGGGGGACGACGGGGGTCAAGGGGGCTTGCCCCCTTGTGGCTGCAGGGTGGGTCGAGGGCAGCGCCCTCGTTTTTTTGTTTGTTTGTAAATTCTTCAATTTTGCGCAATTTGGTGCATGAGTTCAAAGCGATTTTTCAACTTTTGGCACCTGAAAAATTTCCCTGGAAAAAGATTGAAGTTCCCTGTTTTAGAGCAACTCGTCCAGTTCTTCTGACCTGTTGCGGAGCAACTCGTTGAGTTCTTCTGCCGTTGCGGACCAACTTGCCGAGTTCTTCCACCGAAAGACACTTAGAATTTTTTTTTCTTTTCGGACCAAATCGCCGAGTCCTTCCGTCGTTGCAGACCAACTCGCTGAGTTCTCCCGCCGTTGCAGACAAACTTGCCGAGTTCTTCCGCCATTTCGGCCAAAAACTCATAACTTTCCGCCGAAATTTTCTTTCTTTTTCCAGCGAACTTATCGATTTTATGTCGATTCATTGTGGAGCAACTCACCAGGTTTTGCCACCATTGTGGACGAACTCACTGAGTTTCACTGCCATTGCGGACGAACTCACCGAGTCTTACCGCCGTTGCGGACGAAAAATTTGTAAGTTCTTTCCGATACAAACTTAGAAAAAGTTTAAAAAACACTTAGAAAATTTTTCGAAAATTTTGAAAGTTTGAAATTTTTCTTAATGGTCTATAATGAGCAGGAAGCATACTTACCCCTACAAGCTATGATAGGTAGCCCATGAAGGCCCAATGCTGCCACCAGCAGCTCTGATGCCAAAATGTAATGTCCCCACCCTTGGACCCAATGCAAGGAAGGGAACCTGATGCTATTCTATGGGAGTTTTCATAAAAACTCAACCAATTCATTAGATTTTAAAGCAAAGAAATACATATGTGCAGATGTAAATCAATTAAACATACATAGTGGAATGAAAACCTCATCCACACACATATTACATGAATGTTATTCAATTTAACACAGTCAACAAATTAACATGTTTGTAGAAGTAAATACCCAATAAAATACTCATCTTGATGCAATGCTATCCCGAACAACTAGCTATGTCACTGCAACATTCCTCCCATCCATAGGTCTCTGCCCAGCCTGTATTCTTTCAGCACTCAGAGACCACCCCCGAGCTGGGCATGATATCTACAAGGAAAAGGGGACTCTCAAGCCCAGTTTAGCCCAAAGCAATGGTTACCCAACTCAAACCCCAACATTTCTTAACACACAACAACTCAAAACTGAGCATGGATACACATAACAACAAAAACACAATTGCTGGGCATGAAGAGAAACATTTTTACAGTGGGATGCACAAAACGGGGTTTCCCTGAGCTTCAGAAAAATGTGGGCAACTAAAAACAAGCAGGTAGATGGGGATTCAACCCTGGGGAAGCAAATCCGATTTTAGAAAAACAACCATAGAAGTTCTGGGGAAAAAACGACCTCCATAATAGTCCCAAAACGAGGCCCTCCTCTCCCAGTTACTGTGCTAACCAAAAACAAGTTCCCAGCCATGGAAAAAGGAGGAAAACATAGAAAATTAGTAGGGAAAAATGTCCAGCAGCTCCCAACTCATGGGAGAGACAAACTCATGGGTGAATAATGGCTTAGGGTCAATTTCGTGGCTCTCCTCTTGCCCAAGAAGCCAAGCACAATTTTATAGGAAGGATGGCTTTCCCATACTTGAATTTGGACAGCCATACCTCTCCAATCCCCAAGGCATTAACTGCCTCAACCAACTCTTCAATAATTGGGTACAAAGGTCAACATGGGTAGTTGAGGGTTGATTGGGTTCTCCCATTGACACTTGGCTTAGCTTGATTGGATCAAGGGTTTGAATATTTCCCTCCCAATTCCTTGTAAAAATCATGCCCTCATCTCTTGTTGCATTGCATAGCTAGTTGTGGGAATTTATATGAAGATGCATATTTACAATTCCCATGGTTCACTAGCACATGGGTAGCATAATTTCAAATACTTCCCTATTCTAGATCGAGCATTCACTAGTGGGGCCTTGGCCTTGAGATCCATGCTAGGAATCATACAAAAATATGCATACAATATTTACATTATAGCCCAAATATTATAAGGGTTAAGAATGGGGGACATTACAAACAAGAGCATGAGCAGATTGATAGAATCAGGCAGCATAGACTCAATATAGACTGTGCGATGTAGGAGGCACCACAAAGGGCTTCATAATGACTAGAAGCTTAACCAATCAGTGGAGTAAACTGAGAAACAAGTTCAACTCCTAAGGTCCAACTATAGTCCCGACTCATAATGTATGGAGTGGAATGAATGCTCTGTTCAAAGGTGACA
Organism: Larix kaempferi; assembly: GCA_027924585.1. Lineage (NCBI taxonomy): Eukaryota > Viridiplantae > Streptophyta > Pinopsida > Pinales > Pinaceae > Larix > Larix kaempferi. The sequence goes on along the minus strand of BSBM01000299.1, from coordinate 51,652,209 downwards.
CAACAGCTTCCAACTAGAAAAAGTAACCATAATCCCGTCCGGCTTTTTGGAATATTTGATTTTTTTGGTCTTTTTCATATTTGGGAAAGCTTGAAAAAGAATAAAATTTCTTATAGTACAACAAGTGAGGGAACAAGTGTCAAATAGCAAGTAGACTAGTCCCAAGCAGTGGAACATACCTATGATCAATGCAAGGAAGCGTGTCCAAGATGTGGACACTCGGGGGGTGTTCCCTCAGGGTCAAAAGGTCACCAAATTGTGAAGGACAAATGGAAGCTTTGCAGGGCTCGACAGGAAAAGTGCTCAGGCACCAGACTAATAATTGAGTAAGTGGGAGATAGCACAAGGCTCAAGCGGCAAGCAGGATGATGCAATGCAATCACAACTTGATATAACTGGGGGGAGTCCTTATGGGAGATGGCCAGCACAAGGCAAAGTAGAGTATGAGTCTTTATCACAAAGTCATGGCGTAACTACAAAGGACTCTCGATCCTAAGGACAAACAACGGCATGGGAACCATAATGCAAAAAGGGGTTCTAACTAGGGTACCCATGTTCGAAAAGGCCCTACCGCCACATAACGACACTTCTATAATAGTGTGAAGGCTCTGTGTCGGTTAAGAAGCAGGGTCGCACCTAGGGTTTATGAAAATGGTAAAAAATTCAAATGCATAATGCATGTGAAAATGACATCTAACCTATATGCCAGGTGTGAAATGTACCTACCGTAGGCGCGAAATGATCAAAAACAACTCTCGCTGAAAAAAATCTGGTCAAAAAAGGCTACTCCAAGACATTATATTAGTCCAAAACAACATATAATGGTGAAAACTATAGACAAGTGGGTTTTGAAAATTATAAATAGTAACAAAAAATTACAATTTACAATTTATTTTTACTATTCACCCATTTGGAGTTTTGTGGTTAGTTTTCACCTCGAAGTTCAACTGTGGATTCTGGTGGGAGCTACGGGCGTCTGATCATCGAACCGTCAAGAGCAGGTTGGTAGTCTCATCCATACCTTTCATTTTAATGCTTTTATTTTGATTTTCAGTGGTTGGATTTTTTGTGTGGCCAAGCCTTAAATGGTCATGGTGCTACCCGCGGGCTATTACTATGCGGGTCATGGGTAGGGCAAGGTACTCGCAGTCAACGCATGTGTTGACAACGGGTATCCGCCTCTGTGAGCAAAATTGCCCACGGTTACGTCCGTGAAGTTAGTTTTTTAAATGAAATTGACTAAACTCTCTAGTTTCTCTTCCTCTAGGATGGTTCTAGATGTTGAAATATTGTAGCTTCTAAGAATATTATATTTGTACTTTATTATTTCGGAGATGTTTCATTCCTCCGTGAAGACCTTATTGTATATCCGGAGATGTTTTATTCCTCTGTGGATAATGAGGTAACTTGGGTTATTAGACCACCCTAGTGGGGTCAGCCCTGTCACATTATGTTAAGTGGTTAAGTTGGGGCCGACCTAGTTAATGTAAAAGACAAGTCAGAGTAGTGTATAAATAGAGGAGGTGTGTTCCTCATTTATCACACTCACTCATTATTCACTCACTTGTGAATGGCGCATAAGTGAGAGAGAGAGATCTGCTATGGAGGAGAAGGAGCTCGTGTTTGGGATATACATCTCTGTATTGTTGATCATCTATATTGAGGAAGCTTTGCTGGGTTTTCTACCCCATGAGGGTTTCCTAGGATAAATCTGTGTCTCTTGTGTTTATGCTGTTCTTTTTATTCTTTCAATGATCATGTATATGCTATTGTTGTGAAATGAAATGCAATGCTAATATTTTCTATCTTAGCATATTAAATCTTAACATGGTATCAGAGCTAACCTGAGAAGAAGACACTGTGTAGTTAGGAAGCTAGGGCTTCTTGTTTTTTGGGTTTCTCTCCACAGATCTTGAAAGCCAGGAGGCTAGATTGACTCTCCTCAGCAAGGCGCATCTTTCTGTGGAGATAGAATTCAATTATGAGCATTTTTAGTTTTTGACCTAAACATTAGGGTTTCAGAGAAAATTGGAATTTTTGGAATCCGAGTCCATGGCTGGATGCTCCTCAGAAAAATCGAAGTTTAGAGACCAAGATCAAAATTTTTGGTTGGGTGAAGCTCTGGGAAAATCAAACCCTATTTTGGGGTCCTCTCTAGTAAATCTGGAAATTAGGGTTTCTGCAAAAATTGGAATTTCTGAAATCTAAGACCATGGATGGAAGCTCCTTGAAAAAATCGAAGTTTAGAGATTTGGATCGAACATTTTGGTTGGGTGAAGCTCCGGAAAAATCAAACCCTAGTTTGGGGTCCTGTCTAGTAAATCTGGAAATTAGGGTTTCTGCAAAAATTGAAATTTCTGAAATATAAGACCATGGCTGGAAGGTCCTTGGAAAAATTGAAGTTTAGAGCTTTGGATTGAACTTTTTGGCTGGGTGAAGCTCAAGGAAACTCAAACCCTAATTCAGGGTCCTGCCTAGTGAATCTAGAAGTTTCAAAAGCAATTTTGAGGGGTGAAACTTTGCAGTTTTCAAATTTCTGAGTATACCAGCTTGATCAACTCAACAAGGCGCATCGTTCTATCCTTTCAAAAGTTTGAAATTCAAAGTTTAAATTTGTAGGGTTTCTCTGACAAACCCTGATCTAGCTCCAGATCCAGTTTTCAACAAATCAAGTGGATTGGGTCAATCCTAAAAGAGAATGAGTTGGACACTTACATAAGCGAAGAGGTTCCAGTCCCAGAGGGAGAAGAGGTTAAGGCCTTACATAAGAATGCTACAAGCAATCTCGACAGGTATGACTTGAGGAAATACAGTTATGTTTTGAAATCTAATTCTTGATTAAGTTCATAATATGTTTGTCTTCATATTATTGAGGTTAGTACAACTATGATTGTTTGATAATGAATTCATGTGAATGATAGAAGACATTCATTGATTAGGGTTATGACACTTATGATTATAGTAATTGACTTGCGGTGTTGTATGAGGATGATGTTGTCTGCTAACAAGATACAGGTACATCAAGAAAGACAAATCAAGTTCTATGACCATGATGACATAAAGACAAAGACTCATCCATAGTCTTTGACCACATAGAAGCTCTACGAGGTATGTATGACTTTGTTCTACTATGCTTAACTTATGACATATGCAGGTTCTAGCACAAGGTCTCTAAATAATTGAAGAGAACAAAGAAGATATTGTTGGGTATGTTAAGACATAACCAAGCATGATAATCCAGGTATGTTTTCCTATATCAAGTTAGAATCCTACTTTGTGTTAGGATCTTAGGTAAGTATACCTATGTATGAAATGATCATGACCATACATACTTAAGATTATTTAGAATCATAATATTTTGATAGTATTGAGACTATACTAATGAATGTATGAGACCATGAGGATGACACTAGTGCACACTTAAGGATGCATAGTGGTCTAGGATGGATAGAAGCTCAAAGACATATAATCATGAAGGGAAAATAGAGATCAAGTGGGAGGCAACCACACAAACATAAAAGATAAGTATTTGAGTTGTTATTTGAATCTTTGAATAAGTTAATAATATTGCTTGTAATAGTTGCATGCGTATTTGTATTCCTAGAATATATCATGCATAGTGTGAGCATTCATATAGCATTGAACAATATACTACTAATATGCATATGATGGGTAAGTTGGACAAACATTCCATTGTTGCTTGTCTAGAATGAAATCTCTTTGCTGACATGCTGAGAGCTGTGCACGCTCTCGATAGTATGTTCTGGTAGAGATGGAAGGCATCTAGATAACCACTGTATGCATACAGGATATGGAAATGTGTTGTGCCAAAGTATTGGTCAAGATAGTTGTATGACTATGTGAATCATATCAGTATGCATAGTAGGTTATCATGTAAACATAATTTGATGATTATGAAGTATTACTAATCATGTGATTAACTTTGATTTGTAGAAAAGATCATGTGCTATGATGATGAACACCTGTTCCAAAGAACGAGTGATGGATGTTCAACAAGAAGACTTACAAATCAAACATATTATAGAAGGCTTGTGGTTAGAATATTCTCTTAGAAAGAAGAAGAGGATCATGACGAGATTCTCTTAATGGTGTAACTGAAGAAAGATCTATACAGACACCTAGGATCGATAGTCATTTGATGAGATTAATGATCACCATGGGTGATGTGGATTTCAACCCTTGCTACAAGGTTGAAGATGGTGTCTATATACAAATGACATTCTTCTCTTAGATGGATGCAAGAAGGAACTCACCACAGAGTTCGAACGATCTTGAGGCTCATATCAGTAGACCCATCTGACCGGAGATGGAACAGATACATATGCACAAGATCACTCAACACAGAGTGTGAATGATTTTCAGTCACAGAGGGAGAATTGACAGTCTCTTGACAAGCTTCGGATTTACCAGAAGTAAAGCTGATCCTAACCTTTACCTTAAGGTTATGGATAATACTATTATTGTATGTGGATGATCTCTTTCTGACAGGGAATGAGAAACATATCATGGAAAGCAAGAAGAATCTAGCTACATAATTTGAGATGAAAGATCTCGGATTGATGCATTACTTCCTAGGACTGGAAGTATGGCAAGGCTCAGAAGGAATCTTTCTTAACCATGGAAAGTATGATGTAGAAATCTTGAAGAGATTTGACATGCTGGAATGCAAAGCCATGGCCACTCCCATGGATTCCAATTTTAAGTTGTTAGCTGATGACTTATTAGAGTTAGTGGATGTGACTATGTATAGACGGATTATTGGGTCATTGATGTATTTGACGAATACCAGGCCAAATATATGCTTTGCTGTGAACACCTTGAGTCAATATCTAGTGGAACCTAGGCATGTTCACCTGATAGCTGCAAAGCATGTGATGAGGTACCTAAAGGGTACGATGGAATTTGGTCTTTGTTATCTTGGAGATGATGACTTCAGATTGTATGGCTACACAAATGCTGATTGGGCTAGAAGTGTATCAGACAAGGAAGAGTACATTGGGTGGATGTTATTGTTTGGTATCTGCCATGATCTCGTGGTTTAGTAGGAAGAAGTCTAGTGTGGCTCTCAGCACAGCTAAAGTGGAATATATGGCTTCTTGCTCTGCTAGTTATGAAGCGATATGGCTTTGGAAGTTGTTATCAGGATTGTTTGACTTATAGATGGACCCCACTGTGAACTGTGTGACAACCAGAGCTGTATCAAGATGACAGAGAATCCAGTGTTCCATGATAAGTCAAAGCACATAGAGATCCAATATTTCTATATATGGGATATGGTGCAGAAAGGAGCTATTAAGCTCGAATATATGAGCACTGACGAACAAGTTGCTGATGTATTGACCAAACCTCTGTCTCGAGTAAAGCTTGAGTATTTCCGAGACAATCTTGGTGTAGTTCAGAAGGACCCTCCTCGAAAGGGGGAGTGATATGGTCGATGATGATATTTGGATACTGGTATCGATGATGAGATTTCCTATATTGACGGTAAGGTCAATGATGAGGATACATGTGTTGATATGGATACTTATATCAATGATGAGGATACTTGTATTGATGATGAGGTTACCTGTTCCGACAATGAGGTCGATGATGAAGTTTCTAGTTAGGATGATGAGGTCGATGTATGGTCCTTAGACTTTTGTCTAAGTGGACAAGAGGGGATTGTACCATCCGCGGACTTCAGTCCCTAATTTGATCCGTATACATATGTATCCGAGAAGTGGTACCTAGTGGACGAGAGGGGATTGTATCATCCCCGAACTTCAGTCCCTGAATTTATCCGTAGACATATGTCTTCGAGAAGTGGTCCCTAGTGGATGAGAGGGTATTGTATCATCCCCAGACTTCGGTCCCTGAATTGATTCGTAGACATATGTCTCTGAGAAATGGTATCTAGTGGACGAGAGGGATTGTATCATCCCCCGACTTCGGTCCCTGAATTGATCCGTAGACTCTTGTCTTCGAGAAAGATATTGGTGAATGATGTAATGTGCGCTCTTGGACCGCTCATCATAGTAGTAGGTGATCATTCACAAAACCTGTAATGATGTAATGGTTGCTCCTGGATTAGTAGCTGATCATTCATAGGTTGTAAATCCTAGATTTGATCTAGGTCACACCCTAGTTGGAATAGTACTGGCTCCGTGGTTGTAAATCCTAGATCTGATCTAGGTCACACCCTAGTTGAAATAGTAGTGGCTTTGTGGTTGAATGGAATGAGGTAATGTGCACTCCTGGACTGCAGCAGGTGATCATTCGCAGGTCCTGTAATGATGTAATGTTCGCTCCTGGACTACTCAGTGCAACAGCAGGTGATCATTCACAGGTGGTAAAATCCTAGATTTAATATAGGTCACATCCATTATGAAAAAGGACTGGCACTGTGGTCGGGATTGCATCGTTCCTAGACATGTTGAGGTGTCTTAAAGTGATAAGGATTGATCATCCTGTAAGTAGATCAAGATTACATCATCCCTAGACATGAGAGGTGTCTTAAAGTGAGAAGGATTAATCATCCTGTAAGCATATCAGGACTACATCATCCCTGAACGTTTGGTTCAAAATGTACGTGATAGGACTGCATCGTCCCTGAATGTTTGGTTCAAAATGTACATGATAGGACTGCATCATCCTTGAACGTTTGGTTCAAAATTTACGTGATAGGACTGCATTGTCCCTGAACGTTTGGTTCAAAATGTACGTGATAGGATTGCATCATCCCTGAACGTTTGGTTCAAAATGTATGTGATAGGACTGCATCGTCCTTGAACGTTTGGTTCAAAATGCACATTATAGGATTGTATCATCCTTGGACTTATGTCCTAAAGTGAGTGGGATTGATCATCCTATAATTGGATCATGTGTATTGCAGAGTATGCTGCTATGATGATGCTATTGATCGAGAGGATCCAATTGATGATGTGATGCTGTTGATTGAGAGGATCCAGTTGATGATGTGATGCTGTTGATCAGGAGGATCCAGTTGATGATGTGATGCTGTTTATCGAGAGGATCCAGTTGATGACATGATGCTATTGATTGAGAGGATCCAGTTGATTATGTGATGCTGTTGATTGAGAGGATCCAGTTGATGTTGTTATGATGATGATCAGTAGATCTAGACGATGAGGCTATTGATCGAGTGATCCAGATGATGACGATGCTGTAGCTGATTGAGTGCTACAGAAGGTGAAGACTCAATACTGACAATGCTGATACTCCAGTATTGAAGACTTGAAGATATTTGAGTAACTGGTTGAGTTACTGATGATGTTGAGAAAGCTTCTTGCTCTTGCAGATGTTGTTATAATATCCTTCTCATTAAGGGGGAGTGTTGAAATATTGTAACTTCTAAGAATATTATATTTGTACTTTATTATTTCGGAGATGTTTCATTCCTCCGTGAAGACCTTATTGTATATCCGGAGATGTTTTATTCCTTCGTGGATAATGTGGCAACTTGGGTTATTAGACTTCCCTAGTGGGGGTCGGCCCTGTATGAGTCATGTGGGTTAAAGGGTTATTAGGCCACCCTAGTGGGGTCGGCCCTGTCACATTATGTTAAGTGGTTAAGTTGGGGCCGACCTAGTTAATGTAAAAGACAAGTCGGAGTAGTGTATAAATAGAGGAGGTGCGTTCCTCATTTATCACACTCACTCATTATTCACTCACTTGTGAACGACGCATAGGTGAGAGAGAGAGATCTGCTATGGAGGATAAGGAGCTCATGTTTGGGATATACATCTCTATATTGTTGATCATTTATATCGAGGAAGCTTTGCTAGGTTTTCTACCCCATGAGGGTTTCCTAGGATAAATCTGTGTCTCTTGTGTTTATGCTGTGCTTGTTATTCTTTCAGTGATCCTGTATATGCTATTGTTGTGAAATGAAATGTAATGCTGATATTTTTTGTCTTAGCATATTAAATCTTAACACTAGAATATAGAGAGAGGGAACATGACCTTATGGATGAGGCCGTCCGCAATGATTTGCGCGCACAACAAACTTTACAAGCATGCGGGTTATACAAATTTTGGAACATAGGGGGTTTGAGGGCCCAAAACCTATTGCTCCGCCATTTGATAGACTACTGGGACATAGATGCACATAAATTCAACCTAGACGGGAAAATACTCACTTTGGAAATGGAAGATATCTACTTCATTACTAGTTTGTCCCGCTGAGGTGAAGTGGAAAGCCTTCAATCTCATTCTATGGGTGGTGGGATCACCATCCCCAACTATATTGAGCAATATTGTGTTCCAAATACTTGAGTAGTGGGGAGTCAGGTGCCCATCAGAGCCATAGTCAATCTGAGCAAGAAGGTTATAGTTGCTATTCAGTAGTGCGAATTTTTGGTTCAAAAGCTCTTCACCAGGCATCTAGGCCAGTGATGTTCTATGCGTCACAGTCTATGCAGCCCATGATATTTGACTGATGCACAATGCTACTGGGGTCCATGAAGACCCAGTTGATGGAGTGCAAGCAAGGGGAGGAAAAAAACTTTGGATACGATAATATCTTATGCAGTTTCTTCTTTGAGCGAGTTCCAGGGCTCAGTCTGAGGGTTGAAGTCCCTCCTCATAGTCTCCGCGACCTAGCCCTGACCCGGTGGGCAGAGGTCTTGACACGGCAAGGTGGTGGCCGTAAGGAATCACCATACACAGAGGAGTTCTTTCACTGGTGGGACCGACAGGTCATAGCTATAGATGACTACCCCTATGCAGGGATAAACTTCCGCCAGGATTGTGACATGCCACTTCCACCAGATGCAACGTTTGGAGACATTGGTGAGTTACTCTTTTTATGTTTTTGTGTATTAAATTTTTATGGATTTTTTATTATGAATGTAAATGCAAAAATCTTTTTGGGGGTAGTATCACATATTAATGTTTCACTGTTTTCTCGCAGACAAGGATCCAATGAGACCTGTTAGTGCCAGAAATTGACCCTAGACTACAGAAGGGAAAGCCAACACTATCTCAATATAAAAAGAAAAAAGGTTTTTATTGTTTTAGGGTTTTTGGTTTGTATGTTTCAATTTCAAGAAAGTTAAAAGAAATCAAACTAAAACAAGTTACTGAATCATATACGTCACTGAAAAACTGAAATCATAAATATAAACCAGGTAAACATAAACCATTACATTCATAATCACACATACTGGTTTTCATCTACAACACATAAGCATTCACTGTATTAAAACATTAAAATAGAAAATGAATTCATATGTTGAATGATCAAACTGATCAGAAACAAAAACTCAATCAAACAGTATAAAATGGCTTATATCACATATGTATTAATCTCAGTTTTCATGACTTACATGAGAGTCTTGTAAGCTTTCATATCACTATAAAATAGCTTCTTGAAACCAAAAAATTTAACCCCTCGACATCCCCATTTACTTCCTTTTATCCATTTACAAAGAAAGAGTAGTTTGTAACTAATTTTAGGTTTTAGTCTCAAAAGCAGTTGCATAACATAGTTAGGATAACTTCGAGTCTTAACTAAGTATTTAACTAAAAACGTAACTATTAATCATTACATATTTGATACAAAATGAGAATGCATTAAAAACAAACTAGGCATTAAGTATCCTTTCTGGTATCCTCTACCAACATAGCAATTCCTTCCAGTGCATGAGTCCTTTTGTTATGTTGAGGCTGCTCAGATTCCAAAACTTTGATCTTGTCTAATAGAAGCTGGTTCTTCTCTTTCAGTTTCTGCACCTGCCTGTTTAAATCATCAATTTGAGCTTCTGCTTCCCTTTTCCTCTTCAAAGCTTCCCCGACAATGGCGCCAAATATGTTTGTGCTAGAAATTGTCCCTAGACTACAGAGGAGCAAGCTAGTACAATCTCAACAATCTCAACATGATGAACATAAAATTGGGTTATGTTTTTGTATTTTATTGGTTTGAGGGTTTCGTTTCAAGGAAATAATCAACATCCAATCTCAAACTAACACAAGTACTAAATCATGTGACAATAAAGAACTGAGATATTAAAGTTTAAAAGAAAAAAATGTAAACCATTACATTCAAAGCACACACTGGTTTTATTCACAACATAATGAGCATTCACATGAATAAAGACATTAAACAAGGAATGAAGTCAATTGCTGAGTGATCAAACTGATGAGAAACAAAACAAGCAATTAGATAAAATGACTTATATGTATATAAATCTATCTCAGTCCTCAAAAAGTTACATAAGAGTGGTTTGTATCAGTCTGTCATGCATATCCCAAAAAGCTCCAGTTTCAATACAAGTTTCTTGAAACAAAAATCCAACCTCCACCCTGAATGCTTGTCCTCCTTTTATCATTACAAAGATGTAGTAGTTCCATAACTACTTCCTTAGGTCAAGTTTCGAAATTTTCAGTAGTTACACTTAGTGGTTATTAAAGACTAATTAACCAAAACTAACAAAATCGGATACTAGGAAAAATGGTGAATTTCTGAAAAAAAGGGTCTCAAAGAAGCCTCCATATCTCTCGATTCAGGACACCTGTTAGAAAACGGAGATAGGTTTTTTGAAATAAGTCCATAAAGAACAAAAAACTATCTTGGTTTTTAAACATTCCTCTCCAATTAATCGGAACACGTGCCGAAAATTTGTGACTAAAACAGGAAACTATTAAATATTTCAAACCCTGAAAAATAGGCCACAAAGATGAATTCGAATCTTTCAAACGACGATACCTGTTGTAAAAATGAGATAGGTTTTTGTGAATGAATCTGTTATGGACAAAAAACTCTTTGGGATTTCTGAAATTCATCTCCATCACCTTGTAATCCCTGCTCAATTACAATGACTAAAACATGAAAAATAGAGTATAACTATGTATCTATTTAGGGCTTCTTTGCTACTGGCTTCTTCAAGATTTGAACCAGCTACCTTTCCATTATTTCATCTTCAGAAATGTGTTCATGTTCATCTCCAATCGCGTTCTCGTTCTCTTCATCATCAGTGTTTTTTATTCTTCCTGTAGATTAGCTTTCTGAGAACTACCTTGTTCTAAATATTCAACCACATCCCTTTTAAATTTTTTTAATGAAACCAACTTGTTTGTTAGACAAGCTCTTCCTTACATACTTACCTTGCTCACCATGTTTGGTGCTAAATCCTGACCAAAATAGAAAATGGTCCCAGCTTCTGCTTTCCCCTTGTAAGACTGTTAGAACGATCAACTTTATCAATCCATGACGAAACAGAGACTGCTCTGTGAGTTCAAACTGAAGGATATTGAACTTGGAAACATTATTAGTAAGGTTCTGAGTGAAGGAATGAGACACTTTGACATCAAAACCTGTGATTTTTTCAAATACACTGAACCAACCCGCTGCCCTAAACAACTCTGCACACTTTGGAAATTTCATGGTCCAGCTCATATCCGTTGGTTCAAACCGACTAATCTTGACACTCTTACCCATATTTCACTGTAATTTTGCCAATTTACTCCCTTGAAACTAAATTAGGGGTAAAAAACTTCAAGAAACTTCAAAATTGCATGTCTTTAGCTTTGGAATAAGAAATCCCCAAATTAGAACTCGTGGCCACTGAAACCCATGATTTCTTCAATGATAAATCAGAATGGGTTTTACAGATGTCATAATCCACTGGACAGGTGTCTTGAGGTATTCTGTCATCAACGCATGCAACAATGAACCACGCTCTTCTATGATTTCAGATTCCTGCAGCGCCCTAGTGTATGTGTTTTGGACCTTGTGCTGCGGGAATACCTCCACATGAAATATTTGGCAAACAAGCTCAAAATGAAAGTTAAACTTTGGACATAGGCATTAAAGAAAACTTAAATAAGTATTTTGAAGACTTTGAAAAGAAATATAATACTTAATAAGACACTGAGGATTAAAACAAAAACTACAACATATGAAAGAAAAAGACAATCAAAATTATTAAAATTTAAAATAAAATAAAATGAAAGGAAAATAAGAAACAATCATTTGAGAAAAAAACACATAAGGACTGGGTACAATTTCAGTCCTAACAAGACTCGAGGGCTTCTCGAGACATCGTCGATGGGGCAAGGGTGATGAGGCGGTGGGTGTTGCAGCAAAGCGTACACTACAGACTCTGTGGGTCAACCTATCACGGATGACCACCAGGGTACCTCAGATAGAGGTAGCATGGCTACCAGAGGATATGCAACGCCATGTGGTGGGGGGTACCAGGTAACTGGGTGCGACTACTGCAGCGTATAGCAAATGCAGTACAGTATTACTATCATACACATCTTGTTGGGGCGGAATCTAGGCCTCCTCATAGGGATTAGACATCTCAGAGTCCCATTTTTGTATCGATATGTATATTTTTGAGGGCTACAGGCTCCAGTTTTGTATTATGACACTACCATTTTTTGGACATATTATTTATAGAAACTATGGTTCTTCGGTTCTACTATATGTGTGTATGTACAAATGTATGAATATATCTTTTATTTGTGTGCTTCATTGTGAATGTGACAAATGTCAATCTAATACATAGTTAACGTATGCATCAGATATATGATTTAAACTTCTCGGAACATGAATGTATGTAATTGAATCAAAATGTCGTTCCAAGAGTCTTACCCTTAAGAATTTCCGTAGTAACGTAGGATCCCTCACACGGTATTGACCATTCAACTGAGACACAATTGATTGTGAATCCAGGTGGAATTATAAAGACTGGATACCATGTGAAATAGCATCCCGAAGTAGCTCAATCACGGCACTATACTCAGCGACATTGTTAGACGTAGGACCAAGACAAGCACCACCTGAAGACACAACTAGGTGGTCAGGTGAATAAATAACCGAGGCAGCAGAAGCAAGCTAATGTGTATGATGGATAGAACCATTCGAGAACCCTAAGAACATAGAAGATTGCGTTGACATATGCCAATCAAACATAAGTGAATCAACAGACCCGAAAACCAAAAGAAAGCTAAACTATGTACATAAGAAACTATACAATAGTATACAAAAGTATTAGCTCGAACTAGAAGTTCAAGCGTAATACCGCTTGAGGTAGAGCCCATTTCTAGGCTCCTTCAAGGCGTTCCCCTCATAGTCCTCTAATTCATAGGCTCCTTTTTCTAGGACACGCCTCACGATGTAAGGACCGTGCCACATGGGGTTAAACTTGCCTGCCCCCAGGGGTTCTTTCGCTTGGTCATATAAGAGGACCAAGTCACCTTCAACATATTGCCAGGGACAGACAAAGCTATCGTACTGAAACTTAACACGATGTTTATTGGCATCTATAGCCACGGTGGCATCTCGACGTTGTTTGTCAAGTTGCTCAAGGTGGATTAAATGTTGCTCAATACCCATCGTATTAGGGAGGAGCTCTATGACCAGTTTAAGCGAAGGGATTTTGCATTCAATCAAGAAAATCGACTCCACACCGTGTACCAGCTGAAATGGTGAGAAACCGGTGGCAGTCTTGATTGCGGTTCGATACGCCCACAAAGCAAGATATAACATAATAAATATGCTAGTTGTTCTTGCTTTGTTGGTGGTACGTTGGAGAATGGTCTTCAAAGACTTATTAACTGCTTCAACCTGACCGTTCGCTTGGGGATAGTAAGAAGACGAGTGTTCTTGACGAAACCCAAGCTTGAGAGACAAATCCTCCATCATTTTGTTCTGAAAGTGACTGCCATGGTCAGTGACAATCTCTTTCAGAATACTGAACTGAGTAATAATTTGGTTGAACACGAAATGGGCTGCTGTAGCACCATTGGTTTTTATGGTAGGCATGGCCTCAACCCATTTGGAAAAGTAGTCCACAGCCACTATGATATGGTGATTCCCCCAGCCGAAGCTGGTTTGAAATCCATGAAATCCTCCCCCACTTGGTGAAGGGACCGATGGTGACGACCGGATGAAGGGGCGCTGGATGCGAGTTTATATTCCGAGAAAACACCTGGCAAGGGTGACATCTCTGCACAATGTTAATACAATCTTTAAAGATTGAAGGACAAAAGTAACCAGCTCACATAATACATTGGGCTGTAGCAAGCCCGTATAAGTGACTGCCACATGCCCCAGCATGGAAATCATTAAGCACACGCTTCGCTTCTTCATGAGTCAAGCAACGACGGAGAATAGAATCCTTTCCTCATCGATACAAAGTGTCACCCACTATAGTATAATATTTAGCGTGATGTTTCACACGCCGTCGCTCGTCTCGTGAATAATGCGAAGGAAACTTCAAAGTTTGGAGATATACAATGAAAACCCCATACCAAAGGTCCTCTGACGAGATAAGAAACAAGTGTTCATCCACAAAGGAATCTTCATGGATGACATCCTCATCAAGTCTCGGAAGCTCCGACATAAGCTCAGCAAACACCAACGATTTCACCGACTTCGCCGAAGCAAAATCGAGATCAAACTCTTGAAGGATCACAATCCATTTATTGTACTTCTCCCCTATGCGACGTCATGATAGCATGAACTGAAGCGGATTGATATGCGCTACAACCGTGGTTGTTCTAAGCATGATATAGTGTTGTAACCGTTGGACTGCATTAATAGTCGCAAGTGCCAACTTTTCCACGTGAGTATATCTCAGTTCAACGTCTACTAGATTTCGACTAAGGTAATAGATGACATGTTCGACGAGCGCATCATCAATCTGAACTAATACCATGCCAATTGTCTCTTGAGACGCAGCCACATTAAGTATAAAATTTTGTGCGAAGTCGGGTGGACTAAGCACAGGGGCTGATACCAAAGCTTTCTTAAGGGCATCGAAAGATTGCTGGGCTTGCTCATCCCAAATAAATGGTGTGTCTTTCTTCAACAAGTGTGCAAAACCTTTGGTAAGACTAGCATAATTGACTATAAAGCGATGTAGAAAAGTAGCTCTCCCCTGGAGGCTCTGAAGTTGAAACAAGTTGCACGGAGGAGGCAACCAAAGTATTGCCTCAACTTTAAGAGGATCAACTCTAATACCCTCTTTCGAAACTATGAATCCTAGAAGGCGACCTGTCCTCATAGCAAAGATGCATTTATTGGGATTCAATCAAATCTTGTAGCGTATACATCGTTCAAGAATCATACAGAGGTGCTTGGGGTGGTCCACTCTCTTGCGAGAATGGCCGGCAAGATCATCCAAGAAAACCTCCATAATCTTTTTAAGGTTGTGAAAGGCATAGGTCATGGCACGCTGAAACGTAGCTCCGGTGTTTTTAAGGCTGAAGGGAATTTTGCGATATGCAAACGTACCCCAAGGACAAATGAAAGCAGTCTTATGCTGGTCCTCGGGTTTGATTTGAATATGGTTATACCCCGAAAAGCTGTCCATGAACAAAAAATCTCACTTCCCACACAAGCATCCAAGATCTGATCAATGAATGGGGTGGGTAAATTGTCTTTCGGACATGTACGATTCAGGTCTCTAAAATCAATGCATACACGGATCATTCCCTGCTTCTTATGCATAGGAACGGGGTTTGACACCCATTCGGTAAGGGGAATGAGGTAGATAAAACCAGCTTTGAACATTTTCTCTACCTCTTCCTTGATAGCAGCTACCTTCCTAGGATTAACAACACGAAGACGTTGTCGAACTAGTTTAGCATGAGGATACGTTCTAATCTCGTGCTCAACAATACTGGGGTCTATTCTTGACATCTCCTCATATGACCAGGCGAAAGCTTCCTGAAGCTCAGTAAACAATTCGGTGTAAATGGAAACCTCTTGAGGAGAGCAATCATCACCGATGTAAATGTTCTCAATATTTCTGGGAGTGCAAGAGATGTTGATCGATGTAGTCGGGGAAATATTAGCCATGTTCCCCTCTGCGAAAATCTCATGTGAGCCCAAAAGAGCCACAAGGTGACCAACCATATCAGTAAGAGTCATCCTAAACTCTTCTTGCTCGGCGAGATCGAGGTTGGGAAGGAAATAAGAGTGATGATGCATATCCTCCCAAGGTCTCTCACTACCGCACATGGCCTCGATAATAGATTCATCCAAAGGTAAAGTACCATCAAGGAAATCATTCAAACAAGATGAGTTGGCTACCCAAACTGGCAGCGTAATGGGATCTTCCTCATCTGTCTGAGAAGAGGGGAGATCTGGCTCTACAGTGGCTTGTTGAATATCATGATATGCAAGCTCAGCAACAGACAATGGCATAGACATCTCGACGTGCGGAATGTCTCCAGACGTAGAACTCGTGGATGGTAAATTCCATGGATCATCAAAATATGAAGTTTAGAACGATACATTATGCAAAGGAGGAGACACATTGTCAGAAATGGTTACAATAAAATTAACGGGTGCAAGGAAATCATAAGATCCCATCAATGAAGGGTACATTCCAACGCCCATGTTCCCAATTGCCGGTTGAGAATCTGTAACCTGCGGGACTACTGATCCAATGGATGTTGTGGGAGGAGGATTAACGAAATCCAGTTGATCGATTGTCACAATCTTGCCTTCATGTGGAAAGAAAATAATTCTAAATACAGTAGACACGACAACTTTCATAGCATACATCCAATTTCGACCCAGTAAAAGGTTGTAGTCGATGGGCGCATCAACCACCTTGACTTCAATAGGAACAGGTTTACCTCCCAAGTCGACAACAAGGGAAGGGATAATCCCATGCAGCTTAAATGACCGACTGTCAAATGCAGTGAGCATGGTCCTAGATGTGAGTAGAGGAGGAGAGCCAAGAGCTTTCTAACAAGCTGAAGACATCACTAACGCGGAAGCACCTTCATCAACCACCGTTCTTTTGACAAAAGTTTGAAGGCACTCCACATGGATTTGAAAAGCCACGTGGTAAGGTAAGCGAGGTTGAACATCAGTAGTGTCAAACTTGATAACGTTGGGACTCCCCCCATCCTGAACTCCTAACGCACTCAAAAGGGCATGCCTTTGAGAAGGACACGCCTGTAAAACTTCAAGAGCCGACATGGCACATGGAGTTTGGCCCAAATCTTCTACAATGGAGTAGTTCTGGGCGGCTAGGGCATTGGGATTATGCGTAGAGCACTTAAGAACACCCTTCGGTATCCGCGACATAATAGAGGGCTTCTCGATATGCAAGGAATTATCAGGAGGAGGAGGAGGCTCATTCCCCATATATTGTTGTGGTGCACCATAATCATGTTGACGAGTAGCAACACTAACCTAAGATTAGACCATATTCACGCATCCATAACCACTAGTATTGGAAGAAGACGTTGTAGTCTCATTAGGTCCATAACCAATAGCGGGAGCATGCGAAGCCATGTTTTGATGATGAGGAAGGGGATCCTTCAACACAGCTGGGCTCTGTGCCAAATGCTTCGATGCTTCTTCGATTCGAGGACATAAGTGAGTAAGATGGTCTTCCCCACAAAGCTTGCAAGGGAATTTCACTTTACGCCTAGGTTTATGGTCCCCACCAGCATTTCCACCTTCCCGAGGAGGGTTGGTGTTCTACTTACAAGGAGTATTGTGATTACTATTATTGTTCCCATTGTTTCCACCCTTACGGTTGTTTCTCCCCTTATTCTTACCACCAGGCTGCTGGTTACCCGATGGGTTTGTCGTTTGCACAGTGTGTACATCAGACGATGGGGTGGAAGTGGCCAAGGTGTGAACCTGTCTGGGAGTAGACTGCTTAAGCGACAAATTTTGCATTTTATTAGCCACTAAATCTACAGGGCGAGTACTTGCGGATCCCACAATTCCATTGGCATGTGGTCTAGGAACTGACTTGGGCTCATGTCGTGTTCACGGTGCGTCAGGAATAATGTCATACAAAATACCAGACTGAGAGTACAATAAATCTAACTACTGGACTTTTAAGATGGCTTGTTCCTCAGTCACAATGCCAGACATCGAAACATCCTTAGAAATATATGGAATTAAAGACTTGAGGAACCATTCCAACAGAAACTCTAGAGGAATGTTGGCTTTCACTAACCTCTTCTGCCGACGCCATTATTGAACGTGGTCAGAAATATGCGTGGCCTTATTTTGACGGAAGGTAGACAATAGCTTAGTACTAGTATTGTAACAAAATGGCAAGTGAAAATGGTCCAAGAAAACCAAAGCAATCTCATTGAAACCCCTATAAGTGTTCCCGGGAAACTCAACATACCACTTCGCGGCTGCCCCAGCGAGGGTGCATTGAAATAGTCGCAATCAAACGGAATCGTGATTCAATGAGTTGGAAGAGCACCAAAGGTGAAAGGTAGTGACATGGTCACCTGGATCCTCACCACTCTTCCCATCAAACTTAGGAATATCCGTGGGGAGATTGGTAGGGACCGGAGGCCAATTAGGGTCATGACACACCAGATCATTCATGAGCTTCCAAAGATCCAGAAGATTCAAACGTGTAAGGAACGGGAGTTGCGGCTGAAAAGCTTGATTATAAGCCCCCATAAAAGGTTGGTTGTACGGAACCAAATTATAAGAAGGACCATAAGCTTGTCCATGACCAGGAAAATGTTGATTATACGGGCCTGACTGACCATAAGCCTGACCATGGCCATAGGGTTGATAACCTCCTTCGGCCTAACCCGTGTGAGACTAAGCAGGTATATATGTGTTTTGGGAACCATATTGAGGTGGGTGGTACTGGTGGCCAGCACCGACTGGATTATAGTAAGGGTTTCCACCATAATTATGTGGCATATACGTATTATTCGTAGGGGGAACCATGTTGTAATGACCATGATTATAAGGTATGTTCCCACCCCCAACGTAAGCATTAGGATCAGCGTGAGCAGTCTTGTGGTGACCATAAGCATGAGACGTATTCCCAACCCCAACATTGGTGTTACTCGTAGTAGAAATGGTGGCGTTGTGACCATGAGTATGAGGTATATTCCCACCTCCTATATTAGCATTACTAGTAGCGGCAGTAGATGAAAAAGTAGGCAGTATATGTCCACCCCCATGGTTGGGAGGTGCGTTAAAATTCACGAAAGTAGTCCTAGGTTAGCAGGTAGCGGCATGTGTATTAGGTTGTGGATGGTGAGTTGGGTTGTGAACAATGTTCCTATTAGGTTGGGTAGTCCTAGGAGGCGGCTGTCTTCCAACATTTGCATTGTTAGGAGGAATGTGGCCGGTCCCCATGCTATGTGTGTGAGTGGACAACGTGGTGCCCTCGACGAGGGTATTGCCCCCAATGGGTGCAGTGTGGCTAACACCATGACTAGTGCCAACATGACTACCAAAAGAAGTGGAAGGATCAACTGTGTTGTAATTAGGCATACCAAAAGAGAACGCAGTAGGGTTGATCGTAGGTCCTGGGTCATCATGTAACTCTGGCATCCCGTATAAATAATTATGTGGAAATGAAGGATCGAACGGGTTGTCCCTGGGTGGATCCGGACCGAACAAACTAGGTTGGGTCTTGGGTGGATCCGGACCAAAAAAACTAGGTTGGGTCTCAGGTGGATCACCCCCCCACGCCTCACGAGGAGTAGGGGTGTTTGAAGTGTGCTCAACTCTACCCGATGGAGTCGTAGGGATTTCTCCCGTGTTAGAGTGTGCAGTTATAACGTCGAGGACGTATGTTTCGTAAGAATCTAAAGACTCGGAGGGAGCCCATCTACGTCCCCTAGCAACACGACGTGAAATCTCGACAGGCGGTAAACCAGCCAACCGATGGGATCGACGGAGAGCAGGGCTTCGTGCCACGATATCTCCGGAGAGACTATAAAATCAAAGCATTCCCCAACGGCCAAACTATCGATTAAAAATAGAAAATCAAGAGCACACATCTAGAGAAACTACAACCAAGAGCAGACACAGAGTGGATAAATGAGCTCTCGACACTAGAGTTGGTATGTCTTGCCTAGGAGAGGCTTGAGACTCCCAAACTGTAGCCGGAGGTAACAAAATCAGTTATAGAGGTTCCCAGGCTTCACTGCGTGCAAAGGGCCGTAACACTCGGCAACAAACAACTGTGCTATCCAACCCCTATCTAACTCAAGACACAAACAATATAACCATTGCAAGTACCCTATGCGATACCTAGGTAAGGAAAATATGGTCACCATAGTATAACCAATGCTCAGGGGGACAGTCGTAGGTGGGATCCGTCGTATGGGTAGGGTAGCTAAGCCTGAAACTCAAGAGGGTTAAATCCCCCAAGAGTCCCCAGATATGAACAAACCCTGGAAATATCTCCCATGTTCAGCCGGTATTGGAGGGCTATCTCCGCAACCAACCTCCCGTGACCTCGTGCTTAACTCTAGTTTGAGTAGAGCTTCCTGAGAACACCGATGTATACCATGGATTTCACCACTCCCTGGTCAGACACATAATGTTTCGTCTAGTAGTGTTGGATTGTTTGCTCACAATGATCTATTCCATGACTCTAAACCTATGCTAGTTGGTGTACCCTATAAATAAAATCATTCTAATCAATTTTAAGATTAAGCGTTAATTTTAATCGTTGTGGTTACTCAAAGTATATGGTCGTGAAACTAGTGATGTATATGACTCAATAGTATGCAAAATCGTCAAACTCCTAGACTCATCTATCCAATAAAAAACAATGCCACTAGCATGAAAATTAATCCAACGGTTTCAAAATAAAAATGCAACTCTTTTATATTTTCCAATGCGCAAGAAGAACCTAAATGAAAGAAACAAGCACTCAATGCAAAATGCAGTACATAAAAGTAATTTTTTTTTGTATTTTCACTTATAAGCAAAAGGAAAATGCAAAACTATGTTTTTGTATTTTTCAATATAATGAGATGAAAAATGCAAGCAAAATCCTACTATTTAGTCACTGAAATGCAGAGGAGATCACTAAGACAACCCAACAGATCCCAAACAATAAGACTCAGCCAACGAAATGAGCTAGATGGGTAAAAACCAACAAGAAAAAATCCAAGGATGGGTAAAAAACCAACAATGCTTCAAACCAAGAGAATAGAAGAGTTCTGGTCACGAACAAGGCATGGAACAATCAAGAATCAGGCCAATAAAGACTCAGGATCATTCAAATCCAACCCAGCAACAACCAAGGGTCATGAAACAACCAAAGTCGGAGTTGTACACAAATGTACAGGTAAAACCAATGGGTAGATGTGGGCAATAGTGTAAATAGACGCGGGTAGACGCAGGCAATAGTGTAAACAGACACTGGTAGATGCGGGAAGAACAAGGCTCACCCGCGTATAGGGAAGGAAAAATGAACCAAAGAAGAGTCCAAGTGCCCAGAAAAAAAACCAATTTTCTATAGTGTATCTCAACGGCCAATCAGTGACACAAAGATTCGACAAACAACAACTCTAAATAAGGACTAATTCCTAAATGTCCCCAAAAATGGATGTTTTCCCCAGCGGAGTAGCCATTTCTGTGTTGGAGAAAACTTCCTATGGCTTGGGGTGGACCACAACAGACAACTGACTACCAGAAATTAACTCAATTCTCAATGCTATGCTATATAAATGACAATGCTAAGATAATGAAGAATATAACCAACCTCGATCCAAACGTTTGATGTAGATCCCCGTTGGAGCTTTCAACTCATGCACTTGAACCTACAGATTAGTATTGACAACCAATATACAACAAATGCATATAATACATAAACGTCATTAACATCACCAATAGAAATGGTCCATGATATTATAATTAAATGCAACCCAATGTAATATAAACAACATTCACAACATTAATGGACAGGAATATGAGTATTTCTATTAATAAATAACAAGAAGTGCAATGTGATACGACCTCTTGTCGGCAACCAATCTGAACCAAGATCCGGGTCTCTCCACTTGTGCCTCCACCACTTCAATCCTCCATGGAATGGCAAACTCAAACCATGATAGGAGTTTGGAAGGTGAATATAAAGGGTTCACAACTACAAGGATCAATGAGTGTAGACTCAAGATAGGGAAAAAATCCACTAGAGTTCTCTTGCTCTCTCTTTCTCCTCCCGTCCATATGCCATATGTGCTCAATATATAGTCCTCCCAAAGGTAAGTGAAAGGACACATTGAGGCGTTTCAGGGCAAAGGGAGGGCCAAAGGTCACCCTATGACCGCTTTTTGGGAGTAAAAAGTAATTAACTAGTGATTTTTACCATTTTACATGCTACCCGCAGGCTATAGTGATGCAACTCGCAGGTACGCCCATTGCAGTGATACAACTAGCGTATGACGGAAAAAATAGGGAAATAATGTGTCTGAAGGATATAAAGTCGATTTGAGTCAGTAAAATGGATCCAACAGGCCAAAGAGTGTTGATGCTCACAAGGTGTAAAATTACGTTGTAACACCGTTAAAATGTCGGTCGCAAATATAGCCGTTATACAGTAATTTTGCCATCAACCGCTTGAGCATTTAACGAAGAAGTAGCCGTTCTGAACGAGTTAATGAAGGAAATGACCAAAATATTCGTCGGATTTGGCCAACGGATATCGCATTTAATTCTTATCTAGCCATTGAGAGGTGGGGAGGAGGCTAGCTGCGCCTATAAATACCATTGTATTTGGACTCACGGGTGCTACCGAAACCCTTGAATTTTCTTGCGAGCAATAGTTTGCGATTTTTTACAACAAGTTATTAGAAATTCCGTTGTTCTGCCCAGATCCGTCCAAGTGAATGTCTGAGAGGTCCTCTATTGAGCAAGAGTTCACGGTCCAGGAGACTGTGAAGTTATTTAGATATAGATGAATCGAAGGGTTGATGAGAACCCCCGTCAAGAAAGTTGTAATAGAACAAGGTCAGGTTTCCTGAAGATCACCAAGACACGCTCCAACAATGCAATATAAAGGCAAAGAACCAGCGGTGCCGAAAATGAAGCCACAAAAGATGAGTTCCATAGTGCCACAAGCTACACTGGTTGGCAAGGAAATCCCATTGAAGCTCGCCCCTGAGTATATCTCACCGCGTGCACAGGACGCACCGGCCATTAAGCTATTAAAGAATGCCAAGTATGAGATTCCGCTCTCACCTATGTCGAAGCATGTCGAAGTGGGAGGAAATTTGTTGGGTAAGATCCTAGAATGTAAGTGGGAAGAGTATGATTTGGTTCAGATGAAGAAGGACCCCAACAAACCTAAGTATCCATAGTTCCATCCCGACCAGTACATGTTCTGGAAGAAATACGTGAAAGGAAACCTTGCCTTGGTCACAGAAAGTTGGTTATCCGGATTAGTCGGATTGATATTGCTAAACCTGCCGAGACTCCCGAACTTCGACATAACCCTAGAGCTGAAGGCGGTGGTGCGAACTCTTATGTCACGCATTCACTAGGGATATCTTTGGTTAGATCGCAATATCGACCTAAACATTGACTTGATCCCCGAATCACTGGATTAAGCAAAAGAGGTGAAGATCTGAAGCAATTATTTCAAGGGAAAAGCAAAGACAAATAAGTTGCCGCGACGATGAAGAAAATGCAAACCGTCGTCAAAGGAAAGAGAGGCTTTGTCACAGATGA
The DNA here is from genome assembly GCA_027924585.1 of Larix kaempferi. NCBI lineage: Eukaryota > Viridiplantae > Streptophyta > Pinopsida > Pinales > Pinaceae > Larix > Larix kaempferi. The sequence continues at coordinate 51,628,751 of BSBM01000299.1, read as the reverse complement.
CATAGATGATGACGCTACGTGGTTTGTCACGCAACTGTTAGCTGGAAAAATACTGAGAAAAGCAAGACCATTGGAAGTACCTACGGGCGCAGTACTACTTGGTGCAAAATCCGCAGAAGGAGGAAGATTCAACTGGTGTCAGTACCTGTTGAATGAGTTCCTGGAGGAACTGAATGATACATAGACACATGGCGGTAATTTCCATTATACATGGTTAATAGTGTTGATTGTGTTCGTAGGGTGGAAGGACCCGAAGGATTACATCGGCGTCAGCACTGACAACAATGATTGCAGAGGAGCCCGTTATGCAAACCTTTGGGCGAACTTGAATTCAGAAAGACAAAACACGATAGGTGAGGTCTTCTACACTTACTACGAGCAGCTGTACGAAGCCATTATCGTCACGCCACATATAACAAAAGAGGTAACGGCTAAGTATATTTGCACTGTCAATTTTTATGCTGACATGCATTGTATTGACATTTCCTCCATGGCACAGATGAAGAACCCTAAATGGTTCCAAGGAAGATACCACATGAATGAAGAAGACATTGATAACATTATGAAGGAATGGCCTACTGAATTTAGAGTCGAAGTTGTGGAAATCCAAAGTGACTCCGCCAAGAGCAATCCCATTCCTACGCCCATTATTGAAGAGCCGTGGATAGGAAAAAGGAAGGAAGCTGAGAGTCCTATACAGCATAAGGTACAAAAGAAGAAGCAGAAAGCAGTTAAGGGCCTGTTCGAAGCCAAACTCCATGAGGATGATTACGAGATGATCGCGTCTACAGTAACATCACAGATGGAAGACCTGATGACCAAAAAAGATAAAAAAGAATGAGGCAATTCAACAAAGTCTGCAGAAGAATCTGATCACGCTGCAAGGAATTACATAAAAGATTGAAGACGTACACCGCCACTTACCCTTGCTGCGAGACTCAGAGTCGGAAGGAAAGTCACGGGGCACTTTGTAGCCGAAGCCAACACCTCTAGCCATAACCTTTCCTGCGAAGTCCTGCATTGTCAAACTTGATCCCTTAAGTGTAAGGCTACCACTGCCGGAACAACTAATCTTGGGTACGAAGGACCTAAAGCATGTGGAACTCGACATTACGAAGATACCATTGCCTGGTCTACACAATATGCATCTGTAGGTTGTCGAGGAGATTCATGAGCGAAGTGTCGACGCTCTGAGCCAACACATTGAGCTGCAGACAAGCTATAAGCAATTGCAAGAATCCATCTCGCAGAGGACCATGGAACTACAAGATGAGCACGATCGATGGAAAAGACTAGAGTCTACGGTCGCTGCGTTAGCCGTAGAGATATCAGAATACGATGAGCAACTAGAGGCTGTAGACACTGTCATTAAGATTAGCAAGGTGGTTAGCAATCTTAAGGTGCAGATGAAGGATATGGAGATCAGTTATCAAGCACAGATTGCTGCATTGGAAGCGTAGACTCAGCCAAAGACTCCACCTGATGAGCAAAAGTTAAGAGCAAAAGAAGTGAAGGCCACAGCAGAAAGTATAGCCATTGAGGTGGCTAAGTGCCAAAATTTGTTAGATGAGGCAGCTAAAACATTCATTGCGCTTGAAGAAGACCCAGAGTTGCTAGAACTCAAGAACACTTTGAAGGATAGGAAGGAAACATTAGAACTGCTGGACTCAGAGGTCAAAGCACTGTAGCCAAGAGAAAGACTCCATAGGCACCTGGAAGTCAGGAAGCTGAAAAAGGAAGTTCAAATGTTAAGAGAAAGAGAGAATGAAGTTGGAGACAAGTCGTAGCCCCTACAAGAGGAAGCCTACAAACTCACACAGAAAATGGAAGAAAAGTTAAAGGAGTTGCGCGAAGGTCAAGAACAGGTGGAACAACAAGTCGATGATGATATAATACCCGAGATGTTGGAAAACATCAAACAAGTTGAGAAAGATACTAAGGAAGTGGTTGAAAAGTTGGCTGCAACACATACCAAGAGTTCGCTGCGAAGTTGGCTCCGCAGGAGGACAACCAGATCGAAGAACCGCAAGTAGAAGGTGGCTTGGGGACAAGCCACATATAAGTGTTAGGGGCCTATTGGGCTTGGCCCAAGTGGGGAATTTTCATGCAATTCAAGGTTTGGAACTGCGGAGTTAAGCGTAGTTCAGTTGAAGGCTTTTTGTACAAGTCAATTTTGGGGAGCTGCGAAGTAGGGCACAATGTAGCGTCGAAATGTTGATGTATATGTAACTTCGGAATATATTTTACATATATGTATATTGTATTCCTATAGAGATGTTATTATTCCTCTATATGAAAGTGTTGTCATTTATAGTAAGTGTCGTAACTTATACTTGATGGGTTATTAGACTACCTTGTTGGGGTCGGCCCTGTATAAGTCATGTGGGTCAAAGGGTTATTAGACCACCCTATTGGGGGTCGGCCATGTGGGTGAAAGGGTTATTAGACCACCCTATTGGGGGTCGGCCTAGTCAGCGTTATGTTATGTGGTTAATTTAATGCCAACCTAGTAAAGGTTATTAGGCAAGTCAAGTCAAGTATAAATAGAGTGCGGGAGGCACTCTATTTGATCATTCTATTCTCACACACACTCTTTGGAGAGTGGCGCACTTGTGGAGGAGGAGAAGCGACTGCTAGGATATGTCTACCTCTTATGCTTGGGTTGTATCATTGCTCTATCTATCTTTGAGGAAGTTATTGGGGTTTTTCACCTTTATGGTTTTCCCCAAGTAAACTCTGTGTCTCTTGTGTGCTTGCATTATTGTGTACATGATTGATATGCTGTACATGTTGTTCTCTTAGTTAATATCCTAGATCAGATTGAAGTAAATTATGAAAAATGAACATGGTATCAGAGCTATCCTGAAAGAAGGCATGGTATGGAATGTATGACACTTGTTGCACTTGCGATGCTAGGGCTTGATGTAGCAAAAACCCATCATCGTAGAACTTTTTCTATAAATCCATTTTGGTGAATTTTTCAGATTTGAAACTTTTAAAGGTTGAAGATCAGATCCCCATGTACCTTGTATCCAAAGAACAAATTTTAATTCGTTGTACTTTGTGTTTTATGATTTGTACAATCTAGGGTTTCTGCCTCTTCCAGATCTGAGTAAAAAACAGGTGACCTAGGAAAAAAGGTCATAACTTGGGCTAGGAAGATCCAAATGAAATTTTGTAAAATGCGATAGGTAGTGCACGGACTTTACTTTCTCAGGTAACTTTTTTAGAGTCCGAAACTGAACCAGTGACTCGTGGAACGCTGTACAAGTTTGATCTCCTGTTTTATCCCATAAAAAGATCACGTTGTGACACTTGGCATAACTCTCTCTCAAAGAATCCAATTGAGGTCAGAACTATGGGGTTGGAAATATGATAGGTCAGAATACCACAGGTAGAAGTTTTAGACCCTTTGGATTCGTAATTTAGGAGTTACACTAGAAACCCTAATTTCTGTCAAAACAGAATTGGATTTTGAGCACCTTCATTCATGGCTCCGGGAATTAGGGTTTCAGAGAAAATGGGAATTTTTGAAATTTGTGACCATGGCTGGAAGCTCCTCAAAAAAATAGAATCTTAGAGCTTTGGATCGAACCTTTTGATTGGGAAGAAGGGTGGGCTTTATCAAACCCTAGTTCGGGGTCATGTCCAGTGAATCCAGAAGTTTCAAAGGCAAATTTGAGGGGTGAAACTTTGCAGTTTTAAAATTCTGATTATACTGGCTTGATCAAATCATCAAGGCGCATCTTTCTATCCTTTCAGAAGTTTGAAATTCAAAGTTTGAATTTTTAGGGTTTCTCTGACAAACCCTAGTCCAGCTCCAAATCCAGTTCCTGCAAATCAAGTGGGTTGGGTTAATCCTAGAAGAGCATGGATTGGTCACCTGCATAAGTGAAGAATTTCCCGTTTTAGAGGGAGATAAGGCTAAGGCCTTACATGAGAATATTACACGCAATCTCGATAGGTATGACTTACAAGTACACCAAGAAAGACAAATCATGTTCTACTTCAAGAACATATGATCATGGTGACATGAAGACAAAGATTCATCCATTATCATGGATCACATAGAAGATCTACTTATGAGGTATGTATAACTTAGTTCTACAATAGTTAACTTATGAGACATGTAGGTTAGTAGCACAAGTCATTGAAGAGAACCAAAAGACATCATGCGGGTATGTTAGACATAACTATCTAACATAGTAATCCAGGTATGTTTTTCCTATATCAAGTTAGAATCTTACCTTTTGTTAGGATCCCTTATATAAGTATACTTGGTATGATTGGTTGTGATTAGTCATAAAGTTAGAAATGTAAGTAATCAAGGGTTTATGCATATTATGTCTCTTATCTTGATTGATGATTTGACTAACCAGAAGAGTCCTATGATCAAATAAGAATATGCATGAGTAAAAGAAGTCTTCCCTGAAACCTTGAATACTAATGTTTATTATCTGTGTTTGAAATGATCATGACTATACATGTTTAAGATTATTGTGTTTTGATGGTATTAAGATTATACTAATGAATGTGTGATTATATATGAGACATCGAGGATAACAAAATGATGATACTAATAAGCATGCATAGTGATTAAGGATGGATATAAGTTCAAGGACAGATAATCCAGGAAGTAAAGATCAAGAGGGAGCACACTTCAGTAGTTTCTGCAAGGATGCTATAATCAACCTGCAATAATTAATTAATCCAAATACACGAGATATCAAAAATAATAGAACTCAGAATCACTTTTATATTGATCACGGGCCACTTCGAGGGGGCAACCTCCTTTGAGCAAGCTCAATACAATTAACTTCACGGTGCCTTCATAGGCCTCAACACACACTTATATACTAAGTCTAGGTGCCAATACCATGGGTCAATACCATGTGTCAATACAAACCATGGGCCAATAAAAAATATAGATCAACAATTATTACGAGTCAAAACCATGGGCCAATACAAACTATGGATCAACAAAACTATGGGCGACTTACAAAGCATATGCGCCAACAACAATAACACAAACTATGGATCAACAAATACTACGGAATGACTTACAAAGCATATGCGTCCAACAACAATATACTAACAAAGTAAAGACATGGGTTCCTAACATCCCCTCTCCCTTAGAAAAAGCTTTGTCCTCAAAGCTTTAGATGTGGAAATTGATGCAGAATCTTAAGGAGTGGGTACCCTGTAGCATCCTCGGGTTGCATTCCGGGCCACTGGTGCCTTTGGAGTTTCAGGCAGGATTGCATGGAAGGATGTAGACGAAGAAGAACCATATCAACAACGTGAAAAGTGCACGCAGAACGATGCTGATTGGCTTGTTGTTTCAGTCAAATTCTTGCCATGTGATGATTGTCCTGCAAAATGAGAAGAAGGTGATCGCAGTTTCAAAGAATTGAGTCAATTGCCTGAACTGGGGAGCTTCTGAAGGTGTATGGAAGAAGAACTGGCAGTGCCTGTCTAGAGACTGCTTCATATGGTGTCCTTTTAGATGTAGTACTATACCACTGGAGCGCTTCTAGGAAATCCATAGAAATATTTGTCCAAATCTGTGTAGGGATGGGCAAGGGTTCGAGCAATCCCGAAAGGAGGGTCATTTCACCCTTGTTGACCTGGAAAGTATCACAGTCAACCACCATCCGTTGAATTGTCATTTTCAATCCCTGCCAAAATAAGTTACATTGTTCTTGGTCATACATTTTGAGGAACCTAGAGTGCCCTGCTGATGAAGAAGCATGGATTTCATAGAATAGATAGCCCCATTGAACATATTGCAAACAATTTGGAACAAGCAGAGAAATAGCTGTAAGAGAAACTGGGTCATCAAATGTGCGAGAAGGAGCATCTGCCACCATATTGTCCTTACCCTTCTGGTAAGTGGTCACATAGTCATAACCCATGATTTGGAGAACCCATTTCAGGTGTGCTGGGGAGGAGACCCGTTGTTCCAGGAAAGCTTCCAGACTTTGGATATCAGTCTTGATGCAGAAATAATTCCCCAATAGGGATGGCTGCCACTTCTGTACTGCATGCAAAATAGCCATCATGTCCTGCTGAGATGTAGATGCGGCAAAATGCTTACCGAAAAGGTCTCGTGAATGCGGCAAGCCCACTGGTGCAACAAAGACACCTGCATATCTATCCAATGAAGTAGTGGAGACCCTTGGTGGGTGCATCTGAAGGGAATGGAGCTGAGCAATGACACCATGTGAATTCTTCTTAAGGATCTTTTCCAAGCGATGTGAATTGATGATGTAGAGAAACCCTGATTGTAATCCCATAAATTTGTGTTGGGTCCCATTGACTGAAAACTGCATCCAAAGTTCATCAAAATACCATAAGAGGGGGCTCGGTGTGCGTAACCATTGAACACCCAAAACTACATCACATCCACCTAAGGACAACGCAAACATGTCAGAGCGCAGGTTATAATCCTCCATAGAGATACACACATTATGACACTTCCCCTTGCAAGGTAAGGTACCCCCATTGGCAACCATGACTTCAAAGTTGGAACAAGGATGGACAAAACAATCAGCTTGTTTGGCATTCCGAGGGTCAATGAAGTTATGAGTGCTACCAGAATCAATGAGTATGGTAAGAGGGAGCTTATTGAAGTATCCCCTGACTTGCATTGTTTATGGGGTGGTGACGCCGGTTACAGCATGGGGAGAGATCTCGGGTGGGTCGTTTTGAGATGGGGTGTCAACAGGAAGGTGTTGAATGTCGACCTGATCATCTACTGTATCTGGAGCTTCTTCATCAAGTTCTGAGGTAGGCGGAGAATCCACATCCAAGAGATAGAGCTTTTGTTGAACACATCTATGTCCCTGAGTGAATTTATCATCACAATTATAACAAAGCCCTTTTTCTCGGCATGCCTGCATCTCTATTTTAGACAAATGCTTGATAGGAGTTGGTTGAGGAGCAGGCATGATGGGAGGTCATTGGGAACCCATATTTATGAAGGGAACAAAGGTGGGTTTGGAGCGTTGTTGAGCTACGATCTTGTCCTCTGTCAACTTAGCCAACCCTAGGACTTCCATCATTGTGTTGGGACAAAACATTTTGACCTCTGAGTGGATTTCATCCTTGAGACCACTAATAAAACAACTCCTGTAGAATTCATCAGACAATCCTTCTGTGTGATTGGCCAGTTTCTCAAATTTTGTCTGATACTCTCTCATTGTTCCAATTTGGTGAAGTTTAGTGAGTGCTCCGGTGAAGTCATCAAAAGCACTAGGACCAAATCGTGGCAAAAGGAGTTGGCAAAAATCTATCTAGTTTGGTTCGGGATGAGCTTTGATGTACCAATGGTACCATTGAAGGGCTTCTTGTTCCAAATAATAGGATGCAAGTGGAAATTTATGGACATCAAAAGTATTATGCAGACTGAAATATTGTTTTGCGTGGTATATCCATCCAGTCGGATCAGTACCATTGAAGTGAGGAAAATCAAGCTTCGGCCCACGAAAATTGCTGGAAGAAGAGAACCTGGTGGTTGCAAAATATTCTGGATGTCGATTATTGTTCATGGCTGAATGCTGAAGATGGAGGCTGAGAAATTTTTCATCCAGATCTTGGAGTTTGGTTTGGATGGCTACAAGTGCTTCCTCCATGGTGTTTGATCCTATGCGAGTGACAACCATAACCAATAATTTTTTTTTTTTGTGGGGGGGGGGAATGGATAGAAAAACACAAACACAAGCTTATTTAGCAAGGGTAAATTTGGATTTGGGAAAAAATCGGAGGGATAATTGGGGTTTGACTGGGTTTTCGACACTTTCTGAGGGATAGGGAAGCAAAAAATGGGGATTTCAGAAGTGGGAACTCTATGGTAAAATTTGAAGGCAATCGGGTGAAAATTGAAGAAGTTATGGAAACCCTAAAAATAGACAAATGTGGGATTTCTGGTCTTGGGAAGTGGAATTTGGGATAGGGTCTTCAGGAATGAAATATGCAGAATGGGATTGCAGGATCAACAACAAAGGCGCGGAAGGGATCTGCAATAGATGGATCTACAACGGCGCGGAAGGGATCGAAAATGGATGGATCTGAAACGACGATTGGATTTGGAACGACTTTCAGAATAGATCTGAAACGGCTGGATCTGGAGTGGAAGTGATCGACAACAGTTCAACTGAAAATAGATATGGACCCCAGGTATGTACAGCTTCATAATAGTTCAGGTGTTTCACTCGGCCACCAATGCTATATGACGGCTTGCGTATTGGGGCAATACTCCTCACTCCACGACTCAGGTAAAACTGATAACCGCTTTGCCACAAACGACAACTCTTGGTTTACCTCACGGGTGGGAACTAGTCAATTAGGTAGGGGTCGTTGCCCTTTTTGCTGGAAGGTCCTATCAATGGGCCAGCTACTTTCGGGTTCCTGTGGTACTCCTCACAATGAGTTTTAGGGATTATGCCCAAGTACTTCCCACAGTTAAGCGGATAGGGATTATTCTCAAATCTGAAGCTGCAACAGATGCGAAAAATAAAATTTGGCAGAAATTCCACCCAACGAGCCCAAGAAAGTGCTCTGATACTAGATGTAATGAACCTGCAATAATTAATTAATTCAAATACATGAGATATCAGAAATAATAGAACTCAGAATCACTTTTATATTGATCATGGGCCACTTCGAGGGGACAACCTTCTTTGAGCAAGATCAATACAATTAACTTCACGGTGCCTTCATAGGCCTCAACACACACTTATATACTAAGTCTAGGTGCCAATACCATGGGTCAATAACATGTGTCAATACAAACCATGGGCCAATACAAAATATAGATCAACAATTATTACGGGTCAAAACACTGGGCCAATACAAACTATGGATCAACAAAACTATGGTCAAATTACAAAGCATATGCGCCAACAACAATAACACAAACTATGGATCAACAAATACTACGGGACGACTTAGAAAGCATATGCATCCAACAAAAATATACTAACAAAGTAAAGACATGGGTTCCTAACAGATGCATATATTCAGAGGGAGTTGACCACTTCTCACAATCCACATCAGAATGGAGTTACATAAAGGAAGCAAATACTGAGAGGGATTTAACCCAACAACCAAACAAAGATAAGTATTTGAATTGTCATTTCTTACATATTTGTTTGTTTAAATAATGTTGTTCAATTATGTATATGCTTATGTTCCTAGACTTAGGTTGTGTATTATGCATATTAGAATAATTGCATTAATGAACAATATACTACTAATATGCATGTGATGGGTAAGTGGCCTATGGCACTGTACAACATTCCATTGCTACTTATCTATAATAAAAACTCTTTGCTGACATGCTGGAAGTAGTGAAAAATCTTAACAATGTTCTGGTAGAGATTGGAAGGCATCTAGAAAGTTACAGGATATGGATGAATGTTGTACTGAAGCATTGGCTAAAATAATTGCACGACTGTATGACATATTTTTTTATGTGTAAGAATTTGTTCTGAAAACTATGAGATGTTTCTAATCATGAAATTTAACTTGTTTTGTAGGAAAGATCATATGTCATCACCTACAAAAGAAGGACTACAACATTTGTTCAACAACTAAGTTATCTATTGAAGATATTAAAAATATTGAAGTTCCCAAGATTCGGGAAGAATGCCATGATCGAGGAGTACCAGTCGATCATGAAGAATGATTGTTGGGATGCAGTCCCAAGACCAGAAGGGAAGTCTGTTGTGACTCCCAAGCAGATCTAGAAGATCAACCATGCTATAGATAATAACATAGAAAAATACAAAGTGAGGTTTGTAGCTCGTGGCTTCTCCCAGAAAGAAGGATTGATTATGAAGAGACTGTTACTCCCGTGGCTAGATACACTTCCATTAGATCAGCACTTGCTCTCGCTGCAGTGATGAAGTGGAAGATACACCAGATGGATGTCAAGACATCTTTCTTGAATGGTGTAGTCGAGGAGGAAGTATATGTGGAGCAACCACTTGGTTCTGAGACACATGACAAGGAGTCATATATGTGTAGAACTTGGTATGGTAGGATAGACAACTTTCTATCCAGTTTGGGCTTTACCAAGAGTAAAGCAGATTCCAACCTTTACTACAAGGTTGAGGAAGGCAATCCAGTGATACTACTTTTGTATGTGGATGAGATGTTTATTACAGGTGAAGATAGATTGATTGCCGACACATAGCGGAAGCTTGCTGCCAAGTTCAAGATGAAGGACTTGGGGATGATGCACTATTTTCTAGGCATGGAGGTGCGGAAGAGTGCAGATGGAATCAGCCTTGGACAAGGGAAGTATGCAGTAGAGATCCTGAAGAGGTTCGGGATGATGGACTGCAAGGCCATGGCCACACCTATGGTATCGAACCTGAATCTTCTATGTGATGCTTCATCTGATCCGGTTGATGTCATGATGTATCGTCAGATGATTGGGTCCTCTATGTACCTGACGAACATGAGACCAGATATCTGCTTTGCGGTGAACACATTTAGCCAGTTCCTAATAGATCCCAGAGGTGTTCACCTGGTTACTGTAAAGCATATTCCGAGGTACCTGAAGGGTACGGTTGACTATGGGCTCAAGTATGATGCGAATCAAAAGTTTAACCTGCAGGGTTATGTTGAATTAGATTGGGCAGGTAGTGCTGCAGATAGGAAGAGCACTTCTGGGTGCTGCTTCAGTATGGGATCAAGTGTGATATCTTGGTTTAGCAGGAAGTAGTCCTGCGTAGCACTGAGTATAGCTGAAGTAGAGTATGTTGCAGCTTGTTAGCTAGTTGTGAGGCAGTATGGATTAGAAGCTACTGTCTGAGTTATTTGATCTCCCGCTGGAGGCTACTGGTATCTTTTGTGACAACCAGAGTTGTGTGAATCCGTCTGAGAACTTGGTGTTTCACGATAGGTCAAAACACATTGAGATCAAATATCACTATATCAGGGATATGGTGTAGAGAGGAACAGTGAAGCTCCTGTATGTTGCGACGGACGAGCAAATTGTAGATGTGCTGACGAAACCACTAGCTAGAGTGAAGTTCGAATACTTCAGAGAGAGGCTTGGTGTTCTTTACATTGATGACACTTTGAGGAAGAAGTGATGGACACATTTGTAGGAGCCATTCCAAGCATGGTGAGAGGAGGATCCTTTCCATGGCTATGGCGCTAGATGATGAGCATCAGGACGATGCTCCAGTTAGTGCTCTGTATATGCATCAGGTGGATGCTGGATATGATCAGTTGGATCATTTATATGTATATGTATGTACGATTCATGTTGGATGCTGGATATGATTAGTTGGATCATTTATATGTATATGTATGCACACATCATGTTGGATGCTGGATATGATCAGTTGGATCATGTGTATGTATCTATAGATGTATCAGGTGGATAAATTGTATGATTAGGTAGATCATGTATGTGGATATGTATCAGGTATGATCAGGTGGATCATGTATTTGTATATGTATCAGGTGGATACATTGTATGATCAGGTAGATCATGTATGATGATATGTATCAGGCATATACTATGTATGCATCAGGTGGATGCATTGTATGATTAGGATGATCATGGATGACGAGCTTCAGGATGTTGCTCCAGATATGCATCATGATGATGCAGTGATGAGTATCAGGAGGATACTCTAGATGATATGCATCAGGATGATGCTATGATGATGATCAGGATGATCATATGTATCAGGTGGATACATTACATAATCAATTGGATTATGTGTGATGAGTTCCGAAGACACATATGCACAGAGCCTTTCCGACATGGTGGTAGATGTGTTCTTTCATGTGCGTTGATGTAAGTGCAGAGCCTTTCCGACATGGTGGTAGATGTGTTCTCCCAGGTGCGTTGATGTAAGTGCAGAGCCTTTTCGACATGGCGGTATATGTGTTCTCCCATGTGCGTTGATGTAAGTGAGATCCTTTCCGACATGGTGGTAGATGTGTTCTCCCATGTGCGTTGATGTAAGTGCAGAGCCTTTCTGACATGGTGGCAGATGTGTTCTCTCATGTGAGTTGATGTGAGTGTTGATCCTTTCCCGGATGGTCAGAGGAAAGTGCTTCCATGTCGGTGAGTGTAAGTGTTGTGTTGTGTGCATTTGGGTTGTGCTTCATGAACAATGATCATGAGTATCAGGATGATAATTTGTGGCCGTGGACAGGTTGTGCAGTAGCATGTAAAAGGTCCTATAGATCCGATAGGTTGCGCTGTGTTCTCGTAATCAGTCCTGGGATGCTCTTTCAAGGTTTTGTTGAATCACGTAATAAGTCCTGAGGATTCCACAGTATGGCCAGTGATGATGAAGACCTGCAGGTGGTGGGCCTACATCCAGTATGAAAAAGGATTGGCTTTGTAGAACTTCCTATGACGAGTAGATTGGAGATTGATTAAGATAGCAGCAACAGTGACGATCACGATGACTCGAGGATGATGATTCGCTGATGATGATCCAGAGAAGAAGACTTGTGCTATCAGATCTGTGTCGAGAAATACCTTCCTAGTTAAGAGGGAGTGTTGATGTATATGTAACTTCAAAATGTATTTCACATATATGTATATTATATTCCTATAGAGATGTTATTATTCCTCTATACGAAAGTGTCATCATTTATAGTAAGTGTCGTAACTTATACTTGATGGGTTATTAGATTACCTTGTTGGGGTCGGCCCTGTATAAGTCATGTGGGTCAAAGGGTTATTAGACCACCCTATTGGGGGTTGGCCATGTGGGTCAAAGGGTTATTAGACCACCCTATTGGGGGTCATCCTAGTCAGCATTATGTTATGTGGTTAAGTTAAGGCCGACCTAGTAAAGGTTATTAGGCAAGTCAAGTCAAGTATAAATAGAGTGCGAGAGGCACTCTATTTGATCATTCTATTCTCACACACACTCTTTGGAGAGTGGTGCACTTATGGATGAGGAGAAGCTGCTGCTAGGAGATGTCTATCTCTTATGCTTGGGTTGTATCATTGCTCTATCTATCTCTGAGGAAGTTATTGGGGTTTTTCACCTTTATGGTTTTCCCCAAGTAAACTCTGTGTCTCTTGTGTGCTTGCATTATTGTGTACATGATTGATATGCTGTAGATATGTTGTACATGTTGTTCTCTCAGTTAAGATCCTAGATCAGATTGAAGTAAATTCTGAAAAATTAACACGAAAGAGCTGCGAGGTACAACGCTGCGAGGAGATAGCGCTACGATGAGCCCGATCTATGAAGATCCGACAAGGCAGAAGGTTGGACGAAAGATGGCACATATTCCGGTTAGACCATCGGTGGTCTATTTTTGGTAAATATGCTCCATGATTACCAAGCGACGAGTAAGGAGTAAAGCGGAGGAAAGCAACCGACCACACATGCAAGGAACCACTACATGAACCGGTTGCATAAGGTTGTTAGAGGAGGAACGGTTCAGTGAAAGTGACCTGATAGCGTGCGCACGATAGGGAGGATAATAGCAACGTGACCATGCACAGAGGATGGCCATGATGGAAGATTCGCTACCAGAAGCCAGCAATTCCGGTTAGCTGAAAACCGTGACAGTTTTGGTAAACCTTAGGGTTTCGCCTAGCTATTGTAAAGACATGATCTATAAAATGGGCATATTTTCTAAGGGAAAGGGTTGTTGTTGATTGATTAGTAATGAAAAATATTCTAAGTGTAAAGACTGAATAGATCTCTGTTGAGAGACATTTTTGTAAAGGCTTTGCAAGCTGTGTGCGCAGAGACCTATGGAGAGAGAAGAGCATTTGCAGTTGAGTGTGCAGACTGGAACTGTTGTACCCTTCCCAAAAGACTAATACAACAACAGTTCCTGTGGACGTAGCTCCCATCCTATGGGTGAACCATGTTAAATCTTGTGCAGTGTGATTGTTTATGTGCTTGCACTTGTCTGTTTGATTACAATGGATGCTTGAATTCTCATTTATCAGTTGATATGTTCATTCCTTTATATGCATTCGCCATGAGAATGAGATGGGAATAATATGTTAAGTATCACATGTATGGATGAATGTTGAATGCACAATATTTCCAAGTTAATGAATGAATAAGTCATTTAGATAAGCACCTAAGTAGAGAGTTCGTGCAGTGCGACTCCCTTGAAGCGTAGCACCGAAAGTGCACAGAGCAGTGTATTTCGTCCTGTTGCATAAGTCGTAAGACAAAATAATCTAAGGCAGTAGACAAATGAATAAAGCACTAAGTAAAGTCATCAATAGTGGTTAAGTTCGAAGAGGAAGCGTACAAGTCAGTTGCGCTGTCCTGTCGATTGAAACCTATCCGATTCGCGCAGTCCTTGGATGCGCTGGTTGTACAAGCATCTTAGCTTGTAAGAAGTGTTAACCGCGAAGAAGGCGATCGTCGTGCAACCCTCAGTCCACAATGCGCTACTCGTTAGATCTGTTTAAACAACTCATCATGTAGCTGTGGAAACTTGATTCCGCACCTTCCCCATAACTTCGCCTCGGGTGAGACCTTAGTTTGTTCGTAGACCATTGTCGAAAGGGCTAGTAAAAAGGGGTTTTGCTGGTTCCTTTAATCGCGAATAACCTGGGTCTACATTGGAAACCTCTAGAATAGTTATATAAGCCAACAACTACTACTTCTACGTCCTAATCTGATTCAGTTATCTTAGACTTCCTCTTGGCACTCCTTCTTTGCATTTCCAAATCCCGATGAAATAGTAGAAACAATGTGTAAGCAAAACAAGAAGTCTGTAAAGCATTTTCCTTCATATTACTAACAATAAGTTGAGTTAATAAAACAATTACTTCCATGCTGTAAGGTATTTGCTTTGCTTCAACAATATGTAGGTGTGTGGAAATTAATATGCAACTAAAAATGTATGCAAAATCATTTCAAAAATATTCTACCCAAAGATTTTCATCAATAACCACAATATAATTGGTGGTTGTAGTACTAGGTATTCAAAATATAATCCTTTGGTTGAAAGTTCGTGATATGATTAAACCAACATTTAAATAATTTTGCATAAGGGATTATATGAAGTGTATTCATAAGGTTCAATCTATGAAGAATAAAGAATTAAATGCATTCTTTGGGGTTTATAGATGCGAGCCGATCTCAAATTAACATCATTCTGTGGAAAATCAGGGCTCAAGCCAGCGATAGGTAAGACACAACAACCGAATCTATCACTAATAGCGCAACTATGCAGGAGAATACTGTGAAGTTTTGGAAAACATGACGGCCTCGAGATACATTCATGGATAGTTCCATAGCGACGAGCATCCTGAGAAATATGCACGACCAGCCTAATCTATATGCCAGGGAAAAAGAAAAAAACGTTTGCAATGCATATCACTTTGGTTTTCTAAGTTGGTTTCATGGCGGCAGGGAGGCCACTGTGCCAAGCCGGAGGTTGCAGGAAAAAATCTACAATCCATGGCCAAAATACCCCCCCCATACACGATTATGTCAACTAAAAGAAAACGAGGCTTATCGGAGGGCGCGCACGGGTGGTAAAAGTGACGTAGGTCGACTGTCTAGATAGGAAAAACCATGGATATGTGAAGTCAAAACACCATTTTAACCATAACTCTAAACCCCAACAATTGGCCTTCCCTAATAGGTCATCGTGACATGGATAAACCGGTGTTGAGGAAAGGTCGATGCCTCAGAAGAAATAAAAAATACTCAATACCAAACAACAATGCCAACTTAAAATGGAACATGAGGGTACGAGGCAACCTACCTATCAGTTGTTGAGTGGCTATGAAGTCGAGTTCAACGGTGTTGGGATGCTTGGCGTCCGACAATTGGTGGAGGTAATTTCTCAATAACGACGGTTTGCAAATGTTTAAACAAAGACTGACTGCCCGGTATATAACTTTCGAAAACCCTTAGAAATAAATGCGAATGGGGAAGTTGGTGGGGTCATTAATGACCGAGTCCCGTTTCGGCGTGGAAATCCTTTTCTCGCGTCGCTGCCAAAAATAATTTACCACTCACCATTCAGCATGATTCTCCGAGTTGAAGCGAAATGCATCGACGACATTCTCAATATTGCGCCGACGTTGGTTTCATTTGGTCACTTTTCGCCAGAGCAGAACAGTGCCTTTTCGGTGTATCTTTGTATTTTGTGCTGAAGGAGTCAACGTCATTTTGTGAGTTTTCCAAAAGTGTCGGTGTCACTTCCCGGGGTTATCTTAACATTTTCTTTCTGTTTTGTGGTCGTTTATCAGCATTCGTCGCAATCTCTTCATCGATAGGTCTTAAGTTTTGCCGATGACCATTTCGACGCCACTTGTCGAGTTTCTACGAAACGTGTCATGGCGTTTAACCATTTATGTTGACCTCCTTTTTGTTGGGGTTTCATAGGCCTAACTGGTGTTTTCACGCTGATGCGTTTCGACGTGGCTGGTGTTTTCATGTCGAAATGGTCGGCATGACTTGCCAGTTTCCTCCGATCAAATGCACAATAAAAAAATTTAAGTGTTGGGACGTGACCCGTAAAACACTCAGATCGTTTCGGCGGCACTCGCCGAATTGCTTCGATCGTTTAAGCGGCACTCGTCAAGTTTCTCCGAAACAGGGACTTTATCAAAGAAACCAACTTTTGCTCAGTCTGTTTCGGCACCACTTGCTGAGTTGCTTTGACTATTTCGGAGGAAAAACTCGAGTTAGACTTAGCCAAAAAACATGTTTTCTTCACTTGAATCTCAGGAAAAATTCCAAGTGTTGAAGGTGAGCTTCTCTACGATGAGTTGAACTCTAAGTATACGAAAAAATAATAGAAGGGGCCCCACAATTTCAAGAAAATTTTGGGGATTAGGTTGCAATAGCAACAATTGGAGACTAGCTGGTGAACAAAGATCTCTGAACAATGTCTTTTGAGAATCAACAAATGTTTATATGTTATTGATCCTAATTGTAAAACAATGCCTGCATTAATTTTTAAAAATTTTAAAGTGCCAAAGTTCAATACAGGGAGGTAGTCTTTCTTGCATCATAGAGGTCATTTGTTTCGGGATATAAGGTAACCTGAATTGGATTTCTTGACTACTCTCCTGAGGCCGTAGTATGGAGTTCATTTTATAGTTCCATCTTTCAGTTTCTACTACGTATGACTCCAAGGATCGTAACAAAATCAAACATATATATTCATTTGTTCTTCATTCCCATGCTATAAGCATTCTTTTAGATGCTTTCTTTTGACGAAATTTTATCGTCAGAGTCTTCTTTGATAGTTTTGTTCAATCTTCAGAATTTGATGTGGGTTCTTCCATCCATAATTTCCTTTTGTGTGAGTGAGAAATTATTTATTTTTCATGCTCACGGATGGAGAAGAACCTTTCTTGGCTTGTTCATCTTGGGCGATCTTCTTGATTGGATATGTCTGTATTCAAAACCATTTCTTTGATGGATATGAAACTTTTCAGAATTTGACTCTTCTTTTTAAGCCTTTTGGCTTCGAATTTGTAGCATGGGATCATTTTAATTTCCATACATCTGTAAGACTTACCTTTTTTCTGTGGGCCTGTTATAATAGTCTTCTTGAGATGGTTGTTATATGTGAATGGATGAAGCCCCAAGATAGTAATTTGGAATTCATGGGTCTTGGTTATTTTACAGGGTTTATAATGACTCAACATGAACATGAAATAGGTTTCCCTTTATAAAACTAGGTGACAATTAAAATCATAAATGAAAATTTTATATAACATAATTCCTTTTCTATAAACTCATTCTGATTCTCTGGTGATGACCGTGAGATTGTTCATATTTCTATATTTCCACACATCAAAATGTTGAGATGGGGTTTATTTAAAAACATAAATAAAAGAAAATCAATCAACAATCCAAACAAAATGAAGCTGATCGACGAAAAAACAAAACAACTAAAACTAATCAATTCAGAAAATAACGAACTAAAAACTAAAGAAAGGAAAAAGTTTATTTATGTACAAAGGTGTTCCTGAACTTATGTGAAGTACCGTTTAAGAGGAAGGCCATTGACAGGGATATTTTCCTCCTCCCCTTGTAAATATTGCAGTTTGTATGTCGATGGTCCAAGCTTTTCGACAATCTGATAGGGGCCAAGCCATAACTATTGGAATTTCGTATGTTTTCCCTTTTCTTCATGCAGGTGATCCCATTTCAGAACTAATTCTCCTACCTCAAAACTCCTCTTATCATACTTCCGTTTATCAAACCATCTTTTGACAATATCTTGGTGTTGATTGAATCTATCATTTTCCTTTTGCCGTGATTCTTTGAGTTTCAGTAGGGTATTGATTCGTGACTATAGGATTTCACTACTGGATCCTAGAGAGGCTTGGGCTAGTTGCAAGAATGGGAGTATTATGTTAGGTGGGAGTATAGCTTCTTTCCATAGAATAATGTATAAGGAGAAACTCCTAAAGAGTGTTTTGGAGTGACTCTATCTTCCCATAAAGCATTTGGAAGAGCTACATGCCAATTTCTCTAACTCTCAATAATTGTGTTCTTTAAAATTTGGATGAGATTTTTATTTGTAGATTATTCTAGCCCATTTCCCTTCGGATAATAATTGGATAAATAATACAGTTTGATTCCTCTTTCATAAGCAAATGTAGTTAACTTAACAGATGAGAAGTAAGTTGCATTATAAAAAACTAGGGAAATTGGAACCCCAAACCTGGTTATGATGTTTTCCTGTAGGAATTTGATAATTGCGTCTTCATTCACTTTACGCAAAGGAGTTGCTTTTGTCCACTGTGTGAAATAATTGGTAACTATGGGAATATACCTATGTTCCATCGAAGAATTAGGATTGATCTCTCCAATAATGTCTATGCCCCATTGCTCGAATGGTTCTGAGATAATAACTCGTTGCAATGGTCCTGCAACTTTTGGTAATTTGACGACACTCCTCTGACATACATCACAATTCCTTGCATAATCATGAGCATATTTGAAAAGAATGGGCCAGTAGTATCCAAATTTTAATATTTTGTGAGCAGTGGCCAGAATAATGTCCCCCTGCAGGGCCATCATGCAACTCTTGGACCACCTTATCTACATCCTCTTTCTCCAGGAATCTAAGAAAAATTCCATCATAATTTTTTCTAAAGAGTACTCCATCAATTATCTGGTAATATGCTGATTTCAATCGGAGCTCCCTTCTCTGCTTAGAACTCTAGTGTTCTGGCAGGTATCCTCGTTGCAGATAATGCACCAAATCTCTATACCAAGATTCTGGAGTAGTAAAAATGGAACATTCTTCAGTTAAATTCAATTCATATTCGTTTTCCCATATCACGATCCCCGTCAGTTGTTTTTTCAATGAGAAACTTACACAACCCTTGACCTTTAATAATAAAGGCTAGTTTGGATTCTAGATCATAATCTTGTAGTGCAATTACCCAATTTCCTCTTCTTTCCCCCAACTCCTTTTGCACAAATAAGGATTTGACAGCGGGATGAGGTATTATCACTTTCATTCCGTTCTTCAAGATATAAGGTCTGAACTACTTTACTGCCTTGAATAAAACGTATGCTTGTTTATCCACAACTGGGTAGTTCATTTCAGTTCCTTGTAACCCAACGCTCATGAAATATATTGGATACTTGTCTCCTAGTTCTCCTTTCTGTGTGAGAACTGATGCGAGAGAATTATCTGAAGCAAAAGTGTATAATATAAAATCCTTTTCAAATTCTGTACTTCTCAAAGAAGGTGCATGAGCTATGGCAGTCTTTATATCCTTGAATGCAACTTTCTCAACACCAGTCCATTTAAATTGAACACTTTGATTAACCATTTGTTGCAAAGGATTTACAATCTGTGCAAAATATGGTACAAACCTTCGAACAAAATTGATCGTTCCCATAAACGATTGCATAGTCCTTTTGTTGTGGGGAAGGGGAATTTGATTTATGGCCTGAATTCTCTCTAGATCTATCGAGATTCACTTCTTGGAGATGATGTGTCCCAATAGTTTTCCTTCGAGTACTGCAAAAATACTCTTCTTTGGATTCAAAGATATACCATATTTCTTGCACCGATCAAAGATCTGCTTCAAATGGAAAACACGGTCTTCTTGTTTTTTAGAAAAAAATGTTACATCATATAAATATATGACAACATAGTGGCCAGAAAAACCTCGAAATTCAATATCCATGGCCCTCTGGAATGTGGCTCCAACATTCATTAGGCCAAAAGGAATTCTCCTATATGCGAATGTTCCCCACTTAGTACAAAATGTAGTCTTGAGTTGATCTTGCTCAACCACTAACACTTGATTATATCCATAAAATCCATCTAACAGGGAGAACAATTCCAAGCCTGATACCATTTGTAAAATTTTCTCCATGGTGGCACAAGATATTTGTCTTTGTCCGACGCTCTGTTCAAATTTCTGAAGTCGACACATAATCTTATTTCCCGTGATTTCTTCCTCACAGGGACCAAATTAGCCACCCACTCAGAGTGTCAAAATTTTAAAATAATCTTAGCATCCAAAAACTTCTTCAATTCCTTTTGTATTAACGGTTCAAGTTTTGGATGCATCTTATGTAGTTGCTGCTGAAATGGATTTACTCCTTGTTTGATGGGTATTACATTTTGTATGATACGTGTGTCGTATGTATTCAAATATTCGTAAGTCCATGCAAATACATCTTTGTATTGCTGGAAAAATTTGATGAACTTACTTCTTTCACCAAGTGAACATCATTTTCCTAAATTAACATATTTAGGTTCAGCTTTTGTACCCAAGTTTACCAACTCATGCTGCATCGAGGAGCTATTTGTCTTGACATTGGATGGTCTTCTGAATTTATTCTGTAAATCAAATAATCCTTCAAGAGTCCTAACTCCTTTCGGCATAAAATTTCCTTTACTTGTTCCCTTATTCTACAAATCCGACAGGTGTTCCTCTTCATCAATTATAGATTCCTTGAAGGCATCTTTGTTTGTCAAGAAACTGATAATCTATTCATCATCATTGAACACCCTCAGATTCGCAATGTTATCAAGTAATGATGGCCTGAAAATGAATTCAGTAGAGCATTTGTTATTTGTCGATACTAATATAAAAGAAAAAGTAGCTAATAAACCAGTTGCAACATTCTGTAATCTGGGAATAGCATTTATGTTAAAAGCATCGAATTGTGAAATCAAATTCCAAACTTCAGATTGATATCCCTTTAAGTGCAGAGACAGACAATGAATTTTGTTTCTTATTTGTCTGACAACTATTTATGAGTCACCGAAGACTTTTAAATTCTTAATATTTAAATTAATGGCTCTTTAAAGTCCTTGGAGTAGAGCTTCATATTCAACCCTGCTGTTTGTACACTCAAAATCTAGCCTACAAGAGATAAATTGTTTGTTTCCTCTAGGATCAACAAGAACACAACCGAATCCTGATCCCTCTTGTGTTTTGGAACCATCAAAATATAGAATCCAAAATTTATTTTCTGATTCTACTAAGTTAGTACTACTAACTAATTCTACTATGTTACAATCAACATCATTAGTCCGTGAAAATCGAAGGAGATCGGACTGCTTGTATGAATTATGACTAGCATCTTCCATTTGATAATTTCCTGGCTCAATTTCTAAGAAATAATTCCCCAAAACTGAAGATGAGAAGTTTATCGGTTCATTCTTTTTCTTCTAACCGAGTTACATTTTGTTTCCTGTGAGGCTCTCTCAACACCTTAATCTGATTTTTCCTGTTCTGATATGGCAGCCACAAATGAGACCAATCTGTTGCAAAATAACCATTTAATTTCGTGGACCAGTCCCTACTCAATATCAAACCATAAGCTTTAGGTATGTCTACTACCATGATATCAATAAATTGACACACCCTCGGGTCTGCTGACAATTTGATCAATACGTTTTTCATTTCCCCTATAACCTTAATAATAGATCTATCTAAGTGTATAATCTGAGAAGGGGATGATGTTGGTTGACCATTGATTTTTTTACAAATTGACAGTGGCATAACATTAGAAGACGCTCCAGAATCCACCAAGCAATTATGCACATTATGGTTAAATATTTCAAAAGTTAATAAAAAAGGCAGCATCTGAGATTTTGATTTTCCACCAATGCTTGCTTTGTTAATATCAGTATCAGACTTAACTACCTCTATTGAATTGCTGGGTTGTGGGTCAAACACCTCTAATAATTTATTTCTCTGTTGATGTATATTAATTTATTTCTTTGTATTTCTTAATATATTCCACAATGTCATATCCCATGTTATGATCTACAATACCCTTTTCACTACTGTCACATTTTTTTACTATGGGTTTCACTTGCTTGTTTATCAATGGTGTTGTTTCTTTTGTATTTCCATAATTAACTTTAGGTTGTGACTGATTTATGCCATTGTTTCCTTTTATATTTTTCTTTGTTGTCCTCGTTTTGGGTAATATTATGATTTGGTCTTCGAATGGCCCTTTTCTTCTAGTAGCATAATTCACAGATGACACTAGAAGTTCCTCCACTTCTTCTTAATTCAATCCCAAAGTAGGTGCCCAGTCCCATAATACTATCTTAGTTTCCTCATTCTAATTTTCCTGTTCATGGGCTTGATCTTCTTCTTGGTCTTCCTGGTTTATTAACTGTGCATCTAATAATTGGTTCATCACCAAAGTCATTGAGTTAATCCATTGTGGGAAACTCTTTTTAGAGATGTTTGTTGCTTGGTTTTTCACCCAAGCATGTGCTAAAGAGCACCTGCTAACTTGTAGAAGCAATCTCAATGTAAAAGTAAAAAAAAATGTAAATAACTAAATCTAATCTAACATGTGAAAGGAAATAAAAACTAGATTTAAGAACAATAAACAATGAGATCTATGAGAGAAACAAGAAATAAAAAATTTGATCTTTTGTATTATCTCAAATGGTGAGGATGGTGAGTTTGAGCAGCTCCAAGGTTGACATGCTCCAATGTTCAATGGTCTCTTCTTCTCCAATGATTCAATGGGGATCTACAAAATCGAAAAGGGACGCAAGGGCTCTTAAAGGGAATTTGGCAGCATAAGGATAGGATGAAATGTGGATGAATAGTGAGGAACCCCTATCACCTTTTTATAGTTTTTTGGTGATGGGGAATACCATTATGGTTTGAGGAAACCAATGGTATTGAACAAAATGGTTTAGGTTTCTTTTTCCCTTTTTTTCTTTTTTGAATATGTTTTATATTTTTATTCCCTTTTAATTGATTTTTGGGAATTTTGGACCCTTTTTGAGGGTTTTTTGAGGAAAAATACATATTTTGAGGGGAAAAAGGTGTATTATGGTCTTTTTGGTGACCTTTTGAAGGATTTAGAGGCTCAAGTGGTGTAAAAAGTGGACAAATGGGTCATGTGAATAGGGAAATGAGCTAGTGTGCACTTTTTGGGTGTTAACAGATTTCCCCCTGATGTGTGAGGGAAGGACCTCATCGTATGGCCGATAGATATCATAGTTCTTTTGAATTTTTTCTGAGGCTTGGAGAAGAGAAGAGACTGATTGGAGACTGGAACAACGGTCCCTTGTAAGATGCAAAAACTGAAAAAATACATGGACTCAAAAATGAATGAGGAATAATCTCTGATAATGGATGAGGCGGGCATACCCATGCTCGTATCAAGACATAAAAATAATGAGGCCCCAAAAAAGGGGGACCTGATTAATACATAGAACCTGCTTGTGTACATTATAATGGTCCAGAGGAGACACAATGCTGAGACATACTCCTGGTCATACCATGACCGATCTGAATAACTGATACAATGGAAAAGAGCAACATCCATTCTGAATAAGGTATCAGAAGGGTTGATGAACTGCTGAATCTGAAGGTGTCCAACAACTGTAGGGACTCAATAACTATGAGTCAAATTCTAAGGAGTATATGTAACTGTATACTCGAGGGAGTATAAAACTGAGGTAATTCCAAATACAGTTGTCATGCGCAGCCCATATATCGATAGGAACATGTAACTGGTTGTTTCCTTAATTGGACTCACAAATGTGGTAGAGTCAGGTGATATCCGGGGTCTTCAACAAATAACTGAAGGGACCGATCAACTGTACGAGTCTCAACGATGTGATCAAGGTGTTGATGTCGAGCATGTGAGAAACAATAATTTGGAGAAGCACTGAGTAATCCTTTCAAAATGATCCGTAGGCACTTATCACTAATGGTGATGAGTCCAAGGCACATGGACCTCTAGGTCTATCCTTTGGAATAGATTTGGTTGGCGTTAACAGAGGGAGACCAACAACTGCCAAGGCAATGATGTTTCCTTGATAGGAGCGCGAGGTGTAGAACTGAAGTGTGATAGTACTGATGGTAGGACTGACATATTGTGGGGATGAGGCATAACTAGGGTCATAGAGTGGGTGGACTCAAACTTCCTTTGTTCATAGCATGATGACATGGTTGACCTGGCAGCATATGGAATTGACTTTTAGGTGTGGGGATCATAGCTTAAGGGATCAGGGTTATGTATTGCAGACTGGAGTGACTCTGGGGGATAAGCTGATAGATGCTATTGGGAGACTCTCGGGGTACATACTATAGAATACTCTGAACAAAGGAGACCATAATAGGGATGCTGCCATATGAGTAGACATGATATGTAGTGGTGCCAAAACGCACCGTTGGGGCCTTCTTCATGGTTTCAATGAGCTCCAAGAAGGGATAAAAGTGTGCTCTAAAATGGTACTGTCCTGTGGATTTATGCGAGCCTAGGACTATTCATGCTCGTGAGTGCTTTCATATTTAAGGAGTCTGAAAACAATAAGAAGACTCTGAATTGGTGGAGGAGTACCCTCGTGTGGATTTTTATGAGCCCAAGACGGTGATTGCTCGTGGTTGCTTTCAATTTCAGAGAGTCTGAAAGCGGTAAGTAGACTCCATTGGTGTTCTTTTTTGTATGTTAGTCTCCAAGGCCCGAAAAAGCATAAAATGATGAAAATGGAGAACTCTTCTAGCCGATGTGACTAGAGTATTTTCCTAATTAGTTTACAAAGTCCAGAAAAGGGGTAAACTTATACCAGGTAGATTTCCTTTCAGATAATTTTAGTGAGCATGAAGGGAAGTAAGATTGCTCGGTGATCTTTTCATTGTTTTAGGAGTCAGAAAAGAGCTTAACATAAACTCCCTAAGTGCCTTTTTCGTAAAAGAGTTGCTCGGCCTGAAAAATGGATAAAATTATACAAAACAAAAAGGTATTGGTGAGAGCGAGAAGTCATCTCAAGCATCGTCACGAGCACATAAAACTGAATCCGTGACATGAAAAATGTTTTAAAATGGGTAACATCTGATGTGGCACGCAAACCGAGGCAATGATGGAAATGGAAAAATGTCTTAAAAATATGTTGGTGAGAGCAATAAATGATCTCAAGCATCATCACAAGCATGGAAAACTGAATCTAGTGATATCAAGAACGTAAAAAACGGAGAACGACTGATGTGGCACACAAAATGAGGCAATGCGAGGCATGTGAAAAATGTCCAAAATGGTACTTGGTAAAATTGAGAAAAGGAGTGGATTATGATGAATTTCTCGCCATGCTGATTCCAATGGTACCAACGGTTTGAAAAATGGATGTCGTATGATGCCGAAATGGTTGACTGAAAATTGGTCAAATTTCTATAAATAACAAGTGGAGCCAATGTGACATGTGTCATTTTCACGGTTGAGTTTTACAAATTAATTTGATTAGGTCTGAGCACTTTCTTCATTTGTGGGAGATTCGACTGTCGATTTTTCATTCCGCGAGTTTCAGGTAAGCCCATTTGTCTTAGCCTTTCAATTTATTTGCTTTTGGGGGGTCTCGGGGTCTCAGAAGTGGCGAATACTCCATGTTGGCTTGCCAATGCGGAATATCGCGGGTTTTGAGGCTTTTCGCGCAATTCACATTGCGGTTGTGGGATTCACAGCCGTGATGTGCATTGCGGATGTGGGTGCTTACATCCGCGATGTGCATCGCGGCCGTGGGTGCTTACAGCCGCGATGCGGATCACTGGCTTTGGGAAAAAAATTTATTGGTATTTTTCTAAATTTTTTTGTGTTTTGTTTGGCAGGATGCTCAGGCGGCCACAAGCATTGTGGAGGGAGAGAGAGATTGATGAGGAGTTGATGGTGACTATTCGGGTGAGCCCACATGTGCGAGCGACATTGGCTTTGGGCGGACTACTGAAGTTCACACAGATTCCTCTTATGCGTTTAGTCAGGGACTTGCTGAACAAGTTGATTGATTTCTGGGACCCAGAGGAGCTAGCTTTTATGGTGTAGGGTGAGCATCTAGATCTCACCTTGACTGATGTGTATTTACTTACTGGCTTGCCCCGTTTGGGTGAGATAGGGGACACCCAGCCCAGGATTCTGACTGGTATGGATATAGAGGATCTCCTTGAGATATTTTTCCATCAAGGGGCATGTGTGCAGAATAGCACACTGAGTGTCTCAGATCTACGAGTGCCGGAGATGCAGGCAGTGGCGGCTTTTGTTTTGCGGGTGCTTGGTGCACAGGTGCCCCATCGTTTGTTGGGGGGGGCAGATGATGATGGTTCATTGTGTCATGAATGGGAACTATTTTGCTTGGGGTCAGATGTTCCTTGCTTGTGTTCGATGAGAGGTGAACAAGGTGAGGCATGAGGGAGGAGAGTTCAGTTATGCCTCTTTCCTATGTTGCTTCTTTTTTGAGCAGGTACCCACCTTGCGGCCGCATGTGCCGGTTTAGGATGGTCTGAGGAGTGAGCCGCGGATGGTGCGGTGGGGGGAGATGATGCCCCAGGGTGGTGGTGGTATTCGATGGTTCTTCACGATGGAGATGTACGAGCAGTGGGAGAAAATGCTAGTCATGATTGATGACTATCCGTACCAGGGTATGGATTTCTGGGGAGACATTGAGATGCCTCAAGCTCAAGGATGGGCTTGGGGGTTGGATGGTACGTCTTTGGCTTTGTTGTTCTATCGTATCATGTTTATATGGTTTGTTTATTTATGATAACTAGAGATGTTTATATGATATTGATGTATTTCAGTGTGGGTTATTGTATATGTGGGTCCGTTGTCGCCACCGGATCATTAGGGCCATAGGGGATAGATGGTGGTGGTGGTACCTCCACCGGTAGTGGCACCTATGCCTCGTGAATGAGGAGTTGTGTGTCACCGAGATGATGCCATAGAGGATGTTTGTGATACCTTAGAGGCACTATTGGATGATGTACCAGATGATGGTTGGAGAGACCTAGATCAACACGTATTGGACCATTGTTACGATTCTCCACGTGAGTGGAGATCGATTCTGTGTTGGGTAGCTGTGTTGATAGCTGAGAGGAGAGCTCGGGATCAGTATGATCCGGAGGAGGAGGAGCCGGAGGAGGTGGCTAATCGTGATGAGGAGGACTAGGTTATCTTGTACTTTCCCCCAAATGCTGATGAGCATATGGGGATGCATTTTGCTGATACACATTTTGTACGACTGGTGTACTTTTTGTATATTTGGGTGTTGAGGGCACTCTTGACACTGTGACTCTATGATGATATATATATATATATATATATATATATATATATATATATATCTATATATATATATATATATATGCATATGTATGTGTTTTTTATTATATAGTCATGTATGCACGTGGATGCACATCTTGTCTTTTCTTTTATTGCACGTGGATGCAATTATATGTGTTTTGTTTTCCCATGGAGGCACCTTCTATGCACGTGGATGCAATATGTTTTGTCTTTTGTATGCCCGTGGAGGCACATGGTATGCATGTGGATGCAAATACTATGATGGTTTATTTGGTTTGTTTATTTGATTTTTTGATGCCTATGTGATGCATGTTGTGATGTCCTACATGTTTTGGTTGATGTGCCAATCTAGAATGTTATTATCCATTTGGTCTGCTACACTGTTTAGATTTATTGGGACATGAGTGAATGAAATGGATT
Source organism: Larix kaempferi (assembly GCA_027924585.1). Lineage (NCBI taxonomy): Eukaryota > Viridiplantae > Streptophyta > Pinopsida > Pinales > Pinaceae > Larix > Larix kaempferi. The sequence continues at coordinate 51,600,804 of BSBM01000299.1, read as the reverse complement.
CAAAGTGTCGAATCATTTGTTTAGTGCGTAGGAATTTTCTAAATAGACAGGGATCGCGTACCTGGTAATGGTTGTTGGCCTGGGAAACAAGGATCTGGGAGTCCAAGAAGATGAGAAGGTGACTTATGCCCATCTGGAGAGCAGTGGTTAGTAGACCGGTCATAGCGTCATATTCAACTTGATTATTTGTGGAGGCACCTATGCACACTCCATCGAGGTGGATCAACTCGTGTGAAGGGGAATAAAGTACCCAAGTTGTAGAGGCGAGATTTGTAGACCAATGACTTGCACCGTTGGCAAAGCCGATATGGTAGAGTGGAACGGGATCCATCTATGTTCATGCAGGAAAAAATGAAAATGTAAGGTTTTGAAAGTTTACAGTGAAAAAACGAATTAAAAACTGTACAATATGGACTGTGGTGTCCATAAGATTTTTATGGATAGAATCGATTGAGGTACAACCCATTACGCGGGTTGCGCATGGGGTTGCCTTTTGAGTCAGTCAAAATGTAAGCCCCATGTCCAAGGCAAGTGTGTATGATGTATGGGCCTTGCCACATGGATTCAAATTTTCCTTTGCCTGTTTTGTCATGGGCTTGGTCGTAAATGAGTACAAGGTCTCCTACACTAAATGCGCGTGGGTGAACATGTTTATCGTAATGGAGTTTTGACCTATTCTTTGCGGCTTCGATTGTTTGGAGAACTGCGTGGCGATCTTTGTTGGCTTTCTCTAAAAGAAGTAAGCGTTCTTCGATTGGTGAAGTATCCGGGAGGATTTCTATGGAGATTTGTAATGTCGGGATCTGACACTCAATTGGGAGGATAGATTCTACGCCATGAACCAAATGGAAAGGGGTGAAATTGGTGGCGGTTTTAGTGGATGTACGGTAAGCCCATAATGCGGAGAAAAGCATGTGATGCCAATTGGACTTATGTCGATTGACAGTGCGCTGGAGGATGGTCTTCAAAATTTTGTTAACAACTTCGGTTTGGTCATTCCCTTGGGGGTAGTAGGTGGAAGAGAAATGATGTTCAAAGTTAAGGAGGGTTGAAAATTCTCGCCAAACAGAGTCCTCAAAGTGAGAACCATGGTCTGAGATGAGTTGCTTTGGTACGCCAAAATGAGCAATAACATGGTTGAGGAAAAAACAGGCTACAGTGTCGGCTTTGCAGTTGTAAGTAGGCATGGCTTCTGCCCATTTGGTATAGTAATCGACGGACAAAATGATGTGTTTATGGCCGCTAGCTGATGTAGGATTGAAATCCATGAAGTTGATGGCCCATTTGCAAAATGGTCCAACGGTGACGCCTGGATGAAGGGGGGCGGGGGGAGTTCTTGCCTTGTGGGAAAAGAGCTGGCAGTTTTGGAAATGTTTGAATAGTATGATGCAATCAATGAATAATGACGGCCAAAAATAACCTATGCAGATTACCTTTTGGGCGGTGGCCATTCCAGAGAAATGGCTGTCGCAGGCACCGCTATGAAAGTCATTAAGGACTTGTTCTGCTTCTTCCCGAGAAAGGCAATGTCGTAGGATGGTGTCGACACTGCGTCGATAGAGGACATCACCTAGGAGGAGATAACATGGGGCATGGTGGTAGATGTGACGGTGTCTGTCACGATTTATGTTTGGTCAAAACTTTTGTGTGCGGAGGTAAACCAAAATGTCGCCATACCAAGGGTCGTCAGACGAGATGATGAATAAATGGTCGTCAATTAGATTAGTATTGATAACTGGTGATGATGATGAGGATGGGAGGTCTGCATTGAGTTGATCAAGTGCTAAAGCATTAGTGCTCTTCGGGGTTTTAAAAGTCAGGTCATATTCTTGTAGGATAATCACCCATTTGGCAACACGGCCTTGCAGAAGGTGACGATTCAAGAGATAGACCATTGGGTTCGAATTTGCAACAACCGTGGTATGGTTGAGGAGAATGTAATGGCCAAATTCTGTACTGAAAAGACGATGGCGAGGGCCATTTTCTCTTCATGTGGGTAGCGTAGTGGTGGGCATGATAAGGTTTGGCTTACATAGTAAATGACGTGCTCTTGACGAGCGGAGTCTTCTTGGACGAGTACTCCAGAAATGGCATAATCAGATGCCAATACGTAGAGGATAAAGTCTCTTGTGAAATCCAGAGGAGAAATCAAGGGGGAATTTGTGAGTGCTTTCTTCAGGTCTGTGAAAGCTCCTTCTGCTTGGTCATCCCATACAAAATGGGTATGAAGGTGGAGCAAACGAAGGAAGCCATGTACTGTCATGGCGTAATCGGGGACAAACCGATGGAGGAAGTTGGATCTCCCCTGAAGGATATGTAGCTGTCTTAGTGTTCAAGGTGATGGTAGGTGTTAAATTCTGTTAAGTTTAAACCAAATAGACAAGCAAGATCACTGAAAGAAACACAATCACAAGATAGACACACAATATACCCTGGGAAACCCTCATGGGGTAGAAAACCCAGCAAAGCTTTCCTCAATAAGATGATCAACCAAAATACAAGATGTGCTCCTTCCTTCTTTGTCTCCTTAGTAGATCTCCCAGACAAGTGCGCACTCTTCCACAAGTGAGTGAATGATCTAATGAGGAGTTCACCTCTCTTATTTATACTGACTCCTAACTGACTAAAAGACCTAATGGGGCCGACCTCTCCTGGAGAAGTCTAATAACCCAAAAAATATAACCACAGGGCCGACCCCCACATGGTGGGTCTAATAACCCTAGTTAATACAAACTCTCGGAGGAATAAACATCTCCGGATACATAATAGGGTTACCTCGGAGGGATGAAACATCTCCGGAATAATAAAGTACAAATATAATATTCTTTGAAGTTACAATATTCAACACTCCCCCTTAACGAGAAGGATATTATAACAGCATCTGCAGGAGCAAGGAGTCACTATACATGATACATCTATAAATCATCGGAAGCTTTCTTCAATTTGTCTTCATCAGTAACTCAAACAGTTACTGGTATATCAATGTCAACATCACTATCTTCAGCATCGTCATTACATGATCAGCAGCATCGTTATCACATGATCAGCAGTATCGTCATCTCACGATCAGTAGCATCGTCATCACACGATCAGCAGCATCGTCATCACATGATCAGCAGTATCGTCATCTCACGATCAGCAGCATCGTCATCACACGATCAGCAGCATCGTCATCACACGATCAGCAGCATCGTCATCACACGATCAGAAACATCGTCATCACACGATCAGCAGCATCGTCATCTCACGATCAGCAGCATCGTCATCACACGATTAGCAGCATCGTCATCACACGATCAGCAGCAACGTCATCACACGATCAGCAGCATCGTCATCACACGATCAGCAGCATCGTCATCTCACGATCATCAGCATCGTCATCACACGATCAGTAGTATCGTCATCACATGATTAGTAATACAAGTATCCTACCGATACAAGTAACCACATCATCAATACAAGTATCCTATCAATACGAGTAACCACATCATCAATACAAGTATCCTACTGATACAAGTAACCACATCATCAATACAAGTATCCTACCGATACAAGTAACCACATCATCAATACAAGTATCCTACCGATACAAGTAACCACATCATCAATAAAAGTATCCTACCGATACAAGTAACCACATCATCAATACAAGTATCCTACCGATACAAGTAACCACATCATCAATAAAATCACTTTCTCGGAGACCATTCGTCTACGGATCAATTCAGGGACCGAAGTCCGGGGATGATACAATCCCCATCACGTACATTTTGAACTAGCAGTTCCGGGATGATGCAATCCCCATCACGTACATTTTGAACTAGCAGTTCCGGGATGATGCAATCCCCATCACGTACATTTTGAACTAGCAGTTCTGGGATGATGCAATCCCCATCACGTACATTTTGAACTAGCAGTTCCGGGATGACGCAATCCCCATCACGTACATTTTGAACTTAGCAGTTCCAGGATGATGCAATCCCCATCACGTACATTTTGAACTAGCAGTTCCGGGATGATGCAATCCCCATCACGTACATTTTGAACTTAGCAGTTTCGGGATGATACAATCCCCATCACTTTATTCTTGGAGACCTCACGTCTACGGCTCTCTTTAAGACTGAAAGTCCAGGGATGATCCAATCCCCTCAACTGTCCTCTAAGGACTTCATTCTCGGAGACCTCACGTCTACGGCTCTCTTTAGGACTGAAAGTCCAGGGATGATCCAATCCCCTCAACTGTCCACTAAGGACTTCATTCTCGGATACCTCACGTCTACGGTTCTCTTTAGGACTGAAAGTCCAGGGATGATCCAATCCCCTCAACTGTCCACTAAGGACTTCATTCTCAGAGACCTCACGTCTACGGCTCTCTTTAGGACTGAAAGTCCAGGGATGATCCAATCCCCTCAACTGTATTCTCATCTATACAGGTACAAATATCCAAGAGCATGTATCACATTTAGCATGTATTCTCACTAATACATCTAATCATCAAAACATGTATACATCACAACTAGCATGTATTCTTACTAATACATCTAACATCAAAACATGTATACATCACAACTAGCATGTATTCTTACTAATACATCTAACATCAAAACATGTATACATCACACCAAAACATGTATACATCTAGCATGTATTGTCACTGATACATATAATATCAAAACATGTATACATCATACCAAAACATGTATACATCTAGCATGTATTCTTACTAATACATCCAGCATCAAAACATTTATCCGAAAAAAATAAAAGATATATAAGAGTTCTAAATCTAAATAATTGTAAGTAGCTAAGTGCAACAAAACAAAAAAAATGCTATCAAATACTATACTACTCCCCCTTTCGAGGAGGGTCCTTCTGGACTATACCAAGCATGTCTCGGAAGTGTTCAAACTTTACTCGAGACAAAGGTTTAGTCAGGATATCGGCTATCTGATCCTTAGTGCTTATGTACTCGAGCTTGATGGCTCCTTTCTGCACCATGTCTCGTATATAGAAGTAACGGATCTCAATGTGTTTTGACTTATCATGGAACACAGGATTTTCAGTCATCTTAATGCAGCTTTGATTATCACACATAATCACAATGGGATCCATTTCTAAGTCAAAGATTCCAGATAAGAGTTTCCGAAGCCACACTGCTTCACAGCTGGCAGAGCAAGCAGCTATATATTCTGCTTCAGCAGTACTGAGGGCCACACTAGATTGTTTCTTGCTGAACCAGGAGATCATGGCAGATCCAAGGCCATAACATCCGCCTGAAGTACTTTTTCTGTCTGAGACACTACCTTCCCAATCAAAATCCGAGTAACCATGTAACTTGAGTTCATTACCTCCAAGATAGTATAGGCCAAAGTCCACTGTACCTTTTAGGTACCTCATTATATGTTTTGCAGCTATAAGGTGAACCTTTCGAGGTTCTACTAGATACTGACTTAGGGTATTTACAGCAAAGCATATATCCGGCCTAGTATTTGTCAAATACATCAATGATCCAATGATTTGTCTATATAGGGTTATGTCCACTAGTTCTGATGAATCATTAACTAAAAGTTTCAGGTTGGAGTCCATGGGAGTGGCCATGGCTTTACACTCCAACATATCAAATCTTTTGAGAATCTCCACAGTATACTTACCTTGATTTAGAAAGATTCCTCTTGGCTCTTGCCACACTTCTAGGCCTAAGAAGTAGTGCATTAATCCGAGATCTTTCATTTCGAATTCTGAAGAAAGCTTCTTCTTGCTTTCAATGATTTAATTTTCATTTCCGGTTAGAAATAGATCATCTACATATAACAGCAATATAACAGGTTCATCATCCATCACTTTAAGATAAAGATTGGGGTCAGCTTTACTTTTGGTAAAGCCCATGCTTGTTAAGAAACTGTCAATCCTTCCGTACCAAGCCCTGGGAGCTTGCTTCAATCCATATAATTCCTTTTTCAGTTTGCATACATGGGTCCTTCCGTCTTTGACCTCAAAACCTTGAGGTTGTTTTATGTATACTTCTTCTTCAATTACACCATTCAGAAAAGCTGTCTTAACATCCATTTGATGCAATTTCCATTTCATCATGGATGCAAGTGCCATGATAGTTCTAATTGAAGTATACCTAGCAACAGGTGCAAATGTTTCTTCATAGTCAATTCCCTCCTTTTGAGAGAATCCTCTGGCTACAAACCTTGCCTTGTATTTTTCAATGCTACCATCCGCAGCATGTTTTATTTTGAAAATCCATTTGGAAGAAACCACACTTTTATCTCTTGGTTTGGGGACTATATCCCAAACATCATTTTTCATTATCGACTGATATTCTTCTGTCATTGCTTCTACCCATTCTTTCTTTTGAGCTGCTTCTTCATAGCTAGTAGGCAGTTGATCCACAAGATCACACATCAAGGCCATATAGTTGGACACTAGCTTTGGTTTCTTTCTTTCTCTAATGGAGCCTTCAAGAGCACCATATTTTTCAGCCCCTTGGATAATATCTCTAGCCCATGCTGGCCTTCTTTTCTTTGATAAATCTGAGATAGGAGGTTCTTGTGGTTCCAACATGTCATGATCCTCTGGTGGATTATCTTCAGGAATGTGAATAGCCTCTGAGTTTCTAGAAGAAGGATCTTCTTCATAGATTTCTTCAAGTTGGCATTTTCTTGATTTCTTGAGAGCTGCTTCTTCATCAAAAGTTACATCTCTACTGATTTCTATATGATGAAAGCCTGGTATGTAAATTCTGAAAGCTTTGGATGATTCACAGTAGCCAACAAATATTCCTTTCTTACCAGAAGGATCCAACTTGGTTCTCTTTTCCTTTGGAATGTGGATGTACACAGGACACCCAAATATTTTAAGATGGCTTACCTCGAGCTTCTTTCCAGAAAACACTTCTTCTGGAGTTTTGAAATCAAGAGCACTATGAGATAATCTGTTTTGAACATATACTGCTGTTCTGGCTGCTTCAGCCCACAGATACATGGGAAGATCCTGGTCATGTATCATAGTCTTCACAGCTTCCATGATGGTTCTATTTTTCCTTTCTGCAACCCCATTTTGTTGGGGATTGTAGGGAGTGGTTAGTTCTCTCTTGATTCCAGCTTCTTTACAGAATTATTCAAACTCTTTTGAAGTATATTCTCCACCATTGTCTGTTCTGAGAATCTTGATTTTCTTTTCTGAGAGATTTTCTATTAGAGCCTTGAACTCTTTGAACTTTCCAAAAACTTCATTCTTACCCTTTAGAAAGTATATCCAAGTTTTCCTTGAATGATCATCAATGAATGAAAGATAGTATTCAAATCCACTTAGAGAGGTGGTGGGCATTGGGCCACATACATCTGAGTGTATTAACTCCAAGATACCCTTAGTCTTTGTTTCACTCTTTGGAAAGGGGTTCTTGACATTCTTGCCTTTCTTACATCCTTTACATGAGCCATCATGATCAACCTTTAAATCTGGTAGTCCTCTGACCACCTTGCTTACATAAGGTAAGGCTTTGTAGTTAATGTGAGCTAGTCTTCTATGCCATAGCTCACTGGGGTTAGAGGTTTCATGAACAAGAGCAGCTTCTGGATGACCCTTGAGTTTATATAAACCTCCTTCCTCTTCACCAATAACAATTGCATCCTTAATGGATTTGCCTTTGGACCACATTAACACTTGTCCATCAATGAATGCAACTCTGTAGCCTTTCTTATCTAAAGCTGAGATTGAAAGCAAATTCTTCTTCAATCCTGGAACATATAAAACTTCCTTCATCTTCATGGGAGTTCCAGAATCGAGTTTGTAGTTTGCTTCACCAATTCCCTTAATGGGATATTGATAGTCATCTCCTAGAGATACCTTTTGGAGAGAAGTCTTTTCTTCAAGATTTGAGAGAGTCCTTTTCTGTCCTGTCATGTGCTTTGAAGCACCACTGTCAATAAGCCATGTACCTTCTCCAGGGGTTATGGATCCAGAGAGTGCGGAGAAGAGAACATATTCTTCTGCATCTTCTTCTGTATTTCTTCTTGACCTTCTTTTGAAGAAGGTCCTTTCTTCTTCTTCCTCTTCATTTCTAGGCCTTTTATTGTGAGACCTTTCTTCCTCTACTTCTTCTTCTTCACTATCATCTTCTGCAAGATGTGCTTGGTGTCTTTTGTAGTAAGAACCCTTTTTCTTCTATAGAGGGCAATCTTTAGCAATGTGTCCTAATTTGTGGCAAGAATAGCACTGGAAAGAAGAGTAATCCCTTCTTTGAGTAGATCCTCTTTTCTTATGAAATCTGTGAGGAGGATGAGACTCCTTGTGACTACCCTTCTTGGAGTAGGATTGACTCCTTCTTCTTTTGGTGTGGGTAGCCAAGGCTTGGTCATCTTCTTTGAGCAAGGCTTCTCTATTTGCAACCCTAGCCTCCTCTTGTACACAATCCTCCCAAACTACATCAAACTTCATACTTTCTTTTCTGGCACACATAGTTTGAATGAATGACTCCCAAGGTCTAGTGAGACCATTTAGAGCTGTCATCACAAGTTCATCTTCATCAAGAGTATCACCAATGGAATCTAGTTGCTCTTTGATTAGAGAGACTCTTGAGAAGTAGTCTTGAATGGATTCTCCTTTGTGCATCTTGGTACTCTTCAACTGAGTCCTTAGATTCATCTTCCTATTGATGTTCTTTCCTTCATACATTCTTCCTAGGGCATCATACATTTCCTTTGGAGTCTTCTTGGAAGCCACTTGGGGAATCAAGTGGTCTTTAATAGAATCAGCTATGATTCTCTTTGCCCTAATCAAATCCTTCATGTGTTTTTCTTTGGCTTCATCTTCTTCTGGTTCTGCAACTTCCTCCTTGATATAATGAGCAAGATCATTCTCCTCAAGAATGAGACCAATTCTGTATTTCCATGCCCGGAAATTCTCTATGCCTTCTAGCTTGTCTTCAAGCTTAGTGTTTGGAGCCATCTTCTCTTAGGGGAGTCCAAGAGACAGAGTAGACTTACCTGGGAAGTTACTTTTCACTTTTTCGGAATCTGGAACAGAATTTTATCGCACTTTTGGTATAATTAGGGTTTGACTTTCCCGGAGTTCTACCCAACCAAAAAGTTCGATCTATAGCTCAAAAGAATGCTCTTGAGAAGGGCTATCCAGCCATGTAATCAGAATTCAAAAATTACAACTTTTTTCTGAGACCAAAATCTGACGTATCGTACTTTTGGTAGAATTAGGGTTTGGATTTCCCGGAGTTCTACCCAACCAAAAAGTTCGATCTATAGCTCAAAAGAAAGGTAGTGAAAAGAGCTATCTAGCCATGCAACCAAAAATCAATAATACCAACTTTGGGATGAAACCCTAACTTCACCAAAGAGAGAGAAAGAGGTATTCTTACCTTGTGAAAGATGTCCTATTCAGTCTAGCTCTGATACCATGTTAAGTTTAAACCAAATAGACAAGCAAGATCACTGAAAGAAACACAATCACAAGATAGACACACAATATACCCTGGGAAACCCTCATGGGGTAGAAAACCCAGCAAAGCTTTCCTCAATAAGATGATTAACCAAAATACAAGATGTGCTCCTTCCTTCTTTGTCTCCTTAGCAAATCTCCCAGACAAGTGCGCACTCTTCCACAAGTGAGTGAATGATCTAATGAGGAGTTCACCTCTCTTATTTATACTGACTCCTAACTGACTAAAAGACCTAATGGGGCCGACCTCTCCTGGAGAAGTCTAATAACCCAAAAAATATAACCACAGGGACGACCCCCACATGGTGGGTCTAATAACCCTAGTTAATACAAACTCTCGGAGGAATAAACATCTCCGGATACATAATAGGGTTACCTCGGAGGGATGAAACATCTCCGGAATAATAAAGTACAAATATAATATTCTTTGAAGTTACAATATTCAACAAATTCTAGCATAAATGCACAAGCAAGATCACTGAAAGAAACACAATCACAAGATAAACACAGATATACCCTGGGAAACCCTCATGGGGTAGAAAACCCAACAAAGCTTTCCTTAATATAGATAATCAACCCAATACAAGATAGTAGACCACAACAAGATCTCCTTCTCCTCCTATGCAGAACTCTCTCTCTCCTATGCGCACAATAGAAGTGTGAGAACAAGTGAGTTAAGTGAGGAACAACCTCCTCATACTTGTTTTCCAACTAACTTTTTACCCTATGAGGCCGACTTGTCAAATTGAGTCTAATAACCTCCGATAAAATAACTTCGGGCTGATCCCCACATAAGAGATCTAATAACCCTAGTTCCCATAATACAATGGAGGAATAAACATCTCCGGATATACAATAGAGTCCCGTCGGAGGAATAAAACATCTCTGGAATAATACAAATATAATATTCTTTGAAGTTACAATATTTCAACACTCCCCCTTAATGAGAAGGATATTATAACAACAACTGCAGGAGCAAGGAGTCATCGACTACATGATACATGATACATCTATAAATCATTGGAAGCTTTCTTTATACATCATCAATAACTCAAGCAGTTACTGGAACATCTTCAAGATCTTCAATACTGGAACATCAACATATTCAGTACTGAGTCTTCATCTTCTGCATCACTTGAACAGCTACAGCATCATCACACGATCATCAACATCGTCATCACACGATCATCAACATCGTCATCACACGATCATCAGCACCGTCATCACACGATCATCAGCATCGTCATCACACGATCATCAACATCGTCATCACACGATCATCAGCATCATCATCCACTAGATCCACTCGATCATCAGCACAATAGCAACATATCCTGCAATACACATGATCCAATTACGGGATGATCAATCCCTCTCACTTTAGGACATAGGTCCAAGGATGATACAATCCTGATCCACTTATGGGATGATCAATACCTCTCACTTTAAGACATCTCTCATGTCTATGGACGATGCAGTCCAGATCAACTTATAGGATGATCAATCCTTCTCACTTTAAGACACCTCACCATGTCTAGGGACGGTGCAATCCCAATCTATTTATAGGATGATTAGTCCTTATCACTTTAAGACACCTCACCATGTCTATGGACGATGCAATCCCAATCCACTTATAGGATGATTATTCCTTATCACTTTAAGACACCTCACCATGTCTAGGGACGATGCATTCCCAATCTATTTACAGGATGATTAGTCCTTATCACTTTAAGACACCTCACCATGTCTAGGGACGATGCAATCCCAATCTACTTACAGGATGATTAGTCCTTATCACTTTAGGACATAAGTCCAAGGATGATGTAATCCTGATCCACTTACGAGATGATCAATCCCTATCACTTTAGGAGATAAGTCCAAGGATGATGCAATCCTATCATGTACATTTTGAACCAAACGATCAGGTATGATGCAGTCCTATATACGTCCACTAAGGACCATATTCTCAGAGACATCTATCTACGGATCACTTTAGGACTGAAGTCCAGGGATGATACAATCCTCATCGTTCGCTAGGAACCGCATTCTCGAAGACATCTGTCTATGGATCACTTTAGGACTGAAGTCCAAGGATGATACAATCCTCCATCAACCTCATCGTCAAAACAGTCAACCTCATCTTCAACCTTATCGTTGAAATAGGTAGGCACATCATCGATACAGTATCCTCATCAATACAGGTATCATTAGTATGTATCATCAATACAAGTATCCTCATCAATACACGTATACACATCATCAATACAAGTATCCTCATCAATACAAGTATACACATCATCAATACAAGTATCCTCATCAATAAATGTATATATATCATCAATACAAGTATCCTCATCAATACAAGTATACACATCATCAATACAAGTATCCTCATCAATACAAGTATACACATCATCAATACAAGTATCCTCATCAATACAAGTACATATGCAAGTATTCTCATCAATACAAGCAAACATAACATAGATGGAAGTATCCTTATCAATACAAGCAAACAAAACATAGATGCAAGTATCCTCATCAATATAAGCAAACATAATATAGATGCAAGTATCCTTATCAATACAAGCAAACAAAACATAGATGCAAGTATCCTCATCAATACAAGCAAACATATAATCTAGATAAGCAATATCATCATCAATATAGGTATCCACATTGATACCAGTACCCAAAGATATCTTCATCTATCATATCACTCCCCCTTTCGAGGAGAGTCCTTTTGAACTATGTAACGTCCCCTTCTCCATAGAACAACAGGGAAGGAAACATTAACAACATACCGGGCTTATGGCATATTTAGCCCCAATAATTTTTGCACATAAATAACTAACATTTAAAACTTCTATATGCAGATTCGATTCAATATAAACACAGCGGAATTAAACAATACATCTGCACACAGTTTCATCATGCATTCAACATATAAACAACAGTCATTAATTAAAATGCTTGCAGGGCATAGAATTAACATCAAGAATACTTATCTCGAATTATAATGGCCCAAACGACTGGCTACGTGAGAGCAACGTTCCACCCAACCATAGATCTCTATCCAGCCTGTATTCTTTCAGCTGAGAGATCACCCCCGAGCTGGGCTGTGTATCCACTAAGGAGGAACTAGATGGCTCCCTCACAGTCAGGATTTCACTCAGACAACCATGCTAAGCCAACACACAGTTGGGTTTTTCAAGCATGCAATGGGAAATGGATAGGGATGCTAGTCCACTAAGCTCAATCCCAGAGCTAGTACACATCAAGCTAGACTCCAACGATCCCAGCCTCCATTCGAACATCCACACTTGGATTTCTCACAGCTTTGTTCAGCAATTGACCCAAATCCGTCACTGATTTTCTGGGCAGTTAAAACTGGGTTTTCCCATGGCTTTTGGGGTAGCTATTTCTCCCAAATTCGCCCCAAGGTTCCTACCAATGGATCCCCCATTGGATTCCTCTATCCAATACCAAATCGGGACGTTTTTGGCTTCCCAAAACGTGGGTTTCCTTCAAGTCGCGATTTCTGGTTTTCTCCTTGCTGGGAGCTCGTTTTTGGGTGGGCAAAGATGTCCCATACTTCCACAATGGAATGGGGATAAGGATGGAGCAACCCCCAAGATGTAGAGTGACTTGTGGGACAAGTCAAAATAGCCCATACATTCCCATACGAATTTCAGGGCTGCCCATACTCCATCAAAGTCATGGGCTGAAATCTCAACCACTTCCTTACAATTGGCATTAATGTCACCTAAGGAAGTCAATGGGTTCACATAATGACAAATGGCAACCTATGGGTCACTCCCATAGCCCCCTCACCACTCCCTAGTGGATACACGTGGCCCCTTCTCATTCGTTGCCTCCGTAGCCAGCTTTGGTATTTTATATTGCATGATGTCTAATTTACATCCTATTACAATTTCCATGGCTTAAGAGCACATGGTATCAAAATATCAAATACTTGCCCTTAAAATAGAATTCGGCTTTCACTAGCGGGGCCTTGGCCTTGAGCTCCACGCTAGGAAAACATACATCACATGTACACTTATTTACATTAAAGACTCATATGTCCTAAGGGTCGAATTGGGGGTATTACAAACTACACCAAGCTTGTCTCGGAAATGCTCAAACTTTACACGAGATAAAGGTTTGGTTAGTATATCAGCAACTTGCTCGTCCGTGCTCACATATTTGAGCTTGATAGCTCCTTTTTGCACCATATCCCGTATATAGAAATAACGGATCTCTATGTGTTTTGACTTATCATGAAATACCGGATTCTCAGTCATCTTGATACAGCTCTGGTTATCACACAGAATCATAGTGGGTTCCATCTCTAAGTCAAACAATCCTGATAATAACTTACGAAGCCATACTGCTTCACAACTGGCAGAGCAAGCAGCTATGTATTCTTCTTCAACTGTGCTGAGAGCCACACTAGACGGCTTCCTGCTATACCACGAGATCATAGTAGATCCCAGAAAATAACATCCTCCCGATGTACTCTTCCTGTCTGATACAATTCCTTCCCAATCAGCATCAGTGTAGCCGTGCAAATTGAAATCATGATCTCCACTATAGTAAAGACCAAAATCTATCGTACCTTTTAAGTACCTCATCACATGTTTTGCAGCTATCATGTGAACTCTTCTAGGTTCCACCAGATACTGACTCAAGGTATTCACAGCAAAACATATGTATAGTCTAGTGTTAGTCAAATACATTAATAATCCAATAATCTGTTTATACAGAGTTATGTCCACTAATTCTGATGAGTTATCTACTAATAACTTCAAATTGGAGTCCATGGGAGTGGCCATGGCTTTACAGTCCAACATATCAAATTTTTTCAAAATCTACACAACATACTTACCCTGATTTAGAAAGATTCCTTTTGGGTCTTGCCATACTTCCAGGCCTAAGAAGTGGTGCATCAATCCGAGATATTTCATCTCAAATTCTGAAGAGAGCTTCTTCTTGAAATCGATAATCTGTCTCTCATTTCCAGTCAGAAATAGATCATCTACATACAATAATAATATAACCGATTCATCATTCATAACTTTGAGATAAAGGTTAGGATCAGCTTTACTCTTGGTAAAGCCCATGCTTGTCAAGAAATTGTCAATCCTTCCGTACCAAGCTCTAGGAGCTTGCTTCAACCCATACAAAGCCTTCTTTAGTTTGCATACATGAGTTATTCCATCTTCTATCTCAAATCCAAGTGGTTGTTCTATGTACACTTCTTCTTCAATTACACCATTCAAGAAGGCTGTCTTAACATCCATCTGGTGTAGTTTCCATTTCATCATCGATGCAAGTGCCATGATAGCTCTAATGGAAGTGTACCTAGCAACTGGTGCAAATGTTTCTTCATAGTCAATTCCCTCTTTTTGAGAGAATCCTCTGGCTACAAATCTTGCCTTATATTTTTCAATGCTACCATCCACAGCATGTTTTATCTTGAATATCCATTTGGAGAACACTACACTTTTATCTTTTGGTTTGAGAACTATATCCCAAACATCATTTTTCATTATTGACTGGTATTCTTCTGTCATTGCTTCTACCCATTCTTTCTTCTGAACTGCTTCTCCATAGCTAGTAGGTTCCTGATCCACTGGATTACACATCAAAGACATATATTTGGATACTAGCTTTGGTTTCTTCCTTTCTCTAGTGGAGCCTTCAAGAGCTCCATACTTTTCAGCTCCTTGAATAATGTCTCTGGCCCATGTTGGCCTTCTTTTTCTTGATAAGTTTGTAATGGGGGGTTCATGTGGTTCTAGCAAGTCATGGTCTTCAGGTGTAGTATCTTCAGGAATGGGTGCAACATCTGTGATCCTGGAAGGTGTGTCTTCTTCATAGATTTATTCATGTTGGCACTTCCTAGATCTCTTGAGAGCTACTTCTTCATCAAATGTCACATCCCTACTAATTTCCATATGATGAAAACCTGGGATGTAAATTCTGAATGCTTTGGATGATTCATAATATCCAACAAATATTCCCTTCTTTCCAGAAGGATCCAACTTGGTTCTCTTTTCTTTTGGAATGTGAATGTATACAGGACATCCAAATATTTTAAGATGACTTACCTCAGGCTTCTTTCCTGTGAACACTTCTTCTGGAGTTTTGAAATCAAGAGCACTATGGGATAGTCTATTTTGTACATAGACTGCTGTTCTAGCTGCTTTAGCCCATAAATACATAGGTAGGTCTTGATCATGTATCATTGTCTTTACAAATTCCATGATGGTTCTATTCTTTTTTTCAGCAACACCATTTTGTTGGGGATTGTAGGGAGTAGTTAGCTCTCTCTTGATTCCAGCTTCTTTACAGAAATATTCAAAATATTTTGAAGTATATTCTCCGCCATTATCTGTTCTGAGTATTTTAATTTTCTTTTATGAATGATTTTCTATCAATGCTTTGAACTCTTTGAACTTTCCAAAAACTTCATTCTTCCCTTTTAAGAAGTATATCCAAGTCTTCCTTGAATAGTCATCAATAAATGTAAGATAGTATTCATATCCACTTAAAGATGTGGAGGGCATTGGTCCACATACATATGAATGGATCAAATCCAAAATGCTTTTGGTCTTTGTTTCACTCTTTGGAAATGGGTTCTTGATGTTCTTCCCTTTTGCACATCCTTTGCATGTGCCATCAGGGTCAACCTTTAAGTCTGGTAGACCTACAACTACCTTTATTACATGAGGTAGTGCCTTGTAGTTAATGTGAGCAAGTCTCCTATGACATAGCTCATTTGGGCTAGTGACTTCATGTACAAGGGCAGCTTCTGGTTGACCCTTGAGCTTGTACAAACCTCCTTCCTCTTCACCAATGACAATTGCATCCTTAATAGATTTACCTTTGGACCACATTAATACTTGTCCATCAGTGAATGCAACTCTATAACCTTTCTTGTCCAATGCTGAGATGGAAAGCAAGTTCTTCTTCAATCCTAGAACATACAAAACTTCCTTCATCTTCATGGGGGTTCCAGAATCAAGTTTGTAGTTTGCTTCACCAATTCCCTTGATGGGATATTGATAGTTATCTTCTAGAGATACCTTTTGTGGGGAGGTCTTTTCTTCAAGTTTTGATAGAGTCTTCTTTTGTCCTGTCATGTGCTTTGAAGCATCACTATCAATAACCCATGTACCTTCTCCAGGTGTTATAGATCCAGAGAGTGCGGAGAATAGAACATACTCTTTTGCATCTTCTTCTTCACTTCTTCTAGATATTTTCTTGAAGAAGGTCCTTTCTTCATCTTCTTCTTCTCTTCTAGGTCTTTTCTTGTGAGGCCTTTCTTCCTCTTCAACTTCTTCTTCATTATCATCTTCTGCAAGATGTGCTTGATGTCTTTTGTGGTGAGTACCCTTTTTATTCTTCAGAGGACAGTCCTTAGCAATGTGTCCTATTTTGTGACAAGTAAAACATTGGAATGAGGAGTAATCTCTTCTTTGATTAGATCCTCTTTTCTTTTGAAATCTTTATGGAGGACGAGACTCCTTGTGACTATCCTTCTTAAAGTAGGATTGATTCCTTCTTCTCTTGGTGTGGGTGGCCAAGGCTTGGTCATCTTCCTTGAGCAATGCTTCTCTGTTGGTAACCCTGGCTTCCTCTTGAATGCAATCCTCACAAACCACATCAAACTTCATACTTTATTTTCTGGCACACATGGTTTGGATGAATGACTCCCAAGATCTAGTGAGACCATTTAGAGCAGTCATGACTAGTTCATCTTCATTAAGAGTATCTCCAATAGCATCTAGTTGTTCTTTGAACTGAGAAACCCTTGAGAAATAGTCTTGAATAGATTCTCCTTTATTCATCTTGGTGTTCTTCAATTGAGCTCTCAGGTTCATCTTCCTGTTGATGTTCTTTCCCTCATACATTCTGGAGAGAGCATCATACATTTCCTTTGGGGTCTTCTTGGATGCCACTTGGGGAATCAAGTGGTCCTTAATAGAATCAACAATGATTCTCTTTTCCCTAATCAAATATTTCCTGTACTTCTCTTTAGCTTCATCTTCTGTAGGTTCTGCAATCTCATCTTTGATATAATGGGCAAGATCATTCTCTTCAAGAATGAGACCAATTCTATATTTCCATGCTCGAAAATTCTCTATACCCTCTAGCTTGTCTTCAAGCTTAGTACTTGGGGCCATCTTGCCCAGGGGGTCACTAAAAATTGAAAATTCCAAAAATGAAAAACTGACCTTACCAGGAGATTGGCTTGACTGAGGCGATGTGACTGATGTACTTACTTTCTAGAAACTTCAATTTTTCAGCCTCCAAACTTGACCAACAAACTTCAGATCTGCTGTAGAATTCTGGTTCTGGTTTTATTGCACTTTTGTCAAACTAGGGTTTGACTTTCTCGGAGTTCTACCCAACCAAAAAGTTCGATCTAGGGCTCAAAACATTGGTTTTGAGAAGGGATATCCAGCCATGTAATCAGAATTCAATAATACCAACTTTTTTCAGAAACCCTAATTTTCACCGGAGAGAGAGATAGAGATATTTTCATCTTGTGAAAGATGTCCTATTCAGGCTAGCTCTGATACCATGTTAAATTCTAGCATAAATGCACAATCAAGATCACTGAAAGAAACACAATCACAAGATAGACACAGATATACCCTGGGAAACCCTCATGGGGTAGAAAACCCAGCAAAGCTTTCCTCAATATAGATAATCAACCCAATACAAGATAATAGACCACAACAAGAGCTCCTTCTCCTCCTATGAAGAACTCTCTCTCTCTCCTATGCGCACAATAGAAGTGTAAGAACAAGTGAGTTAAGTGAGGAAAAACCTCCTCTACTTATACTTGTTTTCCAACTAACTTTTTACCCTATGAGGCCGACTTGTCAAATTGAGTCTAATAACCTCCGATAAAATAACTTCGGGCCGATCCCCACATAGGGGATCTAATAACCCTAGTTCCCATAGTCCAATGGAGGAATAAACATCTCTAGATATACAATAGAGTCCCATCTCCGGAATAAAACATCTCCGGAATAATACAAATATATAATTCTTTGAAGTTACAATATTTCAACAGTAGGTCCACGATGGCTTGGACCTTTAAAGGGTCTACGGTGATCCCTTTTTCTAAAATGATGAAACCCAACAGACGGCCTGCTGGGACGCAAAAAACACACTTGAGTGGGTTCAGGCGGATTTGGTATTTGCGACAATGCAAGAAAACTTGTCGAAGGTTGTCTAGATGGTCAGATCGTTTCTTAGATCGAGCCGTGAGGTCGTTTAGATAAACCAATATGATGTTAATCGGGTCGTGGAAACAATAAGTCATGGCCCGCTAGAATGTGGCTCCAGCGCTCTTGAAACCAAAAGGCATGAAGCAATAGGCAAAGGTGCCCCACGGGGTGGTGAAAGCGGTTTTGTATTGGTCTTACTTGCGGATATGGATTTGGTTGTATCTGGAGAAACCATCCATGAAAGATAGTATCTCGTGCCCCGCACATGCATCGATTAGTTGGTCAAAAAATGGTGTTGTGAAGTTGTCTTTGGGACAAGCTAGATTGAGGTCGCGGAAATCAGTACAGACACGAATGGTGCTGACTTTCTTATTAACTGGAACTAGGTTGGAAACCCAGGTGGTTTAAGCAATAGGGTATATGAAACATACTACTCAAAGCTTCTCAATTTACGCTTTGAAGGCTGGAAGCTTAGATGGGTGAATGGGGCATTGTTTCTGGCGGACCGGAGATATGTTAGGCCAAGTGTCTATATGATGTTCTACAATGGTAGGATCAAGACCAGGCACCTCGGTGTAAGACTAGCCAAAGACATCGCGAAATTATTGGAAGAGTTTTTTATAGGCTTAGGTTTCCTTCTCAGTGCATGATGCGCCTAAAGAGATAAGCTCAGGTTTTCCGAGTGTTGTGGAAATGTCAATTTTTATGATCGGTGAAATGTTGGCCATATTACCTTCTTCAAAGGAATCTGGTGCTGGGATTGGATCTTTGAACCAATCTACCTTGGTTGGTAAAAAATCTTTTGATTCGACACACAACTGGTTTTCCGTGGTGGAGGTAGATGCCTCTGGGATGAAGTATGATCTATGGTGCATATCATCCCAGGGGTAGTCTGGTGCAGTAAGTGTTTCTAGGATTTCCTCATCGCTCCAGAAGTAGTGTGTCATTAAATCAATTGGTTCAGGCTTGTAGGTAGTTGAAATCATATAAATGGTATTGATTTCTTCTGAAGGGGAAGATTCTGGGGGGAATATTTCCTCAATGAGTGGGGGGGATATCTCTAGGTCGGCATTATTCAATTCGTATAGTGTTGCTCTATAATTTGGGATATCGGAGCAGTGATGTGAATAATGGCCATAGATGCCACATATTGCACAAGGGTGGTTTGTACGTAGCGATTTGTCACGAGACTGAGGGGGCAGTTCTAGTTTGACAACTGGAATATTCGTTTCGTCATCCAACATATTCATGTGTTCTTGAAGTGCTGGTAATTGTGGACATAGATGGGTAGCGTGGCCTATATCATCGCACAAGGAGCACTTGGGGGGTATGCAGATTGTTGGGGGATTCTTCGCTAATTTGGGAGTTGTTGGGGGGGTGCGAGTTGTGGGTCCAGTGATGTAGGTATGTGGACCTATGCCCCTAGTGTAGCGGGATTGAGGGGGAACATAACTAGATGTTGATGTAGTGGACCTTGTTGGAGGTGGTCGGTTTTGGGGGTTTAGTACGCCAGGTGGTGGATGGTTTTGGGGGTTCAGTACGCTAGGTGGTGGACAGTTTTGGGGGTTTTGTACGCCAGGTGGTGGATGGTTCGAAGTATTTGTAGCTAGGGTTTTACCCCTAGCTTGAGCCAATGAGCACCTACTAAGGAGAATGGACTCCTTAGTAGCAGTTCAGTATATTAAACTAATTATGCAAAAACAAAAAATTAAATTATTTCTAAGACAAGCATGAAGCATAAACACCAAAATGAAAGAATGACTTTGTATTGATGTTACCTTGAGTGTCAAGGTTGGTGAAGCCCTTTGCAGTGTCCAAGAGGATGCTCCAAGCTTCTGAATGCTCCTTTCTCCTTCTCCAATGTTGGGGATGGGCCAAAGGTGGCTCTCAAGGTGAAAATAGTTCAAAGGTGAACTAGGGTTTCGAGAGAGATTTTGGCAGAGTAAGGGTGCTTGTGACTGTGGATATGAATAAGGGATCTCCATCACCTATTTATAGTTTTTTGGTGGTGGAGTGCTGACCCATGGTTTTAGGAAACACATGGTTTTGGGCAGTTGTATAGGGTTTTTTCCTCCTTTTCCTCATTATTTTATATTTTTATTCCCTTTTTAGGGGATTTTTGCTATTTTTGGAGGAAAAGGGGGTTTTTTAGCCCTTTTTAGGCTATTTTGATGGTTTTGTGGCCTTTTGGAGGCATTTTAGGCCTTTTGGAGGCTTTTTAATGGGATTTTTTGGGATTTTAAGGGAAAAATGGTAGGAAAATGGACAAATGAGCCATATAATGTGGTAAATGAGCTAGTGAGCACTTTTTGGGTGTTAACAGATTGCCCCCTGATGTGCGAGGTCAGGAGCTCATCGTATGGCCGATGGACATCATAAGTCATGAATGGTTTTCCTGGGTATGGAGAGAAGAGAAGAAACAAACTGAAGCCCGGAACAACGATCCCGAACAACTGCAAGAACTAAAAGTAGATAACCTCAATAATGGATGAGGAATCATCTGATCATATGGACGAGGCGGGCATTCCCATGCTCGTATCAGGATATAACATAACAATAACAATGAGGTCCAAAAAATGGGGACCTGAAATATACATGACCTCAAATACTGACTGAGGAATAATCTCAATATATGGACGAGGCGGGCATACCCATGCTCGTATCAAGATACATGAACAGAACTGTGAGGCCCGAAAAAGGGGACCTGAAAGATACATAGCCACTGTGTACATCATAAGGGTCCAGAGGGGACACAAAATCTGGGACATACTGCTGAGCGGATCATGTG
Source organism: Larix kaempferi (assembly GCA_027924585.1). Taxonomy (NCBI): domain Eukaryota; kingdom Viridiplantae; phylum Streptophyta; class Pinopsida; order Pinales; family Pinaceae; genus Larix; species Larix kaempferi. The sequence continues at coordinate 51,579,309 of BSBM01000299.1, read as the reverse complement.
TGAACTGCAGAACTGGTGCACCAGAACAATCAACAGTGCTACTGAGTGTGGTACCAAAGGAACTAATGAGCTGCTGGATCATAGTGACTGGGGTCATACTCTCCATGGTACACTGAACTGGAACTGATCGGGAACTGAAACTGGGTACTCAAGGAAGCATGAAACTGGATGGCTTCCGAATACAAACGCCAACGCAGCCCGGACATCCACGGGAACATACAACTGGGCGTTCCGAAGTGACTCACCAATGTGCTAGAGTCGGGGGAAATCCGGGGTCTTCGACTAAAAACTGATGGAATATAATCCTACGCGATCCTCAACGATGCGATCAAGGTGCTGAAGTCGAGCATGTGAGGAACAACCACTCGGAGAGGCAATGATGTCTCCTCTCAGAATAATCCGTAGGCACTTACCACAGATGGTGATAAGTCCAAGGCGTAGGGACCTCTGGGCCTATCCTCTGGAATAGAGGAGCTGTCGTCGACAGAGGGAGACCTGCAACTATCAAGGCAATGATGTTTCCTTGACAGGAGCGCGAGGTACCAGACCGAAATGTGATAGTGCTGATGGCAGGACTAACAAACTGTGGTGGGACAACTGGGCAAGTAGAGTGGGTGGACTCAAACGTCCTTTGTTCAGAGTATGATAATAGAAATGATCTGGCAGCATATGAAACTGACTAAGGGGAAAGGGATCATAGCTGTAATGAATCTGGGAGGATAACGGGCTGAGGGAGACTCAATGCTGGTGTAAAATGGCATAAGACTGCTGAATACTCTGAACAAAGGCGACCTGATTGGGGGTGCTGCCGAGATGATAGATCAAAGTGCCATGAGGCACGGGAGGATACTTCTTCATGGGTTAAGGAACTAGAAGAAGTGTGTGGATAAAATGATACTGTCGTGTGGATGTTACGAGCCCAGGACAGTTCATGCTCGTGGTTGCTTTCAATTTTAAGGAGTCTGAAAGCGATAAGAAGACTCTGAAGTAAAGGAATGGTACTGTCGTGTGGATTTAACGAGCCCAGGACAGCGCATGCTCGTGGTTGCTTTCAATTTTAGAGAGTCTGAAAGCAAGTAAGAAGACTCCATGGGGTTGCTTTTTCGTAGATTTAGTCTCCAAGGCCCAAAGAAGCATAAAAGGATGCAATGAAGAACTCTTCTAGCCGGTGTGACTAGAGTATTCCTTTTTTGTAATTAGTCTACCAGGTCCGGAAAAGGGTTAAACTTATACCAGATAGACGCCCTTTCAGGTACTTTAACGAGCATGAAAGGAAGCAAGATTGCTCGGCGATCTTTTCATTCTTTTAAGAGTCAGAAAAGAGCTTAACGGAAACTCCCTAAGTGCCTTTTTCGTAAAGGACTTGTCCGGCCCGAAAAAGGGATAAAATTATACCGAACAAAAGGAATGGCCAGGCAAGGAGGAAGTGTTCAATCAAGGTTTAGTAATGATGACCAAGAACGAGGGTAGGTGGGAACACTGATGGACCTCCTTGCGGGGTAGATGAAATGGTGGCAAAATAACGAAACGTTTGCAGTATGACAGGAGTGAATGGCTCATGTAAAAATGTGGAACAATCCGATGGCGGCCGATGTGGCACGCAAACCGAGGCAGCAAGGTGTCGGGACACAATGTTGAAATTGTACCAAGTGAGAGCGAGAAATGATCTCAAGCATCATCACGAGCTTGGAAAAATGAATCCGGCGATATAAAGGATGTTAAAAACGGGTAACGGCCGATGTGGCACGCACACCGAGGCGACGGGGGCATTTTGGAAAAATGCCCGAAAAATCTGGGGGTGAGAGCGAGAAATGATCTCAAGCATCATCACCAGCTCGGAAAAATGAATCCGATGATATAAAACATGTGAAAAATGGAGAACGGCCGATGTGGCACGCAAACCGAGGCGACTAGTGGTGTCTGGACACAATGTTGATATTGGTCCTAGTGAGAGCGAGAAATGATCTCAAGCATCATCACAGGCACGGAAAAATGAATCCGGCAGTGCAAATGGTGCGAAAAACGGAGGTCATAAGGACTCCGAAATGGTCAAAGGAAAGAACTATGCGTATCAAATCAAATCTACAAGTGATATGTGACCTCAAAAAATGGTTGAGATCACAAGTGTGAAAAAGTGAGCAGGGTTAATGATCTGCCCCCATGCTATGTGCATGGGGTTTGTGATTGTGGATCACAAATGTGTGGGTTTGAACAATGGGTTCATTGACGTGCTGAGATAGATGTGATGGGGAAGGTTCAAAATGATTGACCATGCCCCCTATCCCAGGGTCGAGGGAATCTATTATGCCCCTTGACTCAGAGGTGTCAAGGTGGTGCTCTATGATGGCGGGGTCGAGACCAGGCATTTCGGTATAGGACCAGGCAAAGACATCACGGAATTCTTTGAAAAGGTTGGTGTAGTCCTCAATCTCTTGTTTACTGCAGAATGCTCCTAAAGTAATGAGTTCAGGGGCACGACCTGGAACAGCAATATCAACTTGTATGACAGGTGAGATGTTGGCCATGTTGCCCTCCTCGAAGGCATCAGGAGCAGGAATAGGGTCCTTGAACCAGTCAACCTTGGTGGGGAGGAAGTCTTTGGATTCGACCGCGTATTGGGTAGCGGTGCTAGAGGAAGACGCTTCTGGGATGAAATAGGAACGGTGGTGCATATCATCCCAAGGATAATCCGGGGCAGTTAGGGCCTCAAGAATCTCCTCATCAGTACGGAAAGTCTGCGTCGTCAAATCGGTTGACGAGGGGGTAGTGGGAGTGTTGGTTGAAGAGATCATGTAGATGATATTAACCTCTTCAGAAGGGGGAGAGACCGGGGGGTAGATCTCCTCAATGGTAGGTGGTGCCGTCTCAAGGTCCAGATTGTTCATCTCATAAAGAGCTGCTCTGTAATCCGGGAGATCGGGACAATGATGTGAATAGTGCCCGTAAATACCGCAGATGGCGCAGGAGTGGTTGGTACGTAGGGACTTATCTTTAGGCTTAGGAGTAGGGTTTAGTTCGACTGTTGGGATGTTGGGGTCATCATCGAGCATTTGCATGTGCTTCTGCAATGCGGGTAACTGTGGGCATTGGTGGGTCGCATGGCCCAACTCGTCACACAGCGAGCATTTGGGAGGAGCACGAAACACTGGAGGGTTCTTGACTGTCTTGGGAGGTGGTACAGCAGTGTAAGGTTGTGGACCTCTGCCCCCAGTGGGTTGAGGAGGAGGAGGAGGTGTCGTGGAGGACGAAGGGGTAGAGACACCGGGAGGTGGCTGAGTGGTAGTAGCCATGGGTTGCACCGGCTGGAGGACGACATCAGGTGTCGGCGGGCGAACGGGAGGCGAAAGGTACCATACAGGTAATCCCAAGGTTAACCCAGGGAGGCTAAGGGTAGCCATGACCGGGGCGCTTACTACTCCTGCTGGAGGAACTAGGAAGGGGATCGTATGGATCGGTGTAACACCAATGTGACTAGGTACCAATGGTGGTTTAGGCAACAAGGATGGTTGATTGTTAGGTGGTAGGATGTCATGGGACAAGGTACATAAGTCAGACATTTCGGGCGTAGATGATGGCGGAGGAATGGATTGAAAGGTGGAGATCATCGGCGCGTCTGAGTAGACTCCAGGCCCCGTAGAGGAAACAAACGAGGTGGTGGCACTAGAAACAGGTTGTTCAACCATGGGGAGAACGTTTTCCGGTGCCGCCGGAGCACTGGGATCATAGTAGGTGAGCTGGTCAATCTTAACCACGCGTCCTTCGTGGGGGAACATCATGGTGCGAAAGACAGAAGAGGTAACTGCCCGCATGGCATACATGTAGCTGCGGCCAAGTAGAAGGTTGTAATCCAATTGGGCATTGACTACCTCTATGTCAATAAGAACTGTTTTACCACCTAACTGGACTGGAACGTTGGGTAGAAGGCCTTGGGGCTGGGCCGAACGACCGTCGTAGGCATGTAACGCAGTGGTGGACTGCTAGAGAGGAGGGGATCCTAGCTTCTGCCATACAAATGTAGACATAACGCATGTGGAAGCACCCTCATCGATGATGCACCGATGGATAACAAGATTCCTAACGGAGACTGTAACTTGGAAGGCTAAGCTGGAAGGTAGGCGTGGTTCAGACTGGTCTAAATCAAATGCCATCAAATGCGAATCAGTTGGGTCAATCCCCCCGATGGCGGAAAGTAAAGTCTTGCGCTGGGAAGGGCAGTTTTTCAAGACTTCCAACGCAGACATGGCTGCGGGAGATTGGGCTAGGTCGTCTACGATGTTGTAGTTTGACGCAGCGCGCGCGTTAGGGTTATTGTTGATTCGGCGAAGTGGAAAACGAGGTGCTTTCGCGGCGCCGTCTATGGGAGGCGGAGGTATACGTAACGCCTGATCGGTGGGATGAGTGTTAGTAGGTTTATCCGTGGGAGTGGCTTCAGAGGTGGAGCCATATTGGTTTCGACGGGTCTGTAGGTTGACGTCAGCAGATGACATCATCAGTAAGTGGTGGGTACCTGAGTCGAACATGGGTTGATCAGGAGCAGCGTAGGTGATCTGTTGTTGTTGGGGTTGCACGTTAGCTTGAGGGGCCAACGGCTGAGTGTTCACCACGCCTTGGGTCGGTAAGGGGTTTTGCAGCACCAAAGGGGGTTGCTGAGGTTGGGGGGGGTTGGGCGGTGCTTGGGGAGCCGCATGCCCTTGGCGATGGGCCTCGTCAACCCAAAGCTGTCGAGCTCGCTCCAAGTGTGGGCAAGCATGGGTGTAATGTCCATAGACTCCGCAAATAGAACAAGGGTGGTTTGTTCGCAGATTGGGGTTTTTGGCCTGCTTGGGCGGGCGATCAGGGTTTTGATTAGCGGGGGCCGCATTGTTATTGTCAGGGGGATTAGCCGGTTGACCGGCTTGGTCTGCAGGTTGGTTGTTTCCCCGATTACGGCCCTTTCCGCGGTTCTGTTGGCCCTGATTACGTTGGTTATTCTGGTTTTGCTGCGGGTTATGTTGGGCGTAAACTTGCCCTTGGGCAGCAGGTGGATTTTGAGGTTGCGCAGGTGCAGGAGCAGGCTGCGGAGGATGATATGTAGGTTGAGGCTGAGCAGGTGCAGCAACTGGAGGGGGTTGCTGATAGGACTGCGGAGCAGGTTGTGGATGTGCCGCAGGGGCTTCCTGGGGCGGATAATAAGCGGATTGGGCTTGTGGAGGCGCAGGAGCGGGGGCAGCCTGCTGATGGTAGTAAGGCTGAGGGGCGGCTGGAGGAGCATAAGCAGGAGTCGCATACCCGAAGCACTGAGATGGACATGAAGGTCCATGGGAATGGTGATGTGTCATGGGAGCATATGAGTTGGTTGCTCCAGACTGGGAGGTATCCCTCAACAGGTCGGGGCCAGGGGTAGGACGTGCTATAGAAAATGGTTGGGGATGCGAAGAAACACGGCCAATGATACCATCTGCAGCGTGGGATGCCCCCGGCGCATCATGATGGGAGGACTCGCCGCGAGGGGCGTCAGGTATAATGGTATAAAGGTAACCCGACTGGGCGTAAATGAGGTCGAACTGCTGTGCCTTAAGGATGGCCTCTTCTTCAGACTGGGGTCTTTCTGAAGCTACATCCTTAGCGATGACAGGAAGCAGGGACTTGAGGAACCAATCGAGGAAGATACGGTCATCTAGTTTAATCTTGCATAAGCTACGGCGTCTACGCCACTCATGGATGTGGTCCGTGATATGGGTAGCCGTGTTTTGTCTACAAGATAGAAGGATCTCAACGCCCGCGTCATAGCGGACTGGCAACTGGAAGAACTGCAGGAAGGTCGAGGCCAGGGAAGAAAAGGTGGCGTGGGTCCCATGAGGCTGCTCAATATACCACTTGGCTGCAGAGCCAGTGAAGGTGCGCTGTAAGAGACGGAGGCGAACAGAGTCGTCCACAATGGAGTTAGAGGAACACCATAGGTGGAAAGACATGATGTGGTTCTGTGGGTCCTCACCGGCCTTACCCTCGAATTTAGGGATGTCAGAGGGTAGTTTGGTAGGCATATGAGGCCACATAGGGTCGTGTCGAATAGGATCGTTGGTCAATCTGGCCAGGTCAGGTAGGTTGAGGCTAGCCATGAACGGCAAACTGGAAGAAGGCTGTGACACAGTAGTGCTGTGGACCAAGTTGGGGCCAGTGCCCCCAAGTGGAGGGACAAGATTTAGGGTGGTGCCCCCAAGTGGGGGAACTGAGGTAGTGGAGGATGGTCCAGCACCACCATGGGTAGTGTGAGCCACTGATGTAGTGGGGATAGGTATTCCCATTGTGGGAATAGGTACCGTGAGGGGAACGGTAGATGGTTGCCCCATGGAGGGCATACCAAAAACAGGTGTAGTAACTGGTGTAGTGGTGGATGTGCCACCAATGGTCCCTATGACAAATGGAGTGGAAGTCGTACCAGCCATGGGGCTAGTAGGGGCAGTATAAATAGGGTTCTCAGACTCTTCGTCAGAATCAGAGGTAAAGTAAGGTGCGTCACTATCTGGTGACGGAGACCTACGTCGCTGACGGGTGGAGTCAAGTGACAAGGCTCTAGATCTGTGATGAGTGGTATCAACGGACAATGATCGGAATCTATGACGAGTGGTGTCGAGAGAACCGTGCTGTGGGGGCTCGCCCCTGAGGCGCCGAGAATGTCTCGGGGACTCAATGGTGACAGATGGTGTCTAAGTCTCTGTGGGTTGAGGTGAGTATGAAAACAGCTCAAAAAATCCTAATGCAACCGAGTGTGCAGAAGGAGAGCTAAAAAGCAAGGCACTCAGGCCAACAACCAACTCAAAACACCCACTGCAACAGCTGTGCTACAATAGGTGGAGTAACAACAAAGATGGTCAGAATACCAACAAGCAGCAGGTTTCCTAAAAAAGAAAAATGGTGGACTCACTAGACCAAAGGGAGGTAAAGGAGCATGCAAACACCTAACTAAAAGTATTCTGACTTAACTAAACATATCCTCTGCGAGGTGATGAAATCCAAGTCAGACAATATGAGTAGGAAAGCCAAGTGGCTATGATATCCCCCTACCGGGAGGGATACCGGGTAGACAATCCTAGAAGAATGGCAACTAAGATACCCCGTTCATGACACGTCCAGAAAGGTGAATCTGCCGTTTAGTTCGTTGACCGCAATACCCCTATACAGGGATATCCCGCGAACCGCGAAAGGTAGCCCTTCGGTTACTGAATGGAGTGTGGTATTCCACTCAGGCCTCCGGAACCAGTCTCCCGACTTCAACCCTCCTAAGGGAGAGGCCCTCTGATAAACTGGTCGTGACCGTGCCAAAAAGTACTAGGGGATTTTGGTTCCCTATTTGGACAACAACTATGTCTCAAGTGAAATAACCAAGGGGTGTTATTGGAAGCCTATCCCCCTGATCCTACCTAACTACAATGATTCTTTTGTGTTCCCCAAGTGGGGTTAGAATGTTAGTTTAGTTAGGTACTTTTTAAGGCTCACTTGATTTTATGTGACAGAGTGTGTGCTCGTGAGGTGTTGAACCCAAAAATAGAAGTGCCACAAGGGAGGGCAACTTCCAATCTATCAATAATGCTGAAATTGATTTTTTAAACTTGCAAAATTTTCTGAAATAAAAATACTGAAATTTTAAAAAGATTCTGTAAAAGGAACAGAAATTATGTTGCAGAAAGGCTGTAAGGAAGTGGGCTGCAGGTGGGACAGAGGGCTGTTCAAATGCAGAAAATATTGCAGCAAGAGGGGCTGGGCTCAAAATAGGAAAAGAGCAGAAATCAGACCGCGGGTCTGTGGCGAATCAGAACAGGCCGACCGCGGGTTTGAGGGAAACAGCGGCGGTCAGGTCGCGGCTATCGGGGCAACAGTTGCAGTCGGGACGCAGGAAACAGGGGAAAAGACACAGTCGGGTCGCGGCTAAAAGGATAACAAGCGCAGTCGGGACGCCCAAAAGAGGCAGAAAGCCGCAGTCGGGACGCGTGAAAGAGGCCGACAGGCGCAGTCAGATCGCGGCAAACAGGCTGATTAGCCACGGTCGGATCGCAGGTAACAGACTTGAATCCGCCGGCAGAGCGTCGGAAGCAGTCTGAGAGCCACGGTCGGATCGCGGGTAAAGGCCTGAAAGGCGCGGTCGGGACGCGACTGTAGAGGGAAAAAGACGCGGTATGCGGCGGCCGAAAGGGACAGCCGAAAGGAAAAAATTTAAAAACGGAAACCAGAAATTCGAAAACCAACGGAGTCGCCAAAACTGTAGCTAGGGTTTTACCCCTAGCTTGTGCCAATGAGCACCTACTAAGGAGAATGGATTCCTTAGTAGCAGTTCAGTATATTAAACTAATTATGCAAAAACAAAAAATTAAATTATTTCTAAGACAAGCATGAAGCATAAACACCAAAATGAAAGAATGACTTTGTATTGATGTTACCTTGAGTGTCAAGGTTGGTGAAGCCCTTTGCAGTGTCCAAGAGGATGCTCCAAGCTTCTGAATGCTCCTTTCTCCTTCTCCAATGTTGGGGATGGGCCAAAGGTGGCTCTCAAGGTGAAAATAGTTCAAAGGTGAACTAGGGTTTCGAGAGAGATTTTGGCAGAGTAAGGGTGCTTGTGACTGTGGATATGAATAAGGGATCTCCATCACCTATTTATAGTTTTTTGGTGGTGGAGTGCTGACCCATGGTTTTAGGAAACACATGGTTTTGGGCAGTTGTATAGGGTTTTTTCCTCCTTTTCCTCATTATTTTATATTTTTATTCCCTTTTTAGGGGATTTTTGCTATTTTTGGAGGAAAAGGGGGTTTTTTAGCCTTTTTTAGGCTATTTTGATGGTTTTGTGGCCTTTTGGAGGCATTTTAGGCCTTTTGGAGGCTTTTTAATGGGATTTTTTGGGATTTTAAGGGAAAAATGGTAGGAAAATGGACAAATGAGCCATATAATGTGGTAAATGAGCTAGTGAGCACTTTTTGGGTGTTAACAGTATTGATGGGTTGTACCGATTTTAAAACAACGATCGATGTCGGGGGATGGGTTGGGGAAGGTAGGTACCATACAGGTAATCCTAACGTTAACCCTAGAAGGTTAAGTGTAGCCATTACTGGTGTGATGACAACTCCTGAAAATGGAAACAAGAATGGGATAGTGTGAATAGGTGTTGCTCCAATATGACTAGGCACTGTGGGTGGTTGTGGCAGTGGTGGAGGTTGTTGAGTATGCTTCTGTGTGTTGTGCGAGATGGTGCACAAATCAGATACTTCAGTTATCCGCAGGGGGGTGGGATAGATTGGAACGTGGAGGTCATGGGAGTATCTGAATATATCCCGGGTCCGACTGAGGAGATGAACGATGTGGGTGCACTCTGAATGGGTTGTTCGATCATAGGTAGAACATTTTCAGGTGCTGCGGGGGCATTGGGATCATAGTATGTTATCTGGTCAATTTTGACTACGCATCCTTCCTGGGGAAACATCATGAGGCAAAAAATGAAAGAAGCGGCAACTTTCATTTTATACATGTAGCTTTGTCCCAAAAGGAGATTGTAATCAAGTTGGGCGTTGATGACCTCTATATCTATGAGAACGAGTTTGCCCCCAAGTTGTACGGGCACGTTGACTAACATACCCTGCGGTTGAGCTGCACGACCATCGTAAGCTCGCAATGCGGTAGTGGATGGCTGTAGTGTTGGGGAGCCAAGTTTCTGCCAGACAAAAGTCAACATAATGCAGGTGGAGGTGCCTTCATCGATGATGCATCGATGAATGACAAGGTTTCAAATGGACACAGAAACTTGAAAAGCTAGTGATGAAGGCAGACGAGGTTCGGCTTGGTCTAAATCGAAAGCCATCATATTGGTGTCGTTAGGGTCTATTGCACCAATGGCAGACAACAACAATTTTCTCTGTGCAGGACAATTTTTTAAGACTTCTAGAGCGGACATAGTAGCGAGGGACTGGGCTAAGTCTTCTACAATTTTATAGTTCAAAGGTGCACGAGCATTAAGGTTGTTGTTGATTCGTCTTAGGGGCCAGGAGGGACTTTTGGACCGCCATCCATGGGCATATTAGGTATGTGTAATGTTTGATCAGTTGGGAGGGTTCTTGAGGATGGATCAGTAGGAGTGGTTTCAGGGGCTGAGACGTATTGGTTTCGACGAGTTTGAAGGTTGACATCATTTGATGACATCATTAGCAAATGGTGAGTATTCGACTCTATATGTTGGTGATCAGTTGCCGCATAGGTGATTTGCTGCTGTGGTGCAACGGATCCTTGTGGGGGATCTATTGGACGGGTGTTTACTACTCCTTGGTTGGGTAGAGGATTTTGCAATATCATGGGTTGCGGCTGAGGAGGTGGTGATGGCTTTGCAACGTGTCCTTGTCGTTGGGAATCACTGGTCTAGAGTTGACGTGCTCGGTCCAAATGGGGGCAATTATGTGTGTAATGGCCATATACTCCACATATGGAACATGGGTGGTTTGTGCTCAAGTTATGATTCTTGCCCTGTTTTGGTGGATGATTAGGGTTTTGATTGGCAGGAGCAGCGTTATTGTTATTGGGAGGATTAGGTGGCTGTCCTCCTTGGTTTTGTTGTTGGTTATTTCCGCGGTTATGTCCTTTTCCGTGGTTCTGTTGACCTCCTTGGTTACGCTGGTTATTTTGGTTTTGAGGTTGGTTTTGCTGTGAGTATACATGCCCTTGGGCAGTAGGTGGGTTCTGAGGTCGTGCAGGCATTGGAGCAGGCTATTGTGGATAGTAAGCAAGAGAGTTTTGAGGTGGACCTAGAGCTTGTTGCGGTTGTTGGTAACCTTGAGCCATTGGAAGTGTTGGAGCAGGAGGTGCTACCTGTTGAGGGTAATAAGCTGATTGGGATTGCGGGTGAACCAGAGTCTGATTGGTCTATTGGTTGTAATATGGAGTTGGTAAATAAGCTAATGGTGCTTGCTTATAACACTGAGGTGGACATGAGGGTCCATGACTGTGGTGGGTGTGCATCATTGGAGCATACGAAGTTGTAGCTCCAGAATGAGATGTAGCCCTAGAAAGGTCTGGGGCGTTGTTGGTACTCATCATGGTGAAAGGTTTGTTTTGTGCCGTAACCTGGCAATGATACCGTTGGCGGCATGGGATGCCCCCGGTGCGTCATTCCAGGATGGGTCGCCGCACGGGGCGTCAGGTAATATGGTGTATAAATATTCGGACTGGGCATATATCAAGTCGAACTGCTGGGCTTTTAAAATGGCTTCTTCTTCTGACCGGGGTCGTTCAGAAGCTACATCCTTGGCTATGAGAGGAAGAAGTGATTTTAGGAACCAACACAGAAAGATACGGTCGTCTAACTTAATCTTGAAGAGACTACGGCGTTTACGCCACTCATGAATATGATCTATGATATGGGTGGCCGTATTCTGTCTACAAGATAGTAGGATTTCTACCCCTGCATCATAGCGTATAGGTAGCTGAAAGAACTGTAGGAAATTTGAGGCGAGGAATGTAAACGTGGGGTGTGTCCCATGTGGTTGCTCAATATACCATTTGGCTGTTGAGCCAGTGAAAGTTCTTTGTAAAAGTTTGAGTCGAATAGAATCATCAACTATGGATTTTGAGGAACACCATAGGTGGAAAGACATAACATGGTTTTATGGGTATTCTCTAGCCTTCCCTTCAAACTTTGGGATGTCCGAGGGGAGTTTTGTGGGCATGGGGGGCCAAGTAGGGTCATGTCTAATTGGGTCATTTGTTAACCTTTCCAGGTCTGGTAAGTTAAGACTAGCCATAAATGGAAGACTGAAAGAGGGGTGTGACATGGTTGGTGGGGAATAAGTGCTAGTGGTAGCATTATGAATTGGACCACTGCCCCCAAGGGGGGGATTAGATATAAAAGGGATGTGACCTCCACCTAAAGATGCGTGAAAGGGGACAGTGCCTCCAAGTGCAACATGAGTTACAGATGGGTTTGGAATGGTTCCAGTAATTACTGGGATTTGAGTAGTGGCGGTGATGGTAGGCGTAGGTCCCATGTTGGGAATACCTAATGTAGGTGTGGGTCCCATGTTGAGCATACCTAATGTAGGTGTGGGTCCCATGTTGGGCATACCTAAGGGAGGTGTGGTAGTTTTGGCTACCATGGTGGCCGTTGTGGCGGTGGGGGTGGATGATGTTCCACCAACAATCCCTGTGAAAAAAGAGTCATAATGCGAACCAGCCATGGGGCTAGTGGGTGCGGTGTATACGGGATTTTTGGATTCTACCTCAAAGTCAGATGTGAAATGAGGCACATCAGAATTGGATGAGGGGGATCTATGCCGAGGACGTGTGGAGTCAAGGGAATCGTATTGCGGGAGGTCTCCCCGGAAGCGTCGATAACGTCTCGGGGAATCAATGGTGACAATTGTTTATTAAAATTAACGGGTGGTTATGAGTGGAAAGCTCGAAAGTCGTAATGCAACTGTGTGTGCAAGAGGGGAGCGTAAAAAACAATGGCCCTCAGGCCAACAACCAAACTCAAAACACTTACTATAACAGCTGTGTTATAGTAAGTGGAGTAATAAAAAAATGTGGTCAGAAAACCAACATGCAAATGGCTCCTAAAAATAGAAAAAGGTGTACTCACTGACCAAAGGGAGGTAATAGAGCATGCAAACACCTAACTAAAAAGTATTATGACTCAACAAGACATATCCTCTACAAGGTGATGAAATCCAAGTCAAATAATATGAATTATAGAACCGAAGGCTAGATATCCCCCTACCGGGAGGGATACTGGGTAGTCAATCCTAAAAGATAGGCCACTAAGATACCCCGTTCATGACACATCCGGCTAGGTGAATCTGTATCTCTTGTTCTATCACCGTTGTACTCCCACAAGGGTGGTACAATGAGAACAACGAGTAGTTATCCTTCGGTGACTGAATGGATTGTAGTATTCCACTCAGGCCTCCAAAACCAGTCTGTCTATTTCAACCCTCCTAAGGGAGAGGCGTCTCTGACAAATTGGTTTTAAACTGTTGGGCCTGGCCCAACAGGGCCATTTTGGGTGACATTTTTTATGAGGAATGGACCTGAGTTGTGCGTAGTTCAGAATATGTAATTTTTCCTAAGTATTGGGAGTGCTACAAAGATGAGCGCAGTATCAAGTTTTGAAGTATGCCACGAAGATCAGCGCGGAACAGTTTCAGTGATGCGAAGGTAGTAGGCCACGTGGAGCCAGTAAAGTTATGTACTGGACGGAGGATTTCCAGATATAGCAGATAGACTGGCGATGGTCTATTTTTGGTAAGACTGCTGAAAAGATGTCGAGTTGCAGGCATAAGCATATTAGGAAGGCGACCGACTGTACGAGTCCGTTAAGAAGGGGACGGATCGGGAAAGTGACAGTTCGGTGTACAGCAGGGTACGTGACTGTTAAGAGGAAAACGATGGAAGGAAAGCGACTGGCAGCTGAGTCAGTTGTACGTGGCCATTAAGGGACGAACGGCTTGCAAAGAAAGCGACTGGGAGCTGAGCCAGTCGCACGAGTCATTCAGTGGAAGGGTGGCTCGAAGTGGATGACCTGTTGGAGTGTGCGCAATAGGGAGGCTGAAAGTGATGGATCTAAGGCATGGAGGACCACCATGATAGCAGGATGGCTATCAGAAGCTGGCACGATGGTTCAGAGGGACTGTAGTGGTTTGGAAACCCTAGGGGTTTCGGTCTTCAATATTGTAAAGACACGACCTTCGAGCGTGGTCTATAAAAGAAGACCATTTTGTATAGGAAGGGTTGGTTGGGTTGAGTTAGTTGGAAAAGACGATAGAAGTTGGTCACTGTGACCATGTTTGTATTGTAATATCTTCTAATTCGAGACTACATTGTAAAGGTTCTGCAGCTGAGTGCGCAGAGACCTATCTAAGAAAGAAGAAAGCCGCAGCTGAGTGTGTGGCTAAGAACTGTGAACCCTTCCTTAAAAGAAATATCAAACAAAGTTCTTGTGGATGTAGCTTCCCACCCGGGGGGAGTGAATGTTTATGTGTTTGCAATTATATTTATCCGTTCTGTATTTGGGCGTGGAATGTTTACTTGTAGCCTATTATGAGAAGGATTTTATATGCATTTTCCATCAAGAGAGTATGGAATGATATGTTAAGTCTACATGAATAGATGTATGGTTAATATTAGCAATGCCCCTAAGAACAGTGAATCTATCACCTGCTTGAACATAGAGAAATTGTTTACCTATTGAAGGGATGCAGTCGACGAATGTATAGCTGTTATTTCACACTTGAGGGTTATACTTAAAATAGTAACACTAAGGATATGTTTCGAGCATTAAATAATCAACTAGCTAAGTGTATAACTGAGTGGGTAGTTGACACTTAAACCCCTTTTCCTTAAGTATTCTGCGAATGGTCTAGTGTAGGAATTCAAGCGGCAGTGTCCGCAGGACTGTAGTGAGCCCCGTAGTAAGGAAGAAGGTAGTGGCGCGACCCGCGGTGCTGTCCAGCACCGCATAGATCGAACTTTGCAGCGCTCGACTGGAGTGCTGCCGCGAACATCGTCACAGTCTTCAACTCATCACTCACTGTGGACATCTGATTCTGCAGTGCCCCATTAGAAACACCTCGGGTGAGACCTCATCTTGCTCGCAGGCTGTTGCCGAAAGGGCCGGTGTGAAGGGGTTTTGTTGGTTTGAGGTAACCACGTAGAACCTAAGTCTTCATAAAACCTTTGGTTAGCATTTGATAAGCCAACAAATGGTTCTGTTTCCGTGCTAGAATCCGGGATGAGTTCCAGCCGTGATGAGTGACGAAGAGTCTGAGGTCCCGGAAAGTTCATTGAACTGGCATCCTGAGAAGACAAAAATCCAAGCTTGGTGGGATAAGACCATAAGAGACTATAAAAGACAAGAGAACAGCTCATGAAATTTTCTGGGCCACATTTCCGGACGAGCTGCATGAGTGGATCTTGCGGCTCATAGAAAAGAAAACATTCTTTTAAAAAGGAATTCATACAGAGTGGAATATTGAGCTCATAGAACAACTCAAAGCGATAGATAGTCCACTGACGTGCGCAGTCGACTTTTGGGTCGATCATATGCTAGAAGGCTTTGTCACAGAGTTTGTTGTGGATATGCTCAAATCCTACAGCCAAGCAGAAGCACACTTTTTCAGAGGTTTCCAAGGTAAGTTCTTGAACAGTCTCAGTCTATACATTAAGATGTTGTTAGCTGAGAAAGGTGTTTTAAGAATGCAATAATCTTTTTAAGTTGTCATGGTAAATAACATTTATAGTGATTCTGACGAAGATACTCACAACTTAAGGAGTGGGAAAATATACAAGTTCAATAAGAACCCTGGAGGCTCTGGACTCCACATAGATACTGAGATTCCTTCTGATACTGAAAATGAAGCCGCACCCCCATTTACTCCTTAGAATCCTCCACTTGCAGAGCCCGCGCAGCCTAGTACATCTACCCCTATACACCCATTTGTTTTTACTGCGCAGAGTCCTGTACGCAGCCTAGCACCCCTCAGGGCACACCTCAAGGTGCCCCTTCGAGTGCTCTACTGCCTCCTAGAGCCATGGCCCATACGGATGTGAAGTTTCCTATATTCAAAGGGACGGGTCTAGAAGACCCTGACCAGCACTGGTTCCTTTGCGAAGCTGTCTGGAGTGTTAGACAGATCCAAGATGATGATGAGATGAAATACCATCTTATTACTACATTCAGAGACAGAGTGCTGCTCTGGTTCATGAATTATTCTACCAAGCAGCCAAGGACCCTGGCAGAGATTAAAGTTGCGCTGATAGTAGAGTTTAAGAAACCAAAGTCGGAGTCTCAATGCATAATTGAGCTGAAGGAAATAAAGCAGAGACCGACATAATCGGTTTGGGAATTCAACCAGAAGTTCAAGACACTCTTGGAACAAATGAGCTTTGTCATAGCACCCGAAGAACATAAAGAATGGTTCATTGCTGCGTTGTTGCTGCACATTAGGTTACCATTAATGCAGCAGAAGGTTACATCCCAGGAAGAGGCCTTGGAAATCGCGATGAAGTTGGAGGCTTCACCGACTGGTGAGTCTAGTTCTGGGATGACGCAAATTCAGAACCAGCTTGCCATCTTGAAACTAGAGCTACAAAGCATGAAGAATGGAAAAGAGTAGCGATATGAACCTTGTAATGAGATCTGGTGCATGAGTTGCAAAGGAGAAGGTCATGACCGGGAGCATTGTACCCTATACCGTGACTATCTCGACAGTGGTGCGCCTAACCCCATTAATCAGAACCAGGCACCCCGGTGTGAGATCTGCAGAACTACTGGTCATAGACCTGAAGATTGTTACCTAATACAGAAATATGTGAAGACACCTAAGAATCTATATTGCAACTTCTGCAAATCAGTTGGACATGATGAATCCAAATGCCGTGCCTGTGAACTAATGAATGAAAGAAAGCGCGACATGGATTCAATGAGAGGCATTGGCTTGTACAGAGTGCAAGAGGATAACCAACCAAAGCAGGAAAACACACACTATGATCAATCTGCCTACAGAGGTCGTGGTGGTGGATATCGAGGTAGAGGAATAAATATCGGCCCAGCACAAGGAAGAGGCCACGGCGGGGTTATTTGCTATAATTGTGGCCAGCTAGGTCATGTATCCAGAGACTGTTTAAACCCCTGCACCACCTGTAATTATTGTAAATAATTTGAGCATGTTATAGAAGATTTCCCGGTGCTAGAGGTAGAGATGCAGAAAAGAAGAAGAACAGACGTGCCATCCCTGAACATCCAATGGATTTCAGCGGAGAATAGACTTGCGAATCCTAGCATTAAAGTAGTCACATGCAGTGGTATAGAGACAGGCCGTGATAAGGGAGCAGAGGCTTCCACTTCAGGAGAGGCTCATATGAAGCAGGGCCCTCTTGAAACAATATGGGTAAGAAAAGCCCCAGGAAAGACGCCTACTATGGATTTGAAGAAGAACAAAGAAGCTTTTGTTGACGCGCGGGATACCTTCAGAGAACTAGCACCTAAATCACCAAGGATCCCGTTGCGTAGTGAAGTACCATGTGTTGAAGACACACCTGCTTCTTATGACAAGACAAGACACACAACGGATGTTAGCACCTCTGTTGCGCAGTTCCTAAGGAGCTGCATGAAGCTGCTGAAAAATGAAAGCGTGATAGCAGAGCTGGAGAAGCTCATAAATCTATATGAACCACAGACAGAAGCATAAAATTCTGATGACGCACTACATCACATAAAGAAATAGAAGAGGACGGGCTGCGAAATGAGGCTCACTACGCAGATAATAGACTTTGAGATGGATGAAGTTATCCTTGATCTGGGATCAGAAGTAAATGTCTTGACCAAGCAGACATGGTAGCAGATGGGTCGACCAAAGCTGTCTTGGTCACCTATCCAGCTAAGAATGGCCAACAAAGAGAAAGTTATCCCATTTGGCCGCTTAGCCAATGTTGTGGTTGATATTGACGGAGTACAAAGCCATGCAGACTTTGAAGTCATCGAGATTGTTGACAATAGACAGCCCTTTCCTACGCTGTTAGGAATTGACTGGGCTATTGACAATTTAGCCATTATAAATTTGAAAACAAAGAAGATGATATTCGAAGGTAAGCATCTATGGGTGATTGCACCATTGGATCCTGCAGATGGGGATAGATACAGCGAGCCGATTCAGGAGGAATATAAGGCCCAGGATTTGGACCTACTGTACCAGATGACTGTGAACCAGGAGGATTACATCAATCCTACCGCGGACGGTGTACTCAGCTGGAGATGCGATAGCTCCTGTGTGTCTAACTCCGACGCTGGACTAGAAAATTGGAAGAATCGCATGCATGAAGTATCAGCTAGAAGGTGCGTGCAGGTCCCGAAATCACTGCACTGGATTGGAAAGGAGGTAAGTTCGATCCCTACATTTGTTGGTTTTGCTAATGTTTATACTTTTATTCAAGACTATACTGCAGCAGTCCCAGAAGAGCATAGATTACTAGCATTGGATATGGCACTTCGTGGCATACCCACCAGATGGTGGGCTTCGCACAAGCATATATTGATCACTTGGGATCAATGCAGAACTAAGATGCAAATTCGGTTCACAGAAAAGGCTACCTTACCCTTCGACAAGGTCAACGGGTAGACAGATCCTAGGCAGCATTTGGAAGTCTATTCGCAGGCATGGGAAGAAAGGCCACCTGAAGATTGGGTGCACTTGTTCATGCATACTTTAGAAGACGATATTCCAAAGAAATGGTATCTGGACCTAGAGTTACGCAGGGAAACCTCAGATTGGGAAACGCTAACTGTGAACTTCCAGAGAGATTTCAGCTTCGAAGATGAGAACCCTTTGATAGACGAGGCACTGCAGAGAATCAAGGAACGTATATTCAGAGGAGATTTTCCTCACGACGATATGTCATGGGAAGAACTCTTAGGCACAGATGACAATCCTGTGAACACATACTCAGAATGGAAAGAACATGAACAACGTCCAATAGATTATTATAACTTAGCTGAGGATGATGAGCATGGAAGAGAATAAGATGAAGATGACCCGCGCAATATCAATATACCAGAGTCAGAAGGCACGCGCATTATAGAAGGACCGCCATTGGAAATCCTGGACATGAGCGGACCGATTAAGACATAAAAGGTAAAAATTGGCACGAGTGAAGATCCAAAGTTCGCAGCTATTGGAGACTACTGGGGTGATCAGACTGTCGCGGACATTGTAGACACTCTACACGAATATCATGAACTATTTCCGACCAAGTTTACAGAGATGAAAGGAATATTGGGTGACTTAGGAGTCATGAAAATCCCTTTGAAGCTAGGCGCTAAGCCTGTGAAGCAGCGACCATATAGACTGAATCCATGGTATAAAGAGAGAGTCCGCGCATAGTTGGACAAAATGCTAGAGGCAGGGATCATCGAACCTGTCGAGGAATCTGGATGGATTAGTCCTATGGTTGTTCAGGACAAGAAAGCAAAGGGTGAGATCAGGATATGTATCGACCTCAGAAAACTTAATGATGCATCAATGCACAACCCATTCCCTACCCCTTTTACATATGAAGTACTTGACAATGTTGGAGGGAATGAGGCCTACTCTTTTACCGATGGTTTCTCCAGTTATCATCAGATCAGAATTGATCCCACGGACAAGCATAAGATGACATTTTCTAAAGAATGGGGGTCGTTCCAGTATACAGTCATGCCGTTTGGTCTGAAAAATGCACCTGCCATCTTCTCTAGAGTCGTCGTTGCGACATTCAAAGATTTCATGCATAAGTTTCTCGAAGCATATTTCGATGACTGGATTGTCTTTGTGTTGCTGAAGAACCATTGTGCAAATTTGAGAATGATGCTTGAAAAATGTAGATAGCATTAGATCTCCCTGAATCTGAAGAAGTGCATCTTCTGTTCCATATGGAATCTTACTGGGACATATTGTCTGTAAGCAGGGCTTGATGGTGGACCCTGCGAAGATTGCCATTATTGTGAATTTACCTACACCAACTTCAGTTAAGATGCTGTGCTCTACCTTAGGTCATACAAGTTATTACAGGAAGTTCATTAAGGGTTATGCGCAGATAACCGCAGCAATGGAGAAGCTGCTGAAGAAGGATGTACCATTCGTTTGGAACGAAGAATGCGAACAAGGCTTTGAAACCCTTAAGGAAAAGATGGTTACCGCGCCGATCCTAGTCTTTCCAGATTGGAAAAAACTGTTTCATGTTCACATGGATGCATCATGCATTGCCCTGGGCATTGTGTTAGCTCAGCCAGGAGAAGGTGGTATTGACCACCCCATTGCATTTTCTAGTAGGAAGCTATCGGCAGCAGAGAAGAACTATACCATTACTGAGTGAGAAGGACTTGCGATGGTATATGCCCTTCAGAAGTTCAGGCATTACCTACTTGGTGCACACTTCCTCATGTTCACTGATCATTCTGCATTGAAATATATGGTCAATAAGCCAGTGTTAGGGGGGTGCATATGCAGATGGATGTTGCTATTCCAAGAGTACGACTTCGAGATCATTGTTAAACCTGGCAGGCTAAATTTGGGACCTGACCACCTGTCTAGAATAGAGTCAGGAGAGGAGCCAACGAACATTGAAGATAGTATGCCCGATGCGCAGCTGTTTTCTATACAGGTTGCAGATGATTATTATAAGGATATCATTGATTTTCTGACAACAGGGCTGACACCGCAATAATTTTCTGTTCAGTAGAAGAAGCAGTTAGTAGTCCACGCCGCGGATTTCACTATTATTGCAGGTCATTTATATAAACTAGGACTAGATGAAGTCCTCCGTAGATGTGTACTTGACCACGAGAAACCATATATACTAGAATATGTGCATTCAGGGATCATGGGAGGTCATTACGCATGAAAGGCTACTGTGCAGAAGATATTGCGCACAAGGATGTGGTGGCCTACCATCCACAAGATTCTAAGGAATACTGCAGGAACTGCGATGTCTGTCAGAGGACAGGGAAGCCTTTGTGGAGAGACGAAATGCCATTAAATCCACAGTTAACCTTACAGGCCTTTGAGAAATGGGCAATTGATTTTGTGGGACCTATAAACCCACCGGGAAAGAGAATTGGTGCGAGGTATATCATTACTGCAATGGATTACCTCACCATATGGGCAGAAGCTAAACCAGTAAAGGACTGCAGCGTAGCTACTACCGTGCAATTCATTTTTGAGGAAATTTTGTCACGATTCGGCTGTCCAAAAATTTTGATGAGTGATCAGGGGACCCACTTTCTGAATAAGACCATAGAAGCCCTGACAGAGGAGTTCCACATTCGGCATCACTGCAGTACGCCATATCATCCACAGGAAAATGGAACTGTTGAAGCCTTCAACAAGATACTGGAAAACGCGTTGACAAAGGTGTGCAACGTAAACAGGGATGACTGGGACCTGCGCATCTTGTCTGTGCTCTAGGCATACAGGACAACCTGTAATAAATTGATGGGACATACACCTTTTCGGTTGGCTTATGGGCAGGAGGCCATAATGCCAATGGAGTACATTGTCCCCAATCTGAGGATTGCTGCGTTCACCGAAATGGCAGACCGTGAAGCATCAGATGAAAGACTACTACAATTAGTCAGCTTGGAAGAGGATCGCTTCATTGCAGGCTTTCAACAGCAAGTCCAGAAGGATCATGAAAAGGCGTGGCATGATCGCCATATCAGGAACAAATGCTTTCATGTAGGTGACTTAGTCCTCCTGAATGACAACAAGTTCATGAAATTTCCTGGCAAGTTTAAAATACATTGGCTTGGTCCATATACTGTTATGCATGTTACTGATAGTGGTGCGGTTCAGTTAACCACTTTAGCTAGTGATACCCTACCCACTATGATAAATGGAAGCAGACTTAAGTTGTACCGTGATAGTCCTGCTTTGTAGCATGCGAAAAGATAAACATGGGGAGAAATTTCTAAGTGCCAAGTAAAGTTTTGTAACGTCCCCTTCTCCTTAGAACATGCAGGGAAGGAAACATTACCAAACACACCGGGCTTTTGGCAGACTTAGCCCCAATATTTTTGCTCATAAAATACATAAGAATTAAAACTTCTATGTGTAGATTCGAACTTCAATAAAACACAACGGAACTTAAACATATCAACACACATAAGCATAAACATAAGATGATTCCATATGCAGGGATTCAATCCCATTCTTATGCTATGCATAGACTTCATTACTTCATTACAATATCAATCTCATGAATAAATAACATTCAGATTTAGCACATTGCAGAACACAAATATATATATATAAATTAAATTCACAAAGAGCACTTATCTTGTAACGCGATGTCCAACGACTGGCTACGTGAGAGCAACGTTCCACCCAACCATAGATCTCTATCCAGCCTGTATTCTTTCAGCTGAGAGATCACCCCCAAGCTGGGCTGTGTATCCACTAAGGAGGAACTAGATGGCTCACTCACAGTCAGGATTTCACTCAGACAACCATGCTAAGCCAACACACAGTTGGGTTTTTCAAGCATGCAATGGGAAATGGAGAGGGATGCTAGTCCACTGAGCTCAATCCCAGAGCTAGGTACACATCAAGCTAGACTCAAACGATCCCAGCCTTCATTCGAACATCCACACTTGGATTTCTCACAGCTTTGTTCAGCAAATAACCCAAATCCGTCGCTGATTTTCTGGGTAGTTAAAACTGGGTTGTCCCATGGATTTTGGGGTAGCTATTGCTCTCAAATTCTCCCTAAGGCTCATACCAACGGATCCCCCATTGGATTTCACTGTCCAATACCCATTTTGGGCGTTTTTGGCTTCCCAAAACGTGGGTTCTCCCACAATCGCGATTTTCTCGTTTCCTCACTGCTGGCACTCGTTTTTGGATGGGGAATAATGCTAGGGTCCTCCACCATGGAATGGGGAGGATAATGAAGCAAATCCCAAGAGGTAGAGTGACTTCTTGTACAAGAAACAAAGCCCATACCTACCCATACGAATTTCAGGGCTGCCCATGCTCTATTGAAGCCATGCGATGAAATCTCAACCAATTCCTTACAACAGGAATAATTGTCATCTAAGGAAGTCAATGGGTTCTCATAATGACATATGGTAGCCTATGGTTTAGTTCCATAGCCCCCTCACCACTCCCTAGTGGATACACATGGCCCGTTCTCATTCGTTGCCTCCGTAGCCAGTTTTGGTATCTTATATTGCATGATGTTTATTTACATCCTATTACAATTTCCATGGCTTAAGAGCACATGGTATCAAAATATCAAATACTTGCCCTTTAAATAAAATTCGGGCTTTCACTAGCGGGGCCTTGGCCTTGAGCTCCACGCTAGGAAAACATACATCACATGTACACATTATTTACATTAAAGGCTAATATATCCTAAGGGTCGAATTGGGGGTATTACATTCCCCTCCCCCTTAGAACAACACCGTCCTCGTTGTCCCAAGACTTAGGCATACATATACAATTTACACATGTCCAAAACTTCAAAAACTTTGCAGATCTGCCCTGCATTCCATCCTTTACTTTGAACTTTCAGGACCAAGTCCTTTGATTTTCACGAGCTGCTCCTGTTGATTCGAATCTTCCAGCTCATCCATAAGTCTATAAACTTTATGGCTGCTACCCTCTTGAGGTTCTCTTGTTGGGCAGTTACGGAGGCAATGATCCCCTCCACATTTCCAACACTTCACTGGTTGCTTCATCTTTACCTGCTCAATTTCCTTTGAGTCTTCCCACCTGGACCGTTTCTTAATCGGACGATTGGATGAATGCTTCTTCATTGATCCACTTTTCTTTCCCTTGCTGATTGCTCTCATAATGCTTTTTACTTCTTTCTGCAGACGAAGAGTTCCCGGCAAGACCTTGTGGTTCATCTCGTTCTGCTTCTTCTGCATCTTGAGCATCTCTCCGAGATTTTTGTGGGTCTTGGCAATTGTTTGAAGAAGACTTCCATCCAATCCTAATAGCTTTTGGTCTGCCGCCATGGTCAATGGAAACAACTGACCACACTTTGCTCACTAGCAACACTTGCCTGCACCGGCTGCAACCAATTGATTTAGTTTTCGCCTGTGAAATTCATCATTACAATTCTCGTTAGGCCAAGCATAACCAGAACATTTAAAAAATCAGTCAATGGTTTATCCCCAGTTGACATGGATAGTCCATGCTTTACTCATGAGACTTCCACACTTTTTATGCTTGCCCAACATACACATGAATTCCTTCATGTTCATCCATTCACAGGAAATTCATTAATTAGCATTCACAATTCAATTTAATCAAATAACACACTTTTATTTTCAGTCATGCATGCATTCAACAATTTTCTAATTCTATAGATGCATCAATAAAAAGGAAAGAGAGAGCGGTAAGAGTTTCTCCTCTTAGTTTTGTTCCATTCTGGAACCCACACCACCACTGGGGTTTTCATGCTCCTGTCCTCTTTCACTTCACGTGAATGCTCGACCTGCCCTTCTTGGCTATGACACGTAGTGTCTATGGTCTATTCCAGATCTCTCAACCATGGAGTTCCTCCACTTGGTTGTATAACCAAATCATATACACATGTATATTCATAAGCAAGAATTACAAGATAACCAAATACTTATCTGCACTAGATGTCTTCACTTTATTCCATAGGGTCCTTCTTTGCTTTACAAGCCTTGGAATCGCCTATGGATTTGGGTGTTTGGACAGTGCACATGATGCCCCTCAACATCTAATAGTCTTGTATGTTTTTCCAGCACGCAGGATGCTCCACAACATCAAATAACCTTGTATGTTTGGCCAGCACGCAGGTTGCTCCAAATCATCAACAATCTTGCATGTTTGGCCAGCACGCAGGCTACTCCAAATCATCAATAATCTCGCATGTTTGGCCAGCACGCAGGCTGCTCCAAATCATCTTGCGTGTTTGTCCAGCACGCAGGCTGCTCCAAATTATCAATAATCTTGCCCAACCAGCCACTCTCTGGATTTACCAAGCAGTTTATAGTTCTTTCAAGGTCCTTGCTTCCTGTATGACCAAGGTTTCCAACAAAGAAACAATAATGCATCAGCTCACTGTTACAAGCTTTATGCTTGAAACCTTCATTATTTCAAATAAGAAATGAATGAAATTGAATACTTATCTATATTGTGCTTTTCCTCTCTGGTCCACAGGGTCCTGCTTTTACTTTATAAGCCTTGGGATCCTCCTGCGGACTAGGATGTTTGGCCAGCAAGCAGGCTGCTCCAAATCATCAAATAATTAATGCCCTACCAGTACACCTTCACGCTGACTGGGTTTACCAAGCATTTGGTGGTGCCCAACCAGTCCCATACCTGGTTGGCCCTCTCCATTGCCGAGCCAGCACATACGTCTGGGTCATCGGCCAATGGAAGGTAACTGCGCCACCGACCATTACAGGTCAAGGTTCCACTACTCTGCCTTAGGCTTGCATCAGCCTTTCACATGTATCACAATCCCTCAATGCGCATAACAATTCTTCACCCACACAAGGGTGGCACTTCTTCTCTTGTGTAAGCCGGCGGTTCCATTAAGGAATTCTTTGGGTGACTTTCTTAACTGCAGGATATCATTACCCCATGATACCCACTCACCCTACACAAGGGTTACCACTGTTCATACAGTCCTCTTGAGTATTCTTTTCTTCACTTTTCCCTTTAATGTGCAGCACTGAATTTCATATGTATAATCTGTCAACACAAAATGGATAGCAAGCTCATTAGTATTGCTGCCTTAGAACTGTAGACATATTTCATAACATTCACTATCCAACCTTGAAACACCAGGAATGCGTCCATTCCCTTAAGGCGTAGTCAATATTGGCATCCCTAACATAACTCAGCACCAGAAAGGAGTGCACTCCTTATTGATGTGAACTATGAAGGTCCTAATCATACTTCAAGCAGTCTGCCATAATGGAAATAAAATCAAAACATGTTCTGCATATTAACTCTAATAATTGGACATGCATGTATGTATATATATATATCATTCAGGGTTTGTGGAACACTTATCCATTTTCCAGATGTTATTTCTCTTCTTTAATGAGGAATGGAGGCTCCTTCTCTGAGTTGACAGTCCCTCGGTTTGCCATCCCAATTCCTTTTGATGTTACATAACCTTCATATGTCTTACCGACATAATCTTCACCATCCCACTCATATTGTTTACCAATCATGTAGTGCAGATGAGACATTAATAATGTCTTATGGCATTTCACCTGAAACCCATTTTCAAATCATGGAATCTCTTCCCATGAAGTTTGGCTTCTGCAGGTCCACTCTCATGGTCTTACTGCAATGTGTCTTCCTGGCACACTTATTGAACAGCCAAACAGTTAGCAACATTTAATCAATACAATCCAAATCCGATTGTTCCATAACCAATCCATGGCACTAATAATTAAATTCAATATGAATTTGCAACTCTGTCTACTACAGAAATTGGCTTTCTTATCCATGAGGCTATCCTCATATTGTTTGGCTCCTGTAAGTGATACCACTCTGCCCGTTATGGTCTTATGCCTGCTGCCATACATGAGCATCTACTTACAGCATGTCCTCCTGACACATTTTCATATAAGCCAAACAGTCATTAGCAATTATTAGTAAAATTTCAAATCTGAAACATTTACAAATCTGATATTTACAACTGTTCTTATTAACAGAACTTAGAGCTCTCAACCATGAGAACCTTCTCATAACCCTTGGCTTCTGCATGTGGTAGATCCCTGTCTCTACTATGGACTTATCCTCATAGCCATATGTAAGACCTTCCTACCGGAAACTAAAACTTCAATCAGCCAACATGTTGTGAGTATCTATGCATATTATCATTTCATTGCCACAACAGTCACTGAAGTGATCTCAGAATTTGTTGGCTGCTTTCTTAGGCAGACCCGGGTTTTAATGAAGCGCAGCAACAAACCCCTTGGCGCACTGGCCCTCTCGGCAACGAGCTGCGCAGCAGCTCGAGGTCTCACCCGAAGTGGCTATGGGGGGCTAAGGAATCGGGTTTCCTCAACCGTGGTGACGCGAAGATTGTTCTTTCCTCTTCTGGTTCCTCAGATATCGGCGGTCGGACTTTCCCGCAGGCCCCTCGACGCAACTGCGCGGAGTCCTTCTTCTCTGGCGCAGAGGGCAACTAATCCTTGCGTCGCAGCGTTACGTACTTCCTCGCCCTGCGCAAATAGCGAAGTATCGCAGTCCTCGATCGCTGCAGCGACAACGCTCCACCACTTCTTCAGTTCTTAACTCTTATGGCTATCAATGGACCTTCCCAAACTCAATCAAACTGTCGCAAAGATAATACAAGAGTTTTGCATACACAGGTAATGAACTTAAACAGTTAATCACTCACGCAAACATTATAACAAGTGGAATTATGGGAAGCTCTTCTCCTCGAGGAAAACCACGTCCTCGGGAGTGTTATATTAACCAGAAAACCATAGAGTTATACAATATGCTGCGCACACAGCTGCAGTCTTAGATTCTTTGCAGGTAACTCCACGCACACAGCTGGGAGCCCTTCTCTCAATCTAGTCTCTTCTCTACAGAGATTACAAAGGCGCAGACGTCACACAGACTGTCTGGCTACTCAGGGATTAGCTCCTCGGCTATCCGATTCTTCTTTAGTTCTACAGACTCGGTAGAATACTTAACAAAGGATAATCAACACATGATCTATCCTCGAGACTGACTATCTAACAGTCTAACTAACAATCTATCCCAAGAGTATCTACTTCTTACTTGCTAACTCTAACTAACATCTATCCATTACAATTGTTCATATATATAGGTGGCCATGGCGGTCGCACCTTTACAAAACTGTGGGCCTTTCCCAACAGTGATTCCCAAAAACCCTAACCACGCACATGGCTAGGTGTACTGTAGGCGCCGCTTGCAGTCACGTCGCCGCTTCCTGCAGGCTCCTTGACTTTCGGCGCAGATTGTGGGTATGGGCGCTTGTCCTTCGCCTTCAATGCTCTGGTCCGTTGCTCCTCCTTGATCCAAGCAACCATAAATTCTGTACTAAGCCTTTGAATGAGGGTAGCTGAGCCCTCTACTCCATCGCCTTATTTATTATGGTAGCTGAGCTTTCTATTCAGCCTTCATTCTCTTCTGTCGTGCGCGCGAGCTCTGCGATTTCCGGTCCGTGATCTTCGTTGAGCTTGTCTATCTGGCACCGTACTGCGCACCGTCTCCTTCTTGTCCAAAACTTAGTGCTTGTCCCAAAATTAGCACTTTCCTTCCATACTTATGCTTTTTTCCCAAAATTCGCAGCTTTACCATAGCTACGACCTTGACTCCAACAGGCCCCTAACACTCACTTGTGGCTCGCCCTCGAGCCACTCGCACTGGCGTGTGGTCGCTTGATTTGCGCATCTGCTTTTGCTTGTGTCTCCGTGAATGTTTTCTTCCACTTCGCAATAGCGGAGTCCAATTCATCGACACACTCTACAGCTGTCTGCACTGTTTCTGCGGTTGCTTCGTCTGGAGTGATGGTAGCAATGATCTCCTGAGATTCAGCAATCTCTTTGATTTTTGTCTCAACCTGGGCAACGATTTCAGCATACTCATCCATGAATGGCTGAATGCTGTTGGTGAGCTTCTCATCTTCAGTTCTGAGCTTGTGCAGTTGCTGCTGCATTTTGCGCACTTCGCCCATTTTCTTCATTTTTGGCAAGCCTGTTAAGGCCTTAGCTTCTTCATTCAGAACAGTGAGAGATTGTTCTGCAGCTTGCACCTGTTCTGACAGTCCAACTTTAAAAGGGAGCTTTACAAGCTCTGTCCAAGCTTCCATAGCCTGGTTCATCAGGTTCTCAGCTTCCTGTACTCGATCCTTCATCTGCGTGGAAGTTCTGTTCAGTGCTTCAAATTGAACCTGCGCATCATCCGTAGGATGCGCAGCAACGCGAGCTTCTAGCTCAGCGATCTGGGTTCTATGGCCTTCAGCCATAGCAACTATTTCTTGCTCCAGGGTTTTCGCCCTTTCGCCAATAATTTGAACTTTTGCAACCAGAGGGAGGTCTGGTTGAATCTGACAAGCCGGCAATAACTGGGCAATCTCATCCACTGCGTTTCTGATACCGATGTCTTGCGCCTCATAAAGTGCAAGCTTCTCAGAGGTATTCTGATGGATTTCCTTCAACTCTAACTCCTGCGATTGCAGTCGTTGATTTTCCTGAAATGTAGAGAGCTCTCTAGCTCTCAACTCAAGAGAAACTTTCTCATGCACTAGCTGTAGAGTCTCTATAGGAATTAGAGACAAATTGATTTCAATAGGCCCAACGACGCTTACCTATAGTGCAGTTAGCGGATCTGGAAGTGTCATGCTGGTAGTCGGAATAGGCACGACAGTATGCCTTTCAATGAGTTCTTCAACTCGCTCGGCACTTGGAATTTCTTGTGGCGCCTGCGAAGTAGATGCTGGCGCATGGGTCTGCGCAACTCTTCCTGCGAGACCTTTCAATTCTACGAACTGCAAATCTAAAGCACTTCTGATGTGAGCATGCGCATTGCGCAGCTCACGAAATTGCTCGTGTATGTACTGGTCGATCCCCGAGGGAATAGCCTCAGCGGGATGCGACACTTTTTGCTTCTTGGTGGCCGGTTCTGTGGAGCCTTCATCACTTCTTTGCTCACGGGCTTCCTTGCCCTTATCCTTCTCTTTCGTAGCGGCGGTTGGCAGCGCGGATGCGAGATCGGCGGCCTCCCTCCACTCATCGGACCAAGACTTGATTGTTTCTTCAACATCCTCGGTAGTCATTCTGTAAAGGCCTAGCGCCCATTCATCTGGAATGCCGCAAGGGCGGAGGTAAAGTTGATGTATGTCGGCAGTAAAAGCCAACTTTCCTTCATATAATGTGGCTGTCTCCTCCCTCAGCCTTGGCATTTCTTGAATGGTATCTCGGAGGAGAAAGTAGTACTCACAAAAGACAGCGCGATTCATCTTGCGCTTCGCGGGATTAGGGGAATCCCAGAGGTTGATGTAGCGCATGCCGGCAACTTCTCCTGCGCGGCGCGGAAGGAACTGAGTATTCGGGGGTTCCTTCCACCCAACGAGAGCGCATAAAATTAGAAGCCATGAAAAATGGAATGCTTGGGATGAATTGTCCTGCACATTCAGGCAATCAGCCAAGAAAGAATTCAGCAGGAAGAGAGACCAGTTGTACTGCTCTCCCTCCGTAGCTGCGATGGCGAGCTCCACGACAGCTCCAGTGACTTCCTTCGGTCGACACTTTGTGAGAAGTCTGCCTGCAAGCAGACTTCCTGTAAATCGAAGTGCCTCATCTTCTACTGTAGTGAGGTCATAAGCCCGACCTCCTCTTGTCAAGTTATACTTCTGCACCAGCTGTGCAGCTAATTTTCTGTCTTTGTCCTTCCCCACAAAATGAACATTGGGGTCCTTACCAGCCTTAGATAGACCAGTAATGCGGTGAATTAAATCAACATTTAGATCAATTGGCCTCCCAAGCCAAAGGTAACCTCCATGAACACATGTAAGCAGCGTCTTAACAACTGCATTGACTTCGTTGCTACGCCCAAAGTGCGGTAGCTTCAATAAATTCAACAAACCTGGCTTCTCCAAGTTTGCTGCAAATCCCTTTGGAGTAAATTCATCGACCTTTCGGACGGGATTGTGCACGATCGTCAGATATCGATCTGGCGCAAACTGGGGATACGTTTTATAGTCTCCCAGATTGAAATCAGAGAATTTGACCAGTGGGATGTGTCCCAACAGTTTCCCTTCTACCCGCACACTAGCCGGTAGTGGTGGTAGCGGAATGGGATACTTTTCATTCTTCGGGATCTGTACTTCTGGCGCATCATCTGGACGCGGCGGAATATAGTTCGCCATGGTCGCCAATGGCTCTGGAACAGGTTCTTCTGGTTGTGATGGCGATGCTCTTGTAGCCGGAGACTGTCTGGGATCCTGATAACCAGGATGTACATAAGTCGAAGCCGTGACTGGAGTAGTCATGCCGAAATCTAAGCCTCGGCGCAGGAATTGACGAACAACTTCTTCAGTTGACAGGTTCTCCGTCTTGAATCGATGTAGGGAAGAAAACTCTGGACAGCAAATGGCGGACCTTCGTAGGATATGGACGCTGAAAACAAGGGAAAATACTCTGCACGACTCGGCTCTGAAAACAATAACTTGGATTCGTAAACAAGCTAGCAACTCGAGGAAAGTAACCCAAAAATTATACAAGTGTGAGGTATTTATAGCCAGAGGTGAATAAATGCGACCAAGTGGGGTAACGTAGCTATAGGCGGCTATAGATGAGTTAACAACACGCTATCCTCCTCGCTGTAGGGGTGCATTTAGTGTGATTGACGGGCTCTGACAGCCTTCCGGGAGAAGCTAATGCTTTCGGCGCCTGAGTTAAATGCAAATCTTTCAGAGATCAAGCCGAATCGGTCAGAACGGCTAGACTTAAATAGTGGACTTATCCTTCATTTATTCAGACACGGCTACATAACTGCTGTAATTCAAAATTTCCGGCGGGTCATTTCAACTTAGGGAACTGTGCCTCTAAGGGTCCACAACAAAACTTTTTCAAGCGGCGAATTATCAAAGGGAACTCCGCAAGAGCGATAGTTCAACGGTCCGGGGAGGAGCTTCACAAGAGCGCAACTATGTTCGCTCCAACCAAACTTTAGACATGCGCGGATGTTTCTAGGAACTGCGCAGGAAGCCGGAGACTGAGTGTCTCGCAACTTCCGTGTAGACTGAATGCGGTGCCTCTTTCAACTACACTGGGCATCTGCATCGCTAGCAATATATTAGGTCGACAGAGCGGAGTGGCCGTCGCGATAAAGCTTGAGCCGACTCCCGTTGATCATTGTAGGTAGTAATTCTCCATCAAGCTTTGCAAGCTGAACTGCGCCTCCATCTGTTATTTTTATCACCTGAAAAGGGCCTAACCAATGTACACGAAACTTGCCTGGGAACTTGGTAAATTTACTGTCATAGAGGAGTACCAAGTCTCGTTCCTGAAAGACTTTATTCTTAATATGCCTGTCATGCCAAGCTTTCTGTCTTGCCTTCTGTACCTGTTGATGGAATCCGGCTAAGAGTCTGTCTTCTTCTAAGGCAAGCAATTGCGAAAGTCTTTCATTCATAGTATCAGGATCTGCCATTTCTGTAATTTGCGCAATTCTAAGACTGGGAATAATGTATTCCATGGGCATAACTGCTTCTTGTCCATACACCAAGCTGAAAGGTGTGTGGCCTGTTAGTTTCTTGCAAGTGGTTCTGTAAGCCCATAATACAGCTGTGACTCTAAGGTCCCAATCATCTCTTTGTTGATTACAGATCTTCGTCAGGGCATTCTCAAGAATTTTATTGAATGCTTCCACCGTACCATTAGCTTGAGGATGGTAGGGTGTACTCTTAT
Source organism: Larix kaempferi (assembly GCA_027924585.1). Lineage (NCBI taxonomy): Eukaryota > Viridiplantae > Streptophyta > Pinopsida > Pinales > Pinaceae > Larix > Larix kaempferi. The sequence goes on along the minus strand of BSBM01000299.1, from coordinate 51,547,382 downwards.
GGTGATTAATTTGGAATTCTTCAGTAAGGGCCTCTATAGTCTCATTGAGGAAATGTGTACCCTGATCACTCATGAGAATCACTGGACATCCAAATCTAGTGATAATATTTTCAAAAATGAACTGCGCGGCCGTAGCAGCATCGCAGTTCTTAACTGGCTTCGCCTCAGCCCATCTGGTGAGGTATTCAGTAGCTGTAATGATGTATCTTGCGCCAGTTCTTTTTCCTGGTGGGTTAATAGGTCCTACAAAGTCAATGGCCCATTTATCAAAAGCGCGCAGTGTAATCTGGGGTCTTAGCGGCATTTCATCTCTCCTTGAGGGTTTTCCTGTTCGCTGGCACACATCGCAACATTTACAGAATTCCTTAGTATCCTTGTGCAATGTCGGCCACCAAAGACCTGCGGCTAATATCTTTTGCGCGGTTGGCTTTCCTGCGAAATGGCCTCCTGCAGTACCTGAATGCGCTTCTGCGATGATAGAGTTCTTTTCATGTGGTAAAATACATCTGCGCAAAACTTCGTTAGGGCCCAACTTATAAAGCTGGCCTGCTATCAAAGTGAAGTCTGCGGCTCTGACAACAAGTTGCTTCTTCTGTTGGATTGTAAACTCAGCCGGCGCTTGCCCGGTAGTGAGAAACTCAAGAATATCAGAATAATATTCGTCTGCTGCTTGAATAGAAAACAACTGTGCGTCAGGCAGATTGTCCTCCAGACTTGTAGGTTCCTCTCCTGACTCTATCCTGGATAGATGGTCAGGCCCTGCATTCAATCTGCCTGGATTTACAATGACCTCGAAATCATATTCTTGAAAGAGCAGTAGCCATCTGCAAATTCTTCCTCCTAATACTGGTTTATTGACCAAATATTTCAAAGCAGAATGGTCAGTGTACATTTTAAAATGAGCGCCTAACAGGTAGTGTCTGAATTTCTGTAAGGCATACACCATAGCTAATCCTTCCCTTTCTGTGGTGGTGTAGTTCTTCTCAGCTGTAGATAGCTTTCTGCTGGAGTAAGCAATCGGGTGGTCAATACTTCCTTCTCCAGACTGTGTAAGCACAACCCCCAATGCTATGGAAGAAGCATCAACATGAACATGAAAAGGTTTTCTCCAGTCCGGGAAAACTAGAATAGGCGCTGTGATCATCTTTTCTTTAAGTGTGTCCAAACTCTGTTGGCATTCCTCTGTCCATTGGAACTTCGAATCCTTTTTGAGCAATCTTTCCATAGGCGCTGTGATCTTTGCATAACCCTTGATGAATTTTCTGTAGTATCCTGTATGTCCCAATGTAGTGCGCAATTGCTTAACTGAGTTGGGCGCAGGTAAATTAGCAATGATGGCAACCTTCGCAGGATCCATCAGGAGTCCTTGTCTGCATACAATATGTCCCAACAAAATACCAAAGGGCGCACAGAAGATACATTTTTTCAAGTTAAGGGAAATCTGATGCTGTCTACATTTTTCTAACATCATGCGTAGATTTGCAATATGGTTCTTTAATAGGCCAAATACAGTCCAGTCATCAAAATAGACTTCTAGAAACTTGTGAATAAATTCTTTAAAAACAACAACAACAACTCGAGAGAAGATAGCAGGTGCGTTTTTAAGACCAAAGGGCATTACCGTATACTGGAATGAGCCCCATTCAGTTGCAAAAGTAGTCTTGTGGCGGTCGTCCGGATGAATTTTGATCTGATGATATCCCGAAAAACCATCAGTGAAAGAGTAAGCCTCTTGTCCTCCAACATTATCAAGTACTTCGTCTGTGAAAGGAGTGGGAAATGGATCGTGCGCTGATGCATCATTGAGTTTGCGCAAGTCGACACAGATTCTTATTTCGCCTTTCGTTTTCTTTTCTTGGACCACCATAGGACTAATCCAATCGCTTTCCTCTACTGGCTCAATAATACCTGCTGCAAGCATCTTATCAATTTCTTCTTTGACTTTTTCTTTATAGCGCGGGTTCAACCTGTATGGGCGCTGCTTTACTGGCTTAGCATCTGGTTTCAGAGGTATGCACATCACTCCTAAGTCTCCTAGGATGCCTTTCATTTCTGTGAACTTGGTAGGAAAGATATCCTGGTAGTCCCGTAATAATTCTGAAACATGTCCAACAGTTTCATCATCCCAATAATCTCCTATAGAAGCAAACTTTGGTTCAGCTTCTGTACCAATGTTAATCTTCTTGAGCTTGATGTGTTCTGTGATGGCAGGAATATCAAGCTCAGGACCTTCAATATTGCGCGTCCCTTCTGATTCTGGGATATTGATGTTGCGAGGATCGTCCTCCTCATCTTCAGCGGTGAAGTTATAGCATTCCAGGGCATGTTCTATCTGGACAGCCCAATCTGGTTGGGAATATTCTGTTACTAGACATGGTTCAAATACCTTCTTTTTAATACACTTCAGAGCCTGATCAATACTTGGATGTTCTGACTCAAAACTGAAGGTAAGTTGAAAACTTTCTATCATTAGAGGCCAAGTGAGAGTGCCTCTGCGTAGTTCTGTTTCAGTATACCAGTTCCTTGGAACTGTATCCAATGTGTGGATGAATAGGTGAACCCATTCATCTTCCGGAATATCCGACCATTGCTGAATGCATGCTTCAATGTGTGACCTGGGGTCACTCTGTCCCTCATACTTGTGTAGGACTTCGGCTGTGGTGTCCTGAAATCTGCGCAGTATCAGTCTGCGACAGTCTTGCCATGTATGAATATTCTCCTTATGCGCAACCCACCATCTTGCGGGTGTGGCGCGCAATGCTACGTCCAGTGCCTGTATGCGCTGCGGTTCTGGAAGCTTTTGTTCATATTCCTGTATGAATTTAGTTACTTCAGTTGACCCATCAAAAATTGGAGTGTCATTTAATTCTGTGCCAATCCATCGAATGGATTTAGTCATCATAGCGCAACGTCTTGCAGAAACCTCATGTAAACGATTCTGCCAGTTTTCCAATCCTGCATCTGAGTCTGATGTGCACGAGCTATCGCATCGCCAGCTGATATGGCCATCTGCTGTGGGGTTGACATAGTCACTGTGGTTAGTAGTCATTTGGTACAAACTTTCCATGTGGCGCGCTTCTTCTTCTGCGCGAATGGGTTCTATATACCTTGGTCCTTGAATAGGATCAAGTGGTGCGATGACCCTAATCTGGTCATCCTCAAAGGTCATCTGTCTTTTCTTCAAGTTAATGACAGCCAAATTATCAAATGCCCAGTCTATTCCTAGAAGTGCAGGGTATGGTCTACTATCATCCATGATTTTGATTACTTCAAAATCTGCAGAGCTTCTGACTCCTTCAATATCAATAGGTACATTGGGTAGTCTGCCCAATGGAGAGACTCGTTGCTGATTCGCGAGTCTTAGCTGGATAGGGGATCTTGTAAGCTGAGGGCTTCCCATCTGTTCCCATGTCTGCATAGTGAGAACATTGGCTTCTGAGCCCAAATCTAACATGACTTCGTCCATTTCAAATGCTCCAATCTGCGCTGTGAGTCTCATCTCTTTTCCAGTTCTAATGTGACTCCTAATCTGGTGAACAGCACACTGCGGTGTGTTTGTCGAAGCAGACTGTTGGCACTGATCCAACAGGTGTTGGAGTTCTAGAGTTGCCTTTTCATTGCGCAACAATTTTAAACATTGTCGCAGGAACGCATGAACACTGCCTAGTGCATGCTCCTCGTCAGGTCTTCCAGCTGTAGTGGCCTGTTCTTGTACAAGGTTGTCTTGTCTTAACACTTGCGATCTAATATTGTTCGGCGGAATTGCGGCAGAACTTGAAGCTCTCGGATCTAAGAAATACTCTTGAGCTTGCTTGAATGCTTCTTTTTGCTTATGCAGGTTAAGTGGAGCTGGTTTAATATTAGCGCGGCGCACCCATTGCGTCGCTTGGTTTCCTATTCCCATCTCTTGCGCACCAGTGGTTGCTCCACTGCGTGTCACTATATTAACTGTAGGGTCTGGTTCTCTTTTTTCTGCTGCAATCAACTGAATATTCTGATTGACCTGTGGGGTCTTTGCTTGCATCTTAGCCTGTAACTGAGGGCATTCTTCAATGATATGGTCAGAAGATTTACAATACCTACAGAGGGTTGTAGGATTTTGGCAATCCCTAGCAAAGTGACCTTGTGCTCCGCAATTATAACAAGTGATCTGTCCTCTTCCGCGACCAAAATTTGTTGTGCGTCCGCGTCCCCTGTAATTTCCTGCTCGGGCGTCGCGGGTTTGGTCATACGGTGGACCTGCTGTGGGTCCTTGTGTCTCTGCTTGTACCCTATAAACATCATGCTTTCTTTCTATCATAAGATCATATGCTCTACAATTGTTCTCATCGTGACCTACTGATTTACAGAAATTACAATATAGATTCTTTGGAGTTTGTACATATTTCTGAAGTAAGTGACATTCTTGTGGTCTATGACCTCTAGTTCTACAGATTTCACACCAAGGCCCTTGTGCCTGTGGTAAAGGGTTAGGTGCTCCAGTTGCAATATAGTCTATGAAAACGGGGCAATGGTCCTTTGAATGACCTTGGGATTTACATTTTGTACACCAAATTTCTTCCTTAATCTCCTTGCCTTTCTTAATATCATGCACCTGCAAGGTTAAGTTTGCTAATTGGTTCTGTAAATGCGCAACATCGTTGCTTGTTCCCGCAATTGGCGAAGCTTCTAGTTTCATAGCCATCTCTAGAGCTTGTTCCTGAGTATTGAGATTCTGTTGCATAAGAGGAAGTCTAATGTGTGGAAGCAGTGCAGCAATGAACCATTCTTTATGTTGCTGTGGTGCAAACTCGAAGCTTACTTGATCTATCAAGGCTTTGAACTTCTGGTCAAAGTCCCATACTGATTCTGTAGGTAACTGTTTGATGTCTTTGAGTTCTGTTATACACTGTGATTCTGATTTAGGTTTCTTAAATTCCCGAATCATAGCATTTCTTACCTCAGCAAGCGTTCTATTCTGTGCTGCTGAGTATTTCATGAACCAAGTCAACGCTCTATCTCTTAGTGTGGTCGCTAACTGAACCAGTTTAACAGCATCATCATTAATTTGCTTAATTGTCCAAATGGCTTCACATAAGAACCAGTGCTGCTCAGGGTCTTCTATCCCTGTTCCTCTAAAAGTTGGTAGCTTCATGTCATCACCCATCCTTCTTGTGCTAGGTTGAGGTGAGGCTGCTGTAGCAGTGCTTCTGGGATGGTTAAATAAAGGTGGTACAGAGGTGCTAGAAGTACCGTGTGGGCTACTTGTATTTTGCGGTGTAAAAGGGTGATAAGGGATATGAGCACTTCCTTGTCTTTCTATATGGCTTGGTCCAGGGACTTGGCTATTGTCTGGGCTAGACTCAAAAGAATATTGGTCAAGGCCTACTTTATATCGTTTTCCACTACGAGTGAAACCAATAAGTTCAGGATCACTATCAGAATCTACGGACATTACTTGTCTATGCTATTCATCAGAAGTAATACATAGCTTTCCTTTTTCATACAGAAGCATTTTAATCGATAAGTTCAGAGAATTTAAGAACTTACCTCTGTGTACTTGGAAGAAATTCCTTTCAGCTTCACTGAAACTCTTTCTTGTATCTACTGCAAACTCGGTGATGAAACCTTTCAGTAGACTATTCAACCAAAAGTCGACTGCGCGGGACACAGGATTGTCTATCCGCTTCACAATACTGACTAGCTCAGGCGTCCAAGCGACGGGTCGATCAATACGCACAGTAGGTCTAGAGTCTGCTAACTTGGCTATCCAAGCGTGCAATTCTAGTGCAAATGTAACAAAGAAAATTTCGTGAAGGTCAGTATAAATATACTTCTGTAATCAGTCTTCTGTTTGGAGCGTAGAGCTTCTATTTTCTTGTTCAGCGAACTCTTTAGCCTTTAAATCAAACCAGTCTCCAATTTCTTTAGCTGTAGGATTCCAGTAGCACATTTGTTAACTGAGCAAGTCTCAGTGTAACAGAACCTTTTGCTGGCTTCAGCAACAATCTCAGACGTCGGGGAAATAGTAAGTCTCACAACAGCAAGTCGCAAGACAAGGGAACCATTTGTTGGCTCAACAACAAGGTTCAGAGCAACGGAAGTGACATGATCAAAAAGTCACAAGGCAAGGGAACCATTTGTTGGCTGAGCAACAACCTTCTACGTCGCAAAAATAGCAAGTTTTAGTCACGCGGCAGCGGAACCATTTGTTGTCCTTGATCTCGCGCGTCACTGGAATAAAAAGTCTCAAGGCAACGAAACCATTTGTTGTCCTCGATCTCGCGCGTCACTGGAATAAAAAGTCTCAAGGCAACGGAACCATTTGTTGGCTGCTTTCTTGGGCAGACCCGGGTTTTAATGAAGCGCAGCAACAAACCCCTTGGCGCACTGGCCCTCTCGGCAACGAGCTGCGCAACAGCTCGAGGTCTCACCCGAAGTGGCTATGGGGGGCTAAGGAATCAGGTTTCCTCAACCGTGGTGACGCGAAGATTGTTCTTTCCTCTTCTGGTTCCTCAGATATCGGCGGTCGGACTTTCCCGCAGGCCCCTCGACGTAACTGCGTGGAGTCCTTCTTCTCTGGCGCAGAGGGCAACTAATCCTTGCGTCGCAGCGTTACGTACTTCCTCTCCCTGCGCAAATAGCGAAGTATCGCAGTCCTTGATCGCTGCAGCGACAGCGCTCCACCACTTCTTCAGTTCTTAACTCTTATGGCTATCAATGGACCTTCCCAAACTCAATCAAACCGTCGCAAAGATAATACAAGAGTTTTGCATACACAGGTAATGAACTTAAACAGTTAATCACTCACACAAACATTATAACAAGTGGAATTATGGGAAGCTCTTCTCCTCGAGGAAAACCACGTCCTCGGGAGTGTTATATTAACCAGAAAACCATAGAGTTATACAATATGCTGCGCACATAGCTGCAGTCTTAGATTCTTTGCAGGTAACTCCACGCACACAGCTGGGAGCCCTTCTCTCAATCTAGTCTCTTCTCTACAGAGATTACAAAGGCGCAGACGTCACACAGACTGTCTGGCTACTCAGGGATTAGCTCCTCGGCTATCCGATTCTTCTTTAGTTCTACAGACTCGGTAGAATACTTAACAAAGGATAATCAACACATGATCTATCCTCGAGACTGACTATCTAACAGTCTAACTAACAATCTATCCCAAGAGTATCTACTTCTTACTTGCTAACTCTAACTAACATCTATCCATTACAATTGTTCATATATATAGGTGGCCATGGCGGTCGCACCTTTACAAAACTGTGGGCCTTTCCCAACAGTGATTCCCAAAAACCCTAACCACGCACATGGCTAGGTGTACTGTAGGCGCCGCTTGCAGTCACGTCGCCGCTTCCTGCAGGCTCCTTGACTTTCGGCGCAGATTGTGGGTATGGGCGCTTGTCCTTCGCCTTCAATGCTCTGGTCCGTTGCTCCTCCTTGATCCGAGCAACCATAACTTCTGTACTAAGCCTTTGAATGAGGGTAGCTGAGCCCTCTACTCCATCGCCTTATTTATTATGGTAGCTGAGCTTTCTATTCAGCCTTCATTCTCTTCTGTCGTGCGCGCGAGCTCTGCGATTTCCGGTCCGTGATCTTCGCTGAGCTTGTCTATCTGGCACCGTACTGCGCACCGTCTCCTTCTTGTCCAAAACTTAGTGCTTGTCCCAAAATTAGCACTTTCCTTCCATACTTATGCTTTTTTCCCAAAATTCGCAGCTTTACCGTAGCTACGACCTTGACTCCAACAGAATTATAACACTCAATAATTCAAAACACCTTCAGCTGTTAACATTTGAAATGCAACAAAATACATACACTTCTATATATGCATCATTATCACAATTCATCAATTCATCAATTACCATGATTGGGCTCTTCATGCATTTACTATTCTGCACTCATAACAGTCCATGAAATGATCCTAGAATTATCATCAATTCATCATTTCATTCATTATTTCTTTTGCAATAACATATGCATCATCCCTATGCATTCATACAATGCATCACAAGACTTATAAAATCTCTTAATGCTCATCTACTTAATGCCACCTTGCATTGTTTCATGAGTACTATGCATTCAAGCGCATTATGATCGAGACATGACTATCTCATATAACTTGCATTATCATAATCAGGACCACCAGTCCTCACTTGCTTTGGTTATTAAGCACATAACCAACATACACATGGCATGATATAAATTCATATGAATGCATTGAGATTTCTAAACAGTCATAGGGTGTAAGGATCATTTCCTTCACTTACCCACACCCCGCCAAGCTTGGTAGGTTAACAATCCCAATCGGTATTCAATATCATATGCAACTAACTCAACATAGCTCAAACATAGTGGAAGAGATCTTACCAAATCCTCTTTCAACGTTCATGCAATTTGGCACCAATAATCATTACCTGCATGGTTACCATTAACATCGCTTGATGTTACCTGATCAATTGGCCTCTTACCAAGGCTGTTCAGTCCTTTTTCCAACTTTATGATCATAGATTTGTTGCACCATCCTTTCTGCATAAGGTTGCTGGCTTCATGCAACAACATCCTCAGCACATTTAGCCATGCTCTTTGTTATCTTTGGTCCTACAACCAATACCAACATCAATAGTGATTATCAACCACAATGTTCTCTATTAGTGGTTCATTGCATATGCAGACTTCATTATTCTAACAAATATGCAATATCCCATTTATGCACAAGTATTTCCATATGCACTATGCAATGTTTGTTAAGATGCCATTTAGTGCATATACATCTATGTAATCCCTTACATTTTAACATTTATGACAATTTCATAATTATAAGTATCATAACAAACAGGGGTTTAAAGAATTCTTCCCTTTTCGATCCCTCCTCGTAACATGGAATTCCTCTTCCATATCATGCAATTGTAGAAATTGCCCACATTGACAACAAAATTTGTTTGTCAAGACGGCCGCTGGCACTCTTCTGCACTAAATATCTATGATATATGTAGACCTCATTCAAACTCTGGTCATGCATCATTGTTCCCTGCTGGACAAGATTTCCAATGCTTGTCTTCATGCTCCATTCCGACATCGGGTGCGGGAACTGCATCTCTTCAAAAATGACAACTTTCACTCCAATTCTGCACATTTTACACAGTTGCATTTTGGTCCAGAATGCCAACTTTAGCCACCTGTGGAAGAAAATCTATGAGGAATCACAAAAACTTATCTATTGGGCGAAGTTAGTCCATATAACAAGGAACACTCAGCAATTCCCAGATTTCAATTCCGATGCACCATTCGTCTTCTATGAATTTCTGGGTTTTACTACTTCTCACTTTTCACATTTTTCCAAAATTCCAAATTTTGGGCCAAAAATGGCTATCTCCCAAACGGTGCATTTCTGAAAAATCTTCGTCTAACGAAAACTGTCCGCCTTAATGAGGATATGAAATGTATAGTTCAGTAAAATTTCTGATTCCTACGTCTAGGGTCACTTTTACTGTCCACCAGCTTTTCAAAATCCCGAAAAGGTGGCCCGGAATAGTGCTTTTTGGCCTTCTTGCTCATCCCAACTTCACATCCTTTGGAGTTTGGCTCCAAGATTCTGAACTTAACATCGTGTCTGCTTCATGACTGCCTCATATCAATTTCAGCTCAAACCGGCCTTCTGTCAAGCCTCGGGACTCTGTCCTTCAAAAGTTACTATTATCCAATTTCTGTCAAATCGGAGTGTAATGGGCTAGGGGTCTTCACTGGTTCTTTTAAATCGGAGCAGTTCGCCGAACGCTTCCGCAATGGCGGGGCGATTTGCCGAACGCTCCCGCAATTGCGGAGCCATTCGGCGAAGGCTTCCGCAGTTGCGAAGCCATTCGGTGAATGCTCCCGCAATTGCGGAGCCATTCGGCGAAGGCTTCCGCAGCTTTGGGAGGCACTTGAAAATTCTTTCCGCAAATTTCGGGGAGCTCTTCCGCGAACCGGTTTGCCGAAATCTTCCGCAGTTGCGGGAAGATTCGCGGAACTCTTCCGCAATTGCGGGAAGGTTCGCTGAACTCTTCCGCAGTTGCAGGAAGATTTGCGGAACTCTTCTGCAATTGCGGGAAGGTTCGCCGAACTCTTCCGCAGTTGCAGGAAGGTTTGCGGAACTCTTCCACAAATTTCGGAAGAGAAATCCTTCCGAAACTTCACTTTGAAAAATTTTCTGCTTTTCGGAGCATTTTGCCGAATTTTTCCGCGTTGCGGGACAACTTGCGGAATCCTTCCGCAAATTTCGGAAGAGAATTCCTTCCGAAAATTTCGGAAAGGAATTCCTTCCGCAAATTTCGGGGCGACTTCCCGAACTTCTCTGCGTTGCGAAAAAACTCACGGAATGCTTCCGCAGTTTCGGAGCAATTCACCGAATGCTTCCGCAGTTGCGGAAGACATTCGGGAATTCTTTCCGAAACAGACTTAAACTGATTTTTCAAATAGACTTAGGAAAAATTTGAAATCTTTCATTCATTTCACATTCAACAATCCAACCAATGGATTCACCATTCATCTCCAAGCAGCCAACAAGCATGGGCAAAGAAACTCATGAGTATAAGGGCGTAATTTGCAGGCTTTCCTCACTTCTGAAAACCATAAATTGGCCACACAATGTGGATTCATTGTAATTAACGATCATCATTAAGACATGGGGCTGTAACCACTGACTGTTCATGCTTTTATTCAGGGAATTAACAAACATAACTCATATTTGCAACAACACAGTATTCCAAGAAAAGAAAAAATTGCACTTCTTTAAGCATGAAACAGCAAATCAAAACAGCATAAGATGACAGAGGTTTCCCCTCCTTTCTCTATTTCATAGAATGCAATCAATGCAAGCAGCTTGCAAAAATCCCCAAACAGTCATGGAAATGATTTCCCATTGCAACAAATAGAAGACATGCAATCTTGAGGTTCCTTTAATGCCTTTTGGTTCCAAATACAAAAATGCATGTACACACAATGATTTATATCTCTGTGAAGGGCCCAACAGCCATAGTGTTGAACCTAGAGCTCTGATACCAAACTGTAACGTCCCCTTCTCCTTAGAACATGCAGGGAAGGAAACATTACCAAACACACCGGGCTTTTGGAAGACTTAGCCCCAATATTTTTGCTCATAAAATACATAAGAATTAAAACTTCTATGTGTAGATTCGAACTTCAATAAAACACAACGGAACTTAAACATATCAACACACATAAGCATAAACATAAGATGATTCCATATGCAGGGATTCAATCCCATTATTATGCTATGCACAGACTTCATTACTTCATTACAATATCAATCTCATGAATAAATAACATTTAGATTTAGCACATTGCAGAACACAGATATATATATAAATTAAATTCACAAAGAGCACTTATCTTGTAACGCGATGTCCAACGACTGGCTACGTGAGAGCAACGTTCCACCCAACCATAGATCTCTGTCCAGCCTGTATTCTTTCAGCTGAGAGATCACCCTCGAGCTGGGCTATGTATCCACTAAGGAGGAACTAGATGGCTCACTCACAGTCAGGATTTCACTCAGACAACCATGCTAAGCCAACACATAGTTGGGTTTTTCAAGCATGCAATGGGAAATGGAGAGGGATGCTAGTCCACTGAGTTCAATCCTAGAGCTAGGTACACATCAAGCTAGATTCAAACGATCCCAACCTCCATTCGAACATCCACACTTGGATTTCTCACAGCTTTGTTCAGCAAATAACCCAAATCCGTCGCTGATTTTCTGGGTAGTTAAAACTGGGTTGTCCCATGGATTTTGGGGTAGCTATTGCTCCCAAATTCGCCCCAAGGCTCATACCAACGGATCCCCCATTGGATTTCACTGTCCAATACCCATTTTGGGCGTTTTTGGCTTCCCAAAACGTGGGTTCTCCCACAGTCGCGATTTTCTCGTTTCCTCACTGCTGGCACTCGTTTTTGGATGGGGAATAATGCTAGGGTCCTCCACCATGGAATGGGGAGGATAATGAAGCAAATCCCAAGAGGTAGAGTGACTTCTTGTACAAGAAAAAAAAGCCCATACCTACCCATACGAATTTCAGGGCTGCCCATGCTCTATTGAAGCCATGGGCTGAAATCTCAACCAATTCCTTACAACAGGAATAAATGTCATCTAAGGAAGTCAATGGGTTCTCATAATGACATATGGAAGCCTATGGTTTAGTCCCATAGCCCCCTCACCACTCCCTAGTGGATACACATGGCCCCTTCTCATTCGTTGCCTCCATAGCCAGTTTTGGTATCTTATATTGCATGATGTTTATTTACATCCTATTACAATTTCCATGGCTTAAGAGCACATGGTATCAAAATATCAAATACTTGCCCTTTAAATAAAATTCGGGCTTTCACTAGCGGGGCCTTGGCCTTGAGCGCCATGCTAGGAAAACATACATCACATGTACACATTATTTACATTAAAGGCTAATATATCCTAAGGGTCGAATTGGGGGTATTACAAGTTTAAATTGGGCACTAGAAATGTATAGAGTCTGTACATGTATCATAAAGGGAGAATGTACGAGCGGCGCAGCACTGCCAAAGCTGCACAGGATCCAGAAGTAGAACAGTGGAAAAACAACTGTGCAGTTCAAAGATCAGTATTGTGAGTATTTTGATCACAGAAGATCTAGGAGCTACGGAGAACCTCACAAAATCGAATTAATTTGCAAAACCAGTGAAAAAACTTGAAAAAGGAGATAATTTTACACACAATGTGAGCTTAATCTTTTCATTAACTGACTGTCTAACATGTGAAAATGTTAAGAACAGGTTTTTATTACATCCATGAGAAATTCAAGAGCATTAGATAGCTCAAGATGAGTGTACAAGTCAAAATTGCCAAATTGGCCTCAATCCCCCCTAGGTGGGTCCAACTCAATCCCAATCATCCCAAACAGTCACGAATTTAGGTATGAAGGTGGTTGAAGTATGCTGGGTCATTAATGAGGCCAAGGCAGGGCGTGGGTGAGCAAGTAGAGGAGTTTGGGAGGACCAAGGGAGCAATACATGCTCCAAATCTAGCCAAAATTGGGCAAAATCCACCCTAGCGCCCCTAGTCAACTGAAATTCCGCAAATCAAGGAGAGAGGGCACTCCAACATTTAATGAGGGAGCACTTGTAGAAAAAATAGGAGGTTGGGTGAATTGGTTTGCTTGGAAGTGGGTGTGAACACTCTCAAATGTGGGTATTTGACCAATTAAAGTCACCTAGTCCAAACTATGGTGTAATTAAGCACATGAGCAATAAAAATTTGACTATGGTTATGGACTATGGTACTAAGTGTGGATTACTATTCTAACACCCCCCCTTAACTAGAACTTAGTACAACTCATGAAAGGTAAGTGGTAGGCCTTGGAAACAAAGGCTCAAGTCACCTCATTACAAACAGAAATTTTTATTTGTCCATATAAACTGAGGACAAGAAGTAAAACCACATGGGATAAAAAATTCCCTCTAAAATGGACATGGGGCTGAACCTGCAATTAAATTGCAGCAATAACCATCCATCACTCACTCCAGGAAAAGCTCTCAAGTGAGTGAAGGTCTTCTCAGCAAAGCAATTGGTGAAAATATCTGCAGTTTGCTCGGTGGATGGGCAATACTGCAAGGAAATCACCCTGTCATGCACCAAGCCCTGAATGTAGTGCATGTGGATTTCAATGTGCTTTGTTCTTTGCCTCTGTACTGGATCAGTAGATATCTGGATGGAACTTTGATTATCCACCCAAATGTTGGTTGGAGAATCAATAGCAACACCAAACTCCCGAAGAATGCCTTGCAACCAAACACACTGTGTGGCTGCGTTCACTGCTGCCCTGTACTCGGCCTTTGCTGATGAAAGTGAAATGGTATGTTGTTTCTTACTTGACCAGCAAATGGGACCTTCAGTAAACATAAACACAAAACCTGAAGTGGACTTTCTATCGATGGGATCTCCAGCCCAATCGGAATCAGAAAATCCAGCTAGTTGTAGTGAAGAACCAGCTGCATAGTGTACCCCAAAGCTCTTTGTTCCTTGGACATATTGAAGGATCCTTTTGGCTGCCTTCCAGTGGATCTCATGTGGCTGATGCATATACCTTGCTACAACACTTATAGCATAAGACAAATCAGGTCTTGTATGTGTAAGGTACAACAAACTTCCGACTAGCTTCCTGTAGAGTGTGCAATCCACCAATGGAGAGTCTTCAAATTCACCTAGTTTTATGCTTGAAAGGAATGGGCACTTGGCTGCCTTACATTCAGCCATTTTAAACTTGAATAACAGGTCTGAAGCATACTTAGGTTGGCTCAGCAATATACCTCTCTTAGATTGCTCAATTTCCAAACCCAAAAATTGCTTTAGCATTCCTAGGTCGCTCATGGAAAATTCACTGTGCAAATAAGCTTTAATTGAGCCAATTTGTTTGTTGCAGCTCCCTGTAATTAAAAGATAATAAACATACAATACAATGACCTGCAAATTATCATCACATTGCTGCAAATAAACATTTGGATCAGACTTGCATTGACAGAAACCAATTGAGAGCAAAAAAGCATCCATTTTGGCATACCAAGCCCTGGGGGCTTGCTTGAGTCCATAGAGTGACTTCTTCAACCTGCAAACAAGTGTGGGATCCTATTGGAATCCTTAAGGTTGCTACATATATATCTCTTCCTGTATCTCACCATGCAAGAATGCACTTTTAACATCCATGTGGTGAACTTCCCAACCCTTACTAGCTGCCATGGCTAGAGCTAGTCTAATTGAGTCCATTTTTGCAACCGGTGCAAAGGTCTCTGTATAATCCACACCATGGATTTGTGAGTAGCCCTTAGCCACTAACCTAGCCTTGTACTTTAGATCAGAACCATCAGAAATAGGTTTGGTTCAAAAAACCCACTTACATTGCACAAGTTTCCTCTTGGGAGGAAGAGGCACCAAATCCCATGTTTTGTTCTCTTGGAGAGATTGGAATTCTTCTTGCATTGCTGCTCTCCACCTTGGATCATGATGAGCTTCCTGATATGTGTTGGATCATATCCAATCATCATATAACAGTGATCAGAAAGTTCACTTTCATTTGCAAAGGAAGCATTGATTGTTTGAGATCTAGTCTTCCTAGGCTCTTGGGGATTTCCTACCAATTCACCTGCAGCTTGTATTTTTTCAGCCCACTTGGGCCTCAATGGTGACTCATGTACAGAAATGTCATCTTCAGCCATGTCATCTTCAGAAATATCAAAAAAATCAGAAGTGGAATCATCACTAATTTCATTGAGGTGTGGAGGAGAAGAGCTTTCCCCCGGTGCAAGCTCAAAATCTGGAATTGGTTCTTCTTCGAATTGCACACTTCTCTCAATGAAAGTTTTGAGTGTGGATGTGTCAAAGAGCTTATATCCCTTTGTGTCTTCACCATATCCAACCATGATACATTCTCTGCTCTGTGGCTCCAAAGCCTCCCTCTTTTTTGATGGAATTCGAGCCCATGCTCTAGACCCAAAAATCCTAAAATTTGACACATTTGGTTTTTGGCCAAACCATGCCTCATAGGGGGTTTTTCCTTTGACTGATTTGTGAAAGGCTCTGTTCTGAATATGAGAAGCACAATTGATGGCTTCAGCCCATAGCTTAGGGATTATATCCCTAGCTTCAATCATGCAAGTGGCCATCTCTTTGAGAGATCTATTTTTCCTCTCTTCCACACCATTTTGCTGAGGTGTGTAGGGGATTGAATGTTGCATTTGGATGCCACATTCCTCACAAAGATGCTGAATGTTATTATTCACATACTCATTTCCATTATCAGTCCTAAGGATATTTATCTTATGACCACTATGATTCTCCACTAAGGCCTTCCAAATCTTCAATTTCTCAAACACTTCTGATTTCAATTTAAGGAAGTAAACCCAGCAGAATCGAGAGTAGTCATCTATGAATGTGAGTACATACCTTGATCCACCATATGATGGAGTGGGAAGAGGACCAATGAGATCTCAATGTACCAATCCAAGTTGTTGAGTGGCTCTCCTTGCCATTCCCTTCTCATAGCTGCGCTCAGGATGCTTTCCAACTACACACCCAATGCATGCACCATTTGAAGATCTGATTTCTGGAAGCCCTTCCACCATCTCATCCTTGTGCAGTGTTTGGAGATATTTGTAGTTCATGTGGCCAAATATTTCATGCCACAACTTGGAGGTCTCGTTGGCATGAGAGACAAGAGCATGGTCACTAGAGTTTGGAATGAAATTGGAGAATTTGTACATTCTCTCTTCATGATCAACATACCCCACTGCCACAACTTGATTTGAAGAAATTTCTACCAAATTTGGAGTAAATGTTACTCTCTTGGCTTCTCCTGTATGGGTCATTTGATAAACTGATAGCAAATTTGTAGCCAATGAAGGTACATAGAGAACATCACTGAAATAGCCATGCTCCATGTCAATCCTACCAATCTCCTTGGTCTGGATTTCTGAATCATCTCCCATTCGAACTGTTGGGCCACCATTCGAATACATAGAAGAGAAGAGCTCTCTGGATGAAACCATATGTCTGGAAGCTCCTGAATCAATGATAAAGGATGAGGGATTCGAAATACCTGCTACCAAAGCATGACATTTCTCCTTATTCTCAGGATTTGAGGTGCTCTCTTTCTTCCTTGCGCCCTCAGGGACTGGGATGTTGTTCTTCTCCAGCAGCTGCACCATTGAGTCAATGGTTTTCTTCATGCATGATCTCTCTGGATGGCATCCCTTATGACATTAGGTGCATTTGGTCTTTTCCTTTCCCTTCTTGTCCTTCTCCTTTGACAGATTCGAACCTCCATCTGCAGACTTGGTCTTGTCAAACTTCCTCTTCTCTGGCTGCTTCAAATTCTTGGCTTTCTGCTTTCCTTTGTTGGCATTTGAAACACCCATTGCCAGTGCTTGGTTCTTTGATTTTATGGTGCCCATCTGAACTAGTTTGTCCTGCTCCCAAGTGAGACACTCCATGAAGGTAGCTAGTGATGGCATTTTCCAATTTCGAAGGGTCATCTTGGTTGAGTAAAATGTGCTAACAAATACAGAAAATTCTGGGCCTAGCTTCGAAAGGATGGACAGAATCAATTGTTCCTCCTTCTTAACAATTCCACATTGATGCAGTTGAAGCACCAGTGACTTGAACTTCGTGAAGAACTCCTGGATGGTTTCAAAATGCACTGGGCTCAAGCTAATGAGCTCGTTTTCAAGCTGGTGGCCTCTCAGTTAATCAGTTTTCCCAAAGAGTGATTCTAGCTTCACCCATACTTCGTTGGGGGTTGTCAAACTGTCTGTATGAAACAAGAGTTCCCTCGAAATTCTCCACAGTAGAATTTGGCTCCACTTCTGTGCCCATGGTTACTCTATAGAGACCCTTAGATCTCAGCTTTATAACCATCTCAGCCTTCCAATCAAAAAAATTGAAGGGTGTGAGCAACATTTGGTTTGCTTCCATGACTGCTGCGTTAATGGTGAGAAAACTACTAAAACACCTGCAAAAAACACTCAATTTTTATCTGGAAATCCTCTCTAGAATGCAGTTCAATGCTCAATATTGACCTGCAACTCACTAAATCCACAATGGATCTGATACCATGTGATTATTTTGATCACAAAAGATCTAGGAGCTATGGAGAACCTCACAAAATCGAATTAATTTGCAAAACCGATGAAAAAACTTGAAAAAGGAGATAATTTTACACACAATGTGAGCTTAATCTTTTCATTAACTGACTATATAACATGTGAAAATGTTAAGAACAGGTTTTTATTACATCCATGAGAAATTCGAGAGCATTAGATAGCTCAAGATGAGTGTACAAGTCAAAATTGCCAAATTGGCCTCAATCCCCCCTAGGTGGATCCAACTCAATCCCAATCATCCTAAACAATCACAAATTCAGGTGTGAGGGTGGCTGAAGCATGCTGGGTCATTAATGAGGCCAAGGAAGGCATGGGTGAGCAAGTAGAGGAGTTTGGGAGGACCAAGGGAGCAATAAATGCTCCAAATCTAGCCAAAATTGGGCAAAATCACCCTAGCGCCCCTAGTCAACTGAAATTCCCCAAATCAAGGAGAAGGGGCACTCCATCATTTAATGAGGGCGCACTTGTGGAAAAAATAGGAGGTTGGGAGAACTGGTTTGCTTGGAAGTGGGTGTGAACACTCTCAAATGTGGGTATTTGACCAATTAAAGTCACCTAGTCCAAACTATGGTGTAATTAAGCGCATGAGCAATAAAAATTTGACTATGGTACTAAGTGTGGATTACTATTCTAACAAGTATCGCGAAGAAACTATGCAGGAGTTGAAATGCTCCACTGCGCAGTTCGGCGCAACATTCAAAGAAAAATAGCCATTGCATGACTTTTGAGAAAATAACCGTTAGATGGCCGTTGCAGCAACCGCTCGAGCATTTAAAGGGAAGATAGCCGTTCTGGACAGACTGACGGATGAAAAGACTGAAAGATCCAAAGGATTTGGCTGCCAGAGGTCGCATTTAATGCCTACCTAGCCATTGAAGGGCGTAGAAAGGGGTCTGCTGCGCCTATAAATAACACCATTTGAAGACTCGCGGGCGTTACCGAGCACTTAGAATTTTTTCGTTAATTAACCTCTCTGAGCTAGTAGCCATCTGTATTCCCTCTGCCATAGCTGCTATCTCATCAAGTGAATGTCCGAACCCTTCTACATAGAGCAAGAGCTTACTATTGAAGAAACATTGAGAATCTTTCAACACGGAGGGATTCAGCAGTTAATGAAAACCCCAGTTAAGAAGTTTGTTGTAGAACAAGGTGAAGGATCCTGCAGATCACCAAGGATTAACCTGACAATGCAGGATAAAGGAAAGGACACAGTAACTGGACTTCGGTCAAAGCAGTCCAAGCCAAGTTCAGCGAGCACAAGGCAACCCATATTCACCAAGGAAATTTCACTCAAGATGAAACCAGATTATATCTCACCGAGGGCGTTGGATGCCCCTGTATGTAAGCTCATAAAGAACGCCAAGTATGATATCCCTCTGTCACCAGTATCTAAGCACATAAAAATTACGACAAACCTGTTGGGAACGATCCCGGACTGCAAATGGGAGGATTATGACCTCTTGGGAGTGAAGAAGGACGAGCCGCATGATTCCAAGTACCCAGATTTTCAACCAGATCAATATATGTGCTGGAAAAAGGATGCAAACGTAGAGCTGAATTTGGTGGCCGAAAGCTAGTTAACACTAGTGGTGCAGTCAGGACTGTTAAACCTGCTGCGACTTCCCCATTTTGAAAGGTCGACCGAACTAAACGTCGTGGTTCGCACCTTGATGGCGCAAATCCACCAAGGTTATCTATGGATGGAAAAGCCCATAGACATCAGTATCGACCTAATCCATGTTATTACAGGATTGAGTAAGCACGGCGAGGACCCGAAGCAGTTATTCCAAGGGAAGGCCAAAGAAAAAGACGCCATGGAAAAGATGAAGAAGAGTCACACACTGGTGAAGGGAAAACAGGGTTTTCCTACCGATTAGATTGACGACCGAGCAACAAACTTCATTACACAGATGCTCGAGGACAAAGTATTGAGAACAACAAGACCCACCAAGGTGCCTGCGGGCGCAGTGCTGCTTGGCGCAGCAGCAGCAGAGGGCACAGAGTTTAACTGGTGCCAATATTTGTTGAATGAGTTCATGGAGGAACTCAACGACATTCAACGAAATGGGGTCAACTTCCATTTTACATGGCTGATTGTCCTCATCTCATTCATCGGATGGAAGGAGCTAAAGGACTTTGTCAGCGTCAGTGTTGATAGATCTGAACCTAGAGGAATCAGGTTCATGAACCTATGGGAAAATATAAATCTGCAATGCCAGCATGCTACCCAAGAAGTATTCTATCAATATTACACGCAGTTGCGCGATGTGATCACGTGCACCCCAAGAATAACGGAGCAGGTAACAAGAAAGTACATAGGCATTGTCAATTTTATGGATGACATGTGTTGTGTGTTTATTTCTCCAAAGGAAAAAATGAAGAAGCCGCAGTGGTTCCCTGGGCGCTACCACATGGTAGAAGCAGATATAGAGCTCATTATGAAAGATTGGCCCATCAACTACTGCGTCGAAGTTTTGGACATCTCGATAGACTCAGAAGTGGATGAGCCGATTCCTCCACCATGTCCTATTATTGAAGAGAAAGAGCGAGAGAAGGGCAAGAGGAAAGAGCCGAAAAGCCCATCCTAGACGAAGGCGAGAAAGAAGCAGAAGGCAAGCAAAGTTCAACCTGACCCAACCCTCAATGATGATGACTTCGATATGATAGCTGACAAAGTGAATGAGACCCTCGAAGAATTTATGTCAGATAAGGAGAAAAGAGATAAGGCCATCCAGGATGACCTTGCAAGGAATTGGGTTGCAATGCAAGGGCTCATGAAGAAAATGGAGGATGTCCACAAGAGCCTACCCTTTCCGCGTGACACGGGAGGCATGGAAGCTTCGCAGCAAGCACCATCTCCCCTCGCTGTCGCATTTCCACCCAAAATGAGACTTGTCTGTCTTGACCCAGTCACAGTCACATACCCTACGTCGGAGGACATCAACGGGGTTGAGCTCGACTTAGCAAAGTTTGCACTACCGGGTCTGCATTATTTGCACACGCAGGTAGGTGAGGAGATGCATGACAGAGCCGCATAGTCCATGAGAGCAGAAGCTCAGTTGCAAGCCGTGAACATGCAGCTCGAGGAGTCAAGCACACGCACCTTGCTGATGATGGGAGATGAACAACAGTGCCGACAGAAGTTGGAAGCTACAATCAATTCTGTTGTGATAGAGATCGAAGGAGTGTAGATCCAAGATAATCCCGAGGACACCCTCCACATAATAGCAGATAGGGTGCGGACCCTAAAGTCAAAAATGGAGGACAAGGTGGTCCTCTATGAGGTAGATATCAATCTGCTAAGGGAAAAACTGAAACCGTAGGATCAATTAACTGAGAAGCAGTAGAGAGAAGCTGAAGTAAGGTGTTGGGGCCAAGGTCGCAGCTATAGTAAAAGCTGCGAATTTTGGGAAAAAGCACGAGTATGGAAGGAAAGTGCTAATTTTGGGACAAGCACTAAGTTTTGGGTAATAAGGAGACGGTGCACAGTACGGTGCCAGATGGATGATCTCAGCGCAGATCACGGACCGGAAATTGCGGAGCTCGCGCGCACGTCATCGAAGAATGAAGGTGGCTCAGCTACCATAATAAATAAGGCGATGGAGTAGAGGGCTCAGCTACCCTCATTTAAAGGCTCAGTACAGAAGTTATGGTTGCTCGGATCAAGGAGGAGCAACGGACCAGAGCATTGAAGGCGAAGGACGATCGCCCATACCCACAATCTGCGCCGGAATTCATGGAGCCTGCAGGAAGCAGCGACGTGACTGCAAGCGGCGCCTACAGTACACCTAGCCATGTGCGTGGTTAGGGTTTTTGGGAATCACTGTTGGGAAAGGCCCACAGTTTTGTAAAGGTGTGACCGTCATGGCCACCTATATATATGAATAATTGTAATGGGTAGACGGTTGGAGGGTTAGAGAGTTAGAGAGAGTTAGAGAGAGTTAGATGTTAGACTGTTAGATAGCCAGTCTAAAGGATAGATCATGTGTTGATTATCCTTCACTGTATTTCCTACCCAGTGTGTAGACTTAGAGAGGAAATCGGATAGCCGAGGAGCTAATCCCTGAGTTTCCAGACAGTCTGAGTCGACGTCTGTGCCTTTGTAATCTCCATAGAGAGGAGACTAGATTGAGAGAAGGGCTCCCAGCTGTGTGCGTGGAGTTTCCTGGAAAGATCTAAGGCTGCAGCTGTGTGCGCAGCATATTGTATAACTCTATCATTTTCTGGTTAATATATCACTCCCGTGGACGTGGTTTTCCTCGAGGAGATGAGCTTCACATATATCTTCTTGTTATAATGTTTGTGTGAATGATAACTGTTTAGGATCATTACCTGTGTGTACATCTTTTGCATCATCTTTGCGACTGTTTGAGTGAGTGTAGGAAGATCCTTTATTGTTATAATCACCGAGTATAGAAGTAGTGGTGGAACGCTGTCGCTGCAGCAACCGAGCTTCGCGTGACTGCGCAGTAGGTCTGCAGGAAGGAAGGCACCCGCGCAGTTGTGTCGCGAGGCCTGTGGGAAAGTCCGAACGCCGATATTTGAGGGAGAAGGAGATATATAGAACAATCTCAGCATCGCCACGGTTAAGGAAAGCGTATTCCTTAACCCCCCATAGCCACTTCGGGTGAGACCTCGAGCTGCCGCGCAGCTCGTTGCCGAGAGGGCCAGTGCGCCAAGGGGTTTTGTTGCTGCGCTTCATTAAAACCCGGGTCTGCCCAGAAAAGCAGCCAATATAAGGACTGCAACAGAAAGCATTGTAACAGAGGCTACGAAGTGCCAGCAATTACTTGATCAGTCTTTGAAGGCGTTTATAGACCTTGAGGAAAACCCACAGCTGCAGCAGACAAAGACCGCGGTGAAGGAAAAATAGACCGCATTGGAAGCCATACAAGTAGAGGTGAAGACTCTGCCACCACGATACAGACTGCAGAAGTTTAGAGAAATATCTACCCTCAAGAAGAAAGTACAGATCTTAAGAGAAAAATAGACTGTGCTGGAAAATCAGTCGCAACCACTCCTCGAATATGCCTCTGACGTCTCGCAGCGCATAGAAAATAAATTGAAAGAGCTACGAGTCAACCAATAAGCGGTGGAAGCACAAATTGGCATGGAGACAACACCTGAAGAGCTTGAGATTGTCAAACAAATGGAGAAGGAGGGCAAAGAAACAATGAAGGAGCTGATGGATGCTTATACTCAATTCACATCCAAGCTGAACACTCAGATTGGTGAGCAGACCTCGGTACTAGATGTTGAAAGTGGCTCGGGGACGAGCCACAGGTAAGTGTTAGGGGCATGTTGGGCCTGTCCCAATAGGGCCATTTTGGGTGACATTTTTGATGAGGAATGGACCTGAGTTGTGCGCAGTTCAGAATATGGAATTTTTCCTAAGTATCAGGAGTGCTGCGAAGATGAGCACAGTATCAAGTTTTGAAGTATGCCATGAAGATCACGGCGACACAGTTTCAGTGATGCGATGGTAGTAGGCCACGTGGAGCTAGTAAAGTTATGTACTGGATGGAGGATGGCTAGATATAGCAGATAGAATGGCGATGGTCTATTTTTGGTAAGACTGCTGAAAAGATGCCGAGTTGCGGGCATAAGCAGATCAGGAAGCGGCCGACTGTACGAGTCCGTTAAGCAGAGGACGAATCGGGAAAGTGACAATTCGATGTACAGCAGGGTATGCAACCGTTAAGAGGAAAACGACGAAAGGAAAGTGACTGGCATCTGAGTCAGTTGTACGTGGCCATTAAGGGACGGACGCCCTGCAGAAAGCAACTGGGAGCTGATCCAGTCGCACGAGTAAGTCAGTGGAAGGGTAGCTCGAAGTGGATGACCTGTTGGAGTGTGCACAATAGGGAGGCTGAAAGCGATGGATCTAAGGCATGGAGGACCGCCATGACTACATGATTTCTATTAGAAGCTGGAACGATGGTTCAGAGGGACCGTAGTGGTTTGGAAACCCTAAGGGTTTCGGTCTTCAATATTGTAAAGACATGACCTTCGGGCATGGTCTATAAAAGAAGACCATTTTGTATAGGAAGGGTTGGTTGGGTTGAGTTAGTTGGAAAATACGAGAGAAGCTGGTCACTGTGACCATGTTTGTATTGTAATATCTACTGAGTCGAGACTACATTGTAAAGGCTATGCAGCTGAGTGCGCAGAGACCTATCTGAGCAAGAAGAAATCCGTAGCTGAGTGCATGGCTAAGAACTGTGAACCCTTCCTTAAAGAAATATCAAACGCAGTTCTTGTGGACGTAGTTTCCCACCCGGGGGAGTGAACCACATTAAATAGTGTGTCGAATGATTGAATGTTTATGTGTTTGCAATTATATTTATCCGTTCTGTAGTTGGGCGTGGAATGTTTACTTGCAGCCTATTATGAGAAGTCTTTTATATGCATTTGCCATCAAGAGAGTATGGAATGATATGTTAAGTCTGCATGAATAGATGTATGGTTAATATTAGCAACGCCCCTAAGAATAGTGAATCTATCACCTGCTTGAACATAGAGAAATTGTTTACCTATTGAAGGGATGCAGTTGATGAATGTATAGCTGTTATTTCACACCTGAGGGTTATACTTAAAATAGTAACACTAAGGATATGTTCTGAGCATTAAATAATCAACTAGCTAAGTGTATAACTGAGTGGGTAGTTGACACTTAAATCCCTTTGCCTTAAGTATTCTGCGAATAGTCTAGTGTAGGAATTCAATTGGTAGTTTCCACAGGACTGTAGTGAGCCCCGCAGTAAGGAAGAAGGTAGTGGCGCGACCCGTGGTGCTGTCCAGCACTGCATAGATCGACTTTTGCAGTGCTCGGCTGGAGTGCTTCCGTGAACATCATCACAATCTTCAACTCATCACTCACTGTGGACATCTGAGTCTGCAGTGCCCCATTAGAAACACCTCGGGTAAGACCTCAGCCTGCTTGCAGGCTGTTTCCAAAGGGGCCGGTGTGAAGGGGTTTTGTTGGTTTGAGGTAACCGAGAACCTGGTTCTTCATAAAACCTTTGGTCAGCATTTGATAAGCCAACATAAACCGTTCCAACAAATAGTAAGGTATTTTGGTACCCTAAATGTCAACCACTATGTCTCAACATGTAAGTGAGTGAGGGGTGTTATTTGGATACTTATCCCCTTAGTCATACCTAACTACAATATTCTTTTGGTGTTCCCTTAATGGGGTTAGAATCTTGTTTGAGTTAAGAGAATTTTAAGGCTCACTTGAATTTATTGTGACAGATTGTGTGATGGTGTGGTTATGTACTTAAAACAAAGATGCTTCGCTTGGGTGGAAAATTCACAAATTAAAATAAGGATTTCAACTTGTAAAATAAATAGCAATGTAAATATGGAAAATGATTTAAATGTAAATGTTTTTTTTAAAAAAATTTCAAAAAAATGAGGAATTCTTTAAAAAATTATGGTAAAGCAAATAGCATAAAAATGAACTCGCTTGGGCGAAATATAAAACAAATTAAAAATATGGTTCTAATTTGTAAAATATGAAATTTCTAAGTGTATTGGAGAAAACTCACTATGGCTTGGGAATACCACAACAGATACATGACTACTAGAAATCTGCTCAATTCTCAAAGAAATGCTATTATAAATGACAATGTTAAGATAATGTAGAAATGTAACCAACCTCGATCCAAACGTTTGATGTAGATCCCCGTTGGAGCTTTCAATCCATGCACTTGAAATCTGCAAATTAATCTTGACAGCCAATATCCAACAAGTACATATAATATATAGATGACATTAACATTATCAATAAAAATGGTCCATAATATCATAAGCAAATGTAACCCAATGTATAATAAACAACATTCACACCATGAATGGACGAGAATATGAGCATTTCTATTAATGAAAAAGAAGAAGTGAAAAGTGATACGACCTCTTGATAGCAGCCAATCTGAACCAAGATCTAGATCAATCCACTTGTGCCTCCACCACTTCAATCATCCATGAATGGAAAACTCAAACTAGAAAGGAGTTTGGAAGGTGAACATAAATGGTCCACAACTACAAGGATCAATGAGTGCAGACTCAAGATAGGGAAAAAATCTACTAGAGTTCTCTTGCTATTCTCTTCTTCCTCCCGTCCATAAGCCATATGTGCTCAATATATAGTCCTCTTAAAGGTATGTGAAAGAACACATCGAGACGTTACTTGGGAAGATGGAGAGCCAAAGGTCACCCAATGACCGCTTTTTGGGAGTAAAAAGTAATTAATAGTGGTTTTTACCATTTTACTTAATACTCGCGGACTATAGTGATGTAACTCATGGGTACGCATGCTATAGTGATGCAACATGCGGGTAGGAATAAAAATAGGGAAAAATAGTATCTCTGAAGGATATAAGTGGATCTGAGTCACTGAAATGGATCCTACAGGCCAAATAATGCTGATTCTCACAGGGTGGAAGATTACGACGTAACAGATGCCCCCTAATGTGTGAGGTCAGAGATTGATTCTACGATGGCTGAAATACATTATAAAACTTAGAAGTGGAGTGATGGAGACACAAGTGGAAAGAGGAGCTCACTCGTCATAATACAATAGTATCTTTGAATACATGTCAGGATAGTACAACAATCTAATACAATGGCCATGAATATGCAGTATAATAGATACATATCATAAGTTATCATAGCCATGATCCCTTTACAGTAAGATATGGTCTTCTGCTGAAAATAAGACAACTGGTACAAACTGGAGGTAAAAACTGCTGAAATCTGAGAGGTGATATCTCAGATGTAAAGTCAAAGTCATATATAGCATACTGAATGCCACGATCGCTTGGGGTCTTCTACACAAGTCTTCAACGGTGCAAGTCCCATCAAGTGAATAAAGGAGTTGGGGTCAAACCTGATGAGACATCATCTGATTACCGGTCAATGATGTATACCATTAACAGATGCGAGATGACCCACCAATAATGAAAATGGGCATCAAGGCACAGAGCACAATCATCAGACTGTGAATAAATGGGTTGAAGTCGAACACTAGGATGAATCCATCGATCAGGGGACATTGATGTATTCCCAACACTATCAATGGTGAGAGAACCTGCCACTAATGACTACAAGCCTCAAGGTACTCAAGCAAAATCTAAGCCTCAAGTCCTAGAATAAATGGGTTGAAGTCGATGGAACGAGACTCACTGGAAGGAGGGCATTAAGGCATCCCCCATCAACTAGCACGAGGTACCAGCAATGCTGAAATATTTGGAAGATCTTAGGTGAAACGGATTGACTCAATAAGGATGGCCGACATGCAATAGTCAAGAGGTCTGAGGAGTGGCCGACACTAGTTCAAGACTTCCTTTGAAAAAGAGCATGAGTAGATGGATAGACTAAGGAAGCATAGACTTGACATAAACTGTGCAATGCAGGAGGCATTACAGGGGGCTCCATAATGACTAGAAGCTTAACCAATCGGTGGAGAAAACTGAGAAACAAGTACAACTCCTAAGGCTCAGCTATAGTCCTGACTCATAATATACGGAGTGGAATGAATGCTCTGTTCAAAGGCGACACAACAACTGCTAACAAGAAATAGTGACTATAATCCCGTCCGGCTTTTTGGAATATTTGATTTTTTTGGTCTTTTTCATATTTGGGAAAAGCTTGAAAAAGAATAAAATTTCTTATAGTACAACAAGTGAGGGAACAAGTGTCAAATATCTAGCAGACTAGTCCCAAGCAGTGGAACATACCTATGCTCAATGCAAGTAAGTGTGTGCAGTATGTGGACACACGAGGGTATGTTCCCTCAGGGTCAAAAGGTCATCAAATTGTGAAGGAAAAATATAAGCTTTGCAGGGCTCGACAGGGGAAAAGTTCTCAGGCACCAGGCTAACAATTGAGTAAGTGGGAGCCAGCACAGGGCTCAAGTGGCAAGCAGGATGATGCAATGCAATCACAACATGATATAACTAAGGGGGAGTCCTTAAGGGAGATGGCCAGCATAAGACAAAGTAGAGTATGAGTCTTTATCGTAACGTCATGGCGTGACTACAAAGGACTCCCGATCCTAAGGAGAAACAACGGCATGGGCACCAAAAATGCATAAAGGTGTTCTAACTAGGGTACCATGTTCGGACAAGCCCTACCGCCACATAACGACACTTTTAAAGCAGTGTGAAGGTTTCATGTCAGTTATGAAGCGGGGTCGCGCCTTGGGTTTATGAAAATGGTCAATAGGTCAAGTGCATAGTGCATGTGGAAATGGATTCTAACCTATATGGCAGGTGTGAAACATACCTGCCGTAGGTTTGAAATGGTGCAAAACAACTTTCTCTAAAGAAATCTGATTAAAAAACACTACTCCATGACACAATATTAGTTCATAACGGCTCAAAATGGAAAAAACTATAGAGAAGTGGGTCCATAAAATTATAAATAGTAATAAAATTTTCCAAATTACAATTCATTTGCACTATTCACCAATTTGGAGTTTAGTGGTAAGTTTTCACCTAAAACTTCGATTGCCGATCGTGGGAGCTACAAGCAACCGTTCAACGAACCATCCAGAGTAGGTTAGTGGTTACTTCCATACCTTTCATTTTAATGTTTTTATTTCAGTTTTGGTCGGTGGAATTTTTAGTTTGGCCAAGCCCTAGATGGCTTCGGCACTATTCGCGGGCTATAACTATGCAGGTCATAGGTAGGGCACCAAAAACGCAGTCTAAAAGTAAACTACCCGCAGGCACCCGCCACTGTATACAAATTAGCCCGCGGGTACGGCCGTGAAGAAATTTTTAATCATGAAATTGACCAAAATTTACTTGTTTTGCACTCCAGGATGGTTCTAGAGTGGAGGGAGAGAGAGCATGACCAGGTTGATGAGGCCATGCGCAATAATTTGCAAGCGCAATAGGCATTGCAAGCATGTGGTTTGTATAAGTTCTGGAGTATAGGGGGTTTAAGGGCCCAAAACCTATTGCTCCGTCATCTGATAAACTACTGGGATGTGGATGCTCAAAACTTCATCCTCAACGAGAAAACACTAACACTGGAAGTAGAGGATATCTATTTCATTACCGGTTTGTCCTGTAGAGGGGAGGTGGCTAGTCTTCGATCTTGGACCGTGGGTGGTGGGATCACTGTTAAGGACTACATAGCACGGTATTGTCTCGAAAACACACGAGCGGTGGGAAGTCAAGTGCCCGTCAATTCCATAGTAGATCTGAGCACAAAGATCATTGTGGTTACCTTGGTGTGGATCACTGGATCCAAAGCACTGCACCAGGCCTCCAGGCCGGTGATGTTCTACGCATCACAATGCATGCAAGCTACGATATTAAACTGGTGTACTACTCCGCTGGTGTCTATGAAGACACAACTGATGGAATGCAAAGAGGGGAAGGCCAAAAACTTTGGGTATGGTAGCATTCTATGTAGCTTCTTCTTTAAAAGGGTTCCAGGGCTTAGCCCGAGGGTGGATGTCCCTCCTCACAGTCTCCGTGATCCAGCCTTGACCTAGTGGGCTGAGATCCTAACACGACAGGGTGGTGGCCGTCTGGCATCACCATATACTGAGGAGTTCTTCCGCTGGTGGAACCGACAGGTGATCACTATAGAGGACTATCCCTATGCGGGGATAGAATTCAGACAGGACCGTGACATGCCGCTCCCACCAGGCGCAACTTTCAGAGACATCGGTGAGTACTCTTTTGGTTTTGTGTTTATTAAATTTTTTGGATTTTTTGATTATAGTTGAAATACAAAAAATATTTTTGGTGGTAGTGTCATGTGCTAATGGGTGACTGTTTGCTTGCAGACAAAGGCCCAGTGAGACCTAAGGGATTCCCGAGACATGGTCGTCGGGGTAGAGGTGATGAGGCAGCAGATGCTGCAGCAGGGCGCACACTTCAGACATTGCGGCACAACATATCACAATTGGTTGCCTGAGTACCACAGATAGAGGTAGCTCGACTACCTGAGGCTATGCAGCGCCAAGTAGTGGGTGTTCCTGGGGAGTGGGTGCGGCTTCTGGAGCAGGTGGCCAATGCAGTACAATACTTCTATGAGACACATCCTGTCGAGGTGGCAGCTAGACCTCCCCGCAGGGAATAGATATCCCAGGGTCTCATTTTTTGTATCGATATGTATATTTTTGAGGGCTACGGGCTCCAGTTTTGTATGACACTACCATTTTTGGACATATTTATATATATACAACTTTGGTTCTCGGTTCTACTACATGTGTGTATGTACAAATGTATGAATGTCCTTGTATTTATGTGCTTCATGATGAATGTGACAAATACCAATCTAATACATAGTTAGCGTATGCATTAGATAGATAATTAAGACTTCTTGGAATATGAATATATGTAATTGAAACGAAATGTCTCTCCAAGAGTCGTACCTTAAGAAATATCTGTAGTAATGTAGGGTCTATGTGAGTGTATCTTAGCTCAGCGTATACTAAATTTTGACTGAGATAATAGATAACATGATCGATGAGCGCATCATCTACCTGAACCAAGACCATGCCAATAGTCTCTTGAGACGCATCCACATAAAGAATGAAATCTCATGTAAAGTCCAGTGGATTAAGTACAGGGGCCGATACCAAAGTTTTCTTAAGGGCGTCGAAAGACTGCTGTGCTCGCTCATCCCAGATAAAAGGTGTGTCTTTCTTCAATAAGCATGCGAAACCTTTGGTAATACTATCATAGTTAGCTATAAACTGACGCAAAAAAGTAGCTCTCCCTTGGAGGCTCTGAAGTTGTAACAAATTATGCGGAGGAGGCAACTGAATTATTGCCTCAACTTTGAGAGGATCGACTCTAATACCCTCCCTCGAAACTATGAATCCTCGAAGGTGACCAGTCGTAACAGCGAAGATGCATTTGTTTGGATTCAATTGAATTTTGTAGTGGATACATTGTTCTAGAATCATACTGAGGTGCTTGGGGTGGTCCATTCTCTAACGAGAATGGCTAGCAAGATCATCCAAGAAAAATTCCATAATCATCTTAAGATTGTGAAAGGCATAGGTCATGGCTCGTTGAAAAGTAGCTTCGCCGTTTTTAAGGCCGAAGGGAATTTTTCGATATGAAAATGTTCCCCATGAACAAATAAATGTCGTCTTATGTTGGTCTGCGGGTATGATTTGAATCTGATTATAACTCGAGAAGCCGTCCATGAATGAAAAAATCTCACTCCCCGCACAAGCATCCAATATTTGATCAATGAATGGCATGGGGAAGTTGTCTTTCGGACATGCACGGTTCAAATCTCTGAAATTAGTGCGTACACGGATCATTCCCTGCTTCTTATCCACAAGAAATGGGTTGACACCCATTCGGTAAGGGGAAAGGGGTAGATGAAACCATCTTTGAGCAGTTTCTCCACCTCTGCCTTAATAGCAACTGCCTTCCTATGGTTCACAACATGTAAGCATTGTCGAACCGGTTTAGCATCAAGGTACATTCTAATCTCATGTTCAACAATGTGGGGGTCTATTCCTGGCATCTCCTCATATGACCAGGAGAAAGCTTCCCGAAGTTTTGTAAACAAGTCACTGTAAATAGAAATCTCCTTAGGAGTGCAATCGGCACCGATGTAAACATTCTCTATCTTTCTGGGAGTGTGAGAGATGTTGATCGAAGTCGTTGGGGAAATATTGGCCATATTCCCCTCCACAAAAACATCATGCGACTCAAAAAGAGCCATAGGTTGACCAACCATCTCTGCTAGAGTCTTCCTAAACTCCTCTTGCTCAATGAGTTCGAGGTTGGGAAGGAAATAAGAGCGATAATGCATATCTTCCCATGGCCTCTCACTACCACACATGGCCTCGAGGATGGCTTCATCAGATGGTAAAGTATCATCAAGGCTATCGTGGGAACAAGATGAGTTGACTGCCCAAACTGGCAGCGTAACGAGATCTTCTTCAACTGTTTGGGAAGAAGAGAGATCCGGATCTGCAATGGTTTGTTGGATATGATCGTAAGAAAGCTCCGCTAAAGATAAAGGCATAGACATCCCGACATGTGCAATGTCTCTAGACGTGGAATTCGTGGATGGGGTAAAGTCCATGGATCATCTAAATAGGAGGTCCGGAATAACATATTATTCGAAGGAGGAGACACATTGTCAGTAATGGTTCCAATAAAATTCACAGGTGCAGAATGGTTAAAAGTTCCCATTGTTGATTTATATGTAACTTCGAAATGTATTTCACATATATGTATATTGTATTCCTATAGAGATGTTATTATTCCTCTATACGGAAGTGGTTGTATTCCTATAAAGATGTTATTATTCCTCTGATACGGAAGTGTCGTCATTTATATTGTAAGTGTCGTAACTTATACTTGATGGGTTATTAGACCACCATGTTGGGGTCGGCCCTGTATAAGTCATGTGGGTCAAAGGGTTATTAGACCACCCTATTGGGGGTCGTCCATGTGGGTTGAAGGGTTATTAGACCATCATATTGGGGGTCGGACCAATCAGCATTATGTTATGTGGTTAAGTTCGAGCCTACATGATTTATGTAAAAGGAAAGTCAAGTCAAGTATAAATAGAGTGCGGGCGGCACTCTATTTGATCACTCGCTTCTCACTCATGCACTCAAGGAGGAGTGGCACACTTATGGAGGAGGAGGATTTGATGCTAGGATATGTCTATCTCTTATGTTTGGGTTGTATCATTGCTCTATCTATCTCTGAGGAAGTTATTGGGGTTTTTCATTTTTATGGTTTTCCCCAAGTAAATCTTTGTGTCTCTTGTGCTTGCATTATTGTCTCCATGATTGATATGCTGTAGATATGATGTACATGTTGTTATTTCAGTTAAGATCCTAGATCAGATTGAAGTAAATTCTGAAAATTTAACATGGTATCAGAGCTAGCCTGAAAGAAAGCATGATATGGCATGTATGACACTTGTTGCACTTACGATGCTAGGGCTTGATATAGCAAAAAATAGTCGTCGTATCACTTTCGCTATAAATCCGTTTTGGAAAAGGTTTCGGATCTGAAACCTTTACAGGTCGAATATTAAATCCCCATGTACCTTGTGTCCAAAGGAAAACCTCTAATTCGTTGTACTTTGTGATTTATGATCTGTACAATATAGGGTTTCTGCCTCTTCCAGATCCGAGTCAAAATCAGGTGACCTTGAGAAAAAGGTCATAACTTGGGCTAGGAAGCTCCAAATGAAATTTCATAAAAGGTGACAGGTAGTACACAAACATTGATATCTCAGGAAATGTTTTCAAATGCCGAAGTTGAAACAGTGACACGTGGCACGCCATACAAGTTCACTCTCCTGTATTATCCCATAAACAGGTCACGTTGAGACACTTGGCATAACTCTCTCTCAGGGAATCCAATTGAGGTCAGACCTGTCAGGATGGAAAGATAACAGGTCGGGCTATCGCAAGAAATGTATTCAGAGGCCGAAGTTGAAAAAGTGACATGTGGCATGCCGTACAAGTTCGCTCTCCTGTATTATCCCATAAACAGGTCACGTTGCGACACTTGGCATAACTCTCTCACAGAGAATCCAATTGAGGTCAGAACTGTCAGGATGGAAAGATAACAGGTCGGGCTATCTCAGGAAACCTTTTCAGACCCTGTGGATCGAAAAGTTCAAAGGTAAACCAGAAACAATAAGGTACATATTTCTATCAAAACATAATTATTTTTGAGTACATTCATTCATGGCTTCCGGAATTTAGGGCTTCGGAGAAAGTTGGAATTTTTGTAATCAGAGACCACGGTTGGATGCTACTCATCAAAATCAAAATTTAGAGACCAAGATCAGAATTTTTGGTTGGGAAGAGGGTCGGGCTTGATGAGACCCTAGTTCAGGACGTTGATCAGAAAAGTGGAAAATTAGGGCTTCTGTAAAAATGGGAATTTTGGAATCTGTGACCACGGCTGGAAGCTCCTTAGAAAAATACAAGCTTAGAGCTTTGGATCAAACCTTTTGATTGGGAAGAAGAGTGGGCTTCATCAAACCCCAGTTCAGGGTCATGTCCAATGAATTCAGAAGTTTGAAAGGAAAAATTGAGGAGTGAAACTTTGCAGTGTTCAAATTCTGAGCATACCAGCGTGATCAGCTCATCAAGGCGCATATTTCTATCCTTTCGGAAGTTTGAAATTCAAAGTTTGAATTTTTGGGGTTTCTCTAACAAAC
The DNA here is from genome assembly GCA_027924585.1 of Larix kaempferi. Classification (NCBI taxonomy): domain Eukaryota; kingdom Viridiplantae; phylum Streptophyta; class Pinopsida; order Pinales; family Pinaceae; genus Larix; species Larix kaempferi. Next base: position 51,513,518 of record BSBM01000299.1, on the reverse strand, counting down.
CCTAATCCAACTCCAGATCCAGTTCTTGCAAATCAAGTGGATTGGGTTAATCCTATAAGAAGATGGATTGGTCACCTACATAAGTGAAGAAGTTCCCGTTTCAGAGGGAGATGAGGCTAAGGCCTTACATAAGAAGATTCCAAGCGATCTCGACAGGTATGACTCATCGAGGTATGTTTTGAGATTTGTTCATGATTAAGTTCATGATATGTTTGTCTTCATGTTATTACGGTTAGTACAATATTGATTTTAGACTTGTCATATCACCTTAATAAAATTATGAATGCACGATAGAAAATATTCATTGATTAGGGTGTTGACACTTATGATTGTACTAATGCATTATGGTGTTGTATGGGGTTTATGTTGTCTACTAACATGAAAGGTACACCAATAAAGACAAATCATGTTTTGGTTCAAGAACATATGATCATGATGACATGAGGACAAAGATTCATCCATTGTCATGGATCTCATAGAAGATCCATTTACGAGGTATGTATAACTTGGTTTTATAATGGTTAACCTATGAGATATACATGTTACTAGCACAAGTCATTGATGAAGAACAAGAACACATCATGTGAGTATGTTAGACATAACTAGCTAGCATGCTAATCCAGGTATGTTTTTCCTATATCAAGATAGAATCCTACCTTATATTGTTGTGTTGTTGATAATGATTATTCATGAAGTCATAGGTTTGAATAGTCATGGTTGTATGCATATTGTGTTTCTTACCATAATTGATGATATGACTAACCAGAAGAATAATGAAGGTATAGGTTTGTGTAATCATGGGTTTTATGCATATTATATCTCTTATTTTGATTGATGATTTAACTAACCAAAAGAGTCCTATGATCAAATAAGAATATGCATGAGTAAAAGAAGACTTCCCTGAAACCTTGAATACTAATGTTTATTATCTGTGTTTGAAATGATCCTGACTATAAATGCTTGAGATTATTGTGTTTTGATAATAATAAGATTATACTAATGAATGTTTGATTACATATGAGACCTAGAGAATAACACAATGATGATACTAACAAGCATGCATAGGGATCGAGAATGAATATATGTTCAAGGACAAGTAATCTAGGAAGCAAAGATCAAGAGGGAGCACACTCTAGTTGTTCCTGCAAGAAAGCAAAGGAGCACACTTTAGTAGTTTCTGCAAGGATGCAGATATTCAGAGGGAGTTAACCACTTCTCACAATCCACATAAGAATGGAGTTGCAGAAAAGAAGCAAAGACTGAGAGGGAGTCAACCCAACAAACAAACAAAGATAAGTATTTGAATTGTCATTACTTGCATATTTTATTGTTTAAATAATACTGTTCAATAATGAATATACTAATGTTCCTAGAATTAGGTTGTGTATTATGCATATTAGAATAGTTGCATTGAAGAACAATATACTACTAATATGCATGGGTAAGTGGCCTATGGCACTGTACAACATTCCATTGCTACTTATCTAGAATGAAACCTCTTTGCTGACATGTTGGGAGTTGTGCACACTCTTAACAATGTTCTGGTAGAGATTGGAAGGCATCTATAAAGTTACGGGATATGGATAAATGTTGTATTGAAGCATTGGCTAAGTTAATTGCATGACTGCATGACATATTTTTTTATGTGTAAGAATTTGTTCTGAAAATGATGAGATGTTTCTAATCATGCAATTTAACCTATTTTGTAGGAAAGACCGTATATCTTCACCTACAAAAGGACTACAACATTTGTTCCAGCAACAAAGATATCTATTGAAGATATTGAAGTTCCTAGGATCTGGGATGAAGAAATGGAATGCCATGATCCATCGATCATGAAGAATGATGTTTGGGATGTAGTCCCAAGACCTGCAGGGAGGTTTGTTATGACTTCCAAATGGAACTATCAGATCAAGCATGTTGCAGATGGCAGCATTAAGAAATATAAAAGTGATGAAATAGAAGATGCACCAGATGGATTTCAAGACATCATGGTGTAGTCATATATGTGTGCAGAACTTGGTATGGTAGGATATACAACTTTCTATCCAGTTTGGGCTTTACCAAGAATAAAGTGAATTCCAACCTTTTCTACAAGGCTGAGGAAGGCAATCCAGAGATACTACTTTTGTATGCGGATAACCTATTTTTTACAGGTGAAGATAGATTGATTGCCGACACGCAGCGGAAGCTTGTTGCGGAGTTCGAGATGAAGAACTTGGGGATGATGCACTATTTTTTTTTGGCATGGAGCTGTGGCAGAGTGATGGAATCTTCCTTGGACAAGGGAAGTATGCAGTAGAGATCCTGAAGAGGTTCGGGATGATGGACTGCAAGACTATGGCCACACCTATGGCATCGAATCTGAAGCTTCTTTGTGATGCTTCATCTGAGCCAGTTGATGTCTCTATGTATCGTTAGATGATTGGGTCCTTGATGTACCTGAAAAACACAAGACCAGGCATTTGCTTTGCTGTGAACACATTGAGTCAGTTCCTGACAGATCCAAGGAGTGTTCACTTGATTGCTGTAAAGCATGTTCTGAGGTACCTGAAGGGTACAGTGGATTATGGGCTCAAGTATGAAGCAAATCAAAAGTTTAACCTGCAGGGTTATGTTGATTCAAATTGGGCTGACAATGTTGCAGATAGGAAGAGCACATATCGGTGCTGCTTCAGTATGGGATCAGGTGTGATCTCTTGGTTTAGCAGGAAGCAGTCCTGCATAGCACTGAGTACAGCTGAGACAGAGTATGTTGCAGCCTGTTCAGCTAGTTGTGAGGCAGTATGGCTACGGAAGCTACTGTCTGAGTTATTTGACCTCCCGTTGGATGCTACTGGTATCTTATGTGATAACCAGAGTTGTGTGAAGCTATCTGAGAACCCAGTGTTTCATGACAGGTCGAAACACATAGAGATCAAATATCACTATATCAGGGATATGGTGCAAAGAGGAGCTGTGAAGCTCCTGTATGTTGCGATGGACGAGCAGATTGCAGATGTGCTGACGAAGCCACTAGCCAGAGTGAAGTTCGAGTACTTCAGAGAGAGGCTTGGTGTTCTTCAGATCGAGGACACTTCGAGGAAGAAGTGATGGACACATTTGCTAAATCCATTCCAAGCATGTTGGAAGGAGGACCCTTTACATGGATGTGGATGTAAGCGTTGGATGATGAGCATCAGGATGATGTTCTGGTTTCTGCTGGATATGATTAGTTGGATCATTTTTATGTATGTATGTATTCATCATGTTGGATGCTGGATATGATCAGTTGGATCATTTATATGTATGTACGCATCATGTTGGATGATGGATATGATCAGGTGGATCATTTATATATATGTACGCATCATGTTGGATGCTGGATATGATCGGTTGGATCATGTGTATGTATTTTGTATATGCATAATGTGGATGCTTGGACCATGTATCTGTATATGTATTAGGTGGATACATTGTATGATAAGGTAGATCATGTATATTGATATGTATCAGATATGATCAGGTAGATCATGTATGTTGATGGATACATTGTGTGGATCATGTATCTATGTATCAGGTGGATACCCTATGTATGATGATATGTATCAGGTAGATATGTGGTGTGCATCAGATGGATGCATTGTATGATCAGGATGATCGTGGATGACGAGCTTCTCCAGATGACATGCAGCAGGATGTTGTAGTGATGATGATCAGGGTGATCATGTGTACATCAGGATGATGTATAATGAGTATCAGATGATACTCTGTGGCCGTGGAACAGGTTGTGCAGATGAGCATATAATTCGTTTCCCTGGGAGATTTGTAGATAGTCTTTCGAGGTTTTTCCTATGGCATGTAATTTGGTGCCCTGGGATATCTGGCAAATGCTCTTTCGAGGTTTTTCTCTGGGAGGAAATATAATTTGGCCCTAGGAGATCTGTAGATAGTCTTTCGAGGTTTTTCCTATGGCATGTAATTCGTTGCCCTGGGATATCTGGCAGATGCTCTTTCGAGGTTTTGTCCTATGGCATGTAATTTTCTCCTGGGATATATGGACAGGATGAAAAAGGCCTCAGATGCTTCAGCCAGGTTTTGCCATGACCACATGTAATTTGCTCCTGGGAGATCTGGACAGGATGAAAAAGGCCTCAGATGCTTCAGCTAGGTTTTGTGGTGGACCACATGTAATGTGCTCCTAGGAGATCCGACAGGTAGAGCTGTGTGCTCATAACAGCCTGGGATGCTTCAGCAAGGTTTTGTGGTGAGATCACATGTAATGTGCTCCTGGGAGATCCGATAGGTAGAGATGTGTGCTCGTAACAACTTGGGATGCTTCAGCCAGGTTTTGTGATGGGTCACATGTAATGTGCTCCTGGGAGATCCTACAGGTAGAGCTGTGTGCTCGTAATAGCCTGGGATGCTGCAGCCAGGTTTTGTGACGCACGTAATAAGTCCTGAGATTTCCACAGTATGGCCAGTGATGACGAAGACCTGCAGGTGGTGGGCCTACATCCAGTATGAAAAAGGACTGGCTCTGTAGAACTTCCTATGACGAGTAGATTCAAAGATTGATTGAGATAGCAGCAGCAGTGATGATGATGATGACTCGATGATGCTTATCCAGTGACGATGATCCAGAGAAGATGACTTGTGCTAGAAGACCTGTGTCGAGAAATACCTTCCTATTTAAGAGGGAGTGTTGATGTATATGTAACTTCGGAATGTATTTCACATATATGTATATTGTATTCCTATAGAGATGTTATTATTCCTCTATACGGAAGTGTCGTCATTTATATTGTCAGTGTCGTAACTTATACTTGATGGGTTATTAGACCACCATGTTGGGGTCGGCCCTGTATAAGTCATGTGGGTTAAAGGGTTATTAGACCACCCTATTGGGGGTCGGCCATGTGGGTTGAAGGGTTATTAGACCATCCTATTGGGGGTCGTCCTAGTCAGCATTATGTTATGTGGTTAAGTTCGAGCCTACATGATTTATGTAAAAGGAAAGTCAAGTCAAGTATAAATAGAGTGCGGGAGGCACTCTATTTGATCACTCACTTCTCACTCATGCACTCAAGGAGGAGTGGCACACTTATGGAGGAGGAGGATCTGCTGCTAGGATATGTCTATCTCTTATGTTTGGGTTGTATCATTGCTCTATCTATCTCTGAGGAAGTTATTGGGGTTTTTCACCTTTATGGTTTTCCCCAAGTAAATCTTTGTGTCTCTTGTGCTTGCATTATTGTCTCCATGATTGATATGCTGTAGATATGCTGTACATGTTGTTATTTCAGTTAAGATCCTAGATCAGATTGAAGTAAATTCTAAAAATTTAACACCCATTAATGAAGGGTACATTCCAACACCTATGTTCCCAGTTGCCGGCTGAGAATTAGAAACTTGCGGGATTAAAGATCTCGTGGATGCTATGGAAGGAGTGCCAACAAAATCCAGCTGATCGATCGTCACAATATTGCCTTCACGGGGAAAGCAGATAACTCTACTAATACAGTAGATGCAATAGCCTTCATAGCGTACATCCAGTTCCGACCCAGTAAAAGGCTGTAGTCGATGGGTGCATCAACCACTTCGACTTCAATAGGCACAGACTTACCTCCCAAGGAGACAACAAGGGAAGGGATAATTCCATGAGGCGAAAAGATCTACCATAGAATGCAGTGAGTGTAGTTCTAGACGCAAGTAGAGGAGGAGAGCCAAGAGCTTTCCAACAAGCTAACGACATTACTGATGCGGAAGCACCTTCATCAACCATAGTACATTTGATGAAGCTCTTAAGGCAAACCACCTGGATTTGAAAATCCACATGGTAAGGTAAGCAAGGTTGGACATCAGTAGTATCGAACTTGATTACACTAGGAATTCCCCCATCTTGAACTACTAACGCACTCAAAAGGGAATGCTTCTGAGAGGGATAGGATTGCAAAACTTCAAGAGCCAACATGGCACATGGAGTTTGGCCTAAATATTCTACGATGGAGTAGTTCTGGGTGGTTCGAGCATTGGGATTATGCATGGAGCACTTTAGAACACCTTTCGATATCCGCGGCATAATGGAGGGCTTCTTGATATGCAAGTAATTGTCAAGAGGAGGGGGAGGCTCATTCCCCAAATTGGGTTGTGGTGCACCATAATCGCGCTGACGAGTAGCAACACAAACCTCTGATTGAACCATATTCACACATCCATAACCACTAGTATTGGAAGAAGACGTTGCCATTTCATTAGTACCCTAACCAGTGGTGGGAGCATGCGAAGCCATGTTTTGGTGATGAGGTAGCGGATCCTTCAACACAGTTGGGCTCTGTGGAAAATGCTTCGAGGCTTCTTCAATTCGAGGACATAAGTGAGTAAGATGATCCTCCCCACAAAGCTTGCAAGGGAATTTCACCTTACACCTAGGTTTATGATCCTCGCCAGCATTACCGCCTTCCTGAGGAGGGTTGGCATTCTCTTTACGAGGAGTATTACGATTGCTATTGTTATTACTTCCATTGTTTCCACCCCTACGATTATTTTTCCCCTTTTTCTTACCACGAGGTTGCTGGTTACCCAACGATTTCATTGATTGCACATTGTGTACATCAGATGACGGAGTCGAAGTGGACAAGGTGTGAACCTGTCCGGGATCAGACTGGTTTAGCGACAAATTTTGCATTTGATTAGCTACCAAGTCTACAGGGTGAGTGCATGTGGATCCCATGATGCCATCGACATGTGGTCCAGGAACTGACATAGGCTCATGTCTTGTTCTCGGTGCATCAGGAATAATGTCATACAAAATGCCAGACTAAGAATAAAGTAGATCTAACTGCTGAACTTTCAAGATAGCTTGTTCCTCAGTCATAATGCCAGACATCGAAACATCCTTAGCAATGCATGGAAGTAAATACTTAAGGAACCATTCCAACAGGAACTCTGGAGGAAAGTTGGATTTCACTAATCTCTTCCGCCGACGCCACTCTTGAACATGGTCAGAAATATGTGTGGCCTTATTCTGATGGAAGGTGGACAACAAATCAGTACCAGTATCATAACGAACCTATAACTGGAAATGGTCTAAGAAAACCAAAGCAATCTCGTTGAATCCCCTATAGGTGTTTCCAGGAAACTCCACATACCACTTTGTGGCTACCCCCGTGAGGGTGCGTTGAAATAGTCGTAATCTAATGGAATCATGATTCAAAGAGTTGGAGGAACACCAAAGGTGAAACGTCGTGACATGATCTCCTGAGTCCTCACCACCTTTCCCCTCAAACTTCGGAATGTATGAAGGGAGCTTGGTAGGGACCGGGGGCCAAGTAGGATCGTGACACATGGGATCATTCATGAGATTTGGGAGATTTGGGAGATTCAAGTGTGCAAGGAACGGGAGATGAGGCTGGAAAGCTTGATTATAAGCTCCCATAAATGGTTGGTTAAATGGAACTGTGTTATAAGTTGGAATGAAAGCTTGACCATGAGGATTAAACTGCTGATAATGAGGACCTGACGGTCCATAAGCTTTCCCATGGCCATAAGATTGATAACCTCCTCCTGCCCGACCCATTTGAGAGTAAGTAGGTATATGCGTGTTTTGGGCACCATATTGGGGTGGTGGGTGATACTAGTGACCATCATCAACTGTGTTGTAGTAAGGGTTGCCGCCATGAGTATGGGGCATGTATGCACTATTCATAGCGGGAACCATGTTGTAATGATCGTAATGGTATGCTATGTTCCCACCCCCAGCATTAGGATTAGATTGAGCAGTCGTATGATGACCATAAGCATGAGAAGTATTCCCAGCCCCAACATTGGTGTTACTAGTAGCAGGTATGGTGGCGTGATGTCCATGTGGATAGGAGATATTTCCACCCCCTACATTAGCATTACTAGTGGCGAAGGTGGACACAAAAGTATGCGGTATGTGTCCACCCTCGTGGTTGGGAAGAACATTATCATTCGTAAAAGTAGTCCTGGGTTGAAGAGTAGCGACACATGTATTACGTGGTGGATGGCGAGTTGTATTCCGAACAATGTTTCGATTAGATTGGAAAATCCTAGGAGGTGGTCGTCTTCCAACATTAGCTTTGTTAGGAATCTAACCAGTCCCCATACTATGTGTGTGGGTGGACAATGTAGTGCCCCCAATGGGTATAGTATGGCTAACACCATGACTGGTGCCAGCATGACTACCAACCGTAGTGGAAGGTTCGATAGTACTATGACTAGGCATACGAAAAGAGAGTGTGGTGGGGTTGATCATAGGGCCAGTGTCATTATGTGACTGAGGCATCCCATATATACAACTGCGTGGAAACGAAGGAACGAAAGGCTCGTCCTGTTCTTTGTTCTCGGGTAAGTCAGGCATTCTGTAAAGATAATTATCCAGATTCGAAGGATCAAACGGATCTCGATCAAGTGGATTAGGCCAAATAGAACCAGGTTGAGTCTCAGGTGGATCACCTCCCCACTCCTCACGAGGAGTATGGGGATCGAAAGTATGGTCAACTCTACCCGAAAGAGTTGAAGGTTTTTCTTCAGTATCAAGATGTGTAGCCATGACATCTTGGACGTAACTCTTGTATAAATCGAAAGACTCAGAGGGAGCTTTCCAGCGTCCTCTAGTAACACGACGTGAAAGATCGAGTGGATTTAAACCAACCAAACGACGGGACCGACAGAGAGTAGGGCTCCATTCCACGATATCTCTAGAGAGAATATATAATCAAAACATCGCCTAAAGGCCAACTATCGATAAAAAATAATAAATCAAAAGCACACACCTAGAGAAACTACAACCAAGAGTAGAAAAACATAGTGGTTAAATGAGCTCCCAACACTAGAGCCGATATGTCTCGCCTAGGAGAGGCTTGAGACTCCCAAACTATAGCCGGAGGTAACAGAATCAGTTATAGAGACACCCAGGCTTCACTGTGTGTACAGGGTCAAGTCCACTGCACAAACACAACTGTGCTGTCCAATCTCTATCTAACTTAGGACACAAACAACATAACCACTGTAAGTACCCTGTGCGATACCTAGGTAAGGCAACTATGGTCACCACAATATAACCAATGCTCTGGGGGACAGTCGCACGTGGGACCTGTCGTATGAGCAGGGTAGCTAATCCTGAAGCACAAGAGGACGAACCTCCGGTACCCCCATATACGAACAAATCCTGGATATATCTCCCACGTTCAGCTGGTATCAAAGGGATATCTCCTCAACCAACCTTTCATGACCTCGTGCTTAACTCTGGATTGAGTAGAGCTTCCTGAGAACACCTATCTATACCATGGATTCCTCCACTCCCTGGTCAAACACCTAATGTTTCGTCTAGTAGTCTTGGATTGTTAACTCACAATGATCTATTCCAAGACTCTAAACCTATGCTAGTTGGTGTACCCTATAAATAAAATCAGTCTAATCAATTTTAAGATTAAGAGTTAATTCTAGTGGCTGTGGTTACTCAAGGGATATGATCATGAAATTAGTGATGTGTAGACTCAATAGTATGCAAAATCGTCCAATCCTAGACTCATCTATCCAATAAAACAATGTCACTAATATGCAAAATCAACCAACAATTCCGAAATAAAGATGCAAACTTTTATCTTTTTGATGCACAAGCAGAACCTAAATGAAGGAAACAAGCATTCAATGCAAGATGCAGTACATGAAAGTAAAATATTTTTGCATTTTCGCTTATAAACAATAAGGAAAATGCAAAAAAAACTAAATGTATATTTTTGTATTTTTTCAATATAAATGGAATGAAAAAATGTAAGCAAAATCCTACTATTCAATCACTGAAGTGTCGAGAAGATCACTAAGACAACCCAGCAGATCCTAAATAGCAAGAATCAACCAAAGGAGAGAGATCAAAAGGAAAAAACCAAGAGGTTAAATCCAAAGCTGGGTAAAAAACCAAGAAGGCTCAACCAAGAGAAACGAAGAGTTCTGGTCCCAACCAAGGCATGAAACAGTTAAGAAAGATGCCAAAAAAGATTCAGGAACAACCAAAGCCAACCTAGCAACAACCAATAGCTATAAACCAACAAAATATGAAGTTATACGCTATTGTCGAAGGAATACCTGCGGGTACTCATGAGTAGTAGAGTAAACAGAGGCGGGTATACGTGAGCTGAGCTAAGCTAGCCCGCAAGTGAGGAAAGGCAAATGGGAAAATAAAGAGTCCAATGGCTCAGAAAAAGTGATTTTTCTATGGTGTATCTTAACGGCTAATCAGTGACATAGAGCTTCGATAAATAACAACTCTAATTATGGACTAATGCTCAAAAAATTCCCCAAACATGAATGTTTTCCCCAGCGAAGTCGCCATTTCTGTATTGGAGAAAACTCACTATGGCTTGGGAATACCAAAACAGACAGATGAATACCAGAAATCTACTCAATTCTCAATGTAATGCTATTATAGATGACAATGTTAAGATAATGGATAAATGTAACCAACCTCAATCCAAACGTTTGATGTAGATCCCCGTTGGAGCTTTCAATCCATGCACTTGAAATTTGCAAATTAGTCTTGACAGCTAATATCCAACAAGTACATATAATATATAAATGACATTAACATTATCAATAACAATGGTCCATAATATCATAAGCAAATGTAACCCAATGTATAATAAACAACATTCACACCATGAATGGACGAGAATATGAGCATTTCTATTAATGAACAAAAAGAAGTGCAAAGTGATATGACCTCTTGCCGGCAACCAATCTAAACCAAGATCTAGATCAATCCACTTGTGACTCCACCACTTCAATATTCCATGAATGGAAAACTCAAACTAGAAAGGAGTTTGGAAGGTGAACATAAATGGTCTACAACTACAAGGATCAATGAGTGTAGACTCAAGATAGGGCAAAAATCCACTAGAGTTCTCTTGCTATTCTCTTCTTCCTCCCGTCCATAAGCCATATGTGCTCAATATATAGTCCTCTCAAAGGTAGGTGAAAGAACACATCGAGACGTTACTTGGGAAGATGGAGATCCAAAGGTCACCCAATGATCGCTTTTTGGGAGTAAAAAGTAATTAATAATGGTTTTTACCATTTTACTTGATACCCGCGAGCTATAGTGATGCAACTCGCAGGTACACATGCTATAGTGATGAAACATGCGGGTATGAATAAAAATAGGGCAAAATAGTATCTCTGAAGGATATAAGTGGATATGAGTCATTGAAATCGATCCTATAGGCCAAATAATGCTGATTCTCACAGGGTGGAAGATTACGATGTAACACTAAGTACAAAATGCTTCACTCTTTTACTTTCACTCAACTGAAATTTAAAAAAAAAAGATGTAGCAAAGCATAAAACATGAAATAAATATGAGTTTTAAATGCTGCAAAAATAAAACAGTGGGCTATTCAAAAAATGTAGGGAAGATGGATGGAAAAAATGGGCCGAAATGAGAAAAAATCAGAAAATTGGGCCGTACAAAAACAACAAATATCGCGACTGTCTGTGTTAAAGCCATGATGCGGATCGCAGCAATGGGGCTAAAAGCCGCGATGTGAATCGCAGCGATATGGGTAAAACTCGCACGGTGGATCACGGGTATCGGGTTAAAACACGCAATGTACCCCATGGAAACGAGGCTTCCAGCCGTGATGTGCAGTGCGGAAAATAGGTTGAAATCCATGATGTGAATCGCGACTGTCGGGCCGAAAGCCGCGATGCAATGAATGGAAAACGTCGCAGCAAAACGAACCCAAAAATTGAAATTTTGGGTTGTTTTAGGATGTAGAATAGGCCAATGGCAAGGGTAGCAAGCAAGGGGTTGTCTAATATGGCAGATCTACAACTTTAAAGGGAAAAAAAACTAAAATATAGATCTAAATCAAAGATTCAAAGTTTGAAAACCAGCGGAGTCGCCAAAAACTATTGCTTGGTTTTTCAACCAAGCATGTGCTAAAGAGCACCTGCTAACTTGTAACAACAGTCTCAATGTAAAAGTAAAAACAAATGTAAATAACTAAATCTGATCTAACATGTGAAGGGAAATAAAAACTAGATTTAAGAACTATAAACAATAAGATCTATGAGAGAAATAAGAAATAAAAAATTTGATCTTTTGTATTACCTCAAATGGTGAGGATGGTGAGTTTGAGCAGCTCCAAGGTTGAGATGCTCCAATGTCCAATGGTCTCTTCTTCTCCAATGCTTCAATGGGTATTTACAAACTTGTAATGTCCCCTTCTCTCATTCAATTGCAGGGAAGGAAACATCAACAACACACCGGGGCTTTCGGCAGACTTAGCCCCAATTCTTTTATTCATAAAATTCATAACAATTAAAAACTTCTCTATACAGATGCAAACTTCAATAAAACACAGCAGAATTAAACATGACAACACACATAAGCACAAACAGGAGATGATTCCATATGCAGGGATCCAATCCCATTCTTAGGCTATTTACAGACTACATATTGATTTCATTAACATGAATAATTACCATTCTGAATTAACACACTACAAACACATAATGCATATAAGGTAAAACTCAGAGAGTACTTATCTTGCAACGCAAATGTCCAACCACTGGCTACGTGAGAGCAACGTTCCACCCAACCATAGATCTCTGTCCAGCCTGTATTCCTTAAGTTGAGAGATCACCCCCGAGCTGGGCTGTGTATCCACTAAGGAGGAACTAGATGGCTCACTCACAGTCAGGGTTTCACTCAGACAGCCATGCTAAGCCAACACATAGTTGGGTTTTTCAAGCATGCAATAGGAGATGGAGGAGGATGCTAGTCCACTGAGCTCAATTCCAGAGCCACATATACTTCAAGATGGACTCAGCAATCCCATCCTCTGTTCATACATCCACTCTTGGATTTCTCACAACTCTGCCACAAATAGCTCCAAAACCGTCACTGATTTTTTGGGCAGTTAAAACTGGGTTTCCCCATGGATTTTGGGGCAGCTATTGCTCCCAAATTCGCCCCAAGGTTCATATCAACGGATCCCCCATTGGATTTCACTGTCCAATACCCATTCTGGGCGTTTTTGGCTTCCCAAAATGTGGGTTCATTCCAAGTCCCGATTTTTGGTTTTCTCACTGCTGGGAGCTCGTTTTTGGATGGAGATTGAAGCTGGGTTCTTTCACCATCGAATGGGGATGAGAATGAAGCAAATTACAAGAGGTAGAGTGACTTGTGGGACAAGTAAACATAGCCCATACCTACCCATACGAATTTCAGGGTTGCCCATCCTCCATTAAAGCCATTGATTTAATTCTTCAACCACTTTCTTACAACAGGAATAAATGTCATCTAGAAAAGTCAAATGGGTTCTCATAATGACAAATGGCAACCTATGGTTCACTCCCTTAGCCCCCTCACCACTCCCTAGTGGATACACGTGGCCCCTTCTCATTCGTTGCCTCCGTAGCCAGTTTTGGTATTTATATTGCATGATGTTTATTTACATCCTATTACAATTTCCATGGCTTAAGAGCACATGGGCAGCAAAATATCAAGCGTGTCTAACTTAAATAAAATTCGAGAATAAACTAGCGGGGCCTTGGCCTTGAGCTCCACGCTAGGGAAACATACAACGTGTGTATTCAATATTTACATTAGAAGCCAATATTTCCTAAGGGTCAAAATTGGGGGTATTACATTCCTCTCCCCCTTAGAACAACACCGTCCTCGGTGTTCCAAGACTTAGGCATACATATACAATTTACACCTATCCAAAACTTCAAAAACTTTGCAGATTTGCCCTGCATTCTATCCTTTACTTTGAACTTTCAGGACCAAGTCCTTTGATCTTCACAAGCTGCTCCTGCTGATTCGGATCTTCTAGCTCATCCATAAGTCTGAAAAATTTATGGCTGCTACCCTCTTGAGGTTCTCTTGTTGGGCAGTTGTGGAGGCAATGATCCCCTCCACATTTCCAACACTTCACGGGTTGCTTCATCTTTACCTGCTCAATTTCCTTTGAGTCTTCCCACCTGGAGCGTTTCTTAATCGGATGATTGGATGAATGCTTCTTCATTGATCCACTTTTCTTTCCCTTGCTGATTGCTTTCATAATGCTTTTTACCTCTTTCTGCAGATGAATAGAGTCCTGCAAGACCTTGTGGTTCATCTCGTTCTGCTGCTTTTGCATCTTGAGCATCTCTCCAAGATTTTCTTGGGTCTTGGCAATTGTTTGAAGAAGACTTCCAGCCAATCCTAATAGACCTTGGTCTGTCGCCATGGTCAGTGGAAACAACTGACCACACTTTGCTCACTAGCAACACTTGCCTGCACCGACTGCAACCAATTGATTCAATTTTCACCTGTGAAATTCATCATTACAATTCTCATTAGGCCAAGCATAACCCAAACATTTAAAAATCAGTCAATGGTTTTTCCCCAGTTGACATGGATAGTCCATGCTTTATTCATGAGACTTCCACACTTTTTATGCTTTCCCAACATACACATGAATTCCTTCATGTTCATCCATTCACAGGAAATTCATTAATTAGCATTCACAATTCACTTTAATCGAATAAACACACTTTTACTTTCAGTCATGCATGCATTCAACAATTTTCTAATTCTATAAATGCATCAATAAAAGGGAAAGAGAGAGAGAGCAGTAAGAGTTTTCTCCTCTTAGTCTTTTTCCATTCTGGAACCCACACCACCACTGTGGTTTTCATGCTCCTGTCCTCTTTCACTTCATGTGAATGCTCGACCTGCCCTTCTTGGCTATGACACGTAGTGTCTATGGTCTATTCCAGATCTCTCAACCATGGAGTTCCTCCACTTGGTTGGTCTAACTCTTGGCTGCTAGGACTCACACCGTTCCACTAGCCCCATCTTTCATTACTGCTCATGCTGAGCTCTTTAGGGTGGTTACATGTCCACATGCACCTTTAAGATGCTTCAAGGTTCTTGCTTCCAACAATACCTGCGTTGGATGTCTTCACTTTATTTCATATGACCCTTCTTTGCTTTACAAGCCTTGGATCTCCTATGGGTATAATAACGAATGTTGGGATAGCACGCATGCTACTCATCAACAACAATTAATCTTGCATGTTTGGCCAGCACACAGGCTGCTCCACAACACTAATAATCTTTCATGTTTGGCCAGCACGTAGGCTGCTCCACAACACCAAATAATACATGCTCAACCAGGCACTTTCTGGATTTACCAAGCAGCTTTTAGTTCTTTCAGGGTCCTTGCTTCCTGCATGACCAAGGTTTCCAACAAAGAAACAATAATGCATCAACTCACTGTTACAAGCTTTATGCTTGAAACCTTCATTATTCCAAATAAGAAATGAATGAAATTGAATACTTATCTGTATTGTGCATTTCCTCTCTGGTCCACAGGGTCTTGCTTTTACTTTGTAAGCCTCGAGATCCTCCTGTGGACTAGGATGTTTGGCCAGCACGCAGGCTACTCCAAATCATCAAATAGTTAATTCCCTACCAGTACACCTTCACGCCGACTGGGTTTACTAAGCATTTGGTGGTGCCCAACCAGTCCCATACCTGGTTGGCCCTCTCCATTGCCGAGCCAACACATACGTCTGGGTCATCGGCCAATGGAAGGTAACTGCGCCACCGACCATTACAAGTCAAGGCTCCACTACTCTGCCTTAGGATTGCATCAGCCTTTCACATGTATCACAATCCCTCAATGCGCATAACAATTCTTCACCCACACAAGGGTGGCACTTCTTCTCTTGTGTAAGCCGACGGTTCCATTTAGGAATTCTTTAGGTGTCTTTCTTAACTGCAGGCTATCATGGCCCCATGATACCCACTCACCCTACACAAGGGTTACCACTGCTCATACCGTCCTCTTGAGTATTCTTTTCTTCACTTTTCCCTTTAATGTGCAGCACTGAATTTCATATGTATAATCTGTCAACAAAAAATGGATAGCAAGCTCATTAGTATTGCTGCTCTAAAACTGTAAACATATTTCATAACATTCACTATCCAACCTTGAAACACCAGGAATGCGTCCATTCCCTTAAGGCGTAGTCAATATTGGAATCCCTAACATAACTCAGCACCAGAAAGGCGTGCAATCCTTACTGATGTGAGCTATGAAGGTCCTAACCATACTTCAAGCAGTCTATCATAATGGAAATAAAATCAAAGCATGCTCTGCATATTAACTCTAATAATTAGACATGCATGTATGTATATATATATATATATATATATATATATATCATTCAGGGTTTAGGGAACACTTATCCATTTTGCAAATATTATTTCTCTTCTTTAATGAGGAATGGAGGCTCCTTCTCTGAGTTGACAGTCCCTTGGTTTGCCATCCCAATTCCTTTTGATGTTACATAACCTTCATATGTCTTACTGACATAATCTTCACCATACCACTCATATTGTTTACCAATCATGTAGTGCAGATGAGACATTAGTAATGTCTTATGGCATTTCACGTGAAAGCCATTTTCAAATCATGGAATCCCTTCCCATGAAGTTTGGCTTCTGCAGGACCTCTCTCATGGTCTTACTGCAATGTGTCTTCCGGGAACACTTATTGAACAACCAAACAGTTAGCAACATTTAACAATACAATTCACATCCGGTTGTTCCATAACCAATCCATGTCATTAATAATTAAATTCAATATGAATTTGCAACTCTGTCTCCTATAGAAATTGGTTTTCTCATCCATGAGGCTATCCTCATATTGTTTGGCTCCTGTAAGTGACACCACTTTGCCCGTTATGGTCTTATGCCTACTGCCATACATGAGCATCCACTTACAGCATGTCCTCCTGACACATTTTCATATAATCCATACATTCATTAGCAATTGTTAGCAAAATTTCAAATCCGAAACATTTACAAATCCGAGATTTACAACTGTTCTTACTAACGGAACTTAGAGCTCTCCACCATGAGAACCTTCTCATAACCTTTGGCTTCTGCATGTGGTAGATCCCGGTCTCTACTATGGACTTATCCTCATTGCCATATGTAATACCTTCCTACCGGAAACTAAAACTTCAATCAGCCAAACATGTCGTGAGTATCTATGCATATTATCATTTCATTGCCACAACAGTCACTGAAGTGATATTAGAATTATAACACTCAATAATTCAAACATCTTCAGCTGTTACATTTGAAATGCAATGAAATATATATACATTTCTATATATGCATTATTATCACAATAGAATTGCAAGACACAGTCACACTCTTCATGCAAAACTATAAATACTCATTACTTCACATTCCATGAAATTTTGTCATTCCAACAGAGTGATCTAATAGCCCATCACATGTCTACCTTCTTCATGCAGTTTTTCCCCTGCATTCATAGTAGCTCATGAAATGGTATCAGGATTAACAATAATCCATCATTCCATCTATTATCTAGCTGCATATATGTATATCACAACCATGCATAACTCCTCAATGCATCATTGCATTAATCCATGAGTACTATGCATTCCAATATATATTAAGATCGAAACATGACTATCTCATATAACTTGCATCACCATAATCAGGACCACCGGTCCTCACTTGCCTTGGTTATTAAACACATAACCAACATACACATGGCATGATATAAATTCATATGAATGCATTGAGATTTCTAAACAATCATAGGGTGTAAGGATCATTTTCTTCACTTACCCACACCTCACCAAGCTTGGTAGGTTAACAGTCCCAATCGGTATTCAATATCACATGCAAACTAACTCAACATAGCTCAAACATAGTTGAAGAGATCTTACCAAATCCTCTTTCAACATTCATGCAATTTGGCACTAATAATCATTACCTGCATGGTTACCATTAACATCGTCTGATGTTATTTGATTAGTTGGCCTCTTACCAAGGCTGCTCAGTCCTTTTGCCAACTTTATGATCATAGATTTGTTGCACCATCCTTTCTGCATAAGGTTGTTGGCTTCATGCAACAACATCCTCAACACATTTAGCCATGCTCTTTGTTATCTTTGGTCCTACAACTAATACCAACATCAATAGTGATTATCAACCACAATATTCTCCATTAGTGGTTCATTTCATATGTAGAATTCATTATTTTACCAATATGCAATATCCCATTCATGCACATGCATTTCCATATGCTCTATGCAATGTTTGTTAAGATGCCTTCTAGTGCATATACATCTATGTAATCCCTTACATTTTTAACATTTTTATGCCATATGACAATTTCATAATTATAAGTATGATAACAAACAGGGGTTTAAAGAATTCTTCCATTTTCGATCCCTCATTGTAACATGGAATTCCTCTTCCATATCATGCAATTGTAGAAATTGCCCATATTGACAACAAAATTCGTTTGTCAAAAACAGCCGCTGGCACTCTTCTGTACTAAATATCTATGATATATGTAGACCTCATTCAAACTCTGGTCATGCATCATTATTCCCTGCTGGACAAGCTTTCCAATGCCTGTCTTCATGCTCCATTCCGACATCGAGTGCAGAAACTGCATCCCTTCAACAATGACAACTTTCACCCCAATTCTGCACATTTTACACAGTTGCATTTTGGTCCGGAATGCCAACTTTAGCCACCTGCGGAAGAAAATCTATGAGGAATCACAAAAACTTATCTATCGGGCGAAGTTATTCCATATAACAAGGAACACTCATCAATTCACGGATTTTAATTCCGATGCACCATTCATCTTCTATGAATTTTTGGGTTTTACTACTTCTCACTTTTCACATTTTTCCAAAATTCCAAAATTTGGGCCAAAAATGGCTATCTCCCAAACGGTGCATTTCTCAGAAATATTCGTCTAACGGAAATTGTCCATCTTAATGAGAATATGAAATGTCTAGTTCAGTAAAATTTATGATTCCCACATCTAGGGTCACTTTTACTGTATATCAGCTTTCCAAAATTCCTAAAAAGTGGCCCCGAACAGTGCTTTTTGGCCTTCTTGATCACCCCAACTTCACATCCCTTGGATTTTGGATCCAATATTCTTAACTCAACCTCGTGCCTGCTTCATGGCCGTGCCTGATCAATTTCGGCTCAAACCGACCTTCCGTTGAGCCTCGAGACTCCGTCCTTCAAAAGTCACTATTATCCATTTTCTGTCAAATCGGAGTGTAATGGGTTCGGGGTCTTCACTGGTTCTTTGATGGCCTTCGTCAATGGCCTCCGAGCCCCACAGGAATCATCGCATTCTGAGTCCGGATGCTCCCTCTATCCAAAAATTGAGTTTGCCGAAAATTGAGTTTTTTTTTTTTTGTTCTGCTCGCCCGCTGCCGTTGCGGGATGGTTTGCCGATCGCTCCCGCAATTGCAGAGCCATTCGGCGAAGGATCCCGCAGTTGCAGAGCCATTCGGCGAATGCTCCCGCAATTGCGGAGCCATTCGGCGAATGCTCCTGTTGCGGAGCGATTCGGCGAATGCTCCCGTAGTTGCGGAGCCATTCGCAGAATGCTTCCGCCGTTTCGGAAGACTTTCCCGAACTCTTCCGCAATTTCGGAGCTATTCACGAAATCCTTCTGCAGTTTCGGAAGACATTCCCGAACTCTTCCGCAATTTCGGAGCCGTTCGCGGAATCCTTCCGCAGTTTCGGAAGACTTTCCCGAACTCTTCCGCAATTTCGAAACCGTTTGCGGAATCCTTCTGCAGTTTCGGAAGACTTTCCCGAACTCTTCCGCAATTTTGGAACCCTTCACGGAATCCTTCCGCAGTTTCGGAATACTTTCCTGAACTCTTCCGTAATTTCGGAACCATTCGCGAAATCCTTCCGCAGTTTCGGAAGACTTTCCCGAAACAGACTTAATTTTTTTTTTTCAAAAACATACATAAGAAAAATTTGAAATCCTATTTGCAACAAAAACAGTATTTCAAGAAAAGAAGTTGCACCTCTTCATGTTAAGCATGAAACAACAAAACAACAAAAACAGTATAAGATGGCAGAGGTTGCCCCTCCTTCCTCCATTTCATAGAATGCAATCAATGCAAGCATCTTGCAAAAATCCCCAAACAGTCATGGAAATGATTTCCCATTCCAACAAACAGAAGCCATGCGATCTTGAGGTTTCCTTAATGCATTTTAGTTCCAAATAAAAAATGCATGTACACACAATGATTTATATCTCTGTGAAGGGCCCAATAGCCTTAGTGTTGAACCTAGAGCTCTGATACCACTCTGTAATGTCTCCTTCTCTCATTCAATTGTAGGGAAGGAAACATCAACAACACACCGGGGCTTTTGGCAGACTTAGCCCCAATTCTTTTATTCATAAAATTCATAACAATTAAAAACTTCTCTATACAGATGCAAACTTCAATAAAACACAGCGGAATTAAACATCACAACACACATAAGCACAAACAGGAGATGATTCCATATGCAGGGATCCAATCCCATTCTTAGGCTATGCACAGACTACATATTGATTTCATTAACATGAATAATTACCATTCCGAATTAACACACTGCAAACACATAATGCATATAAGGTAAACCACAGAGAGTACTTATCTTGCAACGCAAATGTCCAACGACTGGCTACGTGAGAGCAACGTTCCACCCAACCATAGATCTCTTTCCAGCCTATATTCCTTCAGCTGAGAGATCACCCCCGAGCTGGGCTGTGTATCCACTAAGGAGGAACTAGATGGCTCACTCACAGTCAGGGTTTCACTCAGACAGCCATGCTAAGCCAACACACAGTTGGGTTTTCAAGCATGCAATAGGAGATGGAGGAGGATGCTAGTCCACTGAGCTCAATTCCAGAGCCACATACACTTCAAGCTGGACTCAGCAATCCCATCCTCTTTTCATACATCCACTCTTAGATTTCTCACAACTCTGCCACAAATAGCTCCAAAACCGTCACTGATTTTCTGGGCAGTTAAAACTGGGTTTCCCCATGGATTTTGGGGTAGCTATAGCTCCCAAATTCGCCCCAAGGCTCATACCAATGGATCCCCCATTGGATTTCACTATCCAATACCCATTCTGGGCGTTTTTGGCTTCCCAAACCGTGGGTTCATTCCAAGTCACGATTTCTGGTTTTCTCACTGCTGGGAGCTCGATTTTGGATGGAGAATGAAGTTGGTTTCTTTCACCATCGAATGGGAATGAGAATGAAGAAAATTCCAAGAGGTAGATTGACTTGTGGGACAAGTAAACAGAGCCCATACCTACCCATACGAATTTCAGGGTTGCCCATCCTCCATTAATGCCATTGATTTAATTCTTCAACCACTTTCTTACAATAGGAATAAATGTCATCTAGAAAAGTCAAATGGGTTCCCATAATGACATATGGCAACCTATGGTTCACTCCCTTATCCCCCTCACCACTCCCTAGTGGATACACGTGGCCCCTTCTCATTCATTGCCTCCGTAGCCAGTTTTGGTATTTATATTGCATGATGTTTATTTACATCCTATTACAATTTCCATGGCTTAAGAGCACATGGACAACAAAATATCAAGCGTGTATAACTTAAATAAAATCCGATCATAAACTAGCGGGGCCTTGGGCTTGAGCTCCACGCTAGGGAAACATACAACATGTGTATTCAATATTTACATTAGAAGCCAATATTTCCTAAGGGTCAAAATTGGGGGTATTACAAAACTCGAAAAGGGAGGCAAGGGTCCTCAAAGGGAATTTGGCAGCATAAGGATATGATGAAATGTGGATGAATAGTGAGGAGCCCCTATCACCTTTTTATAGTTTTTTGGTGATGGGGAATACCATTATGGTTTGAGGAAACCAATGGTATTGACCAAAATGGTTTAGGTTTCTTTTCCCCTCTTTTTCGCTTCTGAATATGTTTTATATTTTTATTCCCTTTTAATTGATTTTTGGGAATTTTGGACCCTTTTTGAGGAAAATACATATTTTGAGGGGAAAAAAGTGTATTATGGTCTTTTTGGTGACCTTTTGAAGGCTTTAGAGCCTCAAGTGGTGGAAAAAGTGGACAAATGGGTCATGTGAATAGGGAAATGAGCTAGTGAGCACTTTTTGGGTGTTAACAATGTTCTTGATGGAAAGTGCATAAATTAGCCATGCCAACTTCATTCAAATTCAAAACATTACAGTTATTCAATGGTGGTTGAGATTGTGTGTTTTTTTCCCTTTTCTTGTAGAAAGGGTTGAATGGTTTTCTTGATGTACTAACTCCCTTTTACTTTTCCAAATCTACTATCTTGTTAGATAACTTTTGTACCATTTTAACCACATTTTCTAATTCATTGGAGGACTCCTCTTTGGGTATGGATAGTATCAGAGGATTCTTACTTGCTATTGGTTTTACTTCTAGTTCCATTGCATGTTTTGTGATATTGTCTACTTCAGCTTCTACTTTCTTGGCTTCTTCATAGTTTTTTATAAAAGTGGCCTTAACAGATCTCTTGACAAACATGACTATAGGTGGATAAAGTGTTATAGTGTAATATTCTACCAAGGCTTCTTCAACAGGTTTTGTTGCAGCACTGAAATTGTTTAATAAGGTAGTGAATCTTTGGTTGAACTCCTATACCTTTTATTTCTTTTCTATCCTCATAGACAATAGTTCTTTCATAAGTGTGGCGACAGTCTTTTGGTTTCCAAATTTGCTTATAAAAAACTTTTCAAAACCGTCCCAGTCTACTATTGAATTTGTTTGCAAAATGAAATACCATGAGGATGCTCTAGGATCAAAAGTGTAAGGAAAAAGTCTGCATACTACATCTTCATGTTCAACATTTAGAAGATTAAGAGCCAAATAAAAACTTTCCAAGTGGTCCTCTGCAGAAATACCTTTTCCGGGATCAAATTTTGGTAACACTCTTTCTGGGTGCTTAGGTAAGTCATGTAAAGGTGCATCTAGGTTGAGTGGCCCTCTGGCTCTCCACGAAGGTGGTTGGTTAACATTTCCAGCCAAAATTCGCGGTGGAGAATACGTTGGTGAGTGATGTGGGGTATGAGGTGGTGTGTGAGGTACCATGTGAGCCTGTGGGGACTCAGGTAACTGATTAAGTGGATCTAGGATTTCTTGCAACGATAAATCAACAACTCCTCCAAGTTTTCTACAAGCACAAAGTCTATGGTTTATGAGATCTCTTTCTTAGGAACTCGCCTTCTAGGTAAAGCAAGAATTACAGACAATCCTCCAAGATTTCTCACGTAAGATCTTGTATGTATTCGGAAGTGGTCTATTTCTTCAAATGGGAAAGCATATAACCGTTCTGTATTTTCAGTTTCAAAATCTAAAGTTTCAGTTTTAGGAATCATTTCTTCTGATATGGTTGTGTTTAATGGGGACCCAGAAAAATTACTAGTTGAAAACGGGTTTCCTCTTCCAGCCATGCACTGGAGGCCCTCCTTATAGCGCCAAAAACTGTTGATGCTCATAAAATATCAGCATTGATAGTAAGTATTCTCCCCGGTAAATAATCCCAATTAGATCATTCACTGTTTGGTGTAGGGAATCCTTCTGGTTTACAGTACGGCTACCGTGAATATATTTGTTTAAATTATTTACCGGTTGTGTCCCAGTCCACCGTTTATATAATTTTAATTTACGTTATGAAATGCAAGTTCCCTACTTAATGCATTTAATCTAGAACTGGCAGACAAAAGCCTCAACAAGTGATGCGTAGGTTCTTACCTCCCGTCTTATCACTCCTACCCAATCAATTCATTTATTTCTAATCTAAACTAACTATCGTATCCTTGTAGGGAGCAAATTTAAAGTGAGATTAATAAGCTGAAATGTTTAGGTGAAATTTAACAAATAGCCATTAAAAGAAACATTCACATTTTTAGCAGAAATAATCAAAGATAGCTCTGATATTAATTAAAGCAATTTATCACTTTGTTACACATAAATATTTGCATGAAATAAAGAAACCATTCATCATAATTGAAATAGTTTGACATAATTAGAAATATCTCACAGCATGATATAAGCAGAAATAGAAATAATTCCGTTCCAGCAATCACACGTTCCATGCAAACACCAGTGCAATCTTTTTCCCAACGAACAAGTATTTCTCATTAGCAAAGAAATAGTTCTTTTTCAAAATGCCTCCAACATCTAATTCACTAGTCAAAAGTCCTTTCTTAGTATTCCTCACCCTATATTTATATTACAAAATATTTGTCCTCATATGGTTGTTCGTTTCACCTGACCTAACTCTTGGACTTCCAAAATTCGTTCTCTAGTGTTTGCACCAAGAATATTACAAGAAATTACAAAATATTAATTTCCAGCTGGCCTTTCCAGACCAGTGATATAATTGTCCCACATGTCAGTCTCTTTAGAAATAATGTTACATTGTGTGGGTTCCAAAAATTTCAAAGTTATCTCATGATGTGACAGCTATGTTTCCACACTTTTCACTCCTTCTGTTGCTCCCTTGTAGCTGTCCTCCAAAAAATAAGCATTGATGGATGCTTGCCCAATGTACTGATGGATATCTTATCCTGTCAACATGTCCAGTTTTTTAATGTAGTCCAGGTCATCCTTCAACACATTCTGCAACTCCATCAAACGTTGATCCCTGCTAGGCAGCGCATCCATAGTTGGAGGCATAGCGAGCTGACACTTTTCATGAATCTGATGAATCTTCTAGTAGAAACCTACACACTTATCGATAGTTTTAGGGATTTCATTATTTATCCTCTTGCCATATTTTCTGCAAAACTCAAGAAGAGCTATGTCCAAATTAGAGTCTGCAGTCGTCTTTTGAGGAAAGTGATCAGGGAAATCTGATTTCCCTTCTCTCCACATCATCTGCTTCTTAATCTTATTTGCAGTGTTAGCTAATATTTACTTGATCCTCATTGATTTTCATCGATCTCTTTCATCCTTGCTATCATTATTTTCATCTTGTATAACTCCTCATTGATCAATTCATGTGAGTGACATATTTTCTCCTGAATTTTGCATGCCTGCTCATGGAAAGGAGTCATGTTTTGCTTCTTACTGTTCGCTAGCTCCATCTGTTCTGTCATAGACTCTTTTTCTTTAACCAGTTATTCCATCTGAGCTTTCAATTCTTAGATCTGTTGATTTGTGGCCGACTCTCTTGTTTCTAATTCATTGATTTGAGCTTCGAAGTCACTTCCCTACCCTACATTATCATTAACTGTACAGTCATTGCCTCTTTCTATGCGTCCAAACTTTGATAGTTAGACAATAATATGTCCTTTTCAGTGATCATAGCCTCATACTTCCTTTTCAACTCAATTCCCTCTCCATGTTCCTTTAAAAAGTTATCCTTTAATTTCAACATTTTTCCCTTGTTGTGCTCAATATCATTCAACAGCTTGTCTGCATTGTCTGCACTTGCTTGTGCAGCTGCTATACTTATAGAGGCTATGAATTTAGGGTCCTTATGAGTACCCTCCATGATCATTTTTTCCTGGATAGTAACAATATCAGGCTGGGTGCCCATTTTCAATCTCTTCTCTATCCTCCTTGTGATGGTCTTTCTCCCTGAATAAAAAATAACCATGTTCAATTTGGCCACGGTGTGTTGCTTCGATGGGGTGAAAGGTATGAGCTCGAGCTCTGCAAATGGTAGGTGACCTCTGGTGAGCGTGACACTCGACACTTCAGGTGGGTCTATGTCCATGTGTTGTATATTTGGGCTTCCACCTTGAGCTTCCATGCTTTCCATAGCTTCCTTAGACTTACCCTCTCTTTCTTTCCTCTCTAATGCTTCTCTTTATTCCGCTGTCTCTTTTCCTCCTCTTCTTTTCTTTGAAAGTTTTCAACCTCCTCTATTTGATTCCTTTATGCTTCCTCCTTTAGATTCTTCTCGGATTCTGCCACTTGTAGCCTTACGGCTTCTTATCTTTGCTTCTGTTGTCGTTCTGCTTCTGCTACAGTAGTGGCAGCATGACTGGGAACGACGCAGCTTTTTCGAAAAAAATGCTTGTTCAACTTAGTCATATTGCTTGCTCTTTTATACACTTCCTCATCCTTGTCAAAGTAATTTGCATATCCACAATGTATCTTAATTGACGAACAATGATTGACGACTTTCTTGTGGCTATCATTTCTTGCAAAACTCTTCTCCCCAAAATGGAATTCTTCCAAATATTGTATGAAAGCTTCGACACCTTTGAATTTGGTAAATTTGTAGGCCCCAATACAAACGGGAAACAGTGGGGAGGAGGCCTTCTTATGATCATGCATAAAACTACCAATTCCATTAATGAATACCTTCCTCACAGCCTCTTTGTGGACTACAAATTTTGTTGCATATTTGGGCATTAGCGATGGAGCTTTGGAACACTCATACATTCTGTTATAGGTGCCTTCTTGCGAAAAGTAATAATCCCCATACTCGTTTATGACCGCCATTGTGTTTTCAGATAGGCAGTTCGGTTCCTCATTGAAGATCAACAAATAAAGAGGGATGATCAACTCTTCACAGAGGAGTTTGTATTGGCTTGCATATCTGTGATCCCATGTAATCTGATAGGCCACATAGATAGGGGAATCAACCTGATTCCAGATACATCCCAACTTAGGAAATGGGCACCTTACGAGTATGGAGTCCATGAAATATGAGGAAATGTAGAAATCTACTTTCTTCTGGGTTAATCCCCCCTGTGCTGCTGCTATTGTTGATGCCAGACTATTTGAGATGATGTCTGCCCAGTTAAACATAGTGTCATGGAAGGCTATGTGATAAATTAGGGGTACCCAATTTAGGTTGTAGATGCTTCCATTTGCTCTGCCGAAAATTCTGCTTAGCATCAGAGCTATAATTTTGAATCGGGTTCTTAAGGTTTGGCTATCATACTCCCCACTTTCTTTCTACCCCAGTTGTTTCCCTGAGACTACCATTTTTTTAGCATATTCAATGTGGTCCATGTTTACGCCCCTGATCCAGTCTTCGATCATCAGGACCTTGGGCAGTGGAATTTTATATGTTGTTATTATGTGACCTGGATGGAAAGAGGTAAATCCTTCCCCTTTTGTGTCAAAGATAATTCTTGCGGTGACATCCACATGTGGCAGGATCCATCCGATGACTTATGAGCAAGGAAAAATTTCCGGGTGTGTGGCCGCGTTGGTGATGCTTGATTTCTTAATGTTTTGATACAAAATCATCTCTTTGAGAGCTGGATCAAGAATATTTTGATCTCGGATCATCTGATACAGTTCTACCCACTTGTATTATGGGGAAATTCCCATTACTGCTCTAGTATCGTCGAACATGGTTTCTATCGTAGTGGTAGCTACTACTTCTACATCTGAATCTGATTCAGTTATCTTGGACTTCCTCTTGGCACTCCTTTGCATTTCAAAATCTTAATGAAATAGTAGAAACAATGTGTAAGCAAAACAAGAATTTTGTAAAGCCATTTCCTTCATATTACTAACAATAAGTTGAGTTAAGAAAACAATTACTTCCATGATGTCAGGTATTTTGTTTGCTTCAACCGTATGCAACTGTGTGGAAATTAATATGCAAGTGAAAATGTATGCAAAATCATTTCAAAAATATTCTACCCAAAGATTTTCATCAATAACCACAATATAACTGCTGGTGCTACTACTAGGTATTCAACTTATAATCCTTTGGTTGAAATTTCGTGATATGATTAAACCAACATTTAAATAATTTTGCATAAGGGATTATATGAAGTGTATTCATAAGGTTCTATCTATGAAGAATAAAGAATTAAATGCATGCTTTGGGGTTTATAGATGCGAGCCGATCTCAAATTAACATTATTCTATGGCAAATTAGGACTCGAGCCAACGACAGGTAAGACACAACAACCGGATCTATCACCAACAGAGAAACTATGCGGGAGACTATTGTGGGGTTTTGGAAAACATGACGGCCTCGAGATACATTCATGGATGGTTCTTTCGTGATCATAACAACGAGAATCCTGAGAAATTTGCACGAACATCTTGATCTATATGCCTAGGAAAAAGAAAAAAACGTTTGCAATGCATATCACTTTGGTTTTCTAAGTTGGTTTCATGGTGGCAGGGAGGCCACTTTTCCAAGCCGACGGTTGCAGGAAAAACTCTACTATCCGTGGCCAAAATAACCCCCCCCATACACGGTTATGTCAACTAAAAGAAAACAAGGGTTATTGAAAAGCGCTACCGGGTGGTAAAAGTGAGGTAGGTCGACTGTCCGGATAGGAAAAACCATGGATATGTGAAGTCAAAACACCCTTTTAACCATAAATCTAAACCCCAACAACTGGTCTTCCCTATTAGGTCACCGTGATGTTGATAAATCGGCGGTGAGGAAAGTTCAATCCCTCATAAGAAACCAAAAATATCCAATAGAAAACAACAATGTCAACTTAAAACGGAACATGAGGGTACAAGGCGACCTGCCTATAAGTTGTCGAGTGGCTGTGAAGTCAAGCTCAACGGTGTTGGGATGATGGCATCCGATGATTGGTGGAGGTAATTTCTCAATAACAACGTTTGAAAATGTTTAAACAAATACTTACTGCGTTATATATAACTTTTGAAAATCCTTAGCAATAAATGCGAACAGGGAAGTTGGTGGGGTCATTAATGATTGGGACCCGTTTCAATGTGGAAATCATTTTTCCCGCATCTCTGACAAAAATAATTTACCACCGACCGTTTCGGCATGATTCGCCCAGTTGAAGCGAAACACGTCGGTGGTGTTCTCAATCTTGCGCCGACATTGGGTTCGTTTGGTGACTTTTTCATTGTAGTGGAACCGTGCCTTTTCGGCGTTCTCATTTTGTTAGTTTGCTGAAAGCATCAGTGTCACTTCGCGGGTTTCTCTGAACCTTTGCTTTCCATTTTGTGGTTGTGTATCAATGTTTGCTGCAATCTCTTCATCGGTAGGTCTCAAGTTTTTCCGGCAACCATTTCAGCGCCACTCGTCGAGTTTCTCTGAAACGCGTCGCGACATTTAACAATTTATGCCGACCTCCTTTTTGCCGGGGTTTTATCGAACTAACTGGCATTTTCACGCCGATGCGTTTTAGCGTGACTAGTTTTTTCACGCCGAAACCGTTGGCGTGACTCGCTAGTTTCCTCCGATCAAATGCACAATAAAAAAAATCTATGTGTTGGGATGCCACCCGGAAAAAACTCCAACTGTTTCGGCGGCACTCACCGAATTGCTCCGATCGTTTTGGCGCACTTGTCGAGTCGCTCTGAAACATGGAATTTATCAAAGAAACCAACTTTTGCTCAGTCTATTTTGGTGCCACTTGCTGAGTTGCTCTGACCGTTTCAGAGGAAAAACTCGATTTAGACTTAGCCAAAAAACTTGCTTTCTTCACTTGACTCTCAGGAAATATTCTAAGTGTTGAAGGTGAGCTTCTCTAGGATATGTTGAACTCTAAGTCTACTAAAAAATAATAGGAGGGGCCCCACAATTTCAAGAAAATTTTGGGGATTAGGTTGCAGCAGCAACACTCAGTTAAATAAAGAACTCACAGTGGTCACTTCAAGTAAATCAATTAGCATAATTTCAACTAAGTGGCAACAAAGAAGATCCAATTAACTGGCAACAAAGAAGATCCAATTAACTAAGTGTTATTGCAACACAACACTTATGTTAAACTAAAAGACAAAACATGAGTTGTGACATTTGCATGTTGACACT
Source organism: Larix kaempferi (assembly GCA_027924585.1). Lineage (NCBI taxonomy): Eukaryota > Viridiplantae > Streptophyta > Pinopsida > Pinales > Pinaceae > Larix > Larix kaempferi. The sequence goes on along the minus strand of BSBM01000299.1, from coordinate 51,483,901 downwards.
TAAGTTAGCCACCTAACTAAGTGGGAAATATTTCAGTTAAGAAGCGAGTTCATCCTAAGTGACAACTAGGTGAGATAAAGCACTGCATGAGAAGTGGGGCACACTTCTGCATGCAAGATTGATACATCTAGTTTGGGGGTGAGTTCATCCTGAATTTAGAAGATAAAAATAGCAGAGAAGAATGTATAAATATGTTATATGGGATTTATGAATCCAATGTGAAGCGAATTCTCTTCTCCTTTGAAGACAAGGTGCTTCTCTTTATGTGCAGGATATTATTATTGAAGGCAAGGTGTTTCTCTGATTGATCTCTCTTCTCTATTGCTTTCATATCTTCACCAAGTGTGTGGTGATCTCTTATCTTCCGAAAGCAATATGTTATGTTGTAAAAGAAAGCATTCTCTGCTATCCATTATATTATACTGAGAAGAATTGTTGGGGTTTTTGTTCTCACAGTGTTGAGGATTTTCCCTAAGGTATATCTTGTGTTATGGATGTATGAATTTCATATGATTGAATTGTCTCATTGTTTCAAGTTTTGACATCTAAAAGAAATAAAGATCAAATCTCAACCAAATATTAACACATTTTTTTGGAATTCAAAGTACTTATACTGCAATTCAAGTGGATGAAGTGTTCATGAAGGAAATTAATAGACTTCATGGATTCCCTAAAGTAATCATCATTGATAGAGATCCAAAATTCATAGGAATTTTTTGTAAAGAGCTATGGAAGATAATGGGAACACCGTTGGCTATGAGTTCAACATATCACACACAAACAAATGGACAAACATAAATTTGTTAACAAATGTTTAGAAGGTTATCTCTATTGTTTTTCTTCAGACAAGCAATCTCAATGGGTCAAATTTCTTGCTTTAGCATAATGGTGGTATAATAATACTTATCACACATCTACAAAGATGACTGCATTTGAAGTGCTTTATGGTGATCGAGCTCCTAATATCACATCATTTTTGTAGGATCATTCCAAAGTATAGGAAGTGGATACACATGGAAAATATGAAAGAAACTTTGCAAATCCTTACATAAAACCTTCATATGGTCTAGAATAGGATGAAGCAAAAAGCATATCAACACATAAATGAAAGACAATTTGAGGGGGGTGATTGTGTATTTGAGGCTACAACCTTATAAGCAATCTACTCTCAAACAAAACAAGAATAAAAATTTATCTCCAAAATTTACGGACCCTACAAGATTATTGGCAAGATTGGAGAAGTGGCCTATGAGTTAGATTTTCCTTCCTCCTGCATTCATAAGGTTTTTCATGTATCTTGCTTAAAAAAGGTTTTGGAACATACTATGCCAGTGAAAATAGAACTACTAGAATTAGATGAATAAGTGAAGTTTATTTTGGTACCATAAAAGTTATTGATATACATTCTCTATCTCTTTGGATTAGAACCATTAATAATGGAGCACTTAATCAAGTAGAATAATATGCCACCAAAACAAGCTACATGGGAAGATGAAAAATCTATGAAGAAACACCCTCAATTAAAATCTTTGAGGGAATTAGTTATGGTTAGGTTGGATCAATATTAGGATAAATAATGACCACTTCATCTCCTACTTATAATAAAGGAGATTCATTTGTGTAATTATCTCATCTCATCTCATGTATTTAGTACACTGTATAAGGAGGTTTCCCCCTTGAAGAGGCTTGCCATTCATTTATTTTCTTCATTATTAAGGCGTTGATTACTCTTTCTTGGTTATTTTATGCTCTATTGAAGAATTTGGTGCATAACATTTATTCTAGAACTACATTGAGAAATATATTCTATTTTTTGTCAAATATATTGAAGTGATGACTATCCATGCACTTGGCAAAACATTTATTGCAGATAGTTAGAATAATAAAGTGTTTTTCATGTTGATTGGATTGAAATCACTAGAGTACATTGACAAGTTACTCTATTATTTCCTCAGGGATTGTTGTGTTGAGCGAGAGTTATTGAACCATTGAGTGACGTGCTTAGTGGGAAAGTAATGATTGCTAGAGTTCCTTATGCATTATTGAGGGCATGATTATATTGTTGAATCTATTACTCTTTTTGCATGTTAGTGTAGACCTACGATGGTTGTGGTGAAAATATTGGTAATGTAAGATCATTTATTTGTAAAATTTTAAGGTCTTGGAATTATTGAACTTGATGTACATATTGATCTTAGCTAACTCAATATGGAAGTGTAGTGGTTTCGTTAGAATTAGATACTCTAGAAAATCAAAAGTGAATATGGAAATCCAAAATAATATTGGACAATGATGCCAAATATGTAGAGGTCAAAAACATAGATAAATACAAGTATGTGAATGAGTGCAGAGGATCAAGAAAGTATATGGTTTTGGTCATGCATGTCATTATCTCTTGTTGATGTGTTGTAGCCTTGCATGGAAATACCATGTTGTAGTTGAAAGGAAAATATAGATACGTCTTTTTGTCTCCTCTCATTATTCCTTGATGAAATATTGTTTCATGAATGTTGTGCTATAAGTCCTTATATTGGAAGGTGCATTGAATTTAGGATTGACTTGGATACATCTTGTATCTAGAGTATTTTCTTGGAGAACTTACGAGGACCATGGTTGGGTACCTAGGTGTCTCAGAAGATGGAAGTACTTCCATAGGATGGACAATTGTTTAGCCTTTACAATCAGCTTGATGTTAGTCCCTAGAGTACAAAAGTTCCCAATTAAACTGTGTGGTACTAGGGTTTGGTCCAAAGGTAGGATTGGTTCCCAACTGGTATGTTGTTCGAGATGACAGTTCTATACGTGAATGGAGGAGCATGGAAACCTTGATTCAAAGGAGGAAGTGAGTTTCTTTAGTCAATAGCCATTGGTTGGTTATCATGGCAATGAAAGATGAATTGAATTTGCATTGTTCTTGTTTTTCTTGTTGGAGAAGCCACGTGTTGATGGCATACTTAATTTTGAGTTGGAATAATGAGATTATAGCAGGAGGGAAACAAGTTGTTCTAGATGTAGCAAAGAGATATTTTTGGATTTTAGTACAAAGGATGACGATGGAATTTCTTATGGAAACAATGGAGATCAGATGGTGATAGACAGACAAATAAGGTAAAGATGTGTGTTGTGTTCAATAAAAGTTGCAGTGACCATATGGAAATGTTAATCACACCTTTTATTTATAGCAAGTCTAGGATGTTATGTATAAATCCTATGTATTGGTCCTATAAAATTTCAAGTTTATACCTAGTGTCTCCATGAGATGGAGTATGTTAATTGTGTATCCTTGTATCTATGTAACAAGTAAAGGGAATATCATTGTAAGACATGGATAGGCATTCATAACCCTCTCCCTTGTGTCCCTAGTCTTTTGGATAACTTGTTCGATATAGTGCAGAACCTCTATTACAGAGTTGTTAACATTTGAAGGAGTGGGTTGTGTGTTGGTTGGATTCTGTATGAGTGGAGCATGTTGGCTGTATATTATGGGTTGTGTGATAGACATTGAAACTAGAAGGTTTTGTGAATTTAAAGGGAGCTCATCAAGAAATTGAATGAACCATGTATCTGAAGGATATACTGCTAAATCGATGGTTGCAATGGTTAGGTACCCATCTATTATGGTGGATGGTTGTTCCTTTATATGGAATTTGATAGTTTTATTATGTTTATGTGAACGAGGTATGAGATGCAAGTACCATGTCGAACTGGATATAGACTTTGCTAATCAATAGGTTCTTAAATTCATGGTGGAGAAGTTGATGCATCAAACCGGTGAAAGATGTTGATGAGGACTTGAACTGGTATAGATTGAGAGAAGTACTTGTTAAGGGTGAGTGTTGGAATTATTAATGCCTACTTGTCTCATAGATTAATGTGTGATGCTTGATCATAAAATAAGGTTGTGATTGTTATTGTAATTGGTCATTGTGACATAGATTTTGTCTCAACGTGAGTTGTTTTGATTGTAGTGTTAGGGGTTGTTCAAAATCTAGTTGGATGTGAGAGATTTTGTCCAACAAATTCTCCTATTCTAGTGTGTGGTTGAGATATTCTCTCAATAGTTTATTAGTGTGGCTAAGATAGTGTTTCTATCTTAAGCCAAAAATTTATGTATAAATCTGTAACAGTCATTGATGTTAATAGATCATTCAAAACATAGTTTTTGTTTTTGTGGAAATAATGTTTCTCTAACTTATGGAAATTACCTAACATTATATCATTTCCCTTGGCCCCTCCCCCACAAAAATGTCATTTCATAAGATTTAAAGCCTTGAAACAAAATCAAAGAACGACATTATCAAGAAAATATCTTGCACCTATAAATTTTATATGATCATTATCTTGAGTTATGTGATCCATCTTTGATCTATATAAGCATGAGTGACATTTTCCTTTTCTTGAAGCTTAGCCACATTGGAGATAAGTAGTGGGATGTGAAGGATCTTATCATCCCTCGTAAATCATCTAGAGAAACATGTGGCCACAATGCCTTTGTGGGAATGATACTATGGAACTGGTGGCTTGGGTAAGGAGTGAACTTGATCCAAATCCCAAAATAAAATTCAAGGGACAACCAAAAAATAGGGATAATATAGGGTGTTTTGAATAATCTAGATGTGTTAATTGTGTTGGTGAGGTAAGCAAGCAAATGCAAAACTACAAGTAAATCATCAAATAATAACATGCTTAAATAATACTTTGAAAGAAACAAAATAGATATGAGAATAGATGTAAAACACTATTAGAATCTCTATACAACACAATATTTGCATCGCAAAGTGCCTCCTCTCTACTCTAGTGGATAATTTAATGCCCTATTTACCTTGAAGAATATATAAGTACAAGTGAGTGGAAAACCATATTCTTAGAATCACGTGGGAAAAATTCTACTTAGAAAGGCGTGTACAAAAAAGATCTTCTTTAGAATTTGAAAAAATCCCCTTTCATATCATTATTGCTCATGTTGACGGGGATTCTTTGAAATGTTGAATTAGACATGCCAAATAATGTTTCAAGAATGTTGTTGTGTTTGAAGCACATGTTTTATGCCCAAATGAGTCTATAGGTCATGTGTTATTGGATTCAACATTGTCTAGATATTCATTCACCTTTATATGGTGTGTTGCATGTTTTTATTGCTAGGCACATGGTTGTTTCTCTCTGTCATAGTGTCCATGTTTTTCCAATGGAACATGATTAAACTGATTCAACAACACTAACTATTGGCACTAGTGTTGTTGTTATCACTTTTCCTTGTTCCAACAATTTTATTCAATAAACCTTAAATTAACAAGAACATAGTCACTGCAACAACTATTCCACAAAACTAAAAATAACTTGTTGTAAACAACACATGTAAGACACAAAGAACCCTGCTTTTTATTCAATAATTGAAACTCCAAACCTAAATACATAAGATGCCTCCCTTGCTCACAAGGGAAAGGGTGCTATAAAAAACCCACTCCTTTCCTTCTCTTAAGCACCTGGAACCAATACAATGAGAAAGATATGGAAGAATACCAAATACAAGATGATGCCAATGACCTCCCCAAGCCTCTCATTTATACTATGCGTATGGTCCATTGTGTTAGAAAAACAGGATCGTAGAGCGATAACAATAAACAAGATGCAAATATAAATCACATAAAACACATTACAAGAGAGACACCAATATAACATGGTTCACCCAAGATGGGATACATCCACACAAAAATTTCCAGTCCTTATTATTATACCATCCAACAAATGAAGGGATACAACCTGCAACACATCTGCTGCAACATCCTCTTCACTCTCTCACAGTCTCTCTAACACAATCATAGAGATCTTTATAATGCTACAATACACAACCATATTACAATGCCTTCCTTTTAAAGAACGATTACCATGGGAAAATACTATGGAACACCCAATACCATGGGCCCATAAATCACCCATTATTGACCAAGTCATGACTATGAAATTTCAACATTTTACAAGGTATTTTTTTTTTGAAAGTTTTTCTATAGGGGCGCTTCCCCTGAACCCCCGCCAGGGAGGCATCCCAAACTAGTTGCTGCCCCACCGAACCCCCCATGGAGACTATTTTGGGGGTGAAATCCCCCCAAAACACCCCCCTTCATGGGATGGGATCCAGACATGACTGAAACACAACCTCTAAATAAGGAAGATCAGGATTCACAACCAACACAATGTTATAATAAAATATTCATTTAATTCCCTTATTTGATGCAACAAACCATAACAAACATTAATAGGCTGTTGAGCCCAAGCAGATTAATGCTCATCGGTGTTTTCCTGTTTATAGAGTTTGAAAAACTTACACAATACTCTTTTCACCTATCCGTGGATTTCACATTGAGCCCGAGTAGGTGAATGCTCGCTTGGTATTTTCATGTTTAGAGAGCCTGAAAACCCTAAAGAAAGGCTCCAAAAGGTCCTTTTTCGTGCAGTTAGTCTCCTCCCCCGAAAAAGTATAAAACAATGAAAGGAGAACTCTTCTAGTGCATACAGGATTATACCTATAGTATACCTTCTCCGTAGTTAATCCACCTAAGCCCGGAAAAGGGGTAATTCTATACCTGGGTGGATGAGCCTTCGATTACTTTAACGAGCTCGAAGAGGACAAGCTTGCTCGGCAATCTTGTTTAGGTTTAAATAGTCCAAACAAGAGCTTAAAATGACTTAAAGGTCAGCTTCTAGGATCATAACTTCATACTCTGCCAAAACTAGGTCTTCAACAAAATATTAGTCGATGCGTCAAAAAATCTCGAATGATGTATGAATTTGAAATATTTAGCTAGTTGACAAGGTCTATCATCAAGAATTTTTAAACTTAGGAGATGAATCCGTCAAAAATTAAATGAAAATTGAGCTTGGATTAGTAATGTACCATATTGTGTGTTTCAATTGATTAATTAGGGATTTTTTGAAAGTTTTGAAACTATAGAAAATTAACAATGGTGGGTAAAAATCAAAATCCAATTCATATATATAATTTCATTTTAAAAATCAATTTTCAATTTGTTTTGTAGGGCAAAGATTGGGGCAACCTTTTTCAAATTTCAAATCTCCATGGCGATCGAACCAAACATCCAAACATCAATCTTCCTCCACCAAGTAAGTTAAAATTCACTTTGCTTGCATTTTCATGGTTTAGTTTTCATTTTTTGAGCAAAAAATGGCTTGCAACGTGATGCTCACAAGCTTTGCTGCGCGGGCGCTACTGTGTAACACAAGCAGTAGCATGTAAACGCGATGGGTGCTACTATGCTGAAGCAGAGTAGCGCCCATACGTGACTGTGTAGTATACACAATAGCATACACTCTTGAAAACCTACATACAAGCACTGAGACTCAAAAAAATTTCATTTTTTGTGCAGGATGGTTCTTCAATGGAGGGAGAGGGAACATGAGGACATGGATAGGTTGGCCATGCAAGATCCGGCCACCCTCCATGCTCTCCAAAGATGCGGTTTATTGAAGTTTTACCGAACCATAAACATGAGGGCTTTAAACAAACTGTATCGAAGACTTATTCAGTACTGGGATGTGGATACCAACACTTTTGTCATCCGTGGGCAAACTTTGGAGCTTACAGTTGATGACATATATTTCATTACTGGTCTCTCACGGAGAGGAGATGTAATCAATTTGAAAGGGTCTTCTCGTGTGGGTGTAAGGTCTGTGCAAGAGTACGTGAATACATATTGTATTGCCGGAGCTAAGAAATTGGGAAGCCAAGTCTTGACCTCAACTATTGATGGTCTCCCTTTGAAAGTGATAGTGAGCATGATCAACCGAGTGGTAGGTAGTGCATCACAACACTTAGCTTCCAGGCACTCTATGCATATTGGTGTACAATGCTTACACGGTCATGTCTATGATTGGAGTTCTAGTTTACTGGAAAATATGAAATCTCAATTGACAATTTGCAAATCCGGCACAATGAAGAATTTTGGGTACGGTAGCATTTTGTGTACTTTCTTCTTTGAGAGGATGCCTGCAATCAGTTTGGGGATGCCTCTAACTCAAGTTAACCCCCGTGAGCCCAGACTAGGCCGTTGGGGTGACATATTCCTCCGCCAGGGTGGTGGGGAAAGCCAATACTGTTATCATACTGATGATTTCCGGGAGTGGTGGGAGAGGCAAGTGCCCGCTTTCGAGCAGTTTCCATATGCAGGATTGGATTTCCATCATGATCCAGAGCTGGTGCTTCCTCCAGGTGGAGCCTGGGGAGATATTGGTATGTTTAAATTTTTAGGTTTATTTAATTTTTTCAAACTTTTTCAAGTATTTGATTTTTATAAATGAGTTTTGAAGTTCTAATCAAGTGTCATATGCAGATCTGGGGCTTGTTCGTCCTGAGAGACATCCTACCATATTTGTGAGGCCAGCTGATATTGCTGCAGTAGATGCTATGTTGGGGACCTTAGAGAGAAAAATGAGTTGGTTGACTCATGAAATTCCTGCATGCCGTATGGATCAGATACCTATTGATATGCAGGAAGATGTTGTTGGGGTGCCCCCGGCATGGCTTAGGGTGCTGCGGAAGATAGCTAGGCTAGTCATATGCTATCGCAATGCAGTAGATGATGATGATGTCCCTCCTTCTCCATAGGAGAGGGATACATTCTATGTATATAGTTTTTGAGGCTACTATGCCCAGTTTTTGTACTTTTATGACTTGACTTGATAGACTCGTGACTCAAAACTCATATATTTTTTGTGATACAGTATCGGTTATTTACATGCGTATGTGTTTTATGTGTGCAATGTTGTTTATGACAATGTATGATGCAAATTCCAGTCTAACACATAGTTTGCTAATGAATCAGCTAAAGTGTTTAAACTTCTTGGAATGTGTTCATATATAATAGAATGAAAATGTATTTCCAAAAGTATAACTCGTAGAAACTGACGTAGCAATCCTGGATCTCTAATTGATAGACACTTGTTAACTGAAATACAATTAATTGTGAGTCAAGACTTACCTCCAAGTGTGAAATGCCATGACTGAGAGCATCTCGGAGAAGTTCTATAACTGCACTATATTCAACCACATTATTCGTGGTAGGACCCAAACAAACCCCCCCAAAGAGACAAGTTGGCCAGCGGGTGAATAAATGACCCAAGCTGCTGAAGCCAACTGACAGGTGTGGCGACTGGCACCATCAGCAAATCCTAAGAAATGTTCGGTTGACATCTGGTACACGAAACGAAAAACACACATAAGATTTAACTAACGAGCATAACAAAACTAGCTTTACAAAAATATACAGCTATGTTACAAGAAAAAGTATTTCAGCCTAGGCGTAGTACTTCTTCAGGTAGGGTCAATGCCAAGATCCTCCTCGTGAGGCCGGGCAAGGTGTTATGGAAATCACGGAAAAGATTGGTATACGGAATGATCTCATCGAGATAACAACCCGTTTCAAAAAAAATGTTTCCGTTGACCCCAGTGAAAATGTTCACCAGCGAGGTATGCAATCTATTCGCTTCAAAAACACCAACTTGTGAAGAAGCGGAATTAGTATTTTCATTGGGTGTTGGACAAAATTCACCTCTCTCTATCAAGTTAAGAAAAGGAACCAAGAAGGACCCGAGATCTATATGTTCCCGAGGATGATCTGGGTCGGTCATGGCTTCTAGCATTTCCTCGTCAAAAGGTAAATTAGTATCTGAACTGTCAAGAGAGTGGATAGGGTCTGGTGACTGAGTAGTATCACACTTGACTCGACAGACACCAATGGAGTTATCATATGTTCTGTTGCAGTTTGATAAGAATCCAGATGGGTAACTTCTGCAACAGGGATGGGCACAGAGGGATTTGTATTAGTTCGGAGAAACCCAGAATCAGTTGTTAAACTAACCATGGAAGTTTCAGACGATGAACCTCCCTTAGTACCAACGAATAAGGTAGGAGTCGGTAGGTAAAAAGTGCCAATTAATGACCCGTAAAGTCTTGCTCCTAAACTCTCACCAACCGGGGTTGTTTGATCAATCAATGGAATTGTGGTTTTCGAAGAAGTCTGGTTGTTTCTCTGAGTGAAAGAAAGTTGATCGACTGTAACGATATTACCTTCAAATGGGAACATAACAACTCGAAAAATTGCCGATGCAATAGCTTGCATGGCATATGTCCAACTCCTGCCTAATAACATATTGTAATCAAGCGGAGCGTCCAGAACTTCTACTTCAACAGCATCTGTCTTACCGGCCAATGTGACATCAAATGATGGCAAAACTCCATGTGGACGGAAAGTTCTGCCATCAAATGCAGTAAGCAGTGTGTTAGAAGGGTCTAACTCAAGAGAAACTAGAGCTTTCCAACAGGAAATAGACATTACGCAAGTCAACGCGCCCTCATCTACTACAGCTCGTCTGATGGTCATTGTACCATGAACGACTTCAATCTGAAGGGCAACATGATAGGGCAACTGGTATTTGACATCAGTCATATCAAATCGCGTAGACATGTTAGAGGATTCCATACTTCCAATAGCTACCAGAAGTGCATTCCATTGTAAAGGACAACTTTGCAAAACTTTTAAAGCAGACATGGCACAAGGGGTTTGGGCTAAATCTTCAACCACATTGTAGTTAGAAGCAACCCGAGTGTTGGGATTGTGCGATGCCCGTTTCAAGACACCTTTCAGAATCTTGGGTATTGGGTCCACAGGTATGTGGAGTGGAGTGGAAGATTTTGGAATCTCCTTATCCTTTTTCTGTGCATCCGGGGTATAGTTCCTGGCTCTAGTTTGTAATAATGCATCTGAATTAACCATGTTGATAAAAGTTTGATCAACTGTAGAATGCGTGGTGCCCCCAGTATTGGAGGTTCCAGAATTTGAGCTCTTCCCTTTAGGGAATGGGTCTTTCAGGACAGCAGGCTTCTTTTCTCTTAAGAGCTTCTGGGCTTCTTCAAGCATAGGGCAATGGTGAGTAAGGTGGTTCTGCTTGCAAAGTTTACAAGGGAACTTAACCTTCTTTTCCTCTTTGTTACTCTCTTCGGCATTCTCTTTTTTAGGCTTTTGTTGGTTCCCCTCTCCTTTCTTTCCCTTCTTTTTGTTATTGGGCTTCCGAGGGCCCTTTTGATTGTTCTGAACCTGGTTGACAGGCTCAGAAGTAGAAGGAGAGGTTGTGACGAAAGAAACATCTGTAGTTGATTGTTTGACTGATAAGGCATGAACCTGTTTGGTTAGTGCTTCGAAAGCTGCAGAGTCAACTGAACCCACTATGCCGTCAGCATGTGGTCCAGGTTTGGGTCTACTCAGATCGGTGTTCGATCGCGGTGCATCAGGTATAATCTCGTACAATAACCCGGATTGTGCATAAACGAGATCTAACTGCTGGGTCCGTAGGATGGATTCTTCCTCGTTTTCTACTCCAGATGTAGCTACTTCCTTAGAAATATAAGGAAGGAGTGATTTCAAATACCACTCAAGAAGGAACTCTGGAGGTATGTTGGCCTTAATGAGCCTCTTCCGTCTTCGCCACTCCTGAATGTGGTCAGATAAATGAGTGGCTTTGTTTTGCCTAAATGTAGACAAAAGGTTTGTTCCGGCATCATACCGAACAGGAAGTTGGAAGTGATTCAAAAAGACAGTGGCGAGATCTCCAAAATTAGAGAAAGTAGCCGCAGGTAACTCAATGTACCATTTGGCTGCAGCACCAGTTAAGGTCCTTTGGAACAGTCTCAATCTAATGGAGTCTTCATTCAATGAATTTGAGGAACACCATAAGTGGAAAGTAGTGACATGGTCACCAGGGTCTTCACCTGTTTTGTCTTCGAACTTTGGAATGTCCGAAGGTAACTTGGTGGGAACTGATGGCCATGTAGCATTATGACACACAGGATCGTTCGTCAGTTTGGAAAGATCTAGCAAATTTAAAGTTGCCAGAAATGGTAAACGAGGCCGGTAAGACGGTACTTGATAAGTTGGGGTCGTGAAAGGGGAACTACCCATAGTTTGACCCATGAACTGCTGGTAGGGGTTGCCCCCAACCGTCTGTTGATAAGGGTTTCCCCCGGCCATATGATGATAGGGGTTTTCTCCTACCAATTGCTGATAGGGGTTCCCCCTAGCTATTTGTTGGTAGGGGTTTCCCCCTGCCATCTGTTGTTGTACGAAAGAGTTATTAAAATTTCCCCACCCATATGAAAGTGGATTAGTGCTCTGTGGGTTCGTCCACTGTGGCTGGGTATTAGCCCCGCCATATTGCTGGTTAAAAATATTACCCCCTCCCCCTGAGAATAAGGAAAAAGGGACATTACCTGCATGCATATTACATTGATTCAGGTTAGGGCCTACAAAGGTATTGAAACCAATGGAAGCTGATGTAGATGGTGCAGTCATGGTACTCATGACTGACATGGTTGCAGAAGCACTTGGTCCTACAGCAGGTGTGGAAATCCAAGTACTAGGTATCTGATATAACGGTTGAAAAGAAGAAGGTGGTGCAAAGTTGGATGTACTGCTAGGTCCAACAGTAGGTGTAGGGATAGATGCCATTGTTGTTACACTTGGCATACCTAATGTACCAGTATTGAAACTGAAAGACGGAGTAGTCACAGAGGTTTTCTATGCCTGACTCGCCGTAGCAGTAAAAGAAGGATTTACCGTGTTAGTGTTCACACCTAAAGTGGGAGTTTGGGGAACTCCCTATTCACCTCCTAAAGTAGACATCAGATGTCCGGGCAAGGAATTATCTGCACTGAAATGGGGTTGCTGGAAACCAACAGGTGACAGAAGCGGAATTCTAGTATTGGTCAAAGGAGGATTGAAAGGAGTGCTATACTCCGCAGATGTAAGATCTTCAACCCAAACTGAACTAAAGTGTCACTGATCTGTGGTACCTGGTAGTGGTTCCTTAGGAACCTCTATTTCAAGGTTTTTTATTGCAAGAATTTCCTCAGGAAATTCTGTTTCAGGAGTAGTTTCTGAAGAAATACCAGGGTTTACCCGCTGTCGTCTAGCTGGCTGTAAAGGTTCTGTCGTAAGTGGTGGAAGGTTTTGAAACCTTCTTGATATACGAAGCTCTTGATTCTCCATGATTATAAATATAAAATAACAGACTAGAACCTAGTGGCCACTACAACTAGGGGGCAAACAACACGCCAACTAAAAAAAATCCTAAGTATACAAACCAGGCAAACAAAGATGTCTTCCGGAGAAGAGTCTGGGATGATGAGGGCCCAGAACAGATCAACAAAGGAAGAAAGACAGTTACCCGGGGTCCACAATACAATGACTAAGGGTGCAAGTGCTGGAATCACCCAACTGCCCTCCCAAATACCTGCAAGGGGTTTCCTCCCACGTCTGTTTTAGGTACAACAGATATACCCTCTACTGTCACCTATGTATGAACCTAAAGTCAGATATTAAGGATACCACAACACCGAAAAATCCTGGGGGAATAGTCACCGGTCAAATCAGAAAGCATGGGAAGGGTAACTAAACCCAAAACTCGAAAGAGTCCCCAATACGCAATCCAATCCTGGTGTATGCTCGAACATAAAGTAGGAGGAGTATTCCCAACCATCTGATCTCGCAATGACCTACTGCATAGATCCTAGGCACGTTTTGAGTTAAATGGGTTTACCTGTGATAGTCCAACTACGATTTTTGCGTAATGTGTGATCTTGAGTGGTTTAAGGTGATTTAAACTCAAGATCCTAACCAAAACTAGTTGGTGTAGTGTATCCCTAAAAAGAAAAAATGTTTCTAGTTTATTTTATTAATATAATTTTTTAGGGCTGTTATTACTCAAAAAGGGTAGTGCTTTTGTGTGGCGTGGTTGCAACAATAAAACAAAAGTGCATAAAATCAAAACTTTCTAAAACAAAGCTCTTTTCATTTTTTCATTTACTTCTTTTCAAAACTGAAAATCTGAGTAAATCTACTAAAAAATTTTGTTTTGTTTTATTTTTGGAATTGTACAAAATATCCTATGGTATCTTGCAATAAGAAAAAATAAGTCTTATTAAACTTAAACTACCAATTTTTTCTTTTCTTTTTCTATAAACGAAAAAGAACTGTAAAGATAGAAAGCAAAATAAAACTTATGTGCAATGTGTGTAAGTATGGATAAAAAAGTTTTTAAGCTTATAGCTGTCAAGACACTATCTCAAAAAAGACTTGATCTACAGGTTTTTTTCAAAGAAAAAGCCTCTAAACTCGGAAACAAAGTGGGAGAAAATAAAGGAAATAGATACAAAAGGACTGACCTAAAGCATCTAGCCCTAGCAAAACCACTATGCCAAGCAAAAGTAGACAAGCAAGCTGCCAATTACCCTACTAACACAAAGAACTGATAAATGAATCAGCCTACAGCAGTTTAAATGCACTTGCAACCAGAAAAAAGACAATAAGTCCAAGAATATTGGAAATCAACTAAATCAGAAGACACCCTAAAGGATCTAAACGGACCAAACCCTAAAACAAAGGATAGGATAGGTAAAGAGAAGACAAACGTTTCCACAAACAGCGGATACAAGAGTATGCAGGTTTGTAAACTAGCAACAAACAGTCAGGGCCTAAAAAAGTGGAAGTGCTCACCACAAAACACAACCTAGTCTTCCAAAAAAGTCATAAACAATCCAAACGTTCCAAAGGTAAACAAGCGATTCAAAAGATGGAAAAAGACTCTAAGAAAAGGTTCTATGACTTAAACAAAAGTTAAAAACCTCATACACCAGTCCGGGAGACCTAAAAGCAAAGTCAACAAACCACAAAAATGGCTAAAAAATAAAGCAAACCACTAACAGAGAGTTTCAGGAAATGTACCCTACTATGCAGTAGGGAAACTCGCGCCCCTGCAGAGATGGGCGCTACTGTATGTATAGCACAGTAGCATATGGGCGCTACTGTATGTACAATAGAGTAGCGCTCATATCTCAAAAGCTTAAAAAACTGACTCTCAAAGATACCACAAGACTGATGGAAGCAGAAAGAAACAAGCAGGAGATACCTACAGGGTTTCTCAACACATCAAAGGAGTCAAAACAATCTTGGGAAGACAAATAAGAACAAGGTTTCCTAGAGAAAAAACTCAACTTTACCCAGCGGAGTTGCCAGTATGTTGGCGGGCAAATCTACCCTATAACAAGGAAACTAATGCTATCAAATGGAGTGGGGTGACATGTAAGTGTATTGATGATATTACAGAGATATCTACGAAAATAAATAAGTTATGGATCTTGAGAACACACCTTTCAATCGAAGTCTGATCCTAGCCTTAACTTGATCTCGTGCTCAACCTTCAAATCCACCTTCCTTTCAGTAAACCTGCAATAACAATACCTTTCTCAAAGCATTTTGGGCAATATATAAAGCTTGAAAGAAACAAAAACAATGTTTAACATTCAAAATTGACCAAAACATATCCAAATTAAGATGTCATTTTAGAACACATTTAAAATGGAACAAGAAAGACACTTCAACCTTTATTGTCAAAAGTAAATTGATGTACAAGTATACCTGACTCTATGACAGGCTCCTGCAACTTGATTTTGGGTCCTGGCTCTTCTCTGGCTTGGATATGTTCAGCATCAACTCCTCCAAATGCAAGCTTCTCCTTTAGATCTCTATGTCTCAAAGTTTCTCCATTAATCCATCTAACCTTTCTCTTTATTCTTCCTTGTAATTATAGGATTAGAGAAGTAGTTCAGGTCGATGTATGGTTATGGAGGAAGTTGGGGAAGTTGGGAAACTACCAGCAACTAATCCTCCTCGAGAAAATTAATTATTTTTTAATCATCTTTTTATATGTACGCGACTCTTATTCAGTGAAGTAGCGTATAGGGTGCTACTTTAGTGCTTACCAACTAGCGCTCATATATTTTTAAATGGTGAGCGCTACTATGCTGAGAAGGAGTAGTGCCCATAAGGCTTTGGGCGCTACTATTGTACACTGGAGTAGCGTATGGGCGCTAGTCTCTCTAGATAGAGTAGCGCTCATATTTCAGAATGATATGTTTAGGGTTTTTTCCAGTAAAATTAGGAAATGGAGTAAGTCAAAATGTCATATAAGGTCAACATGCTCCTCCATCCAAGTTGTCCTTTTGTGTGATCAACATCTCAAGGTGATCACGGATGGAGAGGTGCAAGTTTAACCTATAACAACGTCCCCACCCATCCATCAAAGGAAAGGGAGGGAACATGATGCCAATCTATGGGGCTTTTCATAAGCTCCGCCAAGTCATTAGATTCACAGCCATAAAATTAAGAGTGTGCAGATGCCATTTAAACAATTAAGAACAATGGAATTAAAAAACTCATCCACACTTATATGCATACATTATATCAAAAGTAATCATCAATCTAAACATTGCAGAAGTAAATGCATAGACAACAAGACACTTATCTTTATGGTGAAATGGCCCCAAACAACTAGCTATGCTACTGCAACGTTCCTCCCAACTGTAGGTCTTTGCCCATCCTGTATTATTTCAGCACTCAGAGACCACCCCCGAGTTGGGCATGATATCTACAAGGAAAAGGGGACTCTCAAGCTCATTCACAGCTGAATAATCACTTGCATTTAAGCCAAGCCAGTCCACAGCTGGGTTTATCAGGCTAAAACTGAACCCTCTTCATTTGTGGATGCTTCCACTCAAGCACAAGCCAAAACAATGGAAACCCATTTCAACCCCAACAATCCCCTACACACAGAAAGCTCATAAACTGGGCATGGATACACATAACAGAAAAATCCCAAGTGTTGTGTATGAATGGAAAACGTAGGCAACCAAAACAAAGTGAGAAATGGGGAAAAAAACCCTGGGAAGGCAATTTCATTTTCAAAAAATGTCCATGGGCATTCAAAGAGCTGCAACGGTCTCTACAAACCCCCAAATCGTGCTCTCTCCTTCCCAACAGGTAGGTAATACAAAAATGAGTTCCCAACAATGCCAAAAGGAAGGAAAACACTGGAAATCAGTGGAGAAAAATGCACAGGCAGCTCCCAACGGGTCTACAACACAAAAACGCCCTCTTCCCAGCTAGAAGACTTAGAGAAACCAGAAAAACGTGGCTGGAAAATGCCCAGCAAGCCCCAAGAACGTGAGAGAGTGAAGTCTGATCATGAATAATGGCTTGGGAAGGAAATTAGTGGGTGTTTTCTTTCCCAAGAATAAGAAACACGATTTTCCATGAGGGTGGCTTGCCCATACTCGAATATGGACAACCATACCTCCCCAATCCCCAAGGCATTAACTACTTCACCCAACTCTTGGAAGAATTTAATGATTGGGTGCATAAGCCCAAAATGGGTAGTCGATGGTTGATGGGTTCTCTCATTGACACTTGGCTTGACTTCATTAGCTCAAGGGTTTGAACATTTTCCTCCCAATTCCTTGTAATATCATGCCCCCATCTCTTGTTGCATTGCATAGCTAGTTGTGGGTATTTATATTAAAATGCATATTTACAATTCCAATGTGTCTGGCTAGCACGTAAATCATATGCATCAATAAATTGATGGCGGGGCCTTGGCCTTGGGCTCCTCACCACGATTTTATAGCAATATTATATAATTTAAATTTTAATGCAATGGGGTCAAGATGGGGACGTGGCATTCCCCTCCCCTTGGAATAACACCGTCCTCGGTGTTCCAATAATTCAGAATATATACCCACTTTGCACATGCCTTAAAATTCACAACTAGTGGTAGGTCTGTCTCGTGTTTCATCTCTTTACTTTGAACCTTTAGGATCAAGTCCTTTGGCTTCCACAACTGCTCCTGCTAGCTTTGACCTTCCATCTCTGCAGGTGGGCATTGCTCCACAATAATCTCTTCCTTTTATTCACCTTCCAGCTACTCTACAAGTCTGAAATTTCATGGATGCCATCTTTCTTGTTGTCCTGACAACTATTTGAGGAATATTTTCAGCCAAATCAAATAGATTTTGGTCTGCTTGCCATGATCACGATACATGACTAGATCTCACTTTTCTCACTAGCAACACTTATCTAGTGTCGGCTGCAACCAATTGTTTCAATTTTTCCCTGTGAAATTTATCATGGAAACTCTTTGTTAGGACAAGCATAATATAAACATTAAAATTAGTCAATTATTTCCCAATTGACATGGATCGTCCATGCTTCACTCATGCGACTTCCAATTTTTTTTTTCATGCTTTTCCAACATACACATGAACTTGTTCATGTTCATCCATCCTTTCACAGGGAAATAACTATTTCAGCATTCACAATTCATTTCAAGCAATAAACACAATCAACTACCAGTCACAACATGCATTCAACAATCCTTTGTTTCTGAAATGCATCAATCAAAAATGAAAGAGAAGAGTAAGAGTTGCCCCCTCTTAGTCTTGTTCCAATATGGAGCCACACCATCACCGTGGTTTCATGCTCCTTAGCCTCTTTCACTTCAATGTGAATGCTTGACTTTCTCGTTCCTGGCTATGACACTTAGTGTCTAAGGTCTGTTTAAGGATTTTAAACATGGGAGTCCTTCCCATTGTTGCCTACAAGACCTTTGGCTACTAGGACCCACACATGTCCACTAGCACCATCTTTCATTACTGCTCATATTGAGCTCTTTAGGACAGTCGCATGGCCACATTCATCCTCCAGATGCTTTCATAGTCCTTGCTTCTAGCAATACCTACACTCAAACATTGAGTCAATTCATATGTTTAGTTTATTTCCCTAGGGTTTGTCTCCAAACAAGAGTTTAAGAAATCATAAGCAAATCATATACACACGTATTTCATAAGCAAGAAGCTGCAATGTAACCAAATATTTATCTGCATTGGATGTCTTCACTTTATTCCACAGGCTCATTCTTCGCTTTATAAGCCTTGGATTGCTCGTGGATGCAATAATGAATGTTGGGCCAGCACGCAGGATACTCCACAACCATTCGAATAGGAAATGCCCAGCCAGTACACCGACTGGGTTTCATCAATCATCTCATTTAGCAATATTCTAGGCCAGTGCTTCGACTGGTTTTATTAATTAATTAAAGAATGTTTGGCTAGCATACCGACTGCTGTACAACATCAAGTGGTTAATTCCCCCACCAACTATTCTCTGAATGTATCGAGTATCAATTACTCTCTGGATTTACCAAGAATTTATAGTGCACAACCAGTTACTCTCTGGTTTTACTGAGAATTTATAGTGCACAACCAGTTACTGTCTGGTTTGACCAAGAATTTATAGTGCATGACCAGTTACTCTTTGGTTTTACCAAGAATTTATAGTTCTTTCAGGGTCCATGCTTCCTGCAATGACCAAGGTTTCCAACAAAGAAACCATAGTGTACCAGCTTAGCTACTAGAAAAATTATACCTGAAATATTCATTATTCCAAGCAAGAAATAAATGAAAATGAATACTTATCTGTATCGTGCATTTCCTCACTACTCCACAGGTTTCCTTCTTTGCTTTACAAGCCTTGGATCACCTGTGGGGTGGATTCTTGGCCAACACACCTACTGCTCCACAACATCATCCGAATAGGCAATTCCAAGCTAGTATGCCGACTGGGTTTGTTAGGCATCCCTAAAATCAGTATGCTAAGCCAGTACGCAGACTGGGTTTATTAAGCATTTCAAAAATCAGTATGCTAAGCCAGTATGCCGACTGGGTTTATCAATCATACAATAACCATTTCCAAGCCAATTCTCCGACTAGGTTTGTCAGGAAATAACACCCTTCACCAATACCTCCACAACATGCAAATAACCAATGCCAAGACAGTACACCGACTAGGTTTGTTAGGCATCAATTTAACCACATGCCAAGCCAGTACACTGACTGGGTTTATCAGGCATACAACAACCATTTCCAAGCCAATACATCGACTGGGTTTATCAGAAAATATGAACAACATTATATGATTACGTGGCTCCTTCTCTTATGCAACCAGTGGTTCCCTCCAAGAACTCCCTAGGTAACTCACTTGACTGTAGGCTAGCATGGCCCCACAATGTTGATGTATATGTAACTTCGGAATGTATTTCATCTGTATATTATATATATATTTATTGTACCCTTATAAGAGATGTATTATTCCTCTATAAGGAAGTGTCGTCATGTGGATTGACAAGTGTCGCAAGTGTGTGTACTTGCCGATGGGTTATTAGACCACCTTATGGGGTCGGCCCTGATTAATATATAATATAATGTGGGTGTATCTAAGTAGACAAGTCGGCCCCAGTAGGTCACTGGGAAAAAAGGTGAGTATAAATAGAGATAGGAGATCTCTATTTTACTCACTCGGAAAAGTAACTATCTCTCTCTCTGAAAAGTGGCGCACTAGTGAGGAGGAGGAGGATCATCTGCTAGGAGACTATCTCAGTGTTATTTGGTTGTATTTTGGTTGAGCCATTGCTCTCTCTATCTCTGAGGAAGTTGTGGGGTTTTTCACCTTAGGGTTTTCCCCACGGAAACTCTGTGTCTCTTGTCTCTATGCTTTTGATTCTTGTGATGCTTGTCATATTATGATTGTCATGCATTGATATACTGTAGATGTTATTCTCTCAGCAAAGATCCTATAGTATTGTAATTTAATACTAAAAATTTAACATGGTATCAGAGCTTAACTGAGAAGAAGACATTTTGCAGTGACGGAAGCTTGTATTCCTTGTTTATTGGGTTTCTCTCCATAGATTTTTGAAATTCAGTATAGTAGATTGGATCTACTCATCAAGGTGCATCTATCTGTCCAATCAGAATTCAGTTCCGAGCATTTTCAGATTTGGCCCTAAAAATCAGGGTTTCCACAAAAATAGGAATTTCTAGAAACTAAAGGCACAGCTGGAAGCTCCTTGCAAAAATCGAAGATTAGCGCTTTGGATCGAGATTTTTGGCTGGGTAGATCTCCGGGAAACTCAAACCCTAATTCAGGGCTCTCCCTAGTGAACCCGAGAGGACAAAAAGGCCATTTTGAAGGGCAAGACTTTGCTGATCTCAATTTCTGAATGTACTAGGCTGATCATCTCTCCAAGGCGCATATTTCTATCCTTTCAGAATTTTGAAATTCACATTTTGAATTTTTAGGGTTTCTCTGACAAACCCTAATCCGGGACCAGATCCAGTTTTCAGCACTTCAAGTGGTAAGTCCTAAATCCTTTCTATTTCCATTTGAAGTACTCTCAAAAGATGTCTCTCCACACCAAGCTTGAGGATAAGCTTGAAGGGGCTGATAAATTCCGAGCCTGGAAGTATAGGATTGGATTAATCCTGGAAGAGAATGAGTTGGACTCATATGTGAAAGAAGACATCCCTATCCCAGAGGATGAAGAAGCCAAGGCATTGCACAAGAAGAACTTGGTCAAGGAAAAAAGAATCATTGCTGATTCTATCAAAGACCATCTCATACCTCATGTGCCTTCTCTTAAGACACCCAAAGAGATGTTTGAATCTTTGACCAAGCTATTTGAAGGAAAGAACATAAATCGGAAGATGACCCTGCGGAACCAATTGAAAGCAGTGAAGTTTCAGAATGGAGAAACCATTCAATCTTACTTTTCAAGGGTCTCCCAGATCAAGGAACAATTAGAAGTAGTAGATGAAATGGTGGAGAATGGTGAAGTGGTGATGACCACTCTAAATGGCCTACCCAGGTCATGGGATTCCTTTATTCAAGGAATTTGTGCAAGGAAGAAATTGATCTCCTTCAACAGATTGAGGGAAGAATGCTCTCAAGAAGAAGCTAGACTTATAGCTCGTGAGGAAAAGATGGGAGGAGAAGATCAAGCTCTTGCAGCTCACACCAAAAGAAGCAAAACCAAGAAGGATCACTCTCACCACAAAAGATTCCATCAAAAGAGTAAGAAGGACCTAAGATGCTTCACATGCAATGAGAAGGGTCACTTTGCTTCAGATTGTCCCAAGAACAAAAGGGATAATAACAACAACTCTAGTAAAAAGAAGAAGGGCAGCAAAAGAAGGTTTCATGCTCATGCTGCCGAAGATGATGAACCTCCAAAGAAGAAGGCTAGGGCAGAAAGTAGTAGTGATGATGACTCATCAAGTGAAGAAGAATATGTTCTAATTTCTGCTCTTACAGGTACCATCTCCCATGGATGTAATGATTGGTTGATTGATAGTGGGGCTTCCAAACACATGACTGGGTTTAAAGAATCCTTTGTGAACCTATCTGAACATGAATCACCCCATAAGGTGAAACTTGGGGATGATTATCAATACCCAATCAAAGGAAGTGGTGAAGCCTCCTACAACCTAGATTCTAGAAAATCATTGAAGATGAAAGAAGTACTTTATGTACCTAGGCTCAAGAAGAACTTACTCTCCATCTCTGCATTGGATGCAAAAGGTATGAGGGTTGCATTTGTGGATGGCCAAGTCCTAATGTGGCCAAAGGGAAAGACCATAGATGATGCAGTAATAATTGGAGAGCAAGAGGGAGGTTTGTATAAATTGAAGGGACAACCTGAACATGCCATGGTGCATGAATCCATGGAGCCAAGTGAACTTTGGCATAGAAGACTTGCTCACATGCACTATAGAGCACTTCCAATTGCAAGCAAGGCAGTAGAGGGTCTTCCTGAAATCAAGACCAAACATGAAGGTGTTTGCAAAGGATGTGCAAAAGGTAAGAACATTAAGAAGGCTTTCCCAAGCAGTGAAAGCAAAGCAAAAGACATCCTGGAAATCATCCACTCAGATGTATGTGGCCCTATGTCATCCAGCTCCCTGAGTGGGTATGTTTACTATGTATCATTTATTGATGACTTCTCCAGGAAGACTTGGGTATACTTCTTGAAAGACAAAGTTGAGGTGCTTGATAAATTCAAGGAATTCAAAACCTTGATGGAGAATCAAACTGACAAGAAGATCAAAACATTCAGATCCGACAATGGTGGAGAATTCACCTCAAATGAATTCAAGAAGCTTTGCAGTGATTCAGGGATTAAGAGGGAGTTGACTGCTCCTTATAATCCTCAACAGAATGGAGTTGCAGAAAGGAAGAACAGAACTATCATGGAAGCAGCAAGGGCAATGTTGCATGACCAGGATCTTCTTATGCATCTATGGGAAGAAGCAATTAGAACAGCTGTATATGAGCAGAACAGAACTCCCCACAAGATATTGGACAACAAGACACCAGAAGAGGTCCTTTCTGGGTTGAAGAAGATTGATGTCAGCAAGGATGAATATAAGGACAGGTAATCCAGGAAGCAAATATGAAGAGGGAGCACACTTCAACAGCTCCTGCAAGGATGCATATTTTCAAAGGGACTTGACCTTCTTCCTACACTCCACAACAGAAAGGTGTGGAAGAAGCGACTTCAGTATCTCCTGCCAGGAAGCAAAGACTCAGAGGGAATCCACCCAACAAACAAACAAAGATAAGTATTTCAATTATCATTTCTTGCCTATTTTGTTTGTTTAATAATATTATGCTTATGTTCCTAGACTTAGGATATGTATTGTGCATATTTGAATGATTGCATACTACTAATATGCATGTGATGGGTAAGTGGCCTATGGCATTGTACAACATTCCAGTGCTACTTATCTAGAATGAAACCTCTTTGCTGACATGTTGGGAGTAGTGCAAACTATTAACAATGTTCTGGTAGAGACTGGAAGGCATCTAGAAAGTTGTGGAACATGGATAAATGTTGTATTGAAGCATTGGCTAGGATAACTGCATGACTGCATGACATATTTATTTATGTGTAAAGAATTTGTTCTGAAAATTATGAGATATTTCTAATCATGCAAATTAACTTGTTTTGTAGGAAAGACCGTATATCTTCACCTACAAAAGGACTACAACATTTGTTCCAGCAACAAAGATATCTATTGAAGATATTGAAGCTCCCAGGATCTGGGATGAAGAAATGGAATGCCATGATCCGTCGATTATGAAGATGATGTTTGGGATGCAGTCCCAAGACATGACAGAAAGTCATATGTATGTAGATTGAAGAAAGCCTTGTATGGCTTGAAGCAAGCTCCCAGAACCTGGTATGGTAGGATGGACAGTTTCCTATCTAGTTTGGGATTTACCAAGAGTAAAGCAGATTCCAATCTTTACTACAAGGTTGAGGAAAGGAATCCAGTGATTCTACTCCTGTATGTGGATGACCTATTTGTGACAGGAGATGACAGACTGATTGCAGATACTAAGAGGAAGCTTGCAGCTGAATTCGATATGAAAGATTTGGGAATAATGCACTATTTCCTAGGTATGGAGGTGTGGCAGAATACAGGTGGGATATTCCCTGGTCAAGGGAAGTACACGGTAGATATCCTGAAGAGATTCGGGATGATGGATTGCAAGGCCATGGCCACACCTATGGCATTGAATCTGAAGCTTCTATGTGATGCTTCATCTGAGCCAGTTGATGTCTCTATGTATCGTCAGATGATTGGATCCTTGATGTACCTGACGAACACGAGACCAGACATTTGCTTTGCTGTGAACACATTGAGCCAGTTCCTGACAGATCCAAGGAGTGTTCACCTGGTTGCTGTAAGGCATGTTCTGAGGTACCTGAAGGGTACAGTGGATTATGGGCTCAAGTATGAAGCGAATCAAAAGTTTAACCTACAGGGTTATGTTGATTCAGATTGGGATGGCAGTGCTGCAGATAGGAAGAGCACATCTGGGTGTTGTTTCAATATGGGATCAGGTGTGATCTCTTGGTTTAGTAGGAAGAAGTCCTGTGTAGCATTGAGTACAGCTGAGGCAGAGTATGTTGCAGCCTGTTCAACTAGTTGTGAGGCAGTATGGCTACGGAAGCTACTGTCTGAGTTATTTGATCCCCCGTTGGAGGCTACTGGTATCTTCTGTGATAACCAGAGTTGTGTGAATCTGTCCGAGAACCCAGTGTTTCATGACAGGTCGAAACACATAGAGATCAAATATCACTATATCAGGGATATGGTGCAGAGAGGAGCTGTGAAGCTTCTGTATGTTGCGACGGACGAGCACATTGCAGATGTGCTGACGAAGCCACTAGCCAGAGTGAATTTCGAGTACTTCAGAGAGAGGCTTGGCGTTCTTCAAATTGAGGACACTTCGAGGAAGAAGTGATGGACACATTTGCTGAAGCCATTCCAAGCATGTTAGAAGGAGGATCCTTCACATGGCTGTGGATGTAAGCGCTGGATAATGGGCATCAGGATGATGTTCTGGTTTCTGCTTGGATATGATCAATTGGATCATTTATGTATGTACGCATCATGTTGGATGCTCGATATGATCAGTTGGATCATTTATGTATGTATGCATCATGTTGGATGCTTGGACCATGTATCTGTATATGTATCAGGTGGATACATTGTATGATCAGGTGGATCATGTATGGTGATATGTATCATGTATCAGGTGGATACATTGTATGATCAGGAGGATCATGTATGATGATATGTATTAGGTAGATACTTGGTATGCATCAGGTGGATGCATTGATGATCAGGTGGATCATGCAGCAGGATGTTGCAGTGATGATTAGGATGATCATGGATGATGAGCTTCAAGATGTTGCTCCAGATGACATGCAGCAGGACGTTGCAGTGATGATGATCAGGATGATCATGGATGATGAGCTTCAGGATGTTGCTCCAGATGACATGCAGCAGGACGTTGCAGTGATGATGATCAGGATGATCATGGATGATGGGCTTCAGGATGTTGCTCCAGATGACATGCAGCAGGACGTTGCAGTGATGATGATCAGGATGATCATGAGTACATCAGGATGATGTATGGTGAGTATCAGGTTGATACTCTGTGGTCATGGATCAGGTTGTGCAGATGAGCATGTCTGGGAGATCCTATAGGTCGGAGTTGTGTACCCGTAACATCCTAGGATGCTTTTTCGAGACATTTATCTGGGAGGACATGTAATTTGTGCCCTGGGAGATTTCAGGTCGGAGTTGTGTACCCGTAACATCCTGAGATGCTCTTGCGAGGTTTTGTCCTATGGCATGTAATTTGGGCCCTGGGAGATTTCAGGTCGGAGTTGTGTACCCGTAACATCCTGAGATGCTCTTTCGAGGTTTTGCCATGACCACATGTAATTTGTGCCCTGGGAGATTTCAGGTCGGAGTTGTGTACCCGTAACATCCTGAGATGCTCTTGCTAGGTTTTGTGGTGGATCACATGTAATTTGTGCCCTGGGAGATTTCAGGTCGGAGTTGTGTACCCGTAACATCTTGAGATGCTCTTTCGAGGTTTTGTGGTGGGGTCACATGTAATAGCGCCCTGGGAGATCTTACAGGTCGGAGTTGTGTACCCTTAACATCCTGGGATGCTCTTTCGAGGTTTTGTGACGCACGTAATAAGTCCTGAGGATTCCACAGTATGGCCAGTGATGACGAAGACCTGCAGGTGGTGGGCCTACATCCAGTATGAAAAAGGACTGGCTCTGTAGAACTTCCTATGACGAGTAGAGACAGAGATTGGTTGAGATAGTAGCAGTAGTGATGATGATGATGACGATGCATCGATGACGATGATCCAGAGAATAAGACTTGTCTAGCAGATCTGTGTCGAGAAATACCTTCCTAGTTAAGAGGGAGTGTTGATGTATATGTAACTTCGGAATGTATTTCATCTGTATATTATATATATATATATTTATTGTACCCTTATAAGAGATGTGTTATTCCTCTATAAGGAAGTGTCGTCATGTGGATTGACAAGTGTTGCAAGTGTGTGTACTTGCCGATGGGTTATTAGACCACCTTATGGGGTCGGCCCTGATTAATATATAATATAATGTGGGTGTATCTAAGTAGACAAGTCGGCCCCAGTAGGTCACTGGGCAAAAAGGTGAGTATAAATAGAGATAGGAGATCTCTATTTTACTCACTCGGAAAAGTAACTATCTCTCTCTCTGAAAAGTGGCGCACTAGTGAGGAGGAGGAGGATCATCTGCTAGGAGACTATCTCAGTGTTATTTGGTTGTATTTTGGTTGAGCCATTGCTCTCTCTATCTCTGAGGAAGTTGTGGGGTTTTTCACCTTAGGGTTTTCCCCACGGAAACTCTGTGTCTCTTGTCTCTATGCTTTTGATTCTTGTGATGCTTGTGATGCTTGTCATATTATGATTGTCATGCATTGATATACTGTAGATGTTATTCTCTCAGCAAAGATCCTATAGTATTGTAATTTAATACTAAAAATTTAACACACAATACCCACTCACACTACACAAGGATGATACCCCTTTTCTGCAGCACAGATCCTCGGGCCTATCCATCTCTTCTAGTGTCCTTTAGTGTGAGCGTAGAAAGGTTACCACTACCCATATAGTCCTCTTGAGCACCCTTTCATCAGTATTGCTGCTCTAAAATTGTAACCATATTTCATAACATTCACTATCAAGTATTGAAACACCAGGAATGCGTCCATTTCCTTAGGGTGTAGTCAATATTGACAACCCTAACATAACTCATCACCCGAAAGGTATGCATCCATTTCCAATGTGAGCCATGTAGGCCTTAGTCATACTCAAGCAATCTGCAATGATATAAATAAGATAGAGCATGCTCTGCATATTAACCCTAATAATTTAGACATGCATGTTCTTGTCTAGGGTCACAGAATATTCATTCATTTTGCAGATGTATCTCACATGCCTTCTAGACATCACTTTACCATCTCACTCTCATGGTTTACGGGCATGCGGTTTAGTTGAGATATTGCCAATGGTGTTTCACCCGAAACGCATTTCCAAAGCATGGGGTCTTTCCCATCTAGTTTGGCTTTTCAAGGCCATCACTCCTGGTCTTCCTGCAATGTGTCTTCCTGGCACATTTATCAAATAGCCAAACAGTTAGCAGCATTTAGCAATAAGCTTCAAGTATGGTTGTTCCATAACCAATCATTAGCATTAATAATTAATTCAACATGAATTTGCAACTCTGTCTCCTACAGAAATGGATTGGTTTAACCATGAGGCCATCCTCATATTGTTTGGCTCTCGTAAGTGGTATCACTCTGTCCATTATGGTTTTACACTTGCTACCATACATGAACATCCTCCTACAACATGTCCTCTTTACAACCATGAGAACCTTCTCATAGCCTTTGGCTTCCGCACATGGTAGATCTTGGTCTTTACTATGGACCTATCCTCATTGCCATATGTAAGAATTTTCAACCTAAAAACTGAAACTTCAATCAGCCAAACACGTTGTGAGTATCTATGCATATAATCCTTTCATTGCCACAACAGTCACTGAAGTGATCTCAGAATTATGACTCCCAATAATTCAAACACCTTCAAATGTTAACATTTGAAATGCAATGAAATATATACATTCCTATATATGCATCATTATCACAATAAAATTGCAAGACACAGTCACATTATCCATGCAATTTAAATAAACTGTAAATATTCATTACTTCACATTCCATGCAATTCTGTCCTTCCAATAGAGCACTCTGGTAGCCCATCACATGTCTACCTTCTTCATGTAGTCTTTCCCCTACATTCATAGCAGCTCATAAAATGGTATCAGGATTAACAATAGTCCACCATTTCATCTATTATCTAAATGCATTGAATTATATATATATATCACAACCATGCATTCACACAATGCATCTCAACATGTGCACCTATACATATGCATGCACTTTTACATCACTCACATAATCTTTTAGCGTGCAATCACTCAATGTATAACCACAAGATTGTACATAATATTTTAATGCACATCTCCTCAATGCAACCTTGCATTAATTTATGAGTATTATGCATTCAAACATATTATGTCCTAACCATGTACTACCATGACAGGGCCATAAGTCCTCACTTGATTTCGTTCACAACCGTCATGGCATGACATAATTTCATATGAACGCATTGAGATTTCTAAGCAATTATAGGGTGTAAGGATCATTGCCTTCACTTACCCATACCTCACCATACTCGGTAGGTTAACATTCCCATTCGGCACTCAATACCATATGCAAACTAAATCAACATAGTTCAAAACATAGTTGAAGGGATCTCACCAAATCCTCTTTCAACGTTCATGCAATTAAGCACAAATAACCATTACCTGCATGGCTATTATTAACATCGCGGGATGTTACCTGATTAGTTGGAATCTTACCAAGGCTACTCAGTCCTTTTTCCAACTTCATGATTACAGACTTGTTGCACCGTACTCTCTTCATAAGGTCGTTGGTCACGCGCAACAACATCATCCTCATCTTTAGCCATGCTTCAGTTGCCTTTGGTCCTATAACCAATGCGAACACAACTAATTATTAGCAACCACAATCATTATCTTAAGTGGCTCATTGCATATGCAAAACCTCACTATTTTACCGATATGCAATATCATATACATTCAAAAAAAAATTCACATGCACTGTGCAATGTATATTAATATGCCATCTAGTGCATATTCATCTTATCTATATAATCCCTTGCATTTTCAGTCATGCCTATGCCATAATTTTCAGTATATAAACTTAGGGAATATAAATATAATAACAATGGAGGAGTGAAGGAATTCTCCCTTTCCCATTCCTCATTGTAACATGGAGTTCCTCCTCCACATCATAGCTGATCCTTTTCTTGGCTTTATACTCCCATTTCTTTTTCCCGTTTGGCGCAAATATTAAGGCTAAAATGGCCGCCATTGTCACAGATCTTATCGTTATTTTTGCCACCAGTGTCCCAAATATTTAGCTTAAAAAGCACCGCCTGTGTCACGGAATTTTAAGCTAAAATTTGCCACCCTTGTCGCCGATCTTAAGGTTATAATTGTTGCGGGTGGCGTGGCTCTTATCGCTAATTTTGCTGACGCACACGCAAAATTTATCCTTAACTTCACCGTGGACGTCATAGATATTAACGCTAATTCTGTCGCCGTGCACACAGAAGTTAACATTAATTCTTCCGCCGTGCGTGAAAGTTACCCTTCACTTTGCCGGCACAGCCTTTGGAAAAATTTCGAAACACTTAGAAAAATTTTGGAATTTTCTCTTCCTTTCGGCACAGAATTAGCAACATCCCCGCCGATCGTGTCGCAAGAGGTAAGGTTAAAATCGCCGAGCGCCAACCCTGCGACCGCCAATCGCTTCCGTTTGGCGCAGAGTTAACAGCTATTTCGCTGACCATTGCAGCACTTTTGGGATTATCTTTTCCGATAGATTCGTAAGAGTTATCCTAATTTTCGCCGCCGCAACCCTGAGGCAAAAATTCAAAAAACAGTTAGAAATTTTTGAGATTTTCTCTTCTTGTTGGCGCAGAATTACCAACTTCTCTGCTGACTGTGTTGCAAAAGATAACCTTAACTTTTGCACCCGCAAGCCTTCGTCGCCGCGACCGTGTCGCAGGTTTTAAGGCTAAAATTGCCGCCGCCTGTAAGCCTCCATCGCAACTTTTAAGCCTAAAATTTCTGTCGTGCACAAATTTTAAGCTTAGATCTGCCGCCAGTGTCATAGAATTTAACATTACTTTCGTTACGCGCGCTGCACGCATCGCAGATTTTAGAGTTAAAATTGCTGCCGCTGCGCGTAAAACTTATCATTAATTCCGCCGCCGCAGCCTTAGCAGCAGACACTTAGAAAATTTTCATATTTTCAAAAATAGTTAGAAAAAATTAAAAATTTTCCTTCTTTTTTTCTGTGATGATCATTGTTCAACAGGAAGCATAATTAGAGATCATACTTTGCATATAACAAAACAATAAAAAGATGTAATAAATTGCATCTCTTCATGTCAAAATAAAACAACAGAATAATATACAGATAGCAAGGGGTTGCGCCTCGTTTCTCTCCTCCATGGAGCCAAACAGACAAATACAAAACTGAATTGCTACTGCATTAGAAACAATGTAAAGTAAGCATTCAACCTGAGAAGGGATTTTCTCCCTCCTTCCTCACTTTCATAAGATGAAATCAATGCAAGCAGTTTTGCAAAATCCCCAAAACAGTCATGGGAATGATTTCCCATTCTACCGAATAGAAGCCATGAGATCTTTCAGTTTCTTTAATGCATTTTAATTCCAAATACAAAATACATGTAAACACAATGATTTATATTTCTATGAAGGGCCCAACAGCCATAGTGTTGAACCATAAGCTCTGATACCATCTATCACGTACCCACCCATCCATCCAAGGCAAGGGAGGGAACATGATGCCAATCTATGGGGATTTTCATAAGCTCTGCCAAGTCATTAGATTCACAGCCATAAAATTAAGGTGTCCAGATGCCATTTAAACAATTAAGAACAACGGAATTAAAAAACTCATCCACACACATTATTTTATATGCATACAACATATCAAAAATAGTCATCAATCTAAACATTGCAGAAGTAAATGCATAGACAGCAAGACACTTATCTTTATGGTGAAATGGCCCCAAACAACTAGCTATGCTGCTACAATGTTCCTCCCAACCGTGGGTCTCTTCCCAGCCTGTATTATTTCAGCACTCAGAGACCACCCCCGAGCTGGGCATGATATCTACAAGGAAAAGGGGACTCTCAAGCTTATTCACAGCCGAATAATCACTTGCATTTAAGTCAAGCCAGTCCACAGTTGGGTTTATCAAGCTAAAACTGAACCCTCTTCATTTGTGGATGCTTCCACTCAAGCACAAGCCAAAACAATGGGAACCCATTTCAACCCCAACAATCCCCTACACAAAAAAGCTCATAAACTGGGCATGGATACACATAACAACAAAATCCCAAGTGTTGGGTATGAATGGAAAATGTGGGCAACCAAAACAAAGTGAGAAATGGGGAAAAAAACCCTAGGAAGGCAATTTCATTTTCAGAAAACGTCCATGGGCATTCAAAGAGTTGCAATGGTCTCTACAAACCCCCAAATCATGCTCTCTCCTTCCCAACAGGTAGGTAATACAAAAAAAAGTTCCCAACAATGCCAAAAGGGAGGAAAACATTGGAAACCAGTGGAGAAAAATGACCAGGCAGCTCCCAATAGGTCTGCAACAAAAAAATGCCCTCTTCCCAGCTAGAAGACTGAGAGAAACCAGAAAAAGGTGGCTAGAAAACACCTAGCAATCTCCAAGAACGTGAGAGAGTGAAGTCTGATCATGAATAATGGCTTGGGAAGGAATTTCGTGGGTTTTTTCTTGCCCAAGAAGGAGAAACACGATTTTCCATGAGGGTGGCTTTCCCATACTTGAATTTGGACAGCCATACCTCCCCAATCCCCAAGGCATTAACTACTTCACCCAACTCTTGGAAGAATTTAATGATTGGGTGCATAAGCCAAAATGGGTAGTTGATGGTTGATGGGTTCTCTCATTGACACTTGGCTTGACTTCATTGGCTCAAGGGTTTGAATATTTCCCTCCCAATTCCTTGTAATATCATGCCCCCATCTCTTTTCGCATTGCATATCTAGTTGTGGGTATTTATAATAAAATGCATATTTACAATTCCAATGTGCCTGGATAGCACGTAAACCATATGCATCAATAAATCGATGGCGGGGCCTCGGCCTTGAGCTCCTCACCACGATTTTATAGCAATATTACATCATTTACATTTTAATGCAATGGGGTCAAGATGGGGATGTGACACAAACCATTAATAATTTCATGACTAATATAATGGGAAACTAGGCCCCAATAGGCCACCACCGCTATCCATTGACTCACCCTTGAGTCAATAAGTACTGGAAATGCATCTGCATGCAGTTGTTGAACTAATCTACCTGCTAATCTAACACCCTTCTGGTGTAGCCTCTTGTAGGTGCAACCTCCTCAACCTCTTTTTTGGTGTACTCTGCTTAGTCGGCCACAACCTCCACAACCTTTTCTCCAGTGTAGTATTCTCAATTGGATATCACGAACTCATCCTCGACAAGCTGAAGTTTGTATCTCCCTATGGCCACCTACCTATCTCATTGGTATTCCTTGGATGCGATCATGTGAAATCACAAAGTCTTTTAGGGATCAATGTTGTATATGGGGATGAAATGAACCAACAATCTATCGCAATAGCTTCTTAGAGGCTATCTCATAGAAGTGAGCCTGATGAGTCCAAAATTCAGGTATCTGATAGCCTTTTTCCCACAGTAAAACACAGGAAAGATTGAGGAAGTACACTTGTTTTGTGGGAGAAATGATTTGCCTTAATTATTTAATGAAGTTGTTTAAAATATTATTTCTGTTATGTTTTGAAAGCGTTGTTATGAGCTAATTGCATGAGAAATGAGTTCGAATGAGCAGGTGTAGGTGCAGTAAAGGACAACACGCGAATCAAGTGAAGAACTGAAAGAACATCACCAAACTCAGCGCCTTTTTCCTGATCTATAGGGAACGAACTCATGTTCAAAGAGAATTTGAATTTAGACATTTAGTTAGGTTCAACATTAAGAATTATATAAATATGGACCTCTTGGGTAGCGGGAGGCCCCTGCTGCTATTTTGGAGAATTATTGTTTTACGTTTTATACTATCCAGAAAGTTGTATTACAGACTTTGTTCTAAACTATGAAGTTCTTGTTTTAAATAAAGACTTGATTTTATTTGAAATTCAACGTTTATAAGTTCCTCTCACTCCTGAGTACGGGTTGGAGAGGGCCCCTCCAACACGTAAGTCAGGAGATCTCACTGTTCAGGTATTTATCATGGTGTATTTTACATTGGCTGAATTTATATTGCAGATGAGAGTATTTTAAATAGTCTTTAAATCGCACGATCTGATTTCTGTAGTAGTTGAACCTTTCTGATTCCGTAGTTTATTATAATGCACTCTGTAGTTTGGTAATGCTGTGTCTGTAGTCCTGTAGCAGCATTCCGCCAAGGCATAATTTAACACCTATTTATTTATGTACATGCATTTACTTCTGAAGCAACGATCTAGATCTTAAGCCTATGTATTCATTTCATTATTAGAACTACTCATAGAGATTGATTTCTTTCAGTATTTATCGGTTACATGATGACATTCACTCCTTAATGTTTTGATTAAAATTGTAGCATTAGATAATGGCATTTCAAATTTAACTTTAGCATTAGATTATGTTAGATCATACTTTGAGTTTTATGCATTTGATTTACATTAATTACTCCTTAAGTTAGAGATCAAGCTTTCATTACGTTAGAATAGATCTGTTATGTTTTCAAAATTCAATTCCATAGTATAATTTTTACTACTTTCAGCAAGTTAATTCTTAAAGATATGCTTACTGTTTCTTGCATTTGATTTCTTAGACATAGATTTCTTGCTTTCAGTACTTGAATTTCTTAGCATAGGAATTTCACCTCCATAGATTAAACAATCCTTTTTACAGTTTATTGAATCATTTTTAGGAAACTCTCTAAAAAACATTGATACAAACACCCAACTTCGACAAAGACTATCCTAGAGAGCACATATAGTGCCTACACCTCTGAAGTTTGTACATCCCCAGGTTGATAATTAAAGTAGGCTCTTAGTCCAGCTGCCCTTATTAGGTATCCATTCTGAGAGCTCACCAGA
The DNA here is from genome assembly GCA_027924585.1 of Larix kaempferi. Taxonomy (NCBI): domain Eukaryota; kingdom Viridiplantae; phylum Streptophyta; class Pinopsida; order Pinales; family Pinaceae; genus Larix; species Larix kaempferi. The sequence continues at coordinate 51,449,452 of BSBM01000299.1, read as the reverse complement.
GCCCTCATGCTCTTATCTCACCATGGATAACATCCGCAAACCACTTCACTATCTTATACCTAATCTAATATTCTAACTATTAACTCAATTGCATGACGATAATGTCCATACACTTGCACCACTCATCTGCAACTCCATTGCTTAATGTTCTGGTCGTCACTATTATCCACAACATCCAATAAGCCATCCTTCCAGTAAGATCATGTAATCATTGGGGTAGCTAAGCCCGATGTCTACACGCATGGAAAATCCACCTTCCAAACAAATAGCACACACATCAAGGTGATCATGCCTAATAACTACACTCATGAAATACTTCCCACAGTCACGATTCTGAAACTCTCCACAAGAGGTCATCATCACCTTGTGAACTTTTCACCACATTCTGCATTCTTCTGCAACTTTCTACAACATATTTAAGAATGGTACCATCCATCCATTACATGGTATCACTACCTTCCACAACAACAATGAATCACACATTCCACAATTCCTCCGGGGAATAGCTTAAATGCATAATGAAGAGAGGCCATTCCGCAATATCTCAAGAGATTTCCGCAACCCTTGAACAACTTCTCAACACAAATTGTATCACAATAATGTGATGCAACTAACGCCATTCTGACACAAGGTAAGTTGCGGGACCCTCTTGCTTAACAATACACACAACACACACAACGCTCAAACAAACTTGGTGTAAACAGAATGCCAGAAGTTGGCTTCTATTAATTCAATCAAATAACGATTACAATGCGAAATGAAAGGAAATGTAAGCAGCTAAACTAGTCGGCCTTAGATCGATACAATATACATAAGTAAATGTGTGTTCTCTCTGTGTGCGATCTTCTCCCTCTCACGGACTCTGCTGAATGCAAGTGCTCATTGATCTATGGATGAATGAACCCCCCCCTCTCCACGCCTACACACTGGTCTTCTACTTTGCTTCTCATCCTGAGGTCCACTCTGTTCCCCGAGACACTCTTCCTCTGTACTCCGAATCCTCTAGATCCTGCAGACCTGGGTTGTCAGCGCCATTTGGCCATGCTGCACAAACTTTGCCTATGGTGACATCTGTCCTGATCCCAACCACCTTCTTAACTGCTCATAACTTCCTTAGGAACCCATAATGGCTACCAAGTACTCTTCCTTGACTTACGACCTACTTTGACTCTGCTACAGTAGTCGGTCCCATCATTGACCTCGACCATACTATCTTCCATCATCCTTCGACTTACCTATCAGCTTCACTTCGCATCTTCGGATTTCCTAGTCCGCCCCTTCCTCCATTCTTGGCTTCCGCCTCAATCTGTTGGTGTCGCTATTCAACAACATGTCGATCCTCGATGCCTTCGCTGCTATCCTTTCGCCTGTCCACCTTAGACATGTCAACTCTCGATCTTTCGACCACACCGCGACAGCTTCTAGCTCGACTACTTGGATTTCGACAGCCAGTCTCTCTTTCACAACAGTGGTCATTGACAATCCCCCTGGTCTAATTCTCATGTTGATCAACTTCGACCGTTATGCCTAGGTCCTGATGCTCCTGCATCAGACTCCCCAGGTGAAAAAGAACGCGACTGCTCCATCAGTCTCCTGAACTCTTCTTCGGAAATCCATGTAGCCTCCTGCAACTCATAATCTTTCCATTGCACTAAGTATTCTTTCTTTTGCGAACTGCGCGTATGCTTGACTTCGCGTTATTCCAGTACTCGGCTATTTCCTTCTTGTCGCATCGATCTGGGATCTGCAATATCCAGTTGATATTCAACACTTCCGCATCTCTGCTGGTTGAACCTTCTTCAAACTTGTACAGATCTAAGACATTGAACATTGGTGAAATGCTCAAGTATTTCGACAGCTCCAACACATAAGCATTGTCCGAAATTTTCTTCAAGATCCTATATGGTCCAATCTTCTTCAGCTTCAGCTTGTTATATGTTCCTATCGGAAATCTCTCTTTCCGCAAGTGTGCATAGACTAAGTCTCCTTCGCTGAATGACTGTAGCCTCTTCTTCCTATCAACTCTCAATTTATATGCTGCGTTTCTCTTCTTTATGCGCTTTTGCACATCTTCATGCACTTCTTTCATATGCTCTGCGAATGATTCTGCATGCATGCTTTTCCTGATCTCTGTCGGTAACTCGACCAAATCTACCACTCCATGTGGGCTTCGTCATTGAAAAATATGGAATTGGCTCAAATTTGTTGACCGATTCACAAAATTGTTGTACGCGAACTCTACTTGCGCCAACACATTCTCCCACTGCTTGGGTCCATCGTCCGTCAAAAACCGCAGAAGGTTACCCAAAATTTTGTTCACCACCTCGGTCTTTACATCTATATGTGGATGATATGCCGAGCTAAAATACAACCTCGTGTCCAATTTCTTCCATAGGGTTCTTCAGAAATGACCCATAAACTTGGTATCTCTGTCCGACGTTATACTCTTCGGCAACCCATGCAATCTGACTATCTCCTTGAAGAATAATACAACAATGCTTGTGGTGTCACTTGTCTTCCGACACGGAATAAAGTGTGCCATCTTTGAAAATCTGTTGACTACAACATAGATTGAGTCGTTACCTTGCTGTGTCTTCGGTAATCCTAGCACAAAATCCATTCTCAGCTGCTCCCATGGGGTATTCGGGATTGGTAATGACGTATACAACCCCGTATTCTGACTTCTTCCTTTTTCTAACTGGAAAAATGGACACTGTTGTACCCACTTACAGACATCTGTCGTCATTCCTGTCCATGCCAAAATGATATGCTAATCCACCGCTCTGTAGTTATAGGATTATGTTCTCTCTTACGGATCCTTTGGGAATACACAATTGTTGTCCCCTGAACATGTATCCCTCTTGGATGAAATAATCCATGGCGTTCTGTCGACACTCCACGGTTCTCAAATCGCCTTCCATGCTTTCGCAAAATCCTAGTCGGTCTGATACTCTGTCTTCACCGACTATATTCTTATTTCTTGAACTGTCACCATGTTCAATAATGCAACGCTTATACTCAACGCGTCGACAACCTTGTTCGAATTACCCGAATTATGTCACAATATGAAGGTATATCCTTGCAAGAATTCAACCCACTTCATGTGCCACTGATTCAACTTCGACTGAGTATTCAAGTACCTTAGTGCTTGGTGATCTTTGTACAACACAAATTCCTTGGGAAACAAATAGTGCCTCCACTTCTTCAACGCTTGGACAATAGCATAGAATTCGTAGTCATAGACAGAATATTTCTGCTTCGCATCATCCAACGTATCGTTGAAGAATGAAATTGGTTGGCCCGCTTGGCTCAACACTAATCCAATTGCCATTACACTCGCGTCACAATCGACTTGGAAAACTTTGTCGAAATCTGGGAGCGCTAACACCGGGCTCTCAGTGACCTTTTCCTTCAACTTGTCGAAAGCTCTCTGGGTAGATTCCATCCACTTAAACTCCCCTTTCTTCATGCACTCTATCAACGGTGCACATATCCGACTGAATCCCCTGATGAAATTCCTATAGAAACTGGAAAGCCCATGGAAAATTCTTACTCCAGTCGTACTTGTCAGTTCTAGCCAATCCAATATTGCCTTCACCTTTTCTGGGTCCATCACTAACCCTTTACTCAAGATCACAAATCCAAAGTATACCAATTATTCCTTCATGAAAAAACACTTTTGCAAGTTCACCATCAACTTCTCTTCCTGCAACTTCTGCAATACTTGCCGAATGTGCTCCAAGTGTTCTGCCTTGGTTCGACTAAATATCGGGATGTCATCTAGGTACACTATGACGAACTTTCCTAAGAATGGATTTAGTACCTCGTTCATCAACCGCATGAACATACTTGGTGCATTAGTCAGTCCAAATGGCATGAATAACCACTAATACAGCCCTTCCTTCGTCTTGAATGTTGTTTTCCATTCATATCCTTCTCTAACCCGAATCTAGTAATAACCGCTCTCCAGGTCGATCTTCGTGAAGGAATTCACTCCACTCAAGCAATCCATCAAGTCATCCATTATCGGCAATGGAAATCGATACTTGATCGTGATCTTGTTGATGGCTCTGGATTCTGTACACATCCTCCAATCTCCACCCTTCTTCGGCGCTAATACTGTTGGTATCGCGCAAGGGTTCAAACTCTCTCTAATCAATCCTCTATCCAACAACTCCTGGACCTGTTGATTTAGTTCCTGACCCTATGCCAGATTTATTCTATGCGGTGCCTTGTTTGAAAAACTTGATCCTGAAATCAATTTGATTTGATGGGATATGCTTCTCGTTGGTGGCAATCCTGTCGGTGCTTCATCGACTACTATGATCCTGAACTCGTCAAGAATATTTTCGAATTCGACCAGAATCCTCTCCATTTTCTACCTCTTGATACATGGTCCTTTCGGAATGATGGCAAAACATCCCGATTTCTTCTCCTCCTCCGCGAGGAATTCCTTGGCTAAACACATCAACACCTGTCCGTTTCTCCCAATAGTTGCTTTCGCCCTGCTTGCAGTCGGCTTGTTCCTCCTGCTTCGGTCTTAGAGTTCTCTGCGTGCCATTTTTCCACACTGTGATTGTGTTGGCTCGACCATCATAGATCATCTTCCGATCATATTTTCATGGTCTCCCTAACAATAGATGACATGCATCCATTGGGATTACGTCGTGCAGTATGTTGTCTTTGAGCTTTCCGACCTTGAAGTTAATCAGGAACTGTCTGGTTACCTTGACATGATTTCCTTTCTGCAACCAAGATATCTTGTATGGATGTGGGTGCTCTCGACATCTCAACCCCAACTTCTCGATGATATCTGTCGACACAATATTCTCTGTACTTCCACCATCAACTATGGTCTTGTAATACCAATCACCAATCAACACTTTGGTTCGAAAGATAGCCTTTTGCTGTGTCGACTCTTTCTCATTGCGTTGGTCGTCCTGAACCAACGTCCTCCTGGCTGTCATGGTTCGACCTTTTCTTTTCCCATCCTCACTGCTGTCAGATGTCTACTCTGCCCTCTCGTCGACTTTCCCATCTCTTTGACATCTGTGTTTCTACTCCTCTGTAGCATGCAAGTTCTCTAGGAATTCATATGACTTGTGCCCGAATCCTCGACACTTATAACAAACCACAGCTGGTTTGTCAGCTCCTTTTCTATCAGTTGGACTGCTTTGACCATACGCAACTTGACCGTGAGCCTCTCAAACATCACGTCAGTTTTCTTGCGCTTTCTCTCTAATCGATGTCCCTTCCACACGTCGGTTGTCTTTGATGACTTCTCCCCTGGTTCCGCTACTTTGGCCTTTCGTGGAAACAATCTTCACACCCCGACCAATCATACTACCTCTGGTCGATGCGAATTTCCTCAATAGTTTCTCTTCTTCCTTCAAATCTAACTAGTAGGATTCACCGATCGCTTTGAACCTTGACAGGATCAACTCGTCCTGTATGGCATACTTCAAGCCGTTCACATATCTCACGACAGCTTCTTCTCCTTTGTCAGTTTGTCCTAACCTTATCGAAAATCTATAGAACTCTTCTGTCTACTCCTTCACGGTCATCTCTTTTTGTCGAAAGTTCTGTAACTTCCAGAACAAGGAAATCACATAGTCACCCAGCAAGAACTTCCCTTTCAGCTTGGCGACCATCTTGTCCCAAGACTTGATTTTCTCCTTGCTTTTCTTGACTCTGTCAGCCTGCACATTGTCCCACTACAATGAGGAATGACCCTTCAACCTCATACATGCAGTCTTAACCTGTTTAGGATCCTCGATCTGCTATATGTCGAAGTATTTCTCCATTTCTCTGAACTAGTCGATCAAGTCTTCTAGATCCATAATTCCTGAGTAGGTACCTACATCCATCTTTGTCTGACCTCTCATATCCGTCAGAAGTTTGATGAGTTTATATTCTGGTTCTTCTCCTGTTTCTTCCTGTTCTTACACCTCTTCGACCTCCTTGTTGCTGTGGTCTAATGCATCAGGAACGCATCCACACCTTTGGCTTTCTTTGATCGCTGTGACTTCAGTAGTCAAACTTCGCATTGTTCACACGCACTCATCGAACATTTCATGATCAACTGTGACTGCACTGCCACGTGCTCTCCATCCAAATCCTTGGACATTAACGCCTCTGTGATCCATTTTCAGCCACAGCTGAAACTCCCACTTGTCCAATCAAAACCAGACTTTCACATGTCATGCACAACTCTACCCAACCGCAACTGGAGTTGTTCACTCTCAACACTAGATTCACTTCCAACAGTGATACCAACTGACGCTTTCCTACTCATAGGATGCTTCAACTCAATCAAAATCGACTCCGAGCTCTGATACCAACTAACGCAAGGCAGGTCGTGAGACCCTCTTGCTTAAAAATACACACAACACACATGATGCTCACACGGAGTTGGTGTAAACAGGATGTCAGAAGCTGGCTTCTATTACTTCATTCAAATAACGATTACAATGCGAAATGCAAGGAAATATAAACAACTAAACTAGTCGGCCTTAGCCTGATACAATATACATAAGTAAATGCGTGTTCTCTCTGTGTGCGATCTTCTCCCTCTCACAACCTCTGTTGAATTCAAAGTGCTCGCTGAGCTATGGATGAACGATCCCCCCCTCTCTGTTCTTGTGAACTGGTCTTCTACTCTACTGCTCATCCCTAGGTCCACTCCGTTCCCTGAGACACTCTTCCTCTGTCTGCTGAATCCTCCAAATCCTGTAGACCTGCAATTTTCAGTTCCCTCTTGCCATGCTGCACAACCTCTACTTGTGGTGACATCTGTCCTGATCCCAAACAACTTCTTAACTACTCATAACTTCATTAGCAACCCCGAACGGCTACCAAGTACTTTGCCTCGACTTCTGAGCTACTATGACTCTGCTACAGTAGTCGGTCCCATCATTAACCTCGACCATACTGTCTTCCGTAATCCTTCGACTTACCTGTCGGCTTCACTTTGCATATTCGGCTTCGCGAGTCTGCCCCTTCCTCCATGCTTGGCTTCCGCCTCAACTTGTTGGTGTTGCTGTTCGACAACATGTCGACCCTCGACTCCTTCTCTGCTATCCTGTCGTCTGTCCACCCTAGACATGTCGAATCTCGACCTTCCTCCTTTTGTCGACCGCACCGCGAAAAATTCTAGCTCAACTACTTGGATTTCGACAGCCAGTCTATCTTTCGCACTAGTGGTAGTCGACAATCCCCCTAGTCGACTTCTCATGTCGATCAAATTCGACCATTTTGCCTAGACCCTGATGCTCCTGCATCACAATCACATAGTTGTTCCACAACCAACAGTTCCCTTTTGCAACTAACACCATTCACATTCTCAATTGCATACATATGAGATAATCAAACTCAAAAAATTCAAAGGAGCATGAGGACATCCGTGACCCCTCATCTTTCTATAATTTTGGCACATGGTGTAGTTCAATGACTCAACAACTCTACAACTAGACTTCGATCTACCACACCAAGTGCTGATATGTAGCATTGAGACTCATCTATATCATCAAATGACAATATACAGTTGGGATCCCACCACGAAAGGATGATCCACAACTCCTCAAAACTCCAAGGAATTAACAAATTCCCTTTGAAAGCAAGGGTCCACGTTTTCAAATAATAATAAAATGATGGCTATGACACTTTCTAGGCACATAAAAATGGTTTCGTAAAGTGGCCAAGCCCCAACGAATTCCTTGTAAAAGAGGGTCTCCATCAAAATGCCAAGTCAATGGTGGGCCAACGAGGTGGTCTACGTCTCCGATAATCTCGTTCAAGGATGACATGATACAACTCAACAAATATACTTCCAAATGAATGCTCATGATGCACCTTTGCAACTCATCTTTGACTATAAACCCACATGTCTTGGGATGGCACGTATTCATGATTTATCTTCTGACTTCTGCATGAGTCATCAAATTTTATATGGACATACGTTTTTAGATAATATTGATTCATGTAACACTATGATGCTTCATGATTCACATTTTTCACACAGTTCTTGTGATTCTCGATTGTAAATAAATCAAAAATAGGTGTTGGCAGTTTCCTCATTCATGTTCCATACTCTTGTTCAAGCCACATCTAGTCTCCAAACTAAGTGTTCCACAACCTATCACTCTCTTGAGATTGAATATGTTCGCAAATTTATTTCCCCATAGGCTCAACAAGTTCCATAACCTTATCACAACCACCCATATCATGTGTAGAATGCACTTATACACATCACATGATCGTCATAGTTTGTGATCCCAATGACACACCCATCCACCACTCATCCATGCCTAGAGGCATATTACAACATATCCCGCATCCTCTCACAAACACCATAATTGTTGTAGTATCTTCCAAGTATTAGAGCTCAAGTCACAATCCAGAAATAATCTCTCACTGCCATAGACATCGTACCATCCATCCACAACCCCACAACCACTTTCTACCCATAATACAATCACGATCTATCATCTAGTGTATAGATCACCCAGTCGTCATCCAAAATAGTGCTCATAACAATTATAGAGATGCCTCGTTTTCCATCATTAAAGATACATATGTGACTTATCATTCCGCAACAACTAGATCAATAGTAGATACTCTAAACTCTCTATGTGGCACACCGTATGAGTCTTCAATCATCAATAGAAATACATCACTAGTGGTTGAGCAAACAATGTGTCTCAAAACCATTGATATTCAACTAGATAGAAATTATTGTTGGCGTAGTACAAAGTGAAGCGATACCACACGTTCCACAACTCTTCAAAAGGCACTAATATTCGATTCTTTGACCTAGATCTACATACAATATCATATCAAAAACGCCAAATACGTACATTGGTGGCTCTAAATCCTTGTAGACGTGAATCGTCAAAGAGTATGTACTCTCCTTTGACGAATAGGTCCATGGAATTTTTACCAATCGCTAGATCAATGCTTCTCATTACCGATATGAGCTTCACGCAGCAACACAATGATTAACCCTTGGCGATCTTTTAATTCGGTGGACTGCTTTGATCGCATATTTAAACTTGAGTATCTATTGAATAATTAGATCCACCTTGATTCCCAAATCATATCTAGAAAGTATTTATCCCATGGAATAGATATAGGTTTTGGATTAAAGATACCATCTAGCCATTTACAAGAATGTGGCCATCATCCCAGTAGAGACAAAAAATGACCACTTTACCCTAGGTTTTTGCAGCGATCCTCCTCCCATGATGCTGCTGCCACCCGTTCATGGAGATATGGAAAGTAGATCACTTTCCCAACTAGTGCAAAATGTTATAAATTTTCCTTGTGTCGATAGTTTTATTCAATAAACCCTAAATTAACAAGAACATATTCACTGCAACAACATGATTTCACAAAACTAAAAATAACAATAAACAACACATGGAAGACACAAAGAACCTATATCTGATATTTATTCAATAATTGAAACTCCAAATATGAATATAGAAGATGCCTCCCTTGCCCTTCCGAGCAAGGGAACTGCGAAAACCCCACTCCTTGCCTTCTCTTTAACAACTAAAACCAGTATAATGAGAAATATATAGAAGAATACCAAATACAAGATGATTGCAATGACCTCTCAAAGCCTCTCATTTATACTATGCTTATGGTCCATTGTTACAATAAAATATTCATTTTAATTCCCTTATTTCATGGAACAAACCCTCAAACCCCAAAACAAACAACCCATTAGTAAACTAATGACCAATATAATGAGCAACTAGGCCCCAGCAGTCGCTAGACATATAGGCCATAAACACTTAAACGAACCTTAATATTTGTGCCTAAGATAACATTATAGCTAGGTTCAAATTAGTTTTGCACCTACCCCTAATCCCCTTGGTTAATAGTGGTCCCCATTGCATTTAGTTAAATTCAACTTACAAAAGGGGAAACTTATACTAAATTTACTCAAAGTGAAATATTCGGATTTTGTGGTGTTCTTTACCCTTGAAACTTAGAAATCACATAGATTATTGAAATATTAGGTTGCAATAAACCAAAATATGTAGAAAAGAACCAGAAACATAGGACAAGATAAAGATAACATGCTAGGATAAGATATTTTATATTATGATAAACAATATTCACGTGGCTCTTGTGGTAGGGCAACCATTCACTTGAGAAATGCTCTGTTAAAATAATTCTCAATAAAAATATTCATAGCCTTGAATCTCTTTAAATAATATTGAACTATCAAAAACCCTAACTACTAGACATGGTAAAAATACAACTTCCCAATGAATCTTAATAATAAAGAGACCCTTTTTACATTGATTGATGAACACTAACTTACTCAACATTATTTCAAAGATATGGCCTTATAAAATGTGTGATTAATTATTAGAGTAAGGTGGTTTTGGGTAGGGACCTAACATGCCCTTTCCCTTCAAAATCATTGTTGTACTCAATGCTTAAGGTGTGGAAATTCCTGTAAAATGTCAATTGGTTCCCAAGTGGCATCTCCTAACAATATGTCTTTCCATTGGATAAAAAATTCTTTAATTGTGCGCCTACGCAATTATCGTTCCTTGGAGGACAATATTGTGGTTGGTTGAATCCCAATGGATGCTTCCTCGTCCAGTTTTGGTAAAGTGGCATGCACTTTACAACTAGACCCCACCACTTTTTTGGGGTAAGAAACATGGAAGACAGGGTGAATCTTGGAGTGGCCTTATAGAGAGAGATTATAGGACACCTCTTAAATGCACTAGAGGATTGTATAGGGTCCATAGTGTGAAATTCACAACAGATCTTAGATCCTGAGAGTACCTCATAGTGAAAGAATTAGGAAACATGATGAATTACAGTGAAAATTGTAGTGGAAGGAGCAGTAAAATTAATCATGCATTGAAAATCAGATGTGCACAGAAAAGTGTGTCATGATCCATTAATCAGTATAGTCAAAAGACATGTTACAATAGAGGAAGTTCGAATCCTAGTTAGTCTAGCCTAGGAAATATCACCACTAGAGTGCTCCGAGGCTACCAAAATCAACTAAGACTTAGTGAACTGAAGCTACTGTTATTTAAATGAACAAGAAAGGCTCATCAATGAGTTTGGCATGCAAAATATCATGCAATAAGGATAGAGAGGGTGCATTAGATCACAATCAGTGGCAATCGAAGCACAAACCCCTCACTATAGTCAAGGACTCAGGTGAACTGAACCAGATCATTGAGTTAACTACTAAAATGCAGGGAACTGACTCTAGATGTCCTAAAATCATGCATGTAGGGCGCATCAAGTGACTAATGCATCCTAGATGACATCTGCACACCACTAGGGGGACAATGACATAATCCAGTACTAGGAAAAGACTAATAACACTAAGGTGGACAAGGTTGGAGTATTCATTATCCTAACACCCCCCCTTAATCCAAAATTAGATAATCTTAGGCCCTGGTTACTAAGAACAAAGGTCACCCATACAATAAAAATAATAATCCACCCATGAAACTAAGGAAATGGGGAAAACCTCATGGGAACAAACCCCCGCCTCAAAAATGAATAGCAGGGAACTCAAACAACTTTAACACCAAGTAGAGATCTGAGATAGAAAAATATCTTCTGAGTGAAAATTTTTGTGAAAATGTCTGCAATCATATCCTCTATATGACAATAATGCAGTGAGATGGTCCTGTTGTGTACTAGTTCCTTGATGTAGTTCATGTGAACCTCAATATGTTTGGTCCTTTGCTTCTGAACTGAATCACTGTAGATCCTTATGGCACTTTGATTATCACAAAAAATATCTACTGAAGGAGAAGTGTGATTTCCAAACTCTGTCAAGATCCCATGTAACCAAACTTCCTGGATAGCTGCATTCATAGCCCCTCTATACTCTACTTCTGCTGAAGAGAGTGCGAGTGCTACTTAATTCTTGCTTGACAAACATATTGGTCCTGATCCCAACATGAACATGTACCCTGAAGTATATTTCCTGTCAGTGTTGTCTCCAACCCAGTTCGAGTAAGTAAAAAAAACCATATCTAACTGAGCACCAACAGAATAATGAATACCAAACTCTCTCGTACTCTGCACATAGTGCAAGATCCTTTTTGCCGCCTTCCAATGCAGCTCAGGTTGATCCTGCATGTACCTAGCCACAACACCAATAACATATGATAGATTTGGTCTTAAATGTGTCAAGTACAATAAGCTACCAATCAGCTATTTGTACAAAGTGCTATCAACCAAAGGAGTAGAACCACCTTATTCCAATCTAATTCCATATAGGAAAGGAAAATTTGCAGCTTTGCAATCAGTCATGTGGAAATTTTTGAGCAATTTAGATGCATACCTAGTCTGTGAAATCATGATCCCTAAAGCATTTTGAGTTACTTCGAGGCCAATAAACTGTTTTAACAGTCCTAGATCTGTCATGGAGAAGGCTTTAGTCAAAGCATAGTTGATGTTCTTCATCCCAGTAGATGAACCACCAGTGATGAGTAAGTCATCCACATACAAAACAAAAAATAGTAGGCAACCTCCCTTCTGCTGCATGTAGACATTGCAGTTAGATTTGCATCTCTCTAACTTTTGTGATAGTAAGAAAGAATCCATCTTGGCATATCATGCCCTTGGGGATTGCTTGATCCCATACAATGATTTCCTCAATCTACATACCAAGGATGGATCATCAGTGTACCCCTCAGGCTGTTTCATATATATATCTTCTTTTAAGTCACCATGCAAGAAGGCACTCTTTACATCCATGTGATGTACCTCCCATAGATTCGAAGCTGCAATGGCCAAAACAAGTCTCACTGAATCCATTCTTTCTATAGGAGAGAATGTCTCATCGTAGTCCAAACCCTGAACTTGTGAGTACTCATTTGCAACCAACCAAGCTTTGTACTTGGTTGTAGATCCATGAGAAGCAAGTTTTTTTTTGTAGATCCATTTGCACTGAACTAGCTTTCTCCCTGGGGGAAGAGACACAAGATCCCATGTCTCATTGTTCTGCAATGACTCATATTATTCATCCATGGCTGCTTTCCATATCAGATCATGGAAAGCCTCTAATATGAAGGACTGTTGATAAGATCCCACCATCATGTAGCACTTCTTAGGGAGAAGTGGGTCTGTATGACATAGTGCAAGATTTGCATCTTTGTACTGAGATCTAGTTTTTCTATAGTCAGATGGATCTCCAACAATGTTCCCAACAACCTCAAGAATATTTTGAGCCCATTTAGGATTTGGATTAGGAGTAGGTGATGGATATGGATCTAGATCTGCTTGATATTCATACTCAATATCAATATCTAATTCATCTTGGTCATCTTCTTCGAAATATGAATGTGGATCATTTGAAAAAACATCATTAGGAGCGAATGGAGTAGGAAAATCAGCTATACCTTGATCTTCAACTGGCTGTAGATCATGCAATGGATCTTCATCGAAATTGACACTTCTTTGAATGAAGCATCTTTTGGATGCAGTCTCCATCAGCTTGTATGCTTTTTCATCTTCTTCATATCCAAGCAACATGCATTCGCTACTTTGAGTTTGAAGTGGTTTTCTTTTGTCAGAGGGGATTCTGGCCCATGCCTTGGATCCAAAAACCCTTAAATGAGAGACATCAGGTTTGTGTCCCTTTAGTGCTTCGAATGGAGTGACCCCATCCACAGATTTGTGGGGTACCCTATTCTGAATGTATGTATAACATTTCACTGCTTCTTCCTAGATATATGGTGGAAGATAACTTGCTTCAAGCAAGTAGGTAGCCATCTCTTTCAATGACATATTCTTCCTCTCAACAACACCATTTTGTTGTGGTGTGTATGGGATAGAATGTTGCATTTGGATGCCCTTGAAAGCAAAAAACTGTTGCAACTCCTTCTTGATGTATTGTCCTCCATTATATGATTTGAGTGATTTGATCTTCTTCCCAACAGTATTCTCAACTAAGGCCTTGAAAATTTTGAAGGTTTCGAATACCTCAAACTTCTTCTTAAGAAAGTAGATTTAATAGAACCTAGAGTATTCATTGATGAAGGTTAGAATGTTTCTGGATCCATTCATAGAATCTATGGGCATCGGTCCTAAGACATCACTATGTATCAAATCAAGTGTGGAGTAAGCTCTCTTTTCCATCCCAACATCATAATTTCTCTCTGGATGCTTCCCTACCAAGAAACCTTTGCAGATTCCTTGAGAGAGTTTTATGCTGGGCAATCCTTCAACCACCTCTTCCTTATGCAAGTGCTACAAGTACTTGAAATTTAGATGTCCAAATATTTCATTCCAGATTCTGCTTGTCTCATTTGCATGAGTCAAGAGATCACTTTGATGTGAATATGGAAAAAATAGGATTCATATGTCTTTGAGGCATGGTTTGTAACACCTTTGGATATCAATTTTCCAGATGAGATATCTGCAACCTCAACTATGTCAGGTCCAAAAACAAATTTCTTTGTTGAACCTGTGTGTGTCATCTGATAAATAGATAACAAATTTGTTGTTAGAGAAGGTACATATAGAACATTGTTGAACTTTCCATGCTCAAGTTGTATTGTGACCTTCCCTTCAATTGATATTTGAGAATCATCTCCCATGTGAATACTAGGACCATCAGTGAGATCTAGAGAATATAATGACTCTATGAAGGCAATCATGTGGTTGGAGGATCCATAATCAATGAGGAAGGCTTATGATTGGGAGAATATATCCTTCAGTGCATGGCATCTCTTATGATCATTTGTCTTGTTTCCAGAATCAGTCTTCGTTGCTCCTCTTGGGAGGGAAATGTTGTGATGTTCAAGAAGTTTGTCCATTTGTGTTGATGTATATGTAACTTCGGAATGTATTTCATCTGTGTATTATATATATATTTATTGTACCCTTATAAGAGATGTGTTATTCCTCTATAAGGAAGTGTTGTCATGTGGATTGACAAGTGTCGCAAGTGTGTGTACTTGCCGATGGGTTATTAGACCACCTTATGGGGTCGGCCCTAATTAATATATAATATAATGTGGATGTATCCAAGTAGACAAGTCGGCCCCAGTAGGTCACTGGGCAAAAAGGTGAGTATAAATAGAGATAGGAGATCTCTATTTTACTCACTCGGAAAAGTAACTATCTCTCTCTCTGAAAAGTGGCGCACTAGTGAGGAGGAGGAGGATCATCTGCTAGGAGACATCTCAGTGTTATTTGGTTGTATTTTGGTTGAGCCATTGCTCTCTCTATCTCTGAGGAAGTTGTGGGGTTTTTCACCTTAGGGTTTTCCCCACGGAAACTCTGTGTCTCTTATCTTTATGCTTTTGATTCTTGTGATGCTTGTGATGCTTGTCATATTATGATTGTCATGCATTGATATACTGTAGATGGAATACTAAAAATATTGTGATTTAATACTAAAAATTTAACATGGAATCAGAGCTTAACTGAGAAGAAGACATTTTGCAGTGACGGAAGCTTGTATTCCTTGTTTATTGGGTTTCTCTCCACAGATTTTTGAAATTCAGTATAGTAGATTGGATCTACTCATCAAGGCGCATCTATCTGTCCAATCAGAATTCCGTTCCGAGCATTTTCAGATTTGGCCCTAAAAATTAGGGTTTCCACAAAAATAGGAATTTCTGGAAACGGAAGGCACATCTGGAAGCTCCTTGCAAAAATCGAAGGTTAGAGCTTTGGATCGAGATTTTTGGCTGGGTAGATCTCCGGGAAACTCAAACCCTAATTCAGGGCTCTCCCTAGTGAACCCAGGAGGACAAAAAGGCAATTTTGAAGGGCAAGACTTTGCTGATCTCAAATTCTGAATGTACTAGGCTGATCAGCTCTCCAAGGCGCATCTTTCTATCCTTTCAGAATTTTGAAATTCATATTTTGAATTTTTAGGGTTTCTCTGACAAACCCTAATTCGGGACCAGATCCAGTTTTCAGCACTTCAAGTGGTAAGTCCTAAACCTTTTCTATTTCCATTTGAAGTACTCTTAAAGATGTCTCTCCACACTAAGCTTGAGGATAAGCTTGGAGGGGCTGACAACTTCCGAGCCTGGAAGTATAGGATTGGGTTAATCCTGGAAGAGAATGAATTGGACTCATATGTGAAAGAAGACATCCCTATCCCAGAGGATGAAGAAGCCAAGGCATTGCACAAGAAGAACTTGATCAAGGCAAAGAGAATCATTGCTGATTCTATCAAAAACCATCTCATACCTCATGTGTCTTCTCTTAAGACACCCAAAGAGATGTTTGAATCCTTGACCAAGCTATTTGAAGGAAAGAACATAAATCGGAAGATGACCCTGCGGAACCAATTGAAAGCAGTGAAGTTTCAGAATGGAGAAACCATTCAATCTTACTTTTCAAGGGTCTCCCAGATCAAGGAACAACTAGAAGCAGTGGATGAAATGGTGGAGAATGGTGAAGTGGTGATGACCACTCTGAATGGCCTACCCAGGTCATGGGATTCCTTTATTCAAGGAATTTGTGCAAGGAAGAAATTGATCTCCTTCAACAGATTGAGGGAAGAATGCTCTCAAGAAGAAGCTAGACTCATAGCTCGTGAGGAAAAGATGGGAGGAGAAGATCAAGCTCTTGCAGCTCACACCAAGACAAGCAAAACCAAGAAGGATCACTCTCACCACAAAAGATTCCATCAAAAGAGTAAGAAGGACCTAAGATGCTTCACATGCAATGAGAAGGGTCACTTTGCTTCAGATTGTCCCAAGAACAAAAGGGATAATAACAACAACTCCAGTAAGAAGAAGAAGGGCAGCAAAAGAAGGTTTCATGCTCATGCTGCCGAAGATGATAAACCTCCAAAGAAGAAGGCTAGGGCAAAAAGTAGTAGTGATGATGACTCATCAAGTGAAGAAGAATATATTCTAATTTCTGCTCTTACAGGTACCATCTCCCATGGATGTAATGATTGGTTGATTGATAGTGGGGCTTCCAAACACATGACTGGGTTTAAAGAATCCTTTGTGAACCTATCTGAACATGAATCACCCCATAAGGTGAAACTTGGGGATGATTATCAATACCCAATCAAAGGAAGTGGTGAAGCCTCCTACAACCTAGATTCTGGAAAATCATTGAAGATGAAAGAAGTACTTTATGTACCTGGGCTCAAGAATAACTTACTCTCCATCTCTGCATTGGATGCAAAAGGTATGAGGGTTGCATTTGTGGATGGCCAAGTCCTAATGTGGCCAAAGGGAAAGACCATAGATGATGCAGTAGTGATTGGAGAGCAAGAGGGATGCTTGTATAAAATGAAGGGACAACCTGAACATGCCATGGTACATGAATCCATGGAGCCAAGTGAACTTTGGCATAGAAGACTTGCTCATATGCACTATAGGGCACTTCCAATTGCAAGCAAGGCAGTAGAGGGTCTTCCTGAATTCAAGACCAAACATGAAGGTGTTTGCAAAGGATGTGCAAAAAGGTAAGAACATTAAGAAGGCTTTCCCAAGCAGTGAAAGCAAGGACATCCTGGAAATCATACACTCAGATGTATGTGGCCCTATGTCATCCAGCTCCCTGAGTGGGTATGTTTACTATGTATCATTTATTGATGACTTCTCCAGGAAGACTTGGGTATACTTCTTGAATGGATGAGGTGCTTGATAAATTCAAGGAATTCAAAACCTTGATGGAGAATCAAACTGACAAGAAAATCAAGACATTCAGATCTGACAATGGTGGAGAATTCACCTCAAGTAACTTCAAGAATCTTTGCAGTGATTCAGGGATTAAGAGGGAGTTGACTGCTCCTTATAATCCTCAACAGAATGGAATTGCAGAAAGGAAGAACAGAACAGTCATGGAAGCAGCAAGGGCAATGCTACATGACCAGGATCTACCTATGCATCTATGGGCAGAAGCAATTAGAACAGTTGTATATGTGCAGAACAGAACTCCCCACAAGATATTGGACATCAAGACACCAGAAGAAGTCTTTTCTGGGTTCAAGAATATTGATGTCAGCAAAGATGAATATAAGGACAGGTAATCCAGGAAGCAAAGATCAAAAGGGAGCACACTCCAGCAGCTCCTGCAAGGATGCAGATCTTCAGAGGGAGTTGACCATCTTCCTACATTCCACAACAGAAAGGTGTAGAAGAAGCTACTTCAGCAGCTCCTACCAGGAAGCAAAGACTCAGAGGGAGTCCACCCAAACAAACAAACAAAGATAAGTATTTCAATTATAATTTCTTGCCTATTTTGTTTGTTTAATAATATTATGCTTATGTTCATAGACTTAGGAGATGTATTGTGCATATTTGAATGATTGCATTAATGAATAGTATACTACTAATATGCATGTGATGGGTAAGTGGCTTATGGCACTGTACAACATTCCAGTGCTACTTATCTAGAATGAAACCTCTTTGCTGACATGTTGGGAGTAGTGAAAACTCTTAACAATGTTCTGGTAGAGACTGGAAGGCATCTAGAAATTTGTGGAACATGGATAAATGTTGTATTGAAGCATTGGCTAAGATAACTGCATGACTGCATGACATATTTCTTTATGTGTAAAGAATTTGTTCTGAAAATTATGAGATGTTTCTAATCATGCAATTTAACCTGTTTTGTAGGAAACACCGTATATCTTCACCTACAAAAGGACTACAACATTTGTTCCAGAAAGAAAGATATCTATTGAAGATATTGAAGTTCCCAGGATCTGGGATGAAGAAATGGAATGCCATGATCTGTAGATCATGAAGAAGATGTTTGGGATGCAGTCCCAAGACCTGAAAGGGAGTCATATGTATGCAGATTGAAGAAAGCCTTGTATGGCTTGAAGCAAGCTCCCAGAACCTGGTATGGTAGGATGAACAGTTTCCTATCTAGCTTGGAATTTACCAAGAGTAAAGCAGATTCTAATCTTTACTACAAGGTTGAGGAAGGGAATCCAATGATTCTACTCCTGTATGTGGATGACCTATTTGTGACAGGAGATGACAGACTGATTGCAGATACTAAGAGGAAGCTTGCAGCTGAATTCGATATGAAAGATTTGGGAATGATGCACTATTTCCTAAGTATGGAGGTGTGGAAGAATGCAGGTGGAATCTTCCTTGGTCAAGGGAAGTACACAGTAGAAATCCTGAAGAGATTCGGGATGATGGATTGCAAGGTCATGGCAACACCTATGGCATCGAATCTGAAGCTTCTATGTGATACTTCATCTGAGCCGATTGATGTCTCTATGTATCGTCAGATGATTGGGTCCTTGATGTACCTGACGAACACTAGACCAGACATTTGCTTTGCTGTGAACACATTGAGCCAGTTCCTGACGGATCCGAGGAGTGTTCACCTGGTTGCTGTAAAGCATGTTCTGAGGTACCTGAAGGGTACAGTGGATTATGGGCTCAGGTATGAGGCGAATCAAAAGTTTAACCTGCAGGGTTATGTTGATTCAGATTGGGCTGGTAGTGCTGCAGATAGGAAGAGCACATATGGGTGTTGCTTCAGTATGGGATCAGGTGTGATCTCTTGGTTTAGCAGGAAGCAGTCCTACGTAGCACTGAGTACAGCTGAGGCAGAATATGTTGCAGCCTGCTCAGCTAGTTGTGAGGCAGTATGGCTACGGAAGCTACTGTCTGAGTTATTTGATCTCCCGTTGGAGGCTACTGGTATCTTCTGTGATAACCAGAGTTGTGTGAAGCTGTCCGAGAACCCAGTGTCTCATGACAGGTCGAAACACATAGAGATCAAATATCACTATATCAGGGATATGGTGCAGAGAGGAGCTGTGAAGCTTCTGTATGTTGCGACGGACGAGCAGATTGTAGATGTGCTGACGAAGCCACTAGCCAGAGTGAAGTTCGAGTACTTCAGAGAGAGGCTTGTCATTCTTCAGATCGAGGACACTTCGAGGAAGAAGTGATGGACACATTTGCTGAAGCCATTCCAAGCATGTTGGAAGGAGGATCCTTCACATGGCTGTGGATGTAAGCACTGGATAATGGGCATCAGGATGATGTTCTGGTTTCTGTTGGATATGATCAGTTGGATCATTTATGTATGTATGCATCATGTTGGATGCTGGATATGATCAGGTGGATCATTTATGTATGTATGTGCATCATGTTGGATGCTTGGACCATGTATCTGTATATGTATCAGGTGGATACATTGTATGATCAGGTGGATCATGTATGGTGATATGTATCATGTATCAGGTAGATACTTGGTATGCATCAGGTGGATGCATTAATGATCAGGTGGATCATGTATGATGATATGTATCAGGTAGATACTTGGTATGCATCAGGTGGATGCATTGATGATCAGGATGATCATGGATGATGAGCTTCAGGATGTTGCTCCAGATGACATGCAGCAGGATGTTGCAGTGATGATCAGGATGATCATGGATGATGAGCTTCAGGATGTTGCTCCAGATGACATGCAGCAGAACGTTGCAGTGATGATGATCAGGACGATCATGAGTACATCAGGATGATGTATGGTGAGTATCAGGTTGATACTCTATGGCCGTGGATCAGGTTGTGCAGATGAGCATGTCTGGGAGATCCTATAGGTCGGAGTTGTGTACCCGTAACAGCCTGGGATGCTCTTACGAGACATTGCTCTGGGAGGACATGTAATAGCGCCCTGGGAGATCTCAGGTCGGAGTTGTGTACCCGTAACATCCTGAGATGCTCTTGCGAGGTTTTGTCCTATGGCATGTAATTTGGGCCCTGGGAGATTTCAGGTCGGAGTTGTGTACCCGTAACATCCTGAGATGCTCTTGCGAGGTTTTTCCATGACCACATGTAATTTGTGCCCTGGGAGATTTCAGGTCGGAGTTGTGTACCCGTAACATCCTGAGATGCTCTTGCTAGGTTTTGTGGTGGACCACATGTAATTTGTGCCCTGGGAGATTTTAGGTTGGAGTTGTGTACCCGTAACATCCTGAGATGCTCTTTCGAGGTTTTGTGGTGGGGTCACATGTAATAGCGCCCTGGGAGATCCTACAGGTCGGAGTTGTGTACCCGTAACATCCTGGGATTCTCTTTCGAGGTTTTGTGACGCACGTAATAAGTCCTGAGGATTCCACAGTATGGCCAGTGATGACGAAGACCTGTAGGTGGTGGGCCTACATCCAGTATGAAAAAGGACTGGCTCTGTAGAACTTCCTATGACGAGTAGAGTCAGAGATTGGTTGAGATAGTAGCAGCAGTGATGATGATGATGACGATGCATCGATGACGATGATCCAAAGAAGAAGACTTGTCTAGCAGATCTGTGTCGAGAAATACCTTCCTAGTTAAGAGGGAGTGTTGATGTATATGTAACTTCAGAATGTATTTCATCTGTGTATTATATATATATTTATTGTACCCTTATAAGAGATGTGTTATTCCTCTATAAGGAAGTGTCGTCATGTGGATTGACAAGTGTCGCAAGTGTGTGTACTTGTCGATGGGTTATTAGACCACCTTATGGGGTCGGCCCTAATTAATATATAATATAATGTGGATGTATCCAAGTAGACAAGTCGGCCCCAGTAGGTCACTGGGCAAAAAGGTGAGTATAAATAGAGATAGGAGATCTCTATTTTACTCACTCGAAAAAGTAACTATCTCTCTCTCTGAAAAGTGGCGCACTAGTGAGGAGGAGGAGGATCATCTGCTAGGAGACTATCTCAGTGTTATTTGGTTGTATTTTGGTTGAGCCATTGCTCTCTCTATCTCTGAGGAAGTTGTGGGGTTTTTCACCTTAGGGTTTTCCCCACGGAAACTCTGTGTCTCTTGTCTCTATGCTTTTGATTCTTGTGATGCTTGTGATGCTTGTCATATTATGATTGTCATGCATTGATATACTGTAGATGTTATTCTCTCAGCAAAGATCCTATAGTATTGTGATTTAATACTAAAAATTTAACAATTTGATCTATGGTCTTCTTCATGCAAGATCTCTCTGGATGGTTTCCTTTTTTTGCAGTACGTACACTTGGTTTTATGAAACCTCTTTTTCTTATCCTTATTGTATTTGGAGGATACTTCCAATTGATTAGACTTCTCCTTATGCTTGGATTCAAATTGCTTCTTTTCTTTACCTTTTTGCTTCCCTTTAGCATTTGCACTTTTTGACTCCCCAACCACAAGAGATTGATTTTTGGAGGCCTTCAAGGCGCCCATCTGAATTAGTTTGTCTTGTTCTTGGATGAGAGATTCAGTGAATGCATATAAAGAAGGAATTTTCCAGTTGGGGATTGACAATCTACCAGAATGGAAGGTAGAAACAAATATTGAAAATTTAGGACCAAGCTTGCTTAGGATGGAGAGCACTAGCTGCTCATCCTTCTTCTTAATGCCACATTGTTTGCACTGCATAACCAAGGACTTGAATTTAGAAAAGAAGCATTGTATGGTTTCAAAACTGTTGGGTTGAATAGAAATTAATTCATTCTCTAGAATGTGGCCTCTCAGCTCATATTGCTTTCCAAAGAGAGACTCAAGCTTCAACCAAACCTCTCTTGGTGTCTTCAATCCATCAAGGTGGAAGAGCAAATCTTTGGATATGTGAATACACATGAATCTGAAATCTTCATCTAATATGTTCAGGTACTTTTACTTTTCAACAAATTCCTGAGGTTCGACCTCCTTCCCCACTGTGACCTTGTACAGACTATTGTTGTGCAATAACATCTGCATATCAGCCCTCCAATCAATATAATTGAAGGGTGTCATGATTCTTGGAGACAAGGGAGCATTCAAATTCTCCATGTGAAACTGCTGGAGAGAATACAAACTGAAACTGCTGCTATTGCTGCACTGAAAAACTTTCAAGATCCTGAAAAAAACTCTCAATTTTGGAGATAAACTAGTTATTGAATCTACTGAGCATTGCTTTAAGACAATAGGAACCTTTATATGGATCCTTCACACCTGGATAGACTCCAAAGGATTTCTCCAATGGATTCAATGCAATGGTACCAGGATTTGCTATGGAAATCCAGAGGCTTATGGTGCACTACTCAAAGCAGTTGCTCAACCTAATTTCTCATAAGCTTTGATACCATGTGAAATTCACAGCAGATCTTAGAGCATGAGAATACCTCATAGTGAAATAATTAGGAAAAATGATGAATTACAGTGAAAATTGTAGTGGAGTGAGTAGTAAAATTAATCATGCATTGAAACTCAAATGTGCACAGAAAAGTGTGTCATGATCCATTAATCAGTATAGTCAAAATATATGTTACTGTTGGGCCTGGCCCAAGTGGGACATTTTGGTGCAAGTCAAGTTTTGGAACTGCGGAGTTAAGCGCAGTTCAGTTGAAGGATTTTTGTACAAGTCAGTTTTGGGGAGCTGCGAAGTGGAGTGCAGTGCAGTGTCAGAAGAGCTACGAAGTACAACGCTGCGAGGAGACAACATTGCGATGAGCTCGATCTACGGAGGTACGAAAAGGCAGAAGGTTGGACGGAAGAAGACACATATTCCAGTTAGACCATCGGTGGTCTATTTTTGGTAAAGATGCTCCATGATTACCAAGTGATAGGTAAGGAGTAAAGCGGAGGAAAGCGACCGGTCACACATGCAAGGAACCACTACATGAACCGATTGCATAAGGCCGTTAGAGGAGGAACGACTCGGGGAAAGAGACCTACTGGAATGCGCGTGATAGGGAGGATGATAGAAACGTGACCATGCATAGAGGACAACCATAATGGAAGATTCGCTACCAGAATCCAGCAAGTCCGGTTAGCTGAAAACCGTGACAGTTTTGGTAAACCTTAGGGTTTCGCCCAGCTATTGTAAAGACATGACCTATGGGCATGATCTATAAAATGGGAATATTTTGTAAGGGAAAGGGTTGTTGTTGATTGATTAGTATTGAGAAATCTTCTATGTGTAAATACTGAATAGATATTTGTTGAGAGACATTTTTGTAAAGGCTCTGCAAGCCGTGTGCGCAGAGGCCTATTGAGAGAGAAGAGAGTCTGGAGTTGAGTGCACAGACTGGAAATGTTGTACGCTTTCCAAATACTAATACAATAAAAGTTTCTTTGGATGTAGCTCCCATCCTGGGGGTGAACCATGTTAAATCTTATGTAGTGTGATTGTTTATGTGTTTGCACTTGTCTGTTTGTTTACAATGAATGCTTGAAATCTCATTTATAAATTGATATGTTCATTCTTTTATATGTATTCTCCATGAGAATGAGATGGGAATAATATGTTAAGTATCACATATATGGATGAATGTTGAATGCACAGTATTTCTGAGTTAACGAATGCGTAAGTCATTTAGATGAGCACCTAGGTAGGAGAGTTCGCACCGTGCGACTCCCTTGAAGCATAGCACCGGAAGTGGGCAGAGCAGTATATTTCGTCCCATTGCATAAGTCGTATGATGAAATAATAAAGAACTAAGTAAAGTCATCAATAGTGGTTAAGTCCAAAGAGGAAGCGTATAATTCAGTTGTGCTATCCTATCGATTGAACCCTATTTGAGCCGCATAGTCCTTGGATGTGCTGGTTGTGCAAGCATCTTAGCTTGTAAGAAGTGTTAACCGCGACAAAGGCGATTGTCATGCATCCCTCAGTCCGCAACACAAGCCCCATAGAACATTGCTCGTTAGATCTGTTTAAAAAACTCATCACGTAGCTGTGGAAATATGATTCTGCAACTCCCCCATAACTTTTCCTTGGGTGAGACCTCAATCTGTTCGCATGACTGTTGCCGAAAGGGCCGATGAAAAGGGGTTATGTTGGTTCCTTGAACCGCGAAGAACCTAGGTCTACATTGGAAACCTCTAGAACAATTATATAAGCCAACGAATGGTTCTGTTTCCGCACTATGAAACCATGATGAGTTGAAGTCGTGGTGTGTGACAAAGAAGAAGCTTCGTTGGGTATTGAATTTTGGCATCCAGACAAGAAATAAATCTGGGCTTGGTATGACAAGACAGAAAGAGATTTCGCAAGGAAAGAAAATAGGCACGCACATCTCTCCGACATTCAGTGGTTGAACAAATACCTGTGGAAAGATATTCACAAAGTATTTTGGGTATGTTTTGGAAACGAGCTACACGAGTGGTTGTCAAGGCTCGCAGAGCGCAGATATTGTACCCCACGAGAAGTACCAACCGAGTGGACACCAGAGCTCATTGAAAGGCTGAAAGTAGTAGATAGTCCATTCACGCAAGCAGTCTACTTATGGGTTGACAGTACACTAGAGAGCTTCGTGATGCAATTCAATGTGGACATGCTAAAGTCTTATAGCGCAGCCGAAGCAGAGTTTTTCAAGGGTTTCCGAGGTAAGTTTCTGAACAACCTCAGTTTATACATTAAAATGCTTTTAGCTGAGAAAGGCATTTTTAGAATACAGTGAAATTTTTGAATCTGTAATGGTCAATAGAATTTATAGTGAGTTTGACAAAGAGACACATAATTTGAGAAGTGGAAAAAGATATAAATATACACATAAGAAGACTTCCACTGAACATGGACTCCGCGTAGATATTGATTCACAAGCCGAACCTAATAGCCAAACCGCACCTCCATCTTCCACCTATCATCCTATTACTTCGCAGAATCCACCGGTTGTGAACACCACCCCTCCCGTTGCACAAAATACACCAGCTCAGAACCCCCCATTTGTGAATATCCCTAGCACTCAGAACTTTCGAATTAGAACGTTCCGTGCAATACTGCTTTTATTTAACTGTGAAGAACCCTACATCACCTAGAAGAAGCATGACTGATGATATTAAGTTGCCGATATTCAAAGGAACGTGTCTACAGGACCTTGAGTAGAATTGGTTTCTATGTGAAGCCGTATGGAGTGTTAAGAAAGTCCATGATGATGCCGTGAAGCGAGCACAACTCATTACCATATTTAGAGAAAGAGCCTTGAATTGGTTCATGAAGTACTCACAAGGACAATAGAGAACCTTACTGGAGATTAAGGATGCACTCTTAACAGAATTTAAGAAACCAAAGTCAGAATCATAGTGTATAACAGAGTTAAAAGAAATCAAGCAGAAACCTAATGAGATAGTATGGGAATTTGACTAGAAATTCAAGACACTGTTGGACCAAGTAAGCTTCGTTATAGCACCGCATCAGCACCAGGAATGGTTTATATCCACGTTGTTTCCCCATATCTGACTACCGTTGATGCAATAGAAAGTCGCTTCGCAGGAAGAAGCCTTGGAGATCGCGATGAAGTTAGAATCTTCACCTATTGGAGAAACTAGCACTGGGATGTCTCAGATTCAGACCTAGTTGGCTACCCTAACACTACAACTATAGGATGTGAAGAAAGGAAAGAAAGAGAGACAAGAAGTCTGGTGTACAGGATGTAAGGGAGAAGGACACACTAAGGATCATTGTCCTTTATTCCAAGAATTCCTTAACATGGGTGCACCAAACCCATTAAATGGAAACCAAGGACCATGATGTGAGATCTGCAGAACTAGAGGACACCGGCCAGAGGATTGTTACTTAATTCAGAAATATGTAAGGACACCTAAAAACCTATATTGCAATTTCTGTAAGTCAATTAGCCATGATGAGTCCAACTGCCACACATATGAGCTCATGTTGGAAAGGAAGAAAGATATTGAGCATATGTTTGGAGGAGTATAAAGAGTCCAAGAAGAGACTCCACAGAAACAAGATAATGTGCAGCATGATCAGGGACCATACATAGGCTGCGGAGGATACCACGGGAGATGAAGGAATGTTGGCCTAGCGTAAGGAATAGGCCAAGGTCAAGTAATCTATTATAAATGTGGTCAGCTAGGTCATTTATCGAAATATTGTACCAACCCATGCACTACGTGTAGTTATTGTAAATCTTTCGATCATGTTATAGAATACTGCCTAGTGCTAGCGGCAGAAATGCAATAAAGAAAACAAGTTGTCGCTAACCCAAACATTCAGTTGATCACAGTAGAGAGGAGGCCTGTGGATCCAAGTATCAATGTAGTGATGCGAAGTGGTGCTATGACAGGGAGAGATAGTGGAGTAGAAGCTTCAACTTCTGGAGAATTTAACACTAAGAAGACCCCTCTTGAAATAATATGGATAAGAAAAGCTATTAGGAAAGCACCTGCTTTCAAATTGGATAAAAACAAAGAAGTCTTTGAAGAAGCGTGGGATATCTTCAAAGAGTCAGCACCCAGGTCACCAAGAATCCCGTTGCGCAGTGAAATACTACATATAGAAGATATGTTGGTTGCTTATGACAAAACGAGCATCGCAACAGAGACAATAACCTCTGTTGCGCAGTTCCCAAGGAGCTCTATGAATTTGCTGAAGAGAGCAGACGCTATAGCGGAGTTGAAAAAATTGTTAAATCAGTATGAGTCACAGAGCGAGATGGAGACTACTGATAGTGGAGTTCACCAGATCAAGAAACACAAAATATCAGCCCGAGAAATGAGGCTCAGTGCACAGATAGGAGACCATGAAACGAATGAGATCATCCTTGATCTCGGATCTGAAGTAAATGTCTTAACTAAACAGACATGGCAGTAGATGGGGAGACCAAAGTTGTTATGGTCACCTATCCAATTGAGAATGGCCAACCAGGAGAATGTCATACCTTTTGGAAGGTTAGCCAATGTTATTGTTGACATTGATGGAGTGCAAAGTTATGTAGACTTCGAGGTTATCGATATTATGGATGATAGTCAG
Source organism: Larix kaempferi (assembly GCA_027924585.1). Lineage (NCBI taxonomy): Eukaryota > Viridiplantae > Streptophyta > Pinopsida > Pinales > Pinaceae > Larix > Larix kaempferi. Next base: position 51,421,777 of record BSBM01000299.1, on the reverse strand, counting down.
TCGTATCCAACACTATTGGGTATAGACTGGGCAATGGATAACCTCGTTATCATAAAATTGAAGACAAAGAAGATGATCTTTGAAGGAAATCATCTCAGGGTCATTGCACCACCGGACCCTTCAGACGAATAAATATACAGTGAACCAATTCAGGAAGAATCCAGAGCTCACGATTTGGACCGCCTTTACAGCATGACTGCAAACCAGGAAGACTATATTAATCCTATTGCAGATGGAACACTCAACTGGCGATGTGACAACTCTTGCATCTCAGAATTTGATGCAGGACTGGAGAACTGGCAAAGTTGTATACATGAAATATATGCAAGGAGATGCGCGCAGGTTACAAAGTCACTGCATTGGATTGGAAAGGAGGTAATCCCAATTCCCACCTATGATGGTTGATCTAATGTTTATTCCTTTATCAAAGAATATACTATAGCCATTGCAGATGAGCATCGCTTACCATCACTAGACATGGCACTGCGCGAGACACCTTCCAGATGGTGGGCTGCACATAAGCAGACATTGACCACATGGGATCAGTTCATAATCAAGATGCATTTCAGGTTCGCTGACAAGGTTGCGCTTCCATTTGAAAAATATAATGGACAGGTGGATCCAAGGGAGCATATTGAGATCTATTCATAAGCATGGGAGGAGAGACTACAAAGAGAATGGGTTCATATGTTTATACATACATTGGAGGAGCAGATTACAAAGAAATGGTACCTGGATATGGAGTTGCACAGGGAAACTACAGACCGGTCTACCCTAGCTGTGAAATTCCAGAAGACCTTCAGTTTTGAAGACGAGAGCCCTACCTTAAATGATGCTTTGCAGATTATTAAGGAAATAATATTTAGACCAGAATGTCCAGATAGAAACATGACATTAGAGGAATTCTTTGGAGATATAGAACTACCTAAAAACCTATATCCAGAATGCACGAGACAAATAGAACATGCCATGGAATGTTATAATCTAGCTGAAGAGTCCGAAGATAAAGAAGAATGTGATGAGGAGGACCCGTGCAACATAAACATACCTAAGTTAGCGGGAGCGCGCGACGTAGAGGGACCTCCGCTGGAAATTCCAGACATGAGTGGACCTGTGAAAACAAGTAAAGTGAACATTGGCACTTATTACACCTAAAATCTTACCACCATTAGATTCAGTGTATACACCCCTGGAGTTACCTTGATTGAGTGATTGACTTGGAAGGATTTGTACCCATTTGTACTAGGTTTTGAGAGGTCATTGCAGGCTGCATTCATGCAACCTGCGACGTCACACCTTGCTCCATTACAGAGTGCGACAAAGTTAGTTAGTAGACAAAAATAGCCCTTCGAGCTCTTTCTCGAAGCTTGCTGACTTGGGACCCTATCCGTAACCTCTTGGGAGAGCTGGCACTCGATTCCTAACACCTTGGAAAGATCCCTCTAGTCTCTCCTATCATATCTCAGCCTATCCTATCCATACCCTATCCACTTAGTCCTATTTAAATGAAGTTCACTCCCATCCAAAGGGGAGGAAGTCTATGGTACTCTTATGCTGGTGAAATCAAGCCCAATAGATCTAACACTCTACCTTGGGGAACATCCACTTATCTCTAGGACCTTTGGAATGCATTGTCGGAAGGAGGTTGCATAAATGTTTATACAGTTAATATAATTGCTTTCCATAAATGTTGTCTCCTTGATGATTTTCAGAGCTTTCCTCCTTAACTGTTAGCTTAGATCTATCATATGAGATATATGCTTTCACTTCTCATGTTCTGTCACATGTTCGACAGGGTTTAGCTACTTGCGATCAAGCAACGCTGGAGCATTGGATCAAGGAAGGAGAAAGGGATCTACAAATCTATGGTAAACGATCTTCTCTTACATTTGTATTTTGATACGATCTAGGAAAGTATTTTATGTTCTGTCTTATTTGTTCTAGAATTACGTTAAGCTAGGGAGATCAAGCCTTGAGTCCGCTCTCGGTAGATTGTACGCAAAACAAATCTGGTGACCATACTGGGGAGGAAGTCTATGGTACTCTTATGCTGGTGAAATCAAGACCAATAGATCTAACTCTCTAGCTTGGGGAACATCCACTTCTCTCTAGCAGCTTTTGTATTACACCTTTATCAGTGGCAGTACCTAGTCATTCTTGAACATGGCACTCATCTGAATTTGCATACTGTACTTGGGTCATCCATTTGTCTTCGAGTTTCGCTTATTTCCTGAGTCTTATTACTCCTTCGAGTCATTCAAAGAAATCTTCCATCATTAGTTGCATTAGGAATTTGTGTCGTACTCGTCATGTCAATACTGCCAAGTCATATCATGCCCCTGTTCAAGAATACTTTCGCTACTAATCTATTTGCAGTCAGTACACCTTCAATCATGTTGGTCTACTCTGAGTCAGTCTTGAATGTTACTGTACCGTCCGATCCACTCTACACACCCTTTGTTGCGTTTCATATGGATGATGGGGGATTCATCATGGCCCTCCTTCGATGGATTCATCCTTGTCGACATCAACTCATCATCCGAGGATTGAATCTAGAAACTAACCAAGTACCTTGGCCTTGCATGCCTCAATGGCAGGTTACCTCGCTTTCGACATGAGTTTATATCATTGACTGTTGATCGAAATATATACTGGTCTCACTGACACTGAAACTAGATATTCACATGTTGAAAAACTTGCTTTCATGGCAGTCATCATCATCCAAAAGTTCTGCCACTATATCTTGTTCCGCACCACCACCATCATCACAGAATCGAACCCCATGTACCACGTACTGACACGTCAGGTGCTTTGGGGAAAGTAGTCACGTTGGATTTTGATACTACAAGAATTCAACCTTCTTTTCGAGAAATCCAAGTCCAAAAAGTCGTTGGTGTTTGTTGAGCTTATTTGTGACCTTCCCCATACTGATGCAAAAATTGAGCACAATGACTCTTTTTAGATGAATCTGTTGGGTATGTTATATCTCTTCACATGGTCGCTGCGTGTACAACACGATCCCTACGGCACTAATGATTCGCCTGCGCCGGGCGCGTCCGGAGGGGGGGGTAGCCCGACAGGGCCCACCCCCTTCGTTTCGGACCGTTAGGTTCCGAAACGACACGGAGGGGGCCGTTAGGCCCCCGGAGTCCGCGTGGAGCGCAAAATTTTTGGGTTGCTTTTTTGCTTTTTCGCGATTTTCGACCCATTGTACTCTATCTAATTCCGGTAAAAGGAATTAGGGTTGTAACCTAATTCGGGTAAACGAATTAGGGTTTTAGATGCTGCAGAATACCATTTATTGTATTGTACATGTAAAATAAACATATAATGAAAAAGGAGCTATGCGGCTCTAAGTTTTGCTGGTTTTTTCCCGGTTAAGGGTTTCCAGGTGAAAATCTCTGTGTAATGCGTGTGCCATTGTGTATTTTCTGTTAATGCTTAAGAATCGATATATGTTTGTACTTCACTGTTAAGGTTTTAAACTTACATTTGGTATCAGAGCATTTTTTGGGTTCAGAGGGACGCCTTTGTTTCCAAGGGTTTGGCTCGATCTTGGATTTGTGATAAACCTGGTTTCAGTGGGAGCTTTGCAGCGGTGATTTATTTTTCTTTAAAGAATGGCGAGCAGTTCTAGATTCGAGATTGAGAAATTTAATGGTCAGAGCTTTGAGCTATGGAAGCTCAAGATGGAAGATCTTCTGGTAGATAGAGAACAATGGATCGCTGTAGATCCAGGTACCATGCCCTCTGGTGCAGTAAAAGAAGAATGGGAAAAGCTGGAAAGAAAATCAAGGAGCACCATTCGTCTTTGCCTCGCAGATTCGGTATTGGTGAACGTATCTGGAGAAGACAGTGCAAAGAAGCTATGGGACAAACTGGGAAATCTGTATCAGTCAAAGTCCCTGGTAAATAAGTTATTTCTGCGAAAGAAATTGTACCTTCTGAGGATGACTGATGGAGACTCTGTATCAGAGCATCTAAACGCCTTCAATACTCTGGTAAGTCAGTTGACATCTGTTGGTATTACACTTGATGATGATGAAAAGTGTATTAGTCTGTTGTGATCTTTGCCAGACTCATGGGATAATCTGGTCATAGCTATTGGGAGTAATGCAACCACGCTAAACTTCGATGATGTGGTTGCATCCATACTATCGGAGGAAATGAGGCGGAGATCCATAGATAGTTCAGCCAAGGATGCCTTATTTGTAAGAGGTCGCCCTGGAGACAGATCTAAAAATAAGTCTTCAGGTGGTAGATCTAAATCTAGAGGGAGATCTAAATCTCCAGGACCTTCTGTAAGAAAATGCTGGAAGTGCGGAAAAGCTGGGCATTACAAGAAGGATTGTAAATCGAAAATTACTGATAAAAGTAGAGGACCTAATGACGCTCCATCCGCAGATGGGAAAGAATCTACAGAGGAAGGAGGAGATGTGTATCTGGCATCTTCAAGTACACATGCAGAGCATGATTCGTGGTTGATTGACTCAGGTGCGTCTTATCATATGACTCCTCACAGGGAGTGGTTTTCTGAATACGAAAAGTATGATGGAGGAGATGTATTTCTGGGAGACAACTCGGTAGCGAAAATCATAGGTCGAGGAAAGGTCAAGCTACTGCTCAAAGATGGAAGGGTTAAAACTCTTCCCGGGGTTCTGCACATTCCAAAGTTGGCTAGAAACCTTATATCTGTAAGTAAAATGGATGATGCAGGTGTGAAAACTTTATTTGAAAAGAGCACATGCAAGATGGTTCGAGAGTAATTGGTGCTGATGAGGGGAGTTCGGATTGGAACTCTATACAAGTTGTTGGGAAGCACCTTCAAAAATGGATGTAACAGTACTATTGTTCCTGAGGGTAAAAATGGAGGAGACAGAGTCCTTACTGTCTCTAGTGAGAAGACATCGCTATGGCATCGAAGGCTGGGACATATTGGAGAGAAGGGTCTTCGACTATTACAAGGTAAAAGTATGGCTGAAGGCATGTCTGATTTCACATTAGATTTTGATTTCTGTGAACATTGCTTATATGGTAAACAGAATCGAGTAAGATTCTCATCTGGTGTTGTAAGAGCTAAAGGAATCTTAGAGTTAATACACAGTGATGTTTTTGGACCTGTGCCTGTTCCATCACTTGGTAAATCTGTGTATTATGTTTCATTTATAGATGATTTCTCGAGGAAAACTTGGATTTATTTCCTGCGTAAGAAATCTGAGGTTTTTAATAGATTCAAAGAATTTAAGGCTCTTGTTGAGAATCAAACTGAGAAGAAAATAAAAGTACTCAGAACAGATAACGGTGGAGAATTCTGTGAAAGTGAATTTGAGGAGTTCTGTAAAACGTGTGGAATAGCAAGGAAAAAGACTACTCCATACACACCTCAACAGAATGGGGTTGCAGAAAGGATGAACAGGACATTGATGGAAAAGGCAAGGAGTATGCTCAGTGGTGCAGGGCTAGCACAACAATTCTGGGCAGAAGCTGTTGACACTGCGTGTTACCTAGTGAATAGTACACCCACATCAGCGTTGGTTGACAAGACACCTGATGAGGTTTGGACTGGTAAGAAACCCTCTCTCTCTCATCTAAGAGTGTTTGGGTGTGATGCTTTTGTACATGTTCCAAAGGAGAAAAGGAGCAAGTTGGATAATAAAACGGAAAAATGTATCTTCATTGGTTACAAGGATGGAGTGAAAGGTTACAAGCTGTGGAACCCAGTAAAAAGGCAAACAGTTTACAGTCGAGATGTGATCTTCAGAGAAGTTGAAAGCACTTCCAAGATTGAGGATGTACCAAAAGAAAAGGATTCAGAGAAGCTACACTTTGATATCAAGGATGAAAGAAGTGACTCTTTTGAGGAACCAGATTCGTCTGAATCAGATGAGGAGGCAGAATCGTCTGAATCAGATGAAGAGGCGGATCCACAGACTCCGGTATTGAGGAGATCTGACCGAGAAAGAAGGCAAGTTGAAAGGTACAGTCCCCCTGATTTTCGTTCTAATTTTGTGTTATCTATTACTGATGATGATCCTAGAACTGCTAAAGAGGCAATGGATTCAGAAGATAGTAAACTATGGAAGAAGGCCATGATAGAAGAAATGGATGCCTTGGACAAAAATGAGGCATGGGATCTGGTTGAGTTGCCAGAAGGAAGAAAGCCTATTGGAAGCAAATGGGTATTCAAGAAAAAGTTAAATGCAGCAGGTAAAGTGGAGAAGTACAAGGCTCGACTAGTTGCGAAAGGTTACTCCCAAATTGAGGGCATCGATTTTGGTGAGATTTTTTCACCTGTTGCAAAATTGACTTCTATTAGATTTATTTTATCTATTTCTGCTGCTTTTGATCTTGAAGTAGAACAGATGGATGTAAAGACGGCTTTCCTACATGGAAATCTTAATGAAGAGATCTATATGAAGCAACCAGAACGGTTTGTGGTGAAAGGAAGAAAGGAGCTTGTCTGTAAGCTAAAAAAGTCTCTCTACGGTTTGAAACAATCTCCCAGAATGTGGTATCAAAAATTTGATACTTATATACTGGGACTTGGTTTCTCAAGAAGCAAAGCTGATCACTGTGTTTATTTTAAGCTAATTGGTGATCATTTTATTTATGTAATATTGTATGTTGATGATATGTTGCTAATTGGAAACAACAAAGAAATCATCAAGGATGTCAAGAATCAGTTGTCATCTGAATTTGACATGAAAGATCTTGGTGCTGCAAATTTCATTTTGGGCATGGAAATAAAAAGAGATCGTGAAAACAGGAAACTCTGGTTAAATCAGAGGAAATATGTTGAAACGATATTGAAGAGATTTAATATGTAGGAAAGCAAACCAGTGAAGGTGCCCATTCCTGTAGGTGTAAGGTTATCTGCAGAACAGTGTCCCACTACACAAGAAGAGGTAGAGGACATGTCTCATGTTCCCTATGCTAGTGGAGTTGGCAGTCTGATGTATGCCATGGTCTGTACTAGACCAGATATAGCCCATGCAGTGGGAGTTTTGAGTAGATACATGTCAAAACCAGGAAAGGAACATTGGACTGCAGTAAAAAGGGTCTTCAGGTATTTGCGTGGCACTACAGATTCTGCAATCTGCTACCAAGGAAGACCCGGTCTAAATAGAGAGATAAATATAGAAGGATTTGCTGATGCTGACTGGGCTAGAGATCTTGATCACAGAAGATCTACAAGTGGCTACGTTTTTAATCTATTTGGAGGAGCAATCAGTTGGATGAGTAGAAGACAAGCTGTAGTTGCACTCTCAACTACAGAAGCTGAATACATGGCAGCGACCCATGCAAGTAAGGAAGCTGTATGGTTGCAAAGATTGTGTTCAGGTATTGGTTTTGTTCAGAATGCAGTAAAGATTGGCTGTGATAGCTCAAGTGCAATATTTCTAGCAAAGAACCCTGCTTATCACTCAAGGACAAAGCACATTGATGTGCAGTACCATTTCGTCAGAGACATGGTTGAACAAAACAAAGTGTTGCTGGAGAAGGTTGACACTTTGGTAAATGTTGCAGACTCTTTGACAAAGTCTGTGAGTACTCAGAAGTTCTCTTGGTGTAAAGAGAACATGGGCATTGTTGCCCTGAATTGTTGAAGTCGTAAATTTCTCCTGTATGTGAAGAGAACAACAAGTGGGAGAATGTTGGGTATGTTATATCTCTTCACATGGTCGTTGCGTGTACACCTAAAATATTACCACCATTAGATTCAGTGTATACACCCCTGGAGTTACCTTGATTGAGTGATTGAACTGGAAGGATTTGTACCCATTTGTACTAGGTTTTGAGAGGTCGTTGCAGGCTGCACTCATGCAACTTGTGATGTCGCGCCTTTCTCCATTACAGAGTGCAACGAAGTCAGTTAGTAGACAAAAATATCCCTTCTAACTCTTTCTCGAAGCTTGCTGACTTGGGACCCTATCCCTGACCTCTTGGGAGAGCTGACACTCGATTCCTAACAGCTTGGAAAGATCCCTTAAGTCTCTCTTATCATATCTCAACCTATCCTATCCATACCCTATCTACTTAGTCCTATTTAAATGAAGCTCACTCCCATCCAAAGGGGAGGAAGTCTATGGTACTCTTATGCTGGTAAAATCAAGCTCAATAGATCTAACTCTCTATCTTAGGGAACATCCACTTCTCTCTAGGATCTTTGGCATGGCTTGTCAGAAGGAGCTTGTAGCGTTAAGGCTATGGTTGTAATCGTCTTTTCTATTGTACTCCTCACTTTTCAATACAATTACTATAATTGCTTTCCATAAATGTTGTCTCCTTGATGATGTTTAGAGCTTTCCTCCTTAACTGTTAGCTTAGATCTATCATATGATATATATGCTTTCACTTCTTGTGGTCTGTCACATGTTCAACAAGGTTTAGCTACTTGCGATCTGGCAGCGCTGGAGCATTGGATCAATGAAGGAGAAAGGGATCTTCAAATCTAAGGTAAATGATCTTCTCTTACATTTGTATTTCTATACGATCTAGGAAAGTATTTTATGTTCTGTCTTATTTGTTCTAGACTTACGTTAAGCTAGGGAGATCAGGCCTTGAGTCTGCTCTTGGTAGATTGTCCGCAAAAAAGCACCAGTGAAGAGCTGAAGTTCGCGTCCATCGGAGACTATTGGGATGACCAAACGGTCGCAAAGATCGCATACCTATTACATGAGTATCAGGATTTATTCCCGATAAAGTTTACAGAAATGAAAGGTATTCTGGGCGACTTAGGGGTTATGAAGATACCTATTAAGCTAGGTACGAAGCCTATTAAGAAGAGGCCCTATAGACTGAATCCGCGATACAAAGAATGAGTTAAGGAAGAACTCGATAAGATGCTCGAGGCGGGGATCATCGAGCCAGTTGAGGAGTTTGAGTGGATAAGCCCTATGGTTGTCCAAGACAAAAAGACAAAAGGTGAGATTAGGATCTGCGTGGATCTCATAAAATTGAATGATGCTTCGATGCATGACCCATTTCCTACTCCTTTCACTGATGAGGTGCTCGATAATGTTGGAGGAAATGAGGCATATTCCTTTACTGATGGATTTTCAGGATATCATCAGATAAGAATTGATCCAGCAGATAGGCATAAGACCACCTTTGCCACTGAATGGGGGTCATTCCAGTACACAGTGTGTTCGGGTACACATGGTACTATCAAAGGACCGAACACCAAGAGCAACCACTTCACACAAACAGATCACAGATCAACACACCGATGTTTTGACGTGGTTTAAACCCTCTTGAGGGAAACACTCCACGGCCCCGGCCAAATAGCTTCTACGGGACAATTTATTATGCAAAGAAAGAAAGTTACAAATGAGCTTCTCATAATTGATCAACTAAACAATGACCCTCCATGCTATTTAAATAGAGATCATTGACCAATCGGGTGTTAAGCCACATATCAAGGTTAGGTTTTATTTAAGAGAAGTTGAGCCGTCGGATCACTCTATGTCGGGAACATATCGTGACCGTCGGATTAAGTATTTACAAATGCATACTAATGCATACTAAAGAAACACACTATCCCTAATGGATATATTACACAAGTTGATCTTAACTAACTCCTAAGTGTCTAAATATCCTAACATCCCCCCTTAAGAACACCTTGGGATAGGATTGAAGGATTTACAAAAGTGACACTATTAGGAGAAGGAAGGAGGCATTAGAGCGTATCCCCCCTTAATGACAAGTTCTTGAACTCCTAACATAGATCAAAGTTTATAAAACTTTGCTTCTGTAAGAGGCTTGGTGAAGATGTCTGCAACTTGATCATCTGTAGGGCAAAAGAGCACTTCAAGAACACGATCATGAACAAGATTTCTGATGAAGTGCATATGTAGCTCAATGTGTTTGCTGCGTTGATGTAGAAATGGATCTTTGGCAAGCTTGATGGCACTTTGATTGTCACACCAAAGTGGAGTAGGCTGCTGCTGCTTGAATCCAAACTCTGAAAGGATCTATCGAAGCCATAAAGCTTCCTGACTGGCATTAACTACTGCTCGATATTCTGCCTCTGCTGAAGAAAGAGAAAGAGCTTGTTGTTTCTTACAAGCCCAAGTAATAGGTCCAGACCCCAGACTGAAAACATAACCTATAGTAGACTTCTGATCATCTGGATCACCGGCCCAATCTGAATCAATGAAACCATCCAACAAAGGTTTCCCCCCTGTACTGTAATGAATCCAAAACTGAACTGTACCTCGAATATATTGAAGTATTCTTTTAGCTTCTTTCCAATGAATTTCATGAGGTGTCTGCATATAACGGGAAACACGACCAACGACAAAGGAAAGGTCAGGACGGGAATGAGTCAAGTATAAGAGACTACCAACAAGCTGACGATACAAGGTGGCATCGAATTTAGGTAAAGTAAAAGTGGCAGAAAGTTTGACTCCAGACTGGAAGGGAGAAGGGGCTGGTGTACAATATTCCATGTGAAAGCGACGAAGAAGGTCACAAGCATACTTAGACTGAGAAAGAAAGATTCCTTCTTTGGTTTGCAGGACTTGGAGACCAAGAAAATAATGCAAATGTCCTAAGTCTGACATTTCAAAATTTTGTTTAAGACTGGATTTCACATGGGTTATAAGCTTAGGGTCATTACCAGTAAGAATAAGGTCATCAACATATAGAACAAGTATGCTGAGATGGTTTCCTACTTTCTTGGTATAGACATTGGGGTCAGAATGACATCTAGAAAAACTAGTGTCAAGGAGAAAGTTATCCATTTTGGCATACCAAGCTCTAGGAGCTTGCTTAAGGCCATATAAGAATTTCTTAAGGCAGCAGACAAGGCTAGAGTTATTCTGAACATAGCCAGGAGGTTGTTCCATGTAAATTTCCTCCTGTAAATCACCATGTAAGAATGCAGACTTGACATCCATTTGATGGACTTCCCAGTTGTGTAAGGCTACAAGGGAAAGAACAAGGCGGATGGAGTTCATTTTTGCGACGGGAGCAAAGGTTTCATTGTAGTCAATCCCTTCAACTTGGGAAAAAAATTTGGCAACTAACCTTGCCTTAAGTCTTTCAACACTTCCATCTGATGCATACTTAGTTCTGTAGACCCATTTACATCTAACAAGTTTTCTTCCTTTTGGAAGAGGTACAAGATCCCAAGTATCGTTCGCCATTAATGAACGATATTCTTCATCCATGGTTGCATCCCAATCTGGATTCCCTGAAGCTTCTGCAAAATTTTCTGGATCATGATTCTCGGAAACTTGAGCCAAAAGACAAAAGGCTCGCTGAAACTGAGAACGTATTCGACGTTGATCTCTAGGATCACCGGAAAGATCACCAGCTGCTTCACATGTTGAACGGACCCATCAAGGAAGCACTTGTGTTGGTGCAACTAGAGGAACATGAGCAGGCAGAGGTGGATTTTCATCCTCACTGTCATCATCAGAAACTGGAGTTGGAAACCTGTCAAGGAAGTTGGAAGAAGAAGAAGAAGGCACAAACGCCGAATCAGGCTCGCAGGCCAAAGATGGCACAATCGTCGAGTTAGGCTCGCAGGCCAAGATATTTTCATCAAATTTAACATCTCTTCTAATGATTATATCATGAGAATGTGGTTGAACAAGTCTATAACCTTTTACATCTTCAGAATATCCAACAAATATGCACTTTTCACTTTTAGGCTGCAATGCTTTCCGTTTTTCATCAAGAATGTGAGCCCATGCTTCACTACCAAACAAACGGAAGTGACTTACATTAGGTTTAGTTTTACTCCATGCTTCTTCCGGTGTTATACCTTGTAATGCTTTAGTGGGGGTGTGATTTACTATGTAATTTGCACAATTAATGGCTTCAGCCCAAAATTGAAGACTTAGTCCCTTAGATTGGATCATACAATTAGCCATTTCTTTTAAAGTGTGGTTATTCTGCTCAGCTATACCATTTTGTTGTGGTGTATATGGAACAATGTGATATTGTTGGATGCCTTGTTCAGTGCAGAAATTAGTGAACTTTTTGTTAACATATTCTCCTCCATTGTCAGATCTTAACTTAATAATTTGATGACTAGATTGTTTTTCAACAAGGGCCTTGTAGGACAAGAACATGTTAAATACTTCACTCTTAAGTTTTAGGAAATAAACCCAATTGCATCTGGTGTAATCATCAATGAAGGTTAAGAAATATTTGAAACCAGAAAAGGAAGCAGATGGAAGAGGACCACACAAGTCACTATGCACAAGCTCCAAGGGAACCGAGGCGTGCCAAGAGGCACGTTGTCAAAACTGTCCCAATGATGTTTTTCGAGTACACAACCAGAGCAATAACCATCCATGCAAGATACCATCGGAAGACTGGTCACCATATTTTCTTTACATAGTTGTTGCGATGAGCGATAATTTAAGTGACCAAATCGCTCATGCCAAAGTTTGCTCAAGTTATCACTATGAGCAACAAAAACTGAAGGGAAAGGTTATGACCCAAAGTTGTTAACTTATACAACCTGGTAATATCATCAACAATTCTGGTAGCTAGGACCTGTTGAGGATCTTTAAAATCCTTGATTACAACTTGGTGAGGTGTAAAGGTCACAGTTTTACCTTCACCAGAATGAGTGATCTGATAGACTGATAACAAATTGCATGAAATTCTTGGAACACATAGTACATCACTAAAATGACCATTATCTACTGGAACTGTTCCAGCTCCTACAACACTTAGAGATCTATCATCACCAACAAATATTTGTTTGGTGTTACATTCATGCATAGTAGAAAAGATGGCTTGATCCTTAGCCATATGATACGATGCTCCAGAATCAATGAGCCATTCATTTGAGGTAGAAGAAGAAGATGCATTATAAGAATAACCAGAAGCACAAAGTGCATGTCCATGAGAGGCAGATTCTGAAGACGAATCTAGGCTGATGTGGTGCTTCTTCATTGCTGCTTCCAAGGCTGCCATCTTCTTGAAACACTTAGATTCATCATGATTATCTTTCCCGCAATAGTTGCAATGACGCTCAGTCTTCTTTCTTTTTGGCTTGGATCCTTTGTCATTTTTTAAAGAAGGAGCTGACTGAGAGGGTTTTGGACCCTTGTTTGACTTATTATTGTGAAAATTTTGTTTCTTGGGAGGCTTGGACTTTTCTTTCTATTGGGACAATAAGGCTTTCCCAGATGTATCTGCATTGTTGATTATTTTAAGATGAATGAGTTTATCTTGTTCTCTAATCAAGGAATCACAAAAGGATTCAAGACTAGGCTCTTGATAGCTAGCTGCATTCAAGGATGCTTTCATGGAGTAAAATGTAGATACAAAAATATAATATGCAAGTCCAAGTTTTGAAAGAATATGATAAATGCATTGTTTGTCTTCCCTCTCAATCTTACATTCTACACATAAGAGTTTAAGAGTTTTGTACTTAGATAAATAATCTTGAATGCATGAAAAGTCACTTGGATTTAAAGAAATCAACTCATTTTCGAGTTGGTGACCTCAAATTTCATTGTGTTTACCAAACACAGATTCCAACTTGTCCCAAGTAGCATTAGGTTCATCAATTCCAGATATGTGGAATCGCAAATCATTAGAGATTGACATCCCAAATCCACGAGCTTCATCACATCTATTTGCCCATTTTATTTTCTTATCATCATCAGTGGGTTCTTTTTCTTTCCCTGAAGTAATTCTGAAAAGTCCCCTACTTCGTAGAACATCCTCCATACGAGATTTCCATGAGAAATAGTTGGAACTGTTAAGTAGAATATTAGAAGGGGCGGCCATATTTGTAAATTAATGGATATAAAAGCAGAAACCAATAGTCTGGATGTGAAGAGATCGAAAAAATAGGTGGTTTAAAAAAAAACGACACTGAAAACTGACTCTGTATAATGAAGTTATGCTTGAACAAAGAAACTGTTGAAGATGTCCCCAATAGTGACGTGGTAGCTAGAGAATGTCCAGCAAAAAAAAAGAAAGAACCCCCCTCTTCCCAAGATGAACCTTTTGACAATCACTTTACAAGAAAGTTGCTTTTAAGTGAACCACTTTCGTAAAATAAGTGATTTCACTTTTACAATGATATTACTTTTAAATAGTGCAACAATAAAAAAAACTTAAGTGACTCACTTGTATTTTTTTTATTATTATTTAAGTGAGATGCACTTTTACAATAAAGTAACTTGAAATTAGAAATTGCATGCACTTTTTTTTTTTAAAGTAACTTCCTGAGACTTGAACTCAAGACCTATTAAGGAATAAAACAACTTTGAACCAAGTGAGCTAGATTAAAAGGTATGTAAAATATGGGAATGAGGAAGGTTTTTTTTTTTGTTTTTTTTGTTAACTCTTCTTGCTCAGTTTGCGTGCTTGCCCTTTTTCTTGCAAAACACACCACAAATCGAAACAAAAAAAACTTTTCCATACTTGTGGAGTTAGATCTTGTTAGCTTGCCCGAAGAGTTTATGTTTTCTCTCTGTTTCTGATTTGCCGAGATCGCTCAAGGTGCACGACAAAGAGCATACACAGCCGAGAAAAACCCTTTCCCTTTCTGTTTCTGATTTGCCGAGATCGCTCAAGGTGCACGGAAAAGAGCATACGCAGACGGGAAAGCAACAATCTGAACCCAAAAAATCTAACAGTAAAAAAATGATAAAATATGAGATTTTTTTCTTTTAAAAACATAAAATAAAAAATGCGTCACTGTAACATTATACCTTCAATTCTGATGAAATACGCGTTTCTAGAGCAACCGGGAACCGTTTTCGATAAAAAAAAAACTATTTCCCAATGGAAACGATGCTCCGGACGTAATGGAACACCTCCCACAACCCAAAAATGCACAAAAACACCAGAAATAGAAACCCTTTCAAGTTTCGGCAACAACAGTTCAAGATCTAGATAATAACCGGAAGCGGCATCTCATAAAAGCTCCGATACAATGTTCGGGTACACAGGGTACTATCAAAGGACCAAACACCAAGAGAAACCACTTCACACAAACAGATCATAGATCAACACACCGATGTTTTGACGTGGTTTAAACCCTCTTGAGGGAAACACTCCATGGCCTTGGCCAAATAGCTTCTATGGGACAATTTATTATGAAAAGAAAGAAAGTTACAAATGAGCTTCTCATAATTGATCAACTAAACAATGACCCTCCATGCTCTTTAAATAGAGATCATGGACCAATCGGGTGTTAAGACACGGATTAAGGTTAGGTTTGATCTAAGAGAAGTTGAGCCGTTGGATCACTATATGTTGGGAACATATCGTGACCGTCGGATTAAGTATTTACAAATGCATACTAATGCATACTAAAGAAACACACTATCCCTAACGGATATATTACACAAGTTGATCTTAACTAACTCCTAAGTGTCTAAATATCCTAACACAGTGATGCCATTTGGTCTGAAGAACGTGCCTGCTATCTTTTCCAGAGTTGTGGTCGCAGCATTTAAATATTTCATGCATAAGTTTTTAGAAGCCTATTTTGATGATTGGACAGTATTTGGATTGTTGAAGGACCATTGCGCAAACCTCAAATTGATGCTAGAAAAGTGCAGACAACCACAAATGTCATTAAAACTAAAGAAGTGTATATTTTGTGTACCCTATGGAATTCTGTTGTGACACATTGTGTGCAAATAGGGCTTGATGGTTGACCCTGTGAAGATCGCAGTTATTGTAAACTTGCCAACACTGAATTCAGTAAATCAGCTGCCCACCACATTGGGCCATACAGGTTATTATCAGAAGTTTATAAAGGGTTATGCTCAGATAACCACGCCAATGGAGAAACTGTTGAAGAAAGACGTGTAGTTCATCTGGAAGGCAGAATGTGAGTAAGGCTTTGACACATTAAAGGAGAAAATGGTAACTGCACCAATCCTAGTTTTTCCAGACTGGGAGAATCCATTCCATGTAGATGTTGATGCGTCATGTATAGCATTAGGTGTTGTACTAGCACAACCAGGAGAGGAAGGTATTGACCATCCCATTGCATTTTCGAGCAAAAAGCTCTCATCTGCAAAACAAAGTTATACCACCACTGAGAGAGAAGGTCTAGCTATGGCCTACGCACTGCAGAAATTTAGGCACTATTTTCTTGGTGCACATTTCTCTATGTTGACTGACCATTATGCTTTGAAATACCTAGTCAACAAGATAGTGTTAGGGGGAAGAATCTGTAGATGGTTGTTACTCTTTTAGGAGTATGAATTTGACATAGTGGTTAAGCCTGGAAGATTGAACTTAGGACCTGATCATCTGTCAAGGATCGAGGCAGGAGAAGACCCTACGAACCTTGAAGACAATTTTCCTGTTGCGCAGTTGTTTTCTATTCATATTGCCGATGACTACTATAAATATATCATAGGCTTCTTGACGAATGGGTTGGAACCCATAGAGTTTACTATGCAGCAGAAGAAGCAGTTGGTAGTAAGAGCAACAGACTTCACCATCATTGCCGGACAACTATACAAATTGGGGCCAGATGAAATGTTGCGTCGGTGTGTCTTAGAAAATGAGAAGTCATTCGTACTGGCTGATGCACACTCAAGAGTATCCGGAGGTCACTACGCAGGATGATCCATTGTGCAGAAGATATTGTGAGAAGGGCTATGGTGGCCTACTATTCACAAGGATGCAAAGGAACATTGCTAGAGCTGCGATGTCTATCAAAAGATAGGAAGGCCGTCGCGAAGAGATGAAATGCCATTGAATCCACAGTTGACATTACAGGCATTTGAGAAATGGTCCATTGATTTTGTGGGACCTATAAACCCACCGGGGAAGAGAATTGGTGCGAGGTACATTATTACTGCAACTGATTACCTCATCAGATGGGCAGAATCGAAGCCAGTAAAGGACTCTAGTGCAGTTACTGCCGCAAAGTTCATTTTTGAGAACATCCTTACAAGGTTTGGATGCCCGAAGATTTTGATGAGTGATCAAGGCACTCATTTTCTAAACATAACTATTGGGGCATTAACAGAAGAGTCCCACATTCATCATCAGCGAAGTACACCGTATCATCCACAAGCAAATGGAACTGTTGAAGTGTTCAATAAGGTACGGGAGAATGCTCTGACAAAAATATGCAATGTCAATAGGGATGATTGGGACCTACGCATTCCACCTGTTCTATGGGCATATAGAACTACTTGCAAAAAGATGACTGGCTGTTGATGTATATGTAACTTCGGAATGTATTTCATATATATTTATTGTACCTTTATTAGAGATGTGTTATTCCTCTATAAGGAAGTGTCGTCATGTGGATTGACAAGTGTCACAAGTGTGTGTACTTGCCGATGGGTTATTAGACCACCATGTGTGGGGTTGGCCCTAAAATATATATATTATATTGTGGATGTACCTAGCTAGACAAGTTGGCCCCATAAGGTCACTGGGAAAACAGGTTAGAATAAATAGAGATCAGGTGATCTATATTTAGATCATTCGAAAAAGTATATCTCTCTCACTCAGAAAGTGGCGCACTAGTGAGGAGGAGGATCATCTGCTACTAGGAGACTATCTCAGTGTATTTTGGTTGTACTTTGGTTGAGCCATTGCTTTCTCTATCATTGAGGAAGTTGTGGGGTTTTTCACCTTAGGGTTTTCCCCAAGGAAACTCTGTGTCTCTTGTCCCTCATGCTTTTGATTCTTGTGATGCTTGTGATGCTTATTGTGATTTTCATGCATTGATATACTGTATATGTTATTCTCTTAGTGAAGATCCTAGAGTATTGTGAATTAATGCTCAAAATTTAACATGGTATCAGAGCTAACCTGAGAAGAAGACATTTTGTAGTGATAGAAACTTGTGTTTCTTGTTTATTAGGTTTCTCTCCATAGATTTTGGAAAAGCAGTATAGTAGATTGACTCTACTCATCAAGGTGAATCTATCTGTCCAATCAAAATTCAATTCTGAGCATTTTCAGATTTGGCCCTAAAAATATGGGTTTCCACAAAAATAGGAATTTATGGAATCTGAAGACACAACTGGAAGCTCCTTCCAAAAATCGAATTTTAGAGCTTTGGATCGAGATTTTTGGCTGGGTATATCTCCGGGAAACTCAAACCCTAATTTAGGGCTCTCCCTAGTGAACTCGGGAGGACAAAAAGACAAATATGAAGGGTAAAACTTTGTTGATCTCAAATTCTGAATGCGCCAGGCTGATCAGCTCATCAAAGCGCATCTTTCTGTCCTTTCATAAAATTGAAATTCACATTTTGAATTTTTAGGGTTTTTTCGACAAACCCTAATCCAGGACCAGATCTAGTTTTTAGCATTTCAAGTGGTAAGACCTAAATCTTTTCTATTTCCATTTGAAGTACTCTTTAAGATGTCTTACCACACCAAGCTTGAGGATAAGCTTGAAGGGGCTGATAACTTCCGAGCTTGGAAGTATAGGGTTGGGTTAATCCTGGAAGAGAATGAGTTGGACTCATATATAAAAGAAGACATCCCTATCCCAGAGGATGAAGAGGCCAAGGTATTGCATAAGAAGAACTTGGTCAAGACAAAGAGAATAATTGCTGATTCTATCAAAGACCATCTCATACCCCATGTGTCTTCTCTAAACACACCTAAGGAGATGTTTGACTCTTTGACCAAGCTATTTGAAGGGAAGAACATAAATTGAAAGATGACTCTGTGGAATCAATTGAAAGGGGTCAAGATGTTGAATGGAGAAACCATTCAATCTTACTTCTCCAAGGTCTCTCAGATCAAGGAGTAACTTGAAGCTGTGGATGAAGTAGTGGACAATGGTGAAGTTGTTATGACCACTCTAAATGGCCTACCTAGGTCATGGGACTCCTTTATTCAAGGAATCTGTGCAAGAAAGAAATTGATCTCTTTCAGTAAACTATGGGAGGAATGCTCTCAAGAAGAAGCTAGGCTTGTAGTTCGTGAGAAAAAGATGGGAGGTGAAGATCAAGCTCTCGCAACTCACACCAAAAGAAGCAAGCCCAAGAAGGAGCACTCTCGCTACAAAATATCCTATCAAAAGAATAAGAAGGATCTAAGATGCTTCACATGCAATGAGAAGGATCACTTTGCTTCAGATTGTCCCAAGAACAAAAGGGATAATAACAACAACTTCAACAAGAAGAAGAAGGGCAGCAAAAGAAAGTTCCATGCTCGTGCTTTCGAGGATGATGAACCTCCAAAGAAGAAGGCTAGGGAAGAAAGTGATGATGACTCATCAAGTGAAGAAGAGTATGTTCTAATCTCTACTCTCACAGGTACTATCTCCCATGGTTGTAATGATTGGTTGATTGATAGTGGGGCTTCCAAACACATGAGTGGGTTTAAGGAATATTTTGTGAATCTATATGAACATGAATCACCCCATAAGGTGAAACTTGGGGATGATTATCAATACCCAATCAAAGGATGTGGTGAAGCCTCCTACAACCTAGATTCTGGAAAATCTTTGAAGATGAAAGGTCCTTTATGTACTTGGGCTCAAGAAGAACTTACTCTCCATCTCTGCATTGGATGCAAAAGGTATGAGGGTTGCATTTGTAGATGGCCAAGTCCTAATGTGGCCAAAGGGTAAAACAATCGATGATGTAGTAGTGATTGGAGAGCAAGAGGGAGGTTTGTACAAATTGAAGGGACAACCTGAACATGCCATGGTGACATAAAGACAAAGATTCATCCATACTCATGGATCACATAGAGGTATGTATAATTTGTTTTTGCAAAAGTTAACTAATGAGTTATGCAGGTCATTGAAGAGAACAAGAACACATTGCTAGACATAACTAGCAAATATGGTGACCAGGTATGTGTTTCTTATATCATAGGATCTATCATATAAGTATGCATGGCATGATTGATGATGATTGTTCATAAAGTCATAAGTTTGAATAATCATGGGTATATGCATATTATGTGTCTTACCTTAATTAATGATATCACTAACCAGAAGAGACATAGGTTTGAGTAATTACAGGTTTAGACAAATTATGTTTCTTATGATATGACTAACCATAAGAGTCCTATATAAACCTTGAATGCTAATGCTTATTATTTCTGTTTGAAAGGATCACGACTATACATGCTTGAGATTATTGTGTTTTAATAGTATACTAATGAATGTATGATTTTGTATGAGATCACAAGGATAACACAATCATGATACTAATAAGCATGCATAGGGACCAAGAATGAATATGAGTTCAAGAACAGGTAATCCGGGAAATAAAGATCAAGAGCGAGCACACTCTAGTGGTTTCTGTAAGGGTGCAGATATTCAGAGGGAGTTGTCCATCTCTCTACATTCCACAACAGAAAGGTGTAGAAGGACTCCAGTAGCTCTTGCAAGGAAGCAAAGACTCAGAGGGAGTCCACCCAACAAACAAACAAAGTTAAGTATTTTAATTATCATTTCCTGCATATTTGTTTGCTTAAATAAAATTGTTCAATGATGTATATGCTCATGTTCCTAGACTTAGGATATGTATTGTGCATATTAGAATGATTGCATTAATAAATAGTATACTACTAATATGCATGTGTTGGGTAAGTGGCCTATGGCACTGTACAACATTCCATTGCTACTTATCTAGAATGAAACCTCTTTGCTGACATGTTGGGAGTAGTGCAAAATCTTAACAATGTTCTAGTAGAGACTGGAAGGTATCTAGAAAGTTATGGAACATGGATAAATGTTGTATTGAAGCATTGGATAAAATAATTGCATGATTGTATGACATATATTCTTATGTGTAATATTTTGTTATGAAACTATGAGATATTTCTAATCATGCAATTTAACTTGTCTTGTAGGAAAGATCATATACGAGCACCTACAAAAGAAGGACTACAACATTTGTTTCAGCAACAAAGTTATCTATTGAAGATATTGAATATACTATGAAGTTCCCAAGATTCGGGAAGAATGCCATGATCGAGGAGTACCAGTCGATCATGAAGAATGATGTTTGGGATGCAGTTCCAAGACCTGAAGGGAAGTTTGTTATGACTTCCATATGGATCTATCAGATCAAGCATGTTGTAGATGGCAGCATAAAGAAATATAAAAGTGATGAAATAGAAGATACACCAGATGGATTTCAAGACAACATTCTTGAATGGTGTAGTTGAAGAAGAAGTGTATGCGGAGAAGCCACTTGGTTCTGAGACACATGACAGGGAGTCATATATGTGCAGAACTTGGTATGGTAGGATAGACAACTTTCTATCCAGTTTGGGCATTACCAAGAGTAAAGAGGATTCCAACATTTACCATAAGGTTGAGGAAGGGAATCCTGTGATTCTACTCCTATATGTGGATGACTTATTTGTAATAGGAGATGACAGACTGATTGCAGATACTAAGAGGAAGCTTGCTACTGAGTTCGATATGAAATATTTGGGAATGATGCATTATTTCCTAGGTATGGAGGTGTGGCAGAGTGTAGGTGGGATCTTCCTTGGTCAAGGAAAGTACACAGTAGATATCCTGAAGAGATTCGGGATGACGGATTGCAAGGCCATGGCCACACCTATGGCATCGAATCTAAAGCTTCGATGTGATGCTTCATCTGAGCCGGTTGATGTCTCTATGTATCGTCAGATGATTGGGTCCTTGATGTACCTGACGAACACGAGACCAGATATTTTATTTGCGGTGAACACATTGAGTCAGTTCCTGACAGATCCGAGGAGTGTTCACCTAGTTGCTATAAAGCATGTTCTAAGGTACCTGAAGGGTAAAGTGGATTATGGGCTCAAGTATGAGGCGAATCAAAAGTTTAACCTGCAGGGTTATGTTGATTCAGATTGGGATGGCAGTGCTGTAGATAGGAAGAGCACATCTGGGTGCTGCTTCAGTATGGGATCAGGTGTGATATCTTGGTTTAGCAGGAAGCAGTCCTGCGTAGCACTGAGTACAGCTAAGGCAGAGTATGTTGCAGCTTGTTCAGCTAGTTGTGAAGCAGTATGGCTATAGAAGCTACTGTATGAGTTATTTGATCTCCCGTTGGATGCTACTGGTATCTTCTGTGATAACCAGAGTTGTGTGAAGCTGTCTGAGAACCCAGTGTTTCATGACAGGTCGAAACACATAGAGATCAAATATCACTATATCAGGGATAT
The DNA here is from genome assembly GCA_027924585.1 of Larix kaempferi. Lineage (NCBI taxonomy): Eukaryota > Viridiplantae > Streptophyta > Pinopsida > Pinales > Pinaceae > Larix > Larix kaempferi. Next base: position 51,399,677 of record BSBM01000299.1, on the reverse strand, counting down.
ATTGTAGAGAGTAGCTGTGAAGCTCCTGTATGTTGCGACGGATGAGTAGATTGCAGATGTACTGACAAAGCCACTAGCCAGGGTGAAGTTCAAGTACTTCAGGGAGAGGCTTGGCATTCTTCAAATTGATGACACTTCGAGGAAGAAGTGATGGACACATTTGCTGAATCCATTCCAAGCATGTTGGAAGGAGGATCCTTCACATGGCTGTGGATGTAAGCACTGGATGATGAGCATCAGGATGATGTTATGGTTTATGCTGGATATGATCAGTTGGATCATTTATATGTATATGTATGTATGCATCATGTTGGATGCTGGATATGATTAGTTGGATCATTTATATGTATATGTATGTATGCATCATATTGGATGCTGGATATGATCAGTAGGATCATTTGTATGTATTTTGTATATGCATCATGTTGGATGCTTGGACCATGTATCTATATATGTATCAGGTGGATACATTATATGTATCAGGTGGATACATTGTATGATCAGGTGGATCATGTATGGTGATATGTATCATGTATTTGTATTTCTATCAGGTGGATACACTGTATGATCAGGTGGATCATGTATGATGATATGTATCAGGTAGATACTTGGTATGCATCAGGTAGATGCATTGTATGATCAGGATGATCATGGATGACGAGCTTCAAGATGTTGCTCCAGATGACATGCAGCAGGATGTTGCAGTGATGATGATCAGGATGATCATGTTTACATCAGGATGATGTATGGTGAGTATCAGGTTGATACTCTATGGCCATGGATCAGGTTGTGCAAATGAGCATATAATTTGGCCCTGGGAGATTTGCAGATAGTCTTTCGAGGTTTTGCCTATGGCAAATAATTTGGCCCTGGGATATCTGGCAAATGCTCTTTCGAGGTTTTTCTCTAGGAGGACATATAATTTGGCCCTGGGAGATTTGCAGATAGTCTTTCGAGGTTTTTCCTATGGCATATAATCTGGCTTTGGGATATCTGGTAGATGCTCTTTCGAGGTTTTGTCCTATGGCATATAATATGTCCCTGGGAGATCCTATAGGTAGAGTTGTGTGCTTGTAACAGCCTAGGATGCTCTTGCGAGGTTTTGTGGTGAGGTCACATATAATACGGCCCTGGGAGATCCTATAGGTAGATCTGTGTGCTCGTAACAGCCTGGGATGCTCTTTCGAGGTTTTGTGATGCACGTAATAAGTCCTGAGGATTACATAGTATGGCCAGTGATGACGAAGACTTGCAGGTGGTTGGCCTACATCAAGTATGAAAAAGGGCTGGCTCTGTAGAACTTCCTATGACGAGTAGAGTCAGAGATTGGTTGAGATAGCAACAGCAGTGACGATGATGATGACGATGCATCGATGACGATGATCCCGAGAAGAAGACTTGTCTAGCAGATCTGTGTCGAGAAATACCTTCCTAGTTAAGAGGGAGCGTTGATGTATATGTAACTTCATAATTTATTTCATCTATGTATTTCATATATATTTATTGTATTCTTATTAGAGATGTGTTATTCCTCTATAAAGAAGTGTCGTCATGTGGATTAACAAGTGCCGCAAGTGTGTGTACTTGTCGATGGGTTATTAGACCACCATGTGTGGGGTCGGCCCTGATATATATATATTATATATTGGATGTACCTAGCTAGACAAGTCGGCCCCATAAGGTCGGATAGGGTCGTTGGTCAGTCTGGCTAGGTCAGGTAGGTTGAGGCTAGCCATGAATGGCAGACTGGAAGAAGGATGTGACACAGTAGTGGGTTGGACCAAGTTGGGGCCCATGCCCCCAAGTGGAGGGACAAGGTGTGGGATGTTGCCCCCAAGTGGGGGAACGAAGGTGGTATAGGATGGTCCTACACCACCATGGGTAGTGTGAGCCACTGATGGAGTGGGTATAGGTATTCCAGCTGCGGGAATATGTGCAGTGAGGGGAACGGTAGATGTGGGCCCCATTGAGGGCATACCCATAGCGGGAGTAGTAACTGGTGTAGTAGTGGATGGGCCACCAATGGTCCCTACCAAGAAAGGAGTGGAAGTCACGCCAGCCATGGGGCTAGTAGGGGCAGTATAAATGGGGTTCTCAGACTCTTCTTCAGAATCGGAGGTAAAGTAAGGGGCGTCAATATCTAGTGACGGAGTCCTATGACGTTGACGAGTGGAGTCAAGTGACAAGGCTCTAGATCTGTGATAAGTGGTATCAAGTGATGATGATCTGTGGCGATGACAGGTGGTGTCAAGTAAACCGTGCTGTGGGGGCTCGCCCCTGAGGCACCGAGAATGTCTCGGGGACTCAATGGTGACAGATGGTGTCGAATCTCTGTGGCTTGAGGTGAGTAAAAAATAGCTCAAAAACCCTAATGCAACCGAGTGTGCAGAAGGAGAGCTCAAAAAACAAGGCACTCAGGCCAACAACCAATTCAAAACACCCACTGTAACAGCTGTGCTACAATAGGTGGAGTGTCAACAGAAATGGTCATAATACCAACAAGCAGCAGGTTTCCTAAAAATATAAAATGGTGGACTCACTAGACCAAAAGGAGGTAAGGGAGCATGCAAACACCTAACTAAAAAGTATTCTGACTCAACTAGACATATCCTCTTCAAGGTGATGAAATCCAAGTCAGACAATATGAATAGGAAAGCCAAGTGGCTAAGATGTCCCCCTACCGGGAGGGACACCGGGTAGTCAATCCTAGAAGAATGGCAACTAAGATACCCCGTTCATGACACGTCCAGAAAGGTGAATCTACCGTTTGATCCTTTTACCGCAATACCCCTATACAGGGATATCCCGAGAACTGCAAAAGGTAGCCCTTCGGTTACTGAGTGGAGTGCGGTATTCCACTCAGGCCTCCGGAACCAGTATCGCGACTTCAACCCTCCTAGGGGAGAGGCCCTCTGGTAAACTGGTTGTGACCGTGCCAAAAAGTACTAGGAGATTTTGGTTCCCTAATTGGACAACAACTATGTCTCAAGTGTAAGTAACCGAGGGTTGTTATTGGAAGCCTATCCCCACGATCCTACCTAACTACAAAGATTCTTTTGTGTTCTCCAAGTGGGGTTAGAATATTGGTTGAGTTAAGTAGTTTTTAAGGCTCACTTGAATTATGTGACAGAGTGTGTGCTCGTGAGGTGATGATGAACCCAAGTAGAAAGTGCCACTAGGGAGGGCAACTTTCTATCTAGCAATAACAATACAAAAATGAACTTTTAAAATGCACAATTTTCTTTTTCCAATGTAAAGTGCTGAAAATGTAAAAACGATTCTGTAAATGAAACAGAAATAAAAACTGCAGAAAAATGCTGTAAGAAAGGGTGGCTGCAGGTAGGACAGAGGGTTGTGCTGGTGCAGAAAATAGTGCAGCAAAGTTCTGGGTTCAAAACAGGGAAAAATTTGTAGAAATTAGACTGCGGGTTTTGGGCAAATCTGGGCGGTCGGACCATGAAAAACAGATGAACAGTCGCAGGTGGGTTGTGGGTTCTAGGCTGAAAAACGCAGTCGGGACGCAGGAAAAACGCCGAAAGGCGCCGGCGGGTTGCGGGAAACTGGCTGAAAGCCGCAGGTGGGAGGTAGAAAAGACGTCGAAATGCGCCGGTGGGTTGTGGGAAACTGGCCGAAAGCCGCAGGCGGGACGCACAAAAGACGCCGAAAGGCGCCGGCGGGTTGCAGGAAACTGGTCGAAAGCCGCAGGTGGGACGCAGGAAAGACGCCGAAAGGCGCCGGCGGGTTGCGGGAAATTGGCCGAAAGCAGCAGGAGGGACGCCGAAAACAGGATAATAGCCGTAGTTAGACTGTATCAAACATGCTAATAGCCACGGCTGGATCGCAGGTAACAGACTGAAAACGATCGGCAGGTTGCCGGAAACAGTCTGAGAGCCACGGTCGGGTCACAGGTAAGTTCCTGAAAGACGCGGTCGGAACGCGACTGTGGGGGGAAAAAACGCGGTATACGTCGGCCGAAAGGGACAACCGAACAGAAAAAAGATTTAAAAATTGTAACCAGAAATTCAAACCTAGGGGAGTTGCCAAAATTGTAGCTAGGGTTTTACCCCTAGCTTGTGCAAATGAGCACCTACTAAGGAGAATGGACTCCTTAGTAGCAGTTCAGTAAATGGAAATTAAAATGCTAAAACAAAAATGTAAACTATTCTAAAACATGTGCATGAAACATAAACAACAAAATGTAAATAATGGTTTTTGTATTAATTTTACCTCCAATGTGAAGGTTGGTGAAGCTCTTGCAATGTCCAAGAGGGTTGCTCCAAGCTCCAATGTGCTCCTTCTCTTTCTCCAATGGTGGGAATGGGCCAAAAGGGGCTCTCAAGGTGAAAGTAGCTCAAGGGTGAGCTAGGGTTTCGAGAGAGATTTTGGCAGAGTAAGGGTATACTTGATTGTGGATATGGAATAACAGGTCTCCATCACCTATTTATAGTTTTTTGGTGGTGGAGTGCTGGCCCATGGTTTTGGGAACCATATGGTTTAGAGTAGCTGTATAGGGTTTTTTCCTCCTTTTACTCATTATTTTATATTTTTTATTCCCTTTTTAGAGGGATTTTGCTATTTTTGGAGGGAAAAGGGTTTTTTTTAGCCTTTTTAAGGCTTTTTTGATGGTTTTGTAGCCTTTTGGAGGCATTTTAGGCCTTTTGGAGGCTTTTTAGTGGGATTTTCAGGGTTTTTAAGGGAAATATGGTAGGAAAATGGACAAATGAGCCATGTAATGGGGTAGATGAGGTAGTGAACACTTTTTGGGTGTTAACAATGCTTGTTTTTCTCTATCACATTGTCAGTGTTTGGTTAATGTCACAAGATTAAATTGAGTCATTGGCATTGCTACAACACCTAACACAAGACAAGCACTTAATAAAACTTTGAGGATTTTTGCCTAAGCTAACAAAATGGTTGGGATTGAACTACTCTCCCCCTTTAGTTAGAAATGGTCTCCATTATGTGTTGTCATTGCATTGCTTCAATTTACAAAGGGGAAGCACATGCTAAATTTTCTCCAACGTGAACCATTCGGATTGTGCAAGATATTACCTAAATTTTGACAACTCTAAATAGTTTAATCACCTTATTGTGCATATTCTAGTTTGTTGTTATAAGACCTTTAATCCTTTGGTGTTGGGGCACACCATTCTATATCAATGTCCATAGGTTAGTCTATGACATAGTTGATTGCTCCAACAATGGTGTGGTATTCAACCAAAGTAGATCCATGTTGTTGGATGTAAACAAAAGTAAGTCGATATGGAATTATTGAAAACTTTTTTGAGAATGATGTAAGGTCCATAATGTATGCTAGAAATGGAGAAGTCAAGGTAAGAATCTAACCTACTAAACTGAGGTAAGACTATTATGCTGATATAAGATCTTTGGGAAGCATAACAACTTAATGTTGATTGGTGGAACCTGTTGAAAATTTATCATTGATGTCAAAGCAAGTGGGATTATAGCCATCATGTTAAGTCGATTATGCCATAAAACAAGGATGAGTACAATCAACATGATGAGCTGGAGTTACTATACAATATTGTTTCAACCTAAGAAGTGACTCAACACTCGTATAAATAGAGTAAGTGATCAATCTATTCAATTATCCATCCAAGCAAGTATGGATATCTGAGTAAGTGTGCCGATTTCAAGTAGAAGATGAATTTCTGGGGCTTAGTGAATAATGTTTGTTCGTGCTAAGTGCGCACATTTGAGTACGCAGTACATGTGAAAATCTGATTGCACAAAAGATGATCAAAACATAGCACCGATTAAGTAGAACATTGGGTGCACATAACTGAAGTAGGGATCGTGAGTGTGCGCAAAAGAAGGTAAAATAGTGAACACGAAAAGTGTGAAGTTATGTGCGCAAACCAAAATATAGTGCGACAGAAGACCATCTATTTCTATATCTCAGGGTGGTAGGACGGGGCAAGGAAAGGAGATTGCAGTCTCCTCTCAGCTTGGTTCCTGAACATAAAAAATTGGTGCTTGCGCAGATCATTGGTGTCCTCATAGCTTGGAGCCTACGTAGATGATTGGTGTCCTCATAGGTTGGATCCTATATTAGCAAGTTGGTGTTTGTGCAGAGGATTGTTGTCCTCACACGTTGGAGCCTGTATCAACAAGTTGGTTCTTGCATAGAGGATTGGTGTCGTCACAAGTTGGAGCTTGTAATCAACAAGTTGGTGCTTGCATGTGGGATTAGTGTCCCAATCAGATTGGTGTTTGAGTGAGTTGGTGATCACATCATTGGAGATTGGTGTTTCCCATCTATCTATGTAATTCCATTTTCATACATATATATAACATTTGTTCAAATATTCCACTCACAATTGTCTCGTATTGATGTGTTTTTAAAATAGGATTTGGTGTATGATTTTTTAAGTGAAAAATTGTTTAATCTGTGCATGATACCGATTCACCCCCCATCTCGGTATCATTAAGAATTCCAACAACTGATATCAGAGCGGGTCCTTCAGGAACAATCTAACCACTGGAAGGAAAATCATTGCGCATATATGGCTTGTGAGGAATTTCATTTTAACATGGATAGAGCCCCCTTGTACACTTGAACAAACTATCTTCTTTGGAGCATACAAATGGAAGCTTATTTGCAATCTCGTGGACTTGATATTTTGCAGTCAATTGTTGCAGAATATACTCCTTCAAAAAGGTCACCAAAATATGCTGCCAAAAATAAATTGAAAATGAGTAACAAGTTGGAAATGGATGCCATTATGGAAGGTTTGTCTAATTATGTGAAAGATAAATTTGGAAAATGTATCTCAGCCGAAGAGCTCTGGGACAAGCTAAAAAATCTCCGCAAGACTAAGGAAGTGATCATAGAAAGTAAATAATCGAAGAATAGGATGAGAGGAGCACATCCATCAATGAAGAACCATCTGAAGCAACCTCAATAGATACTACAAGAGAAATCTGCAGGTATGAAACTCATTCTTATTTTGAAAATGAATCTAGTAGTATGCATGACATGAGTTATAATTAGGAGTTCAAAAGTAAAGAAGAAGCCCTTGAGTCTGAAAATGAAGAAACTGGAGACGATGACTAAAAGAGTGAACTAATAAGTGATTTAAGAAAAATAAGAAGAGAAAATGAAGGATTAATGGAACAACTACTACAATATGAAGAAAAGGCTTAAATAGAGGAGGCAAAGATTACACAAGAATTCCTAGTAAATCAATTAAGTGAGAAGGAGATAGTATTCCAAGAACAAGAAGCTAACGTTGTTGCTCTAAGAAAAGAAAATCTATCTTTAAAAATAAGGTTGCAAGAGTCCCAAGAGGAAGTTCATAGCTTTAACAAACAAGTGACACAGATCATAAATGAACAAAAGGATCAACTACTTGATGCGGAAGGGACAATTAATGGCTTGAAAATCCAATTAGATGAGGCCAGGAGGGATGAAGAAGATTTAACAGAACAACTTTATGAGAAGAATGAAACCTGTAAAAAGCAAAGGCTTGAGATTCTTTCACTAAAGGAAGACCTTGATAAGACAACCGCTCGATTGGAAACAAATTCAAGATTTGGAAAAAGCACCATGATCTTAGAACACATCCATAGTTGTGAAAGATCATCACATGATAAGACTGGTCTTGGGTTTTACATAAATCAAGATATTCTTGAAGAAAGCCTCAAATTGTCTGAAGAAAAGGTTAAGGAAGACATCAATATGGGAGGAAAGGAAAATCCACCAAAGTCTGACAAAAGCAAATACATAATGATGGTACTACCAAGAAGACAATATATACTTAGGTACAAAAAACCTTTTCTTGGTTGTTGTTTCTCATGTAATATATTTGGTCATAAAGGAGTGGATTGTGAGGTACAAGCCAAGAGTAACTTTATGAACAACAAAGTAAAAACAATTAATGAAATTTCTATATTTTGGAAGTGCAACAATTCTGGACATATTCCAAAATTATGCAACAATGTAGTATGTTACAAATGTAACATCTTAGGTCATAAATTTTAGAACTTTGAGAATTCAAAAAAATCAAACAAATTTTGGAATAAAAAAAAGAGGGAAATATTGAAGGAAAATCTCAGCCAATTCTATATGTGCTACAAAAAAGAGAAATTTTTGGAGATCAAGAAAGAGAAAAATGTAGAAAGGTTTGGAAATGGAAGTCAACATACCAAAAAGGGGAAATCGATGGATTGGTGCTATGCGTAGAAAGTGAAAGGACAATTGAAAATCAGACCAAGTCTTTTGCATTAAAACAAGAAATTACAATAAAGGATTTGGGAGACGAATCTCTCTGTACTCCATGTACTTCAATATAGGGGTAAACCATAGACAACCTGACCTGTCGCAGAAAGAAGGTAGTGTGAAAAAGGGGACTGCTACAAACCATGAGCATTAATGACATGTAAAGTAGTGACACGAATAAGACACGGTGTCATTAATAACCAGTGGTAGAGGATGGTTAAATGTATTTGGACCAAATCAAGGTGAATCCAAGTAATACAAAAGGATATAAAGGAAACATGAGAGTACAAAGCTTCTAATGCAAGTCTTCGACAACTTATAAAGACAGTCACTAGCCTCTACTGAAAACATCAGTCACAGAATAAGCATAAGATAGAAAGGTTAGAGATAGAGGAGAGTGATGGTGCCCAAGATACAATGCATAACAAAGAATCCATCAGTGGGTTTGCATGAAGGGACTGTACAGATAGCAGAACCATCAACATAAAAGATGGTAAAGTTCCCTCGTGACTACATTATTCCAAGAAAACCCAATGCGACATCAGTCAACCTACCTGTTGTGGAAAAAATTGTACATGTTAACTCTTCCAATTGGTAAGAGGCAAAGCCTTGTAGGTTGCAGCAAGGCCTCAATCCTTTGAGGCCCTTTTGTGTGTGGTTGGTATTCCTCCAAGTGATCCTGCAAGAGATTGTTAGTGTAGTTTGTTACACCTAAATCTTGCCATCATCATAATTAGTGTAAACATTCCCTGAAGTTCCTTAACTAAGTCATTAACCCGGAAGAGATACAAACCTTTTCCTACCAGGTTTTGAGAGGTCATCACAGGTTGTCCTAATGTAATTTGCGACGTCGCAGGTTGTCCTCTTATAGACTGCGACGACGTCAGTTAATTGACTAAAATAGATTCTTCGAGCCCATTCTCGAAGGTAGCTGATTTGTACCCCTATCCCTAGCCTTTTGGGGAAGCTGGCATTCAGTTCCTAGCCTCTTGGAAGGATCCCCTACCTCTCTCCTACCATATCTCAACCTACCCTATCCACTTAGTCCTATATAAGTGAAGCTCACTCCCATTCCAAAAGGAGGAAGTCTATAGTATCTAATTGTTGGTGAAATTAGCTTAGGAGAGATCTATACTCATCCCTTAAGAGATCCATCATCCCTTTGGAGGCTTTGGCATTGGCTTGATCGAAGAAGGATTGCTACGTTAATTCATTGGTTGTAATCTCTTCATCCTATGTATTTCCCTTTTAATACAGTAATATAAGTGCTTTCCACCAAATCTCATTGTGTTAATGATATTTTGTGTAGTTTTCCTTCTTAACTGCTTACTTATATCTATTATTGTGTAGGTGCATTTTACTACTTGTTCTATTGTATTGTCTTGACAGGTTTTGCAACTCAGGTATGAAGACCATCAAGCTTGGATCAACATTCAAGGAGAAAGGAGCAGCGATTCAAAAGGTAATGCATCTAGTTCCTTAATCTCTAATTAGATCTAGGAGGGTTATTTATGTTCTCTCTCTATTTGTTCTAGACTCACGTTGAGCTAGGGAGATCAGGCCTCGAGTACGCTCTTGGTAGATTGTCCATCAAATCTGGTGACCATACTAGGGAATACATTGTTTGTAGTTTTCAATTTGAATTCCATTTTCAGTTGATTTCTTTTATAAGCCATTTTATTTTTCCTCCTAATTCTTTTTCACCATCAGATCTTCACTTTGAAGAGTCTAAGTCCTCCTATGAGTCTGTACTCACTATTTTCAAACAATTTCATTGCTCATTGTTTGGAGATTTGTTCATTCTTGAACTTGGATCTCTCCCGTCACACTTGGGCAGTGCAACTAGAGCGTTGATTTGACCTCTATTTATCTATCTTTTGGCCTATTGTTGCAACCCATCCAGTGGTGTCCTGCGACATCCTCGCAATTCCTGCACTGGTGACTTGCGATGGTCGCTCTATGTATACACAAAAACTGCGACGATCTATTAGAATTGTTATATGGGCGTCCCCCTCCATCTTTTTTATTTGAGTCTTGGTTTGGTGTGCAGACCCCTCTGTGCTGCAAGATCCAGTCAGAGACCCTTTTGATCAGTGTGTTGAAAGTGTTTAGTTTTTGTGTGGGTTGTATTGGGCCTCATTTCTTGACAAGCTTAAGCTTGGTAGCGGAGGACACCTTGGTTTCCCCATCTTCATCCACTTAGCCTTGTCATCACCCCTCTTCTCACCTGATCTAATCCTTGCATTGGATCTGATCCTGAAATCCTTTTTTACACTTGTTGTTAAGCTTTGTTTGCTTTCGGTTGTTTGATTGAGTGTTTTGAGTGTTTTGAAGTGTTTTCAGTCCATTTGAGTGCTTGTCTTTTGCTTGAGATTTCCTGAGTGTTTAGAGTGCTGCAAATCAATTTTCTTTTCAGTTATCCATGCTTAAAAATATCATTGTTATCAAGTCATAATCTTGGCATATCATTGGAAAATTGAAGGTGCATCATTTTTATTGTTTTCAAGTATATTTGGAAATCATTGTAGAAATTGATTCATGCATTAGAATGGTCATTTATTAATCTTTTGGAAAAGTTTGAAGAAGAATTAGTCATTTGTACTTTTCAGGAATTGTGAATCATTCATCTTCCTGAAGAATTCAAATGAGTTCAAGTTTTTTACAAAAGTAGCTCCATGCTTGAAAGAATTGTATGCATTTTTGGTTTTTAGTGTTTTTAAGCTATCATAGTGAAATTGAAAAGTTAAAGTGCTCTAGATAGGAAATTTCTCTCTTTAAATCTCTTACAGTTTTGATTTGAAAAGGCAAAAGAAAATGTTTAGATTTGAAAATGGAAAATGAAAAGAGTACTTTTGTTATCAAAATTTGGTAGATTTTGGGATTGTGTTGCTTTAGTAAAATCATTTAGAAAGAAATTTCTCCCTCCCATACATAGAGTTCATCAAAAGAAAAGTACATTTTTTGCATGTAGTTAGGGCCTGCATTATGTTTACGATTATGTACTCACCTCATGCATTCACCTAACCATCCAAATAGAATTAACGACAGAACTACAGTAAAATTTTTAGTAACTTGTGTGCAAGTTAGAGACGCTTTTCGGTGTCATAAAATGTGGCAGCTATCGTTACTTGCCAGCATTGTATTCCAGGGGTATTGTAGTCTTCCACGTACTTACCGATATATCGAAGCTCTTTCACGTACCAACCAGGTATATCAAAGCTCTTTCACGTACCCACCAAGTACTTCATGTACTTGGCATATATCGAAAGGTGTTTCATGTACTTGGCGTATATAGAAACGTGTTTCACGTACTCGGTAGTATATAGGAAGGTCTCACGTCGTACGGTTGTGCATTAGACAGCACCACTATGGATTTGAGCTCCCACGTACCTTGCGTTTATCGAGAGACACCATTAGGATTCCTGAGACTAATTTAGTTAATCTTTTGGCTATCTTGATAGAGTAATACACTGAGAACAACACTCGGGGAGATTACTACACACGTACCATCCAGGTAATCGGGTATTCAGGAAAGGGTACGGTCCAAATCCTCCTTGTCTTGTTTTACTATTGGAACTTGTGGTATATAGCGATTTGCGAAGCCTTGAAAATCCTGTGAGGTTCCAAACTTTTGAATCCACTCTTGTCACATAAGTTTGCTTGCGGCCTTATCTTGTGTAGGATTTTTTCTGGACTGCTTTTCGTTTGTTTAGCTTGCCCTAGGAGAAACTTTTGTTTTAGTCACTCTGGTTGAATTTCCTTGGAGAAGGTCCCGTAGGATTCAGAACTTACAACCCGAATATCCCCTTAACCAAGAGGTAATTCGAGGGTAAGGATGGACCCACAAGCCACGGTCATGTCACCTGAAGTAGAAAACCCTACTTTGAATGTTGGAGCACATTTGTTTCCTCTAGATTCACCTGCCTCCCACCCCCCTGCAGGGTGAAGAAGCACAAAATTCTACTTCACAAGAACTACCTCCCGTTCTACCGAGAGAGCCTGGATCGTTGGAATGGTTAAATTCACCACAAGACGGCCTTGCAGTAGCTGTTGGTCCAAATGCATCCTATTGGACATCATATCTGGGCCACCCAATGGCTCATTTTACAGTTGCATCCCCACCCAGTTAGGCTACTCCTGATGACCCTCTAGCACATTATTCCCAGCGGTTAACTCGATTAGGTGATATGGCCGCGGAGTTTCAAAGACAAAGTCTTTCACGAAGGGTTGAAGACCCTACGTTACATCCTTATCACAATCTCTATGCTTATGATTCACCAGAATCATCCACACAACACATGACTACTTCTGAAACTGGTAAACCATCACTTCTTTCACATACACCCCCTAGACAAGAGACCAGTTCAGTACCTCTAATGACCCAATCTGTTGAAGGATAATAGTCCAACACACCTGTTACCACCACGATTATGTCACCTACTCCTCCCCCAACCCAAAACTCATGGGGAGGATACTCTTTACCCCCTACCTTCCTTATAGGTAATGTTAATCCTACGGTAGCTAATCAGCAACCCATGTTGGGTCAACCTTTACTTAGTGTTCAACAAGTTGTTGCTGGGGATAAGCCTCCGTCTCTTAACCATAATACTGTAGGAGGAGTTCCCATCGGTCCTTCCATTGAAAATTCCTTACCTCCTGGACCTTCCACGATGAGACTATCCCATGTCGGGGGACCATCCAATGTAATTCAACCACCATCGAGTCAAGCATATCCAAGTTATATCAACCTTGTTTCGGGACAACTCAATCCCGAAAATGCACTCTACGTGGTACCCTACCCCAGAAATCCATACACTCTATGGGGACATCAAAATGTTTTACAACATGCACCCCCACTTACAGTCCCTCAAGTTCCACCACCCACATTTGGTACACCCCCACCTCCCATTGGAGGCGGCGAGCCCACACACAACTCTGGAGGAGGCGGACCTCTACTTTTCGGCCATCATGCCCCCCCCCCCCCGACAACAGAGGTGGAGGTCCTTCCTCTTCAGGCGAAGGTGGAGGGCCACCTCTCCCTAGTGGCGACGGACCTCCACCTTATGGTGGAGGACCATCCCACCCTGGTGGTGGTGGTGGAGGACCATCCCATCCTAGTGGTAGTGGTGGTGGACGACCATCCCATCCTGGTGGTGGTGGTGGAGGACCACCCTACAATGGTGGAGATGGCGAAGGAGGCCCTTACCCTCCCGACGAGGGCGGTGGACCACCACCCCCTCCCAGCGGAGGAGGAGGAGGCCCACCCTATTCCGGCGGTGGTGGAAAACCACCACGTCCTCCTGGAGGAGGCGGTGGAGGCCCATCCTATCCTAGCAGTAGTGGTGGACCCCCACCTTTTGGAGGTGTCCCACCCCCTCCCGACAGTGGAGGAGGACCCCCACCTTATGGTAACGGGCCACCCTATTATGGTAATGGACAACCTTTCTACGGTGGTGGACCCACTTATGGTCTAGGCGGCACACCCCCTTACGATCAATTTCCTCTAGGAACACCTTACAATCAGTTGATTCAAGGTCCTACCGGTCCATACATGCCTTATCAGTACTATCAGTACCCCCACCTGAACCAACAACTGCCATTTTTGGCTACTTTGGACTTACCTGACTTGTCTCGTCTGACGAATGATCCCATCTTCCACGGGCATAACTAGCCACCCATTCTGGTTAAGTTACCATCAGATATCCCCAAATTTGATGGCAAGCCTGGTGAGGATCCCAAAAACCATGTGATGACCTACCATTTATGGTGTTCATCCAACTCCTTGATGGATGACTTGATCCGTCTTAGCTTATTTCAACGGACTCTCACTGACCCAGCTGCCAAGTGGTACATTGAGTTGCCACCTAATTCTTTTCCAGATTTTCGATCTCTTACTATGTCATTTTTGACCCATTTCCAGTTGCCCATTTGCTATGATACTGGTACAGACTTATTAACCTCCCTTCGCCAAAACACTGCCACTCATATTTTCGATCATATTCATGAATGGTGGCAGAGACGATGTCTCATTAAGGCTCATAGTCCCGACCAAATCTTAGCTGACTGGTTTACAAAGTCACTTTTACTCATCGTAGCTCGAGACGTAGCTATGGGGGGAGCCGTCACTAAGGAACAGGCTATTGCTTGTGCCCATTAATTAGACTTGGTCTATGGTCAATCCGACACATTGTATGAAATTTTTCTTGATGCACCTTGCCCTACATACGATCCTAGGAAACCACCCAAGAGACCACAAACTGATGGCATCATTGGTTCCCTTGCCTCCTATCCTTCTATTCAAACTAGTGGCTCATCGAACCCCTAAGGTTCTTCCCCATCACCACCACAGAATGGAAACAACACTACCAAGTCCACTGCTCTTGCTTCCACCGAAGAGGTGAATTCTATGCAATCAGCTTCATCTCAGAATTCTGGTGGTAAGAAGAAGAATAAAGGGAAACCTAAGAAATATTCTAACCAACAGGAGCCCAAGTCCACTCAGGAAGACACCAAACAGAAGAGGAAGTTAAAGTATACTTGTTTTTTGTGTGGTGGAGACCATTTCTCAAAAGAATGTCCCCACCGAGACGAAGTCCAGAACTTTCTCAAGGAAAACTCTACTACTGCAGTTCTCAACGATCCCTTCCCCACTCAAAACCAACAACTTATTGCACACACCTCTCCTTCACCGATCATCCTCCACCGTGCATGTTCTCATGATGCATAGTGAGACCATCAACTTGAACACCGATGCTCATTCGTATGACTCTGTCCTTCCAAAAGAACCCATTGGAAGTAATACTGAAAAAGCTTCCACTTCGATTCCCGATGTCACCATACCATCTACTTCTCTAACCATTGAGAAGCCCTCTTTTGAGTCTCGTTCACCCAAGAGCACGATTAGAAAATTGGTTTTCAATCCCAATGATCGGGCTGCTCAGAACTACAATATTGTAGAGAACCTGGCACAAGATCCTTGTGCAATGTTGATGCTCGAGGTCTTGCAAAACTGTCCCAACCAGCGCAAGACTCTCCTCACTGCCATCGGTGCAGTTGATCTGGATTCTTCGAACACCATCATGTTTTGGCTGGAATACTTTAAACCGAGGCTTTCCCATTAGTTGGCATTTCAAGTTTCCACAAACATTGCTAGGAAGACAATCCATCGTACCATTTTGGACAAAGGTGCCTCTACTTCAGTCATGTCGATTTCCTATTGGAGAACCATTGGCTCTCCCGAGTTGAACCATTCTCCTATCACTTTGAAAGCATTCGACGAATGTGGATTTCAACCTCATGGGCTGTTACAAGCTTTAACAGTCGATTTGGGGGGCAAGACCGCAACCATTAACATGGAAGTGGTCGCTGCCCCGTTAGATTATAAAATTACACTTGGTCATAATTGGTTCTACACCATGACAACGGTCACATCATCTATCTTCTGCATAGTACAATTCCCTCATCAAGGCTGAATTGTTACTGTCGACCAACTGGATTTATGTACACCTGACACCGCTACTCATCCGAGCAATAATGTTCCATTACTTGGAAAATCTTCGCATTAGTATGAGAGCGTGGGGGTTGGCCTCATTAAGGAATCATCCCTTATGGGCATTTTTCCAACCTCGGATCCCCCAAATCATGTTTCCACGGTGAACATGATCTCCTTGCAGATTTCATTTGTCCCCAACTCTACTGATCCATGGCTTGTACCTGATGAAGCCACAACACACTTGATTGGAGACACTATGCCTCTTTCACCCGCCGAACTCACGTATGAGGCTATCCAGTCAACTCCAGAAGACCACTTAGCTGTGGCCTCAACCTCCTATTCTCTACAATGGATAACGTCCCTACCCGATCCTCTGCTACGAAAGTTTCATTCTTACGAGTCCATTATGGAAATCATGAGTGTGGATGATCCTCTGTGGGAAGACCTCCACCATCATTCGTCTTTCCTTACTTCATTGGACACTGTAGAGAATAGCATTAGCACCATATTTACACCGTATGTCTACCCTGGCTCTCAGTCCTTGATACTCACATGTCAAATGGAATCTGAAGGCAACTTGGCCAACATTGAGCCTACCATTGCAGTCGACATATTGGTTACACCTGGTGCAGTGGAACACATTCATTTAGGCCAGAAGTGTTCCCCTGAATAAATCACAATGTTTACGTCCTTGTTCAAGCAATTTAGTGACATTTTTGCTTGGACTTACGAGGAGATGCCCAGGATAGACCCTGCTATTGTTTCGCATACGATTCAAACCTATCCCGACGCTAAACCAGTCTGACAAAAGTTGCGACCGGTGCACCCCCGAAAGACTGCGGCGATCAAGGCAGATATTGAAAAGCTCTTGAAAGATGTTTTTATTTACCCTGTCCCGTTGACAGAATGGGTCTCGAAAATCCTCCTTGTGGATAAGAAGCAGGGTACCATTAATGTCTACATCGATTATCAGGATCTCAACAAATCTTGTCCCAAGGACAATTACCCGACTCCCTTTATCGACCAGATAATCGACAACTGTGCGGGAAGCGTCATCTTTTCATTCATGGATGGATTTTCTGGCTACAACCAAATTGAGATCCACCCGGTTGATCAGCACAAGAAATCTTTAATCTATCCTTGGGGTACATTTGCTTATCACAAGCTCCCTTTCGGTCTTAAAAATGCTGGTGCCACATTCGAGCGGGCCATGTCGTATGCCTTTCTTGACATGAAGGAATTTGTGGAACCTTACTTGGACGATCTACCTTCCCATTCATGGCAGTGCGTGTACCAAATCAACCATATGATGGAAATATTCCTCAAATGCAGGTGGTATAACATCCGCGTGAACCCTCACAAGTGCATCTTCTGTGTCGAGTCTGGACGTCTCCTCGGTTTCATAGTCTCAAAAGATGGGATCCGCATTGATCCCCTGAAGGTGGCAGCCATCATTGCTCTCCCACCTCCCACTGACATAACGGAACTTCAAAGTTTGCAAGGGAAGGAAAATTATTTAAGGCATTTTGTCTGTAATTTCGTGCAAAAGACGCAGGGCTACATGAGATTGATGAAGAAGGATATCCCATTCATATGGGACGAACAAGCCCAACAATATTTTGAAAGTCTAAAACATGATATCACGCATGCCCTTATGCTCCAGTTGCCCAATTACTACAAGGATTATATCCTTTATCTTGCTTCTTCTGCCACCACGATCACCATGGTCTTGGTTCAAGAAGACAACAACGCCCAAGAACATGTGATATACTATGCAAGTAAGGGTCTCATTGACGTCGAAACTCGTTATTCACATGTCGAGAAGCTCACTCTCATGACAATCATTTCCGTCCAAAAGTTCCGACATTACATTTTTCTTCGCACCACCACCATCATTGCCGATTCAAACCCCATGTAGCATGTTTTGACACATCAGATGCTTGGGGGAAAGTATTCACACCGGATCGTGATGCTGCAAGAATTTGATCTCCTTTTTGAAAAGGCTAAGTCTAAAAAGTCTTTGGTGTTTGCTGAGCTGATATGTGATCTTCCCCGTCCTGATGTCGAATTTGAGCCCAATGATTCTCTTCCATATGAATCATCGTTCCTCATCATCACATCTGATCCGTCGTATGGAGATATCACTTTATATCTTTAGACCCAATGTTTCAGCCCCCAACTCTTGCGGGACGACCATCGTTGAATACACAACCATGCAAAATATTATCTAATCATTAGTGATACTTTGTACCGTCGTGGTATCGACTCTATTCTTCGATGTTGTCTCACTCATGAAGAGGTTGAACATGTTCTAAATGATTGTCATGCTAGGGCGTGTGGCAACCATCTCTCTGGGATGGCTACAGCCCATAATATACTTCGCGCAGGATATTTTTGGTCATCTATCTTTAAAGATTGTATCGAGGCCATTAAAAAATGTCCTCCATGCCAGCACTTCCAAACTAAGAAGCACACCCAACTCGCCCCGTTACACCCGGTTATTGCCGTTGGCCCCTTCGCTAAATGGGGCATCGACTTCATGCACTATAATTCTACCTCGGCTGGGGGGCATGGTTACGTCATAGTAGTCGTGGATTACTTTACAAAGTGGGCCAAGTCTATGCTTACATACACGGACGATGACAAAACTACCGCACTCTTCATGTTCAATCATGTAATAGTGCAGTTCGGAGTCCTTCAAGTTATAGTTGCTGACCATGGTTCTCACTTCATGAACCATATGGTCGACAAGTTGAGCGTTAGATTGGGTTTTCGCCATGAAAACTCAACACCGTACTATCTGCAGTCCAATGGACAAGTAGAGTCCATTAACAAGGTCTTGAAAACCATGATCCAATGCATGGTGGGTATGCACAAGTCCAACTGGTAGATTATGCTCTTCTCCGCGCTGTGGGATTATCGAACTTCCATTAAGACCGCCACTGGATTTATTCCCTTCCAACTAGTGTATGGATTGGAGGCTATCCTACCAATTGAGTGTGAGATTCCATCCCTCAAACTCGCAGTTGAACTTCTCCCCAACACTACTACCGAGGAAGAACGCTTCCTCTACCTAGATAAACTCGACGAAACTCGCCGCGATGCTGCTCTTGCCAACAAGGCTAATAAGAAATGCATCAAAGCACAGTACGACAAGTCGGCAGAACCTCGTGTCTATAGCAAAGGATATTTGGTCCTTACATACGACCAAAGACATGATAAGCTGGGGGCAGGAAAGTTTGAGTCCATGTGGCATGGACCCTACATAGTGAAAAATATCTTAGAGAAGGGAGCCGATGAGCTTTAATACTATGACAGGATATCTTTAGGTGAGTCCCGCAACGGGCTCTACCTAAAGAAGTACTATGCCTGAGTCTTTGGTGCATAAGTACTTTGTATATACTGTACATGGCGTTTGTGTTATGTGTGGTGTGATGGTTTTTTTTTGCGTGCTTAAGTCTTGTTTCATTTCTTATACCTTGTTCTGTCTGCGTGTGCAGATGGAAACTTGCTATGGATTCAAGGACGATGCCAACCGGCATACCCGTAACCTTGCTTCGGTAGCCTTGGTGCTCTATTCTCCCACTGGAGACTAGCTTATCAACTTAGGAGGAATGTGTATAGATTTTGCAATCAACAATGTTGTGGAATATCAGGCAGTCATTGGAACCCTAACCGACGCTATTTATTTGGGTATGGACTATGTTGTCATCCATTTGGATTCTCAACTAGTGGTCTCTCATCTTAACAGGATTTACACCATCCACGATCATACCCTACTCCGTCTTTACAGACGAGTTCGTCTTTTGGAAAGGTCCTTTGAATCCATTCAGTACCTACACATTCCACGAGACGTGAACACAGTTGCCGACTCCATGGCCAAATTCATTCTAGATTGGTACATTGCACACACATGATCATATTCATGAGCTGTAAAAGTAGACATAACATGTAAATAACTCATCATATAAGCAAAAACATAAACAAGATCACATCATTCATCCATTAAAACGCACAATGTATAAATCTACCAAAAATGTCTGTATATATATAATCAAGATAATGTAGTGCTGATACAAAAGTCTGAAGCAAGATGGCTTTCAGTAAGTCTATACAAAATTTGAAGCCTGATAGCTTTCAATAGTACAAAATCTGAGGCTCACATAGCTCTCAGTACATACATAATAACATCACTGGGCCTGACGTGTATCCCGTGCACCTCTAGGTCTAGCAGCCCTCGCCTGCTGGACATGGAAGCAATCAACTGCCCTTGCCACATTGCGGAGTAGCGTACAAAAATGCATAGTAACACCGACTGTGTACCTCTGCATGCACTTCGACAACTAATGTACTGCTGTATATGGGACATCCAATGTTAACCTCATAAGGTTCTCATAGACGTCATCCATCTCCATGATGGCATCATGCATGGATGGCTCTACTAGTGGTCCTCTCCTCTCCTCGTGAGAAGCGAGACTCCCACTGGCCATGAAGGGCCCACATCTGCACACACATGTTATTAGCTCATCAGCACTATTCCAAAAAAATTATAAATACTCAAAATAAAAAGTACAAGGGTCATTGCTCTTATCGATGTCTCCCCATTCTTCTCCCTCGGGCAGCGCTAGGTCTGGGTCCTCCCTATAATCTGTACCACTGTATGGGTATTCCTATGTCATGAGTAGCTATCCTTCTAGCCAGGTGAAGAATCTAGGACTGTACCCAATGATAGGACCCCGCGACCATGGCGGGCCATCACCTCTGTCCATTGGACCATGTGAGGATCCCTAGGATCCCTATCATCCAGAGTCACCTGCGGGCTAAAGAGGGGAACCCGCTCCAACAAGAATGAGATCACTATCGATCAATACCCGAACTGATTAAGTTCTCTGTGCCGACACTTGGTCATCTGAGCTCGTAGGTTGGTGAGGAGTCCCTCACACCAGTTGAACACCTTCAGAGACATGCAGTCCTCCGCGTACATCATCTGGGACCTGGTAGCTAGATGAGTCGCTTGGCTCCCTGCTATCCTCACTATGGTGAAAATAATAGCACGCAATGGATGATATCGCACCTCTTTGATGGGAATCTTCCCACTAGAAGCACGGGCATGTGGAGTATAGTGCTGGAAAATCAAGTTGTCCACTGTTCGGTCACTCCCTGTGATCCGGTAAGAGCCACATTGTCCCCCCTTTGGGACAACCCAGTCAAGAAGTAGATGTCCTCGACATCTATAGTCAGTATGTGCTCTCCAATCACGAAGTACTGCTGTGCTGCATCCCATCTACGGATCATATGCTCCAGCAGTAAGACTTGGGCCCTCATGCCTTGGACTTGGAAGAACTTTAGAAGTCCACAGTTCCTCAATGCCTCTACACATAATGGGTCATTTGCTGCTTGCACATCATCCACCTCATGTTCTCGCTCACCCTACTCTAGAACCATGTTGGTGGCCACAAACCTATCAACAGGAGCATTTAAACATCATTAAACCTCACCCCAACCATCCAAATTTTTTCTTTTGGCTTAGGTTTTGAGTTGAACATGGACGTTTCCGTCTTTGTAGATAGGGAGACATCATTGTAGGATGCCTTTGCGGGTTTTGCGATGACCCGGGTTCATCGCAGTTCCCGTAAGGGAGACCTGCAACAACCCAAGGGTGCACAAACTCCCCACAAATCAACTCAAAAACCCTAAAAAATGAACAAAAATTGAAACTCTATACCACTAGAAATATGCTAGCTGATATTTAGGGTTACCTGCTTTGAACAACTCGTGAAATGGTTGTTTGTAGCTCCGGAAATCGACGAATGCAATTCTGCTTGAAATGGCACTTTCTTGTCTCCAATTTGGAAAATAAACAATGGTAACTATATTTGGCCATTTTTTATATTTATAAGCAAAAAAGGAATATTCTTTTTCAAATTTAGATGCTCTTTGGGTTATTTTCTACAGTTTGGATCATTTTTATTGCATTTGAATACATGGTTGTCTGTTTGACCTAGTTTTCAAGCATGCATGAGATTTTAAGTGTTCCATTTGCGTTGTTTTCACATTGTAGCGATCATCTCAGGTATGAACAACCCCTTGAATGTTTTTTCATTATTTTTCATCCGTTAGATTTTAATTATTTAATGATGATGAGATTACTCTTTGTTCTTTCTTGTGCTCTTAAAACCATGAGAATAAGCCACCGAGTTACTATTTATCACTTTTCTGGGCTTGTTAAAATCCTACGGAAAAGGAACCCCCCCAGATTCTATCTTTAAGATCTTTTCAGGCTCTCGAAATATGAAAAGATCGCCAAGCAAACTTGTCGTGTTCACGCTTGTTAAAGTATTTGAACGGTCGTCTCCCTGGTGATAGTTTACCCCTTTTTCGGCCCAGGGGGCTCTATTTATGAAAAATGTATACTACAGCCAATCATGACTGGAAGAGTCCTCTCCCATGTTTTTTTACCCTTTTTCCAGCAATGAGGCTAACTTTACGAAAAAGGACTGTTGGAGTCTTCTTTAGTTCTTTTTAGACTCTCTAAAAATGAAATGACGATCCAGTTTTACCTTCTATGGACTCATTAAATTTTCACATCGAAGGGCCCATCATGGGATGAACCTCTCCTCTCCTAGGTTCAAAAAATATTTGGGATTGGAATCATCTATGAGATGAGCTATACCGAGCATCTGGTTACCCTCATCAAGCTCGTAAAAAACACATGAGGCACTCATCAATCATGATGGGGAAAAAGGAAAGCTTTTCTATTACACCTTTATCAGTGGCAGTACCTAGTCATTTCTTGAACATGGCACTCATTTGCATTTGCATACTTGTTATACCTCTATGTTTCACAGTGTCGCATCTCCATCACAAAACGAGTTGACGACACTTTCCCTACTGTTTTAAACCATCCAGAAGAGACAGATGATGAGTCAACCTTGAAGGTGAATCTACCCTGGCAAGTTTTGACCCACCTTAGACTTTATCTACACACACTACCGCGCCTTGCTAGTTTGTCAAAACGCGGTACTAGACACTACCGCGCTATGCTCTTTCCCCAAGACGCAGCAGTGCCGCGTTCTACAGTCTTTGCAAAACGCGGTACTCTTTTAATAGCCTTTTTCCCTTGACTTGTGGGATTTTGGATTTTCGAAGATAATGGAAGATTGGGGTCCTTGATTCGATCTCAATTCATCTCCTTCGATTAGAAACCCTGATCCACTTATCTCTGTTAGGAACCCATATCTTTACTTTGTTAGTATGTTGTTGTTGGACGCATATGCTTTGTAAGTCGTCCCGTAGTATTTGTTGAGCAATAGTTTGTGTTATTGTTGTTGGCGCATATGCTTTGTAAGTCGCCCGTAGTATTGTTGATCCATAGTTTGTAACGGCCCATGGTTTCGACCCATAGTATTGGCGCCTAGAATTAGTATATAAGTGTGTGTTGAGACCTATGAAGGCACCGTGAAGTTATTTGTATTGAGCTTGCTCAAAGGAGGTTGCCCCCTCGAAGTGGCCTGTGATCAATACAAAAGTGATTCTGAGTTCTGTCATTTCTGCTATTTCGCGTATTCTTGTTAATTAATTGTTGCAGGTGCCTCACAATCTCTCCTTAGATCCACCCATCTCTCTTGTTGGTTAACCTCACCATTCACTATAAAAGAGAGGCATTCCATTGGAAAGATGAGGACTCTTGAGAGTACCAAACTTATGGTCTTACAGCATTGTGGAGATAGCTAGAGGAGAAGACACTTGGAGCTGGAGGATTGGCTTGGACATCAAGCACCTTTTGTAAGTATTCTTCAAGTTGTAAGGGAATAACTTGTCTTGTTTTCCCAAATCATTTGTGTTAATCTTGTTTTAATGATATGATTTGTATCTTTCATAGATTTAGATTCTAACTCATGTTTCAGGTTGCTAGAGAATAGTGCATTCTTGTGTCTTGGTTCCATTTTGACAGGTTCATTTGTGAGGGCTTGGAGACTGAAGCAAACACCAAAAACAAGCATCCGGATAGAAGGTTAGTTAAACCTCTTCTACTCTTTCTAGCAGTTTAATCTTGAGATGTTTGTTAGATCTAGGGATTCAAGGTAGCATTTGTTTTGACTTGTTTCTTACTTTAAAGTTAGTTTAAAGTCTGCTTTAGAGATAAGAGAGTTTTGGCTTATCCGTAGGACAAAATTCTACATAACAATACTGTACTTGGATCATCTGTTTGTCCTCGAGTTTTGACTACTTCCTAAGTCTTGTTACTCCTTTGGATCATCCAAAGAATAATTCCACCATCAGTTGCATTAGGAGTTGGTGTCATACTTGTCATGTCAATATTGCCAAGTCATGCCATGCCCATGGTCAAGAATACTTTCACCGTTCATTATCTGCAGTCAGTATGCCTTCCACCATGTCAGTCTACTTTGAGTCAGTCCCGCACGTTATTGTACCATCTGATCTACTTCAAAACATATGTTGTCATGTTTCATGTCGATGATGGGGGATTCATCATGGCCCTCCTTCAATGGATTCATCCTTGTCGACTTCAACACATCATCCGAGGACCGAATCTAGAAACCAACCAAGTACCTTGGCCCGGTATGCCTCAATGGTAGGTTACCTCTCTTTCAACATGAGTTTACATCATTGAATCATGATTGAAATATTTCATCCGGCGTTCGACTTCAACTTATTTATTCATGCTTGATGATATGTATTGTGATACCTTGGGAATCATTGACATTAATGGTGATTTCCCTCGTGCTTGTTAATGGTATACATCAATGACTAGTAATCTAGTGGTTTCTACCATGTTCGACATCAAGACATTTGTAATCACATGGTTAGATTTGTATCATTTTGGGTTCGGCTTGAAGACCCTTAGGATTCATGTTTTACCCATGTTGCGATGGAGATTGTTTTGAGTCATATCACACAGATCCACATTTGTATTGGTCGTGGCTATGTTATCATCTCATCATGGATCTACGCTTGTGTTTAGTAGCCATGATTGTGTTCAGTCGGTCAATACTACCATGGATCTGCATTGTATTGGTTGGCAGCCATGTTGTACGTCATATGAGACTATGTTCTCAGAGTCAGTTGTACTGCAGCAGTGTCCTTTGTCCGATGAGCCATTGCCATTCCTTCTGTCAAAGCATTTCACCTATCCAGTTTCAAACAGCTTCATGCTTTGGGGGGCATTCTATTACACCTAAATCTTGCCATCATGATAATTAGTGTAAACATTCCCTAAAGTTCCTTGACTAAGTCATTAACCTGGAAGAGATACAAACCTTTTCCTACTAGGTTTTGAGAGGTCGTCACAGGTTGTCCTAATGCAACCTGCGACGTCGCAGGTTGTCCTCTTACAAACTACGATGATGTTAGTTAATTGACTAAAAGAGCTTCTTCGAGCCCCTTCTCAAAGGTAGCTGATGTGTATCCCTATCCCTAGCCTTTTGGGGAAGTTGGCATTCGGTTCCTAGCCTCTTGGAAGGATCCCCTACCTCTATCCTACCATATCTCAACCTACCCTATCCACTTAGTACTATATAAGTGAAGTTCACTCCCATTCCAAAAGGAGGAAGTCTATAGTATCTAATTGCTGGTGAAATTAGCTTAGGAGAGATCTCTATTCATCCCTTGAGAGATCCGTCATCCCTTTAGAGGCTTTGGCATTGGCTTGATCGGAGAAGGATTGCTACGTTAAGTCATTGGTTGTAATCTCTTCATCCTATGTATTTCCCTTTTAATACAGTAATATAACTGCTTTCCACCAAATCTCATTGTGTTAATGATATTTTGTGTAGTTTTCCTGCTTAACTGCTTACTTAGATCTAGTATTATATAGATGCATTTTACTACTTGTTATGTTGTATTGTCTTGACAGATTTTGCAGCTCAGATATGAAGACCATCGAGCTTGGAGCAACATTCAAGGAGAAAGGAGCAGCGATTCAAAAGGTAATGCATCTATTTCCTTGATCTTTAATTAGATCTAGGAGAGTTATTTATGTTCTGTCTCTATTTGGTCTAGACTCACGTTGAGCTAGGGAGATCAGGCCTCGAATTCGGTCTTGGTAGATTGTCCGTCAAACATAGTTCACATTCAAACATAGAAATATTGATAAAAAAATGAAAGAGATGAGGGGAGAATGAAAACTTCAACAACAACCAAAGATATGCTAAACCACTCTTGTATTTCCCAATGGAATAACTGTACAACACCTAGGAGGTGTGCGCTTCAAGGGAAGCCAACAATATCCATTAGGGAGGCCTTTCTTATCCAAACTAAATGCTAATTAGATGGAAGAATATTGGATAGAAACACTTGACCCTAGATGGAAGGTGGAAAGGGAGCTTGGGAATGTTTATAATGGTAGGAAATGGTGGGCTATGAGGAAGCTATAATATCCCTCATTCTGACTTAGGATATTTTTGTTGTCATGTAAATAATGTATAAGTGCAATATGTGTTTGCCCTAGTGTGGAACTCAAGACCAAGGCCCTAATAGTATGTTTTTAGGTTTAATTGCATAGGCAAGTAGTTGAGATCCATGTGCTGTTAAGCCATGAGATAACTGTAAATGATGTAAATAATACTATGTAATAAAATAACCAAGGGCTGGCTATGGCTGCAACAAAATGAGGGTGAATTATGTATCCACTAGGGAGAGGTGAGGGGGTGTGGGATGGAACCCTAGAATCGCATTTGTCACCTAGAGAACCCCTTTGACCCGTCCTAGAGACCATTGAATGTTGTTGTAGGGAAGTGGGCGAAGAGGACTGTGCATGAGGTCGTGGAGTATGTGAAACCATGAAGGGACAGATGGCAGTGTATGGAGCTCTACTGCCTTGACCAGCATGTTACTCCACCCACTGGAATTTCATATTCCCAATCCCCAGACCATGGTGGAGGAGACACAAGCTTTAGTCCAACCTGGAGACAACACAATTGCAGAGAGAACCAAGACATGAAGAAGGAAAGGAAGAAAACCACGATTCTGTGCAGAGCTGAACTTGGAGAGCCGAGTGCACTTAGGAAACCCTACGTAGGAAGAAAAACTATGGGGTTACCCTTGAATATGATTTTGTGGATGAGTTACAGATCCTAGCCATGGAGAAAAATGAAAATCACTACTTGTGTGTGCGAATTGGCAAAGTCGAGAATGCCCAAGAAAACCCTGTGTATGAGTTGAATCGGTTGGGACAGCCATAGATCAGATGGTGGAGGAGAAAACCTAATTGGAAAGGATCCAATAGGTCATAGCTTTCCTGCTAAATCCTAGGAGGGATTAGTTACTTTGATTCAATAGTTAAGATCAACCACACTCACCAAGGTCAGTGCTAAGGAAAAAGGGTTCCCTAGGGACTGTGCAGTAGTGGAGGGAACCTTACCTAGGCTGGGAGTGGGGAGATGGAGGTGCTTGAACCTGTATGAATTAATTGGGATATTCCCATAGCCTTGTGGAGGAGCTTATTGGTCTAGAAACCCTTACCTTCCTTCCCATTTTCTTGACAAAGCTAACTGTTGGTTGGATGCTTTAATTGACTGTGAACCCATGTTGTGAGCGAACATGAGAGGGACTCCTTAGTGGATACATATCCCCAACTTGGGGGTGATATCTGATTGCTGAAATAATAGAGGCTAGGAATAGATCTATGGTTGGGTTAGAAAGTTGCAGCCCATATCCAGTTCACTTGGAGGATTAATGCAAAAGATAAGTGTTCCTTGTGCCTTGAATGATACCTACTTTGCATCCATGCATGTGTAATTTGTTATGTTTGAGTGCACAGTGGATCCAACTAATTATTAGTGCTGAATGGCCATGTCTTATGCCTTATCCTGCTATGCATGTTAATCATTGATGGATGCATGACTCATTGAGTGTGAATGTTGGACAGGGCCCAAATGCAATAGTTTTGATGGAAGAAGTACAAGTTAGGCAAGGCCTAACAATGGCCAATTTTGGGAGAAGCAACTATGCAATTCCCGAGAGCAAGGCGTGGAGCGATGTGAAGTCAGAAGAAAAGGACTTGTCCCCTTAGTAAAAGTGAAGTACTAAGGATGGTCAAGGTAGTTAGAGCAGTTATGTATGAAGCGACGGACTGCCAGCTACATGAGCGAAGAGTACAGAGGCGGAACTGTATAAAAGGATGCACCATGGTATAGTCAGCGCTGAGAAGTCAGAGCAAGCTGATGTCAGAAGAGTGTCAGAGCCAGGGAAGAGGTGCAAAGGATGACTAGACAAGTGAAGTAGCTGAGAAGTTATGGCAAAGCATGGTTAGCAGGGTTACCGCACCATTTTTTAGGATTTTAAGGGTATTGTGGGGTTTTGGATCATAACTATTGTAAATAAGTGACCTTTGATCACAATCTATAAAAATGGATGTTTTGTAAGAGGGAAGGGTTGGAATTTTGGTTGGGTTATTGTTGATTGTGAGTATCATCTTAGAACATCAGAGGATAAAGAGGCTTTGCAGCTGTGTGTGCAGAGGACCATTGTAGAGAAGAGTCTGTAGCTGTGTGCGCAGACTGGAAATGTTAACCCTTCACATTAATATAAAGAAAAATTCCCATGTACGTAGCTCCCATCTAGGGGGTGAACCATGTAAATACATGTGTTGTGTGATTGCATCTGTGAGATTGTTTCATGTTCATGTATGTTTATGCTTTTATATTAATTTGCATGCATATGTTGATGAGGATAATATGCTAAGTGGTGAAACACACAAAACCGAATATGTGAGTAATCATGATTGTGATGAATGCGTCATTACATAGATAACACTAAATCAACAGAGTCTGTATTGTGGTAGCTACGAAGTGTGCAATCACATATTCGCACTATTATAAATAAGGGATATGCAAAGTAGGGATAACTTCGCAAGAAGCCAGCTCCATATCTGTGCATCACCTGATTATGGAAACTTGGTTCTATAATCCCCCATAACTTCACCTTGAGTGAGACCTCAGCCTATTCACAGGTTGTTGCCGAAAGGGCCGGTTAAAAGGGGTTTTTGGGTCTGTGAGTAATAAGTAACTTCGCAGAACCCGGGTCAACCAAAGGAAAGTTAGAGGCTCAACAAATGTTTCTGTTGCCACACTTGAATTGGTGACATGCTCTGATAATTGGAATCTTGAGAGAACAGAGATAGAGAGCTGGGTGATTCAGATAGAAAAGGATTTTGCGAAGAAGGAGAACAAACATCCGCATTTGTATACGGAACAATGGTTGCAGAAATATCTATTTTCTGACTTACACGAAGTTTTCTTTGCATTTTTCGCTAACGAGCTATGCGAGTGGATATCAAGACTTGCAGAACGAAAAAAAAAAATTCAGGGTGGAGAACCTACATCTTGGACTCCAGAGTTGAGTCATAGGGTTAAATAGGTTAATAACCCAATTTAAAGAGCAATAGAATTTTGGTTGGATACCGTACTAGAGATCTACATTACTGAATTCACTATGGACACTGTGAAGTCTTACATCGCAGTAGAAGGTGATTTCTTCAAATGATTCAGAGGTAAGTACCTGAAAAATATTAGTTTATACATTAAAATGATGTTAGCAGAAAAATGTGTCTTATTAATGCAGTCAGATTCCTAGGGTTGAGTCTGTAATGTTCATTAACACAGATAGTGGCACAGATGAAGATATTGGTATTTTAATCAACTTAGCAATAGAAATAGATATCGCGTAGCTGAACCTTTCACATTCCTATAAACCGAGTTAGGAAGTGATATAAACTCATATCAGGTTGAGTCTGAAAGTGAAACAAAGCCTAGACAGATTGGCTATCATCCTATCACTACGCAGAAACCTCAAGTTGACGAGAGAAATATTGCTAGTTCATAGAACACTAGTAGCAGTAACACCGCAAGAGAAAATACTCAGAATTTTCCAAGTAGTAGTATGCCTTCTGCATCACGGAACACTGCACCTCCTAGAAGAAGAATGACAAACGAAATTAAGATGCATATTTTCAAAGGAACTGGTTTAGAAGACCCATAGAAACATTGGTTTCTCTATGAAGCAGTCTAGAATGTTAAGCAATTACATGATGATTACATAAGACAAGCTTAGCTAGTTACTACATTAAGAGATAGATCCTTAACATGGTTCATGAAATATTTTGTGGGACAAAATAAAACACTAGTAGAGATCATAATTGCGCTAATCAAAGAATTCAAGAAACCTAAATCAGAATCTCAGTGTATCATATAGTTAAGAGAAATCGAACAAAAACCTAATGAGACTGTATGGGAGTTTGATCAAAAGTTTAAAGCATTATTAGATCAAGTTAGCTTTGAAATAGCACCGCAACAACATCAAGAATGTTTTATAGCTGTGTTGTTTCCCCATATCAGATTATCACTGATGCAACAGAAGGTAGCATCGCAAACAGAGGCATTAGAAATTGTGATGAAACTAGAAGCTTTGCCTATTGGAGAAACTAGCACATGCATGGTATAGATACAAACCCAACTAGAAAACTTTACAACTACAAGACATGAAGAAAGGAAAAGAAACCAGAGAAGAATTTTGGTGTACTAAATGTAAAGGAGAAGGACATTCCAAAGAACACTGCTCTGTATTCCGAGATTACATCGCTATTGGATCACCGAATCCATTGAACCAACAAAAAGGACCATGGTGTGAGATTTTCCGATGTAGAGGACATTGCCTAGAAGACTATTATCTACTTCAGAAATATGTACAGACACCAAAGAACCTGTACTGCACATTCTGTAAGTCAGTTGGCCATGACGATAACAATTGTAGAGCATATGATCTCATGATAGAAAGAAAACATGATGTCTACAGAGTTCAACGAGAAACACAGAATAATAATGAAAATGCGCAATATGATCAAGGCACATACAAAGGACATGGTGGATTCAGAGGAAGAGGACAAAACACTGGTTAAGGAAGAGGCAGAGGTCAAATTGTATGTTATAACTGTGCTCAACTTGGACACCTAGATAGATATTTTTAGAATCCTTGTACTACTTGCAAGTACTGTAAGTCATTTGACCATGTCATTGAAGCATGTCCCATTTTGCAAGGAAAAATGCAAGAGAGAAGACCAGAAGGACAGAATCAGAACATACAGATGACCGCAACTGAGAAACGAAACAAATATTGCAACGTTCATGTTGTGACGCGAAGTGGAGCCATGACAAGAAATGACCAGAGAAGCGAAGCCTCGACTTCTGAAGGTCACATAAACATACAAAAGCCTACTGAAGGGGTTAGGATAAGAAAAGCGGTTGGTAAAATGCCTTCCTTCAACCTTAACAAAGAAAAATAACTCTTCGTGGAAGCAAATTTTTTTTACAGGACTTAGAACCTGCGACTACAAGAATCCCATTGCGAAGTGAAACACCATCTGTGATTGATATGCCAACTTTGTATGATGGATCACGAACATCACCAAAACAGACTAGTCCTGTTACGTAGTTCCTACAGAGCTGTATGAAGCCGATAAGACATGAAAATGACTTAGGAGAATTACAAAACCTATTAGGACATTACGAGCAGCGTAATATAGTAAATAATGAAGATAGCGCAGTCCATCATTTCAAAATCCAGAGAAGGACCACAAGAGAAATGAGATTAAGTGCGCAGATCAGAGATTTTGAAATGGACCAGATAATTCTTGACTTAGGCTCAAAGGTGAATGTATTGACAAAGAAAACATGGGAACAAATGGGAAATCCAAAGTTATCCTGGTCACCTATACAGTTGAGACTAGCAAATCAGCAAAAGGTTCTACCTTTTGGGAGATTATCAAATGTCCTTGTAGACATTGATGGAGTGCGAATTAAAGCAGACTTCGAAGTTATTGGAATAGAGGTAAGTTCAATTCCTACTTATGATGGGTTGGGTAATATCCACACATTTTTTCAAGACTATCTTATAGCAGTTTCAGATGAACATAAGATAGCAACTTTGGATATAGCATTGCAGGCTACACCTGCTAGATGGTGAGATGCGCATAAATAGAACTTGAATACATGGGAAGAATGCAAGCACATGATGGAAATCATATTTGTAGATCAAAATGAGATAATACAAGTAAAATATAATGGACAGACTGATCCTAGAGATCATATATCACTTTGCTTGAAAGCATGGACACACATAACACAAGAAGAATGGGTTCATATGTTTGTGCACACATTGCATCAGATACCAAAGAACTGGTACACATACATAGAAATTCATAGAGGAACGACAAAATGGTCCATCATGACAAAGAAATTCCAAGCAACTTTCAGTTTTGAAGATGATTGTCCAAGTTTCCATGAGGATTTGCATATCATTAAAAAGAAGATATTTGATGATGCATCATTACCAATATACGAACAAACAGAGTGGGATATACAGTTTGAGCATGCCCTTGAATGTTATAACCTCGCATTAGATGAAGGTAAATATGAAGACCCTCGCAATGTAAATATACCTGAGTCATTAGGAAAACATGATGTTGAGGGGCCTGATTTAGAAATTCCAAGACTGAGTAGTCCTGTGAAGACCAGAAAGATCAACATTGGTACTAAGAATGAACCAAAGTTTGATTCTATAGGGGATTACTGGGATGAAGAAACAGTAGGACAGATTGCAGACCTACTATGAGAATATCAAGATTTATTTCTTACCATGTTTTCCGAGATGAAAGGCATTTTAAAAGACTTGGGAGTTATGAAAATACCTCTCAAGCCTGATGTGAAGCCTATCAAGCAAAGACCTTACAAATTGAATCCCATATATAAAGAAAGGGTTAAAGCAGAAATTGATAAGATGATTGATGCAGGAATTATTGAACCAGTAGAGGAATCCGAGTGGATAAGTCCCATGGTTATTTAAGACAAAAAAGCTAAAGGTGAGATCAGAATCTGTGTGGACCTTAGAAAGTTAAATGATGCCTCGCTGCATGATCCATTTCCTACTCCATTTACAAATGAAGTGCTAGATAATGTTGGAGGAAATGAAGCATACTCATTCACTGATGGATTTTCTGGATATCATCAGATTAGAATTGTTACAGAAGACAGACATAAGACAACCTTTGCCACTGAATGGGGATCATTTCAGTATATAGTTATTCCCTTTGGTTTGAAAAATGCACCTTATATTTTCTCAAGAGTTGTTGTAGCTGCATCTAAGGAGTATATTCATAAGTTCTTAGAAGTCTATTTTGATGACTGGACAGTATTCGGTTGACTAAAGAACTATTATGCGAACTTAAGAATGATGTTAGCAAAGTGTAGACAACATCAGATTTCCTTGAATCTAAATAAAATCATCTTTTGTGTTCCTTAAGAAATTCTATTGGGACACATTGTATGGAAACAAGGACTGATGGTTGATCCAACGAAGATCGCAGTTATAGTGAACCTACCAGTGCCTAACTCAGTGAAATAGCTACGCACTACATTGTGTAATGTCCCCATTTTGACCCCCTTTGTATTAAACCGTAAATGATGTAAATATTGTAATTTAATCATGGTGAGGAGCTCAAGGCCAAGGCCCCACCATTGATTTAGCGTTTCATGTATCGGCAATTGAAAATAGATGCCCATGGTTCTTGTGCGAGATGGGCACAATGTATATAAGACATCATGTAATTATGAATTATCAATGAAAAAACCCACAACCGGCTATGCAATGCAACAAAAGAGATGGGGCATGACTCTACAAGGAAAAGGGAGGGAAATTATTCAAACCCTTGGGGAATGGTGTTAATCCATGTGTCAATGGGGAAACCCATAAACCACCAACTACCCATTTTGTCTCATGCACTCAATCATTTAATTCTTCCAAGAAATTGGTTAAGGCAGTTAATGCCTTGGAAATGAGGAAGTATGGGCAAGCCATTTTCGTGCATGGGCAAGCCATCAACTTGGAAAATCGTGTTTTTGCTTGTGGGGCAAGAAACCACCCACGAAATGGTGCCCAAAGCCATGGGGAATGAGGAGTCTTCATTCATTCACGCAGTGGGAGCTATCTGGGCTTTTCCCTTCACGTTTTTCAGCAAAAATCCTGCATTTTTCCATGCCTGGAGGTTCGTTTTTGCATATATAGAAGCCTGGGAGAGAAGGGCCACGAATTGGGGACTGGGTGGAGGTCGTTTTTGCTCCTCAATGTCCAGGGACGTTTTTCTAAAAACGGATTTGGCTTCCTGGGCTGTTCACCAACTTCCCATTTCGTTTTTGTGGATTCCCACGTTTTTCTGAGTGAACTGAAACCCCATCTCCTGCATTCCACTGTGGAAAACGTTTTCTTCATGCCCAACAGTTGTGGTTGTTGTTAAGTACATCCTGTTTTGGATTTGAACCTGTAAGCAAGAAACTGGAATGGTAGTGGACAGAATTAGCTTGATAAACCTAGTGTAGAGAGTATCCTCTCAAGGAGATCAAGAGGGCTGGCTACTTTTCTATGCACACCCTGAGAGCACTAGAAAGGAAGGTATGGCTTGAGGGACTGTGTGACAGTGAAGAGGATACTTCCTTGTGTTGGGTGTGTAGGCATTGTGAGTACCAAGCGGAATAGATCTGGGAGGGGTACCCATAGCTCTGTGGTTGAGCTCACTAGCTTAGCAATTCTTCCTTTCCATTTCCTAGCAGCCTGATAAACCCAATCGCAGATTGGCTTGGCTCATCTTGTGTATGCTTGGCTATGTATGAGTCTGCTGTTCCCTGGTTCCTTGTAGAAATCATGCCCAGCTCGGGGGTGGCAGTGGTGCTGAGAGATTAAGGAGCACACTGGCCTATGGTTGGGTGGAACGTTGCAGTTGCATAGCCAGTTGCATGGGATTACTTTTGTATAAGATAAGTATTCCCCTGTATTACATTGCAATTACTTATTTGATGAATATTTTGAATGTATCATGGATCTGTTAATAAATTTGCTTCAGCTCTGTTTTTAAACGATTATGCATTTCCATATGATCTTTTATAATACTGCAAAGATCTTTATTTCATGACTGACACAGAAACGTGAATGCATGTTAGATATCAGCATGTTTTATTTAATCCTTGTTCTGTTCTATAGCATTGCACGTATACCTGTTTTATATCAATGAGTTTAATTATAATGAATATGGGACAAATGGCCCGGATTGAGCACAGTGATTCTCTCTATCTCGATGGTACGATAGAGGGGACACTACACATTGGGACACACATGATACTATAGGAAGTTCATCAAAGGATACATGAAGATCACTGCACCTATGGAGAAAATATTAAAGAAAGAAGCGATGTACAATTGGACTGAGGATTGTCAAAAAGGATTGGATACATTAAAAGAGAAAATGGTTACAACACCGATTCTAGTCTTTTCTGACTGGAATAAACCATTTCATGTACATGTAGATGATTCAACTATAGAACTTGGTATTGTCTTAACTCAACCAGGAGAGGGAGGCATCGATCACCCCATCGCATTCTCAAGTAGAAAGTTATCATTAGTAGAAAAAACTATACAACGACAGAAAGAGAAGTAGCTATGGTGTGTGCAATGCAAAAGTTTAGATACTATCTTCTAGGTTCACATTTCTGTATGTTTACTCACCACTCAACTTTGAAGTACATGGTCAATAAAACAGTGTTAGGGGAAGAATATGTAGATGGCCCTTACTTTTTCAGGAGTATGATTTTGAAATCATTGTCAAACCAGGAAGATTGAATTTAGGACCTGACCATGTCTCTAGAATTGATTCAGGTGAAGAACCGAGTAATTTGGAATATAGTGTACCAGATGCATAGTTGTTTGCTATCCGCGTAGAAGATGACTACTATAAGGACATTGTAGAATTCTTGACTACAGGTCTAGCACCTAAAGAGTTTATTGCGTAACAAAAGAAACAGTTAGTGGTGAAAGCAACTGATTTTACTCTAATTGTAGGACAATTATACAAGCTAGGACAATATGAAGTATTGTGAAGATGTGTATTGGAACATCAAAAACCCATGATACTTACTAAAGCACACTCAGGAGTATCGGGAGGACACTACGCAGGAAGGGCTACTATGTAGAAAATTTTAAGATCAGGACTATGGTGGCCTACAATACAAAAGGATTCAAAATAACATTGTCGAAGTTGCGATGTATGCCAACGAACAGGAAAGCCATCTCATAGAGATGAAATGCCGTTGATGCCACAACTGAATTTGCAAGCATTTGATAAGTGGGATAATGGCTTTGTGGGACCTATTAACCCACTAGGGAAGAGAACTGGTTCGAGATATATCATCATATCTATAGATTATCTAACCATATGGGCAGATGCAAAACCAGTAAAGTGTTGTAGCACAGTCATAGCCGCACAGTTCATATTTGATAATATTTTGACAAGATTTGGATGTCCAAATATTTTAATGAGCAATTAGGTAACTCATTTCCTGAACAAAACTATTGCATCCCTAACAGAATAATTTCAGATCTACCATTAGAAGAGCACACCATATCATCCACAAGCTAATGGCACTGAAGAAGCCTTTAACAAAGTACTGAAAAATGTGCTGACCAAGGTATGCAACACAAACAGGGATGGTTGGAATCTAAGAATACCAGCAGTGTTATGGGCATATAGAAAAACTTGTAAGAAGTTGACAGGTCATACACCTTTTAGATTAGCATATGGACAGGAACTTGTCATGCCAATGGAATACATAGTCCCAAGCATGAGAATCGCAACATTCACAGATATGGCTGATGAAGAGACAATAGATGAAATACTACTACACTTAGTTGGACTGAGGAAAATTGCTTCATTGCAAGTTTTCACCAACAAGTGCAGAAAGACAGAAAAAACATGGCATGATAGGCTCATCAAGTACAAATTCTTCCAGGTAGGAGACCTTGTACTCCTCTATGATAGTAAATTTATGAAATTTCCTGGAAAATTTTGCATGTATTGGTTAGGACCATATATTGTCAAACATGTTACTAATGGTGGCGCAGTTCAGTTAGCCACACTACTTGGAGAAAATTTGAAAGGACTTGTTAATGGGAGTATACTAAAGCCTTACAGGGATAGTCCTACTCTTCCAGACATTAGTTAAGCAACACAAGAAAAATTTCTAAGTGTCATATGCAGTTGAAATTGGACACTAAGAATAAAAGAATAAAGAGTCAGCATACAGTTTTGGTAAAATGAGAAGTTTTCACAAAAAATGGAAGTTGTGCTGCGAAGCAAACAGATCAAGATAAGTTGCGAAGAAAGAAAAGGCTCACACTACGAAGTTGAAAATTAGAAAATACAAATGCGCAGTGAACATCGCACTTGACATGACCGTGAATGAAGTCACGAAAAGGATAGTCTTTACAGTTTTTGGTCGAAAAACTAGCCGTTATACAGTGTTTTCGGGAATCGATTGGTTCCGCATTTAAAGAAAATTTGTCTGTTCAGGCACATTCAATGAAGGAAAGGACCAAGATCTCAGCAATATTTGGAAAACATACATGGCATTTATTGCCTAGTTATCCGTTTTTGGGCGCGCCTTCGTGCTGCTACGCCTATAAATAGGTGAGGACCACATACTTGCAGGTTTCACCGCGATTTTAATCTTTACTTCTTGGAAATTCCAAGTTTTTACCAGAGAGAAGAACAGAGTGATCTGAGGTGAATGTCTGAGAAGTCAATAATAGATGACCTCCTAAGAGATTTCCGCAAGTCAGGTCTAGAGGGAGTCATGAAAATGACCGCAAAGAAAGTTGTTCCAGAGAAAGGTGCCCCTTCTAGAAGTTCACCACGCAACATGTTAGAGCCGAAGCAAAAGGGTAAACAATAGAGCATTGAACAAGAGAAGTCACGATCCAGAGGGATTCGAAGGCCAGGACCACAAGAACCACCCCATGAGAAACCCATATTCCTTATACCTGAGTATATCCCTCCGCGAAGAGCCGATTCACCTCCTGTGAAGCTTTTGAAGAACCCGCAGTATGACATTCCCTTGCCACCCATGTCAAGCCATGTGAAAATGCAAAAGCACTTGCTTGGCCACATTCCAGATTGCAAGTTTACGGACCATGACTTGTTGCAGCACGAGAATCACCCTCAGTTTTATCCAGATCAATACATTTGCCGAAACTATAGTGAAAGCACCAAGAAATCAACACTTCATGCACAAGATTGGCTTACAATGCTAGTGCCATTCGAATTGTTGAACCTTCTGTGCATCCTGCATTTTGATCGAAGTCCTGAGATCACCGCGATTGTGTGAACCCTACTCTCCTACACACATCAAGGATACTTGTGGCTAGACCACAATATTGACATAAATATTGATCTCATCTACCGGATTACGCATCTCAGTAAGCGAGGTGTTGATCTCGCGACTGAGTTCATAGGTAAAACCAAAGATAAGGAGCTTGCGAAAAGAATGAAGTAAGAATTCAGCTTGCAAAAGGGAAGTCGTGTGTATATAATAGCTGGAATCCATGATAAAGCTATGCACTTGACAATTCAGTTGCTCGTAGGGAAGGATTTGATAAAATGCATACTGACTGAGGTACCAACCGCTGCAGTTTATTTAGCTGTGAATGCTAAGGATGGAGTTTCCTATAACTGGGCAATATATTTGTTGAACGAGTTCTTGAACGATGTCCGTGAAACTCAAGAGAGAGGGAATCACTTCCACTATAGCTAGTTGCTAGTGATGATATCATTTGTAGGCTGGAAAGAGCCTTTGTACCAATAGAATGTACTGGTCATCATAGGAGATTGACTAGGAACCAGGTTTGCAAACATGTGGGCAAACACGAGGCTAGAGAGACAACAAGTTAACAATGAAAAATTACTCACATACTACCAGCAGTTATGCAAAGTGATCAGGAACACTCTACGTATTACCAAGGAGGTAACAACTACATACATCCACAAGATGACATTTAGAGCCGGTATCCATTCAATCTTTTTTCATCCAAGAGGACAAGTAGGGAGCCTTGAATGGTTTGAAGGTTTGTACTAGTTGGATGCATAGAAAATTGAGCTGATTATGGAAGACTGGTAGCCAGAATGGAAGGTTGATGCGCTAGAAGCGCTCATCACCACATCAAATGAAAGCGAAGCTGGAAATGCATAGCACCAAGAAGAAGAAACAACAAGTGCACAAGATAAAGATCCATACACAAAACGGATTCAACAAGACACTACTGAAGGATCAATAGGAGGAAAGCGGAAGGACCTTGACACCACTGTTCCAGAAAAAGGGAAAAAGAAGAAACACAAGGAAACTAGAGCACCGCTCGATGTGCAGTTACACACCGATGACTATGAATGCATCACAGCATGAGTCAGTGAGAACCTGGAAGAGACGCTCGCTCTGAAGGACAAAAAAACAAAGAAGTCCAGGAGATCCCGAAATAAAACCTCGCAGAACTCAAAATCATGGTAGTGAGGATGGAACAAGTTCAGTAGGACTTGATAAGGGAGTCATACTCTGAAGGTAAATCAGGTGAGTCAAGCCAGTGGAAGAGAATACCACCTCCCTTGAAAATGAATCCTCGGTTAGTCCGAATGGAACCCATTAATATCATATTCCCTAATGATGAACTTTCTGAAGGTGCGAAGAAGCTCCCGCACGTCAATATTAATGTTGGGATGTTACCCCTCGAAGAATTACATAATCTGCATTTGCAGGTTGTGTAAGAAATCTGGGATAGAGACATTGTCTCTTATAACCAGCATGTGCAGCTAGAATAAAGCTACAAGGAATTGAAGGACAAATCCACATAGACAACAAGAGAGCTCGCCAGTGTACAAGAGAAGCAGCAAAAGATAAAATAAACAATTTCAGCAGGTTGTGTGAAGATACCTGAATGTGAAGAAGAGACGAAAGTAGAAGAAACCATACTTAAGATTGGTGCCGCTATGGATAATATTAAGGAGGAAATGATGGACATGGAGATCGCCTACAAAGAAAAGATTGCTAACTTGGAATCTTAGTAGAAACCTGGCACTCTGCAGGACATGAAGGAAGCAAGAACAAAAGAGTTGAAGGCATCAACTGAAAACATCTCCATGGAAGTGACAAGATGTCAAGATCTACTGGATGAAATCACCAAAGTATGGACCATGCTGCAGGAAGACCCTGAGCTACAAAAGATATAGGATGAACTGCAATAGTGACAAAAAGAACTTGAATCTGTGACCATGGCTATGAGGGATTTTCCACCAAGGCAAATAATCCAGAAGTTTGTGAAGACAAAGGAGTTGCAGAAAGAGCTGAAAGCATTGAGAATGAAGGAAGCTGACACTTCGGTGAAGTTATAGCCCAGGCAGGAAGAAGCACTCATGATTTCATAGGAGATTGAAGAGAAGCTACAAGAACTTTGCACCATGGAGTATACGGTAAAGGAGCACGCTCATGAATCCATCTCACAGGAGATTTTGGAGACAATTAACGAGTTCAAGAAAGAAACAAAGGAAATGGTTGCGAAGTTAAGCACAACTCTTTAGCAATTCATTGCGAAGTTGAGTACCCCAGAGGATGCGCAGTCGAAGCAGCCAAGTGGAAGTGGTTCGGGGGAGATCCACATGTGAGTGTTAGGGTCCTATTGGGAGAGGCCCAAATGCAACAGTTTTGATGGAAGAAGTACAAGTTAGGCGAGGCCTAACAATGGAAATTTTTGGGAGAAGCAACTCCACAATTCCCTGGAGCAGGGCGTGGAGCAATGCAAAGTTAGAAGAAAAGGACCTATCCACTTAGTAAAAGCGAAGTACTAAGGATGGTCAAGGTAGTTGGAGCAGTTATGTATGAAGTGGCAGACTGTCAGCTACATGAGCGAAGAGTACAAAGGTGGAATGGTGCAAAGGATGCATCATGGTATAGTTAGTGCCACGCAGTAAGAGCAAGCGGCTGTCAGAAGTGTAATACCCCATTTTGACCCTTAGGATATATTAGCTTTTAATGTAAATATTGTATACATGTGAAGTATGTTTTCCTAGCGTGGAGCTCAAGGCCAAGGCTCCACTAGTGGAATCTCAAATTTTATTTAAAAGGCAAGTATTAGACATTATGTTATCCATGTGCTATTTAGCCATGGAACATTGTAAAAATGATGTAAATAAACATCATGCAATAAAATACCAAAACTGACTATGGAGGCAACGAATGAGAAGGGGCCATGTGTATCCACTAGGGAGTGGTGAGGGGGCTATGGGGATGAACCATATGCAACCAAATGTCATTGTGAGAACCCATTTGACTTTCCTTGATGATATTTATTTCTGTTGTAAGGAAGTAGTTGAATATTTTAGTCCATGGCTTCAATGGAGCATGGGCAACCCATAAATTTGTATGGTGGAGTATGTGCTCTGTTTTCTTGTACCACAAGTCACTCTACCTCATGGGGATTGCTTATTCCTCATGCCCATTCCATTGTGGAAGAACTCAACATCATTTTTCCATCCAAAAACGAATTCTCAGCAGTGAGAAAAACCAGAAATCGCAACTTTGCAAGAACCCACGTTTTAAAGAACCAAAAATGCCCAGATTTGGTTTTGGACAGTAAAATCCAATGGGGGATCCATAGATATGAACCTTGGGGCGAATTTGAGAGTATTAGATACCCCAAAATCCATTGGAAATCCTAGTTTTTTTAGCCTAGAAAACTAGTGACGGAATTGAGTTACTTGATGACAGAGTTGTGAGAAATCCAAGTGTGGATGTTCGAACAGAGGATGGGATTGCTTGAATTTAGCTTGAGATGTCTGTAGCTATGTGGTTGAGCTCACTGGATTAGCATCCTCCTCATTTGTCTTTTGTATGCTTGATAAACCCAACTGTGTGTTGGCTTAGCATGACCGTTTGAGTGAACCCATGGCTGTGAGTGAGCCTGTATAGTTCCTCCTTAGTGGATACACATCCCAGCTCGGGGGTGATCTCTCAGCTAAAAGAATATAGGCTGGATAGAGATCTATGGTTGGGTGGAACGTTGCTCTCATGTAGTCAGTTGTTTGGGCATTTGCATCTCAAGATAAGTATTCTTTGTGAATTAATTTGTATGCATTATGTGTTCTGCAATGTGTTAATGAGATGAAATGAATATATTGATATGGTTGATATGAAGCTTGTGCATAGCATAAGAATGAGATTGATTCGCCGTCTCTTGATTCATCATCTACTTGGGATAGATATGCTGATGCATTCCAGTCTGTGTGTGTGTTATTATGTTTAATTTTGTTGTGTTTATATTGAGTATGAATTGCACACAAAAGTTTTTAATTATCCATGCATTTCTCAAAGTTTGAATGGGGTTGAGATTGTCAAATAAGCCCGGTATGTCAGTCATGTTCCCTCCCTTGCACCGGATTGATGGAAGGGGATGTTAGAAGAAGAGTTTCAGATCCAGGGAAGTGGTGCAAAGGACGACCAAGGACAAGCAAAGTAGCTGAGAAGTTATGGCAAAGCATGGTTAGCGGGGTAACTGCATTGTTTTTGGGGGTTTTAAGGGTATTATGGGGTTTTGTCCCATAACTATTGTAAAGATGTGACCTTCGGGAACAATCTATAAAAAGGGCAGTTTTGTAAGAGGGAAGGTTTGGAATTTTGGTTGGGTTATTGTTGATTGTGAGTATCATCTTAGAACATCAGAGGAGAAAGAGGCTCTACAGTTATGTGTGTAGAGGCCCATTGTAGAGAAGAGATTGCAACTGTGTGTACAGACTGGAACTGTTAACCCTTCCCATTAATATAAAGAACATTTCCGGTGGACGTAGCTCCCATCCGGGGGGTGAACCACGTAAATACCTATGTTGTGTGATTGCATCTGTGAGATTGTTTCATGTTCATGTATTTTTATGCTTTTATATGTATTTTCATGCGTATGTTGATGAGAATAATATGCTAAGTGGTGAAACACACATAATTGAATATGTGAGTAATCATGAATGTGATGAATGCGTAGTTACATAGATAACACTAAATCAACAGAGTTTGTATTGTGGTAGCTACGAAGTGCATAGTCACATATTCACGCTGTTATAAATAAGGAATATGAAAATTAGGGATAACTTTGCCAGAATCCAACTCCATATCCGCACATCACCTGATTACAGAAACTTGCTTCTGTAATCCCCCATAACTTCGCCTCAAGTGAGACCTCATCCTGTTCGCAGGTTGTTGCCGAAAGAGCCAGTGAAAAGGGGTTGTTGGGTTTGTGATTAAGAAGGAAATTTGTAG
Organism: Larix kaempferi; assembly: GCA_027924585.1. Taxonomy (NCBI): domain Eukaryota; kingdom Viridiplantae; phylum Streptophyta; class Pinopsida; order Pinales; family Pinaceae; genus Larix; species Larix kaempferi. The sequence goes on along the minus strand of BSBM01000299.1, from coordinate 51,356,758 downwards.
AATCCGGGTCATCCAAAGGAAAGTTAGAGGCTCAACAGTGAATGATGTTGCTTTAGTTAATAGTTTTTAGGTGTATGCATGCATCTAATTGCTCATAAGAATGGTCCTTTGAATGATGGGACTGTATGCCTATGCATGGTGCAAAGTCTATGTATATGTTTCTTTTATGCCATGTTGAATGTTGGATACATGTTAGATGTGTGTATGGATTATGTTTCATCCCTTGTGTTCATGGAGTGTGCTTAGGAATAAATGCAATCCCCTTTGGTAATGCTTTTGTATTGTCTTTGGGTGAATTGGGGCTAATTCTGGTAAATGTGCAGGACCACTCTAGCTAGGATTTGGGAAGGAAAATGCTCCTCTGTGGATCCAGAGAAGGAGAGAAGGCATTGTAGAAGTGGATCAAATTTCCTTGCAGAAGGATAAAGGCACCTTGGAGAAGTTATGAGCAATGTTTTAGTTGGATAATTGATAGAGTTAGAGTGCTCATGTTGGGTAGAGGATCATACCAGTGGATGGAAATCTCCAAGATCTTTCCAATGGTAATGACCTTGTGTGAAGAACCTGCAATAATTAATTAATGCAAATACACGAGATATCAGAAATAACAGAACTCAGAATCACTTTTATATTGATCACAGGCCACTTCGAGGGGGAAACCTCCTTTGAGAAAGCTCAATACAATTAACTTCACGGTGCCTTAAATGACCTCAACACACACTTATATACTAATTATATGCCCAATACTATGAGTCAAAACCATGGGACATATAATACTATGGGACGACTTACAAAGCATATGTGTCCAATTCTATGGGTCAATACTATGGGCTAATATAAACTATGGATCAACAAATACTACGGGATGACTTACAAAGCATATGCGTCCAACAACAATATACAAACATAGTAAAGAGAAGGGTTGACACGGGTTCCTAACATCCCCTCTCCCTTAGAAAAAGATTTGTCCTCAAAGCTTTGGTTGGGGAAATTGCTATAGAATCTGAAGGAGTGGTTCCCCGGTATCATCCTCAGGTTGCATTTCGAGCCACTGATGCCTTTGGAGTGTCAAGGAGGATTGCTTGCAAGGCTGTAGATGAAGAAGAACCCTATCATTTATGTGGAAAGTGCACTTAGAACAGTGCTGATCGGCTTGTTGTTTCAGTCGAATTCTAGGCATGTGAAGATTGTCCTGCAGAATGAGAAGAATTTGATTACGGTTTCGAAGAACCGAGTCAATTTACTGAACTGGGGAGTTGCTAAAGATGTATGGAAGAAGAACTGGCGGTGTCTGTCCATAGACTGCTTCATATGGTGTCCTTTGAGATGTGGTATTGTACCACCAGAGCGCTTCTAGGAAATCCATAGAAATAGTTGGCCAAAGCTGTGTAGGGATGGGAAAGGGTTTGAGCAATCCCGAAAGGAGTGTCTTTTCACCCTTATTGACCTAGAAAGTATCACAGTTAGCCACCATCTATTGAATTGTCATTTTCAGCACCTGCCAAAAGAAGGTACATTGTTCCCGGTCATACATTTTGAAGAACCCAGAGTGCCCTACTGATGAAGAAGCATGGATTTCATAGAAGAGATAGCCCTGTTGAACATATTGCAACCAATTTGGAAAAAGTAGAGAAAGAACTGTAAGAGAAATTGGGTCATCAATTGTGCGAGAAGGAGCATCTGCCACCATATTGTCCTTACCCTTCTTGTAAGTGATCGCATAGGGATAAGCCATTTCAGGTGTGTTGGGGAGGCGACCCATTATTCCAGAAAATTTTCTAGACTCTGGAGATCAGTCTTGATGCAGAAATAATTCCCTAATAGGTATGGTTGCCACTTCGGTACTGCATGCAAAATAGCCATCATTTCCTGCTGAGAGGTAGATGCGACTAAATTCTTACCAGAAAGGTCTCTTGAAGGCGGCAAGCTCATTGGTTCAACAAAGACACCTACATATCTATCCAAGGAAGTAGTGGAGACCGTTGATGGGTGCATCTGAATGGAATGGAGCTGAGCGATGACACTATGTGAATTCTTCTTAAGGATTTTTTCTAGGCGATGTGAACTGATGATGCAGAGAGACCCTGGTTGTAATCCCATTAATTTGTGTTGTGCCCCATTGACTGAAAACTGCATCCAAAGTTCAGCAAAATGCCATAAGATGGGGCCAAGTGTGCATAACCATTGAACACCCAAAACCACATCACATTCGCCTAAGGACAAGGCAAACATGTTAGAGCGCAGGTTATAATATTCCATAGAGGTACGCACATTGTGACACTTCCCCTTGCAAGGTAAGGTGCCCCCATTGGCAACCATGACTTCAAATCTGGAGCAAGGATGGACAAAACAATCAGCTTGTTTGGAAATCTGAGGGTCAATGAAGTTATGAGTGCTACCAGAATCAATGAGTATGGTAAGAGGGAACTTTTTGAAGTATCCCCTGACCTGCATTCTTTGTGGGATTGTGACATTGGTTACAACATGGAGAGAGATCGCGGGTGGGTCGTCCTGAGATGGGGTGTCAACAGGAGGGTGCTGAATGTCGACCTGATCATCTACTGTATCTGGAGCTTCTTCACCAAGTTCAGAGGAAGGCAGAGAATCCACATCCAAGAGATAGAGCTTTTGTTGAACACATCTATGTCCTTGAGTGAATTTCTCATCACAATTATAACAAAGCCCTTTTTCTCGTCCTGCCTGCATCTCGGTTTCAGACAAATGCTTGATAAGAGTTGGTCGAGGAGCTGGTGGGATGGGAGGTCATTGAGAACCCATATTTTGGAAGGGAACAAAAGTGGGTTTGGAGCGTTGTTGGGCTGCAAGCTTGTCTTCTGCCAACTTAGCCAAACCTAGGACTTCCATCATTGTGTTGGGATAGAACATTTTAACCTCTAACCGGATTTAATCCTTAAGACCACTGATAAAACAACTCCTGTAAAATTCATCACACAATCCTTCCGTGTGATTGGCGAGTTTCTCAAAGTCCATCTGATACTCTCTCACTGTGCCAGTTTGGTGAAGTTTAGTTAGTGCTCCTGTGAAGTTGTCAAAAGCACTAGGACCAAATTGTGGCAAAAGGAGTTGGCAAAAATTTGTCCAGTTTGGCTCGGGATGAGCTTTGATGTACCAATGGTACCATTGAAGGGCTTCCTGTTCCAAATGAAAGGATGCAAGTGGAATTTTTTGGACATCAAAAGTATTATGCAAACTGAAATATTGTTCTGCGTGGTATATCCATCCAGTCGGATCAGTACCATTGAAGCGAGGAAAATCAAGCTTCGACCCATGAAAATTGCTGGAAGAAGAGAACCCAGTGGCTGCAAAATATTCTAGCTGTCGGTTATTGTTCATGGCTGAATGTTGAAGATGGAGGCTGAGAAATTTTTCATCCAGATCTTGGAGTTTGGTTTGGATGGCTACAAGTGCTTCCTCCATGGTTTTTTCTCCTACGCGGGTGACAACCATAACCAAGAGTGTTTTTTTTTTTTGGAAATGGATAGAAAAACACAAACAAAAGCTTATTTAGTAAAGAAATATTTGGATTTGGGAAAAAATCGGATGGGTAATTGGGGTTTGGCTAGGTTTTGGACACTTTCTGATGGACAGGGAAGCAAAAAATGGGGATTTCAGAAGCGGGGTGAAAGAATGAGAAAATTTGGTAGAGAGGGACAAAGAAGCAGAATTAGGAAAGGAACATGGTGGCACAATTTGAAGGCGTTTGGGTGAAAATTGAAGGAGTTATGGCAAACCCTAAAAATAGACAAATGTGGGATTTCTAGTCTTGGGAAGTGGAATTTGGGATAGGGTCTTCAAGAATGAAATATGCAGAATGGGATTGCAGGGATGTCAATGAAGTTTCAGGGAAAACAAAGTTGAAACAAGGGAGATATGGCCGAAATGGATCGGCAACAGCGACGCGGAAGGGATCCGCAACAGATGGATCTGTGGAAGGGATCGAAAATAGATGGATCTGAAACGACGACTGGATCTGTAACGACTTTCAGAATAGATCTGAAATGGTTGGATCCGGAGCGGAAGTGATCGGCAACAGTTCAACTGAAAATAGATATGGACCCCAGGTATGTGCGGCTTCCTATCGGTTCAGGGGATTCACTCAGCCACCAATGCTGTCTAACGAATTGCGCATTGGGGCAGTACCCCTCACTCCATGGCTCAGGTAAAAATGATAACTGCTTTGCCACAAATGACAGCTCTTGGTTTACCTCACGGGTGGGAACTAGTCAATCAGGTAGGGGTCGTTGCCCTTTTCAGTGGTAGGTCCTCTCAATGGGCCAGCTACTTTGGGGTTCCTGTGGTACTCCTCACAATGAATTTTAGGGCTTATTCCCAAGTACTTCCCATAGTTAAGTGGATAGGGGTTATTCCCAGATCCGAACTTGCAACAGATGCGAAGAAGAAGAAAAACATTTGGCAGAAATTCCACCCAATGAGCCCAAGAAAGTGCTCTGATACCAAATGTGAAGAACCTGCAATAATTAATTAATGCAAATACACGAGATATCAGAAATAACAGAACTCAGAATCACTTTTATATTGATCATAGGCCACTTCGAGGGGGAAACCTCCTTTGAGCAAGCTCAATACAATTAACTTGATGGTGCCTTCAATGACCTCAACACACACTTATATACTAAGTCTATGCCCAATACTATGAGTCAAAACCATGGGACATATAATACTACGGGATGACTTACAAAGCATATGCATCCAATACTATGGGTCAATACTATTGGCTAATATAAACTATGGATCAACAAATACTATGGGACGACTTACAAAGCATATGCGTCCAACAACAATATACTAACATATTAAAGAGAAAGGGTTGACATGAGTTCCTAACACCTTTTCCCATTTGGACCAAGTATGAGGGAGTTATGAACCTCAGAAGTTTCTCTAGAAGCTTGCTGGAGCAGGGGTCTATGGTCTTGATCCTTCTGCATCTGCAAGGACCTTTCAGCATCTGCAATGCGGATCACAGTTTGCGGGGGTAGGGGAAGACCATTGGTGGAACATGGAATTCTGGTTTTTCGCACCCGCAAGGAGGATTGTGGGATTACGATAATCAGAAAAGGATTTCCACAGGGGTTACCACGATGGAAATACGCATTACACATCCACAATGCAGGTTTCAGAATTGTTGATTGCAAGAAGTAATTTCTCGCGTGGCTATGAAGTAAGGTGTCTGCAATTCTGATATCTACAACGCAGGTTGCAGATTGCGGATTTGCGGATGAGAAAAGGCCCCCGAGAGGGTGCTTTATGGATTCTGAATTCTGAGTTCCACAAGCAGGATTGCGGAACTACAGAGTGTGGACGGAAAAATTCAAAGCCGACAAATTGGCTTCCAACATCTATATTCTGCACTGTGGATTGCAGAAGTCGGGAGCGCCAATTTGTCGGGGAGGTGGCTTGGCAACCCGACTTCCAAATCCCGACTTCGGGTTGCGGAATGGAGGTTGCATGTTGTATAATAGAGGCTTCAGGTTGCGAATAGGAATGGTGGAATGCAGATCTAATCCCATTGCGGATGTGTGTGGAATTGGAAGAATTTGGAAAAAAGATATTACAGAGGGTCTCCTGTGGCCTCTGAAGGTCGTCAAGGAGGTTGGGGAATATGACAGAAGCTCCAACTCAAATCCAACAGCATAAACTTACTCTGATTTCTCTCTTCAAAATGCATGCCAATGAATTTATTTTATAGGCCAAGAGGTGGCCAACAAACAACTAGATCCAAATGTGAACTCTCGTCCTTCATGAGCTAGTTCCAAGGTACACAAGGGGGGATGATTAATGCCACCAAGTGTATGATGAGCCAAATTTAGATCTTTGGGGTGGACTGAGTCTTAAATCCATTGCTAGGAGTGAGTGGTCCCCCCATTTTGATAGTAGTGCAGCTATCGAAGGAAAATCTACATGGGTGTAGCACGAGCGTTGTTCAAATAATCTGCCCTATAACGCGGCTCAACTGTGTATTACCCGCGCTACCAATTGTTTTTACTGTTCCTTGAAACTTATGGAATCATGATGTCTTTTGTATCTTTTGAGGATGCTTGTGGTGATATGCATTCTTTATGTTGATGACGACTTACTAGATGAATCGCCGAAATGTCGCATGTCTGTGATTTTTAGGCGTTAACAACCCTCTAAGGGTGAGACAAGGGTATCCTCCCCAAATATCCTCTTCAAGGATGATATATGCATAAAGTATATTTGGCCTATGTGTGTGAATACCTCCTTGAGAAATTTGAGATGATAGTCATGCTTCCACCCTCCTTCATTGTACTCATAAAAAACATGGGCTTGAACATTGCCCCCTTCTTCTTGTTTTGTGTTATGGAAATCTCACATTATCAAGAAGTGCATCTAACCTTTGTGATCAGATTTTCCCACCCATTTGATCTCCTTTGAAACTGATTTAAACCATGTCGTGGAATGCATGATGCTTTCATGAGGTCATGCTTCTCATATGGCTGCAACCTTCTTCTTTCAAAATCATTGGAGTGCCCAATCTTCATCAAATTTGCTTCCATGTCTTCTTTTGTGACATCCCATTGTAGGACAAATGGGTGAGTGTAAATTGGTAGTGCAGGTATGAGGCAACCATCCCTAACTCCCATCATCTCTTGAATTATCATTTCGACCTCTCCTAACCAGAAAGAAACTTCTTTCTTAATGCTTACTTGTCAGAAGCTAAAGAAGCCTCTTGTATTGATTCTTGAACTTGGTCCACCATGAGTATCCTAAATCATTGGCATCATGCAAGTTGGTACTAACTTGAAAAACCATATGATTAATATTCATGATATCCATCTCTCCCTTCTCATACTTGGATCCATTTGCATGGTAAGATATATCTGCCATAAGGGTTAGCACAATATCCAAGCATTTTTCCCAAACCTTGCTGTAAACAAACATAACATTAGAAAATTTGGAAACATAGTTACAAATTTTTTCACCCACCATGGTGTACATGCAAGGATGAATGTAGTAGGTGCAGTAGGTGCATCACCCAACATGATAGGCATGCAAGGATGAAATGTAGTAGGTGTATGAGTCAAGCCAAAGAGCACGACTAGAAACTCAACGTGCCCACAATTATACTTGAATACTAGCCACCACATGTATTCTTCCTACCTCCTAATTTGATGATGAAAGTATTCCTTAGGGGAAAAATTGGTTCATGAAACTCCTTCATCATTGAAACAATCCTTAGAGTGGGGTATTCAACCTCCTTGTTCTCCTTGATAAGGAATTTTTTCTTTATGCACATGCACTCTATTCTAATCTTCATCTTCACTATGCCCATAAGAAATGACAGAGGACTTGGTTTGATGTGTCCCAAGTCAAAGGAATGCTTGATGTCCCTTTCCATTTCCTCCTTGAAAATTTTCAAATGCTTGTAATGAAAGGTATTGATGGATTGTACATCCATCCTCAATTCGGCCTTATGTTTCTTCACCTTTTTCAGGTGGTCTACCCAGTGGGAGATCTTCCAATCCCTTCTTATGCATTCGTAGAAAACCTCAAATGTCTCCAAAATGATAAGACATGTTCATGGATGTGCCTTGAATGGTCATGATGCGCTTTGCAACCCTATAAATGTACTCAGGCCTCATAAAATATCTCAAGTTAGAAACTTGGTAGTGCCCAATAGGCTCCCCAGTGGATAGTATCCATTGAACTCCAAAATTCCTAAAAGATTTACCCACCAAAATGGTGAATGGAAATACTTCATTTTTGGTTGATACAACAATAATGCATGAATCCACCCTCTTCATTTGCATATTTGAATGCTCCTCATGCATATGCCATGCATGTGAATCTTCTTGTTCACTAGGTGGCTCTTTGAGAGACATGCCAAATTGCCTTCTTCCAAAGTGTGCAAGTCTAGTGTACCCTTGGATCCCCATATCCTCTATGTACACACCTATCCAATCCATGGAAAAATACATATATTTTCTTGCAGATTTGAATGTTATGTCCTCTTGAATGTAATTCTACAACAATACAAGTGTTTGGCCAAGATCTTCTATGGAATCTCCCTTCACCAACACTTGCAAATCAAAACTTTCCTCATGTTCATCCTCCACATGAGGTTCCTCCATCATACCCAATACATTTCCTTCCATGCAAGATGAAAGGTGTGGTACATTCAACTCCTTTTGAAGTTTATAGATCTGAAACTTTGAATCTTGAAGAGCCTTTTGGGTGCTCTCCAAAGAAACATATGCATCCTCCAATTCACTACCAAGACTATCTGCTTCATCTTCCTCTCTTCTAAGGGCATGATGGTATATTTTGGTCACCTCAAGAATATAATTCTTATATGAGAGAAAGTTCATGTAGCTTTCCTTCATATTGGTCACTGCTTCTTTGAGATTTTTGAAATCTCCCAAGAAATATTCTCCTTCAAATCTTGGTTTTGAAGCTCTCCAACAACATCTTGACACAAAGGATTTGGCATCAAAAAAGGGTTCCTTGGCTTCTATGAGATTTTCTTCACCCTCCTTTAGTGATCCACCCAATTGGTGTGGCTCACAAAGAGGATCCTTCACAATATGGTCTTATTCCAAGGGATGAAACCTTGGGATCTCCTCTTCATCCTTCCCATGAAGATGACTTGGAAAAGCATGCTCTTCTTCTTTGAGTTCCACTGAAAGACCTAGATTTGATCTATATGATTCATTCTCTTCTAAACCCTCATGATGTGGCTAAGAAGAGTCTAGCATTTCGGCCTCATCATCCTCTTCTTCTTCTTCTTCTTCTTCTTCTTCGTCTTCTGCTTGACCACTTGAAGAACTAAGTGGCTCATGGTCCCCTTCAATGATTGAGAATGGATTTAGGGGCTCATCCTCATTCTTCTTATGTTATATAGCACCAAAAGAACTTTTGATCTCTTCTAACAATAACATAGGCTTCCTCTCTTTGTACATCTCATCAATTGTATGTGCAATCTTCTCACTGAATGATTTCAAATATTCTTCATTATCTCTCAAGTACTCAGAGATATGCTGAAATTCATCATCGGAGTAGGTCATGAGTGCACTTTCCACAGGCTGTGCCAAGGAAAGGATCTGATACCAATGTAGTGTACCCAAACTAGAATCCAGACAAACCAAATCAAAACTTAGCCAAAGTAGCTAAGCTATGATACCACTGTAGTGTACCCAAAATAGAATCCACACACACAAAATCAGAACTCAGCCAAAGTATATAATCTCTAATTCCACTGTAGTGTACCTAAGCCAAGAATTGCAAAAGAAATAGGCACACTAGCTCAATGAGACAAGTAAGACACTAGAAATTGACTTCCGGGAAGGTAGGAGGATCTAGAACTCATCGAAGGGTTTTGTAATATGTCTATGGTCTCTTTTATGATAGGGTATGTAGTAGGAATTTCTGAAATAAAACTACAAAGTTCTATTGGATCAATTGGATCTTTGGGAGTGAGATTTCCCAATTCGAGACTACGCAGATTCCTTGTTTTCAACTCAACTCAAACAATAGTAAAGGATCCCAAATGTTTGGTTTGAAGGTGGTGTTTGGACCAATTTTCTGTCTAGTTTACGATAATAGCTTCATATTTTTTAGTACACAAGCAACATACACGTTTTAAAGCGAATTATGAAAACTGGTCAAAATTGGCACACATTGAGCATAGGTAAATAAAATTATGCACAAGAGACAAAAAATTGCAGAACCATATTTGAATATTTATTATGGATATGCTGTAGAGACTCAAATAATATTATAAATGGCTTGAAACATCCCAAGTATCCCAATGGATCTTCTACAACATAGGCTGCTTCACAATACTACCAAAATGACATAGAAATGCAGTGACATCAAAATTGTGGAATATGATTTTGCACCACCACTACAAATATGATAGATACTACTGTAAAATGTATGCAAACTTCTCAGTGAATAAATTTGGATTCTTCACTCCTCAATCAACAAGTGAGGAGCTCATCACCCTATGGAATTGCAAGGGGCACATCACCCAAGCAAAGGAATTTGCTTTAAGAAAACTCTCAATAGAAATCAATTCATAAATTGGAAAACCTCAAGAAGTGCACTTTCTGCTACTTGTATAGCTTCAGAGAAACCCCAAAACCACTTGCAAGTACCATGGGACCCAAAAAACCATGTACAAAAACCATGGGGAGTAACATAACCCTTGATTTATTCCACATTGACCACATTCAATGTACCATTTGACCACTTCCTCATGTAATTATCCCTCCAACACTTCTTGGACCATTTACTAATCAACATTGACCATTTCCACAAACCAAGGTTCCCCCTAACCACTTTTGACCACTTCTCCCCTTTCAAATTTGAATTTGGTCCTTAAGTTTGAATTTGGGATCATTAGCTCCCCTGTTTTAAGGAAACACTTGCATTAGGTGGTTGGCATCATTAATTTCCCACTTGATCATCCCTTTGACTAGATCAACATTTAATATACCTCCCTTATTCATCATTTTCCCCCCCATTCACACCTTGGACCATTTATACATCAATTTAAATAACTTGCCTTGGTAAATTTTACCCATTTTAATACAAAGGCAACTTAGGATAAGTCCAATTTCCCAAATAAATTTAATTATCTACTGGAACTTTGAATTGGGAATTTCTTCTTCATGTGAACCACCTTGTCCATTTGGATCTAATTTTTCATTATTACTAAATTGGACATAATGCTTAACAACTATTTGACCCTTAGCACCAATTTGACAAACTATCATGAACATGGCCAAGTGGTTTAGGCCATTGTGATCCAATGCAAAATTTGGGTACATGACACTAATATTATTGAGAATGAAGGGATACATAGGTTGATCCATGGATTATTTGTTGTCATGGGTGAGAATGCACCTGTGGATGAGATCTATGAGGATATTCACAATGTACCTCTTATTGATAAGGCACAAAAACTCCTATACAAAGACTGAAAGACTGAGTCTTTTTCCTTCTATATAAGTGTTGGTCAACTTGAAAGTATTGAACTACATTTCAAATACATGCATGACACAAATCCTAAGGTATGAAAGATAATTATTTATAGAAATATAAGTTTTTATATAGGTTTTTGTGATTTTAATATAGTATTTAATATCCATTATTTATTATATTAATTTATTTTTTCTTGTAGATCGTGAGGTAGATTGTTAGGTGATATTCTCCTACCATCGTCAAATACTTTACCTCGAACATACTAAGAATTGTGTGCCATTACGAAAGATTTAGTTATGGAGTATCAAACAATTGATGCATGTCCTAAATTCTAAAGAGCATATTATATATGATGGACAACATGCAAAAAAGTTTGAAATCCTTAAATGTGGAATTAGTAGATATCGAACCGATCATATAACAAATAAGGTGCCCCACAAGGTTCTTTTTCATATCCTTATAATTCCACATTTCAAATGATTGTTCCAGTGCATAAAGATAACATTATTTATGGATTATCATGCATGGAAGAGAAGTGAATATGGTGCTATGTAAATGCCTAAATATGGTTTTGCATTTAGGGACATAAATGGAAAATGACCCATATCTAAAGAATAACCTTACAATGTTAGAATTTTAGTGGCAACTAATGGCATCAATCCATTTGGAGAGTTCAAATTTCCATTTACTTGGTTTGTTCAATTTTTGTTATAAACAACAACCTTCCTCGGATGCAAACAAAGAAGGAGCATGTAATGTTGGCATTAATTATTCTAATTATTTATTTTTAGGAATGTTCACATCATACCAATTCTTTTTTTTTGGTTACATATTTTTTATGTACAAGGAATTAATTATTTGTGTTTTCAAATAACTAGGTAAGTACTAAGTTAGAGATAATTATGTATATACCAAGGATTCCAATTTTTAGGATCTTATCATATTGTCTCGTGCATTTGATGCATTGTATAAAGAGGTTTCCCCCTTGAAGAGGCTTCTTATTTATCTCTCTGTTTCTTTCTTAAGGCACTAGGTTATTCTTTCTTTTTATTTTTATGTTATTTTGGGAATTTGGTGCATAACATATGGTATCAAAGCCATTTTCTCTATAACTCTTTTTTGGGGATGTCTTAGACAACAAAATGTTTAGGAGACTCATAAGACTTAATGAAGTACCTACACTATTTTTTTTAGGTCATGGATTATTATAAGATTGGAGTTATAGTATGTGTAAGTTAGGGTTTTTGACTAGTCCAAAAACTAGTCTCAAACATGTATTCTAGGTAAAACTATTTCATTTGAATCTTGAGAGATATGAATTACTTGCCACCTATTACATTAGAATAATTATAGAGCATGGTGTTTTTGGTAAAAAATTTAGGATAAGAATAGGAAAATCAGACATGTTTCAATCCATACAAGTTCGCTCTTTTGAAAGGGACATAAATAACAAGTTTTGGGAAAGTTACCATAATTCTCTACTGGAAGATCAGATTTAGGTCAAACATGTGGCATTGTAGATACGATATATCAATTTACTACATAATTAATGTTTTGACTTAGAGGGGCCAAAATTTTAGAGATAATTTAGGAGCAAGGTTGGCCAACTAAACAACCTACAAACTAGGGGTCTTAAAGGTATGTTAACTTGAAACTTGCATAAATTTTGATTATAATATCTGTTTTGGGTGATCAAAGAGGTGTGATAAGGGGGAATGGAGAATAAATTTAGTAAATATAAGTGGAATCTAATGGAAATAGGTGGAGAAAAAATTATTATGCCCTCTAAACCTTTCGGAAGCTCAACCATGAACCATGACGACAATGGAGAAATGTATAACCGACTATCCATTTTGGAAGTCAAATTTAAGGAATTGAGTGATAGGTCATTGACACACCTTCAATTGGTAAACAAAAAAAGTGATATATAAATTGAATATGAAAAAGATGGAAACTATGGATCAGAAGATGAGATTGATGGATCAAAAGATGAAAGATGATCACAAAGATATGGAGGGGGTAATTCTAAATGAGATAAGACAAATATTTACATGGAATTCACTTCCTCAAGAAGAAGATAAGGAGATAATAAGGACAGTGTCCCAGTCACATATTGAACTTTTTTAAAAATAATTGGAGAACAAGAGATTTGATTTCCTAACACTTGATTATTCATCACTCCATAATCTACATCATCACAGGTTCAACTCAAAACCAAGAAACTAATTCATTGCCAATATTGACATGAGAAAGTTTGATGGAAATTATTCAATAACATGGATATTCTATATGGAGCATTTATTTGATCTATACCATGTTCCAACTTTACAAAAGGTAACTATGTTGGAACATTTAAAAAACCCACCATGTCATTCTAGACTTAGGATAAAATTAATTAATCATTTATGATTAATTTCCTGAGTTTTGACTAGGTAGAAGAGGCCAATTTTGTCTTTTAGTGGACCACATGCTATCCTAATTCACAAAAAATAATTTGGATAGATTTTGGATAAGATTTCCTTGGATTCTGTTTGATTTTATTCCATTCCTGAATTAGAAAGACACTATACTGATATAGTTAGCTTTGTCCTGTTTTTTCTACTTTCTAGTGGAAAAGATAAAGCTAGTTGACTTGGAATCTTTTGCCACTTGACCAATTCGACCTCCAAATCATATATAAACTTCTAAATCCATCATTACATTCCATTTACCACACTCATGAGCTACCATACCATACTTACTAAATTCATGAGCCTCTAGGACAGTTTTGGAAACTGCTTTTGCCACCTAGGGTTTTTTTTGTCTTTTCTAAGCCTTTTCTTTTTGCTCTTTCCATATTGCCTTAAAGGAATTCGATTTTCTCCATGGAGGATGTATTATATATTGTTATCATATAAATGAATAATATACAGAGTGATTTCCATAATTTATCTTCTTTATTCTTCTTCTCTCATTGTCTGAAATATTCCATGGTGAAATTATCTTATGAATCTAGTTCCTAATAATTGAAAATCTCACATGGTATCAAAGCTAGCTTGATTCAAAGCAATTTCCAAGAGTGTTTTTTGCAGGTATTTCCATCACCAGGAGTGCATCAGTATGGATAAAAATCAATCCAAAGTTGTGACTCTTACTCCCTTCAATTTCTTTGACTAGAAGGTGCATATGATCATCCAGATTCGGAGCAAAGGATTGTATAGAGTCAATATGGGGCTTGAAATTGAGCCAGGAGATGTTGCATTAAAATCCAAATGGTTTAATAGGCTTGATGAAGCTTATGGATTACTTTGTCTCTCTGTATCTCTAGATCTTCTATTCCATATTGATTCTCTATCCACTCCAAATGAAGTGTGGACAAAGCTAGAATCTCTCTTTGGAAAACATGACGAGCTCAGAGGTCATTTGTTGGAGATTGAGCTGATCTCTTTAGTCCAAGTAATTTGGATTCTATGGAGGAGTTCATCTCAAAATTAAAGAACCTAGTGCTTCAACTCAAGCAATGTGGCATAGAGAAGAAGGATGAGCAATTAATCCTCACCATTCTGTCAAAACTGAGTTCAGAATACTCAGTATTTGTGTCTACTTTTCATTCTACAAGACTTGCAGTTCCCAAGTGGAAGATGCCAACCTTGGATGCATTCATTGATTCGCTCACTCAGCAGAAGGACAAGCTGGTCCAAATGAGGGATCAATCACCCTCCAAGGAATTTGCACTTTTTTTCTCATGGAGAAAAGAGTTTCAAGAATAACAAATCCAAACAAAAGATATTGTCAGATGAAGAGGATTCTAATGGAGATTCCAAATCCAAGAAGATGAAGAAGGAGAAGCCCAAGTGTTCTTATTGCTGCAAAGGCACTCATCCTGAGAAATCTTGCTTCAAGAAGAAATTGTACATCATGGCCAAAATGCTTGAAGAACATAACATAGATGTTCCTGACTTTGCAAAGAAAGAACAAGGCAAGCTTGCTGTAGAACAAGAACTCTGTCTCCAAGCCTCTCCCAAAGGTAATAATGTTTATGATTTGAGTGCTAGAGTGAAATATAATTATGATGTCTCTGATATTGATTCACATTCTGATATATTAGAATCAGAAACCTCCACCTCTTCCTTGGAACAATCTTCAGTCAATTCATCCGAGTCTACTGTCAAAACTAGTCATTTTTTACTAGCTTATGACTTGTCTTCTAAAAGGTCTTTCCACCACCATTCAAATATTTTAGATTCTGATTTAGAAGATGATTTACAGTCTGATATGCATGTCATTACATATCCCACATCATATTCCCAACCTTTGGATGCACAAAATACCCTACAAACCCCAAGTTCTCCAGTTAAGAAACTACACAATTCTATGTTTTCCTACACTGTGTCACTTGCCTCTATTGCACTTTTGTCTTTCATATCTTTCATTGGTTGGAAAACCATGTTTTTGTATTTATTTGGATTGATATTCCACACATATGGACCTGACCCCATCATTCATGGTTCAAAATTCAAGTCCTCACACTCTCGAGGCTCGCTCAGCTGTCAGGGTGATCTAGTTTCTCACACTTTTCCTACTGAAACTCTGTTCGATCATGGAGACTCCACATATTTACTGGTTTATGCTCCATATGACTCAAATTATGATATTTCAAAGCTGCATGATCTCATTTCAAATATCAGAAAGATTCTTCATCAGTTTGAGAAGAGAGTACAAGAACTAGTACACCACATTGCAGCTACAGAAGAAATTGATCCTGTTGAGTTCATTGTTTCTCCTTGGGAATGAGTATGCATAGATCTTATTTTCATCATTGATTATGTTTTTAGATCTGATTATGTATGTTATAGAAGCAAGAAATATTATTTGATGCTCCTCCATCATCAGAAGATGAACTTCATAGAGCTTCAACACATGGTTCTGGCCTACACAACATTGATGCACTAATGCATGATCATGACATCCACAATCTCTTCATCAAGTCAGTTACTCAGAAGCAACCCATTGAGATCATTTATCTCATTCAATTCATTCAAATGAGGAACATGACAGTATGAAAACATCAAGCATGTCCATTTTTGAGGGAGGGTTTTGTTCTCATGAGGTTTTCCCTGTTTCCTCAGTGTACATGGACTAGTTATTTTTGTATTGGGGTGACCATAAGCCTTGTTGCTTGGGCCCTATATTTATGATATTTTTTTGATTCCCATCACATAAATTCGGGCTTAAGGAGGGGTGTTGGAACATTTAAAAAACCCACTATGTCATTCTAGATTTAGGATAAAATTAATTAATCATTTATGATTAATTTCTTGAGTTTTGACTAGGTAGAATAGGCCAGTTTTGTCTTTTAGTGGACCACATGCTATCCTCATTCACAAAAATGAATTTGCATAGATTCTGGATAAGATTTCCTTGGATTGTGTTTGATTTTATTCCATTCCTGAATTAGAAAGACACTATCCCGTTTTAGTTAGCTTTGTCATGTTTTTTCTACTTTCTAGTGGAAAAGATAAAGCTAGTTGACTTGGAATCTTTTGCCACTTGACCAATTCGACCTCCACATCATATATAACCTTCTAAAGCCATCATTACATTCCATTTAACTCACTCATGAGCTACCATACCGTACTTAATAAATTCGTGAGCCTCTAGGACAGTTTGGAAACTGCTTTTTCCACCTAGGGGTTTTTTTGTCTTTTCTAAGCCTTTTCTTTTTGTTCTTTCCATATTGCCTCAAAGTAATTCGATTTTCTCCATGGAGGATGTATTATATATTTTTATCATATCAATGAATAATATACAGAGTGATTTCCACAATTTATCTTCTCTATTCTTCTTCTCTCACTGTCTGAAATATTCCATGGTGAAATTGTCTTATGAATTTAGTTCCTAATAATTGAAAATATCACAAACTATTGTATCCTTGTATTTAGTACCCAATCAATATTGTATGGCACCAATGGATTTGTGACTATAAAAAGGACTCTATTGTCTCTCGGTCTATATTTATAGATAAATTGATAGCACGTTATGGGGATATTAAGAGCAACACCTTCTTTATCCAATTGACAAATCTCATGAAAAAGGTCTAGTTACAGAGCACATTAATTAGTTTTAGAAGTTGATTCTTATACTGAAGAACAATCCAATGGATAATTTGTTGGATATCTTTAGGGGCACTTTAAAGGAGACCACTCAACATGAGGTATCTATTTGAACCTAAATCATTGGAGAATGCCTTTAGTTTGGAAAGGAAAATTTAAAGCAAAAACATGACTACTAGAAGGGTTGTTACTAAAACCTCTAGTGAGGGAAATGTTTCCTTCCCCAACCTCACTCAACTTACAATGTTGACACCTCATCAAGTGGAGGAAAGAATATAAATTAGACTATGTTTCAATTGTGACAACAACTATTGTAAGGGGCATAAGTGCAATGAGAATAAATGATTCTAAATAGATTGTGAAGAGGAAGAAGATCCATAACCAATCAAGAGGTAGAGCTAGAAGATACTACTCCAACCATATCTTTCCATGCATTGGACAACATTAACATTCCTTAAACTGTAAGGATAAAATGATAAATTGAAAAAAAGAGGTAACATTGTTGATTGGTTCTGGTAGTATCCATAACTTCATTAATTGTGAATTATCCAAAATTCTCAATTATTTTATATATCTAGCACCATAACTTCAAGTAATGATTGCAGATGGAGGTACCATAAATTATTCCAAGAAGTTGCATAGTATTACACTTACTATGGGGAAGTACTTGTTGGATATTCCAATGATTGCAATCCAAATGGGTGGTTCTGATATTGTACTAGGAGTCCAGTGGCTAAAATCATTAGGAGCGATGGATCTTAATTTTTAGGAAGTTTTCATGAGATTATTTTTGTAACATACCCATTTTGACCCTTAGGAAATATTTGGCTTTAAATGTAAATATTGTATACAAGTGATGTATGTTTTCCTAGCGTGGAGCTCAAGGCCAAGGCCCTGCTAGTGGATGCTTGATTTTTATGTAAAAAAAAGTATTAGATAATATGTTATCCATGTGTTATTAAGCCATGGGACATTGTAAATGATGTAAATGTTAATATTGCAATAAAATACCAAAGAAACT
Source organism: Larix kaempferi (assembly GCA_027924585.1). Taxonomy (NCBI): domain Eukaryota; kingdom Viridiplantae; phylum Streptophyta; class Pinopsida; order Pinales; family Pinaceae; genus Larix; species Larix kaempferi. The sequence continues at coordinate 51,338,659 of BSBM01000299.1, read as the reverse complement.
GGCTATGGAGGGAACTGATAAGAGGGGTCCATGTGTATCCACTAGGGAGAGGTGAGGGGGTTGTGGGATTGGACCATAGACTTCCAAATGTCATATTTAGAACCCTTTTGACCTTCCTTGCTGACATTTAATTTTTTCGTAGAAGGTGGTTGAAGAAATTGTTCATGAGGTCGATAGAGTGTGGGAAACCCCAAAAATTCGGATGGCAGGGTATGGGGCTTTGTCTTCCTTTATCCACAAGTCACTCTACCCCTGGTAATTCATATTCCATCATCCCAATTCCACTGGGGGGGCTATCAACCAGAGTTTTGGGAGGAGAACAAAGAGCCGAATAGTGAAGAAAAGAAGAAAAATCGTGAACCTAGGAAACCCCAATTTTGGAGTGTCGAATTCACCCATAAATTCACATGGGAAGTTCAATCAAGCAGGGGATTCATCAGCCTGAATCCTAGGGAAAATTTGCAGTGTCTGAAATGCTCAGAAATCCGTGAGAAAACCCTATGTTGATATCGGAGAACGCAACTGCAGGATAGAGTCGCTTTGGCCATAGAAATTGAGAAAACCCAAGTGTAAATGAAAGAAGAATAAGACAGAAGGCAGGGTTGCTTGATATACCCAGAGAAGGCTAGAGTCTGAAGAAATCAGCATATTGGACCTTTCTATGCCCACCCTGAAGAGTAGTGGACGGAAGGGGTACCCGAGGGACTATGCAACAGAGAAGGGGACCTTCTGTTATCACTCCATGAGTCTTTCTAGGTTGCAGTCGAAAGAGCCTGGTAACTTAATCAAAATCTCAGTAATATAAAAAGGTTGGATCAAGTTGGATGACTCATTCAATCCTCATCCACTCAAAACTCATCTAAATTCGCTCATAAGGGAAAGGCTCTCAACCACTAATGCTCAGGGAGTTTGTAAATAAATGAGTGTGTGGAGAAGTAACTATCTTACCAGCAAAATCATACATAAAAGCATATATATGAATGGCAAATTACAATAATCACAAAATACTTGCAGAGTTAAGCTTATGAATACATTTATAAGATGATAGTCATAAAGTGTAACTAAACATAACAACATGAATATAGTTTTCAAATGCAAGTACAGAATAGACAGAAGATGGAAATCTGAACAATTAATGGCGAAAGAAGCTTGTTTTTCTAATATAACATAAGAAGTTTGAGTTTACAACACGTGAAAAAGTCTCCAGATTCCAACCCTTGTTCTCCATGTGTTCTGGGATTTATATCCTTTACAAACTCTCCCCAGATCTTAAGAAGCTGGGTCGAATTTACCCAATATGGGAAACCTAAAACTGTTTTTCAACAAAATAGAAAAAATCATTTTTAATTGGTCAGACTGTTGAAACATGGGGCTCAGTGATGCCTTCGATTCTCCCAACTTGTGACACCTGTAGCAAAACTGAGAGAGTGGATTGTTCTTAGACGTGTTAGGAAGAAAAAACTCTGATCGTTTTGCGGAATGATTCTCCAGTCGCTCAGAATCATCATTTGAAAATGATGACTCTGCACAGTAAAAACGCCACTTTTGCTAAAACTACTGAAAAAGAGGCTCAGAGATGGGTTCGGTTCTCTATCTATTTGACACATGTGTATAAAATGAAAGAGGTTATTGTGCATTGACCTATTGTGAGAAAACACCTCTCTCATATCTTCAAATTTTTTTTTGGTTTTCCCGAGATCTGCATTTCAAAAACGTGTGTCAAACAAGCAGGTTCTGGAATCCAACAATTTGTGCTCAGTGATGGATTTGATTCTCTCAACTTGCAACACCTGTGGGAAAACAGGGAGAGGTTATTGTTCTCTGACATGTTAGGAACAAAAAACTCTGAGCGTTTTGAAAAAATATTCTCTAGACGCTCAGAATCGTCAGTTGAAAATGATGACTCGGGACAGTAAAAAAATGCCACATTTATTCATTATTTCCATCCTGCTGGCACCTTCAAAACTGGAACAGCCATTGAAACAACTCCTATTAATTAAAACCTTCACTTAAAAACCATCCTCTTGCCGTTTGGAAGCACAAACTGTGATCTGGGCAAAAAATAATGCCTCTCTGCCCTGTTTTGCACTTTCGGTGGCTAAAGAGCCAAAATTCGAACCTGTAAACCACCAAAAGCTTTGCTTTCGGTGGCTAAGAACAACTGTGAAAGCCTTCCTAAACCACCAAAAGATCTTTTTTGAAACTCATCTTCCAAAATGGAAAAAAATGTATTTTGTCTCAGCTTCTTGATGACAAGTGAAGTTCTCTTGCTCTTTCGATAGCTGGAATGAATTTGCATTCGAACATGAGTGCTGCCGAAAAAGTGGTGAAAATGCCTCTCCTTTTGGTAGCTTATAATCCACCGTTGACACCGTATGCCACTGGAAAATGGTCTTAACCAGTGCTCTTTGGTTTTGGTGGCTGTAAGCAACCCAACCTTTAGATGGTAAGCTACGAAAAGTATCCACCCTTTCGGTGGCTAATGAACACCATCGTTTTCGCCAAAACCACCGAAAACGGCCCCACAACTCACGCTATAATTTTTCCCTTTCAATAGCTAGGAGTGCCTCGAAAATTTCGTTTCAGCTTCTGAAAGTAGATCTTTTGGTAGCTTAGGGGTTTTTTTGAATAAGCACTTAACTACTGAAGCCTGTTTTTTAAGTTTTTTGAAATAAAAACTTGTCTCGAAAGTTTCTTGACATATTATGAGTTAGAACTCAATAAAATGAGCCTAAACACAAACTTTAATAATGTGTTCTCATTTGTAAATGACCTCCTATCACCTCACATAATAAAACTTTAAAAAAAATATTTGAGGAGATAACATCTAGCTCCTACTCGGGGATGAAAGCCTCCCTGTGAGGTTTCAAGAACCTAGTAGTTCCAGTCGCCTTTACCATTGGGCTATGGAATCATTTAAATTGCCACCAAATTTCTGCAATATTTCAACAAATGTTAAACTATAAACCTGTTAGCAACGCCTTGCATCCATTGGGCTATGGAGTCATTTGGTCTTTAGAACCGATCCCCTGCAAACCTGTAACCTGCATGTAGCTTTCCTGTTTATTGAAGAAAACTGAAAACAACTGAAAGAATCTACTTGCTCATAGGATGAGCTTATTTTCTCTACCTACTCCTAACCCATTTGTACTGCTGCTTGATCAAGTAAACTCATGCTTCCAATGAAGCCATATCAAAAATTGATTTACTGCTAACATCCTTGATCTTGAACCGAACAATATAGGAAACCATAGCATGCGAAAATGCAATTTGACAAGATGACAAGACCAAACTTCATCTGACAGAAATATTTTTGGATTTATGTTGTTCATAGACTCCAAATAGTCAACAAAAGGGTCATAAAATTCACAAAGAAATACCTCTTTGGACTGCAGATCCAACTGAAAATTGAAATGATGTTGAATGTCTTTAATGCCAAATATGGACTGCTCAACCTCTGTCAGAGGGTCATATAAGATGGATGTATGATCTGAACTTTTCAACGCACCATCTCCCTCTTTGTATATGCTGCAAACTTCTAGTCTCTGCAAATCTTGAAACTGTAGGCTGCCCTCATCATCTTCTGCAGATCTGAAACTGTCACTTGTTGATCTGTCAATTTCTCCTGCTAATATATACATTCGCTCTTTGACCTCAAAACTTTTAAAAGAAACATGTTGATCTTCATAAATATCTAAAGCCATAGATACATCTAATATGATGTCAGTTGTTTCTATGTCATTACAATCATTCAATATCTCTTGATCTTCAAGGTGAATTTCTTTTTCTATAATAAAAGTTTTATCACTAAGTTGATTTTCGTGACAAGCAAGATCTTCATGATACGAGGAAAACTCTTCACAACATCCTTCAAAAAGACATTCAGCTGGAAAATATTTTTTACAAAAGGAATTGAAAGTTGTATGGAAACCTGTCAAAGAACTAACACCGGCATTTGGAAGAGACCGATACCAGTCACTAGCAATTCCCTCTAATGAAAAATAGAAGAGCCGAATCTGAACATCCTCATGCACAACTTGCAACTGATGCAAGCAATCATGAAAGTCCAACAAATATTCAGCTGGAACTTCCCACTCTTCACCTCGAAGTCTGGGAAGGCTATTTTCCCATTCATCTCTACTAGGCACTGGATTAGGGAAACCATAAATACTTGAGAAACTGCAAAATGCATACCTCTTTGCTAAGATCTGATTCATTTCATACCAATGGAGTCACCAACAGATCCATCCTTCATGGAGTCACCAGATAGATGATTACAACCGAAATAGTATCCAGACTTTGTCTATCATCAAAGTTGGGCCTTTGTCGTCTCCCAGGAAAGCTGATCTTCAATCTCCTCTCCCCGGCAACGACGCCATTTTGTTACCACTCCAGGAGTCTTTCTAGGTTGCAGTCGAAAGAGCCTGGTAACTTAATCAAAATCTCAGTAATATAAAAAGGTTGGATCAAGTTGGATGACTCGGTCAATCCTCATCCACTCAAAACTCATCTAAATGCACTCAGAAGGGCAAGGCTCTCAACTACTAATGCTCAGGGGGTTTGTAAATAAATGAGTGTGTGGAGAAGTAACTATCATACTAGCAGAATCATACATAAAAGCATATATATGAATGGCAAATTACAATAATCACAGAATACTTGCAGAGTTGAGCTTATGAATACATTGATAAGATGACAGTCATCAAGTGTACCTAAACATAACAGCATGAATATAGTTTTCAAATGCAAGTACAGAATAGATAAAAGATGGAAATCTGAACAATTAATGGCGAAAGAAGCTTGTTTTTCTAATATAACATAAGAAGTTTGAGTTTACAACATGTGAAAAAGTCTCCAAATTCCAACCCTTGTTCTACATGAGTTCTGGAATTTATAGCCTTTACAACCTCTCCCCAGATCCTAAGAAGCTGGGTCGAATTTACTCAAGATGGGAAACCCAAAACCGTTTTTCAACAAAATAGAAAAAATCATTTTAATTGGCCAGACTGCTGAAACATGGGGCTTAGTGATTCCTTCGATTCTCCCAACCTGTGACACATGTAGGAAAACTCAGAGAGGTTATTTTTCTCAACTTTTTAGGAAGAAACTCCTTCGAGCGTTTTGTGGAATGATTCTCCAGTCGCTCAGAATCATCATTTGAAAATGATGACTCTGCATAGTAAAAACGTCACTTTTGCTGAAACTACTGAAAAAGAGGCCCATAGATGGGTTCGGTTCTCCAAATATGTGACACCTATGTATAAAATGAAAGAGGTTATTGTGCATTGACCTGTTTTGAGAAAAAACCTCTCTCATATCTTCTAAAATCATTTCGGTTTTCCCGAGATCTGCATTTCAAAAACGTGTGTCAAATAGGCAGGTTCTAGAATCCAAAACTTTGTGCTCAGTGACGGATTCGTTTCTCTCAACCTGCAACACCTGTGGGAAAACAGGGAGAGGTTATTGTTCTCTGACATGTTAGGAACAAAAACCTCTGAGCATTTTGCAAAAATATTCTCCAAATGCTCAGAATCGTCAGTTGAAAATGATGACTCGGGACAGTAAAAAAACGCCACATTTCTTCATTATTTCCATCCTGCTGGCACCTTCAAAACTGGAACAGCCATTGAAACAACTCCTATTAATTAAAACCTTCGCTTAAAAACCATCCTCTTTCCGTTTAGAAGCACAAACCATGATCTGGGAAAAAAATAATGCCTCTCTGCCCTATTTTGCACTTTCGGTGGCTAAAGAGCCAAAATTCGAACCTATAAACCACCTAAAGCTCTGCTTTTGGTGGCTAAGAATAGCTGTGAAAGCCTGCCTAAACCACCGAAAGCTCTGTTTTGAAACTAATCTTCCAAAATGGAAAAAAATGTATTTGTCTCAGCTTCTTGATGACAAGTGAAGTTCTCTTTCTCTTTCGGTAGCTGGAATGAATTTGCATTTGAACACGAGCGCTGCTGAAAAAATGGTGAAAATGCCTCTCCTTTTGGTAGATTATAATCCACTGTTGACACCGTATGCCATCAGAAAATGGTCTTAACCAGTGCTCTTTTCTTTTGGTGGCTATAAGCGACCCAACCTTTAGATGGTCAGCTACAAAAAGTATCCACCCTTTCGGTGGCTAATGGACACCATCATGTTCGCCAAAACCACCAAAAACTGCCCCACAACTCACGCTGTAATTTTTCCCTTTCGGTAGCTAGGAGTGCCTCGAAAATTTCATTTCAGATACTGAAAGCAGAGATTTCGAGAGCTTAGGGGTCGTTTTGAATAAGCACTTAGCTACCAAAACCTTTTTTTTAAGTTTTTTGAAATAAAAACTTGTCTCGAAAGTTTCTTGACGTATTATGAGTTAGAACTCAGTAAAATGAGCCTAAACACAAACTTTAATAATGTGTTTTCATTTTCAAATGACCTCCTATCACCTCACATAATAAAACTTTTAAAAAACAATTGAGGGGATAACACCTTCCTTGTGTTGGGTGTGGTAGGTATTGTGGGTGCCAAGACTGTCTGAGTAAGAATTGAGAGGCCTGTAGATATGAGGTTGAGCTCACTGGATTAGCATCCTCCTCCATTGTTCCTTAAATGCTTGATAAACCCAACTGTGTGTTGGATTAACATGGATTAACTTGTTGTGTGAAGCCATGGCTGTGAGTGAGCCTGTTTAGTTCCTCCTTAGTGGATACACAGACCAACTCGGGGGTGGTCTCTCAATTGAAATAATATAGGCTAGACAAAGACCTATGGTTGGATGGAATGTTTCTCTCCCATAGCCAGTTGCTTGGACAGTTTCATCTCAAAAGATAAGTGCTCTTTGTGGTATCAAAGGATATTATTCCTATGTTGTGTTAATTTTTATTTCAAGTAAAATTGAATGAAATGATCACATGGAGTTAATTAATAGGAAATCTGTGTATACGCCTGTGAGGCTGGTGCATTTGTTGTTGGTTTCACCATTTTTCTTATGTAAAATATGCTTTTAACCATGTATGTTGTAGATGCATTCATTATATTTAATCCCACTATGTATGTCTAATATGCATTGAAAACCTCCTTAGAAGGTTTGTATTTCATCATATGGGCTTGGGGAATGAATTAGACACCCCTGATGTGTTCATGCACCTCTGTGGTCAACTGAAGGGAGGGGCAATGACAAGGTGATCCCATGGCTCTTGAAAGTGGGACAAAGGGACATTAATGGAGTTTGGGGAATCATTTTGGTTGGAAAAGTGGCAAGATCAAAGTTCTCAGGTGTGGCATGGGATCATACCATTGCATAGAGCTTGCCGAGAGATTTTCAACGGTACCGAGTTTTCCCAAAATGGACTAAGTATGAAGAAGTTATCAGGTTGAGATGTTGGCAGTAACAGGGGTTTGGTCAACTTCTGACTTTTCGAATCCGCAGTGCGGAATGCGGAAGTCGAGGGCACATTTTCTTCAAACGCCATGCATATTACCGTTTCGACCTCCCGACTCCCACACTGCGGAATACAGAATTTGGGGGCACGGATTCTCGACGTAGTGTTTTGGAGTTCCAGCTTCTGACTCCAACAAGCCAGTTTGCAAAGTGCGGAAGTAGGAGGAGTAAAGTGCCCAGGGTTGTGATTTCTTAGTTCTGACTTCCGACTTCTGCATCACAGATTGCAGAAGTTGAAGGCATGATTTGTCATAGTTGGATGTTTGGCATTCTGACTTTCCGAGTTCCGCATCGCGGATTGCATACTGTGGAAGTCAGAGAGGTGGTTATTCCACACCGTGTAATTGGCGTTCTGACTTTTTGAGTCCCGCATCGTAGATTGCGGACTACAAAAGTCGGAGAGGTGTTTATTCAACGTCGTGTAATTGGTGTTCCGAATGTCCTAGTTTTGCATCACAGATTGCGGACTGCAGAAGTCAGAGAAGTGTTTATTTGACGTTGTGTAATTGGCGTCCTGAATTTTTGAGTCCCGCATTGTTGATTGCGGACTGCGGAAGTCGGAAGTGATGTTTCGTCGAAGCTGTGTATTTTGGAGATCTGAATTTTGACTTGCGGCTTGCGGATTGTGGACTGAAGATCATTGCGGCTGTGTAAAAAGGGCAGAGTTGTGGATAAGTTTTGAAAAAAAATATTATCAGGTTGTTTCCCCATTACTCTAAAGGACATTGAGAGGATCAGGGACGTGAAAATTTTCAGAAAGAAAGAAAATTGAACTCAAATGTATTCTAGGAAAACTTTCTAAAGTGATAAGATCCAACAACATGGAAAAATTGCTAAAAAAGGGACACCATTGTGTAAGTGCACAATTCTGCTCACTAGATATTCAAGTATTTATACCCTCTATTTCAATGGATCTCCAAGAAGTTATTGACAATCATTTTAAGGTGTTTGGAGATATTCCTAAAGGACTTTCACTTACTCATGATTATGACCTGGCATGCTATTCAATTGCAACCAGGAAGTGTACCAACTAACATAAGACCCTATAAGTACTCGGCCTATGCAAAAAAGAGTGAGATTAAGAACATGGTTCAAGAAATGTTAGATGTAGGAATCATTCAACCTAGGCCAAAGTGATTTCTTTGAACCAATGGTGATGGTTCATGTTGGCACGGGATAAGTTCGCAGGAAGTGCAGAAGCTGACAAGCCGCGAATGGGATAATCCGTGAAAGATGGGCCATTTGTGGGTATCACGGAAGCGTGAAGTGTGAAGAACCTGCAATAATTAATTAATGAACACACACAATATAGCAGAAATGACAGAACTCATAATCACTTTTATATTGATCACAGGCCACTTCGAGGGGGCAAGCTCAATACAAATAACTTCACGGTACCTTCATTGGTCTCAACACAAACTTATATATTAATTCTAGGCGCCAATACCATGGGTCAATACCATGTGTCAATACAAACCATGGGCCACTACAAAATATGGATCAACAATTACTACGGAATGACTTACAAAGCATATGCATCCAACAACAATAATACAAACTATGGATCAACAAATACTACGGGATGACTTACAAAGCATATGCGTCCAAAAACAATATACTAACAAAGTAAATAGAAGGGTTGACATGGGTTCCTAACATCCCCTCTCCCTTAGAAAGAGCTTTGTCCTCAAAGCTTTAGATGTGGAAATTGATGCAAAATCTGAAGGAGTGGTTCCCCTATAGCATCCTTGGGTTGCATTCCGGCCCACTAACACCTTTTGAGTTTCAGGGAGGATTGCTTGGAAGGATGTAGATGAAGAAGGACCATACTAGCTGCGTGAAGAGTGCGCTCAGAGCGGTGCTAATCGGCTTGTTGTTTCAGTTGAATTCTTTCCATGTGAAGATTGTCATGCATAATGAGAAGAATCCGATCGCGGTTGCGAAGAACCAAGTCAATTGCTTGAACTGGGGAGCTGCAGAGGGTGTATGGAAGAAGAACTGGCAGTTCCTGTCCATAGACTACTTCATATGCTGTCCTTTTAGATGTGGTATTGTACCTGTTGGAGCCTAGGCCGCAGCTATGGTAGAGCTGCGAATTTTGAGGGAAAAGCACAAGTGTTGAAAGGAAAGTGCTAATTTTGAATAAACACCAATTTTTGGGCAGAAGGAAAAGGTGCGCAGTACGGTGCCAGATGGATGAGGTTAGCGCAGATTACGGACCAGAACTTGCGGAGCTCACGCGCACAGGTCAAAGGAGAATGAATGTAGCCGAGTAGAAAGCTCAGCTACCACAATAAATGAAGCGACAGAGTAGAGGGCTCAGCTACCCTCATTTAAGGCTAAGTACAGAAGTTATGGTTGTTCTGATCAAGGAAGAGCAACGGATCAAATCATTGAAGATGAAGGACAAGGAGCAGTAAAAGATGAAGCGTCGCCCATGCCCGCAATCTGCGCCGAAAGTCACGGAACCTACAGGAAGCGGCGACGTGACTGCAAGCGGCACCTACAGTACACCTAGCCATGTCCGTGGTTAGGGTTTTTGGGGATTACTACTGGGAAAGGCCCACAGTTTTGTAAAGGTACGACCGTCATGGCCACCTATATATATGTGTAATTGTAAAGGTTAGACGTTAGATAGCTAGCCTTTAGATGTTGAGATGCAGGTGAGCTGTTTGAGATAAGCTAGCTAGGTAGTAAGTCTTCTACTTTGTTGTTAGGAGACTAGAGTTAGAACTGGATAGTCGTGAAGCTAATCCCTGAGTTGCAGACAGTCTGAGTCGACGTCTGAACTATTGTAATATTTGAAGAGAAAGAGACTAGATCGAGAGAAGGGATCCCAGCTGTGTGCGTGGAGTTTCCTGGAAAGATCTAAGGCTGCAGCTGTGTGCGCAGCATATTGTGTAATTCTATCCTCTCCTGATTAATATAACACTCCCGTGGACGTGGTTTCCCAGTGGAGGTAAACTTCATACTTCTCGTTGTTATGATGCTATGTTGAGTAATTGCATGTTTTAGTTTACTGTCTGTGTATACATGAATATTGCGTTCTCTTTATGAGTATATAAGTGAGTTCTCAAAGCTTCCTTGGTAACTATAATCGATAAGTGTTGAAGAAATCGGTAGAACACTGTCGCTATAGCGATAGAGGAATACGTTACTGCGCTGGGCATGTAAGCAGAAACGATAGAGTAGGGATGTAGAGGATAATCGCCTTGCACGCAGGAGTGAAGATACCGCGCAGTTAGGCTGTCGAGAGAGAGTTCGGCGCAGTTGCGCTAAGAGGTCTGCGGAAGAGTAAGACATTCCACTCTGAGGAATCATTAAGGAAGAAATAGAGCAGTCTCTGTGTCACCTAGGTTAAGGAAATCTGATTCCTTAGCCCCCCCATAGCCACTTCGGGTGAGACCTCGAGCTGCTGCGCAGCTCGTTGCCGAGAGGGCCAGTGCGCCAAGGGGTTTTTGTTGCTGCGCTTCATTAAAACCCGGGTCTGTCGAAAAAGCAGCCAACAAATGGTTCCGTTGCCTTACGACTTGTTACTATTAGTCTTGTTAATTCGGCGACGTGCGATATTGATGCGCAACCTAGAGAAAGAAGGATCCAACAAATGGTTCTGTTGCCTTGCGACTTGTTAGTGTAAGTCTTGTTAATTCGGCGACGCGCGAGATTGATGCGCAACTTAGAGAAAGAAGGAGCCAACAAAGGGTTCTGTTGCCTCGCGACTTGTTACTGTGAGACTTGTTATTTCCGTGACGTGTGATATTGTTGCTGAAGCCAACAAATGGTTATGTTTCCTTGAGATTTTCTCAGCTAACAAATGTGTTACTGGAATCCTACAGCTAAAGAAATTCAAGACTGGTTTGATTTAAAGGCTACAGAGTTCGCTGAACAAGAAAATAGAAGCTCTAGGCTTCCGACAGAAGACTAGTTGCAGAAGTATATCTATACTGACCTTCACGAAATTTTCTTTGTCACATTTGCACTTGAGTTGCATGCTTGGATAGCCAAGTTAGCAGATACTAGACCCATAGTGCATGTTGATCGACCCGTCGCTTGGACGCCTGAGCTAGTCAGTATTTTGAAGCGGGTAGATAATTCTGTGTCCCGTGCAGTAGACTTTTTGTTGAATAGTCTGCTGGAAGGTTTCATCATTGAGTTTGCAGTAGATACAAGAAAGAGTTTCAGTGAAGCAGAGAGGAGTTTCTTCCAAGCACACAGAGGTAAGTTCTTAAATTCTCTGAACTTATGGATTAAAATGCTTCTATATGAAAAAGAAAAACTATGCATAGCTTCCGATGAATAGCATAGACAAGTAATGTCTGTAGATTCTGATAGTGATCCTGAACTTATTGGTTGCACTCGTAGTGGAAAACGGTATAAACTAGGCATTAACCAGCATTCTTTTGAGTCTAGTCCAGAAGATAGTCAAGTTCCTCGAATGAGCCATATAGAGAGACAAGGGAGTGTTCATATCCCTTATCACCCCTTTACACCGCAAAAGCCAGACAGAGCTCAGTATAACCCTACAGTAACACCTTCTAGTAGCCCACACGGTACTTCTAGTACCTCTGTACCACCTTTGTTCAACCATCCAGGAGGCACTGCTACAACACCTCCACCTCAACCTAGCGCAAGAAGGATGGGTGATGACATGAAGCTACCAACTTTTAGAGGAACAGGGATAGAAGACCCTGAGCAGTACTGGTTCCTATGTGAAGCCATTTGGACAATTAAGCAAATTAATGATGATGCTGTTAAACTGGTTCAATTAGCAACCACACTAAGAGAAAGAGCCTTAACTTGGTTCATGAAATACTCAGCCGCACAGAATAGGACGCTTGCTGATGTAAGAAATGCTATGATTAGAGAATTCGAGAAACCTAAATCAGAATCACAGTGTATAACAGAGCTCAAAGACATCAAATAGTTACCTACAGAGTCAGTATGGGACATTGACCAGAAGTTCAAAGCCTTGATAGATCAAGTAAGCTTTGAGTTTGCACCACAGCAGCATAAGGAATGGTTCATTGCTACGCTGCTCCCACACATTAGACTTCCTCTTATGCAATAGAATCTCACTACTCAGGAACAAGCTCTGGAGATGGATATGAAACTGGAAGCTTCACCAATTGCTGGAACAAGCAACGATGTTGCGTAGTTGCAGAACCAATTAGCAAACTTAACCTTGCAAGTGCATGATATTAAGAAAGGCAAGGATGTTAAAGAAGAAATTTGGTGTACAAAGTGTAAAGCGCAAGGTCATTGAAAGGACCATTGTCCCGTTTTCATAGAGTACATTGCAACTGGAGCACCTAACCCTTTACCACAGGCTCAAGGGCCTTGGTGTGAAATCTATAGAACTAGAGGTCACAGACCACAAGAATGTCACTTACTTCAGAAATATGTACAAACTCCAAAGAATCTATATTGTAATTTCTATAAATCAGTAGGCCACGATGAGAACAATTGCAGAGCATATGATCTTATGATGGAAAGAAAGCATGATGTTTATAGAGTACAATCAGAGACACAAGGACCCACTGCAGGTCCACCGTATGAACCAGATCGCGCAGGTAGAGCAGGAAATTATAGGGGTCGCGGACGCGCAACAAATTTTGGTCGAGGAAGAGGACAGGTCACTTGTTATAATTATGAAGTGCAAGGTCATTTTGCAAGGGATTGCCAAAATCCTACAGCCCTTTGCAGATGCTGTAAATCTTATGATCATATCATTGAAGAATGCCCTCAGTTGATGGCTAAGATGCAAGCAAAGATGCCACAGGTCAATCAGAATATTCAGCTGATTGGAGCAGAAAAAAGAGAACCAGACCCTACAATTAATATAGTAACGCGCAGTGGAGCAACCACTGGTGCACCAGAGATAGGAACTGGAAAGTAAGCGACGCAATGGGTGCGCCGCGCTAATATTAAACCAGCCCCACTTAATCTGCAGAAGCAAAAAGAAGCATTCAAGCAAGCTCAAGAGTATTTCTCAGATCCAAGAGCTTCAAGTTCTGTCGCAATTCCGCATAATGATATTAGATCGCAAGTGCTAAGACAAGACAACTTGGTACAAGAACAAGCCACTACATCTCGAAGGCCTAATGAAGAGGATGCACTAGGCAGTGTCCATACTTTTCTGAGGAACTGCTTAAAGTTGTTGCGCAATGAAAAAGCAACTATGGAACTTCAACACCTATTGGACAAATGTCAACATTCTGCTTCGATGAACACACCGCCGTGTGTTGTTCACCAGATTGGGAGTCACACTAGAACTAGAAAAGAGATGAGGCTCACAACGCAGATTGGCGCATTTGAAATGGACGAATTTATTTTAGATTTGGGCTCAGAAGTTAATGTTCTCACCATGCAGACATGGGAACATATGGGTATCCCTCAGCTTATAAGATCTCCTATCCAGCTAAGACTTGCGAATCAGCAACGAGTCTCTCCATTGGGCAGATTACCCAATGTACCTATTGATATCGAGGGAGTAAGAAGTTCTGCAGACTTTGAAGTAATCAAAATTCTGGATGATAGTAGACCTTACCCAGCACTTTTAGGTATAGACTGGGCATTTGATAATTTGGCTATCATTAATTTGAAGAAAAGACAGATGACCTTTGAGGATGACCAGATTAGGGTCATTGCACCGCTTGATCCTATTAAAGGACCAAGGTATATTGAACCCATTCGGGCAGAAGAGGAAGCGCGCCACATTGAAAGTTTGTATCAGATGACTGCTAGTCAGAGTGATTATGTCAATCCCACAGCAGACGGCCATATCAGCTGGCAATGTGATAGCTCGCGCACATCAGACTCAGACGCAGGATTGGAAAACTGGCAGAATCATTTACATGAGGTTTCTGCAAGACGATGCGCCATGATGACTAAATCCATTCAATGGATTGGCACATAAGTGACTGACACTCCAATATTTGATGGTTTAACTGAAGTAAGTAAATTCATACACACATATGAACAATAGATTCCAAAAGAGCAGCGCATACAAGCTTTGGACGTCGCACTGTGCGCTACACCCGCAAGATGGTGGGGTGCGCATAAAGAGAATATTTACACATGGCAAGACTGTCACAGATTGATACTGCGCATATTTTAGGACACTACAGTAGAAGTGATGCACAAATATGAGGGACAGAGTGACCCCAGGTCACACGTTGAAGCATGTATTCAGCAATGGTCAGATATTCCAGAAGATGAGTGGGTTCACCTATTCATCCACACGTTGGATACAGTTCCAAGGAACTGGTACACTGAAACAGAATTGCGCAGAGGCACTATCAATTGGCCTCTTATGATAGAAAGTTTTCAACTTAACTTCAGTTTCGAATCAGAACATCCGAGCATTGACCACGCTTTAAAGTGTATTAAAAAGAAGGTATTTGAACAATGTCCATTACCAGAGTATTCCCAACCAAATTGGGTTGTCCAGATAGAACATGCCCTGGAATGCTATAATTTCACTACTGAAGAAGAGGAAGATGATCCTCTCAACATCAATATTCCAGAATCAGAAGGGACACGCAATGTTGAAGTTCCTCAGCTTGATATCCCTGCCATTACAGAACACATCAAGCTCAAAAAGATTAACATTGGTACAGAAGCCAAACCCAAGTTTGCTTCTATCGGAGATTATTGGGATGAAGAAACTGTTGGCCATATTTCAGATTTATTACGTGACTACCAGGATATCTTTCCTACCAAGTTCACAGAAATGAAAGGCATCCTAGGAGACTTAGGAGTGATGCGCATACCCCTGAAAGCAGACGCCAAGCCAGTAAAACAGCGCCCGTACAGATTGAATCCGCGATATAAAGAAAAGGTTAAAGAATAAATTGATAAAATGCTCGCAGCAGGTATCATTGAACCAGTAGAAGAAAGTGATTGGATTAGTCCTATGGTTGTACAAGACAAGAAGACAAAAGGCAAAATAAGAATCTGTGTGGACTTGCGCAAGCTGAATGACGCATCAGCGCATGATCCATTCCCTACTCCTTTTACAGACGAAGTGCTTGATAATGTTGGAGGACAAGAGGCTTACTCCTTTACTGATGGATTTTCGGGATACCATCATATCAGAATCCATCCAGACGACTGCCATAAGATGACTTTTGCGACTGAATGGGGATCATTCCAGTATACGGTAATGCCCTTTGGTCTTAAAAATGCTCCTACTATATTCTCTCGAGTTGTTGTTGCTGTATTTAAAGAATTCATTCATAAGTTTCTAGAAGTCTATTTTGATGACTGGACTGTGTTTGGTTTACTAAAGAACCATATAGGGAACCTGCGCATGATGTTAGAAAAATGTAGACAGTATCAGATTTCCCTTAACTTGAAAAAATGTATCTTCTATGCTCCTTTTGGTATTTTGTTGGGACATATTGTATGCAGACAAGGACTCTTGATGGATCCTGCGAAGGTTGCCATCATTTCTAATTTACCTACGCCCAACTCAGTCAAACAATTGCGCACTACATTGGGACATACAGGGTACTACAGAAAATTTATCAAAGGTTATGCAAAGATCACAGCACCTATGGAAAGATTGCTGAAAAAGGATTCGAAATTCCAATGGACAGAAGAATGCCAATAGAGCTTGGATACACTTAAAGAAAAGATGATCACTGCACCAATTCTAGTTTTCCCAGACTGGAGAAAACCCTTTCATGTTCATGTCGATGCTTCTTCCATAGCATTGGGGGTCGTGCTCACACAACCGGGAGAAGGAGGTATTGACCACCCGATTGTGTACTCCAGCAGAAAGTTGTCCACAGCCGAGAAGAACTACACCACTACAGAAAGAGAAGGACTAGCTATGGTGTATGCCCTACAGAAGTTCAGACACTACCTATTGGGCGCACATTTTAAAATGTATACTGACCATTATGCTTTGAAATACTTGGTCAATAAGCCATTGTTAGGGGGAAGAATTTGCAGATGGCTACTACTCTTTCAGGAGTATGATTTCGAGGTTATTGTGAAGCCAGGTAGATTGAATGCAGGACCTGACCACTTATCTAGGCTAGAGTCAGGGGAAGAACCTACAAATCTGGAGGACAATTTGCCTGATGCGCAGCTGTTTTCTGTTAAAGCAGCAGATGAATATTATTCCGATATCCTTGAGTTTCTCACTACTGGGAAAGCGTCGGTTGAGTTTACAATCCAACAGAAGAAGCAACTTGTTGTCAAACCCATAGACTTCACTTTGATAGCAAGCCAGCTCTACAAGCTAGGCCCCGACGAAGTCTTGCGTAGATGTATCCTACCGCATGAGAAGAACTCCATCATCGCAGAATCGCACTCAGGAACCGCAGGAGGCCATTTCGCAGGAAAGCCGACTGCGCAAAAGATCTTAGCCGCAGGTCTTTGGTGGCCGACATTGCACAAGGATACTAAGGAATTCTGTAAATGTTGCGATGTGTGCCAGCGAACAGGAAAACCCTCAAGGAGAGATGAAATGCCGCTAAGACCCCAGATAACACTGCATGCTTTTGATAAATGGGCCATTGATTTTGTAGGACCTATCAACCCACCAGGAAAAATAACCGGCGCAAGATACATCATTACAGCTACTGAATACCTCACCAGATGGGCTGAGGCTAAGCCAGTTAAGAACTGCGACGCTACCACTGCCGCGCAGTTCATTTTTGAGAACATTATCACTAGATTTGGATGCCCACTAATTCTAATGAGTGATCAGGGTACACATTTCCTCAATGAGACTATAGAGGCCCTTACTGAAGAATTCCAAATTAGTCATCATAAGAGTACACCCTACCACCCTCAATCTAATGGTACGGTGGAGGCATTCAATAAGATCCTGGAGAATGCCCTGACGAAGATCTGTAATCAACAAAGAGATGATTGGGACCTTAGAGTCACAGCTGTACTATGGGCTTACAGAACCACATGCAAGAAACTAACAGGTCACACACCTTTCAGTTTGGCGTATGGACAAGAAGCAGTTATGCCCATGGAATACATTGTTCCCAATCTCAGAATTGCGCAAATCACAGAAATGGCAGATACTGATACTATGAGTGAAAGACTTTCGCAATTGCTTGCCTTAGAAGAAGACAGACTTTTAGCCGGATTCCATCAACAGGTACAGAAGGCAAGATAGAAAGCTTGGCATGACAGGCACATTAAGAATAAACACTTTGAAGAAGGAGACTTGGTACTCCTCTATGATAGTAAATTCATCAAGTTTCCAGGCAAGTTTCATGTACATTGGTTAGGACCTTTTCGGGTCATAAAGATAACAGAAGGAGGGGCAGTTCAGCTTACAAAGCTTAATGGAGAATTGCTACCTACAATGATCAACGGGATTCGGCTCAAGCTTTATCGCAGCGGCCACTCCGCCCTGTCGACCTAATACAGTGCCAAAAGAAGTGCAGATGTCCAGTGTAGTTGAAAGAGACATCACCTTATCACAGTCTACACGGAAGTCACGAGACACTTTTAGTCTTAGGCTTCCCGCGCAGTTCCTTGAACCATCCGCGCATATCAGTAAAGTTTGTTTTGAGCGAGCCTATATTTGCGCTCTTGCGAAGTTTTTTCGGGTCGTCAAACCGTCGCTCTTGCGGAGTTCCCTGTGTCAATTTGTTGCTTGAGGAGTTCTCGTTGTGGACCCCTCCATATGCACAGTTACCTATGCTGAAGTGACCCGCCAAAAATTTTGAATTACAGCAGTTATGTAGCCGCGTTTGAGTATTAATGCAGGATAAGGCCACCTTTTAATTGTAGCCGCTCTGATGGATTCGGCTCGATCTCTGTAAGATTTCCATTTATGTCATGCGCTGAAAGCTTTAGCTTCTCCTGAAAGCCTGTCAGATCCCGTCCATCACAGTTAATGCACTGCGGAAGCGCGCGGATAAGGGGCTTGTCAACTCATGCATAGGCATCTACAGCTAGTAACCCCACTTGCCTGCATTTACTGTCACTGTTAGCTATAAATACCCCGCACTTGTATATTTTCGGGTTACTTTTCTTGAGTTGCATAGTCTTGTTTGAGAATCTAAGTTATTGTTTTCAGAGCCGAGTTGTGCAGAGTGCTTCCTTTGTTTTCAGTATTCGTATTTCACGTTGTTTCGTCATCTGTCTGTTCAAGTTTTCGTCATATGTCTGTTCAAGTTTTTGTTGTCTATACCGGTTCACGACGGAGAACCTGTCTACTAAAGAAGTTGTTCGTCAGTTTATGCGCCGAGGCTTAGATTTCGGCATGACTACTCCGATGACGGCCTCGACTTACGTACACCCTGGTTGGACTGATCCTAGACAGTCTCCGGGCACAAAGGCATCTTAGCAGCA
Organism: Larix kaempferi; assembly: GCA_027924585.1. Taxonomy (NCBI): domain Eukaryota; kingdom Viridiplantae; phylum Streptophyta; class Pinopsida; order Pinales; family Pinaceae; genus Larix; species Larix kaempferi. The sequence goes on along the minus strand of BSBM01000299.1, from coordinate 51,319,902 downwards.
GCAACCGAACGAACCCGTTCCAGAGCCCTTGGCCACTATGGTGAATTACATTCCGCCGCGCCCAGATGATGCACCCGAGGTGCATATTCCGAAGAATGAAAAGTATCCGATTCCGTTGCCTCCATTGTCGGAAGGCGTGCGACAAGAAGGGTCCCTTCTTGGACACCTTCCACTGGTCACGTTTTCTGATTTTAACTTGGGCGACTACAGAACATATCCTCAGTTTGCGCCAGATCGCTATGTGATGGTAGTTCACAATACTGATAGAAAGGTTGACGAATTCGTCCCAAAAGAATTCACAGCAAACCTGGAGAGGCCTGGACTACTGAACCTGCTGAAGCTACCGCACTTCGGGCATAGCAACGAAGTCAATGCAGTTGTTAAAACACTGCTATCCTGCGTTCAAGGTGGTTACCTTTGGCTGGGGAGGCCAATCGATTTGAACGTCGACTTAATCCATCGTATTACCGGCCTATCTAAGGTTGGTAAGGACCCAAATATTCATCTTGTTGGAAAGGACAAAGATAGAAAGTTAGCTGCACAGTTGGTGCAGAAGTACAAATTAACAAGAGGAGGTCGAGCCTATGACCTCACAATCATTGAGGATGAAGCACTTAGATTTACAGGCAGTCTGCTTGCAGGAAGACTTCTCACAAAGTGCAGACTGAAGGAAGTTACTGGAGCTGTCGTGGAACTCGCCATCGCAGCTGCAGAGGGAGAACAGTACAATTGGTCTCTCTTCCTCCTCAATTCTTTTTTGGAAGACTGTCGGAACGTCCAAGACAACCCCGATCAGTTGTTCCATTTTTCTTGGATTTTAATTTTATGCGCATTGGTTGGGTGGAAGGATCCCCTGAACACTCAGTTCCTTCCGTGCCGTGCAGGAGAAGTCGCAGGAATGAGATATGTCAATCTCTGGGATTCTAACAATCCCGCGAAGCGCAAGATGAACCGCGCTGTATTTTGTGAATACTACCATCTCCTTAAAGATACCATTCAGGAAATGCCAAGGCTGAGTCAAGAGACAGCAAAAATATATGAAGGAAAGTTGGCCTTTTCTGCCGACTTGCATCAACTGTACCTCCGCCCTTACAGCATTCACGAGGAATGGGCCGTAGGCCTCTACAGGATGACCACTGAAGATGTCGAAGAAACCATCAAGTCTTGGTCGGATGAATGGAGGGAGGCTACCGAAATCGCACCCGCGATGCCACCTCCTGCTGCGCAAGAGAAGGATAAGGGCAAGGAAGCCCCTGAGGAAAGAAGCGATGAAGGTTCAACAGAACCAGCGATCAAGAAGCAAAAAGTGTCGCATCCGCCTGAGACCATTCCCTTGGGGATCGACCAGTATTTACAGGAGCAATTTCGTGAGCTACGGACAGTGCACGCTCATATCAGAAGTGCTCTGGACCTGCAGTTCGTAGAGTTAAAAGGTCTCGCAGGAAGAGTTGCGCAGAACCATGCGCCAGCATCTACTTCGCAGGTGCCACAAGTAACCACAAGTACCGAGCGATTTGAAGTACTCGCAGAAAGGCATACTGTCGTGCACATCCCAACTACAAGCATGACACTTCCAGATCCTCTGGCTGCACTACAGGTAAGCGCAGTTGGGCCCGTTGAAATAAATTTGTCTTTGATTCCCATAGAAACCTTGCAGCTAGTGCACGAAAAAATTTCTCTTGAGTTGAGAGCTAGAGAGCTCTCTACCTTCCATGCAAACCAAAGACTACAATCGCAGGAGATAGAGCTGAAGGCAGGCTACAAGAATATCTCTGAGAAGCTCGCACTTTATGAAGCACAAGACATTGGCATAAGGAACGCAGTTGATGAAATTGCCCAGGAGTTGTCGGCCTGTGAGATTCAACCAGACCTTCCTCTGGTTGAGAAAGTTCAAATTATTGGAGGAAGGGTGAAAACCTTGGAGCACGAAATAGTTGCTATGGCTGAAGACCATAGAACGCAGATCGCAGAGTTAGAAGCTCGTGTTGCAGCGCATTCTGCAGATGATAGGTAGGAACAATTTGAAGCGCTACGTAGAACTTCCACACAACTGAAGAGTAGAGCAGGTGAAGCGGAGAATCTGATGAACCAAGCTATGGAGGCTTGGACGGAGCTTGAGACGCTCCCTTTCAAAGTTGGTCTTTTGGAACAGGTACAAGCCGCAGAACAGTCCCTAATTGTTCTGACTGAAGAAGCTAAGGCCTTAGAAGGCTTAGCAAAAATGAGGAAAATGAGTGAAGTGCGCAGAATCCAACAGCAACTGCACAAGCTCAGAAATGAAGATGCTAAACTCACCAACAGCATTCAACCATTTATGGATGAGTATGCTGACCTCGCTGCCCAAGTAGAGGCAAAGATCAAAGAAATTGCAGAATCTCAGCAGGAGATTGATGGCATAACTAAAGAAGAAGCCACTGCAGAAACGGTGCAGATAGCTGTGGAGTGTATCGACGAAATGGACTCCGCTATTGCATAGTGGAAGAAAACATTTGCGGAAACCCAAGCAAAAGTAGATGCGCAAGTAAAGCGACCACACGCTAGTGCGAGTGGCTCGAGGGTGAGCCACAAGTAAGTGTTAGGGGCCTGTTGGAGCCTAGGCCGCAGCTATGGTAGAGCTGCGAATTTTGAGGGAAAAGCACAAGTGTTGAAAGGAAAGTGCTAATTTTGAATAAACACCAATTTTTGGGCAGAAGGAAAAGGTGCGCAGTACGGTGCCAGATGGATGAGATTAGCGCAGATTACGGACCGAAACTTGCGGAGCTCGCGTGCACACATCAAAGGAGAATGAATGTAGCCGAGTAGAAAGCTCAGCTACCACAATACATGAAGCGACGGAGTAGAGGGCTCAGCTACCCTCATTTAAGGCTAAGTACAGAAGTTATGGTTGTTCTGATCAAGCAAGAGCAACGGACCAAAGCATTGAAGACGAAGGACAAGGAGCAGTAAAAGATGAAGCGGCACCCATGCCCGCAATCTGCGCCGAAAGTCACGGAACCTGCAGGAAGCGGCGACGTGACTGCAAGCGGCGCCTACAGTACACCTAGCCATGTCCGTGGTTAGGTTTTTTGGGGATTACTACTGGGAAAGGCCCACAGTTTTGTAAAGGTGCGACCGTCATGTGAGACTGTCATGGCCACCTATATATATGTGTAATTGTAAAGGTTAGACGTTAGATAGGTAGCCTTTAGATGTTGAGACGCAGGTGAGTTGTTTGAGATAAGCTAGCTAGGTAGTAAGTCTTCTACTTTGTTGTTAGGAGACCAGAGTTAGAACTGGATAGCCATGAAGCTAATCCCTGAGTTGCAGACAGTCTGAGTCGACATCTGAACTATTGTAATCTCTGAAGAGAAAGAGACTAGATCGAGAGAAGGGCTCCCAGCTGTGTGCGTGGAGTTTCCTGGAAAGATATAAGGCTGCAGCTGTGTGTGCAGCATATTGTGTAATTCTATCCTCTCCTGATTAATATAACACTCCCGTGGACGTGGTTTCCCCGTGGAGGTAAACTTCATACTTCTCGTTGTTATGATGCTGTGTTGAGTAATTGCATGTTTTAGTTTACTGTCTGTGTATACATGAATATTGCGTTCTCTTTATGAGTATATAAGTGAGTTCTCAAAGCTTCCTTGGTAACTATAATCGATAAGTGTCAAAGAAATCGGTAGAACACTATCGCTATAGCGATAGAGGAATACGTTACTGTGTTGGGCGTGCAAGCAGAAACGATAGAGTAGGGATGCAGAGGATAATAGCCTTGCACGCAGGAGTGAAGATACTGCGCAGCTAGGCTGTCGAGAGAGAGTTCGGTGCAGTTGCGCTGAGAGGTCTGCGAAAGAGTAAGACATTCCGCTCTGAGGAATCATTAAGGAAGAAACAAAGCAGTCTCCGCGTCGCCTAGGTTAAGGAAATCTGATTCCTTAGCCCCCCCATAGCCACTTCGGGTGAGACCTCGAGCTGCTGCGCAGCTCATTGCCGAGAGGGCCAGTGCGCCAAGGGGTTTTTGTTGCTGCGCTTCATTAAAACCCGGGTCTGTCCAAAAAGCAGCCAACAAATGGTTCTGTTGCCTTGCGACTTGTTACTATGAGTCTTGTTAATTCGGCGACACACGAGATTGATGCGCAACCTAGAGAAAGAAGGAGCCAACAAATGGTTCCGTTGCCTTGCGACTTGTTACTGTGAGTCTTGTTAATTCGGCGACGCACGAGATTGATGCGCAACTTAGAGAAAGAAGGAGCCAACAAAGGGTTCCGTTGCCTCGTGACTTTTTACTGTGAGACTTGTTATTTCCGTGACATGTGAGATTTTTGCTGAAGCCAACAAATGGTTATGTTTCCTTGAGATTTGCTCAGCTAACAAATGTGTTACTGGAATCCTACAGCTAAAGAAATTCAAGACTGGTTTGATTTAAAGGCTACAGAGTTCGCTGAACAAGAAAATAGAAGCTCTAGGCTTCCGACAGAAGACTGGTTGCAGAAGTATATCTATACTAACCTTCACGAAATTTTCTTTGTCACATTTGCACTTGAGTTGCATGCTTGGATAGCCAAGTTAGCAGATACTAGACCCACAGTGCATGTTGATCGACCCGTCGCTTGGACGCCTGAGCTAGTCAGTATTTTGAAGCGGGTAGATAATTCTGTGTCCCGCGCAGTAGACTTTTGGTTGAATAGTCTGCTGGAAGGTTTCATCACTGAGTTTGCAGTAGATACAAGAAAGAGTTTCAGCGAATCCTTCTGTAGAATTCATCAGACAATTCTTCTGTGTGATTGGCGAGTTTCTCAAATTATGTCTGATACTCTCACAGTGCCACTTTGACAAAGTTTAGTGAGTGCTCCGGTGAAGTCATCAAAAGAACTAGGACCAAATCGTTGCAAAAGGAGTTAAGAGAAATCTGTCCATTTTGGCTCATCATGAGCCTTGATGTACCAACGGTACCATTGGAGGGCTTCCTGTTCTAAATGAAAGGATGCAAGTGGAACTTTTTGGAGGTAAAAAGTATTATGCAGACTGAAATATTGTTTTGCACGATAGATCCATCCAGTCGGATAAGTACCATTGAAGCAAGGAAATTCAAGCTTTGGACCACGAAAATTGCTGGAAGAAGAGAACCCATTGGCTGCAGAAGATTCTTGATGTCGGGTATTGTTCATGGCTAAATGCTGAAGATGGAGGTTGAGAAATTTTTCATCCAGATCTTGGAGTTTGGTTTGGATGGCTGCAAGTGCTTCCTCCATGATGTTTGCTCCTACATGGGTGACAACCATAACCAGGGTTTTTTTTTCATTTTTTTTTGGGGGGGGGGAATGGTTAGAAAAACACAAACAAAAGCTGATGTAGTAAAGAGAAATTTGGATTTGGGAAAAAATCTGATGAGTAATTGGGGTTTGACTAGGTTTTGGACAATGTCAAAAGGACGGGGAAGCAAAAAAGGGGGATTTCAGAAGCAAGGTGAAAGAATGAGAAAATTTGGCAAAGAGAGACAAAGAAGCAGAATTAGAAAAGGAACTCTGTGGTAAAATTTGAAGGCGATCGGGTGAAAATCGAAGAAGTTATGGGAAGGCCTAAAAATAGACAAATGTCATATTTCGGGTGTTGGGAAGTGGAATTTTGTTAAAATTTTGAACATTAATTCACAATACTCTAGGATCTTCACTGACAGAATAACATATACAGTATATCAATGCATGACAATCACAATAAGCATGACAAGCATCACAAGAATCAAAATCATGAGAGACAAGAGACATAGATTTTTCGTGGGGAAAACCCTAAGGTGAAAAACCCCACAACTTCCTTAGAGATAGAGAGAGCAATGGCTCAACCAAAGTACAATCAAAATACACTGAGATAGTCTCCTAGTAGCAAATGATCGTCCTCCTCACTAGTGTGCCACTTTCTGAGTGAGAGAGATATAACTTTCCGATTGATCTAAATAGAGATCACCTGATCTCTATTTATACTAACTTGTTTGCCCAGTGACTTATGGGGCCGACTTGTCTAGCTAGGTACATCCACATTATAATATATATATTTCAGGGCCGACCCCACACATGGTGGTATAATAACCCATCGGCAAGTACACACACTTGAGACACTTGTCAATCCACATGACGACACTTTCTTATAGAGGAATAACACATCTCTAATAAGGGTACAATAAATATATATGAAATACATAGATGAAATATATTCTGAAGTTACATATACATCAACACTCCCTCTTAACTAGGAAGGTATTTCTCAACACAGATCTACTAGACAAGTCTTCTTCTCGGGATAATCGTCATCGATGCATCATTATCGTCATCGTCACTGTTGCTACTATCTCAACCAATCTCTGACTCTACTTGTCATAAGAAGTTCTACAGAGCCAGTCCTTTTTCATACTGGATGTAGGCCCACCACCTGCAGGTCTTCGTCATCAATGGCCATACTGTGGAATCCTCAGGACTTATTACGTGCGTCACAAAACCTCGAAAGGGCATCCCAGGATGTTACGAGCACATGGCTCTACCTATAGGATCTCCCAGGGCCATATTATATGTGACCTCACCACAAAACCTCGCAAGAGCATCCCAGGATGTTACGAGCACACAGCTCTACCTATAGGATCTCCTAGGGATAGATTATATGTGGTCATGGCAAAACCTCGCAAGAGCATCCCAGGACTTATTACGGGCATACAGCCCAACCTATCGGATCTCCCAGTGACATATTATATGCCATAGGACAAAACATCGAAAGAGCATCTGCCAGATATCCCAGGGCCAAATTATATGCCATAGGAAAAACCTTGAAAGACTATCTGCAGATCTCCCAGGGCCAAATTATATGTCCTCCCAAAGCAAAACCTCGAAAGAGCATTTTCCAGATATCCCAGCACCAAATTATATGCCATAGGCAAAACCTCGAAAGACTATATGCAAATATCCCAGGGACAAATTATATGCTCATCTGCACAACCTGATCCACGGCCATAGAGTATCAACCTCATACTCACCATACATCATCCTAATGTACACATGATCATCCTGATCATCATCACTGCAACATCCTGCTGCATGTCATCTGGAGCAACATCCTGAAGCTCGTCATCCATGATCATCCTGATCATACAATGCATCTACCTGATGCATACCAAGTATCTACCTGATACCTATCATCATACATGATCCACCTGATCATACAGTGTATCCACCTGATACAAATACAAATACATGATACATATCACCATACATGATCCACCTGATCATACAATGTATCCACCTGATCATACAGTGTATCCACCTGATACAAATACAAATACATGATACATATCACCATACATGATCCACCTGATCATACAATGTATCCACCTGATACATATACAGATACATGGTCCAAGCATCCAACATGATGCATATACAAAATACATACAAATGATCCTATTGATCATATCCAGCATCCAACATGATGCATACATACATATACATATAAATGATCCAACTGATCATATCTAACATCCAACATGATGCATACATACATATACATATAAATGATCCAACTGATCATATCCAGCATCCAACATGATGCATACATACATATAAATGATCCAACTGATCATATCCACCATAACATCATCCAGATGCTCATCATCCAGCGCTTACATCCACAACCATGTGAAGGATCCTCCTTCCAACATGCTTGGAATGGCTTCAGCAAATGTGTCCATCACTTCTTCCTCGAAGTGTCATCAATCTGAAGAACACCAAGCCTATCTCTGAAGTACTCGAACTTCACCCTGGCTAGTGGCTTCGTCAGCACATCTGCAATCTGCTCTTCCGTCGCAACGTACAGGAGCTTCATAGCTCCTCTCTGCACCATATCCCTGATATAGTGATATTTGATCTCTATGTGTTTCGACCTGTCATGAAACACTAGGTTCTCGGACAGCTTCACACAACTCTGGTTATCACAAAAGATACCAATAGCATCCAATGGGAGATCAAATAACTCAGACAGTAGCTTCCATAGCCATACTACCTTACAACTAGCTGAACAGGCTGCAACATACTCTGCCTTAGCTATACTCAGTGCTACATAGGACTGATTCCTGCTAAACCAAGAGATCACACCTGATCCCATACTGAAGCAGCACCCAGATGTGCTCTTCCTATCTGCAACACTTCCAACCCAATCTGAATCAACATAACCCTGCAGGTTAAAATTTTGATTTGCCTCATACTTGATCCCATAATCTATTGTACCCTTCGGGTACCTCAGAACATGCTTTACAACAACCAAATGAACACTCCTCGAATCTGTCAGGATCTGACTCAATGTGTTCACCGCAAAGAAAATATCTGGTCTCGTGTTCATTAGGTACATCAAGGACCCAATCATCTAACGATACATAGAGACATCAACCGGCTCAGACGAAGCATCACATAGAAGATTCAGATTCGATGCCATAGGTGTGGCCATGGCCTTGCAATCCATCATCATGAATATATTCAGAATATCTACTGTGTACTTCCCTTGACCAATGAAGATCTCACCTATACTCTGCCACACCTCCATGCCTAGGAAATAATGCATCATTCCCAAATCTTTCATATCGAACCCAGCAGCAAGCTTCCTCTTCATATCTGCAATCAATCTGTCATCTCCTGTTATAAATAAGTCATCCACATACAGGAGTAGAATCACATGATTCCCTTCCTGAACCTTGTAGTAAAGGTTGGAATCTGCTTTACTCTTGGTAAAGCCCAAACTGGATAGGAAACTGTCCATCTTACCATACCAAGTTCTGGGAGCTTGCTTCAAGCCATACAAGGCTTTCTTCAATCTGCACACATATGACTCCCTGTCATGTGTTTCGAAACCAAGTGGCTGCTCCACATATACTTCCTCTTCAACTACACCATTCAAGAAAGTTGTCTTGAAATCAATCTGGTGTATCTTCTATTTCATCACTTTTATAGTCCTCTATGCTACCATCTGCAGCATGCTTGATCTGATAGATCCATATGGAAGTCATTACAGACTCCGCTTCAGGTCTTGGTACTGCATCCCAAACATCATTCTTCATGATCGACGGATCATGGCATTCTTCCATTTCTTTGTCCCAGATCCTAGGAACTTCAATATATTCAATATCTTCAATAGGTATCTTTGTTGCTGGAACAAGTGTTGTAGTCCTTCTTTTGTAGGTTAAGGTATACGATCTTTCCTACAAAACAAGTTAAATTGCATGATTAGAAACATCTCATAATTTTCAGAACAAATTCTTTCACATAAATAAATATGTCATACAATCATGCAATTGTTTAAGCCAATGCTTCAATACAACATTTATCCATGTTCCATAACTTTCTAGATGCCTTCCAGTCTCTACCAGAACATTGTTAAGAGTTTGCACTACTCCCAACATGTCAGCAAAGAGGTTTCATTCTAGATAAGTAGCACTGGAATGTTGTACAGTGTCATAGGCCACTTACCCATCACATGCATATTAGTAGTATACTGTTCATTAATGTAATCATTCTAATATGCACAATACATCTCCTAAGTCTAGGAACATAAGCATAATATTATTTAAACAAACAAAATAGGCAAGAAATGATAATTGAAATACTTATCTTTGTTTGTTTGTTGGGTGGACTCCCTTTGAGTCTTTGCTTCCCGGCAGTAGCTGCTAGAGTGTGCTCCCTCTTGATCTTTGCTTCCTGTATTACCTGTTCTTGATCTCATATTCATCCCTATGCATGCTTATTAGTATCATGATTGTGTTATCCTTGTGATCTCATACAAAATCATACATTCATTAGGATAATATTAAAACACAATAATCTCAAGCATGTATAGTCATGATCATTTCAAACATAAATAATAAGCATTAGCATTCAAGGTTTATATAGGACTCTTATGGTTAGTCATATCATAAGAAACATAACATGTCTAAACCTGTAATTACTCAAACCTATGACTCTTCTGGTTAGTCATATCATTAATTAAGCTAAGACACATAATATGCATATACCCATGATTATTCAAACTTATGACTTTATGAACAATCATCATCAATCATGCCATGCATACTTATATGATATAAGAAACACATACCTAGTTACCATATTTGCTAGTTATGTCTAGCAATGTGTTCTTGTTCTCTTTAATGATCTGCATAACTCATTAGTTAACTTTTGCAAAAACAAATTATACATACCTCTATGTGATCCATGACCATGGATGAATCTTTGTCTTTATGTCACCATGGCATGTTCAGGTTGTCCCTTCAATTTATACAATCCTCCCTCTTGCTCTCCAATCACAACTGCATCATCTATGGTATTTCCCTTTGGCCACATTAGGACTTGGCCATCCACAAATGCAACCCTCATACCTTTTGCATCCAATGCAGAGATGGAGAGTAATTTCTTCTTGAGCCTAGGTACATAAAGGACTTCTTTCATCTTCAAAGATTTTCCAGAATCTAGGTTGTAGCAGGCTTCACCACTTCCTTTGATGGGATATTGATAATCATCCCCAAGTTTCACTTTATGGGGTGATTCATGTTCAGACAGATTTTAAAAGGATTCTTTAAACCCAGTCATGTGTTTGGAAGCCCCACTGTCAATTAACCAATCATTACAACCATGGGAGATAGTACCTATGAGAGCAGAGATTAGAACATACTCTTCTTCACTTGATGAGTCATCATCACTTTCTGCCCTAGCCTTCTTCTTTGGAGGTTCATCATCTTCGATAGCATGAGCATGGTACCTTCTTTTGTTACCCTTCTTCTTCTTGCTGGAGTTGTTGTTGTTGTGGTTGTCCCTTTTGTTTTTGGGATATTCTAAAGCAAAGTGACCCTTCTCATTACAAGTGAGACACCTTAGATCTTTCTTGTCTTTGTGAAAATGATGAGAAGATTTATTTTTGTGATGGGATGGATCCCTCTTGAACTTTCCCTTCTTAGTGTGAGCTGTGAGAGCTTGATCTTCATTTCCCATATTCTCTTCTCTTGCCACAAGCCTTGCTTCTTCTTGAGAACATTCCTCCCACAATCTGCTAAAGGAGATTAATTTCTTTCTGGCACAGATCCCCTGGATAAAAGAGTCCCATGACCTAGGTAGGCCATTCAAAGTAGTCATACCATTCTCCACCATTTCATATACAGCTTCAATTTGTTCCTTGATCTGAGAGACCTTGGAGAAATAGGATTGAATGGTTTCTCCATTCGACATCTTGACCCCTTTCAATTGATTCCGTAGGGCCATCTTCCGATTTATGTTCTTTCCTTCCAATAGCTTAGTCAAAGAGTCAAACATAGCCTTGGGTGTCTTTAGAGAAGACACATGGGGTATGAGATGGTCTTTGATAGAATAAGCAATGATTATCTTTTCCTTGACCAAGTTCTTCTTATGCAATACCTTAGCCTCTTCATCCTCTGGGATAGGGATGTCTTCTTTTATATATGAGTCCAACTCATTCTCTTCCAGGATTAACCCAATCCTATACTTCCAAGCTCGGAAGTTATCAGCCCCTTCAAGCTTATCCTCAAGCTTGGTGTGGTGAGACATCTTAAAGAGTACTTCAAATGGAAATAGAAAAGATTTAGGTCTTACCACTTGAAATACTAAAAACTGGATTTGGTCCCGGATTAGGGTTTGTCGAAAAAACCCTAAAAATTCAAAATGTGAATTTCAACTTTCTGAAAAGATAGAAAGATGCACCTTAATGAGCTGATCAGCCTGGTGTATTCGGAATTTGAGATCAGCAAAGCTTTACCCTTCATATTTTCCTTTTTGTCCTCTCGAGTTCACTAGGGAGAGCCCTAAATTAGGGTTTGAGTTTCTCGGAGATATACCTAGCCAAAAATCTTGATCTAGAGCTCTAAACTTTGATTTTTGCAAGGAGCTTCCAGCTATGTCTTCAAATTTTAGAAATTCCTATTTTTGTGGAAACCCTAATTTTTAGGGCTAAATCTAAAAATGCTCAGAATTGAATTATGATTGGACAGATAGATTCTCCTTGATGAGTAGAGTCAATCTACTATACTGCGTTTCCAAAAACTGTGGAGAGAAACCCAATAAACAAGAAACTCAAGTTTCGGTCACTACAAAATGTCTTCTTCTCAGGTCAACTCTGATACCATGTTAAAATTTTGAGCATTAATTCACATTACTCTAGGATCTTCACTGAGAGAATAACATATACAGTATATCAATTCATGGCAATCACAATAAGCATGACAAGCATCACAAGAATCAAAAGCATGAGAGACAAGAGACACAGAGTTTCCATGGGGAAAACCTTAAGGTGAAAAACCCCACAACTTCCTCAGAGATAGAGAGAGCAATGGCTCAACCAAAGTACAACCAAAATACACTGAGATAGTCTCCTAGTAGAAAATGATCCTCCTCCTCACTAGTGCACCACTTTCTGAGTGAGAGAGATATAACTTTCTGAATGATCTAAATAGAGATCACCTGATCTCTATTTATACTAACCTGTTTTCCCGGTGACCTTATGGGGCCGAATTGTCTAGATAGGTACATCCACATTATAATATATATATTTCAGGTCCGACCCCACACATGGTGGTCTAATAATCGATCGACAAGTACACACACTTGCGACACTTGTCAATCCACATGACGACACTTCCTTATAGAGGAATAACACATCTCTAATAAGGGTACAATAAATATATATGAAATACATTCCGAAGTTACATATACATCAACAAATTTGGGATAGGGTCCTCAGGAATGAAATATGCATAATGGGATTGCAGGGGTGTCAGAGAAGTTTCAAGGGAAACGGAGTTAAAACAAGGGAGATATGGCAGAAAAATAGAATTTTATACTCCTTTTTTTTTTTTTTTTTCCAAAAATGGATCTGTAGCAGTGCAGAAGGGATCGACAACAGATGGATCTAAAATGACACCAAATTGACACATCTGGATCTGGAACGGCTTTCAGAATGGATCTGAAATGGCTAGATCTAAATTTTTTTCAGAAATGGATATGCAGCGGCTGGATTTGAAATTTTTTAAGAAATGGATCTGCAGCGGCTGGATCTGAAATTTTTTCAGAAATGGATCTACAGCAGCATGGAAGGGATCGGAAACAGATGGATTTGAAACAACACCAAACTGAAATGGTTGGATCTGGAACGACTTTTAGAATGGATCTGAAACGGCTTGGAATGGATTTGAAACGACGTAGAAGTGATCGGAAATAGTTCAACTAAAAATAGATATGGACCCCAGGTATGTTCGGCTTCCTAACAGTTCAGGGGTTTTCACTCGGCCACCAATGCTGTCTGATGGCTTGCGTATTGGGGCAATACCCCTCACTCCACGGCTCAAGTAAAACTGATAACCGCTTTGCTACAAACGACAACTCTTGGTTTACCTCACGAGTGGGGACTAGTCAATCAGGTAGGGGTCGTTGCCCTTTTTGCTAGCAGGTCCTCTCAATGGGTCAACTACTTTAGGGTTCCTATGGTACTCCTCACAATGATTTTTAGGGCTTATTCCCAAGTACTTCCACAAGTTAAGCGGATAGGGATTATTCCCAAATCCGAACGTGCAACAGATGCAAAAACAATTTGGGGTAGAAATTCCACCCAACGAGCCCAAGAAAGTGCTATGATACCAAATGTGAAGAAACTGCAATAATTAATTAATGAAAACACACGATATAGCAGAAATGACAGAACTCAGAATCACTTTTATATTGATCGCAAGCCACTTCGAGGGGGCAACCTTCTTTGAGCAAGCTCAATACAAATAACTTCACAGTACCTTCATTGGTCTCAACACAAACTTATATACTAAGTCTAGGCACCAATACCATGTGTCAATACAAACCACGGGCCACTACAAAATATGGATCAACAATTACTACGGGATGACTTACAAATCATATGCGTCCAACAACAATATACTAACAAAGTAAATAGAAGGTTTGACATGGGTTCCTAACACGAAGCGGTTAATTAGTTAGATAAGGGTCATGTGGACCATTTTGTAACCATGTAGTTTTGTATAAATAGGGAAATGATTGTAATCCTAAGGGCATAATCTATTGATTGATGATAGAAGAAAGTGATAAGAAGTTGATTCATCTTTTGATCTATTTTTGTATCCACGACATGGTGTATTGACTATTTCTATGAATTTCATTTCGTAGCTTTTAATGAATGCATGAAGATGTTAGATTATGGTTCCATTTCTGTCTCTGTCTCTATGCGATGATGAATGTGAATGTTGTAACATGTTTAATAGTCTGTGGGTTGAATGATTACAATTGATGCGAATAAGTAGGTTAAATATGTTGTTGCGAATGTTTATTATCTGTTGAATCTACGAATGGTATGATGTGCGAATGATGAATAGTTTACTACGGAAGATATAATCTCCAGCTTCTACAAAGGTAATGTGTGTTGGATGCATGTCCTCAACCCCAATACAGAAACTTGGTTCCTGCAGCCCCCTTATGCATCTTGGGTGAGACTTCATTCGCTCTGCGAGTGTTGCTGGAAGGTTTAACACCCTTTTGGGCCAGTGCGTAAGGGAGTTTGGGTTGGTGTTTGTTGGAGACAATGTGTATTGAAAACCTGTCGATAGATGTTGTGTCAACAAATGGTTCTGTTTCCAGGACCTTTAGGAGGAAAAGAAGAGGATATGTTGTGGCATCCGATGAAACAGGAGATCCAAGTGTGGTTTGACATAAAGATAAAAGAATTCACAAAAGGAGGAAAGAAAAACCCTAGACAGACTGTAAGTAGTTGGCTGCAGAAGTATATTTATTCAGATATCCACGAAATATTTTTCTGCGAATTACCAGGGTTGCTGCATGAGTGGTTAGCGCAACTAACATTCCAGAAGAACCATTTCCAAGAGACTGAACCTGAGCATTGGACGCCAAAACTGGTTCTACAGCCGAAACGTGTCAACGACACAGTATCAAAGGATGTTGATTTCTGGGTATATAGTATCCTATACGGATATATAATTGAGTTTGCAGTATACATGATCAAGTCATACAGCGACGCAGAGATGATCTTTTTGAAGGGACCAAGGGGAAGGTTCTTGCTGTTTCTAAAGCTGTGGATTGAAATACTCGTGTGCGAAAAGGGTATTCTAAGGATAACTTCCGACAAGTAGAAAGATTAGTGTGAGGAGGTTGTAGGTGTCACGTGAATGCGGATCCGATAAAAAGATGCAGGGTAGATGGACATGAGCAACGATGAATTTTTATGGGAAGCTGATGAAGAGTGTGGTACCTTGAGTAGTGGAAGCCGCAATACCAACCATATGGCCCACCGCAACAACCGCAGTATGGGAAGCCGCAGTACCAACCATATGGCCCACAAGGTGGAGGAGCTAGGGGAGGATTCCATGGAGGTCGAGGTGCTGGCACAGGACAAGGAGGATCTTCTGTACGAGGGCGAGGACCAATTATATGCTACAATTGTGGGCAGTAGGGGAACTATCAGACGGATTTCCTGAATCCAACACCACAACAGTGCACGTATTGCAGAGTTGTGGATCATGGAGTTGAATACTGTCCGCAGCTCATCGCGAAATGGAAGACCAAGCATTCGCCACCACCTCCACCGAACCAGAACCAGAATCTACCGGTTGTGCAAATGATATTGACAGAGGCTCGGAAACAACATGCGACTGTTGGAGTGGTGACATGAGGAGGAGCGACGACAGGAGCCGATGGGCCACAAGTTACTATCTGACCAACAGTACAAAAACATGTTACTTTTGATGTGGAGGCCGAAAAGGATATATTCTTGAAAGCACAGGAGGCGATGAGACAGAGGAGGCAGTTACCTCTTCAGGAAGAAGTTATCTATGATATGTCGTCGATGTTCAATAGGAGAAATTTGCAGGGAAAGGCTAATTGTTGAGGTGTATTTACTGTCTTAAAAAATAACCAAAATATTTAATTATCGACCAGGGTTGGTAATCTTAGAGTTGTGGAACATTATATGCTGAGGTAGAATGGGACCTAAGTTTCGGCTCGGAAGACCTCAGAAATGTTTTATAAACAAAAGATCGAAAGATCTTTCAAAATGAAAAACCGAGTCAAACTTTGAAAATACAACTAACGAACTATTTAAACCTAACTAAACCAACAGATCAGAATAGTATCAAGCTATACTCCTCTACTCTATGGATAATAACTGAAATATATAATAAGAACAATATTATTTTAGGAAGCAAGACTGAATAAAAAACAGAACTACTTTGAAGAAGTTGGAAACTACTGATTAAAAACTCTAAACTAGGAATTAGAAACAATTGTAAATGAGTTCAGAAACCTATCTATGAGATAATTCAATTGACAACTAATTATGAAACAAAGAACTTAAAGCAAAACTACAAATGACTAAGTGAATTCAACAACTATTCATGCATTCAATTCATAATTCAAGACTACACTAAATTACCTAATTCCATTCACCTTGGGGATTTTGAGGAAGTGTAGCAAATGTAATAGGGATGGGAGCGAATTATCAAAGTGACTTTCAAACGTGACAAGGAAACAAAATGGAAACAAATCTAGTTTAAATTCTAAAAATAAATGCAAATTAAAGATTGTCCAGCTACATTTAACTTTAAACATTATGATCTATCTTCTATCCATAAGCAAATGGATTGGAACTGATGAAATCTAGAAGCAAGTAGAAAACTTAATAAAGATATTTACTTGAACTAAATTTGATTTGGAAGCAAGTAGAAAACTTGATAAAGATATTTTATATGGAAGCAAGTAGAAAACTTGATAAAGATATTTATTTCTGAACCAAACCCTATTTCATGAACATCTTCATTAACTGTATGAATGGGAAAACTGATCCTATGCTTAACAAAGAAATTATTCAAAACTGAGATAACTTAGAGAATGAAATTACTAAGTCTAATCTGGTATTAATCTTAATGACATATGATAAACTACACTAAGAATGAAACTGATAAATTCTAGAATAGAAACATATCAACAAATCAAATATGAAAGACATCATTTGAAAAGCAGTTAAAACAAGGTTAAGGAAAATGGAATGGAACTAAGAATGATGATGAAACTTAATTAAAACTCTATGCAGTGTAAAACAAGATCTTAATTACATCTAAAGATGCTAATTAATTGCAAGAAATATTACAGTTCATGTTAGTTTTTCAGAATTTACTTCAACCTGATCTAGGATCTTAACTGAGAGAACAACACGTACAACATATCAATCATGGAAACAATAATGCAAGCACACAAGAGACACAGAGTTTACTTGGGGAAAACCATAAAGGTGAAAAACCCTAATAACTTCCTCAGATATAGATAGAGAAATGATACAACCCAAGCATAAGAGATAGACATATCCTAGCAGCAACTTCTCCTCCTCCACAAGTGTGCCACTCTCCAAAGAGTGTGTGTGAGAATAGAATGATCAAATAGAGATCTCCCGATCTCTATTTATACTTGTCATGTCCTACCCAATAAACTAATGGGGCTGACTTATCTAGCTTAGCCTAATAACCCATGGTTAACTTAATCCGGGCCGAACCCACACTTGGTGGTCTAATAACCCATTTAGCCACATGACTCATACAGGGCCGACCCCATCAAGGTGGTCTAATAACCCATCAAGTATAAGTTACGAAACTTACAATATAAATGACGACACTTCCGTATAGAGGAATAATAACATCTCTATAGGAATACAAACACTTCCATATAGAGGAATAATAAAATCTCTATAGGAATACAATACACATGGGTAAAATACATTCCGAAGTTACATATACATCAACACTCCCTCTTAACTAGGAAGGTATTTCTCGACATGGGTCTAATAGCACAAGTCTTCTTCTCTAGATCATCATCAGCAAATCATCATCCTCAAATCATCATCGTCGTCACTGCTGCTGCTATCTCAATCAATCTATGCATCTACTCGTCATAAGAATTTCTACAGAGCTAGTCCTTTTTCATATTGGATGTAGGCCCACCACCTGTAGGTCTTCATCATCACTAGCCATATTGTGGAAATATCAGGACTTATTACGTGCATCACAAAATCTCGCAAGAGCATCCAGGCTGTTACGAGCACATATCTCTACCTGTCGGATCTCCCAGCGACATATTATATGTGACTATCACAAAACCTTAAAAGAGTCTCTTGACTAGCAAGAACCCTGAAGAGCATCTGAGGCCTTTTTCATCCTGTCCAAATCTCTAGGACTTATTACATGTGACCTCCACCACAAAACCTTAAAAGAGTGTCTTGCGAAGCAAGAACCCTAAAGAGCATCTGAGGCCTTTTTCATCCTGTCCATATCTCCAAGACTTATTACATGTGGTCATGGAAAAACCTCGAAAGAGCATCCCAGGACTAATTACGAGCACACAGCTCAACCTATAGGATCTCCCAAGGCCGAATTATATGCCATAGGACAAAACCTCGAAAGAGCATTTGCCAGATATCCCAGGGCCAAATTATATGCCATAAGAAAAACCTCGAAAGACTATCTGTAGATCTCCCAGGGCCAAATTATATGTCCTCCCAAAGCAAAACCTCGAAAGAGTATTTGTCAGATATCCCAGGGCCAGATTACATGCCATAGGAAAAACCTCGAAAGACTATCTACAAACCTCCCAGGGCACAAATTATATGCTTATCTGCACAACCTGTTCCACGACCACAAAGTATCCATCTGATACTCACCATACATCATCCTGATGTACACATGATCATCCTGATCATCATCACTGCATTGTTTTGTTGCATGTCATTTGGAGCAACATCCTAAAGCTCGTCATCCATGATCATCCTGATCATACAATGCATCTACCTGATGCATACACAGTATCTGCCTGATACATATCATCATACATGATCTACCTGATCATACAATATATCCACCTGATACATATACAAATACATGATCCACTTGATCATACCTGATACATATCAACATACATATTGATCTACCTGATCATACAATGTATCCACCTGATACATCTACAGATACATACACATGATCCAACTGATCATATCCAGCATCCAACATGATGCATACATATACATATAAATGATCACTGATCATATCCAGCATCCAACATGATGTGTACATACATATACACATAAATGATCCAACTGATCATATCCAGCATCCAACATAATGCGTACATACATATACATATAAATGATCCAACTGATCATATCCAGCATCCAACATGATGCGTTCATACATATACATATAAATGATCCAACCGATCATATAAAGCATCCAACATGATGCATATATACACATACCGAGTAGTAACTGGAGCATCGTCCTGATGCTCATCATCCAACACTTATATCCACAGCCATGGAAGGATCCTCCTCTCACCATGCTCAGAATGGCTTCAGCAAATGTCTCCATCACTTCTTCCTCAAAGTGTCATTGATCTAAAGGACACCAAGCCTCTCTCTAAAGTACTCGAACTTCACTCTGGCTATTGGCTTTGTCAGCACATATGCAATCTGCTCATCTGTCGCAACATACAAGAGCTTCATTGCTCCTCTCTGCACCATATCCCTGATATAGTGATATTTGATCTCAATGTGTTTCGACTTGTCATGGAACACCGGGTTCTCCGACAGCTTCACACAACTCTGGTTGTCACAAAAGATACCAGTAGCCTCCAATGAGAGATCAAATAACTCAGACAGTAGCTTCCGAAGCCATACTTCCTCACAACTAGCTGAACAAGCTGCAACATACTTTTCTTCAGTTGTACTTAGTGCTACGCATGACTGCTTCCTGCTAAACCAATAGATCACACATGATCCCATACTGAAGCAACACCCATAAGTGCTCTTCCTATCTGCAGCACTGCCTGCCCAATCTGAATCAACATAAACATGTAGGTTAAACTTTTGATTCACATCATACTTGAGCCCATAATCAACTGTACCCTTCAGGTACCTCAGAATATGCTTTACAGCAACCAGGTGAACACTCCTTGGATCCATCAGGAAATGTCTCAGTGTGTTCACCGCAAAGAAAATATATGGTCTCGTGTTTGTTAGGTACATCAAGGACCCAATCATCTAACGATACATCGTGACATCAACCGGATCAGATGAAGCATCACACAAAAGCTTCAAGTTCGATGCCATAGGTATGGCCATGGCCTTACAGTCCATCATCCCGAACCTCTTCAGGATCACTACTGCATATTTCCCTTGTCCAAGGAAGATTCCATCTGTACTCTGCCACACTTCTATGCCTAGAAAATAGTGCATCATCCCCAAGTCCTTCATCTCGAACTCAGCAACAAGCCTCCGCTGTGTGTCGGCAATCAATCTATCCTCACCTGTAACAAACAGGTTATCCGCATACAAAAGTAGTAGCACTGGATTTCCTTCCTCAACCTTGTAGTAAAGGTTGGAATCCACTTTACTCTTGGTAAAGCCTGAACTGGATAGAAAGCTGTCTATCCTACCATACCAAGCTCTAGGAGCTTGCTTCAAGCCATACAAGGATTTCTTCAATCTGCACACATATGACTTCCTGTCATGTGTCTCAAAACCAAGTGGCTAATCCACATACACTTCCTCTTCGACTACACCATTCAAGAAAGCTTTCTTGACATCCATCTGGTGTATCTTCCATTTCATCACTGCAGCCAGAGCAAGTACTGATTTGATGGAAGTGTACCTGGCTACAAGAGCAAAAGTTTCTTCATAGTCTATTCCCTTTTTATGGGAGAAGACACGAGCTACAAACCTCATTTTGTATTTATCCATTCTACCATCTGCAGCATGCTTGATCTTATAGATCCATTTGGAAGTCACAGCATACTTCCCTTCAAGTCTTGGGACTACATCCCAAACATCATTCTTCATGATCGACTGATCATGGAATTCTTCCATTACTTCATCCCAGATCCTAGGAACTTCAATATCTTCAATAGATATCTTTGTTGCTGGAACAAATGTTGTAGTCCTTCTTTTGTAGGTGAAGGTATATGATCTTTCCTACAAAACAAGTTAAATTGCATGATTAGAAACATATCATAGTTTTCAGAACAAATTATTATACATAAATAAATATGTCATGCAGCCATGCAATTATTTTAGCCAATGTTTCAATACAACATTCATCCATATCCTGTAACTTTCTAGATGCCTTCCAATCTCTACCAGAACATTGTTAAGAGTTTGCACTACTCCCAACATGTCAGCAAAGAGGTTTCATTCTAGATAAGTAGAAATGGAATGTCGTATAGTGCCATAGGCCACTTACACATTACATGCATATTAGTAGTATGTTGTTCATTAATGCAATTCTTCTAATATGCCAAAATACACAGCCTAATTCTAGGAACATCATTATATACATCATTGAATAGTATTATTTAAACAATCAAATATGCAAGAAATGATAATTCAAATACTTATCTTTGTTTGGTTGTTGGGTGGACTCCCTCTGAATATTTGCAACTCCATTCTGATGTGGATTGTGAGAAGTGGTCGACTCCCTCTGAATATCTGCATCCTTACAGAAACTACTAGAGTGTGCTCCCTCTTGATCTTTGCTTCCTGGATTACCTGTCCTTGAACTTATATCCATCCTCGATCGATCACTATGCATGCTTACAAGTATCATTATTGTGATATCCTCGAGATCTCATACATAATCATACATTTATTAGTATATTCTTAATACTATCAAAACACAATAATATTAAGCATGTATATTCATGATCATTTCAAACATAAATAATAAGCATTAGTATTCAAGGACTCTTATGGTTAGTCATATCATAAATTAAGGTAAGAAACATAATATGCCTAAACCTATGATTACTCAAACCTATACTTTCATGACTCTTCTGGTTAGTCATATCATCAATTAAGGTAAGAAACATAATATGCATACACCCACGATTATTCAAACCTATGAATAATCATTATCAATCATGCCATGTATACTTATATAAGAGATCCTATCACAAGGAAGGATTCTAACTTGATATAGGAAAAACATACCTGGATTAGTCATACCTGTCGAGATTGCTTGTAATCTTCTTATGTAAGGCCTTAGCCTCATCCCCCTCTAAAACAAGAACTTCTTCACTTATGCAGGTGATCAATCCATTCTCTTCTAGGATTAACCCAATCCACTTGATTTGCAGGAATTGGATCTGGAGCTGGATTGGGGTTTGTCAGAGAAACCCTAAAAATTCAAACTTTGAATTTCAAAATTCTGAAAGGATAGAAAGATGCGCCTTGATGAGCTGATCAAGCTAGTATGCTCAGAATTTGAAAACTGCAAAGTTTCACTCCTCAAAATTGCCTTTGAAACTTTCGGATCTTCTTGATAGGATCCCGAATTAGGGTTTGATAAATCCCACCCTTCTGCCCAACCAAAAGATTCGATCCAAAGCTCTAAGCTTCTATTTTTCTGAGGAGTTTCCAGTCGTGGTCCCAGATTTCAAAAATTCCCATTTTTGCAGAAGCCCTAATTTTCCACTTTTCCGATCAAAGTCCCAAACTAGGGTCTGATCAAGCCCAACCTTCTGCCCAACCAAAAAATATGATATTAGTCTCTAAATTTCTATTTTTATGAGTAGCATTCATCTATGGTCTGCAATTACAAAAATTCCAACTTTTTCTGAAACCCTAATTCCCGGAGCCATGAATGAAGGTGCTCAAAATCCAATTCTATTTTGACAGAAATATGCACCTGATTGTTTCTGGTGTAACTCCGAAATTACAAATCCACAAGGTCAAAACCTTCTACCTGTGGTAGCCTGACCTGTCATCTTTCCAACCCCACAGGTCTGACCTCAATTGGATTCTCTTAGAGAGATTTATTCCAAGTTTCGCAACGTGACTTGTTTATGGGATAAAATAGGAGAGCAAACTTGTACGGTGTGCCACGTGTCACTGGTTCCATTTCAGCCCCTGAAAAAAGTTACCTGAGAAAGTATAGTCTGTGCAATACCTATAAATTTTTACTAAATTTCATTTGGAGCTTCCTAGCCCAAGTTATGACCTTTTTTCCTAGGTCACTTGTTTATGACTTAGATCTGGAAGAGGCAGAAACCCCAGATTGTACAAATCATAAAACACAAAGTAATATGAATTAGAAGTTTTCCTTTGGATAAAAGGTACATGGGGATCTTATCTTCGACCTGTAAAATTTTCAGATCCAAAAACTTTTCCAAAATGGATTTATAGCAAAAGTGCTACGATGACTGGTTTTTTCTATATCAATCCCTAGCATCGCAAGTGCAACAAGTGTCATACATGCCATACCATGCCTTCTTTCATGCTAGCTCTGATACCATGTTAGTTTTTCAGAATTTACTTCAACCTAATCTAGGATATTAACTGAGAGAACAACATGTACACCATATCTACAGCATATCAATCATGGACACAATAATACAAGCACACAAGAGACACTGAGTTTACTTAGGGAAAACCATAAAGGTGAAAAACCCCAATAAATTCCTCAGAGATAGATAGAGCAATGATACAACCCAAGCATAAGAGATAGACATCTCCTAGAAGCAGCTTCTCCTCCTCCACAAGTGCGCCACTCTCCAAAGAGTGTGTGTGAGAATAGAATGATCAAATAGAGATCTCCCGATCTCTATTTATACTTGTTTTGTCCTGCCCAATAAACTAATGGGGATGACTTGTCTATCTTAGCCTAATAACCCATGGTTAACTTAATCCGGGCCGATCCCACACTTGGTTGTCTAATAACCCATTTACCCACATGACTCATACAAGTCCGACCCCATCAAGGTGGTCTAATAAACCATCAAGTATAAGTTACGGCACTTACAATATAAATGACGACACTTCCATATAGAGGAATAATAACATCTCTATAGGAATACAAACACTTCCGTATAAAGGAATAATAACATCTCTATAGGAATACAAAAACTTCCGTATAGAGGAATAATAACATCTCTATAGGAATACAATACACATGGGTAAAATACATTCCGAAGTTACATATACATCAACAGTTCAAAGACCTAAGAAATTGGATTCTAAACAAGCATAAAAACAATGCAAAAAGTATTAAGGTCCATATGAAGATTCAGATGACTATCCGAATGACAGTCCGAATGACAGCCTGGATGGAGGAAAATGATTTAAACTAAGGAAAGAAGCAGATTGGATGATATTAACATCAGCTGGCTGATGCATATGAACCTACAGTGCAAGGAAGCAATGAATAGAGTGTTTAGGATCTAAGATAACAAGAAGTAACCTATTCTAATCATTTTCTAAGGAATGAACTATTTCTATGGCATAATAAGACAAAAACTAAGATATAAATAAAACTAACCTACAGCTACAGGAAAGAAACTAACAGAACTAATTCTAACTACAACTGAACTTGGAACGTGAAGCTAACTAAACTCTAGGTATTTGTAAATAACATGACTAAAAGCAAACTAAGCAAACTAAACAATGTAAGCAAAATAAGTGTGACCGGTCACTAATTACATTCTAGAAATATCATTAATGTGAACAACAAAAAAGATACACATTTCATAAAACAGAGGTATCATTTATATAAGTGGAAAAACAACATACATATTACAAGACAAAGATATCATATGCAAAATAACTACATAAATTAAACAAATAACACAACTTATCTACAGAATACAAAGACAAATTATGTACACAAATGAAAGACCACTGGTTGTTGAGGGGCCCTTCTCAGCAATCAGAGGTTGTGCCTTAATCAATCAATCACCACACACACTACTAAGCTTTCATAAAAACTAGAACAGAGGTATATTAAATTAAAACAGAGTTACAATGTTTCTGCGTCTACTTGCAGTTGAAAAGACTAACTCATCTCAGTCACGAAGACGTCTATATATACAGAATTACAAATGAGAGAGCAAGTCGACCCTTTAGTGGTCGACTGCTCTAATAATAGGAAGTCTTAATGCCAGAAAATGGCTCTGCTTAACAACTCATGACAGCACATGGCCAAGGAATGACCCCATAATAGTTTAAGATAGCGCAAAGAGCATCTACCAGGTTCCAAGGCATTGGTTTCCTTCACATGGTCGTTGAGACATTGATCCTCCTTTGACGTGGGCAGATAAATGTGCTATCAAGCCGATCGTGTAGGAAAGACAGAACTTTTGGAGTGTTGGCATGAGTTGTAGGTGTGTTGTCAAGCGAGGCGAGTAGGAGGGCGAATCTTCTAGAACAGGGGCTCACCAACAACGACAACCACGTTGCTAACAAAACCCACCTTTTTGTTTTTGCATTTAATGACTAGAAATATTCCAACTGACGATCTCGTGGGCCGAATGAAGGTCTGGACGACGGGATGGATGTGGCTGAACGTTTGCAATGTGAACACACGTCTGAATGGAGGTCTATTTGAAACCCATTTCCTGCAGAACAAAATCTAGTTGCCAAGCAGGTCGAGAAATGTCAAATAAACATCAATAAATCACAATATGACGATTTTTACCCAAAATTCATGTGATGTGTGAATATATGCATACCTGATCTGATTGATGGTCTGAATGGTGGAAATAATAACTTATCATAGAAAAATAGTGAAAATAACGCGAATTACAGTGTGTTTGATGATCAAAAGTGGTGACAAAATGGACACCAACACTAATACCCTAAAAGATTTCTTAAAGAGTTTCCTGGAGTTGGCAAAGGATCAAGATGCGCTTGAGGAAATATCCAATCTATTGACTTGACGGGAGAGTGTACGCCAGGAACAAAGAGTTAATTGCCTACACGAGTGGAAGACGGGAAGAGAGATGCAAATTTCGGCACAAATTGGATCTTTTGATATCGACTCAATTATATTAGACCTCGGGTCGAATTTCAACATTCTGATCAAGCAGACATGGGAGACTATGGGGAAACCACAATTGGTCTAGTCACCAGTACAGTTGCGATTAGCAAACCAGAGTAAGGTTACTCCAATTGGTCAGGTGTACCAACTTCTCGTTGAGATTGAGGGCCTCAAGTATTATGTGGATTTCGATGTCATTGATATTGTGGACAACACCAGTCCCTACCCAGCGTTGTGAGGGATTGACTAGGCAATTGACAATCTAGCGGTTATCAAATTTAAGAAGCGGACAATGTCATTTGACAATCGCGAGATGAGGGTCATCGCACCTTTGGATCCTGTGCAAGGGAAATGATACGTTGAATCGACCAGAGATGAATTTACAAAAGGATGGGATAGCATATACAATATATCATAGGATTACATAAATCCTACAGCAGACAATGAATTGGGTTGGCACAGTGTCAGTTCAGCGTCGTCGTATTCAGATGAGGCAGTCGAGAATTGGCAGAACCGGATGCATGAAGTTTCATTTAGGAGATGCGCAAGGATCACACAGACACTGCAATGGGTAGCCACAGAGGAGTGCGTACTACCAACGTATGAAGGATGACCTAATTTGAGCACCTTTCTTGTTGAGTTTGAGGAGAAAGTGCTGGAGCCGCAACGTTTATTGGCCTTGGAGGAAGCCTTGAAGGCTACTCCTGTGCGCTGGTGGGAAGCACATAAGTCTAATATCACAACCTGACCACTATGTCACCACCTAATGACAGTTAGGTTCGGCAATGCGGAAGGACGTAGTGGGCAGAATTTTGACGGCAGAGGCGACCCAAACGTACATTTGGCAAAGTGTGAAAGAAAATGGGGATTATGAGCAAAAGAGGAGTGGGTCCATGCATTCGTTCACAATTTGGATGAATAACGTGGAGTTGGTATGTCACAGCAGAACTAAGATGTGGAATGACTTCTTGGGAGTAGCTGACAGTTGGCTTTAGCCAAACATTTTGTTTCTCAGATGAGAACCCCTTCATCCACAGTGCGCTGCAAGTGATCTGCGAGAAGATATTTGAAACAGTACCAACGGAGCAACCATTATAACTTCGGTGGACTACGACACCAGAAATGATGATGGAGTTCTACAACATAACAGGAGAGATGGATGATGAGAATGATCCAAGGGCTACGCATGTTCTAGAATCAAAAGGTAGTCGCAGATTCAAGGCACCAAAAATTCCTTCCGATAGGTTTCAGCAACCATTGAAGATTAAGAAGGTGAACATTGGGTCGGAGGAGAACCCGAAGTTTGCAAGAATTAGGGATTATTGGGATGAATCCACCATTACGAAGACGACGGATCTGCTGCATGAGTTTCAGGATCTTTTCCCAACAAAATTCTCCGAGATGAAAGGAATTTACGGGGACTTAGGCGAATGAAGATTCCCCTGAAACCTGAAGCGAAGCCTGCCAAATAGCGGCCCTACCGGTTGAATCCAAGGCACAATGTTACAAAGAAAACTTCCTATGGCTTGAGGAAAACCACAACAGACAGCTGACTACTAGAAAATGACTCAATTCTCAATGCAATTCTATATTAATGACAATGCTAAGATAATGGAGAAAATACCAACCTTCAACCAGATGTTCGAAGTAGATCCCCATTGAGCTTTCAACCTCTACACTTTAACCTGCAGATTAGTGTCAACAACAAGTACAAGCAAGTACGTATAACATGTGAAAGACATTAACATAATCAATAGCATGATCCATGATATCATAAGTGAATATAACCCAATGTAATTTAACAATATTCACAACATCAATTGGACGGGAAAATGAGTATTCCCATTAATGAATAACAAGAAGTACAATATACAACCTCTTGCCGGCAACCAATCTGAACCAAGAAATGGGTCTCTCCACTTGTGCCTCCACCACTTCAATCCACCATGCAATGGCAAACTCAAACTATGAAAGGAGTTTGGAAGGTGAATATAAGGAATTCACAACAACAATGATCAATGAGTGTAGATTCAAGTAACGGAAAAAATCCACTAGAGTTATCTTACTCTCTCTTTCTCCTCCCTTCCATATACCATAAGAGATCAATATATAACCTTCCAAAGGTAAGTGAAAGGACACATCGAGTCGTTTCAGGGCATATGGAGGGCCAAAGGTCAACCTAAGACCTCTTTTTGGGAGTAAAAAGGTAATTTTCTATTGTTTTTTACCATTTAACTAGGTGTACATGGGCTACAGTGGGATAGCCTGTGTATACACGCGGGCTATAGTGTAACAAGTAGCGTATACACTCAGGATATAGTGTAACAAGTAGCGTATATGAGGTGATGTACACGAGATGTAGTGGGACAGCTAGCGTACAGGAACAAAAATAGGGACATAATGTGTTCCTGGAGGATAAACTGATAGATATGAGTCAATGAAATGGATCCTAAAGGCCAATCAATGCTGATGCTCACAAGGTGGAAAAATATACTATAACACACAAAGAGCGAGTGCAGGCCGAGATTGAAAGAATGATGGAAGCAAGCATCTTAGAACCCATAGAAGAATCAGAGTGGATTAGCTCGATGGTGGTCCAAGACAAGAAAACTGGTGAAGTCCGCATCTGTGTCGACTTGCAGAAACTGAACGATGCATGCTTACACAACCCATTCTCGACACCTTTCAGAGATGGGGTGCTCGAAGGAGTCGGCGGTCAGGAGATCTATTCATTCACAGATGGGTTCTCAGGCTATCACCAGATCAAGATTGCAAAGGAAGACCATCATAATACTACATTCGTCACAGAATGGGGTTGCTTTCAGTACATAGTAATGTCGTTTGGATTAAAGAATGCCCCAACAATTTTTTCACAATTAGTGGTGTCAGCATTCAAAGACTACATTCAAAAATTTCTTGCCATCTATATGGAAGATTGGATGGTGTATGGGTTGGTAAAGGATCACGTCGCAAACTTGCAGTTAATATTGGAACGCTGTCGACAGTACCAAATCTCATTGAACTTGAAAAAGTGTATCTTTTGTGCTCTGTACGGGATTTTACTAGGGCACATTGTCTGTAGGGATGGTATGCTGGTAGACCTAACAAAGATTGCCATTATTGTCGATATCCCACCACCAACGAGAGTCAAACAATTGAGAGCCATGCTGGGCCACACAGGCTACTACCGGAAGTTTATCAGAGGATATGCAGCAATCACAGCACCCATGGAGAAGTTATTGAAGAAAGATGCCAAGTTCTAGTGGAACGATGAGTGCCAAAATAGTTTGGACATATTAAAAGAAAAGATGGTTTCCACACCTATCTTGGCATTTCTAGATTGGACAAAGGAGTTCCATGTACACGTCGATGCGTCATCAGTCGCATTAGGATTTATCTTGGCCCAACCAGGAGAAGGTGACATCGACCACCCGATAGACTTCACAAGTAGGAAGCTATCTACTGCGGAGAAGAATTATACCACCACGAAGAGGGAAGGGTTTGCAATGGTGTACACCCTACATATATTATGACACTACCTACTCAGGGGCCACTTTAAGATGTTCATCGATCACTCAGCATTAAAATACCTGGTGAACAAGCTTGTGTTGGGGGGGAAGATCTCTTGATGGTTGCTGCTATTCCAAGAATTCGATTTTGAAATAATTGTCAAGCCAGGACGACTGAATGCAGGACCATATCACTTATCACGAATTGAGTCAGAGGAAGAGCCAAGGAGCATTGATGAAGGATTTCCAGATGCTCAACTATTCAGAGTTGGCATGGTCGATGACCACTATGAACAAGTCATTCAGTTTTTGGAAACCAGGAAGGCACCGGTAGGCTTCATGACCAACCAAAAGAAGTAGCTAGTCATAAGGCCTGCATAATTTCAGTTGATTACAGGACAATTGTATTAGATGGGTCCAGATGAGATACTGCGATGATATGTCCTTCCACATGAACATGAGTGAATTCTTGTGGAAACTCATGATGTGATCACTAGGGGTCACTACGGAGGACGCGCGACTATGAGAAATATTTTGCGAGCAAGACTATGGTGGCCGATGATGCATGGGGATGTTGCAGACTATGCTAAAATATGCGACGTATGTCAATGGATTGGGAAGCCATCGAGAAGGGATGAAGTGCCACTAGTAACTCAATTGACGTTGCAAGCTTTCGATAAATGGGCTGGTGACTTTGTGGGACCCATCAACCCACCAGGAAAAAGAACATGGTCGTGCTACATCATAATTACAACAACAAACCACTTAATGCGATGGGCAGAAGAAACGCCAGTGAGGGATTGCTCTACTGCGACGGCAGCCAGATTCCGCTTCGACAATGTAGTCACAAGGTTTGGGTGCCCCAAAATACTAATGAGTGACCAAGGGACCCACTTTGTTAATCAGACAACCGCCGCAATGACAGAGGAATTTCAGATACAACATAGAAAGAGAACCCCTTACCATCCGAAGCAAATGAAACAGTGGAATCATTTAACAAAATCCTGGAGCATGCACTCACAAAAGTATGCAACATGAATCGGGATGATTGGGATTTGAAGATCCCTGCGATACTATAGGCATATCACACAACTTGCAAATTTCTAACTGGCCATACACCATTCAAACTTGTCTACGAGAAGGAAGCCGTAATGCCGATGGCGTACATTGTCCCCAGTCTGCGGATTGCAGTTGTCACCGGCATGATCGACAATGGATCCCTGGAGGAACGATTGGCCAAATTGGTACAACTTGATGAGGATAGGTTCATCACAGGATTTCATCAGAAGGTGGAAAAGGATCGACAAAAGCCTTGGCATGATCTCCATATTAAACAAAATCACTTTCAGCGCGGGGATACGGTTTTTCTATATGACAGTAAGTTTGTGAAGCATCTGGATAAGTTGCAGATGCATTGGTTAGGTCCATATGTTATATTTCGTTAGTGATGGAAGTGCGGTGCAGCTGAAGAGCTTAGAGGGCATGCTATTTCCTAAGCTGGTAAATGGGAATCAATTGAAACCCTATCGCCATGAACAGGTGCATAACGGTTGAGAAACACAATTGAAAAAAAAAATCAATAATGACAAAAAGTGGGAAGCATGAGGGAAGCATGGCCAACCAGGTCGCTCGAGGATGCTTTGCACGACCGGCACGCGGGAGTCACATCCGAGTAGGATCACTATGGATTGACATCCCAAAAAGATAGGGGAAGGGTATGATGATGGATTTGGTTGGTTGTGGATGATATTTGCTAATGATGAGAAAGTACTGGCGTCGGGAGTGAAGAATGCATGATAGGAAGTTCAGAGAAGGAAGTAGTAATTCGTATGATGCAAGTTTGTAGGTTCGATGTAGAGAGTTAGGAAGTTCAGTAGGGAATCCCAAGGAAGCTGTGGAAAAGAGTAGTGAGATAGTTGCAATGGTGCACTTCATTTCGAGTGGAAGCACTCTAGGTGTGCTAAGAGCCATAACGATGATTGTGCATGAATAGCCAGCGAGAGAAGAAATGAGGACACTCGAAAGGAATAGAGACGAAGTCTCACCGGAGATGTCTAAGAGTGCGGTAGTAGTTAGAAGAGTCGGGGTTGTCCCGACCACCAACACACCAGGGGAAGAGGCCCGCTGGCTCCAGCAGTGGACTGTCAAATGTGCAAAACAAATGAGCTAGAGCAGCTGGCCTATTTCACAATTTGAAAATGACAATGAACTTGTTCCCAGGACATATCAATCCTGAAGAGCCAGAGCAAGCACAGACGAGGTAGATGATCAAGGTTGCAAGATAATGGGGGATGCGTTCGAGGTAGATGATCAAGGTTGCAAGTGACTGGAGGATGAGTTCGAGAAGTACATGAGAGCGAGCTCCAGACGCCAAGAACAGTTTCAGAAGTTAACCACAGTGATAGACGAGATCAGAACCAGTAGTGTCTAGCTAAGGTGGCTCGAGGGCAAGCCACAAGTTTTTGTTGGGGGCCTGTTGGCACGGGATAAGTTCGCAGTAAGTGCGGAAGCCGACAAGCCGCGAAAGGGATAATCCACGAAAGATGGGCCATTTGCGGGTATCGTGGAAGCGCAAAGTGATTAATTAGTTAGATAAGGGTCATGTGGACCATTTTGTAACCATGTAGTTTTGTATAAATAGGGAAATGATTGCAAGCCTAACGGCATAATTGATTGATCAATGATACAAGCAAGTGATAAGAAATTGATTCATCTTTTGATCTGTTTTTGTATATGCGACATGGTGTATTGACTGTTTCTGCGAAGTTCATTCTGTAGCTTTTAATGAATGCATGAAGATGTTTGATTATGGTTCCATTTCTATCTTTGTCTCTGTGCGATGATGAATGTGAATGTTGCAACATGTTTAAGACTCTGTGGGTTGAATGATTATTGTTGATGTGAATAAGTAGGTTAAATATGTTGTTGCAAATGTTTATTATCTGTTGAATCTATGAATGGTATGATGTGCGAATGATGAGTAGTTTACTGCAGAAGATATAATCTCTGGTTTCTATAAAGGTAATGTGTGTTGGATGCATGTCCTCAACTCCACTATGGAAACTTGGTTCCTGTATCCCCCTTGTGCATCTCAGGTGAGACTTCATTCGCTCTGCGAGTGTTGCTGGAAGGGTTAACACCCTTATGGGATGATGCGCACGGGAGTTTGGGTTGTTGTTTGTTGGCGACATTGTGCAGTGAACCCCTGTCGATAGATGCTATGTCAATAGTTCACAAAAAAGAAGGTTCATGGTGTATGTGTCGATATTATAGAGAGTTCAATAAGATGACTATTGTTCCTTAGGTTCTACCCCTTAAGATGATAGTTTTTTCTCTTCTCGGAGAATGAATAGATCTTTAATAAGAAGTAACTGATGCTCTAGGAGGGGTTTCAAGACCAAGGAAAGCTATGTAGAATGCATCATTCCCGCACCACTTTAGACTGTCGAGCTAACCCTCGAGTCAAGGGAGGGAACCCTAATATTAGGAGTTATATTTCCTTATTTTGTCACCTTAATGTGACTAGAGATTCAATCATGCTTTAATTTGTTGGATTTACAACTTAAATTGTGTTGCACATGGTCGATTCTAACTGCCGATGACTGATTTTGAATGTTATTTTGAGTGTGAAGGAGTCAAATATCTTTACAAAAACATAAATTAAATGAACGAAAAGGAAAAGGGAACCTTAATCATAGCTCATTTCTTAGAGAGTGTTGACACAATTATTTTCTATGTTGATAAACGATTTTGAAAAAATGTGAATAAGAATGATAGGGCGGTGTTCCTATAGTTTGATTTTATGTCACAACTAGATAATAATAGAAAGCATAAAAAATATGGCCACCAAATCCCAATGTAAGATATCCCAAAATGACTGAGATGTTGAAAGAAATATTAATTTCAAATTAGAGGAATGACGCGTTCTGCAAAGTTTTGATAGTTCAATGGTTCAAATCAAAGTAGCAAATAAGACCGACAGTGGGAGCATGTTCTGCTAGAGAAAGAAGCGAGGTATATAACGCATTTCAAATTGTCGAAATGACCATTAAATTGGATTTAAAGCGAGAAGGAAATCAACAGTCTTCAATCAATCAACAAGAAGATCGACGATCCATATTGATTTCGCACTACCAACATGCACAAAGGAAGGAAGTGGTAGGTGGTTGCAAAATCTAAAACCACCCACCACGTGTCGATACTATGTTATTTTGCTGGTTGGAAAGGTGGTAAGGTAAACTACCTTCTACCGCTGCGAAACCACTTTGGGAGGCTATAAAAGGAAATGTGCATGTGAAATACAACACTTGTCTTTGGAAGCTGAGCGATTTGGACGTATCGCGTGTAGTTGGAACATGACTGAACAAAAATTTTCTAGATCACACATTTCCAAGTAGGCCTTCAAAATCCTTGCAGATTTTTCAACGTTTTATTCCATGGAAAATCAGAGTGAAGTAGAGGTTCAGAGTGGGGAATTTGCAAAATTGGAGGAAGTTTTTGAAGATAGGGACCGGGATATATTTGACACAATTATGACTAGAACTGCAGTTAATGAGATAAAAATCAAGTTGGGAGATTTGTAGAAGTGGGGCATAGACGTGCATAACGTTCATATGTCTCATTTTATTCATTTTTGTCCATAACAAACCCTAGGTTTCCCTAACTTCATCTCCTGGTGTGCCCATAATTATTCCCAATTTGAAAGAGTAGTCATGGATTCAAAGAGAATGAAAACCTTGTGTCCTATCAATTCCTCAGTGTTTAAGAAGTCGTTAGAAATACCTCCATCTTTTTCCCAAAACCTAGAAAATTTCGCCGAGGAAAATTTGATTAACTTGTATAAACATTCTACCCCTGAAGTAAAACAAACCTTCTTGTCAAAAAGTCTCAAACCATACATTTTAGTTGATAGTACACCTTTTCCATTAGATATTACCTTTTTTGATGAAAATTCACAATTAGTCCTTTCATTAATCAGTCAATTTATAGGGTTAGATAATGACCAAGTTGTCACTAAAATCCAATTGAGTCTACTATTTAGATTGAGTTATTTTTTGCTTGAGATTAGGTCTAGTCTGTCTCTGTGTCTTAAATTTGATGAATTTCCAGCTAAGAATGTTCATTCTCAGCTGGTGAATTTACACACTACAAAGCACCTTAGGGTCCAATCATACTTAATGAATATGTTTATATATTCAAGTGAATAAAGTCGACATTTTCCAGAAGCATTTTTTTTCATCTGAAATTGAAAACAATATGTTCAATTTCATGAATCTTGTATAGTCAAAAATCTTGTTTTGGCTCAAGAATCCTTTTCATGTATAAATGCAGGCTTTGCAATGTAATCAGCGTTGGAACCTATAAAAGAGAGACTTATTTTGTATTGAGCATTTTCAAGTATTAATAGAAATTTCTACAGATTTGAACACGACCTTCTAAAGCAAAGATTCCTGTGTTGTTTATTTACAATATGTATTTTTCTTCTTCTCATGTGAATGTCATCTCCGTTATCTTATTTTCATTATGTTTTCTTTCATGCTTGGATGAGATATATTTAGGTCAGAATTCATATTATTATGCTATGATCTATGGGATCCAAGTATTCATAAAATATTTCTTCTAAATTTGATGTTGGACTCATCTTCAATTGGTGCCCAATGTTAATGGATTGTTTCTTTTTTCTTCCATTACAACCTGCAAGCAAGAACTTGACTGTAAAGCAATAACTACCTTGCATTTGTGAAAAAACATATTGTTTAAACTCTGTTTATCTTTAAAAGACACCTTATTTTGACTCCATGCCTAATGGTATCCCTGTGTTTCAGCCATTGCAATATTAACTCATATTATTTTGAAATATTTTTGGCCATTGCACTTATTTGTTGGGAGAGCCCTCTCTGGTAGGGAAGATGTGTTATACCAAAATCTCATCATCATGAGCCATGTATCAACTCAGTTCCTTGATCCCTGAAGTTTCTCTAGCTAGAACATCATTGAGCAAGTTGTTGACCTTGTTTTCCACCTTTCCTAGTGATGCTGGTGCACCCTGCTGCCTGAAAGGGACACCAAACCTGGCTGGCACCTGATGCACATGAACATACTGCACCATTGGCCCTCTCTGTCCTCATGAAAGATGCACAACCCCTCCTGGTGCCTGTTTTCTTCATGCAGAGTGCACCAGGGTTGGTTAGAGTGGATGACAAGGGGCTTCGAGCAAATTTTCGAAGCTAGGTGACATGGATACCTATCCCTAATTGGTAGGAACATCTGGTATTCAGCTCCTAACCTAATGGGAATATCCCTTAGACCTCTACCCCTAATATTCAACGTACTCTATCCTCTTATCCTTATAAGTAATACCTCTCTCTCTATTGAGAGGAGAGGAAGGACTATAGCACTTACATGTCGGTGGAATTACCCTCGGTGATCCCTATTCATCTCTTGGGAGGCACACCCACCCTTTGGAGGCTTGGGTTGTAATCATCACTCTTCTATGTATTTCCCATTTATTTACAGTAATATAATCTCTTTCCATAAATGTCTTTGTGTCAATGATATTTAGAGCTTTCTTCCTTAACTGTTAGCTTAGATCAGTTAGTGTTTAGATGCACTTTTACTGTTTGTTTGTATCTATATGCTTGAAAGGGTTTTGTAGCTCTAGATCTGAAGACCACGGACCTCGGAGCGACAAAGAGGAGAAGGATTCGTGAATCTGAAGGTAAGGCATCTATCTACTTCAGTATCTATTTGATCTAGGAAAGTAGACCTATATTTTGTATTCGTTTTTTTTGGATCCACCTGGACTAGGGAGATCATACTCGCGTCTGCTCGAGTAGATTATCCATAAACAAATATGGCGACCATATTGGGGAAGGAACATAGTTTTGATTTCAATTTGATTTGTTTTCATTGATTTATTTTGATTCATTTTCTAGCCTCCTAAGCCCCTCCCATATTCAAATTTTTGTTATTTCAGATTCTGTTGGCTTGCCCTGACTCTGTCTGGAATCAAGATTGGACCTATTTCTTTTTATTTTTTGGAGATCTTTACTTTCTTTCTACCTACTATTTGCTTGACGCACCTGGGGTATACATGTTGGTGGTGGAGCCAGATCTTCAGTCTCATAGATGATATTGTCTTAGATGTGCACCTCAAAGGATTGTACACTCATGCCCCTACCTTGGGGTTTAGGGGAAATGCCCCTAAGTTACAGGGGTGTAGGGGTTCGGGGGCAACGCCCCCGAGAAAAAAAATTGGGGTTGTTTTTTCCAACAGTTTTCGGGCCCATGGTTTTGGGTAACCCATGGTATTTTCCCATTGTATTTCCCTTATAAACGAAAGACATTGTAATACGGCTAGGGTTGATGTATTAGGTATTATGCATTGTAAAGATCTCTGAGATCAAAGAAGAGAGACTGTGAGACAGTGAAGAGGAAATGCAGCAGTTGTGCTGTAGGTTGTATCCCTTCACTTTACTGGACAGAATAATAATAAGGACTAACAACTTCAATGTGGACGTAGCCCAAGTTGGGGTGAACCACGATATATTTGTGTCTCTCTTGTAATGTGTGTGTGATTATATTTTCATTTTTGTTTATTGTTATTGCTCTGCGATCTTGTTTTTCTATCAATTGGTATCACAGCCAAAGGTCTATTTGGCAGATAAACCCGCAGGAAGCTAGGGTTTCTGGTTCAAGTGGGAGAAATGGCAGAAGAAGGAAAGTTTAAGGTCGAGAAGTTTAACGGCCAAAACTTCCAGTTATGGAAGATGCAAATGGAGGACTATCTGTACCAAAAGGATCTATTCCTGTCGTTGGGAGGAAGATCAAAGCAGTCAGCGGCTATGAAGGACGAAGAATGGGAGGTTCTTGACAGAAAGGCTCTGGGAATAATACGGCTGAGCTTGGCTTTGTCGGTGGCTTTCAATATATCAAAAGAAATGACAACAAAGGGTTTGATGAGCACATTGGGTAAGCTGTATGAAAAACCCTCGGCCTCCAACAAGGTATTTCTAATGAAGCGTTTATTTAATATGAAGATGTCTGAAGGTGGATCTGTTACTGATCATTTAAATGAGTTTAATACGGTTACAAATCAACTAAGTTCTGTAAGTGTGAACCTTGATGATGAGGTTAGGGCTCTTCTAATCTTATGTTCATTGCCAGAAAGCTGGAATAGCTTGGTCATGGTTGTAAGTAACTCTGTCTCTGGTTTAAACACCTTGAAATTTGATGATGTTATTGGTGTTATTCTTAGCGAGGAAATGCGAAGAAAAAGCACAGGTGAGACATCAGGTAATGCATTGACCATGGAGACCAGGGGAAGGCAAAAGGAGAGAGGAAAGAGCCAAGGTAATCGTGGGAATTCTAAAATGGGAAGATCCAAGTCCAGACTGGAAAAGATAGAGTGCTGGAACTGGGGAAAGAAAGGACATCTAAAGAAAGACTGCAGATCTCTAAAGAAGAAAGGAGATGCATAGAAGGAAACTACCCAGGAAGAAAATGTAGCAGGTGATGTGTTGTAAGATGCTTTGATTCTTGCATTAGATAATACTAGTGATTATTGGGTAGTAGATTCAGGGGCTTCATGTCATGCTACATGCCATAGGAAATACTTTCATGATTATGTTCCAGGCGATTTTGGACATGTTTTATTGGGTGATGATGAGCCATGTAAAATTGTTGGAATAGGTAAGGTATGGATAAAAGTCAAAAATGGAACTGACTGGCTATTAAAAGATGTTAAGCATATTCCTGCTATAAAAATAAATCCGATATCAACAGGGAAGTTGGGATATGGTGGCTGTCTATCTAAATTTGGAGAAAAGTGGTGGACGATCACTAAAGGATCAATGGTGATAGCAAAAGGAGACCTGGTAGGTACGTTGTATTTATGTCCTCATAATACTAACCATTCTATCTCTTTAGCTTCCACAGGAACAGATACAGCATTGTGGCATCATAGGCTTGGCCACATGAGTGAGAAGGGGATGCAGATTCTCTACTCAAGGAAGTTGCTACCAGATTTGAAGCAGGTAAGTTTGGAATTCTGTGAGAACTGTGTTTATGGAAAACAAAAGAGAGTCAGATTTCTCAGGGTTGGGAAACATAAGAAGAATGAAAAGTTAGAGTTAGTGCATATATATGTATGGGGTTTAGCTCAGGTACAATATCTTAGTGGCTCTCATTAGTATGTTACATTTATTGATGATGCAACTAGGAAAACTTGGGTTTATTGCATTAGACAGAAATCTAATGTGTTTGCTACTTTTACGAAGTGGAAAGCTTTGGTTGAGAATGAGACAGGAAAAAGGTTGAAGTGTCTCAGATCTGATAATGGAGGTGAGTATTGCGGCAAGGAGTTTGATAGTTACTGTTCATACCATGGGATTCGTAGAGAGAAGATAGTCCCAAGAACACCACAAGAAAATGGTGTGTCAGAAAAGATGAACAGAATGATCGTGGAGCGTGCAAAGTGTATGAGACTACATGCAGGGTTGCCCTTACAGTTTTAGGCGGATGCTGTAAATACTACTGTTTATTTAATAAACAGAGGACCTTCAAGTGCTTTGGATGGTGGTATTCCAGAGGAGGCATGGACAGATAAAAAGGTAAACTACTCATTTCTGAGAAGGTTTGGTTATGAAGCATTTGTCCATATTGATAAAGAAAATAGAACAAAGCTTGAAGCTAAATCCAAGAAATGTACCTTTGTTGGATATGGAGTTGATGATTTTGGTTATCGTTTATGGAATTATGAAAATCACAAAATCATTAGAAGTAGAGATGTCATATTCAACGAAAAGCTCATGTATAAAGATCAGTTGCAGGGAAAGAAATAGGGAAACGAAAACACAGAGTACACAGTACTTGATGAAATTACATAAAATGAAGTTCCCAAGGTGCCAGAAAATCAAGAACGGCAGCAAGTGCCTGAAACTCCTGCAATTGCAAGAATATCTACTAGGTTAGGTAGACTCCCTGAACGATACTCTCCTTCAATGTATTATTTGTTGATGATTGATGCTGGTGAACCATAATGTTATGAAGAAGCAATGCAGGTGCAAACTAGAAAGAATTGGGAGCAAGGCATGAATGAGGAGATGGACTCATTGGTAGGAAACCAGACTTGGGATTTGGTTCAGTTGCCTACTGGTAAAAGAGCATTGTAGAACAAATGGATTTATAGGTTGAAGGAAGAATAGGGAGGCAAGAAGCGATACAAGGCAAGACCTGTTGTAAAGGGGTTTACACAGAAGAAAGGTATAGATTTTGATGAAATATTTTCTCCTGTTGTTAAGATGACTTCAATTAGGGCTATCTTAAGTCTATTGGCGGTAGAATATTTGCATCTTGAACAATTAGATGTAAAAATAGCCTTTCTCCATGGGGATTTGGAGGAAGAGATATATATGCAGCAGCCACAAGGGTATGAGGTCAAAGGTAAGGAGAACTTGGTGTGCAGGTTTAAAAAGAGCTTGTATGGCTTGAAGCAAGCTCCAAGGCAGTGGTATTTAAAATTTGACAGGTTTATGACAGAACAAAGTTATAGTAGATGTCATTCTGACCACTGTGTTTATTTCAAGAAGCTAGACAATGAAAGATATATTATCTTGTTATTGTATGTGGATGACATGCTTGTTGTAGGGTTTAACATGCAGGATATAAATGTACTCAAAAGAAAGTTAGCTAATTCATTTGCGATGAAGGATTTGGGTGCTGCAAAGCAAATCCTTGGTATGAGAATAACGAGAGACAGGAAAAATCGCAAATTGAAATTGTCTTAGATTGAGTGCATACAAAAGGTATTGGAGAGGTTCAGAATGCAGAATGCAAAACCAGTAAGTACACC
Source organism: Larix kaempferi (assembly GCA_027924585.1). Classification (NCBI taxonomy): domain Eukaryota; kingdom Viridiplantae; phylum Streptophyta; class Pinopsida; order Pinales; family Pinaceae; genus Larix; species Larix kaempferi. The sequence goes on along the minus strand of BSBM01000299.1, from coordinate 51,279,671 downwards.
TTTGGCCAGCCATTTCAATCTAAGTAAGGAAATGTGTCCCAAGACACAGGAAGAGACAGATTACATGTCCAAGATTCCCTATCAATCAACAGTTGGCAGCTTGATGTATGCCATGGTGTGCACAAGACCAGATATTGCACAAGCAGTGGGAGTTGTGAGCAGATATATGAACAATCCAGGTAAAGAACATTGGAAGGCAGTACAGTGGATTCTCAGGTATTTGAGAGATACTACCACTCAAGCATTATGTTTTGGAGGTTCAGACATTGTTCTACAGGGATATGTTGATGCAGATATGGCAGGTGATAAGGATAGTAGGAGGAGCACCACAGGGTATGTGTTTATTGTAGGAGGAACAACAGTAAGTTGGATTTCGAAACTACAGAAGGTTGTTGCACTTTCAACAACAGAATCAGAGTATGTTGCTGTTACAGAGGCTATTAAAGAGATGATTTGACTGTAGAGGTTTATGGAGGAATTGGGTAGGAAGTAGAAGGATAGCAGGTTGTACATTGATATCTAGAGTGCCATTCATCTTGCAAAGAACTCAACATTCCATTCTAGGACTAAACATATACATCTCAAGTACCATTTCATACGCTATGTTCTGGAAGATGAACTGTTGAAGCAGGAAAAGATACACACTAGCCAGAATCCTGCAGGCATGTTCACAAAGGTAGTGACCAGAGAGAAACTGAGTTCCTTCTTGGTTTTAGTTGGCCTTCTATCATGAAGGTAAAGATGAGAAAGTTGCCAAGTCCAATTCCATCAAGTGCAGCAGCGGTAGAGTTGCTATGATCAGTCTCCAAGTGGGAGATTGTTGGTGGTGGAGCTAGATCTTCAGTCTCATAGATGATATTGTCTTAGCTATGCACCTCAGAGGATTGTACACTCATGCCCCTACCTTGGGGTTCGGGGGAAACGGGCTTGAGTTACGGGGGTGGAGCCCCTGCAAACGGGGTTTCCGGGGCAGCGCCCCCGAGACAAAATTTTGGGGTTGTTTTTGCCAACAGTTTTCGAGCCCATGGTTTTGGGTAACCCGTGGTATTTTCCCATTATATTTCCCTTATAAAAGAAAGGCATTGTAATGCGGCTAGGGTTGATTTATTAGGTATTATGCATTGTAAAGATCTCTGAGATCAAAGAAGAGAGATTGTGAGACAGTGAAGAGGAAGTGCAGCGGTTGTGCTACAGGTTGTATCCCTTCAATTTGCTGGACGAAATAATAATAAGGACTATAAACTTCAGTGTGGACATATCCCAAGTTGGGGTGAACCACGATATATCTGTGTCTCCCTTGTAATGTGTGTGTGATTATATTTGCATTTTTGTTTATTGTTATTGCTCTGCGATCATGTTTTTCTAACAATACATTCCCTGCACTAATGGGACTCTGGCGCTCACTGTCCATGAGCATACTAAGCCTCTAGCACCTTTATCCTGAGTACAGTCTGCGCCATTGGAGCCTTTAGCTTTCTTAGATTCTATGCCTGGTGCTCTGGTGTACAAGAACAAAGTGCGCCAAATCCTATAACCTATTGCTTGGTGATTAGCATGATTTCTCCATTTTTTATCATTTGGTCTGATTGATTGAGCTCTATATGCTGTGTGATTTAGCCACAGAACCCCTAGGTCCTGCTTGTTTATGTCTGAGTTTGATTTGGTTGATTTTGGGTCTTAATCTAGTCAAGTGAGCAATTTGGTAGTGGCAGGAAATTTCAATTCCCCATCTACCAAGTTGGTCTTGAGATCCCTGATCCCATTTCCAGATCTATTCAGTTTGTTAGGTATGATTCCTAACCCCTTCCTACATTCAACCAACCCCTTCCTACATTCAACCATTGAACGTTTGTTTACGACTTTGTTGTTTGATTTTGCGTGTTTTTGAGTTTTGGGTGATCTCTTTTCTTTGGGAATTTCTAGCTTGCTATAGTTGGTCGAGACATCATCTTTGATTTTCTGAATGGTAGATATAAAGAGCGTTATAATTCTCAGATCCATTGTGAACATTTGAGTAGGGAAAACAAACTTTTATCATCTCCACTTCGAGTCTTATTCTTGGAATTGTTGGGAATAATTTTCATAACTTCAGGATAAAAAATCTTTGGAAAGCTTGAAAGATCAATCTTGTAGTTTCTTGGTTATAACAACTTGTTCATTTCTTAGAAAATTATAAGCATATTTGAGTTTTTTTTGCAAAGCATCTTTGAAGATTGAAAATTCTCATTCTTTGATTTTCCTTCATCTTTTTGGTCATTATTTGGAAAGTTAGAGATTGTTACATTTGAGAGTGAAATTCTTCTTTCCATATTTCGTAGATTCGATTAAATTGAAAAGAGAAAAAAGAAAAGCATTTACATTTTGGTGCTTTTTTTTTATTTAGTGATTTTTGTTGGGATAGTGAAAAGAGTACTTCATTTTCTTTACATTGATTTTGAGCTATAGGGGTGCTTGTTTATTTTTCTCATATCGGCAACAAAGGAATTTCTCCCTACCATGGATAGATTTCATTAAATCGGAAAATATTTTTTTTTTCATTTTGCATATAGATTAAGTTGCATTTGTTTAAATTCCTGTCTACACTCCATGCATTCACCTAACCGCTCAAGATAAAATTAACGGTAGTGTTAGGTTAAAACTTGCTAGTAGCTTGTGTGATAAGTTAGTGACATGTTCCGACGTCATTAAGCATGGCAACTGCCGTTATTTTCCTGCACTGCATCCCAGAGGCCTGCATTTCTTCCACATACCAACCGGTATATCGAATGTTCTTTCATGTACCCTCGGATATATCGAAAGGTACTTCACGTACTCAGTAGTATATCATAAGGCTCTTGTCATACGGTTGTGGATTGGACAACACCACTACGGATTTGAGCTCCCACGTACCTTGTGTATATCGGGAGACCCTTATAAGATTCCTATACCAACTGAGTTAACCTATTGGTCATCGTGGCGTGGAAATACACTGAGAACAACACTCAGGGAGATACTACGCACGTGCTTCAGGTAGTCAGGTTATACGGTTAGGGGTACGGTCCTAATCCTCCCTGGTCAGTGCTTTGAAAAATTGGGTTGAGTATAACTGTTGGACCCTGTGGTATATCATGAGTTGCACCACCTTGACAATCTTGTGAGGTTCTAGACTTTTGAATCCCCACCTGTCACATACATTTGCTTGCAGCTTTCGCTTGTGTAGATATTGGATTGATTTTTTATTTTTTATAGGTTACACTTATGAGAAATTTTGATCCAGTCATCCTGGACGATCAACCCCTTAGAAGATCCAGAAGGATTCTCAATTTGCCACCTGAATATCCTCTTAACCAGGAGGAGAACTCAGGAGTAAGAATGGATCAAATGATCACATATGTGCCATATGAGGAAGGTGCCTCCACTCTAGAGATGGGAATGAAATACTTGTCTTGTATGAACATACCTATCTCTGATCCAGCAAAACCTGTGATAGGAACACCATATACCTCCTATGACACATCCTTCCATCATTCAATAGAAGGACATCCTGGAGCTACATACTGGATTGTCAGTCAGCCACAAGATGAGTCTGTATCAACAACTTTTGGTCCATCCGCATCCTTTTGTGACACGTATCTAGGTCGACATGTCGTCGAGTTTGGGTCAATTCCCATGGAATAAACCATACCACGTCGTTGGATTCCTAACTTTGAATTCTTTGCACCACTTCATGAATAGATAAACCATTTATGTTTAACTGGTGAACAACTGAGACGTCAAAGTCTCTCATGATGAGAAAACTTTCAACACTTCCCTGTACACTCTTTATCGTTTGCTTCACCTAAAACATTTGTTTCTAATGCGACCACTTATGAACCCGGTCAACCCTCGTTTCCAACGAACACAACTCTAATTCAACTAACTGGTTCTATACCTACTGTGACTCCCACCATGGCACCCTCTATAGGGAAACCTTCAACCTCTGTTAACTTTGGAACATTACCTCCACCTCCCCCACCTCAAAATTCGAGGGGAGGATATAGTTTTCTTGTTAGTCTACTATCAGGTGGAAGTAATCCCTTTATTAGCACTCAACCCTTGGTTATGAGTCAACCTAGCATTAGTGGTCAACATTCAATCACCGAGCATATTTCAGTTTGTGGACAACTTTCTGTTGCTTGGTTTTTCAACCAAGCATGTGCAAGGATGCACCTATTAACTTGTAATAGCAGTTTCAATATAAAACAAAAACAACTATGAATAAACTAATATAATCTAAGCATGTGCAAATAAATAAAAGACTAGATTTCGAAACATAAGCAATAAGATCTATGGAAAAACAATAACTTGAAAAATATTTGATTTTGTATTACCTCAAATGGTGAGGATGATGGGTGTTGAGCAAATCCAAGGTTGAGAAGCTCGAATATCCAATGGTTTCTTCTTCTCCAAAGCTTCAATGGAATTCTTCAAACTCGAAATGGGAGGCAATGGCTCTCAAAGGGAATTTGGCAGCATAAGGATAGGATGAAATGTGGATGGAAAGTGAGGAGCCCCTATCACCTTTTTATAGTTTTTGGTGATGGGGAATACCATTATGGTTTTGAGGAAACCAATGGTATTAACCAACATGGTTTAGGTCTATTTTTCCCTCTTTTTCCTTTTTTGAATATTTTGAATATTTTATTCCTTTTAATATTTTTTGGGAATTTTGGACCATTTTTTAGGGTTTTTTGAGGAAAAAAATACATATTTTGAGGGGGAAAAGGTGTATTATGGTCTTTTTGGTGACCTTTTGATGGCTTTAGGGGCTCAAATGGTGGAAAAGTGGACAAATGGGTCATGTGAATAAGGGAATGAGGTAGTGAGCACTTTTTGGGTGTTAACAGATTGCCCCCTGATGTGTAAGGGCAAGAGCTCATCGTATGGCCGATAGACATCATAGTTCTTTTGTCTTTTTCCTCGGCTATGGAGAAGAGAAGAGAGCGATTGGAGACTGGAACAACAGCCCCTTGGAAGCTGCAAAAACTGAAAAAATACATGGCCTCAAAATGAATGAGGAATAATCTCTGATTATGGACGAGGCGAGCATACCCATGCTCGTATCAAGATATATACATAACAATTAGGCCCAAGAAGGGGGACCTGAATAATACATAAAAATATGTTGGTACATCATAATGGTTTAGAGGGGACACAATACTGGGACGTATTCATGATCATGACATGACTGATCTCAATAACTAATACACTGGAATAAAGCAACAACCATTTTGAATAAGGTATCAGAAGGGTTGATGAACTGCTGAAACTGAAGGTGTCCAACATCTGTAGGGACTCAATAACTGTGAGTCAATTCTGAGGTGTATATGTTACTGTATACTCAAGGGAGTATAAAAATGTGGTACATCTGTAAATTGTCGCCGAGCACAACCCGAATATCCATAGGAATGTGTAATTGGTGATTTCCTCAATTAGACTCTCAAATGTGGTAGAGTCAGGTGATATCCGGGGTCTTCAACAAAAAGCTGAAAGGACCGATACCCTGTACGAGTCTCAATGATGCGATCAAGGTGTTGAATTCGAGCATTTGAGAAACAATCATTTGGAGAGGCACTGAGGAATCCTTTCAAAATGATCCGTAGGCACTCATCACTAATGGTGATGAGTCCAAGGCATAGGGACCTCTGGGTCTATCCTTTGGAATAGATTTGGTTGGCGTCGACAGAGGGAGACCGACAACTACCAAGGTAATTATGTTTCCTTGATAGGAGTGTGAGGTGTGCAACGAAACTGTGATAATAGGACTGACATACTGTGGGAATGTGGAAAAAACTGGGCTCATAGAGTGGGTGGACTCAAACTTCCTTTGTTCAGAGCATGATGACATGGTTGACCTGACAGCATAGGAAACTGACTTTTAGGTGTGAGGACTATAGCTTTAAGGGATCAAGGATATGTATTGCAGACTAGAGTAACTCTAGGGGGGAAAAGCCGATGGATGTTATTGGGGGACTCTCAGGGTGACATACTGCAGAATAATCTGAACAAAGGCGACCATAATGGGGAAGATGCCTTATGAGAAGACATGATCTGTTGTGGCACTGAAAAGCACAGTTTGGTCCTTCTTCGTAGTTTTAATGAGCTCTAAGAAGGGATAAAAGTGTGATTTGAAATGGTACTATCCTGTGGATTTATGTGAGCCCAGGACTGTTCATGCTCGTGAGTGCTTTCATTTTTAAGGAGTCTGAAAACGACAAGAAGACTCTGAATTGGTGGAGGAGTATCATCCTGTGGATTTGTATGAGCCCAAGATGGTGATTGCTCGTGGTTGCTTTCATTTTTTGAGAGTCTAAAAGCGATAAGGAGACTCCAATGGTGTTCTTTTTCATGTATTAGTCTCCAAGGCTCGAAAAAGCATAAAATGATGCAAATGGAGAACTCTTCTAGTCAATGTGACTAGAGTATTCCTTTTCATAAATAGTCTACAAGGTCCATAAAAGGGGTAAACTTATACCAGGTAGACGCCCTTTCAGATACTTTTAGCGAGCATGAAAGGAAGCAATATTGCTTGATGATCTTTTCATTGTTTTAGGAGTCAGAAAAGAGCTTAACGGAAACTCCCTAAGTGCTTTTTTTGTAAAAGAATTGCTCGGCCCAAAAAAGGGATAAAACTATACCGAACAAGAAGGTACTGGAGAGAGTGAGAAATGATCTCGAGGATCATCATGAGCACAGAAAAATGAATCCGGCGACATAAAGATCATAAAAAACGGGCAACGATCGATGTGGCATGCAGACCAAGGCGATGAGGGGCATTTTGGAGAAATGCCCAATAACTATGGGGGTGAGAGCGAGAAATGATCTCAAGCATCATCACGAGCGTGGAAAACTGAATCCGGCGATATAAGACTCGCCAAAAATGGACCATGGTCGATGTGGCATGAAAATTGAGGCGACGAGGGGCATGGAAAAAATGCCCAAAAAAATTGGTGGTGAGAGCGAGAAATGATCTCAAGCACAGAAAACTAAATTCGGTGATATAAAACTCATAAAAAATGGACCACGGTCGATGTGGCATGCAAATCGAGGTGACAAGGGGCATGGAAAAAATGCCCAAAAAATATGGTGGTGGGAGCAAGAAAATATCTCAAGCATCGTCACAAGCGCGGAAAACTGAATCTGGTGATATAAAGCTCGTCAAAAACAGACCCCGGTCGATGTGGCATACAAATCGAGGTGACGAGGGGCATGGAAAAAATACCCAAAAAATCTTGGTTGTTTGTGGCAGCACCTATACACACTCCATCGAGGTGGATCAACTCATGTGAAGGGGAATAAATTACCCAAGCTGCAGACGCGAGATTTGGAGACCAACGACTTGCGCCATCGGCAAAACCGATGTGGTATAGTGGAACAGGATCCATCTGTGTTCATGCAGGAAAGAATTTGAAATGTAAGGTTTCGAAAATTTGCAATGTAAAAGAAATAAAAAATTGTACAATATGGACTATGGTGTCTAGGAGTTTTTATAGGTAGAATCTTTTGAGGTATAACCCGTTACGGGGGTTGCGCATATGGTTTCCTTCTGAATCAGTCAAAACGTATGCTCCATGTTCAAGGCAAGTGTGTATGATATATGGGCCTTGCCACATAGATTGGAACTTTCCTTTGCCTGTTTTGTCATGGGCTTGATAGATAAGCTCAGGTTTTCTGGGGGTAGTGAAGATGTCAATTTTGATAATGGGTGAAATGTTAGCCATGTTACCTTCTTCAAAGGTTTATGGAGCCAGGATTGGGTCCTTGAACCAATTGACCTTGGTTGGTAAGAATTCCTTGGATTCAACGGATATGTAATACCCCCAATTTGACCCTTAGGATATATTAGCCTTTAATGTAAATAATGTGTACATGTGATGTATGTTTCCTAGCATGGAGCTCAAAGCCAAGGCCCTGCTAGTGAAAGCCCGAATTTTATTTAAAGGGAAAGTATTTGATATTTTGATACCATGTGCTCTGAAGCCATGGAACATTGTAATAGGATGTAAATAAACATCATGCAATATAAAATTCCAAGATTGGCTATGGAGGCAACGAATGAGAAGGGGCCACGTGTATCCACTAGGCAGTGGTGAGGGGGCTATGGGAGTGAACCATAGGTTGCCATATGTCATTATGAGAACCCATTTGACTTTTCTAGATGACATTTATTCCTGTTGTAAGGAAGTGGTTGAGATGTCATCCCATGGCTTCAATGGAGCATGGGCAGCCCTGAAATTCGTATGGGTAGGTATGGGCTCTATTTTCTTGTACAATAAGTCACTCAACCTCATGGGAGGTTGCTTCATTCTCATCCCCATTCCATGGTGAGGACACCAAGCATCATTCTCCATCCAAAAACGAGCTCCCATGAGTGAGAAAACCAGAAATCACGACTTGGAATGAACCCACGTTTTGGGAAGCCAAAAACGCCCAGATTGGGTATTGGACAGTGAAATCCAATGGGGGATCCGTTGGTATGAGCCTTGGGGAAAATTTGGGAGCATTGGCTACCCCAAAATCCATGGGAAAACCCAGTTTGGACAGCCCAGAAAATCAGTGACGGATTTGGAGTTATTTGTGACAGAGTTGTGAGAAATCCAGTTGTGGATGTATGAACAGAGGATGGGATTGCTGAGTCCATCTTGAAGTGCATGTGGATATGGGATTGAGCTCAGTGGACTAGCATCCTCCTCCATCTCCTATTGCATGCTTGAAAAACCCAACTGTGTGTTGGCTTAGCATGGTTGTTTGAGTGAAATCCTGACTGTGAGTGAGTCGTCTAGTTCCTCCCTGGTGGATACACAGCCCAACTCGGGGGTGATCTCTCAGCTGAAAGAATACAGACTGGACAGAGATCTATGGTCGGGTGGAACGTTGCTCTCACGTAGCCAGTCGTTGGACATTTGCATTGCAAGATAAGTATTCTTTGTGGATTAAATTATATACAATCTGTGTTCTACAATGTGGTATTTGAATGATTATTCTGCATGTTAATGAAATCGATATGAAGTAGCATAAGAAGGGGATTGAATTCTCTGTCTGTCGATTGCTTGAGATAAATATGCTGATGCGAATCTATGCTTCTGTGTATTATTATGTTTTAATTCCGCTGTGTTTATATTGAGTTGAATCTGTATAGAGAAGTTTTTAATTATTACAGATTTATGAGTAATAATATTGGGGCTAGGTCTGCCAAAAGCCCGGTGTGTTGTTAATGTTTCCTTCCCTGCATTTGATGATGGAAGGGTACGTTACAGGATAGTTGGTTTTCCATGGTGGACGTAGATGCCTTGGGGACGAAGTACGATCGATGGTGCATATCATCCCAAGGGTAGTCTGGTGCAGTGAGTGTTTCTAGAATTTCCTCATCAGTATGAAAGTAGTGGGACCATAAATTAACTGGCTCGGGTTTATAGGTAGTTGAAATCATGTAAATGGTATTGATTTCTTCTGAATGGGATGATTCTGGAGGGAATATTTCCTCAATAAGTGGGGGGGATATCTCTAGGTCGGCATTATTCATCTCGTATAGTGCTTCTCTGTAATATGGGAGATCAGGGTAGTTATGTGAATAATGGCCGTAGATTCCGCATATTGCACAAGGGTGGTTTGTGCGTAATGATTTATCACGAGGTTGAGGTGGTAATTCTAATTTGACGATTGGAACGTTGGTGTCATCATCCAACATATTTATATTTTCTTGAAGTGCTGGTAGTTTTGGACATAGGTGGGTAGCGTGGCCAATATCGTCGCACAAGGAGCACTTAGGGAGCACATGGGTTGGGGGATGCTTAGTTAATTTGGGAGTCACTGGGGGGGTGTGAGTTGTGGGTGCAGTGTTGTAGGTTGATGGACCTCTATCCCCAGTGTGGTGGGATTGAGGGGGGACATAACTAGATGTCGATGTAGTGCCCTCTGTTGGAATTGATCGGTTTTGGGGGTTCGAACCACCAGGTGGTGGGCGATTTTGGGGGTTTGGTATGCCAGGTGGTGGATGGTTTGACATATTCATAGGTTGTACCGATTGTAGGACAACGGTTGGAGTCAGTGGGGGAGTTGGGGTAGTTAAGTGCCATACAGGTAATCCTAATACTAAACTTGGAAGGTTGAGTGTAGCCATTACTGGCATGCTGACAACTCCTGAAAATGGAAACAAGAATGGGATTGCGTGAATCGGTGTTGTTCCGATATGACTAGGCACGATGGGTGCTTTTGGCAGTGGTTGAGGTTGTTGAGGATGTTGTTGTTCGTTGTGCGATAGGGTGCACAAATCGAATACTTCAGTTACCTTAAGAAGGGGTGGGATTGATGGGAAAGAGCTTGTCATGGGAGTATCCGAATATATCCCGGGGCCGACTGATGAGACGAATGATGTTGGTGCACTAAGAACGGGTTGTTCGATCATTAGGAGAACATTTTCTGGCACTGCGGGGGCATTGGGATCATAGTATGTAATCTGGTCGATTTTGACTACACATCCTTCATGGGGGAACATCATGATGCGGAAAGCTGAAGAACCAACATCTTTCATTTTATACATGTAGCTTCATCCCAGAAGGAGACTGTAATCAAGTTGGGCGTTAATGATCTCTATATTTATGAGAACCATTTTGCACCCAAGCTGTGGGTACATTCACTAACAAACCTTGAGGTTGAGATACACGACCATCGTAAGCTTGTAATGCGGTAGTTGACGGTTGTAGCATTGGGGATCCAAGTTTCTGCCATACGAAAGTCGACATAACGCAGGTAGAGGCCCCTTATCGATTATGCATAGATAAACGACGATGTTGCGAATGGAGACAGAAACTTGAAAAGCTAGAGATGAAGGCAGGAGAGGTTCAACTTGTTCTAAGTCGAAAGCCATCATGTTGGAGTCATTAGGGTCTATAGCACCAATGGCAGATAACAATAATTTTCTCTGTGTAGGAAAATTGTTTAGGATTTCGAGAGCGGACATAGCAGCGAGGGATTGAGATAAATCCTCTACAATGTTATAGTTGGAAGCTGCACGAGCGTTCGGGTTATTGTTAATTAGTCTCAAAGGGAAACGAGGTGCTTTTGGACCCTCGTCCATGGGCATATTGGGTATGTGAAGTGGTTGGTCGGTGGGGAGAGTACTGGACGATGGGTCAGTAGGTGTGGTCTCAGGGGCTGAGCCGTATTGATTTCGACGGGTTTGAAGATTGACATCATTTGATGATATCATTAGCAAATGGTGAGTGTTGAAATCTGCATGCTGGTAATCGGCGGTTGCATAGGTAATTTGCTACTCTAGTGCAGCGGATCCTTGAGGGGGATCATTTGGACGAGTGTTTACCGTGCCTTGGTTTGGTAAGGGATTTTGCAATATCATGGGTTGTGGCTGAGGAGGTGGTGTTGGTTGTGCAGCATGCCCTTATCATTGGGTGTCGTCAGTCCATAGTTGACGCGCTCGATCTAAATGGGGACAATTATGTGTGTAATGGCCGTAGACTCCACATATTGAACATGGATGGTTTGTTCTCAAGTTATTATTTTTGGCTTGTTTCGGTGGACGGTCAGGGTTTTTGCAGTGAACGTATCCGTTCACTAATTTAATAGTCAAATCCGACTCTCATATTGGATAATAAGTAAGAATAATATATTAGATGATATGATAAAAGATACAATAAGCTCGCCTTTATAGGGCTTGAGCAAGAATAGCGAAGGGTTACACCCTTTCGCTTATTAACCTAATAATCTATTTAATATATAAATAATAACATTAATTAAATATTCACAGCATTGCCTTCCCCTTTTGGAAAGCTTTGTCCTCAAAGCTTGAGTATTTTCCTAATGTCGTCCTTCATTCAGATTCAGTGTCAGTATTAGAATCGAACATGATTTCTTGTTAGAGACTTGCACTTCCTTTCCATTGATGATTTTGCATTGTATTGTATGATTGTTCCTACATTTATGGCCTGGGACCCAATCATCACCACGTCAATGACATATGTTTTTCTTCTTTTTTCTATTATCAGAGTAACTGTTAGATGACTTTGATCTATTTTCCATTTGATAGGCATATGATTGAGGTTTGTGGCATTGATGGCCGGGTGACCAAGTATCTGCACAGTACCTACATTGTGTCTCTTTTTCTTGTCGATAATGGTTATCACCTCTTATTTTTATTCCTTCCAATTTGCGTTCTGCGGCTTTTGCTTTATGTCTTGCTACGTCTACGTTAGGTATGTCATGTAACTTTAACTCTTTTTGTAGGTACGGTTTTAGACCTCCTAAATAGGTTTCGAGTCTTTGTTTGTCGGACAACCCAAATACTCATGTTGATAAGGATTCCCACTGATGTGTGAATTCCTCAACGCTTCCAACTTGTTGTAATCTGGTAAGTTTACTGAAAAATTCATCTTCTTTGATACCTTGAAACCTATTAAAAAAATCATTTTTGAACAAGTTCCAAGTGTAGGAAAAATTGTCTCTCTTCCACCATAAGTACCAATTATAGGCGTACCCTTCCATATGCATTGACGCATATTTCACCTTCTCCTCATCAGATTGAATATTGTAAATGTCGAAGTATTCTTCTGCTTTGTTTAGCCAAGAAACACATTGGTCTTTACTTCCATTGTATTTTGACAACTCTATTTTTGCCTTAGGTGGGTACACTATGTAAGGGTGATATTGATCCCCTTTTGCTTTATGGTTTGATGGTGGATCGGAACTACTGGCTGACGTAAGTGACATATTTGAACTGCTTCGTTGTTGGCGGTGATTTTTATCCTTTTTATTCTCTACTATCTTATTGATAGCTTCTATTTGGCTGTTTAATCATGCCTCCATATCTGGCAGTACTTTTGTTTCTATCTCTTGCTTAAGCATCGCATTGTTAATCTTTATTTCTTTTTGCAATTCTTCTTGATTCTTGGCAAGTGCTTCCTGTGTGAAAATATGAAATGAGGCATCTAGCATGTCTGGACTTCCGACTTGATCTTTTTTTTGCATTAATATTTGTAACATTTCCATTAATGTATTATGGTTCTGCGTCATTTTTTGGTCTAACATTTTTTGTTCCTTGCTCATAATGTCGAACTTGTTGTCCATTTTTTGCTCCATTACTTGAATGACTTCCTCTTTAATTTCTTTTTTAAGTGCCTCCTGGCTCTTGGTGATTATTTCCTTGAAAGTTTGGACATCCTTCTCTATTTTCTCGATTTGGGATTTTAACTTTGTCATCATGCTTCTTAAGTGTGGTGGTGAATAATTGGACCCAATTTTTTTATTTTTATGGGTGAAAAGTTACCTTAAGATTTAATAATAATAGTAGTAATAACTATTATTATTTTGAATTGGTAGGGCCTTTAGAATTTTTTTTTTTTTTAAATATAGTTATAATAATAATATAAAAAATTATATTATTATATTATATATTTTTTTGTTTAATTGTGTGCAGGTCGTTGGAGATGGACGAAGGGACATGAGTGATGGTGCTGGGCGGAGCTGGTGTTGGGGATGGTGACGTTCGAGGGAGAGGAACGTAGCCTGAAGGAGGAGGGAGGGTGTATGGCGCAAGTGGAGGGTGGGGCGTGGGGAGGAGAAGGCGCTGTGTGGAGAGCAGCGGTTGGAGGAAGAGGGGGCACTGCGTGGGGAGAAATGGATAGAGAGATGTGCGGCGTTGGAGCAAAAAGGAGGGATGGAGAGGGTGTTGCGCGGCAAGCAGCTGATAGAGAGACGTGGGGCATTGGGAGCAGCCAGGAGGATGGTGGGCGTGGTATTGGTGGAGTGGAATGGGGCGCGGGAAGTGGCAGCGCGCGGGAGAGAGGAGGATACGGGAGGGGGGCATCGTCGAGGAGTTGTGAGGGGAGGGAGTACAAGGTGTGAGTGTGGGGACTGTGTGATGGCATCGTGGCTGGGAGGTGATAGAGATGGGAAAATAGAGAAGATTCGATGATGAAGCAGCAGAATGGTGGAGAGATGAACGTTGAATGAAGAGTTGAACGCTGAACATAGACTATGCAGAGAGATGAATGCTGACTTGTTGGAGGGAAGAGG